>CM023859.1:25091213-27526213 GCA_013389735.1 Phaseolus lunatus | reverse complement strand
ATCTCATTTAAGTAATTCAAAAAAATATTCAAAATCAGTTCAACTCATTTATATCATCATTCAAACACTTTCACTTGTCAATGACAAACACTTTCAACAAATTATTCACCTTAAAATCAATATAAAAGATTCAAAATCAACCATTCCAATCAATATATTACTTTACTTTTCAAAAGAGACCATCTTGCAAGCAAAAATTGGAACTGGTGACCATGTCACCCCCACATCCAAATCTTCTAACCTAAGCTTCTATAAAATATATATATATATATATATATATATATATATATATATATATATATATAGACACACACACACATATAAAATTAGCATCCCTTACCTGGACTTGAGTAGATGCTCACTAAGAGCTCCAAACCTACTAAACCAGCACCACAGAGTCCTGATCACAAATCTAACTATATCACTAGGACTCTGATCTAACAGAGACTAATTCTGAACATAAAAACCTCACATGCAAACTTAAACTAAAGGACAACCTAACCAGATCAAAACTAACTCAAAGGAAAAGAAGCTAAGAATAAACTTACTCTATCTAAGATTTTCATCGGGCAATCTCGTAGAGTTCACTGCTAGGAGTCTAATGGCAGACTCCGATAGTCAAACTGATAAATGAGGAGATCAAAATCTTATAGAGAAGGAAAAGAAAAGGAAAAAGGAAACAAAAATGAACTTACTCTATCAAAGATTCTGATCGGGCAGTCTTGTAGATCTTGTTGCCAAGAGTCTAATGGTGGACTCCGATCGTCAAACTGATAAGCGAGGAAGTCAGAATCTTAGAGAGAAGGGAGAAAAAAGGAAAAGGAAACTTTTAGAGAGATGATGGTTCTTTTAAAATGAAACCTGAATAACTAAATTTCTATTTATATAGCCTTTTCATTTTAATAATAAAATATTCAGGTGTCATTTTAATTGTACATTTCTACTCTAAGACTATTTTCTTGGTCCTTACACCTTAATATTTTATTATCAAAATAAAAAATATATATAAATAGAAAATTCAATTATTCAGATTTCAATTTAAAAGAATCACCATCTTGTTGAAAGTTTTCTTTTTCTTTTCTATGTCTTTTCTATAAGATTCTAACATTCTCGCTCATAGATCAACGATTGGAGTCCACCACTGGACTCCTCACAACGAACTCTTCAAACTTTCGATCAAATTCTCAGATAGAGTAAGTTCACTTTGGCTCATTTTCCTTTGAGTTAGTTTTGATCTAGTTAGGCTTGCCTTTATTTTAGGCTTGCATGTGATGCTTTTATCTTTAGAATTAGTCTTTGTTAACTTAAGGTACTAGTAAGATAGTTAGATTTTTTATCAGAATTGTGTGATGCAAATTAAGCTATCCTTGAAAAATTGTAGGACTTGGAGCTAGTGTGCATCTATTCAAGTTCAGGTAAGAAAAGTTAATTTTAATTTGAAATAAAATCATAGATTAAAAGATTTGGATGGGAGGTGACGTAGTCACTAGTTCCAAATTTCAAATTTTGAGATATTGTATGAGATATTAATATATAATTTTTTTTAACTGTGATATGATAAAGCACATATTGTTCTTTTAATGATTTTATAATGACAATATCTTTCCTTAATATATATTCGAGGAGAAGAGAAGGAAATAATTTCTAATTCACTAACTTCTTAAACCTTAGGAAGAATCTACATTTAAAGTCTTGTTTTATATTAAAGAGAAAATATAAAGAAAGAAAAAAATTATAAAATTAATTTTTTTAGATAAACTACTAAAATACTAAGGTCTAACTTCTATATATAATTTTTTTTTCTTATTCGATTTAAATTTTTGTATTAAATATTTCGGATTTTACCATCTTTGTAAGTACCTGTTCTCATCCAAAATTATTGAAAGAGGATAATAATATAATTAAAATAAAAAATATTTCAAAAAATTTAACCAATTTTTCTTTAAATAATATAAAAGTAGATATAATAAATCCGTATGCAATAATTTGTAGCTCTCAGTTCTTTTGGAACGGATTATGAGAAAAACATATTATATACAAAAGTAGAATATGTTTTATAAAAGTTGCTTAATTTTTTTGATTTATAGTATGTTAAAAGGTGATATCCTTTTTTTATAACCTTAAAATTGTCGTCTTTAACTACACATTCATAATTTGAAAGTCTATCCTATTTTTATCTGTACTTTGAAATTTAGTTTGAGTTATTTGTGTACATATTGTTCACTTAGAAATTTTAACAGTTGCATTTCTAATAAGAGAATTGTTGTTTAATTGCGGGTTGAAGACATGCATGATTAGGTAAAGTGTATTAAGTTCTGACATTATTAATGAGTTTAAAATAAGATTATATGTATGGATAAAGATAGGGGAGGGGTGGAATGGTGCGAAGTGGAGCTGTGAGAATGGTGTGTGCCTAACGAAGAGATTTATTAGAAATAAAAAATAAAAATGATAAGGATTTAAAAAGAAGAAAGAGAGAAAAGATGAAAAAGTGAGGAGATGGTGGGAGGGAAAGAATTGAAGATGCCGGCCACGTGAATGGGTAAACTAAAAAAAGAAAAAAAAATAATAAAAAAAGTTTGTAGATAAAGTGGGGTCCACAGAGCCACGTAAATTGTGATGGGAGAGGTGGGGCCCAGTCTATCCATAGATACTTTGTTCAAAGTTGCATCTCCATCCTTTTTACTAATTCTCACAAGTCACAGGCGCAGGCCCAGGCCCCGATGTTTGTTGGAAAAAGCCTTCCAGGATGACTGACATGTTCCCTCACCAAATCATCAACAGCAACGCCCCCTATTCTCACACGTGTCACACCTTCTTTTCACCACCTCTGCATCCCTCTCTCCTCTGCAGATAAGCTTCTGCTTTTCCCCTCGCCCCAACTCAACTCATGCACATCACTACATATCTTTCTTTTTTCTTTTTTTTTCTCATTCTTCATTTTACACTTCAACTCTATCTTCCTATTCCTATTTTTTAGACGCCATTACTTCAAAATACACTTTCCAATATCTCTTTTTCATAAGTTTAAGATGAATTTACCGAAGAAAAAAAAAGATAAGATGAATTTTTAATATACTTTTTAAAATTTTTCTCTTATTACTTTTTATTTTTTAATTTGTACAGAGAACTATTATTTTTATTATTGGAAATGTTTGTGCACAATTTTGTCAAAATGCGTTGTTGGCTACAATTTATACTTAAAAAAGAAAATTCCTTGGTTAATAAACTTTGCGCTGGTTAAAAATATATGTTAAATGTCATGATATTATTTCTCAAATAACTGAACTTTAATTCTTTAATTTGTTTTGATTTCAAGTTTTTAAGAAAATAATAAACATTTTGGAATTATAATTTAATTATTGTTTTGTTCTGGATATTTTGAAAAGGTTCAACTAATGCATAAAAGATAACAAAAATGATTATTTTTTTTAGATGAACATTATTAATCAGGCTTAAATAAAAGGTTCTATGGTCTCTTTATAACAAATGATGATTAGAAAGTGCATTTGTCGGTGCTTTTACAATTATCATTTATGAGGAATAAGCGTAAGTTGAATGGAATTCTGAAAGATAAAAGCATGGACCGTTCAAATTAATTAGGATTTAAGGCTGGGTTATTTTGGGTTGACTATTTATTTATTTATTTTAATTTAGGCTTTACTCTGCATTGAAAATTTAGGAGTTTCTAATCGATTGATTTATTTATAAAACAGGTGTTATTGCGTGGGACCATTGGTTTGGAAAGGAAGAAGGGTTTATGTGGAATAGAAAGACTAGTATCAACATAAAAGGCGTGGGTGCCAAGTCAGCGGTCAAAAGTTATCCGTGAGTGAAAGACGACACCCACACCCCACGTTCCTGAGGCATTAATCCACGTGGCCACTTCTACAAACTCCTTTTACCTTTCCATCTCATATCAAATATAAATGTCACTACTCAGCCATCCACACCCAAAAAGAATAAATAAATCTCATTTGTAACAACCATCAATATACAGATAAATGGAAAATGAACTTTATTTAATTTCTAGATATTTAGATGTTGTTGTTTTTATAAAGAACATGGAGATCCTCGTGTAGGATTTTTTTTTTTCTCTTTCTTTTTAATCTAATTTACTGTCTTTTATTTTATTTTCCTGATAATCCAAATGACACCCCTTATATCACCTCTATTTATTATATTTATTAACATATATGCTATTTGATATCTTGAATTATCTTAGTAATATTGTCGAGATTTATTTATTTATTAAATAATTTAATAACCGATTAATATGTTTAAGATTGGTTGACGAATAGGAAAGTTATTGGAATCAATTTTCAAAACATATTCCGATATTAATTGTTTTTCAAATCAGCTGGCGAATTAATAGGAAGGTCATTAAATTGATCTTAAACACATATCACTACACTAGAGAGAAATGAAAAAAAAAAAGAGAGAAGAAAATGGTTTTTTTTTAAAAAAAATGTGAAAAAAATATAATCAATTATATTACTGAAATGAAAGAAAAAAATAAATGTGTTTTAATGAGACACCATGATTAATTTAGATGTAGTAAGTTTGAATAATTATAAAAACAGTGAGCATAGTTATTGTGTTGAAATAGGACAGAGAAAAGTGATAGAAATAGAAGGCATCCGTGTGAACATGGAGTTGGATGTTGTTGGCGACCCAGTAATCCATTTTGCTTTTTCTCTTTTAAACGTTTCCATTCTTCCCACCTGTCCATCATATCCCTCATTTCTATCCACTTTTCCACTCCTGCATTCAATCACACTTATCTACAATTATTCTCATCACTTTTTAATTATTAAATTAATTAATTATACTATACATTTCATGAAACCATTTTTAACTGACCTCTACGTTATTGCAATTTAATTAGTAGCGGTAGTAGGTTAATAGTCAATGCCATAAATAACTTATCCGCTCATTCATTTTTTATTCTATCCCTTCCTTTTCTTCTAATTTACAATGGAATATTTTCATTATTTTCTGCATTCTGTCTCACATTTCCAATTCACACGGCTCAATAACGATGCACAATTCATGTGTATTCATCTCTTCCCCAATGTGAACATATGTATGATTTCATATTCATATGTCTAAGAAACTTTATCTTAATAAAAATTATTTTTTAAAATATTGACTGAGAAACCGCCACATTAAAAAAAAACTCTTTCGTCTCTAATTCTAACATGGCTCTTATATTATTTAACTTTAGGAACGTGCTGTCGACAATTATATTCACAGTAATAAAAAAAAGTTATTTAATAAAATCTAAATATGGCTAATGAGAATGGAAATGTTGTTTCTCTTAAGTTGCCGTAAAGACCACGTGATCCTATGAATTAGCATTCAATTCATATTTCCCTTTTTTTTATCCTTTAACACAACTACATCCTTATCCGCTTCCACCGGCTAAACCGGTAACCTTCCCATCCCCAAGAGAAAACTATACCACAGTAAGGTAATAAATGAAGGATAACGCCATCATAGGAGAGAGAGAGATAATAGTCGGTTACAGTTAGCACTGAGTAGAAAGAAGAGTCGTGAAGTAGGAAACTGAGATGAGAGAACAAGAAACGTGGACCGTCGGATGAAGGTGTTTACATAAAAAACCGGTTGGGTTTTCCTTCACTTCGTTCTTATCCTCCCCAGTGTCATAGTCTTCTTGCAGACAAAAACGCCACCCACGCTCTTCCATTATGGAAGGTGCATCAGTATCTGGGATTTCTATCACTTAAAGATTCTTCTTTCTCTAATACCACCATCATCTCAATCACAACAACAGAAAAAACGTCACCCCTCGCAACAAAGAACCTCTCTTTTGTCATTTATTCTTTTCTTTCCGGACAATGCTATCAAGATCTTGCTTGGGGCTGTTGAATTTGGTGTCAGTGGATGATTACCAAGCGCTGGGACGGGTTCCGCGTGTGGTGACCACGGTGGCCGGAGACATACCGGAGTTGGACATTAACGCCATGGAAAATTCCGGATCCGACGAGTTGGTTTCGCCGATGCCGCGCGAGAGGAGGATCGTGGTGGCGAATCAGTTACCGATACGCGCGTTTCGTGAAGGAAAGAAATGGAGGTTCGAGTGGGATAGAGACAGCCTCGTCCTTCAGCTCAAAGATGGGTTCCCTTCGGATGTGGAAGTGTTGTACGTTGGTTCTTTGAAAGCAGAGATCGAAGCGTGCGAGCAAGAAGAAGTTGCTCAGTTACTTCTTGAAAGGTTCCGTTGCGTCCCAACGTTTCTACCCCCAGAGGTTCACAACAAATTCTACCATGGTTTCTGCAAGCATTACCTATGGCCTCTCTTCCACTACATGCTGCCCATGTCGCCGAGCCAGGGCGCGCGCTTCGACCGTGACCAGTGGAAGGCCTACGTCCTGGCCAACAAGATCTTCGCCGACAAGGTCACCGAGGTTATCAACCCAGACGAGGATTTTGTCTGGGTCCACGATTACCACCTCATGATCCTCCCTACTTTCCTCCGGAAGCGGTTCCACCGCGTGAAGCTGGGGTTCTTCTTGCACAACACGTTTCCGTCCTCGGAGATATACCGGACCCTGCCGGTGCGCGAGGACATTCTCCGGGCGTTTCTCAACTGCGATTTGATCGGCTTCCACACGTTCGACTACGCGCGGCATTTTTTGTCGTGTTGCAGCAGAATGTTGGGGCTAGATTACGAGTCCAAGAGGGGTTACATTGGTTTGGATTACTACGGCAGGACCGTGACGATTAAGATCCTCCCCGCAGGGATCCATATGGGCCTCTTGGAGTCGGTGTTGTCGTTGCCGCAGACTGCAACAAGGGTGAAGGAGTTGAAGAAGGAGTATGAGGGGAAAGTTGTGATACTGGGGGTGGATGACATGGACTTGTTCAAGGGAATTAGTTTGAAGTTCTTGGCTTTGGGGAAGCTTCTGGAAGCGGACGAAGGTTTGCGGGGTCGTGTTGTGTTGGTTCAGATTCTGAACGCTGCCAGGAGCAGAGGGAAGGATATTCAGGACGTGAAGAGCGAGAGCGAGGCTATTGCGAGGGAGATCAATGAGAAGTATTCGCAACCAGGGTACAAGCCTATTGTTTTCGTGAATGGACCAGTTTCCACGCAGGAGAAGGCAGCGTATTACTCCATTTCCGAGTGTTGCGTCGTGAATGCTGTGAGGGATGGGATGAATTTGGTGCCTTACGAGTACACTGTTTGTAGGCAGGGGACTCTTGCTTTGGATAAGGCTCTTGGGGTTGAAGTCGAGGATAAGAAATCCCTTAAACAGAGCGTTATCATTGTGTCTGAGTTCATAGGGTGTTCCCCTTCTCTCAGTGGAGCCGTCAGGGTTAATCCGTGGAACATTGATGAAGTCGCTGAGGCAATGAATTCGGCTGTAACAATGTCGGAGGCAGAGAAGCATTTGCGCCATGAGAAGCATTACAAGTACATTAGCTCTCATGATGTGGCTTACTGGGCAAGGAGTTTTGATCAGGATTTAGACAGAGCTTGCAGAGAGCATTATTCCAAGAGGTACTGGGGTGTTGGATTCGGATTGGGGTTTAGAATTGTTGCTCTAGATCCTACCTTTAGGAAGCTCTCTGTAGATCACATTGCCTCTGCTTATAGAGATACACACAGTCGGTTGATACTTTTGGACTACGATGGCACCATGATGCCACAGGCCTCAATAAACAAGACTCCAAGCATGGAAGTTATTTCTGTCTTGAATTCCTTATGCAGTGACCCCGAAAATATGGTGTTCATTGTGAGCGGCAGGGATAAGGATTGCTTGAGCAAATGGTTTTCTCCCTGTGAGAAATTGGGTCTCTCTGCTGAGCACGGTTACTTCACTAGGTACATTGAATTTCCATGTTGTGGAAGATTGGTAAATGTTCGGTTTTGATGTTTCTTGTTGCGATATCATCTTTTCGTTTTTCATTTGTTTGCAGGTGGAGTATGGATTCCCCTTGGGAGACTTGCGGATTGACAACCGATTTTGAATGGAAAATGATTGTAGAACCTGTGATGGCGCTTTATACAGAAGCAACGGATGGTTCCTTCATTGAACACAAGGAAAGCGCAATGGTGTGGCATCATCAAGAAGCAGATCCTTATTTTGGATCATGCCAAGCAAAAGAGCTTCTTGATCACTTGGAGAGTGTGCTGGCCAATGAGCCAGTTGTGGTTATAAGGGGACAACACATAGTTGAAGTTAAACCTCAGGTAGAACTTAAATTAGGGCCTAAATTCGAATATGTTTGCTTAGACAATGGTATTTTAATTGGGATGGAAGTTGTTTATGAAGGTGATTTTTGTAATGGTGATTCGTTGTATGAAATGCAGGGTGTGAGCAAGGGTAAAGTGGTTGAAGACATCATCTCAACAATGCGAAGTAAGGGAAAGTCACCAGATTTTCTACTATGCATAGGAGATGATCGCTCAGATGAAGATATGTTTGAAAGTATTGCTCGTTCAGTGTCTAATCCAGCTCTGCCAACCATATCCAAAGTTTTTGCATGCACTGTAGGACAAAAGCCAAGTATGGCAGAATACTATTTGGATGACACTAGCGAAGTAATCAATTTGCTTGAAGGACTTGCATGCCCATCAGCACCATCCTCCTCCATAATAACTTCTCAGGAATTGTGAGGAACAGTATAGAAACTGATACAGAAAACAGTCTTTGTACAGAATGATACTTTTCATAGGATGATTTTAAAAGGTCAATACTTAGAAATTTACAGATTAGCTGATTCATGTTCTTCACATAACTTGCATTGAATTTTTTCGTTTTTGTATGAAACAAGGTTATGAGCTTCTGCACCGTTCCATGAAAACATGCCAAACAGCACTCTTTCAACAATAAAATAAGGTTTGAGGAGACAACTAATTTTCTTGATAATGATCAAAATGGTGGTAGGTGGATTAGGTCTTGGGCAGTGGCTGTCAATTTTACGAAGTAAAATTTTACCATCACTACTATTTTCGTTAACTGCCTGCGGAAGTTTCCCTGGTTTCTGAGTGAAAACCGAAACTTGCCATACTGAACTTCCTCTTTTTTTATGGTTGGATGATAGTTGCTTTGATGCTGCAAATTGTAGGGAAAAAGTACGGTGTTTGGAGTTTAATTAAATTTAGGCACGAGTTTCATATGATGAGGCAGTCTCAGAGCATGCAGCTGTAGTCCTGAAAAGGTTGAAAGTACTATTAACTCGTAACAGGCTGGCAAACTTGTTTTTCCTTGCAAAGAACTTATCATAGATGCTACAGTATGTGGAAGAGTTAATTGTCAACAATATCCATTCACCTGGACTCGTGTCTATTAAGTACTTCAACTTTTTACCAATCAACAACATAATTAGAACCAGAAATTAATGATAACTTGGGGGGTACCATCCTCAATCTCAGTAATTTTTTATAAATGAAATCATCACCAACCATTTATCAGAAAAAATCACCAAATCTTCAAACCTCTCTGCCTCATCTTGTCGAGCCAGAAATTACTAACTCTTTTAGGTACTTAAATACTATTAAGACTATATTTGGATAAAAGTTAGGAACGTCCGTCCTTTTAGAAATTCTGATGCACATATTGAACTATAAACACAAAATAAATAAAGAAAGAAAAAGTATTATTTGGGAAGTTAGAGAGTATTTTTGTAGTCTCTGAAATGATATCTAGATACACTATCTAATTCTTGATCAAACTCGTACGCAAATAATTATAGTAAAATAGTACTCCTATAAGAATTATATGAATACCGGCAACAATGGTTAGTTAGGAGGGAGATGAGATGGTGTGTTAATGAAGTATGTTCTTATTCTCCATACCTAAAACTTGTCATAATATGTATTACTTTATTCTGCAAGTCCTTGCTCTGTTGGGAGAACCACTAATTTTATAACAGCTTGAATGGTAGTACATGCTGATATTTTTCTTTTGAAATTGAAGTGGGTCGGCAGAAGCTTCTTGTGCAGTACCCAACCACTTGCTCAAACTTTTCCAAGTAAAAGAACTGTTTTCTTTGGCTGGCTCCGACTACAACACCCATTTTCCTCTCACTTACTCATCAACTAAAAGCAGTTTATCCTACCTAAAACCAGTTTTATTGATTGACTTGAAAGTTCAGTACATAATGAGTTATCTTGAAGCCTAATAAACCAATAAGATTTGTCCAAGTAAACTAACACCGAGCCATGGAGACAAAGACTTAGCTAGCATATTCAATTCTATACCTAAGTATCATGAAATTGCTCAATCACATAAAAAGTTATATCCTAAGCAGCTTGTGTAATGTTGACACTTGGCAAGGAAGCTGATGGAATGATCTTATCCATGTCATGTGACCCATTCTCGGGCATCACTTGTTTCATCACAGGGAGCGGATGGGCCGTGAAAACAAACTACCTTAAACCAGTAGATGAAGTTATCTTAGATTTGAAAAAAATTCAACCACGGATGATGCTTCCTTTGGATATCCCAATCCAGTACAAAAAGGAGGTCAAAGTCACTGAAACGTGTGCGGCAACTTTTCCTCCTCAAACTTCTTATGCTTACCTTTCCGTTTCATAAATTTGGAACGTGATCAATCAATCTAGGTGTTGTCCACATCGATGTTACATATGTGAATGAGGTATGCGAGCTGCGTGTCAAAGATACAACTGGTTCAAACAATGACAAGTGTTAAGGAACCGTTAGCCAGAAGGCTTCAATTTTTCCAACACATCTAAGATTAGAACGCTGACTCATCCTCTCCATGATGTGAGATTATCTAACATCCCATTTAGAAGTGTGGAAATTTGTGGTTTAAAATGATTAAATGAGTTTCACTCACATTTTAATTTATTTCTCCACCCAAACACTATGAATCGATTACATTCGAATTCATCTGAATTCGATAACTAGGCTGTGTACAGATTTTAGTTTTAAGCTTAGTTATTTTTTCCCTTTTATTTATTTTTGTTGATTTTGGTCCATCTATTAATAAAAATATAAATAAAGTATTTCAAACTAAAAATGTGATAATATGAAAATTTCAAAATTCAGTCAAGTCTCTCGATTTTGAAATTTTACAATACATGACATTTTTATATGTTAAAGTTTATTTACTTAGAATATTTATAAATTGAATTATCCGTAAATTAAAATCGTGAATATTTGTTGACTATTTTACTTATATCATGGAAGTTTAAGAAACAACAAATTATTTTTGGAAGTTCTTCCAAGCTTAATGTCGGGCTCTTGTTGCTGGTACATGTGAAATACAATGGACATCTTCTCCAGGATCTTCAAATTTCTTATATCAAATCAGCTTTGTTATATTATGACAACCAGTTTACACTTCAAATTGCTTCTAATAATGTTTTTCATGAAAGATCCAATCATATAGAGATAAATTGTTATGTTGTCTAGGAAAAGATCAACAATGGCTTATTGAAATTGATACATATATCTCCATCTCTTTTGATATCTTCACCAAGGCTTTTCCTTTTCATACATTTAAGATCATTTATTCCAAGCTTGAAAGGAAGAACATATGTATATTAACAAGATTAGCTAGTGTATTTTTAACTCCCTCATACACCTTATTGAAGACTTAATTGTTCCATTTCTCAAATTCACTTTTAAATTTGTAACCTTTTATTGAAGAATAAACACATGAAATAGGTTCTACCTAGACCTCTTTAATAAGATGTTTACAATCCTTGTGCTCATTCCACAAGGGGAGAAATTTGAAAGAAGGTTTAATGTCTCTTTTCAGAGAGAGCAATAGCGAAAAAAGAATTGAGTTACACCTTACAAGAGTTCAACAATAATTTATTCCATTCCAATCTTATAAACATTCATTATTACACATTGCTCTATCAAGTCTCATATCATTTCAATGAGCACCCACATGTCTATTTGAACACATAAACTCATTACCTATAGTTGGAATAGGGAACACTCCATGCTCATTAGCCTAAGATTAAAAACCTGAACAGTATTCTTTGAACGCAAATTACCTCCTCCATTCTCTTGAGCCCTAAGAACTGCTTTAAAATCACCCATACCTATCCAAGATCCCATGTGCTCTGATTTGTATCAACTTAAAACCTCCCACATTTTTCGTTGCTTTAAGTAAGAAGTAGAATCATATATTGCAACCAAATAAAAACTTAGAATTGTGCCCTAACGCTAAATAAACACATATAATAAATTTGGTAAAAGGTTCACTTTATCATTAACAACAACAATTTTATATCCTAAAGAGGATCAAAATCTAACTGGGAATTTATTCACCCCAATTCAAGGTTTAGCTAGCAAAACTAGACCAGATTTATATTTCAGCGTAAATCATTGTCAAAAATATGTGTAGCCAAATATAATTTAAACATCATCATGCAAGGTTTCGTAGTCCACCCATAAGGTTTCTATTTATTGTAAGGACTGGGAAAAAAAATAGTCTTAGAGTAAAAATGGTACAATTAAAATGACACTTGAATATTTTATTATTAAAGTGAAAAAGCTATATAAATAGAAATTTAATTATTCAGGTTTCATTTTAAAAGAACCACCATATCTCTAGAAGTTTCTTTTTCCTTTCCTCTCCCTTCTCTCTAAGATTATAACCTCCTCGCTCATATGTTTAACGATTGGAGTCCACCATTAGACTCCTGGCAGTGAGATAAGACTGTCCGATCAGAATCTTTGATAGAGTAAGTTCATTTTTGTTCCCTTTTTCCTTTCCTTTTCCTTCTCTCTAAGATTCTGATATCCTCGTTTATTAGTTTGACGATCGGAGTCTGCCATTGGACTCTTGGCAGTGAACTCTATAAGATTGCCCGATCAAAATCTTAGATAGAGTAAGTTCATTCTTGACTCATTTTCCTTTGAGTTAGTTTTGACCTGGTTAGGGTTGCCTTTTAGTTTAAGTTTGCATGTGAGGTTTTTATCTTTAGAATTAATCTCTGTTAGATCAGGGCCCTAGTGATATAGTTAGATTTGTGATCAGGACTTTGTGGTGCAGGTTAGGTTATCCTTAAACTTTTGATAGGTTGGAGCTCTTAGTGAGTATCTGCTCAGTTCCAGGTAAGGGAAGCTAGTTTTATTTTTAAAATAGAACCCTAGGTTAGAAGATATGGATGTGGGGTGACATGGTCACCAATTCCAATATTTGCTTGCAGGATTGTCTATTTTGAAAAGTAAAGTAATATATTGACTGGAATGATTGATTTTGAATCTTTTATATTGATTTTAAGGTGAATAATTTGTTGAAAGTGTTTGTGATTGAGAAGTGGAAGTGTTTGAATGATGATAGAAAAGAGATGTTTGATGAAAAGTGGTTATTTGATTTTAGATGATAATTTGATTTAGAAAGCATATATTTGGAACTTAGTTATGTGTTTAAGTGAATTTTTTAAATATAATTAAATTGCTTAGAAAATTTTAAAATATTTATATGATTAGTGAATGAATGGTTGTGTGATTTGGAAATTCTAAACTTTGGTATGATTTGATTGTGTGATTTGGATATTGTGAGAGTCAGAATGTGAATTTTAATCAAGACATAGTATTTTCAGGAAAGAAAATACCGTATTAAGATGGTTAGGAGGTGCATTGACTAGGGATTCGTCTAGAAGGAGATATCTTGACTCTCCTGAGATAATGGAATCATATAGATGAAGTTATTCAGGTGGTGAGAGTCGAAGGAGGTTCATATGAATAGGCAAGTTGTTTGAAAGATAACTAACTTGACCTGCTATATGAATTAACCATGTCATACTAGGAGAGAGATGATATTGAGATTATTTATGCGCATAGCTGTGTGGATTTCACAGTGAGATAGTATGACAGGTGTAGCTCTCTGAGTCTGAGTCAACGCACGAGTCTTCCGGAAGTAGAGTCAAGTGTCTATGTGTTGTGAGTCAGTAGAAGGCTGACATAGTAGAAGGCTGACATGAGAAAGATGAATATGAAAATTGTTGATAGACACTTGATGGCTATGTGAAATGTTTGAGAAATTGTATGAGAATTTATGAATTTTGTGTATCAATTTGAAATTGAAATTATATAAAATTTTGTTATAGCTAGCTTACCCTGTTATTTGTTTGTGTTTGTTTCTTTATCTGTGATGATCGTGTTGTACACGGGAGCAGATGAGATTGTAGGTAATAGAACTCCTAAGTGAGCAGCTGAAGGATGTGATAGTTTTAATTTGAATGCTCTGTTTGTTTTTAAAACTTTTGATGTATATATTAAAATCCCTATGAAGAGAGATATTTTTTTTAGATACAATTATGAGATAGTTATATATATTCATATGTTAAGTAGATAGTGTTTGTTTTACTTTTAATTTATTATATATGGGTAAAAATTAGGGATGTTACATTTATAGCCACCTCAGGTTTAGGCTATGGCAATTTGGATAACGCTCTCCACTTCATCATGATAAATAAAATTTTCTGGTTCCAAAGTAGCAAAACATTAACAATAGTCTTAGTTAATCATATCTCTGTAAAAGTTTGAAATAACTTGTAAATTTGAAGCAACATTTTGTTATATAGGCGTAGCTAAAGCAACCTCAACTTCACACATCATGATCTCAACTCCACACATCATGATCTTGATCATGCAGTTAATTAACGAAGGGAAAAAATCTAATTAGACCAAACTGTTCCATTTTTGCACTGCTCTTATGCATTAAAAATCCATTTATTTAAATATGATTTTTATTTTGATCCATATTATATAACTTTTTTACATCAAACTTCTATTTTATTTATACAAATTTTAAAAATTGAAAACTTCATATTTCTTATCTAAATTGCAATCAATTTTCCAATCCAAATTGGAACAATTCTCTTTTCCTTCTTCCTGAACTTTGCTCACTACAAGAAAAATGACTAATTACTTAATGCGAAAATCCGTAGGTAATACCAAAATCCATAGGTAAATTGAAATTACCTACGGATAAAACTATGTAGATAAATCCCTCGTAGGTAATAATTACCTACTGATAAAAAAATTCGTAAGTAATTTCATACAGATAAATCAGTAAATAATTACATACAAATAAAATTCGTAGGTAGTTATAGGATAAAATCTATAAATAATTACCTACTGGTAATTACCCGAGGATAAAATCCATATGTAATTATAGATAATTACATACGGATTTTATCTGCATGTGATTACCTACAAATAAAATTTGTATATAATTATGTATGACTAAAAATTACATACCTACGACTAAAATTCGTACGTAATTACGTACGACCAAAATCCATAGTTCATCTGCATCTTTTGAAATTTGCTGCACCCATCCCTATGAAGACAGCTACTTCCCTACCTAACCCTCCACATTGCTCGTTCCGCTGATCCTTCATCACACTTTGTTGTTGTTGCTTATGATGTTTCCACTCCTTTCGTTAAGCATATGCATCATCTTCTCGGGGTGCCACAACTTGAAATCCACGCCGTCACCATGGAGAGGGGAGAGCATAGACAATTCAAGGTTCGTAGTTTTTGGTTTGTCTTCTTCTTTTTAATTAGAGTTTCTAACTAGGATTCATGTTGTTTTTTGGATTTTTTTTCCCAATCTATTGGATTGGATTATGATTATCTTGTTAGGGTATTTAATTAGCTTAGATATTGATCAAGTCTTGCAATATTATTGATTCAATAAATCGCATGTGTTTGACCTTGTCCTATAATATAATTGTTGAGTTAATGTAAACAAGATTTACAAATTAACTTAAGTGAGTTATCATTTTTATTAGATAATTATTTTCTCAATTTCTTCATCCATAAGGGTTTTTTATGTGTGCGTCCAAACAAATAATTTTTATAAGCAGTAATATAAATTTTGGTGTTGCACACTGTTCTCGCCGGTTGACTCTTTCGTCGGTTGACTTAGGTTGAACGCACCCCTCTTGGATATGGGATCATGTCTCTATTTGCTTCTTCAAATGTGACTGCATTGTGACAGAGGGCGCCCTACTTGTTAACGACACTCCGACGATCAAGTTAGTGAAGACTCACAAAAAGTAAACAATTTTCAGTCTAGTGTGCAAAAACAGTGTACCTTCATCTGAGGTTTTAGGCCCCTTTCATAACCGTACATGCAATAGTTCTCGCTCGAGAGAATAAAATCTTAATTGAAAATAAGCACATTAAAACTCTAACAAAAAAACCACCTGTCACAGACACCAATGATCTTTAAGTGCTAACCATAGGCCAACATTCTATTTTAAATGCACGACCCTATCTTTTAGGGTTAACAACAACTATCAACAGACATTAGTGTGTAAAGAACGTGCAACAGAAAACATACGCACACAATAAATAACAAACACACCCATATCATAAAGACTTGCACATATTTATCTATAAGCGTTTACGGTGGGCACTTCTCATATGACCACCTTGTTCTATTTTTCGGGCTTCACAGATAAAACTGGGCCAATCGCATAACCCTTACCCAAGACCCAATAGCCGAGTTGACCTCAACCACACCCGAGAACCAAGATACGACTAGCCCAGACCCAAAGACCGAACTCTTACACAGTACACACAGATTGAAAAAATTGACTTTTTAGTCTTTATAAGCATGAAGTCTTGTGAAGAATATGCACATATGAAAGTCATGTGAAAAATGATTGAGTCTTCCTCCCCACAAAATGCATACAATAAGAGAATGGTCAATATGTTCTCATATTGAGTGATCCTTTAGGGAGACTTGAACTATTGTTATATGTACATTTAAATAGTCCTTTTTTTTTTCTTGATATTATATGGACATTTAAAAGATTCTAATTTTTTCTTGATAAATAAGTCCAAGTTTAATTAAAGTATTATAGGTAGGTGTATTTTGAATGTTAAGAATTTATGTATTATGTTATCTTTAATTTTTCATATTTTAAATTATAATTTTATTATATTTTCTTAATATTTATATAATATTGAACTTTTTTTTACATATTATTATATTAATTTTTTTTAGAAAATATGAATTTGGATTTAAAATTCAATTAACTTTTTTTTTTATAAAAATATGGATTTGGATTTAAAATTCAATTAACTTTTTTTTATAAAAATATGGATTTGGATTTAAAATTCAATCTAAATATTTGAATTTAGATTTAAAATCTAAATCTAAACCCTAAACTCATCATTATAAGCAGTAGCAGGTTTCATGATATATAGGAATAGGAAATCCTCCTATATTCACAAAAGACCTCCATTGAAGAACAATAAATTGGAATTACACCGCCATTATTCCTTAGGTCTTGAGGAACATTAGTCCCCAACCTCACCTGAGCACCATCCTCTAAAACATTACTCCGTAACAATCACCATTATTTTAATCCATAATTATCTTAAGAACACACTGTGTTTTAGGTTAGACCTATTTCTTTACATGTTCTTTAAATATGTCAAAAGAGCATTGACAATCTGATAACAAATGTCCTATAATCTGGCATGTTTCACACAATTCAGGCAACCTTTCATATGCCAAAGATAAGAGAATGCAAAACATTCCTCTATGCCAAGATTTGTTCTGGTTAGGGAAGTTGTTGGTCTGTCATGTTTTCTTGAAGAATCAACGAATGACACTACCTGCTGGTGTTGTTTTTTGTAGCTATCAAACATTAGCTTTGCGAATCTCTTATCATCCACAACATAACCATGTGCTTCATCTATTAATGATGAGATTATTGATATTGAATTAAAATGTCTGAGGAATTATGTTGTTTAAGTGAGATGTGTAATTAGATGCAGGACATATATTTACACTGTTGGTATATAATTGTTATGAGTCTTTCAATTTTTTTTGCTCTACTGAAAGACATTGTATTTACTCTTTTATTTGACATTTTGTAAGGTAGAAAAGATTTTGTTGGAAATAATATTGGTGCAAGTAGGTTATATGAATTATTATTTATATTGCTGAAACAAGTTATATGAACAGTTAGAGATAGTTTTTCTTAATAGGATTGAAGTATCTTTAAATACTCTTATTTATTCATTCTTTCTTTGTTAATAAAAAAAATATTCTAACAAATATTTTTTCATATCAATATCAAACAAAACCTAGCATATGATCTGGAAAAGAGCTTTTTTGTATAATCATCCAGAGATAAAGGGATTCCATCCCGTGCAGAATGGAGAAAAGGGTAGGCATCTCTAATGTTGTTATTGTAAGCCAATTATCCGAATCCAACATTGAAAGATTTCAAGAACCCTCCTCAAATTCTCTATAGAACAAAAGCAAAATTAAAAAAACAAACCTTACCCACCTTCACACTTAAAAAGTGTTTGTTTTGGAACGGAAGTGAAATACTCCAGAATATTATCTAGCTTTTAATATTTGTTCACTCCAATCAATCAAGAGATTATTATTATTTTTATTGAACTTTTATAGTATCATCGCTTTCTCTCTCTGATAAAGTGTTTAGTTCTTTATGTTGTAAATTTTTCATCCATTCCATTTTTCACCAATAAGCAATCTCCTTAAAATTTTCAATTATTTATTATGCAACACCAGCATCAGAGTATAATCAACAAGCCATAATTAATGTAATTCTAAAACTTTAAAATGACAAATAAACATAAATTATTTTTTTCCTAAAAGTTGACACTTCGAAATAAATAAACCGGGGGAGTAAAATTGTAGAAATTATTTATTACTTGTTAGTAAATGTGTCACGTTATTTTGGTAAAATAATTTTCATTTCTCTTAACATTTTTCGTGTGTGTGTGCGCGCGATTTATATCATGTAATTTTTTGAAATGTGGGATATGAGAATAAAGTTTCATACGTTTGTTAGGTGATTATACAAATACATGTTTTGTTTATAATTTTAAAATTAAATAAATTTATTTTTTAATTTATTAATACTAACGAAATGTGTTTATGGAAATAAGTGAAACAAATACGGCAATTTCTCCCTGCACCATATCAATTCCAATATACACCCAACCTGCCTCTCCGAAATGACAAAAATAACCTTAAATAAAAAAGGGTGTAAATGAAAATTACTTCCAGAACCTATTATCCAGAATATTCCAGATTTGGATATCCGGAACACATTTGAATTCTGGAAATTATTATCCAGAATGCATTTTTAATTTTGTGTTCCGGATTTCATTATCCGGAATGTATATTTTTTTATTCCGGATTTTTATATCCAGAAAGGATAATTTTGGAAATAAAAAAATTGATAGGGTGCAGGTTAGAATTGATATGGTGCAGGAAGAAATTGCCAACAAATACCCATGCTTCCCAAAAATTCTGCTGAATCCAACTGTTTCCAACATATTTTGGGTTGTTTCTTCCCATTACTACTTCAGCCACTGTTACTTTTGTTGGTGTTTTTCATTTTAAAATAGGTAATTCAAAAAAAATACAAATTATAGAATTTGGAAAATATTTTCAAATTGTAAATATCTTCTAGATTTTATAATCTAGAATCAGTTTTTTTTAAAAAACAAATTCCAGATTATAAAATTTGAAAGGTATTTATAGATTACATAATCTATAAAGTATTTTTAGATTTAAAAATATCTTTCATATTCTGTTAAAGAAAACAAAATTTAATTTATATAATTTGAAATATATTTTTGGATTCAAAAATATTTTATAAATTCTGATGTAAATAAAAAATAATACAATTTCAGAATATAGAATCTGAAATAAATTTTTTAAGAACAAAATAACATTTGACTGACCTATGAAGGTGGCAGGAGAAGTTACGGAGGTAGAAGAATAAACAGCCCATATTTTCTAACCAGGCAAACGGCCCACAGAATGGTGGGTTTGTAACGAAAGTAGTATTGGGCCTTCACTGATAAAGCATATGAAAGGGCATATACTAACCAAAACTTTAAACCAGTTACTATTTATACGCCCCTTTCTTCTTCTTCTTTTCTCCCAGTATCCTCAATTATTTCTCATAGTGCCTAATGTTTCCTTTTCACAAAGGATACACTCTCCTCCTTCCCCTCACCCTTATTTTCACTAAAACATAAAACGCATACTTCACATGTATTTCGTTTAGTAGTCTATGAAAATAAAATAAAAATTCCAAAATAGATAATATCTCAAATAATATTATGATTAACAATGATAATATTATTTTAGTATATGTAACTATAATAATTAGTATTATATTATTTCATTTGTTGTTCTCCAAATATACGTGATGGATTTCAATCGCATTAATAACACAACAAATAGCGTGTGACAACATCAACTTAGATAAAGTGGATAGTATTCACATAAAGAGAAGGGGATTTGTTGATTCCATTCAATGTATGCTACATTTACACCTAGAGATAAGAAGGAGGAGGATGAACGAGATAGAAAGAATTAATGATAATTTAGGAGAAAGAGAATGGGTGTCAATAAGTAAGAAGAGGGTGTAATAGCAACTTCTAAAGTTGGATTACTGTAACAACTATTGGCCCACTGCAAATTAGTAGGCATTGGAAAGGTAACATAGGAAATTACTTCGTGCACCCAAGCCACAGACTCTTTTTACGTGACAAAAATATCTTTAAATAAAAGTGGGAGTGCGGATAAAAATACATTGACGAACCCCTTTTTCATAATTAAGTTTTGGATTTACATTTTCAGAATATTTGTTTGGATTCTGGAATCCTTTTTCTGAAATATATTTTTAGATTTTATTTCTAAAATGTATTTTTTTATATTTTTGGAATAATTTTTTGAAAATGAGATTTTAATTTTCGAATTCAAATTTTATTTATGAAATTCAAGAATCTATTCCAGATTTGATTTACCAAAATGTGTTATTTTAATTTTTATTTCCAGAATAAAAGGTACTTTTTTGGAAATTTAAAAATGTATAGGATGCAGGTTAAAAAATTGGGTTTAGGAAGAATTTTCCGGTAACATAAGGTGAAACTCAGAGATGGGCTTTTGTGTCTATAAATGGAGCATGCATTAACAGAACATATCTTAGGCCAAAATTTAATTTAACAGGTAAAAAAATCTATGTAGATAAGCAGATGACATAATAAGATCAAATTGCCAGCTTGCTCCAGACCCATGGACACTGACATTCATCATTACACAAGATTTGAAGCATTAGATCGTCACTGTCCCAGTGTGGTTATGGGCACTTCTTATCCTCATTTTTATTTCAATTTATTTGAATAATTGCACCTTATTTTCCCATCAACTCAACAATCCATTCAAATGGTAGCTTCAATATTAATGTCTCATGACACGGTAACTATTCCTCACCAATTTTTCTATATATATACATCAGCTTTGAATCCAACTTTGAATCATATCCAACATTGACAACTTCTAAAATCTAGCTGAAAAAAAGCTTTGCTTTAAAACTTAATCTTGGTTTTTCATGATTGAGTAGAATATTACACAAACTTGTTAATTGTGACATCAGACGTGTTAACTTTTTCTATTTAACTATCTTTTCATTAGTATTTGATATAACTGCTATGATTTTTTTTTATCAACTTAGAGTGTGACGTCGGAGCAATGAAATAATGTTATAGTAGATATAGTACTGTCCAACAATAAAGTTGAATAATGAAAAATGATAAATATAAAACCGATGGGTGTTACTTATAAATAACAGTGCGAGTGATAAAAAAAAGGAATATTGAAAAAGAGATAACCAAATTTAGAATAAAGTATGTTGGAGGGTGTGGTGGTTGTAAGTTTTGAAAGTTGAATTGATATCCATGTAGAATAAGAAGTTGAGGAAGATCTGGTGGAAGCTTTAGTACAAGGAAGTTCGTCCCAGCTGCTCCTGCCTCCTACCTCAAATCAGAAATTAATGTAAAAATTGAACAAGATATGGTGGATATATTTCCTCTTTTTTATTAATAAATACATGTACTTTTTATTTTTATGAATTAGGTGCACACATTATCCTTGCACCTTTTTAGGATGATAAAATATAGGTAGCGGTTTCATTTAATCTTGGATATGCCTCAAATATATCAAATAGAAGCAAGCCAGAGAAAATAGCACTTTACCATGGTGTCCCCATGTGATTCACATCAAATGCTACCTAGTAGTGGTTGTTGGTTGCATCATTTTTGTACTGAGAAGATAATTAAAAGGGTGATTAAAATATGAAGGGCCGATGCATATGCAAATGATAGGCATCAGATACCTACTAATCACATATCTCAATTCTTTAGTTTATACAAAGTCCTTATTGGATGGTGAGGTATGAAAGGAGGAGGAGTTTTAATTAAGATGAAAAAAGAATGGTGGCAATCTAGCTAGGTTTTTCACCAAAGTAATCTATTCTTTTAAAAAATTATGATTTATAATTTTCTTTTATAAAAATGAGTAATACAATTTTAAAATAAAAGTCCAACTTTATCGACTTCAGAATAAAAGCCGTGCTAAAGTTGTAGCACTCTAAAATCATATCTATGATTTATTCACTTTTATGAGAAAAAAAAATTTAATAATTGTTGAAAATTCCACATAAATGAAAGATTAGCTCATAATATATAAATACATATAAATTTTATTTTATAATTTGGATTTATGAGATTAAATTAAGTTTAAAATTATTTTTTAATAATAATTTAGAAAAAAAAACATTACTTGATGCAAAAATCATCTAGCTAACTGCAAAGCAAACGTGATGGTGGTGAAGTGAGTCACTTGGAAATGGGGTCCATCGATTGAAGAAATAAGAGGAAAAGGAAAATGAAAAAGTAATTTTAAACATAGTGTGGAGGGAACAGGTAAGCATGGTGCTCTAAAAGCCTGCATATCTACGAAAAGATGAGCAATAGAAAAAGGCATGTTTTGCTTCGTCGGCTACTTCTTCCGTCATCCATGCCTCTCTTAACTCCCATCTCACACGATATTTAATTTTAATATCCTTTCCCACCAATTATTCCATCCCCTATATTATATTATAATGTTTCACTACAACAGTACATAAATAGATAAAAACATATGGAGTTGCAAACTTTTTATCTTCCAACATATAATAATAATAAGCAAAGCTTCAGATGTCAGCATCTGCTTTTAAAAGGCAACAGAAAAAGTTGATTCATACGTTATTCCTTCCAAGACAATCCTTTGCCTTTTAAAGGGTTTAGGTGAAGAATGAAAAGATAGAGGTGAAGATGATTGGAGGAGAGTGTGAGTGTGAGTGTTATCATGGTTAATTGGATATATATGGGTTGGGTTGGTTGGTGCTTTGGAGTTTTTTTTTAGAATGGACTTTCATCTTCTACTTTATACAACATTACAAAAGCTTAGCATAATTGAAGCAGGTTAAAAGCATATGCTTAACTAATACTACCTCTTGTCTTCTCTCTGTTCATGCTTTCCAATCATTTTTGTCCATATCTAGCACTTTCTTCTCAATTCCTACTTTTCAAAACCAATTACACTAAACTTTCTTCAATAAACTACTCCTTATACATCTAATAATACTCTTTTCATTTAAATATATAATTCTATCTGCCATTTTCATTCTACCAACTTTACTTTAATATCTCTATTCTATGACGCTTCTACTTTTTAATTGCCTATTTTTCCAGATAATAACTGCAGACCAATTTCACTTCTAAAAACTGGTTTTTTTTCTTTTCAAATTATTATTTTGAAGTCTAGATCTCTTAAGATTCTAAATAAATTTTGAGTCAATACAATGGATGCTGGACTTTGTAATTTCCCCCCTCACAACATACTAAATTTAGGTTTCAATTATTCATGGGAAAGAAGATACCCATAAAAAAAAATCAAGGTTAAATATTTTTTTTTACAAAATTTCAATTTAAGACTTTGTTCAAAGTACTTAAATTTTCTACAGTGATCGACCTTAACTGGTTACTTATATCCATATTTATTTTATTTATTATGAACATTCATTCTCGAATATATCATTTTTGTTTAAAAATAGAATAATAAATATAAGTGTTTTTCAAAATTATTTGATAAAAACTTACATTAAAATTTCATCATAAATGCTTGGTGCAACTTTTTAAAATAAGTTTCACAATGAAATATATAAAAAAAAAGTATCTTTTTCTTGAGTCCAAATATAATATATCTTTGAATTAATATATATAATGAGTCCTATTCATAAAAGTCTCCTGTACTATTCTTTTATAAGCAATAGAGTAATTTAAAGTAGATTAGTTTAGCATCAAATTAAGTTAAATATAGATTTATAATGATTTACGTCTAAAAGTTACTTTAAACATTTTTTATTTATTTTATATTTAAAATGTGGACCTATAAAATTCTAAAATACTCCTTCAAACATAGGGTGTTGCTAATAAAAAGTAAAGATAGTTCTGATGTGGATCCAAATACTTGTTTGACTAACTATTTGTGATGCTAAGTCAATGTACTATTCAAATTTTTCTTAGCCACTGGCGACTTTAATTGCGAGTTCGATCTGTCCTAACCTTTTTCCCACTACAATTAAATTTCAACATAGTTCCTTAATTACGGGGTAAAACCGAGTTAAATCTTGTCTTCAGGAATCGTATTTTTTATTTTCTAATTTAAACTTATTGTATGAATTTAATTTTTATATTTTTAAACTTACTCTGTGTGTAAAATAACAAAAAATGTTTATATTTTCTTCATATAAATATTTTCTTGATATAAATATTTACTTTTAAATTTTAAAATACACTTTTTATTTATAAAAACCTGAATACACGAGGTTTGCAATAACTAACGCAATCTGTCGAATCAACAAATTTGTTTAAAAATCTATTTAAAGGCCTAATTATTAATAAAAACCTTTTAAAAACCAATAAACTTGTTTTAAGTAAAAAAAGTAAATTTTATAAAAAAAATAGTAGATCTTCTTTTTAGATAAGTCAATAAATTCAGTGTTTATAGAAATTAAAATACAACATTATGATAAATATAATGGCGTATTATGTGTATATTTAATCAATAAACTTGTTTTAAGTAAAAACAAGTACATTGAGTCTTTATATAGATCTTCTTTTTAGATAAGTCAATAAATTCATTATTTATAGAAATTAAAATACAAAATTATAATTAATATAGTGACGCATTATGTGTATATTTAATCAAATAAATCACCTTATCACTTTTATAAAATCTTTCACTTAACCAACGAGTCAGTGCTTTAAATTGAATATTTAATAAATAGCTAAAATTTATTTAATAAATCGATCAAGATTAAGTAATTTAAATTGTGAGTGAATTAGGTTACCAGTCTTATTATTTGTCGTGTTCCTACCTTATTTATTTAAAATATTTTAAACATTGAGATTTATAACTTATTTTTTTAGTTCATTTACAGAATATAATCCTGGTGAAATTATGATAAAAACTTAGAATATTTATAAAAAGTAAGAATATTTACTTTTTACTTTATAGATTAAGCTATTTAGCAGATAACTTAAATATTGATGAGTTACTAGTTATAAGTTCCGTAGGTTTTACAAGCACTGACTTCAGAGAAAAATTATGAATCTTAAATATTTCTTTTCTTACTTTTAAAGGTTGATAATTTACTAATGAATGTTAGTGAAGGATATAACTTAATATTGACATTTTAGAGAGATTATCGATTTAAGATATAATAGAGTTAATGTAATAAAATGTGTTTAATATTCTTTTATTGAGAAATACAAATAAAGTCATCTACAACCTCTTAAAAGATATAAGTTCTTAGTCTACGTTTTGTAGTGTGAAAGATATCCATTTTTTTCCAGAACTAATCATTATTAAGACTAATAAAGTTAGAGACCAGAATCATCTCCCTACAATGTAATATTGGATTGTCCTTTTACGTAGCTATTAAAGAGAAGGGATGTTCAATCATCTTGAGAGTACAATGATGTTCAATGTTAGAATATAAATTACACTAAAAAAGAATACAATAATCCGCAATAAAATAATGAATGACACAATATTTCAAGTCCTAAATAAATTGTAAATAAAATAACATGCGATAGCAAGATAATTGTTAAATACGCTAAGTAATTGCAAACGCAAAACAATAATTTTGCAAAATAATTTATTAATTCAATAGAATTAGAAAGGGATAAATGTGAAAGGATGAAAATGTCCTAATACTTAAAAAAAAAAATATTGCTAGATCCTTCATATTAACAAGTTATTAAGATGAAGATAAAGTTGGCTTACCTATTAACTTATGTGATAGTCTTTTCGCTTTGTTAAAAATTGGGGATTGTGCATTGTTATGTTATTTATCCATGTATATAATAATTTCTTGTGTTTGAGATCGATGATGACCGTGTAATATTAAGTTATTTACCAACATATATCATAGTCTCTTTATTCGAGATTAATGAGTTGTATACAACTAAATTATTTACTGAATTATATGATAGTATGTGTTCAAATGTTCAAAATTAAAAAAATGTGTACAATTAAGTTATTTATCAACTTATACTATCATCATTTAACTCGTATGCAAAAATTAAGAAATAATATATGATTTAGTTATTTACTAATACATAAGATAACTTAAATATCAACATAATACTAATCAAATTACATTATGTTTTTACATTGAATGAGTAAGAAGAGAGAAATTAAAAATCTTTAAAATGACCTCTTTTACAATAGTAACGATAATTCACCACTAAATAATAGTTAATAAAAGATTAAGGTAAACATAAAAACTAAAAAAATTACCTTTTTAAGACCTAATCTAATCAAATAATAAACAAATAGATAAAATAATTAAAAGAATAAGAGAGAAATAAAAGATTGCGAATGTTGATAATGGAGGCTTAAGTCCAACCTAAGAAAAAAAATCGTATTAAATATTCTAATTTAGGGAATATATCATCATGATTGACGAGAGCAAAGTAGAATTTACGAAAAAGGTCATAAATTAAAAGTGCGGATAAATGTGAGTAAAGCATAGGCGCTTTTAAGGGGAAAATAAAAGTGATTGACTTGTGGAATGATCGACGTTTCAATGATCTGAACACACCATTTGAACGTAACTTTTGAAAAAACTAATTTATGGTGGGGACCTGCAGCACAACATAAGGCGTGTGTGAGAGAACACACGCTTACATGTTTCATAAGTGGTAAATATGTGATGAAAAAAGGTTCATGTTGACAATAATAGTATTTCACAGCTAATCGCTTTCTGATTTCGTTGGTAGTAGTGTGGCGAAGAAAGGAATGAATAATGCCTCACTCGCTCACTCTTCTCGTGTTCTCCTAATAAGCCTTTTGATGTTTGAAGGAGCATTGATTGATTGAGGGCATGAAAAATTGACAATAAAGTTAAACACCGACCTTTTGGGGCAACCAACTTTTAAAAAAGTTATAAAAAAAAAAATAAAGAGATGGGGGGCGCAGAGGATTCGGATTCCTAAAACCTCAACAAGAAGAAGAAAGACAAAAGATAAAAGGTGGGTGAGCAGTTCAATCAATCCCAACACTCCCTCCCACCAGAGGCCACCAAGGTTTAAACCAAGAGACATTTATCATAAATTTTAATACATCAACCTCAAATGTGTTAGTGTTTTTCGTAAAAACAATATTCTGCTAATAATTTTAAATTAAAATAAATAATAATAATCAACTTTTTAGACTCGCAATTTTAATATTTTAATTTACGTCAATAAAATGTAATAATTAGGGAAACTAAAACTTATGCAAAATAATGTGTGGTAATTAAGTTCTGGTGAAGACATTTTTATATTTATTTTTAAAAGTACTTGATTTTTCAAATTAAATACGTAGAAGTCAATTAATTCTATATTTCTTAGCAAATAAATAAGTTCAAAGGTGAAGAGGAGAAATAAATAAAAAATGAGAAATTCAAAGGACAAATAGTTAACATTAACAAATAAAAAAGTGAATATATATATATATATATATATATATATATGTATATCAAAGGACAAATAGTTAACATTAACAAATAAAAAAATAAAAAAGTGAATATATATAAGTGTGTGTTATAAGACCTTAATAATTTGAAGAATTTATGAAAGTACATATTTTCTTGGCATTTTTTTATTAGCGTTAGAGAAATTTTTAATGATGTTACATGTCTATTTAAAAATACTTAGAGTAATCTCCCCTTTCATCCCTTATTGATAACTTTCTATTCAATTTTTTTATTAAATTTCGTCAAACTCATAGTCTTACTCCCTTCTTAATATATCAACTAATGAGAATTCTTAATTTATTTATTTCTCTTTATTCGAAACCAGGACAACCTTTTTGATAAAATGACAATTAGTATTTATTAGTCTATATAGATACTAATTTTTTTTTTTATAATTGAAGTATGTTCATTTCTTACATGTTTTCTCAATTGAGGAATGATGAGATGAATTTATGAGGATGATTTACTGAAATTTGTGAATGATGTTATGGCTATAACAAAATTTAGAAATTATTTTAAAGGTATAAAATGTAAGTTTATAAATTTATCCTTGTTATTACAAAATATCTGAATAATAAATTATGATATATATATATATATATATATATATATATATATATATATATATATATTGCCTAGGTTTAAGTTAATTAAATTTTTATAATATATAATATCCATAATTTCTTGTATTTATTAATAAAAAATTTATAAAAAATAAAAAATATTTTTGTGTTAAATTGAAATAAATTTATTATATATATATATATTAAAATTTATGAAAATAATATTTATTATTTTACACATTTGTTATTTTATATAACTATATATGTTTTGTTAATATTATAATTTTATTTTATTATTTTATTATTTATAATTATATGTTGTTATTATAGTATAATTAAATATTTTTGAAATTGTTAAATAAATTTATGTAATATTTAATTTTGTATATTGTTATAAAATGCATGCACAAGAGTATTTAGGTAAAATGCAATAATCCTATTTGGAATCAACACAAATATCTTTATTTGTGTGAAGAATGAAAAAAAGTTATCATCCTCCCTCATCCACTTCCCCACTCTTAAAATCACTAAAACAAATACAAAAGGCACTTCTAACATCCTTAATTTTTACCCATGTTTGTTAATATATTATACATGCAATATCTAATTAACATATAAACATATACTACTTTCTCATATTTGTATCTCAAAAAAATATCCCTCTTCATAGGGATTTAATATATACACAAAAGTCTACAAATAAAACATTTGTTCCTCTAACTGCTCAATGAGGAACTCTATCACCTGCAACCTTATCTGCTTCCGTGTAAATTAACACAATCATCACAGATTAAAGAAAACAAATACAAAACAAAGCCCAGGGTAAGCTAGCTATTTTTAAAACTTCAAATACAAAACTTTAAATATTAACATAAACCATCAATATTTACACATTTTCACAATTTCATCAAGTGTCTATCAGGTTCATCATCCACATTACTCCTGTCAGATTTCTACTGACTCACATACTCAGACACTTGACTCTACTTTCGGAAGACTCGTGTATTGAAATTAGCATCCAGAGACCTGCACCTGTCATACTACTCGCTGCGAAATCCACACAGCCATGTGCATAATTATCTTAATATCTTATCATCTCATATGACAGGGTAAATCCATTTGATCTACTATGATCAGTTATTTCAAACCTCAGACTCAACCAAATGGACCTCTTTCGACTCTCACTAACTGAATAACTTCATCTATGTGATTCCATTATATCAGTAGAGTCAGGATCGTCTCATTCACAGGACACTCACAAATCAATACACCCTAATAACAATCTCAACACGATATTTCCTTTCCTAAAAATACTATGTCTTGATCACACTTTCACCTCATTATACACATCATTTAACACATCAATGCACCACTCCATCACATCATATTCTAAACTTTCTAAACAATCCAAATATATCTCAAAATTTACTTAAACACATAACTAAGTTCCAACTATATGCTCTTTAAATCAATCATTGTTTAAAATCAAACAACCACTTCTCATCAAACATCTTATTTAAGTAATTCAACAAAATATTCAAAAATAGTTCAACTCATTTATATTATCATTCAAAAACTTTCAATTCTCAATCACAAACACTTTCAACAATTTATTCACCTTAAAATCAATATAAAATATTCAAAATCAACCATTTAAGTCAATATATTACTATACTCTTCAAAAGAAACAATCCTGCAAGCAAAAATTGGAATTGACGTCACCCCCACATCCAGATCTTCTAACCTAAGGTTCTATTTAAAAAATAAATAAAACTACCTTCCCTAACCTGAACTTGAGTAGATGCACCTTAAGAGCTCCAAACTACCAAAAGCTCAAGGGTAACCTAACCTGCACCACAGAGTCTTGATAAAAAAATCTAACTATACCACTAGGATCCTGAGTTAACAGAGACTATTTCTGAAGATAAAAGCATCACCTGCAAGCTCTAAAGACAAACATAACCAGATCAAAACTAACTCAAAGGAAAAGGAGCCAATAATGAACTTACTCTATTTGAGATTTTGATCTGGCAATCTCGTAAAGTTCATCGTCAGGAGTCCAGTGAAAGACTCTGATCGTCAAACTGATAAGCGAGGAGGCCAGAATCTTAGAAAGAAGGAAGAGAAAAGGAAAAAGGGAACAAAAATGAACTTACTCTATCAAAGATTCTGATCGAGCAGTATTGTAGTCTTTGCTGCTGTAACATCCATATTTTTACCCATATTTGCTAATATATTATACATGCAATATCTAATTAACATATAAACATATGCTACTTTCTCATATTTGTATCTTAAAAAGATATCCCTCTTCATAGGGATTTAATATATACACAAAAGTCTACAAATAAAACGTTCAAAATTAAAACTGTTGCTCCTCTGGTTGCTCACTAAGGAGCTTTGTCACCTGCAACATTGTCTGCTCCCGTGTAAATTAACACGATCATCACAGATTAAAGAAAAACAAACACAAAATAAAGCACAGGGTAAGCTAGCTATTTTAAAAACTTCAAATATGAAACTTTATATCAACATAAACCATCAATATTCACACATTTCACAATTTCATCAAGTGTCTATCACGTTCATCATCCACATTACTCTTGTCAGATTTCTACTGACTCACAACACATAGACACTTGACTCTACTTCCGGAAGACTCGTGCGTTGACTCAGACTCAGAGATCTGCACCTGTCATACTATATCACAGTGAAATCCACACAACTATGCACATAAATAATCTCAATATCATCTCTCTCCTAGTATGACAGGGTTAATTCATATAACAGGTCAAGTTAGTTATCTTTCAAACAACTTACCCATTCATATGAACCTCCTTCGACTCTCACCACCTGAATAACTTCAACTATATGATTCCATTATCTCAGGAGAGTCAGGATATCTCCTTCTAGAAGAATCCCTAGTCAATGCACATTCTAAACAATCTTAACACGGTATTTTCTTTCATGAAAATACTATGCTTTGATCACACTTTCACATCATTCCATATATCATACAACACATCAATGAACAATTCAATCATATCATATTTTAAACCTTTTCTAAACAATCCAAACATATCTCAAAATTCACTTAAACACATAATTAAGTTCCAAATATATGCTCTCTAAATCATTCATCATCTAAAATCAAACAACCACTTCTCATTAAACATCTCATTTAAGTAATCCAACAAAATATTCAAAAATAGTTCAACTTATTTATATCATCATTCAAACACTTTCACTTCTCAATCACAAACACTTTCAACAAATTATTCACCTTAAAATTAATATAAAAGATTCAAAATAAACCATTCCAGTCAATATATTACTTTACTTTTTAAAAGAGATAATCCTGTAAGCAAAAATTGAAATTGGTGACCACGTCACCCCACATCCAGATCTTCTAACCTAGAGTTCTATTTTCAAATAAAACTAGCTTCCCTTACCTTGACTTGAGCAGATGCTAACTAAAAACTTCATTCCCACCAAAAGCTTAAGGATGGTCTAACCTGCACCACAGAGTCTTGATCACAAATCTAATTATACCACTAGGATCCTGAGCTAACAGAGACTACTTATGAAGATACAAACATCACATGCATGATTAACTAAGAGCAAACCTAACCAAATCAAAACTAACTCAAGGGAAAAGGAGCCAAGAATGAACTTACTCTATCTAAGATTTTGATCGGGCAATCTCGTAGTGTTCACTGCCAGGAGTCCAATGGCAGACTCCAATTGTCAAACTGATAACCGAGTAGGTCAGAATCTAAGAGAGAAGGAAAAAGAAAGGAAAAAGGGAACAAAAATGAACTTACTCTATCAAAGATTCTGATTAGGTGGTCTTGTAGATCTCGCTGTCAGGAGTCTAATGGCACGCTCCGATCGTCAAACTAATAAGCGAGGAGGTCAGAATCTTAGAGAGAAGGCAGAGGAAAGGAAAATCGAGTTTTTAGAGAGATGATGGTTCTTTTAAAATGACACCTGAATAGCTGAATTTCTATTTATATAACATTTTCATTTTAATAATAAAATATTCAGGTATAATTTTAATTGTACTATTTTCACTCTAAAATTATTTTTCTTGGTCCTTATAGCTGCTAGGAGTCTAATAACGTACTCTGATCGTCAAACGGATGAGCGAGGAGCTCATAATCTTATAAAGAAGACAGAGGAAAAGAAAATGGAGTTTTTAGAGAAATGATGATTCTTTAAAATGAAACCTGAATAACTGAATTTCTATTTATATATTCTTTTAAATTTAATAATAAAATATTCATGTGTTATTTTAATTATATTACTTCTACTCTAAAACTATTTTTCTCGGGAGCATTCATTCCCCTTCCTTCCTCTTTCTCCATACCTAAAAACAAACTGAGTGTAAATCCCATAAGTGGTTTAGTTAGCATGTTTTTTCAATTATTGAACAGCTAAAGAATACAATACATAGTACGTTAATAAGAGTAGTCCATAATATTAATTTTCGTTTAGATTTGAAAATGCTTTAATAGATATGTTTGATAAAATAATATTTTAAATAAATAAAAGTATAAGATTATAAATTTATAAATTTGTAACTAAAATAAAATTATCAATTTAAAAACTATTTTTTAAACTTTTATTAATAATAGAAATTACTTTATATATATTAATAATTTTTTTAATTTATAAAATAATATCAACTTAATAATTAATTATTTTATATTTTTAAAATTAATTATTATTTAGTAATTTTTTTTATAGTAATAATTGTTCTAACAATCTTAGTTATTTTTTCCACTATTTTCTCAACCTTGTCTTTGAAATGAAAACAATTAGAATCTAAGCTCCGCTGTTACATGCATATTGGTTTTTTCTTTCACTATAGGTTTTAGTTTTGACTGTTATCGTTCATACAGAAGAAAGACATTCCAATTTGGAATGTATTAAGCAATTTTAGAAAATCATTAAATCAAAATTAGTTTTAGAGAAAAAAAAATTATTAGTTTCTAATAACTAAATTATATATTATTTTAGAAACTAAAAAAATTATTAATATTTAAATTAGTTTTTATAATTGATAAATAGTTTTTAAATTGATATCTAATTAGCTACTTAAGTTTTAACTTTCAATTATTTAGATTCTAAAGTTGGTATTTAAAATCTTGATATTTAGATACTAATTTAGAAATTATTTATTAATAATAAAAACTAATTTAGATATAATAATTTTTGTAATCTTTAAAATAATATCTAATTTTATCAAACAATTAATTAATTTTTATTTTTAAAATTGATTTTTATTTAATAATTTTATTGTAGTTATATAAATTATTGAAACAAAAATATAACTGATTCTCCACCAATCAAGCAATTGGGTGTCTCTTTACCTCTCACCAAATCATATCGAGTAGTCAGCCACATTGCTGTAGTTTGCTTGCTTCCAAATAAGGATTTATGAAAAGTTAATTAAGAGCAATGAGTTAAGCTGCAGTCTACCGCGGAAAGAGCAGTATTAATTTAAGATTTAGCTGAGATATATGATCCATATCATAGACAAAATATGTATAATAACACTTTTAATGTATAATTACACATTTAATGTATAATTACACAATTTGAAAATATGTTAATCATGTTCTACTGATAATTTTTTTAATTAGATCTTTCTCTTTTATTTTTGAAAGGAAAATGATATTTTAACACTCACTGATAAAAAGAACAATAACTTTTAAGAATCAATATATTAATATTTTAATTATGTCTTTTTTTATTTTTAACTTAAAGTATTAATATATATTCTTATATTATCAAAATGAGTTGTGGTTCTTGACGTGCGTGAAATATTATTTCTGAAAAATATATTGTCATTCATTTTAAGTTTAAAAAACAAAGTTATTATATAAATTCTTTATTCATTTTTAGTAACAAACATATAAAATTAAGCAAAAGATTCGTTCTCTAAAATACTCTGCGATAATTCTTGTTTTATAAAAGTTAGTATGACGGAGGTTATTACATTTTCAAAGCGAACTTAAAAGTGTATGAGTTTATGTTACTTAAAAAACACATTATTCATTAATTTGAGAAAGGAACAAGTTCTCTCTTCCGGGTTGTTGCTTTCGAAGAAGGAACAGATTCGTGAATGAGTTGATATAAGAATCATGGTGGAACCCGCGTTGTAAAAAAGAAGAGTACCTCGGATTCCGATAATCTTATATGTGCCCTTTCATGGAGAAAAGTGAAGAAGATATATATAATGAATCTTTCTGAACTTCTAAGGATAGTTTGTTCCTTTTTGAAGAGGCGTGCGCGATGAACGGATTCAGACAGATATAAAGTTGGGGTTCTCAAAAAGCATGACCTACTTTTCTTTCTTCTTCCACTCACTTCCGATATGTCTAGACATCAAACTACCTTTTTACATATTCACAGTCGCTTACGGTGCTGTAGATTCTGATGTAACACATTTCTCAAACATCGCTTCTGTTTCTTTACTTTTGCTCTATCCAAATTTAGGTTATACAACAACTATTATCTTTTGCTTTCCCTCTCTACAACTCAAATGCTCTCCTTCACTCAAGGGGTTTTCTAACTAAATTTCGTTTTAGCCCCTTTTTTATTACTTTTCTTTAAATATATTTAACTCCTTATTAATCAATAAATTTAATTTTAAATATTTTAAGCAATTATTCATTTACTCTATATAATCTCCTTTTTAGTTGAAAAAATATTATTTTTAAACAATGTTTACTATTATTTAACATTCATGTCATATAACAATCATGACAACATATATAGAAGACTTTTTTATCTTTAAAAGTTTCCAAACATTTTTCTCCAATTAAATGTAATCACAAACTTTAAAAAAAAAAATTGACTTCTTAGCATCTTTTTATTGAAATAAACCGAAAAGATTCATCACAAATGATGTTTGATTCATATAAAAGAATATGACATTACATTTAATTCAAAACCTTAAGTTTGTATTTGTGAGTTTTTTTCTTTATAAATTATTTTATTTCTCATTTCTACTTTCAATTCATACTTGTATTTATTAAAATCTCTTTCAAGTTGTGAGTTAGGTTTTGATTAGAGTAGGACTTTGTTTGTCAGTCATATATCTCAACACACTTTTTCTTATTTTAAGCGATGTTGGATATATATCATGACACTAGTGTAAATAACATATTTTACAACAACATATTAGGTAAAATCAATGAAAATAAATGCGGTGACATTTTTGTAAATATTTGACACATATTGTACCGATTGAATGGATCAATCAGTATAATATGTCATTTTAGAATTAAAAAAATTAAAAATCTAGAGTATAATATTACACTAATTATAACTGAAATATGTTAATCTCTGTCTGAATGAGTTACCAAAATAAACATTAATTCATTAGAGTTACCAAAATAAACATTAATTCATTAGATTATAAGTAGGTAAATATGATAAACATAAATTCAATAGATTATAAGTATTTGATAAATAATTTGATAAATGTAAAATAACAGACAAAAAAATATGACTACACAAGTTTTATTTGTTTTATTATACAAATGAAATTTGTGTTTTTTTTAGACAAAAATATATTATTATGTAATTATAATTATAGGTTTTCTAAAATAATTAAATTTTTCAGTACTTCTATTTATTTTTTAAAAGTTGTATAAATTTTTTTATTTAAACAAATTATTTTTATTTAAATTTTTTTATGTAATGAGTATTAATTCAATTAATTTTTTTTTTTATTTTCAAATTTTTTATTTCAATTAAAACCAATGTTTCATTAAATTTGTTTTTTAACAAATATCATTATGTTTAAGTTTCACAAAATATCCTGCAATGAAATATTAGATAATCCAACTTTATACAAAACAAAATATGTCACTTAACACACCATTAATATATAATGTATCAAAGAGAACTCAAGTTAATAGATGTATACCTAAACCAACTCAAAAGATAATAACTACAATCCGTAACATAACATTATAATGAATAATGAAAGAAGTGTATTATTGTACTTGTTTATCAATTTATTATTGTACTTGTTTATCAATTTATTATTGTACTTCTTTATAGAACTTTGCTAATTTATATCTTTCTATTTACGTTTTTTTTTTCATTATTTATGTTATTTTGGTATAATTTTATCTCTATTAATTAGTTGCTTAGTATATATTGGACTTTTAGTCTTTTCATTCGTCTTCTCCTAATATATGTATAATGATTAGTTTATATGTTATCATGTTTTATTTACATTAGAGCACATTTATATGTTTATTATGCGTGACGATCGTACTTGCTATAAAAGTAAACTTTATTGCAAATAACGGTGGGTAGGAGCAGACCCACATTCAAATGAATAACTAGTATACTATACAAGAAATTTAACTATATATTGAGTTAGTTTGTTTTTATTAGTATGATAATGAATTTTTTTTGGGGACGTTGTAGCTGTAATGCTAAAGAAAATACTAATTGAGAGGTGTACCTTGCCCCGCGTTTACCTTTGATAGGTGAAGATTCTTGATTCTCAATAATTACGAAGGAAAGAAAAGTTCATAATGGAGTACGAAAGAATTGAAAAGAAAGAAAATATTTTATAAAAGTAAGCAAACAATTGAGTAAATTCGAAAATAAATTAGTTTTAAATTCAATGTTTAAATGCTTACTTCCACGGATTAGGTTGGGCCAACACCTTGGTTTGTGAATTTAGCATGCTTATTCGGTATCCCAATTTGTTTAAACCTTTTCAAGATTGAAGATTCCCTTTTTCCACTATATGCATACGTGCTTTCTTTAACTTTCTTTTATGTGAACTTCACATGATGTCACGAGCATAGACTAGTTTAAAAAACAAAGGAAAAATAGGCACTTGAAAGAGAATGATATTAGTCAACATATTCATATCCCTGAATTGGATTCTACAAATAATAGAAAGAAGCACTTGAGATGTTCTTTTTAAGAAATCCCATTAGAAGTTAAAACAGACAAAATTATATGCATGATTGAGCGATAGATTAGAATTAAGTAAGGAAAAGAGGTGTTGTTTGACGGATAATTATTAATTAAGAAAGAAGGAAAATTGTTTCCAATATGAATAAGTAATTAATTAAATATGTAGAAAGGACATATATGGTTATGAATGGTGTTGGAGGTCGGAAGTGAGGGAGAATTGAAGAGAATTAAGGAGAGTGGTTGAGGACTTGTTTTCATTCTAAAACGTGGAGAGGACAAGAGGAACGGACAGAAGTATAAAGTTGTAAAGGTGTGTGGGTTGGGAGAATACGTCACCACACTGCCTTTTCCCTTTTCTCTTTTCTCTTTCTTCCAATTTTCTGCAACTAGACAAAACCAAATATATATGTACTATCTACACCCAGAGTAAAACACCTAAAGTTATCTTCAACCATTAAGATACATTCTTATTAAATAAATTTTACTATTCTTAATTAACTAAGATAGACTCCTCCTACAGTCCAAACACAATTGACTCACAAACTTATCATATTTAAATATGTCTTAAAACTACAATTACAATCCACTTGAGCCTTTTGTACAGTTCGTTCATCTATAAACTCATGAAAACTTGTATAAATAAAGAAATGTCCTAAAATAAAAATACTTTTCAGTGATTTTTTATAATTAATTATTTTTAACCATGAAGATTAAATTGATTTAAATTTTAGTGGTTGACTTACCTCGTATCTCGTACACAGACCCAAACTTACAACCAAACTCAAATCAAATCGAGATATAGACTAAAACTAAAACACAAAAAGGCACAAGATTGAGTGCATGATGCATAAGCATAACCATGCCACTCTATAAACGCAGTAGAGAAGAACCATATTTTCTTAATGCAAAAATACAACTCCCAACAATTATTAATTCACCACAATCAGTCTTGTTAATGTTGCATAACCACACCGCATGACAAGTGATGCGAGGGATATTTAGACCCATCACTAAATAGCTTTACATTATTTTAGTTTTAAAGTTAACGTAACAGTAGATTTACTAAAACTACATAGTGTTTGCTGAGAGTTTCATTGGTTTTCATAAAATGTAACACTTCAGAAAATTTCATCTAACTAATACAACAAAAGTTCTACTAGTTCTATATAAATTTAGAGTTTTTCAAAACATTCCTAATATATGATTAGGACTTATAGAAATAAAAATATTTACAATATACAGTTCAAACTAACACCCTAAAGCTCTCTAGAACCTCAGATACCTTGTATGATCATCTGCTTGTGTACGTAGTACAGTCATCGCAGTTCAAACACAACAAGAAAAACAAGGGTAAACTAGTGAAAAGAAATTTCATAACATATTAAATTCATGCAAAAAGAACAAATCAAACTAATAGTTTATAAACATTTCTTTAAATGTTGTTATATAAAATCTTAATATCAATTTCATCATTCATATATGTTCTTGCCGGTTGACTCTCCTGTCGGTTGACTCTACGAGACTCACACGCCTCCTTCCTCACCTTGATATGTGCTTGATCCTTGCGAAACAATCTGCACCTACAAAAGAGAAAGGGGCGCCCTAGAGGCCGTTTGCACTCCGATGCTCAAGTCAAGATGGGGCAAAAAAATACCAAGTGTATTGAGTCTCTCTGTGTTTAGGTCTAGAAACTGCGTACCTTCGTAAAGTATCTCACTTTCCCTTATCTAGTCTAGGGTTTACTGCGGCGCTAGCCCTAATTAGGGTTCACTGCGCTGCTAGCCATGTTTTGGGTTTACTGGAATACCCTCGCGCCGCTATCACCCAGTCTTAGGGTAATCTAGCACATAAGGTTTCCTCTTCTGGAGTGCAAACACTACAGGATGACCACCTGGATGCCTCTTCGTGCACCTAGTCTCTGGGGCCACCTGTTCTGGGAGTGCCCTTGCTGTTCACGTGCCATGTATGTAGCCTTTACTGGGAAACCCTAGTTCTAATGAGTACTCGACCCCTCAGGACTCTGCACCTAACTGTGCTTTCCCTGCCACACGCATAAGCTCTTCACCATTCGGGCCTCTCCCTACCTCTGGGTATTTAACTGGTCATTGGCCCACTCTGGGAACCAATCTTAGCTGTTCTGGTTGTGTTGTTTGAGTCACCCAAGACCGATGTCAACTCGCCACACTTTGTTGCCGAGGACTAATCAACCTGTGGAGTGACGAGGACACGTCAGTTCCTTCTGGTAACCACCCTTCTCTGTGAGAACACGCTGATGACTAATCACTCTTCTCTGTGGGGACACGCTGATGACTAATCACCCGCTAATCCAAACTGCATGCGGGGTCCATTCCACGTGGCTTTGGCCCATGCTGTGGGACCCAGCTGACGTGGTTCACCCTTTACTATCTGGTCTCGGTGTCCGAGGACTGGTCGGTACAATATAGACCACACATGGATCTATTTTCAATCACAGTCATTGGATTTCATTTCAATCCCACTTCGTCTTCCGGAAGACTCATAAAGTATGCCCCTACCAGAGACTACCACCTGATCCAAAGATTACCAACGAATCCAACAGAAAGGATCAGGGTAAGTTCAAACATCCGATACCGAGTGTCTACAGCGGGACCAGGTGTGTATGAACTCCCTCTCAGCTTCTCACCACCTGATATCTTAGTCTACATGACTTAGATCATCAGTGAAGCTAGAGGATCTCCGTTAAACATAGACTTTTCAAACTTAATGCCATCCAACAACAACTCATACATTATCCCAAATGTATGACATCAATTTCATATCATTTTCATCATACAGTATCATTCCAAAACACAATCCAAAATATTTAAAATCTTATTTAATATAAAAAATAACACTTAAATACTAAACCATCAAAATATAATATTTTTACAAGTTTAAATAATATATAAACAAACAACACAAAATATAAACACACAACATTCCTGCAAGAGAAATTGAATATTGACCACGTCCCTTTCACATCCAGAATCTTCTAGCCTAGGATACTATTAAAAAATAAATTTAACTTCCCTTACCTGAAATTCCTTATTCCGAGAAAATTCCAATTCAAGCAGGGGAACCACTCTAAAATCTAGGGACCTAAAGCAAGTTATCCAAAAATTACCAAATTTTAGTACGAGCTTAATAAAGTTGAGAGAAACACTTTTCTCAACTGGCCCCACTAAGATTGATGACTAAATCATAGAGAAAAACAGAGAATAAGGAATCTTTAGAGTAAAAATGAACTTACTCTGTTTGAAAATCTGATCAGGTAGAAATGTATCCTGACTCCTCACCTACACCATGGTGTGATCAGATTTTGGAATAGATAATGTATGGAAGAGAAGTTGAAGAGAGAAGGGAGAGGGAAAGAGCAAAAGAAAAAAAAAGAAAAAGAAAAAGGTGGTGGGGGTGGGGTTTGGGTCTTTGGTTTCTGTTTTTAACATTAGGTTACATCAAATCTATTTCTTGAGCAAGTAAAAAATCTTTTAGTTGGATTGCTTTTTCTTTTGTTAAATTATGTATCAAATCTTAGTGAAATCAGTTCAGTTAATAACAGATTAAGTTTAGCCTACAAGCAGAAAAAATATTTTCAATTTTGAGAGCTATTTCTTTAGCATTTTCAAATAACACTTTTGAGTAATTGTATCATATATTTTTACTTACAAAAATTTAGAACATGATGTAATTAAAAAAAGTGGATACACAAATATGACGAGACTTGTGTATTTGTTAATTAGCTGATAAAAAATATGCTTGTTACTTATATATGACGTAAATATGTGACATATTTTTATTTTTAAAAATTAATATTATTTATTTATTCTAAAATAAATATTAAAAGCTAAAAAAAGTGATTTAAAAAACGAGGTGTAAGAAACCGTACAAATCAAAAGAAGAAAAAAAAACTACAAACCCTATCTCTCAACCTTTTTCTTCTCTCATTAGAAAAAAATTATTAAATAAAAACTAATTTTAGAGACAAAAATAATTAGTAGTTATATTGACTAAATTAGATACCATTTTAAAGACTAAAAAAAATTAATTTCTAAATTAGTTTCTATTATTGTTAAATAGTTTCTAAATTGGTATCTAATTAGCAACCAAGATTTTAACTACCAATTATTTAGATTCTAAATTTGGTAGCAAAAACCTTGGTAAATAATTAAATACCAATTTAAAAACTATTTAATAATAGTAGAAACTAGTTTAGAAACCAAATTTTTTTTAGTTTCTAAAGTGGTTTCTAATTTAGTCAATATGGAAATTAATTATTTTTTGTCTCTAAAATTGGTTTCAATTCAATGATTTTCTTGTAGTGTCTCCCTTCTCTTTTCATTTTCTCTCTCATACCTCATCTATTCCAAAATCTGATCACGTTATGTTGTAGCTGAGGATTCAGGATACATTTCGATTTTCAAATAAAGTAATTTCAAGTTTACTCAAAGATCCCTTATTTTCTGTTTTTCTCTATGATTTAGTCATTAATCTTAGTGAGATTAGTTGAGAAAAGTGTTTCTCTCAACTTGATTAAGCTCGTACTAAAATTCGGTAATGTTAGGATAAATTGCTCTAAGTTCATAAATTTTAGAATGGTTCCCCTGTTGAGGTAGAATTTTCATCAAAATAAGGAAGTTCATGTAAGGGGAATGTACCCTATCTCTCTCCCTTCTCTCTTCATTTTCTCTCTCATACCTCATATATTCCAAAATTTGATCACATCATGTTGTAGTTGAGGAGTCAGAGTATATTTCTACCTTATCAGATCTTCAAACAGATAAGTTCATTTTTACTCTAAAAATTTCTTATTATTTGTTTTTCTCTATGATTTAGTCATTTATCTTAATGGGGTCAGTTGAAAAAAATGTTTCTCTCAACTTGATTAAGCTCTTACCAAAATTTGGTAATATTTGGATAACTTGCTCTAGGTTTCTATATTTTGGAGTGGTTCCCTTGATGAGATAGAATTTCCATCAAAATAAGGAATTTCAGGTAAGAGAAGTTAACTTTAACTTTCAATAGTACCCTAAACTAGAAAATTTGATTGTAGAGGGAACATGATCCCAAGTTTCAATTTCTCTTGCTGGGATATTATTTGATAAAAATGTTTGATTTTACGCTATGTGAACATGTATTAATATTAGATTTTGATAGTGTGGAAGTTAAATATTGTTTTTGATGCTAGAAAGGTTTTTGAATATTATGAATTTTTAAATGTTATGGGATTGAGTGATATGTATTATATATAAATGATGAAAATTGTATGAAATTGATGTCATACATTTGGGATAATGCATGAGTTATTGTTTGATGTTACATTAAGTATGAAAAACTTATGTTTAATAGAGATCATCTAGCTTCACTGATGGTCTAAGATATGTAGACTAAGATCTCAGGTGGTGAGAAGTTGATGAAAAAGTTCATACACACTGGGTCCCGTTGTAGTATTGGATGTTTGAACTTACTCTGATCCTTAATGTATGGATTAGATGTTAGTCTCTAGCAGAGACATATTTAATGAGTCTTCCGAAAGATGATTGATTCATGTGTAGTTAGTGTGATTGAAATGTAATCAAAGTGTTATGGATTGAAATGAAAGCCAATGATTGTGATTGAAAATAGATCCATGATCTATATGAATGATGAAATTGATATTGAAATTTTATATGACAACATTTAAAGAAATGTTTATAAATGATTAGTTTGATTGATTTTTTTTTTCATGAATTAAATATGTTATGGACTTTTCATTAGCTTACTTTTGCTTTTTTTATTGTGTTGTGAACAGCGATAATTGTACTACGTACACAAGTAGATGATCATATAGGTGCTAAATGAGGATTTGGAGGACTTTATGATGTTGATTTAAATCTTATATTATAAATATTGTATTTATATAAGTCTTAGTCATGTATTAGGAACCTTTTTAAAAACGCTAAGCTTGGATATAAATATATAAAAATTATATTGTAATAGTTAGATGTATTTTTTTTGGGTGTTACACACGGTTTGTGTAAAAATATAATAAAAAAGATTTATAAATTTGTAATTCTCAAATTTTTTATCATTTAATTCTTGGAGCAGTTTAAACAATTTTTTTATTATAAAAATAAGTGAACATATATTTCGTAAAGCATAAATGAACATATAAACGTTGTATTTATTTGTCTAGACAACAACAACAAAAAGTGACAATGCTTTTTGTCCTTAAATAACTTAAATTAGTGATCATTAATATATTTTGCAGTAAAATTAATGACTGAAATTATATAGTAGCAAACATTTTAATCATGCTATTAGTTGTTGTTAAGAATTTGGTTAACTCAAATATAGGTGATAAATTTAAAAATTAAAAAGTGGTCCTAATTTCAATCGTTAATTCGGTAAAATGGGTCAAATTTTTATTTAAATTTAAATATCTTTACATTGCTAAATCGGTGGCAAAGTTTTTGAAATTATCACAGACAAATTTTTTATCAGCAACATGTCTTTACAACATTTTTTTACTGCTTATAAACAATATTTTAACCTCTATTTATAAATGTTACAAATTTAATAGTATTAAATAATAGGGGTAATAAGACGGATTAGCCCGTTTTGTATTAGTCCGCAAATATTTTCATTCAAACGTTATTGCGTTATTATCAATATAGTGTTTTCTCTCTTTTTAAATTAATTTTAAAATTATATGCTTATATTTGGTCACTTTATTCCACGTAATCTCACCATATTTATAAGAGTATCTTTATAAAATGAGATTAGTTACCTGTTTTGATATAAAATTTCAATGTCATGAGATTACTAAAGTAATTTTAAGGTAGATGACTATGGAAGTATTCCAAACCTAATATGAATAAATACAAGGAGTTTACGATGATTACATTGATTACTTCAATTATTGAATTATTTTCTTCTCATAATATTCATCTCACTCATTAAATGAAAAGCTATTTTTATATTTTAAATATATTAAATATTATATCACTCCCATAAAAGCTTTATTTATAGATAATTTAAAAACTAATAAATAATACAAACTTAAATTCACTTTTGTTTCTTATAAATTTGTAAATGTGTATTTTTTTTTTTTATAAAATTTTAATCACGCATGTACTCTTTTAGTTCTTTAAATTAAACAACTTTAATCCGTCGATAAAATATCTTTTAATTATTAAAAATGTAAAAAAGATATGTAAATATAACATAATAAAAAATTAAATGTTAAACTTTACTGTTAATATCTTAAATAAATAAGTATTTGGAAAAAGTATTACAATAAGCATCTAACATTTTTATTAGTACTAAATGTACATGCTAATATAATACTATTCATTACTTTGTTTAATTAAAGAAAACATTAAGTGTACTATGGCAAGTATTATTAAATGTCTTTTTGTACTTGTAATAATATAATAAATAGTTTTGAGTAAAAAAAGCCGGCTTCAATTCTTGTTAAATAAAATGATCTTGAATGAATAAACTCAATCATAAAATAAAGAATGAAAATAAAAAGAATTGAGATTGTTAGAATGATGAAAATGTGTTAAGAGAGGATGGACATAGAATGAGTGGGTCACACAATTATTCTTTCCAGATATGTCTCAGGCATAAGGCTTCTTCTTCTTTTTTCTCAATTTGGATTCACATTAATCAGTGATCCAAACAAACGCCATAATTTCACCTTCAGATTCCAAACCCCACATTTGTTGTCCAAGACAACATATAGGGACACATGCAACCAATCCCTCCTTAAGTTAAATGCAAATTTGTCTGTTTACCAATGAAAATGACCTTTTCCCCTCTCAAATATTTATCCTCAATGAAGGGGCCTTATCCTAGTCCCAACAACAAATTCAAATAACTATTTTCTTTCACAATTTTTAAAATTTTTATCCACCAACAACATTTCTACATGTTACTCTTAGCTCTTTCTATTTTTATCTTTACATTTAATTAGTTAAAGTTTAATACTTTTCAAATTATCAAAAACTAAAACTAATGTGTATCCAACTATATAATTTATTTATCATAAACATTAAACATAATTTATATATGTTCAAAATCTGTATTTATTTCCATTTAATTTATTATGTAATTTAAATGTGAAAAGTATTATTTACCAAGTATTTTAGTTATGTGAAATAGCTATTTATCTTTTGTACACTGCACACGCTAAACCGCTAGCTTTAAAAGAAAACTCAGAACATTTGAAACAAATTTTAATCATTAAAGAGTCATAATTCTTAAACCCTGAAATATATAAAAAAAAAATTAAAATAAAATAAAATAATATAATGGTCTTTCTCCTTTTCTAAAATTCCTATTGTGATATATTACAATTCATACACAAACAACACGGACAAAAATAAGTTATGAAAAAAAAATTCTACCATACAAAAATATAAATAAAAAGAATTGATTAAATTAATAATTCATATACATATAATTTTATTCTTATTTTTCCATCAATTATAGGCATACAATATTCAATATCAATCACCATAATCCAACTGCATTCCAATACCATCATCAATATCATATGAATTAAGTTATTAATCACAATCATTTTCATTTCATTTATATTGATTATTCATAGATACATTTATCTCACACTACCTTGATTTTCTTTCAAACCTTAATACTTTTGATATAGTGATTGTATATGGATCTATTGTCTTCCAGAAGACTCATTAAGTATGTCTCTACCATAGGCTAACATCTAATACACATCTCTAGGATTAAAGTAAGTTAAAACATCCAATATCATGTGTCTCTACTGGTCACAATGTGTATGAACTCTCTCTTCAGCTTCTCATCACCTGATACCTTAGTCTAAGTGACTTAGATTATTAATAAAGTTAGAGAATTTATATTAAAACATAAATTTTTTATACTTAATATACTATTACATAACATCTTATACATTATTCCAAACGTATGACATCAATTTCATACAATTTTCATCATATAATTTCATTCATATATATTACATACCATTAAATCACATAACATTTAAAATTTCAAAAATAGTTTAGATATACGAATAGATGTCTATTTCTGAATAAACAAAATCATGTATAATTCAAATAATTGAAAAGACATGACCAAAAGAAAATAATTAACGAAAGGAGTTGAGCAAACAAATTCTCCCTTGAGCGAAGATGAGATCGAGAGAATCGACTTTTCAGTGTGATTTTTGCTTGAGCGAAAACAAAAACTAAAAATAAGTCAAATGCAGTGATATTTTTACTTGAACAAGAATCATTTCGCCTGAACAGTAAACAAACCTCAACTTCAAATTACATTTTCAAAGATCTTTTCACAAATATTCTAATACTATTACTTTCAAATAATTCTAAATGATTAATGAAAAATATTATTTGCTAAGAATCTTTATTCAATTAATTTTATACATTCAAAATCATTCAAATTCAGTTTAATTAAGTATATACTTAAATATGCATAACGAAATTTTATTCTAGATTAACTTGTTATTTAAATAAATTATCCTAAAGTTGTATTCAAATACTAATTTTCCTTATCTGAAATATTTTATTCCATGAAAATTTAAGGTGAAACAGGAAACCATTTTAAAATTTAAAAATAAATAAAATATGTTGGGATGAATAAAATATGGGAAAGAAAGAGAAGGAAGAGAGGAGGGAGAGAGAAAGTTACTTCTTTATTTTTTCCTGGGAGTTTTACATTTATGATAAACAATATTGTTTGAGATAATTAAAATTATTATACGATAAAATTTTGTCTTTAAATATTAAATATAATCCACTACTTAATACGATTTTCTGACAGTTTATTCTTCTATAAATAATATCAAAGAATACATTCTCATAATTTTTATTTCTAACCCTTTAATCAGTGTCTGAATCATTTTAATTAATATAAAAAATCTTATTTTGTCATAACCAAGCCAAAAGTTTAAATTTCAAAATTCATGTCGGTGGTTAAATAGTTGTAATTAAAATCAAGCATTTAGTCTTGGGAACCAGCCACCGTGTATATGACAAGACCAAGAAAACAAAAATCATTTTTGACTAAAATGGATGGTATTAATACATTTCACCAACTTGTTATCTCATTGTCCCATTCAAATATGGAAAACTCATCATTTTGGTTCGTTTGAATTGATATCATATATATACTTTTACTTTAATCAAAACATCCAACTTACGTTTATTAAAAGTACACTCTTACCTTTTTCTTCAGAAGAATCGTCTATGTAGCTGTGGTAACTTAGTTTGAACAACCATGTGTTGTTATTTATATTATTATACTTATTATTAATAATAATCATAATGATAATAATAATAATAATAGTAATAATAATGTGTATTGTTATGTGTTTCCTATGGATTATCTGTTAATGATGACTATGATATGACTTCACAATTTATATCTACTTTTTAAAGTAAATTTATCGCATCTTAGATTCTCTGCAGTAAACTCATCATCTTATGCGAGTCTTATGTAGGAATAAATCGCTTAGGAAAGAATAGTATATAAGTTTAGAACGAAATAATAGAATAAGTAAGTATAATAAAACCTTCTAGATTTTTTTTATTCTTATAAATGTTATATATTTATTTAATTAATAAATTAAATTGAAATTGAAATTGAAATTCTACATACTGTCATTGTAATAAATGTATAAATGTTAGGTAAAAATGTTTTTATAATTGTAGTTAAATGTGGTTAAGATCTCTATACTTTTAATATTATCCATAAGGCTTAAAACATGTGTATTAGCTTTGTTCTCTATAAGAATTTATTATATTTTTTTAAGTTGTAAAGGATTGAGAACTAAATTCATTAATAGGAAAGTCTGAATATCTAAAGAAGTTTAAGTATTTCTTTGTCTATATTTGTATGACACGATTTATTACATTTTACAATTCTGTTTTAATTGAAAGATTTGTTGTGGTAAATAATATTTTTATACTGTAGAAGTTTTCCTATTTACCTATAGCTATCTGTAATTGGATAACAAGGTAAAAGTGATTTATTTTATCAACAAATTTACTTACAACTGTTCATGATAGAGTAGAAGTCAAGAATTTTGTCTATAACTATTTATGATTTGAATAAGTGAGTACTACATATATATTTGGGTAGAGCCAAAGTTTTGATTAGTGGAGTAACCATGAAAGTGTGATATCCAGAAATTGGGGAGAGAGAGAGAGAGAGAGAGAGAGAGAGAGAGAGAGAGAGAGAGAAATTGGGGAGAGAGAGAGAGAGAGAAAAGCGTGAGAAAAAAGACAGAAATATATAAAGGAAGTGGGGGGAGTTGAAATAAATGAGAACACATGCAGGGTTTAGAAGTCTTAAAGGAGAAGATAGAGTCAAAAAAAGGCAAAACAGGAATTGGATGAATGTGAAGTATGCAGGAAGTATTAGTTGTCTTGTTTTGGTGAGTTGCACTTTGGCAGAATCGTAGTCCAACTTCCCAAAACCACAATCAATAAATAAAGTCATGCATTAATGTCCTTCCTTATACGTAGCGTTCAAACACAGCCTTAGGTTTGAGGTGGAGGCTTCATCCGTAACCCTTTTTCAATTACAACTCATCGCCGGTCTTTCTTCCTTTCATATTTGGTTTCTTGGTTGGTTTGGTCTTGTTGGCCTTTTCTTTTCAAACATCAAACACAAATTTGATATTGACGCATACACATAACGGTATACCTAGCTAGGAACATACATTCTTTACCATCAACTTTCTTTTTTAATCCATATAGCCAAATAAATAAAAAGACATTCATTTGTGTTGTCGGTAAGGGCTGTCTGTTTGGTACTACATGCTCTGTTTCTACGCTACCAATAATAATTGCCACCATTCTTCCTTCATCAACTAAGAGCACCATGGTTAGTAAGTAGCAAATCAGAATTAGATAAACATTTGTGTCACTATGTGCCCAAACATGTGTCATAGATATGATGGGATGCTGTGCATGCCACTGCCCCCATCTTTCTATTCTGTACTTGTCTATTCCTGTTTCGCTACCTTCCTTTCTACCACCTCTCACCTCTCACTGCTATTATCATTATTCACGGAATCTGCATTCAAATATTTGTTTTTTATCATTTATTTATCACTCATTTTCATTTTAATCTTTATGCAAATTCTTCCTTCTTCTACCTTTTGTATCATACAAATTTACCTCTCTATCTGCACCTATGTAATATTCCTATTCAAAAAGCTAAAATGGTGCTTAACATTGGCTTCATGTCGACAAGACAAGTATCATAACATAATGCTTAAACAACTTCATATTAACTCTCTGGAGCTGTTGTTATAATATTTGATGTAAAAATTAAAATGTATGAGTTCAATTAAAAAAAAAATTGTGAATAAAGAGTAAATTACTATTGATTGAAAAAAAAAGGGTTGAAGGGTCACGTGGACGTAGCATATGGTGGTGGTGTGAGGCGGAATCAGGTGTTATTTTCAGACTTGTATGTGAGAATGAGAGAAAAGGCGGAAACTACAGATGCCGCCCCCTTCAAATCAATCATAATTCACCAACTTGGTGTGGGTGGATTCCTTATACTTTATTTATTCTTTACTTTAGCTACCCCCTACTCACCTTAAATTTCAATAATACAAAATAATATATTCTTTAACAATAAGAAGTTTCTTCAAACGAAAATTATATTTTTATTTGATATTTTTATTTTAGTAAAAATTAAAATAATATTGTATTCAGAACTTTTAATTATTTTTTTAAAATTCCTTGATCATTTGTGATCTTTTTAGCTTTTTACTAATTAACCAGTTTTTATACCGAGTTAATTTTTTATTCAAATTGATCAACTCTAAACAGATTCACCAAAAAAATTATTTTCTGATTGAAACAGTTAGTCGGGTACAACTCTTACAAGATATACATAAACACAAATAAAAGAAATACAACAAATATCATAGTTATATACTTTAAAATGTGTGTAATTTAAATAAGTTCTTAAAAGTGGATTCCATTTCCTTCCGTCGACTTAGACCACTAACAAATTTCTCCTGTCATCTTGTGCATTAGGTTACTCCATTTTACCATTCTACGACTCCAAGAGATTCAATAGTATAATAACTGGTTAACTAAATAATAAATAATTCCTAGTAGTATTGCATATTATTTATTACAATTAAAGAATATAAAATCTGACAAGAAAGAAAGGGGGGAAAACAGGAATTAATGCTCCCTTTTATTAATATAATATAATGATAATTCTCAGTTTAATTAATAAATATACCTATTCTTACAAAAGAAAAAAAAGAAGAAACAATATAAAGTTTATAACGCAAAAATTAATTAATCTTTATCTAAGGGAAAAAATTTGACACCCCCGACAAGCCTTGTAACGGTTTTTTCTTGGTTCTACTAAGTACCTTTGACTTTTCCTTGCCAAAGTTTGTATTTACATTTCTACCACCAACAAAAACGGATATCTCCATTAACCACTGTTTGAATAATACTATTCCGCCACCACTCTCACAGTAGCAGGTAGCCACTCTTGGGAGCCCCGGCGATCGGAATAGCCATCATCTTCGAGCCTAAATAGCATAGAAGAAGACTCGTGGTCATGCGTACTTGAATTCAAATTCTTTTTCAGTTGGTGGAAACCTGGAACCAACACCTTGTCCATCCATTCATCAATGGTGGTTTGGCCTAACCACACTCCGCTGGTGATCTTGTCAAGAGCATCTTCCTGCACTTCAATTGACACCCCATTCCCGACAACTGCGGAGAACCTTTTCGCGATGGATGTCGAGAAATTCCTGCGAATGAGATCAAAGTTCAAGGGCTTGAAGACGATGGCGTCGTCAACAGAATCCAAAAGCTCGCGCGGTATTGTTGAGAGAGACCCTCCTCCATTGTGATTGTTGTCTTCGTGTTCAACTGTGAAATCACTTGAATTGAGTGACCCATCTCCCCTGTCATCCTCTGCGGCATCAGCAGCTTCATTAAGATCAAACGATAGACCGGAATTCACCTCCTTTCGGGACTTCAATGACCTGTCTTCATCGGATAGCCAGCTTGGTCTTCGTTTTGATGCTCTCTTACCCACTGATATACGTAGTTGCCACCCTCCCTTTGCTAAATTTTCAAGCTTTTCTTCGTCCAGTGGAGACCCATTGGAGAGGTACCTGAGGTCCTCTGGCAACCCATTTGCAGTGAGGATAAGCATGACATTCCCGAGACTGACTTCACGGCCGTGAGAATCCGGGAACCGGCCTTGTTCCATGGCTCTTCTTATGTTCCCGCGAAGAAGGATGTTGGCTTCATCAATGTCCTCAAGCACGATTACAGAAAGTGGGTTCCTTCTGATGGCCTCCGCTATTCGATCGAGTGCTGTTTTTCCACGGAGATGTGGGGCATCAGAGTCTCCTCCATCCCCACGGCGTTGAGCCAGAGGTATTATTATTGGGTTGGACCCAGATACCAGCTCAGAAAGAACTGCTGCCATTTTCTTCTTGCCAATTCTGTCAGGACCCACGAACAGTAACCACGTGTCACCTTTGGAGCGTCTTTTTCCATTGCCCAGTTTGCACTGGGTCACTGTGGTGGCCACGGCTGATGCTGCATCCTGCTGCCACCAGACCTTTTCTGTCAGGCCTTTCAGGAGCTTCTTGAAAGAGTCCGCATCAAGTAGCTTTTTGCTCTGTAATTCATCGAACTTGTCTTGTGACTCAGAAGAGAGGCAACTCAAAAAATCATTGATGCCTTCTTTCTGTGTTTCTTCTGGAGTGGCATCAGCTGGCTTTGTTTGCCCAAGGACCAGGTCGGTCCTTACCGGACTTTGCTGCGGGCTCACTGCACGCTCTTGTGTGTGGATTGGCACTGGGTGTGAGCTCAATTGCAAAGAGGTTCCGAGATTTTTATTGAAAGGTATTTTGGGTTGGAATTGGCGTGCCAGCAAGTTCATGTTGTATAGGCCAGTCATTGACAAAGGAGTAGGAACAAGTCTCTCTGTGCCCACATTTAGCTGATGAAATTTAGGATGTAAACTCAAGCAGGCGTCGTGCCATTTCTTCTGTATTTCTTGAGTCCTTTTCTTCACATTCACTTCTTGGCTATTACTCTATTTAAAATAAAAAGGAATACAACGGTTAGAAGACGTGTACTATTTTCTACGAAACCCACCAAATAACCAATGTAATTGTTTTTGTCAAATTCACCTGAGCCTGATCCATTACTTTGCCGTTATCATTATTAGTTTTAGCATTCTGTAACCACTGGGGAAGGGACGGTTTAGCTGCCTCTGATTTGAGTTCAGTATCTGATTTCTCAGTTTCTTTCAACATTTCTGCCACTTCTCGTTCGCTGCTCTGCATACATTGCGGGCAACAAATTGATACGGCAGCAGGATCTACGTTCTCAGAGGCACGCCTCAGTGGAGTGATCGGTGTAGTAGGCAAGGTCTTTAACGGTGACAAAGACTCGAGAGAAGTTCCAAGAATACCATTGGTCCCAAGCCTGGTTTACAAGTAAAACGGTCACACCACAAGGTAATAGCAAATGCAGGGAACAGAATAACCATGTTCCAGATCACAGCCTAATCAAGCTAACAGTGCAAGGTAGACAAAAAGCTAAAAATCCTCCTGTCTTATATTACTGTCAACAGAAACAGAAACATCACACGTTCTACATTCAAAATGTCATACAAGGGAGTTCAAGCAAGACACTGGTAAAACAAAATCGAAAAGAGAACAGAAATAAAACAGAGTTAACATAACAGACAAGATTCATTCACCAACTGCAATCCCTGGTTTAACCGATTCCATGAAAGAAAACTCGTTAACTCCATACCATCAAACACGAAAAACTGATCTTAATTCTTTAATCTGATCTTGCAACAGAATAATGAGGAAAATCAGATTTTGGCAAGACTAAAATAAAAAAGGACGGAATTCGATGAAGGTCCTCTTGTGATCAAACGATGATATGCATTATTAAATAGGCGGAAGCAGAAAAACAAATACCTGGGGAAGATCCCAGGGAGAGGGGCTCTGGTGGTAATTGGCACTGCCTGAAGATCCCAATCATTTTCCATGGTAGGATGATAAACCTGACACCTCAAGTAAGTCTCACAAGTAGCAGTACCTAACAACCAAAGCCTACCAGCGCCACTTTCACCGAACTTGCTCACCAACTTCCCCATCTCCGCCACCGCTGCCCGCCCGGCCTCGGCGAGCGTGAGTTGCTGCATGTTACCCAAACCACCACCAACGGCGAACCCAGCAGGCTGCTCCACCAGCCACTTCAAGTCGCCCAAGTCAAAGAAAACCCCTCCAGACCCAGAATTCCCAGTCCTCGTCTCAATCAAATCCCCCAACTCCTTCAATCTTGCAGGTATCTGTGCCTTATCAGAAGGAAGCTCCTTCTCCAAATGAATCACGTGAGCATTCGCGAAAGCCCCATCTCCCAATTCCTTGTTCTCAATCTTCTTTATCACCTCCTTGATAGCAGCCTCGGGCTCCGATTCCCCAACCAAGATCGGGTTCCTCTTCTTCGACCTCAGTAATATGTCCACAATTCGTTTCGCATCATCACCCCTGTGGTGCGCAGCACTCCCCTGCTGCTGCTGTTGCTGCTGCAGACGCGGGTTCAGATACAAATTCCGGCCGGTTGCGGAATTCGCCGGAGCAACCGTGCTAGGACGGAATCCCAATCCGGAATTAACGGTGGAGGGGACGGCGTTAAGGGACTGTTCGATGGTGGCTTTAACGGCGGGGCTGGAGAAACTGGCTTCGCGCATGACCCTGCTCACGCTGGGGTCGTCAAGAATGGATATGATTAACTGTTCGAGCTCCACTTTGACGGCGAGGAGAGGTTGCTGCTGCTGCTCCGGGTAACCGCGACGCTGGTGGGCCTGGGCCCGCTTGAGGGCCGCCATCAAGGCATTGGAGATTGGCGGCTCCATGGAGGAACCGGTGTTCTGTGAAGTAGGCAATCGCTCCAGGGCAACGCTGAAACATAGCTCCAGCGCCCTGCACTGAAGGGGGTGAGACGAATTGGGGTGCGATTTTATGCAGGCCTGGCGGAGGAAGCCCGAAGGGGAGGCGAGCAGTGTCGCCGCCACGTGGAGCGGCGTGGTCTGGCCGTGGTTACGGCGGCCGGCCTCCGCGATTGAGTGATTGAGAACGCTGGCCGCCTCCGGCGTTAGGGTTTGCTGGATGGTGCTTAGTCCGGCTCTCATTTCACGAGTAGAATTGAATTCTGTAGTGTTGGCGAGGCTCCAGCGAAAACAAAAGTGGGGACGATTTGGTTTGGCCTGCGCAGGTTGAGATTGGATTGGATTGAATTGAATTGGGAGGAAGAAGAGTGTCGGAGGAGGAGGAGGGGGAGAGAAGAAAGAAATGGAGAATGGATGTGAATGGTATCGGAGTGGTACTTGGTTTGCTTGACTTTATGGGAGGAGAAAAAGGAGAGTAATGTGTGTGAAACTTACACTTTGGCTTCTAAGCCTATTCAGCCCTGACCCTGAGTAGAGGGAGAAAACCAAATTAGTGAATTAGTGTGTGGCTAGATAAGATAAGAACACTTCAATATAGACAAATTCACATTTTCAAGGGTGCAAGGAACAACTGTATGGCCAGCCAAAACAATCAAACACAAGCTTTTTACAAACACAAACAAAATCAACACTCTAATACAACACCCACCCCTACTAGCTACCCTGCTCTCTCTCTCTCTCTCTCTCTCTCACTCACTCACTTTCTATCCTCCGCTAAAAAGGCTCTTTAGAATTCGGAATTCAACGCCAAAAGTAAATATCAGATCCCCTCCCTCACCTTTCCCCCTTCACAACATCCCCCATTCTTTTCTCTCTCCTCTCATCATTCTATCTCCCTCCATCTCAAACAATAACCAATCTGTCCCCAGGAATAAATTTTTCAACCTACATACATACATACACATACATGCATGCGTCAGGGGCGGTGAATATAAAGCTAATTCCTTTTTCATCAACTAACCAAACTTAGCTAGCTACTTAATCTCTGCGTATAGGAATATTATTTTATTCTAATTATCCCTGCACTACAGACCAACAAGGTAAAGCAGAGAAAAACAAATTCAAAAATAAATAAATATAAAAAGATGGTTTCTTTATTGTGGGAAGAGAAAGACACGGAAGTAGAGAGAATTTCTAGTAAACGGAGAATTGATGGATGGATGGATGAAAGTAGTACTATCGGTTGCAAGGATTTCTGGAAAAAAATGCTTTCTGGACAGACCAATCTGCTCTCCTTTTTGTGTCATCTTTTTCCTCTCTTTATTTTATTATTATTCTTATTAGTTTATTCATTTAACACTTGCCTTTCAATATTTGTTGTCTGCATTTTTTTATAATTGAATTTAAAGGCTAATTTGTCTGGACTCAACAGATTAGTTATTCTTTGATGGAGGAAGCCAAAACACCTTTTTTGCACAACAGAGTGATATGAATATTATATTGTCCATTACCTAATATATTTGATATTAAGAAGTGTTTAAAGATAGATGGTATTTTTTATTTGGGAAGTGAGATTATTATTTAATAAGGTGATTACATAGTAAATAAGAATAATGAATGAATGAATTAATTAAAATATATTATATAATAGACAGCCGTGTCTGGTAAAACAATACTACTACTCATTGGATAGAGAAATGTAAAAACTAAAAAGAAAGATGATGATGGGAGAGAGATAGTGAGGAGTGAGGTCTTGGGAGTTTGGATTGACTGCCTTTTTAGTTTTTATCTCTCTTTTTCTCTCTCATTGCTTTTGTTTTGTTCCTAGTTTGTTAAAACTGTAACAAAAGAGATTAAGTGTATGCATGAGTCCCACGCATGAAATGGAAGGTTGATGACACGACCCAAGACACTTTGGACATCTGTCGTGACTGGGGCCCTTACGCGCCTAGGAAATGTGATAGTAACTGCTGCTGTCTCAATCCTCAATTTTGCCTTTCAACCAATTTTCTGCTTTTCACACGCAACACCTACAAAAGGTATCTCCCCACTTTCACCTTTTTCATACTTAAATTACTCCCTCTCTCTCCCTCCCTCTCTCCCTCCCTCTCTTTCTCTTACTTTATCTCAAGTCCAAGGGTACGTGATCGTTTGGCAAGTTACCATTACCGCATCAAAACACACCCACCTAGTTCTTAAGCTAATCCTAATTAATTAATACACGCTATTATTCTAAACTTTTCTCGTCACTTACTACTATACAACTCACTACTCAACACTAATCCTATAACTTTTTTATAAGGAATTTCTTTAATTATTTACTATTTTAAATCAACTGTTAATTAATACTTTTAAATTCTAAAACTATTTAATACTTTATAAATAATCAAGTCTGATAATCTTTATAAAATGTATGATAAGTTAAAATTATTCCGCATTACTTTTCTCCTTCAATGGGTAACTGCACAGATTTAAAGAATTATTTTTTTTTTCAAATGTACTGCCCGTTAATGAAAGAGTACAAGCCATTTAAGTGATATTAATAGGAGTTTTCCTCTTGTCATGTGGTTCAGATTCAATAAACTCTACTTTGGAATCACGTTGTTGCATGAATTATGTAGCTTTGGCGATGGATGGACCATATATACATAATCACTTAGAATCTAACTTACCATGTAAATAATACCATATGACTTTCGATTTCAACTTAATAAAACAATGAATCTGGACCCTTGCCTCCGGTTTTTTATTAATCCACCATGCTTAACAAAACACAAGTTTTGATTAATTGCTTCCGTTGGAGTCATTAAGAGTAAAAGGTACTTTCTTTCTGACTCTTTCTATACACATTTATTTTATTCACGCATATATAAGACTGTTTAGTTTATTTTATTTTATTTTATATTAATTATCTTTGGATTAAAAGGCAAGAATCTTAAAAAACTGCAAACAAATTAAATACTATAAAGTATTTTGGTAAATTTGAATTAATTATTACTGGTGTGAATTAGTGGTGAAAAGGAAGAATTGTGAAAATAAAAGAGGAAGCGGAAGAGCACATTAAATGCATTGAAAATGGTTGAGGCCTAACCTTCCCAGGCCACAGCCGCCCAATAATATCTGGCATTAAATTCAGTGGACAAATTCAACTTGGTTTTATATGGACCGACCTTCATTCAATCCGATAAATAACAATCTTCTTTAAAGAAGAAAACGACCTCGTATAACACCTTTCTACATACCAACTTCCAAACTCTAAAACAAAATACCATAACTATTACTTCTATCATTCACTCTTACGTAAATAATTGCTCACTTTAATAAATAAATAAATAAATAAATAAAATAATACCATTCCTCTTCTTTCAAAATAACCTTTGTTTAATATTCCATATAATAATCAAGGGAATAATTAAAAACTTTCAGTTTTAATAAAGCAAATCACTCTTTTAACCTTCCCTTGTATTTTACTTAATGGAGATGTGAAGACCCAAATATAAAATAAAATAAAATTGTCCTCACCTTGTATGTATGTATCCATGTATGGGATCATTAATTGGTATCTACATGGAAAAGTTATTCTGCATTGTGTACGGACACCCCCTTTACGAAATAAAAACATAAAAGGCTATAACTGATTAATGGTACAAATTAAATATACAAAATATTGAATCAATAATCCTTCCATTAACATAAATTAAACTCAACAAAAGGTTCAATGTATTATTGAATGGAAGGCAAAATGCTCAACGTCAGATTCTATTAATTAATTCTAAATAATTAAAAACGACAAGATTTTAAATAATTAAGTTAAAAATCGTTTTTATTATCTGAAATAGAGCTTAAAAATTAATGTTAAAAAAAGTATATAAAAAGTAAAGAATGAAGATAAGAAATGATAAGGAGTGCTCTAAAACTAATCATAATGGTGATTATGCAGGTGTGAGGAAATGAGGATATATGTGTGTATATATAAAAATAATAATAGAAGAGCTTTTGGGATTCCCAACTTTATATGACAGAGGGTAGCTTAGCCACAGACACACCAAACAACTTTTTAAGAAAAGCTTACAGAAACCCAAAAAATAATGAATCATCATAGTTCCTTTTTGTAACGCACGCCCTCCACCCCCTACTTTATTTTTTTTTTCTTTACCTCTCTCTTTCTCTCGCACTTTTCGCGTTTTTCGAGTTCACAACTACTTCTACCTTTATACGCACCCACCGCTGAGTTTTCTCTCTCTCCTTATTTGTCTCTTTTCCACAGCCTTTGCTTCCTCCGCGGTTCATTCATGTCTCAACCATTTTTGTACTCATTGCTCTCAGCTTCCCTTTCATCTTCACACACACGGTTGCCATGGCGTCATAGCCCTCTCCAGTGGGGACTACCCTTTCTTCTCTCTCTTTTAACAAAACAACACACACACTACCTCCACAAACAATCATCTCATTCTATTCATTTTTTTCTTTGTCCTACATGTTACACAAATATAACTCATAAATCATTTCCACCCACTCTTCTTGCTTTCTTTTTTACCTTTCATTTACCAAGGAATGTTTTTTACGTTATTTTCTTCAAAAATAAATATTCTCCTGTTTAATTCTCTCAAAAATATATACATGCATGTCCGATTGCATAAATACTCCAAATAAAAAAGTCACAATTAAGATACTTTTGTCTTTTAACCAATATATATATACTTCATTTTTCTCTTTTCCGTCTAAAAGTGGACGTAACATGTTTTGGATATGACACGGGAAAAAAAATCAGATAAAACAAAAAAACAAAGACTATTTTTCCTTTCAAAAGTGGTTGGAACATGTTTTAGGTATGACTCGTAACAACTTATTTCGTATAGGAAAAATAAAAAATAATACTTATTTTTCACTTTTGGTTGTGTACAATGTGGAAGGTACATCCAATGACATGAGAATTTGAAATAAAAAAAAATGAATTAATATGTCATTAGAATATTTTTATGTTTTAAATAATACATAAACTTCATTTTTCTCTTATCCTTTCAAAAGTGGGTGGAAAAGGTAAAGCTCTTAACAATTTTTTTTTTTCATTTTCGTTCTATAAAAGTCCAGACAATAGAAGGATTGATCGTTACGTTGTTTGTTTTCCAGTAATAATATTTTCAACCATAAACAAAGTACGAGAGAGCTTATAAACTAAATGTGTAAAAGGAGATTTTTAAAAATATGCTGTTCTAGTATAAACAAACTAACACTTCTTCTAAGTTCAAATGTAAATAAAAAAGGTGATCATAGTTCATTTAATACTAGTGTTTCAAAAATACCCTTATCTATAAACCTAAATATTATTCTCCATAATTACAATTGAAGAATTTTTAAGAAAAATATCTTTTTATCGTATGTAAACAAAAATATTAAATAAAGATAACCATTATTTTTAATCTATGTGAAAGTAGTTAATATTAAATCAACTTAACTAAGTTTAACGATTTTATATAATACGTTGATCCAAGACATAAGATGGGGAAGTATAAATATGTTCCAATGGAGTTAATATGTTAGTTCCCAGTCATTCCTAAGAGACTGTGTTCATGGATAAAAGCAAATTCTGAAATGAGATGAAATCATTAAATCCAAATAAATGTGGTAATTTTTTTATCTTCGATTAGATGCATGTTACAATATAAGTTGGATACGATGGTCACAGAGAATAATTTTGTTGAGAATGAATTTAATAATGTCATTAATGGTATGAGCAAAGTAAAGGGAAGGAAAATGGAGATATTGAATGTAGCTTTGTTTTTGGCACGTGGGGAGGATCAGATGCCACCCTTATACCTAGCGAGAGATTGAGAGAGCACAAGACAAAAATATTTTGCACCAAAACATGTGAAGTTGCAGAGTAATGGATCATACCGTCATGTTTACTATTACATCATTCAACACCAATTTCCTTTTTTATTTATTTATACTATTTTAATAGAAGACTCCAATCACTTAATGTAAACATGATCAGTATCGTTCGATTTCAGCTTTGAGATCCTTACAAAGTCTTAATCGCTCTATATCAAATCAAATATATCTTCATCCAAATCAAAACATCTCTCCAATCTAATTTCAACCTAATATCTTAAACTAACTTTTTTTAGCAACTTTCATCCCATATCATCAAAATCAGAATAAACTAACCCTCGGATCAAAAAAATTGCTAAATTAGTCAAATTATTACTTCAAAAGTTAACAAAATATTTAATAAATTAAAATTTTAACTCTTTTTTTTTTAAAAACAGTCTAAAATATTCAAATTTTTATAATACATATATTATAAAACTTTCAACTTAAGTATGATATCACGTTTTATCTAAACTTTTATATATGGTTCTAATGTTAAAATTTTTAAAAAATCACATTTTACTTTAATTTTTAGTATTATAAAATTATAATATTGTATTTTAAATATTATATATATGTATATTGTTAAAACAATTTTCTTAGTACCCAATCGAACTTGATTAAATCATTGAATCCTGATTTTTAAAAATATTAGTTTTGCATCCTTAAAATTAGATCTCTCATGGATATTTAATGAGATTTATGATTAAAAAAGGTTATAATTAAAGTTAAGGTTACAAGTATTTTGAGTATTGAAAATGTCTCTTTTACATTGTGTTTGGATTAAGGAGAGGATATGTGAGGATTTGAGGAAGTGGATGTGTGAAGATTTGAGAGAAAAGTCTAAAGAAAGTGAGTGTGTTTGAATTGAGGTATGTTAGAGTAGATTTGTGAGGAAAGTTTATTGGAGTTTGTGAGTAATGGGATAATTGTGAGGTTTTTAAATTGTTTTTTAAAGTGTAAAATTTAAGTTTACAAATTTATCATTGTATTTAAAAATATTTAAATAATAAAATATGAGATATTTTTGTATAAATTTGAGTTAATTTAAATATTTTAAATTATTTTCGGTACACTTGAATTATTTATTTCGATAACGTTAAATAATTACTTTCGAAAAAATACAAATTACTTAATATTATCGAAACATGGAAAGAATCGTAAAAATAATATTATTTAAGCATATACACATTTATTATTATATTTATTTATACATTTTTTTAAAAAAATTATATTCATTGATTTAGATTGTATGTAGATAGATAACCATATAGATATTTTAGTTGACATTTTATTATAAAAAATATCATATATAGAGTGAATTGTAGAACAAATTTATTTATAAAGAAGAAAAAATATATAGAATAAAGTATGAAATATCATATAATATGATGAAAAAAATAGAAATAAAAAGTATTATTATATATATTATTACATAAATGATAAAGTAAAAGAGAATGTCAAAAAGGGAAAACACCACCATCCTAGGTGGTTTTTTCCTCAAATCTTTGCTTATGAGAAGGATGAGAGGAATCACTCCTCACAGGGATCCACTCTTCCTCTTTTCCTGTCCATCCCTTGATCCAAATCATAGATATCCTTTCATATCCTTCTTCTTTAACCATAAAATATTTGAAGCAAACAGAACCTTAATATATCTTTAAAAGTGTCAAAATTAAAAATATAGTACTTCAAAGTAATATTTGTTTTTAAGTTATTTTCTTGGAAATACATTTAGTGGCACATCATCTAATTGATAACTTAACGTTATCCATATGTTATCCATATGGATTACTAATGTGTAAATATAATCTTATTTTGATATATTAATTTTAGTTTAAAGATTTTTAAGAACTTATTAATGATTAATATGAAAAATCTTATTTTAAGATAGTCATTTTTTTTATGAGGCTTTTAAAAATTTATTAAAAGGTGATATAGAATTTTAAGCACTTGAAAGACTACTAAGACTAAATTTAAATTTTTTCTAATTCTTACATTTCACCAGAACTGATAATGAATATCAATATTTCACTAAAGATTAAAAGTTTATGGTTTATTTTGTAATTTGTAATTTGTTACTTAGAGTGAACAAATTGAAATAGAAGATGTTTAAAAAGCATATTTAAATTAAAAAACTATTATAGATTGAAAATCATAAGAGAAAATTACCAATAAGGGGTGTGAATGATTTTTTTTTCAAATTTAATATTGTCAGTATTCATTCATAACACAAGAGAGATTATCAAATAAAGACGACTATCAAATAGAAAATGGAAGTCAATATTATATCCTTATATAACAAATGTTTGCAAATATTAATAAATAAGGTTTAATATGTTGAAAATATAAAATACTTAGTATTGTATTTTTTGAATAATTAAATACAAAATATTGTCAATTGTTTTGAAGCAGAAAGGATGTGTAGGGTCAAAGCTCCTAGATTGATCTAATAGGAGAGAAAATTCATTATGAAATAAATGAGTTTTGTTGGAATTTAAAGGTAGAAGAAGTTTGAGGATCTCTTTTTGATTTGGGTTTTTGTATGAGGTTTTTTTTGTGATATTTAGAACTTTTTATTTGGAATAGAAAGCAAAATTTTGATTGTCTTGTAATGGTCTTAAATTTGCAGGTTGTGTTTGAGAAATTATTCATTTATGATATTTTTATTAAGTTAGATATGTAAAATTAGATAATATAGTTAGGATGTTGTATAAGAGTTGAAGTATTCTTAAAATACTTATTATTATTATTATTTTATTGATAAAAAAAATAAAATTAAAGAAATTATTGAAAAATGCTCATCTAATGAAATTTTAACCTATAATTGATTAATTTATTCATTAGAATGATGAAAGAGTAAATTAATTTCCTAATAAATGTATGTATAAAAATATTATACTAATAACATCTATAAATCAAATTCTTCAATGGAGATTCTAGCGGCCGTGAGCCGCAAGATTGTCAAAGTCAACTCTTTCAAATATATTGTCAATAGCTGCACGTCATCTAATTGAAGATGTGTGTGAAAGACCTGGAATAATATAACATTAGGTTGAAACAAAATTAATTATACAGGTTTTATTTATTTTTTATATAAAAAATGGCAACACATAAGAAGGCTAACCAAATACATTTATTCGAATTCGAATATTAGGGCGAAAAGAATAAAATATAATGTTAAACAGTGAAAAAAAGAATTAAGTCCATTTGGCACAAAATATTGACTTCAAATTAAAATATTTTAAAAATTAGAAGCATAATTTTAAGTTCGATTTAGTAAAAAATAATGCAACTAAAATGAAGTAGTCCAACTTTTAGTTATGTTCGGTTGCGTATATATCATTGATACCTTTTTTACATGTATTGCTTTCATTTAAGATATATTAACTACTATTTTGACACATCATGTGTCATGTTTATAAGAGTATTTTAAGTAATAGTTACTTTTTTAATTTATAAGAATCAAGATTAATATTTTTTACTCAAATTTAATATTGATCATACTTATTTAAAACACATTTTTTTTTTATTTATATTTTTTGTTATTTGAAAAATTTGTGATTATAGGTTTGCTAGTTATGTTTCTTGAATTGAGTTATGACTGATATATTCACAATTGGATTTAAATTTTCTAAAATGAGTTATGACAATGATATATTCACAATTGGAGTTAAATATACAGTTACATGTATAATAAATATAATAGTTTCTTATTAATATAATTTTTTTTAAAATACTTTCATCTTAAACATCATTATAAAATTTGACATCTCATATAGGCTAGGCTGACACCTAAAATAACTATCATTTGTCACCACATGAAAATTTTTAAAAAAATATAAGAAAATATGGAAGAATTAGACTAAAATTCATATATTAAAAAAAAGGCACATAAGTAATCTATACTTATTGATAAATAACTCTAAGAAAATACTAGATAGAAACATATTATACCAATGCAAATACTCTCTATGAATAAAGCTTAAGTTAGCAAACTTATCAACATATGCATTCCCTTCACAAAAAATGTAAAAACCCTAAACTTTATTTTCTCGTAGTAGTTAAGACAAGTGTTTCACATATTACAAAGTATTAAGAAATATTAGTCCTAGCAGTAAGTACAACACAAACAAAAAAAGAATCACATTTAAGTCATAAACTAGTAAAACTTATCATTTGAGTTTGTTAAATAGCATGTATAACTTCATAAAACTTAGCAATTAAAACAGTTCGAATATTAAGAAAAACATAGAAACCACTAATAAATTTTCTCATACTGCCATGAAAAATATCATCACAAGTAGCAAGACCAAGAAAATCCCACCATATTAACACATTTTATTGATGTAACTTTTTTATTTATTTGTAATGTAAATTATTTAAAATTTATTGCATATATTATGTGTATTTTATCATTACTTATGTGTTTGGGTGGTGTAGAGAGGATTACATAAAAAAATTTGAAAAATTATACTTTAATTTGACAATTTTAACAAAAAAATTAATAAAAAATAAATTTATAATTAAATAAATTGGATATGTTGAACATTTTTCTATACCACTTTACGATTAACAATATTATTATTTTAATATTTTGTATATCTTTTACTTATAAAATTATTTTTTATTATATATATATATATATATTTTTTTAAATCATCACATTTAAGAATTATATACAACTCGAGGTTGTCAAATAATAATTTTTCTTACGTAAATTGGATTTGTACCTTGGGAAACAATTGAATGGAGAGAAGTTTGTGTAGTTGTATTTTGTTGTATTTGTGTATTTAAAATTTGAAATGTAAAATTGTGAAAAGAGGGAGAAAATGGTTGGGACTTGGGGTTGTTACGTGAGATTACGTGTGAAAGGGTAGAAGGAGAAGTTAATGAGAAAAGGGTGACGCGTGAAACATTAGTCTTTTCCTCTTTTGGCGACCCACAGAAAAGTGATACTTTGGATTTGGCTTTGATATTGGAAAGGAGAGAAGCAGAAGAGACAGTAGCTCTCAACTTTTTGCATTTATTACTCTCTTACACCGCCCAACCATCCTTATCTTGTCGTTTCTTTTAATTTCCTTCTCTTTTAATCTCAAATATTCATTCATTATCAAATTTTAACTAAATACTTTCTTTTAAAATAATTAAATGTACTTTAACGAAAATTAATTTGGATCGCTGACGGAAAGGAATGGATGAATTTCATTTGAATCCGCCACGGATGGAAAATCAGGGAAATGCAGAGTGTGTTAATACTACAAAAAAAACCAGGGAAATGTGTTAATACTACAATAAAAATTCATTTTAACTAAAAAAAAAAATAACTATAAAAAAGAAGTTAGTAATAAGGGTGAAATCTATTCAAATTAAAGACAAAAATAAATGTTAAATTTATGTTTATAACTAAAATCTTTAACTTATACTAAAAATTATTAAAACAATAATAATAAGTTAGTGTCTAGAACGGAGATACAAAATAAATATAATAAAAAAAAATTAAGTAAAAGAATAATATTGAGTCTAGAATGAGAATACAAAGTGGATGCAAGTTAAAAATTATTAAAATAATAATAATAAGTAGATGTTTAGAATGAGGATACAAAGTAGATGTAATAAAAAAATAAGTTGCAGAATGATATTGCGTTGAAAATGAGGACACAAAGTGGATGCAAGTTAATATTTTATTACATTTAGCGTAGGTTTAGGCGAAATTAATATTTTTTTCCAGATAGTGTCTAAATGACGACAATTTACTCATATTTGTTTTCTCACACAGTGTTCCCAACGGCGACACTAAGTTTAATTATTATTGGAGATCTCACATCGACTAGAGATTAGAACATTTCATAGTATATAAGTGAGTGCAAACCTTACCTTATAAGTTGATTTTATGAGGTTAGGTTCGACTTAAAGTTCACTTCTTAATATGATATCAGAGTCATTTCAAGCCCATTCTAACAATTGTTTGTTGGGCTTATCAAGCCACCTGCTATCGGACCATCCATAATATATAGTCTCACAGACAAGTTGGTAGCCTCGACGTGAGGGGACGTGTTGGAGATCCCACATCGATTAAAGATTAGGATATTTCATAATATATAAGTGAGTGCAAACCTTACCTTATAAGTCGGTTTTATGAGATTGAGTTAAATTTAAAATCCACTTCTTAATAATTATTTAATTTAATTATATATTTTATATATCCATGTAGTGTCTCTCTTTTACTCTTTCTCTTTTGGAGACTCTACTATCATTATTATTTCTTGTAGTGTAATAAAGAGATTCATTGTTTTAATGCAAAGTGTATTAATAAGGAGATATACGTTGTTTTAAATTCTATAATGATAAATTTTGTAAACTTTTATTTTTAATATTTTAAATGAATTTAAAAATTTTCTTACATTTATCATATCATAAAAGAAATTTAATGATTTTTTTTGATAAATTTACTCTATACCTTAATCTAAATAACTTAACTTTCTTCACAGTTTTATATAAAATCACTTAAAATTCACTTCCTCAAGTTTAAAACATAAATCGTAAACTCTAAAGCCATAAACCATGAACTCTAAAGCCATAAACCCTAATCCAATCAAAGTATCATAAATACTACACCTTGTGTATATTAATAACATGTTTATAGCATAAATATATCTTTATTTTTAATTTTAGATGGACTTTTTTTTTGTCCCAAATTAAAAAGTTAACAGTTTATAAATAATCCACTATTAATTTTTATCTAAAAATTAAAATGACTATAAAGGTGTAAGACCTAGAAAATAATGTTAAAGTAAAAGTGACATAATTAAAATGATACATGAATATTTTATTATTAAATTAAAAAGAAATATATATATATATATATAAATAAATCAATTATTCAAGTTTCATTTTAATATAATCCCTATCTTTCTAGAAAAGTTTTATCTTTTTCTTTTGTATTCTCTTTAGATTTCTAACTCAATCTTTCTTTAGACTAAGAATCAGATACCACTTTTGGAATCTTGGCAGTAGCAAAGTAAAAGTGTGCGATTAGAATTTTCATTGGAGTGAGTTCCTTTTTCCTTTGATTTAGTTTTAAGTTTTTCTGTTTACTTGAATAGATTCATTTGCATGTGGTACCTGATCCGGATGAGTCTTTGTTAGTTCGGAGTCTCAGTGATATGTTTGAATTGTTGATTAAGACTTTGTGGTATATGTTAGGTGATTCCTAATTTTCTTTATGAGTTAGAGCTCTTTGTGACTACACCTACTTCTACTCAGGTAAGAGAAATTAGTTTTACTTTTCAATAAAACCATAGGTTATGAATGTGAAGGTGACTTGATCACCAACTTTAAATTTTATTGTAGAGAATTTTTTGAGTAAAATAAATGTTGATTTATTTATTTGATTTTGAAACTATAGAAATATTATATTTTGATGATTTGATAAATTATAGGTTGATTTTGATATTGAAGAAGTTCTTGATTATTATTGAATTGTGTTATGAATTGTTTGAAGTACAAATAATAATAAATATTAGTTGTTTTGAGTATATATATATATATATATATATATATATATATATATATATATATATATATATATATATATATTTTGTCACATAGAGCTCAAAATTCATTAGAAGAAAATCATTAAATAGAAATTAATTTTAGAGACCGAAATAATTAGTCACTATATTAACTAAATTAGAGACCATTTTATAAGCTAAAAAATTATTGGTATCTAAAATCATTTCTATTATTAATAAAAATTTAGAAAGTAGTTTCTAAATTGGTATCTAACTATTGGTTACCAAGGTTTTAATTACTAATTACTTATGTTCTAAATTAGTCTCTATTAGTCTTTCAGAAACTAATATAAAATCTCAAATATTAGTAATTAAAAATTTGGTAACTAATTTAGATACCAATTTATAAACTATTTTATAAGATTTTATTAATAATAGAAACACATTAGATATCAATAATTTTTTAGTCTCTAAGTTAGTATTTAATTTAATCAATATAGTGACTAATTATTTTTTATCTTTAAATTTGATTACTATTTAATGGTTTTCTTGTTGTGATTTAATCATTTATAAAATTTAAAAATTTAGGACAATAATATTAAATATCACCTAGATTTAGTAGACTAAAAGGATATATAAGTTTATGTTATTTTTAACATTAACTAATTATTTAAAAGTACATATTAATACTTATGTAAGACGATTTTAATAACTTTTTTTACTCAATATTAATCATTATTTGTTTCATCAAGAGATTTTTCCATTTAAAGTTTTTATTTTTGAACTTTTCATAATTTAAACAATAATTAAGACTTTATTATATTGTTAGATTATATAATCTAGAAATTTGAGGATTATACTAGGTTAACTAAAGTTGTAATTTTTATAAGTAGTTTAGTCTTTATTAAAATATATATATATATATTAATTTTCTTTTTAATAGTTTTGTAAAAGAGAGATGTTGTTAGTTAAAGTTTGTTATTTGATGATTTATCTAAACTTCTGTAAAAACTTCCTTTAACAAAAACAACATACTAAAATTTCGTTTTTTTTCTGATAACTTACAATGATTATTTTCTTAAAGATTTTTTAAAAAAATATTATAATACATTTAAATAAAAAAATTGAATCATAGACGACGAAAAGAATTATAGATTATTTAAAATAAAAATTTCAAATGGACTTAAGGGTAGAGCACGAAATCATTAAAGAATTTGTTTGAAAGAGATACTCTTCAAATTATTTAAAAGATTCAACTCACATGTATATATCACACATGATCACACAGAAACATTACCTTGACTTAAGATGAATAATAAAATAATCTCTATGAACCTATTGTACGATTCTCTAATTTTATACTCTCCATCATCTTTTACAAACATTGACCTTACACATTGGACTTGGCTCATTGATCCCATCCCATCCAGAATCTTCAACTTTTTGGGTTAATGCTAATCACTGAAAGTGGATATTATTTTTTTAATTAATTTTTCCTCCATATACTTAGAAATTAAATATGATATAAATAAGAGATTAAATTGTTATTTATGTCACTAAGTTTTATTGACATGACAATTATTATGAGTTTACATCTTATCTAATTAGAAATGAATAACTTGAAAAAATCTTAATCTTTTTCTCTTTTCATGGGTGAAAAGAATGTAAGCATGAAAAGGTATGAAAAAAATAAATAAGAGAGTGGGAAGACACTTAAGATGAAAAAATTAAGACAAATAAGTAGAAAATATAAAAATAAGTAAAACTACCTTTAACGAAGTTACAAAAAGTATTTTTTAAAATATTATTATTAAAAAAATTTATTATCATATATATATATATATATATTCAAAAGTAAATTAAAAGTTTCAGGGTGCAGGGTTCCACCATGTAACATAATTTTGTCTCTGGTTATTAGGAATGTAAGACTATTGACACGAGAGTATCGTTAAAATATAAGTTATAATAAAATACTTTAATACAGATCCAAAATCCATGCTTGTTTATTTGTTTCCCTAATTACAATTTATCATATCAATTAAAAAATTCACATTATTTTTCAAATAATTAACATAAATAATTATTTTTAGTCTGTAAAAAAATGTATACTATTCTTATAATAGGGTTAATAGGCGATTCTGACAAAGTCAAAGTTATCCATGAGTGTTCAATGATTTTAAGAACATAGTGAAAAGTTTGTCAAGAAAAGAATGGAATGAATATCAAATAAGGAAAATATCTAAATATATGATACTGTGACATTAGTAAGGATTATAGGAGACAACTAATCATGAAAAGAAAGGTTTATAACCCAAAATTAGGAGGGAAAAGCAATTTGAATCAATGGCAATACAAGTGGTAGAGTAAAGAAGAACAATGAATTGACAAAGATAACAATAATGGATTAAGTTGCTATTGAAAATTGAGGTTTTGGATAATAGTTTAAATCGTCATCATATATACCATCTATGATGATAATTCTTTCAAAGAATCATTGTTGTGTTTGATTTAAATTTTAAAAATATCTTAAATATCACGCTTTTAAACTGGTGATGGTAGCATTAGTGATGAGAAGTGTGAGCAAATGCAACAACGATCTCGAGAATACAAATCAACGACAAGGTCAACTAGTGAATGTAGTGGTAGTAGCGATAGTGACATTATGGAGAATGAAGACAAATGAAGGAGCGGTGGCGAGTAGGTGAAAGGAAGAAAATTATCTATTACATCAATGTCAAATGTGGAGTCAAGAATATGATGAATGAGCAACAACAAGAAGAGAGAATATAGATGAAGTATAATGTCAACGAAAAAAGGAGAATAAAGAGGAAAATGAAATATAAAAAGTGAGAATAAAGAGGAAAATGAAATATGCCAAAATATAAACTGGAAATGCAACAACAATTACATTTGAATTGTCCACTCTATGATGACAATTCTATATGACAACAATTTTATATTGAATTATCATTGTAAAGAGGATACTCACCACAAGAAAATCATTAAATAAAAATTAATTTTAGAGACAAAAATAATTACTTGCTAAAGTGACCAAATTAGAGATCATTTTGGAGACTAAAAAAATTTTTGGTTTCTAAATTAGTTTCTATTATTGCTAAATGGTTTTTGAATTGGTATCTAATTAGCAACCAAGGTTTTAACTACCAATTATTTAGATTATAAATTTGGTAGCAAAAATCTTGGTAGCTAATTAGATACCAATTTAGAAACCATTTAACAATAATAGAAACTAATTTAGAAACTTAACATTTTTTTAATCTCCAAAATGGTATCTAATTTGATCACTATAGTAATTAATTATTTTTTGTTTCTAAAATTGATTTTTAATTAATGATTTTCTTGTAGTGACTACTATAGTTAAAATCCAATTGTCCTCGCATTTTGATCAAAATAACAAATTTAATGTAATTATTATTATAAAGTTGAATAAATTTTCAAAAAAAACATTGATAAAACATAAGTAATAATTTTTAAAGAATCATCCTGGAATGAGTTAATAAATTTGTCATAAAATTATATATATATATATATTTATTAATTAGGAGACAAAAATACTTTTTATAAACATTCTTATTCTTTAATTTATTACGACATTTATTCAAAACAATAGTTTATAAAAAAAAGTTTATAAAAAATTTAATCCTTAATTTATTAAGGCACTTATTCAAAACAAAAATATTTACTATGTCAACTAATAACAAAATCAAGAATATCCCATGTATTGTTACCTTAACAATAGCAACAAACTTAGAAGGTTGGACATTCACAATATGAAGGGTTTGTTTAAAAATTATTCTTTTGAAATCATATAAAGTGTTAAATATCCAAATATTACATTTCTCAATCAACTTACCTAATCAAATGCTCATTGAAACTTTTTTTTATTTTTTTATTGAGAGTTTAGAAGATTTGTCTACTATATACTAAAGTTGACTTTGATATAATTAATCCATATCTCTAGCTAACAAGGTCTTTCTTTATAGGAAAATTCAGTTCAGCTAGGTTTTGCATGCGTTTAATCAAGTTAAACTTGATATAAAATACGTCTTATTTTATGAAATATTATATTTTTCATTTATATTATTTGTAACAAAGGAATTAATTTCCATTATATATATATAAAAGTATATATTATAATTATTATCTCGATTATTTAATAAAATTAAGATATAAACTCTTTCATTTCAAAGAATATCAGGTTTTTATTTTTGTTCATATTTATTTTGAATATATACATAATTTCATATACTTGCTTAAATATAAAAATCATTTTTGAGGTGATGTGACATAATTATTTTTAGCCTTTTAATAAATGTATACTATTCTTATAATATAAGCGATTTTGACGAAGTCAAAGTTATTCATGGGTGTTCAATGATTTTAAGAACATGGTCAAAAGTTTGTCAAGAGAAGAAGGGAATGAATATTAAGTAAGAAAAATATCTAAATATATGATACTAAGTGACATTAGTAAGGACCATAGGAGACAGGTAATCATGAAAAGAAAGGTTTATAACCCAAAATTAGAAGGGAAGAGCAATTTGAATCAATGGCAATACGAGTGGTAGAGTAAAGAAGAACAATGAATTTGAGAAAGACTAGGGATGATATTGCAAAAAGAGGAAGAATCTTATGATATATTTTTTTGTTAAAATTGGAAAAAAAAGGTAGAATTAAACATTTAATAGATGTGAAAATTTAAAATTGTAAAAATAAGAAGTGAGACAAATATATTATGTTTGTAAAACAATTTTTGTAGAAAAATATTTTTAATTATGGTTTAAATTGTATTCTAATAATGGTTAACAACTATAATGGATTAAGTTGCTATTGAAAATTGAGGTTTTGGATAATAGTTTAAATCGTCATCATATATACCATCTATGATTATAATTCTTCCGAAGAATCATTGTCGTATTTGATTTAAATTTTAAAAATATCTTAATTATGACACTTTTAAAGTGGTGATGGTAGCATTAGTCATGAGAAGTGTGAGCAAATGTGACAACGATCACGAGAATAAAAATCAATGACAAGGTCAACTAGTGAATGTAGTGATAGTAGCAATAGTGACATTATGGAGAATGAAGACAAATGAAGGAACGGTGGCGAGTAGGCGAAAGGAAGAGAATTATCTATTACATCAATATCAAATGTAGAGTCAAGAATATGATGAATGAGCAACAACAAGCAAGAAGAGAGAATATAAATTAAGTATAATGTCAATGAAAAATGGAGAATAAAGAGGAAAATGAAATAGAAAAAGTGAGAATAAAGAGAAAAATGAAATATGCCAAAATATAAACTGGAAATGCAACAACAATTACGTTTGAATTGTCCACTCTATGATGACAATTCTATATGACAATGATTTTATATTGAACTATCTTTGTAAAGAAGATACTACTATAGTTAAAATCCAATTGTCATCGTATTTTGGTCAAAATAACAAATTTCATGTAATTATTATTGTAAAGTTGAATAAATTTTCAAAAAAGAAAAACATCAATCAAACATAAGTAATAATTTTGAAAAATCATCCTCAAATGAGTTAATCAATTTGTCATTATATATATATATATATATTCATTAATTAGGAGAGAAAAATATTTTTTTTATAAACATTCTTATTCCTTAATTTATTAAGACACTTATTCTAAACAATAGTTTATAAAAATTTTATTCCTTAATTTATTACGGCACTTATTCAAAACAAAAATATTTACTATGTCAACTGATAACAAAATCAGCAATATCCCATGTATTGTTATCTTAACAATAATAACAAACTTAGAAGGTTGGACATTCACAATATGAAGGATTTGTTTAAAAATTATTCTTTTAAATCATGTAAAGTGTTAAAAATCCAAATATTACATTTCTCAATCAACTTACCTAATCAAATGCTCATTGAAACTTTTTATTTTTTTTTATTGAGAGTTTAGAAGATTTGTCTACTATATACTAAAGTTGACTTTGATATAATTAATCCATATCTCTAGCTAACAAGGTCTTTCTTTATAGGAGAATTCAGTTCGACTAAGTTTTGCTTGCGTTTAATCAAGTTAAACTTGATATAAAATACGTATTATTTTATGAAATATTGTATTTTTCATTTATATTATTTGTAACAAAGGAATTAATTTCCATCATATATATAAAAGTATATATTATAATTATTATCTCGATTATTTAATAAAATTAAGATATAAACTCTTTCATTTCAAAGAATACCAAGTTTTTATTTTTATTCATATTTACTTTGAATATATACATAATTTCATATACTTGCTTAAATATAAAAATCATTTTTGAGTTGATGTGAAATTATTTTTAGCCTTTTAATAAATGTATACTATTCTTATAATATAAGCGATTTTGACGAAGTCAAAGTTATTCATGGGTGTTCAATGATTTTAAGAACATGGTCAAAAGTTTGTCAAGAGAAGAAGGGAATGAATATCAAGTAAGAAAAATATCTAAATGTATAATACTAAGTGACATTAGTAAGGACCATAGGAGATAGGTAATCATGAAAAGAAAGGTTTATAACCCAAAATTAGAAGGGAAGAGCAATTTGAATCAATGGCAATACGAGTGGTAGAGTAAAGAAGAACAATGAATTTGAGAAAGACTAGGGATGATATTGCAAAAAGAGGAAGAATCTTATGATATATTTTTTTGTTAAAATTGGAAAAAAAGTAGAATTAAACATTTAATCGATGTGAAAATTTATAATTGTAAGAATAAGAAGTGAGACAAATATATTATATTTGTAACACAATTTTTTAGAAAAATATCTTTAATTATGATTTAAATTGTATTCTAATAATAATGGTTAACAACTCTAACGGATTAAGTTGCTATTGAAAATTGAGGTTTTAGATAACAGTTTAAATCGTCATCATATATACCATCTATGATGATTATTCTTTCGAAGAATCATTGTCGTATTTGATTTAAATTTTAAAAATATCTTAATTATTACACTTTTAAAGTGGTGATGGTAGTGTTAGTGATGAGAAGTGTGAGCAAATGTGACAACGATCACGAGAATAAAAATCAATGACTAGGTCAACTAGTGAATGTAATGGTAGTAGCGATAGTGACATTATGGAGAATGAAGACAAATGAAGGAGCGGTGACGAGTAGGCGAAAGGAAGAGAATTATCTATTACATCAATATCAAATGTGGAGTCAAGAATATGATGAATGAGCAACAACAAACAAGAAGAGAGAATATAAATGAAGTATAATGTCAACAAAAAATGGAGAATAAAGAGGAAAATGAAATAGAAAAAGTGAGAATAAAGAGAAAAATGAAATATTCCAAAATATAAATTGGAAATGCAACAATTAAAGAAGATACTACGATGGTTAAAATCCAATTGTCATCATATTTTGGTCAAAATAACAAATTTGATGTAATTATTATTGTAAAGTTGAATAAAGTTTTTAAAAAAACATCGATCAAACATAAGTAATAATTTTGAAAAGTCATCCTCAAATGAGTTTTGTCATTATATATATATATATATTCATTAATTAGGAGACAAAAATAATTTTTTATAAAGATTTTTATTCATTAATTTATTAAGACATTTATTCAAAACGATAGTTTATAAAAATTTTATTCCTTAATTTATTAAGGCACTTATTCAAAACAAAAATATTTACTATGTCAACTGATAACAAAATCAGCAATATCCCATGTATTGTTACCTTAACAATAGCAACAAACTTAGAAGGTTGAACATTCACAATATGAAGGGTTTGTTTAAAAATTATTCTTTTAAATCATATAAAGTGTTAAAAATCCAAATATTACATTTCTCAATCAACTTACCTAATCAAATGCTCATTGAAACTTTTTATTTTTTTTTATTGAGAGTTTAGAAGATTTATCTACTATATACTAAAGTTGACTTTGATATAATTAATCCATATCTTTAGCTAACAAGGTCATTCTTTATAGGAGAATTCGATTCAACTAAATTTTACATGTGTTTAATCAAGTTAAACTTGATATAAAATACGTCTTATTTTATGAAATATTATATTTTTCATTTATATTATTTGTAACAAAAGAATTAATTTTCATTATATATATAAAAATATATATTATAATTATTATCTTGATTATTTAATAAAATTAAGATATATCATATTTAATAAACTCTTTCATTTCAAACCAGATCAAGATTTTATTTTTATTCATATTTACTTTGAATATATACTTACTTTCGTATACTTGCTTAAATATAAAAATATTTTTGAGGTGATGTGACATATGGTTGAGAATAAAATTACAATTAGTTGCGGCCATGGACACATTTGTGTTACTTTTGGAAAGTATATTCGTAAATACAAGTTCATTATATAAAAAAATGAAAATTGAAAATTTTGGTAGTTTATAATAAATTAGAGTCCATAAAAAAAAATTTATAAAAAAATGTTTAAAGATTTTATTAACATTTATTTCTAAACTAAAAAAAGTCAAGAAAGGCATGCACAATGTTTAGTTTTTTTCTCTGGGATACATGTAAACAACAATAGGTCGTCGTGTTTTAACTGTTAGTGTGCAAAGAATCCAAAATGGGAGGTTTGTTTTAACTCTAAAGAAGTCATAAAAGCATCAAGCATTGGTTTCTGTCATTGATTGCATGCTCTCATCAAAACTTAATTTCGCCAAACTCATCATTATTGGGATGCAACTGCGGGGAAGACCAGTATTCCATTCGTGACCTGTGATCACATTAACTTCTTAACTTTCCACGTTTACCTAAGTTTTCGTGACCAAACCATCAAACAATTTATCATCAATTAATAATATAAATTATTTCGATGCTTAACTCATAATAATAATAATAATAATAATAATAATAATATTATTATTATTATTATTATTATTATTATTATTATTATTAGTTATCTAAAACGCGGACCAGGAGTTGTTGTCAATGACGAATTTGTGATATACTGGGTAGCAGTTGACTCGGTTTTTTTAGTGATACGAAGCAAAGGAATGATCTCACGTATTATTTACTAGAATAAACTTTAAAAAAATGAGTTATACAGAAAATAATTAAATTAACGTGCGAATTGAATAGCTAAAAAAGATAATGTTAAGGGACAATAATAATGCGCGAGAGAATGTGTCAACAATGTTTTGTCCATATTATGCAAATTGGGTATCTTAATTGATTGAGTTTGAACGCAAATTTCATTGTGTCGGAATGGAAAGAAAAATACAAAGGCTCGAGGGCAACATTGAACATTGGCCAGAACCTTTTCTTTTTTTTTTCTTTTTCCATTTTGTGACTATTTAAACTTTGGCTGTTTTGTTCCTAGCAATAGCATTTATATTAAGCATGATGCCGTGATTATTTTCTCCATTTGAAAAGACTTTACGTGATTTCATCATCCTAACACAAAAACTTTTTTTCTCAATCTTTTTGCATCTCTCTTTTCCCCTACAGCCAAGCCAAGCCAAGCCATGTTTCTTTTCTTTACCATCATTTTACTTCTTCTCCCTCTCCCACACATTCAAATCTCAATCTCTCTTTCTAAATTATTTACCTCAGTATGATTGTCAAAAGGTGTTGTTGCTTCTTAGTTGGTTTCTTCACAAGAGAAAAGTTTCCCCACTCCCAGCGCTCCTTTTCAATTCCATTCCCATCCCCACCAATAATAGAGAAACTATGATGATTCCAAGACTCCCGTCATTCTCCTCCAAGTAAAGAATACTCACACCACCCTTTGATTCTATTCCAAGGATCCTTCTTCTACATGCTCATACAACAAACCATAAAAAAGATTAAAAACACAACACAAACTTCAATCATAGAATCAGTGAATTGCCCACATTAATTTTCCCTCTTGATGAATAAGAATATCCATGCTGTTTGATTTCTTCCCCTAACAACTCTCTCTGCATACATTCTATATTTGTAATTCTCACATTTTCAACATTTCATAATTTCCATTCATATCTTCTCCTTTATTGATCAAAATAATTATGGAAATTAAGAAGAAAAGCTGATTTCGCACAAGTTTTAAAATTTTACACGATCATAGGGTGACAGAGAAAAAGTGTCCTACAAAGGCTAATTGATGGAATATAATGAGGCAAAAGGTCCCATGAGACTTTTCAGTATTGCAAGGCAAACCCCACCTTAGCATGCCCTTTTTTTATTATTAAGATATGTAAAAAGTGGATGATAATCATGCCATGAAGGTCAAACTTTAAGCAAACACATAGAGGAGCAAATCACTCACAACTGGGAAGAAATTAGGGCCATCTCCTCTTAAAAGTTTTTTGGTAGCTTCTTGCACTCAAAGCAAGTAGACTTTCGTGCCTGCCCTCAATCTCTTCTCTTCCACAACTATTCCCTTCTCTCTCTCTTTTTTTCCTTTTTCAAGTTTAGATTAGAATAAAAGAAAGTGGTCTTGCTTTTTGAAGAGACGAAATCAGTCGGCAGAAGAGCACCAATCAAGCTAAACAAGACCGTTGGTTCCCCCTTTTTGCAGAAGAAGAATTGTACCATCATTTCCTTTTTGAAAAGAAGCTATACGGTGAAAATAAAGTGTGAACAAGATGTTTTTTTCATACACCATTTCACAACTCATAATTACTTAAATTAATTCTACTGCACCACTATTTTTAATGGTTAATGTAAGAATAAATAGTATGTGCACCATAAGGTAATTTTTTTACACTATCTTGTAATTACAATTTTAATAATTGTAAATTTATTGACTTTTTAAATAGTTATTTTGAAATTTTTAATAATTCCTTATTTTCTATTAACAGATAGTGTAAAAATATTTACACTACTAATCTATTAAACTCTTAATATTTTTGTCGTTTACAAGTAAAATGGTCCAGAAGTATATCTTCAGGTATAAGAAGGGAGGAGAGAATGAGAGTTTTTTTATTTGTTTGAGTGATTTTGAGGGTGAGAGAGTGGATGAGGGAGATAGTGAGAATATTTTTTAATATTCACATATATAAAGAGATTTATGCTGATTCTATGTAAAATTATAACATTTTACCCAAATATCCTTGTATATGTATTTTATTATAATATACAATATACAAAATTAAATATTTAATTATACTATTAATAATAACATATAATTATAAATAATAAAAATAATAAAATAAAATTATAATATCAACAATATATAGTTATGTAAAATAACAAATATACATAATAATAAATATTTTTTTTATAGTTTTTAATACATTTAATAAATTTATTTCAATTTACACAACTATTTCTATTATATTTTTTAATTTTTTTATTAAAAAATACAAGTAATTGTGGATATTATATATTAGAAAAATTTAATTAATTAAAACCTACAAAAAAATTTCATAATTCATTATTCAAATATTTTTTAATAACAAGGATAAATTTGTAAACTTACATTTTACATTTTAAAAATAATTTCTAAATTTTCTCCCAGCTATCACATCACTCACAAATTTCAATAAATAATTCTTACAAGTCCACTTTATCATTCTTAATCTAATCAACCTCACACATTATCTCTAATTCTCACAAATTCACTCTCTCCCCTCTCCACAAATCTCCTCCTCAATCCAAACACAATGGTTTTAATGGTTTGGAAAAAATTCTTTATTATAGTGAAAATAAATAAAAAAAATAGTCTATCAAGATTAGTCTAGATGTAGAAAATTGAGATTTACAAGATATATTGAGTTTGATCATCTTTTCATAATTGTATGCACAAATGTTTTTTAAAAATGACTTGTAACAAAACAAAAATAAAAAATAAAATATTTAATCTTAATGATCAGATAAAAATTAACAATTCAAATAATATGTTTAATTACAAATTTTCTACAATCTTTTTATTTAAGAATATAAAAACACACAAATTCCTCACAATATTTTTATTTAAGAAAAGAAAAAACACACCATTTAATTTAATGTTTAAACTCAAACTTTAATAATTTAAGAAGTGATCTACAAATTACAAAATTCATGAGCAATTAAAAAGAATCACATGTGAGATTTGAAACTAAATACATAACATGATTAATTAATACTTTAATCTAGTGTTGTTAAATATTTTCATTTCTTCCTAATAATTAAAAATTCTTAATCTGTGAAATATTTTTCATATATGGTTGTATATAAAAAAAATCAGCTAAGAAGTGAAGAATTTTAATAAGAATCATTATATTAAAATTAATTATTGATGTTTTGAATTTGATATGGGAATTTTTGTGTGTTATGGTTATGGTTGAAGAGAACATTTAACTATAATTAGAGATATTAAAACAGTTATCTTTCTGTTTAGATTGTCATTAAAACATAAGATATTTCATTTTCTTAATGAATTGTACTTTATGTTATAACCCTTAGGTCAATAATATCATTTGTGTAGCCTTATCACACATCCATGAACAACAACACACCCAAAAGGAACATCACACCTCTAATGACTACATATATAACTTATTATATACAACACAATTTATATCACACACATGTATGTATCTTTCCATTATCACCAACTATCATATTACACATGAATCTCAACAAATTTATCATACGCACATACATCAACATTAACATCATTATTAATTATCTAGTACATTTTACTTATGTGATCCTGACTCCCTAAATGAGGAAAACTTATTATTTGATTAGTTTCACACTACTCAAGTGATACAAATCTAGATGGAGGAATTGGTTATAACTCTCCCTCGCTCAAACATTCATCCAATGCTTGAGTGTCATTCCAATACTTAATTGATATCACTAATTGTATCATCCAACAAGTTCCAAAATCACTAACTCTGTTGCTTCAAAAATGCTTGGGTAACCATATTGTCGTTTGAGCATTGACAAGTAGCTGCATGGTTTCATATTCCAGAATCTCATGAACCATTATTATCTCAAATGCATGAACCTCGTTTGTCTAGAGGAGAAGAATTGTATCAATTTCTTTCACTCAAGTCTAAAATGATTGCTTGAGCGTCCATTGTAAGGATCTAGAAAATAATCTTAGAGTAGCAGTGGTACATTTTAAATGACACCTGAATATTTTATTATTAAAATGAAAAGAACATATAAATAGAAAATTCAGTTATTCAGGTTTCATTTTAAAAGAACCACCATCTGTCTAAAAGTTTTCTTTTCCCTTTTCTCTCTAAGATTCTAAACTCCTCCTTTATCAGTTTGACGATTGGAGTCTGCCGTTGGACTCCTGGTAGTGAACACTACAAGACTGCCCAATCAGAATCTCAAATAGAGTAAGTTCAATTTTTTCTCTTTTCTTTGAGTCAAATTTTGAACTTACTAGGTTGTTTATGTCTATGCTTTGCATGTAAATCTTTTAGCTTCAGGATGAATCTCTGTTACCTTAGGGTCTTAGTGATATAGTTAGATTTTTTATTAGGACTTTGTGGTGCAGGTTAATTATCTTTAAGCTTTCGGTAAATTTGGAGCTTTTAGTGAGCATTTGCTCAAGTAAAGGTAAGGGAAGCTAGTCTTATTCTTTTAAATAAAACCCTAGGTTAGAAGATTTGAATGTGGGGGTGACGTGGTCACCAATTCCAATTTTTGCTTGCAAGATTGTCTCTTTTGAAGAGTAAAGTAATATATTGACTAAATGGTTAATTCTGACTAGTTTATATTGATTTTAAGGTGAATAAGTTGTTGAAAGTGTTTGTGATTGAAAATTGAAAGTGTTTGTGATTGAAAATTGAAAGTGTTTGAATGATAATACAAATGAGTTGAACTGTTTTTGAATATTTTGTTGATTTACTTAAATGAGATGTTTGATGAAAAGTGGTTGTTTGATTTTAGATGATGAATGATTTAGAGAGTATATATTTGGAACTTGGTTATGTGTTTTAGTGAATTTGAGATATATTTGGATTGTTTAGAAAGTTTAAAATATGATGTGATTGAATGATGCATTGATGTGTTAAATGATGTATGTAATGATGTGAAAGTGAGATCAAGACATAGTATTTTCTGGAAAGGAAATACCGTGTTGAGATTGTTGTTATGGTGTATTGATTTGTCAGGCCCGTAATGAGACATCCTGACTCTACTGATATAATGGAATCACATAGATGAAGTTATTCAGTTGGTGAGAGTCGATGGAGGTTCATATGACTTGGTTTACAGTTTGAAATATAATATGGTCTTTCAAGTCATATGAATTTACCCTGTTATACTAGATGATGAGATATGGAGATTGATTATGCGCATGACTGTGTGGATTCATAGTGAGTAGTATGACAGGTGCAGGTCTCAGGATTCTAATTTTAATACTCGAGTCTTTCGGAAGGAGAGTCAAATGTCTGAGTATGTGAGTCAGTAGAAATCTGACATGAATAATGGAGATGATAAATGTGATAGATACTTGATGACTGTGTGTAAATTATGAGAATTGGATAGATTGTACTTGTTCTTAAAAGTTAAATTTATATTAGAAAAAAAAATAGCTAGCTTACCTTGTGCTTTGTTTTGTGTTTGTTTTCTTTAATCTGTGATGATCGTGTTATTTTACACGGGAGCAGATGAAGTTGCAGGTAATAGAGCTCCTCAGTGAGCAGCCAGAGGAACAAATGTTTTTATCTTGAATGTTTTGTTTGTAAACTCTTATGTATATATTAAATCCCTATGAAGAGGGATATCTTTTTGAGATACAAATATGAGAAAGTAGTATATGTTTATTTGTTAATTAGATATTGCTTGTTTATTTATTTTAATATATATGATGTTACATCCATAATGGTACTTAAACTCTATATGTAATCATGACTCATGCTTGGACGTTGTTTGAGTAGTAATCCATCGCTTTAGTGATATGAATCTAGAGTAGAAACTTCACGTAAAAAATTATAATATATCAATTATAATCAATACAAAATAACTACTTAACCATATTACATATACTGTGTAATTATATTTAACTTTGACTCTCAAAATATACTTTGAATTTCAAACACATGCATATTCATAGTCTAATAAATACAATCATATAACTCCCCTGCATTTCATATATTAAGTTCAATATCAAATTGAAGTAGATATTAAAATTAACTTCTCTAATCAATAGATAACATGTCTATAACAACAATCTTCCTTGTATATTTCTAAAACTTTCACACAACTTTATAATAATCGAGATATGAAGCTCTATATAAATAACATTTTATCTTAACAAAACACTTAGAGTTAGTAAAAATTAACTACTTTCTCAAATTAAAAATTTGATCGGTTAAACTTAATCCTCATGTTTCTACCTCTCAATATTTTTTATTATATCAAAACAACAATTCTATGATTATCCTCTCTTTTTAGAAAAAATTCAAAAATAATAGTTTAAAAAAGATTGAATTTATAATAAAAGTAAAAAATTAAACATTTATAATTTATTTGTAAAATTTTTATTTTTTATCATTTAAAAATTTATCTCTACAAAATTTTATACTCTTACAAATTTAGCAAAAGAAATTTTTTGCTTTAAAAATGAAAAAAAAATAGTAATTCATTTTGTGCAGCCCTTAATTATTTAAGAGTTTTTTTTCATCCATTCACACATGCAGGTTCATAATTCAACTAAATCATTTATATTGTTGAATGCACCAAGAGACGTACTTCAATATTTTCAAGGGAACATAGTAGAAAAAATAGTTTCTCGAAAATTTGAACCTGTATGTTTTTCATACTTTATTTATCTATTAAAAAGTAATAATTCTAGAAAATGATATTTTTGAAAAGTTTCAAAAAATTTAACTCTCTTGAATCTTGATGTATAGACACACATATTTGAAAGACAGGCTGAATTGGAAATCGTTTATTGGTAAAAATGGCGGTATATATATACTTGTTTTAGATCAGAAGTTTTGATTTGACGATATAAGATGAAAAATACTTGGTAGGTATTATGAATGGTGTTGTGGGGTATATAAATTATTTAACATAATGACTCCATATGAGTCATGGATGAATAGGAACTCATAAAAGGCTAGCTATAGGTCCTTATGATGAGAGGAGCACCGCCCCGTGTAATGGCTATAATATATATTCCATTTAATTCTTCTATACTTGTTCCATTTTCGTCACACATAAGGGATAAGGAGAAGATGCCAAATTCCCACCTCAAAAAGCTTTTGTTTGAATGAACAAGGCATCTTCTTTACTTTTAACTTTTTGATTACATGGAATCCTTAAAGTGTTACTAACTATAGAAAAACCCACTTAGATGAAGCCAGATGAAAAGTTACTTTCTCGCCACTAACTAATGGTGTTCAGGTTTTCTTCATCTTCAAACACCATTAATCAATATCTTTCCCATACTTTACACACAAGCTTTTAGTTAGCTTTCTACCACAAATTAACAAAACCTCTTCTCACCTGAAAATTCAGTCACCAATACCCTATTCTCCATGTTGAAAAGATAGCATGCTGCCTACGTAATACACTTTAACCACACCACCCCCACCTAATCCTTTCATTTCAACTTCAACTAAGATTCTTCTAACCCTTAAAAGCAGGGTTTTATAAAAATGTGCTTATTAAAGTTGTGACAAATCTTTAAGATACCCATCCCTTCAAGGGACCTACTACAATTCATTCAGTGATAATTACCAACATTCTTTACAACAAACACCTCACTTATCCCATTCTAATATACTAATAGTCTCATTTTCCCTATATTACTCTCCTAATTAAATCATTTTTATTATTTCAATCCAGCATCCGACCATTCAATGAACTTGCATATTCATCTTCATTACCACCACTGTTATCTCTATTCCAATCTTTGCGCTTTCATTATATAAATAATCGACTAAATGTTGCCCATTGCTCCTCCATCATATAGGTATGAAACAAGTTATCATATAACACAACTTGTACCTCCATTGTACCATAAAAAACATAGATTAATAAAACACTCAAGGTTTCTATTATTATTTGTCTTTGATTGGGAACTCGAATTGGTAAAAGTTAGTGATGACTTTAATACTCACAAGTAAAATTCATTTAATGTTACAGTATTCTTTTTATTCACATCTCTTACCGTCTGTTCTATTATATAATAATCATTGTTTGGTAAATGGCAAATGTTTTTGCTGCCATTAATGTTCTGTAGTAGATACTAACGAAATTAAAACTCATGTGGTGACCATACAATGACATAGAACCAATACCCCTTCACTAAATCTATATGGAATATTTTATTCACCTCACCAATCATGTCATTGTCTCATTTACTAGCTTTTGTGAATGGTTTACTTATTCCTTCAGTGGTGCTTGACTTATTTATTTTTTCTGGGAATAAAACTTTGTTTAAACTGACCTCAAAATAAGATTTATTTAAAAGTAGAAATTATTTTATATTTTTATTTCTTTTGGTTTAAAAAAAGTATATGAAATGGAGTGAAAAGACAAAAGAGATAGAGAGAAATTTTTACTTAATTTTTTACTTTTTCCTTCTATAAAATTAAAGAGCATATTTTATAATAGATTTTCATAAAATAACAAATTAATTGAAAAGAGTCATGTGTACCAACTCACTCAATTTTGATTAGTCTTATATTTCACCTCCCAAAAATAATAATAAGAGTGGACTGACTGACATAAAACTTGCATGTTAATAAGTTTGACCTGTCTCACATAATTGCAAGTTTGCACTACAAGAAAATCATTGATTAGAAACTAATTTTAGAGACAAAAAATAATTAATTGCTATAGTGACCAAATTAGAGACATTTTTGGAGACTAAAAAAACTTTTGATTTCTAAATTAGTTTCTATTATTATTAAATGGTTTCAAAATTGGTATCTAATTAACTACCAAAGTTTTAACTACCAATTATTTAGATTCTAAATTTGGTAGCAAAAACCTTAGTAGCTAATTAGATACCAATTTAGAAACCATTTAACAATAATATAAACTAATTTAGAAACCAAAATATTTTTAGTCTCCAAAATAATCTCTAATTTGGTCACTATAACAACTAATTATTTTTTGTCTCTAAAATTGGTTTCTAATCAATGATTTTTTTTGTAGTGTTGTAGGATTGTAAACTAACTCACATAAATTAAAAAAATTAAAAAAGATATAAATTATCCTTTGTAGTTTTTTAATACTAAATTTGAGTATCTTATAAAATATGGATTTACTTCAAATATAACAATTATAATTTTTTTTAATGATTAACGATTTACTATTTACTATAAGTAAATAAGAAGGAAATATACTATAAAAAAAATTAAAGTAACATGAAATAAAATTTAAATTTGACTTGTGAATATATGGTATTGATGAAATAATGAATAAAAATATTTAATTATATTTAACATACAAATACTAAATCATTAAAAAAAATAATGAACAAAGTAAGTTAGTCCATACTTTGGCCCACATGAATTGCAGATTATGTAAATTGACGTGCTTAATGTGAAGAAATCCTTTATTTGTTCACAAGAGATTGCGGACCAACTGCATTGTTATATTTATGAACTAATTTTAAAATATTACTTATTTAATAAGGTGATACAGAAAATACTTATTAGAAAATTTGAAAATTAATTTTTAAAAAAAATTAACATATTAAACAAAGTACATATTTAAAAAACATAAATCTTCTTAAATTATTAAAAATATTTAAAAGAAAAACAAACATAAACAAGCCTTCCCTATATTTAGTTTTAACTATTTTTATTTGATTTTGAATGGTAAGAAACATAGAATTACAGATATCCTATTTAATTTTTAATGCTATAAACTTATGATATCATGTTTTATTAATGTTATGTGATATATTAGAACAGAAGGTTATGTTCCACCAAGATCAATTTTGACTTTGTTGTTTTGGACATTTCTCATATTATGAAATTTTAGAAGTAGTTTCAAATTCCTTCTTACCTTAATTATTATTTTCACTTATAAAATAAACAACTTTTAAATAAATGAACTTGAGTTATGTTTTAGAAATATTTAAATTTAGGCTAAAAATTCAAAATTGTTAAGTGAACTCATTATTGTAACATCCTTATTTCATGAATTATCAAACTAATATATAAACATAAACGAAAATATATATATATATATATATATATATATATATATATATATATATATATATATCATACAGTATCTCAAAATATATCATTTTTCATAAGAATTTTAATATTTACATAAGTTTAAAAACAAAATATTCATAAAATAAATATATTATATGCTCAATCCGCTTACTAAAAAGTTCTATCACCTATAACATCATCTCCTCTTATGTAGGTACATGATCATCACATTCTACAGAAAAACAAACACAATACAAATAATATAGTAAGCTAGCTATTTACAAAACTTCTAATATAAATATAACTTTAAATATCAATATAAATCCATCAATTCTCATACATTTTCACACCACAATCAAGTGTGTATAATCATTCATCATCTATATTTTTCATGTCAGACTTCTACTGATCTACATACTCTACACTTGACTCTATTTTTGGAAGATCCGTGTATGGAAATTAGCACTCAGAGACCTATACATGCCATATTACCTATTGTGAATCCACATAACCATGCGCATAATAACCTCAATCTCAACCTTCTCGTATGACAGAGTTAATTCATATGACCTGAAAGATTATGTTCTTTTTCACACCCTAGACAAAATCATACGAACCTCTTTTGACTCTCACCACACGGTACTCTTCATCTATATGATTTCAAGATACCAGTAGAATTAGAATCGCCCATCTTTAGAGTACATCACAAATGAATACACTCTCTTAACAATCTCAACACGATATTTCCTTTCTTGAAAAATATTGTCTCGATCACATTTTCACATCATTGCATACTTCACATCTCACATGATCCAAAATCATATAATTTAATCTTAGAAAGTAAACAAAGCAAAAATTTATCCAAAATTCAAATAAATTTCAATTAAATATAATTAAAATTCACAGATAAATTAATTAAAAACAATAGATAATAATAAAGCAGAAACACAAAAGCAAACCTTAAAATTTAAGTTTTTTTAGCTTGAGCGAAAATAATCTCATTTGGACAAGAACGAGTCTCGCTTGAGCGATAATAGATCAGAAAGCACCCATTTTTTTCACTCTATTTTCACTTGAACAAGATTTGCAAAAAATAATTTCTAAAATCTGACATGTTTAACGTATTTCACCAAAATTTACACTCAAACTTGTATTTTCATAAACCTATAACATTAAAATTGATATTTCTTTACTCATAATGGCATAACTACTCTCAATGAGCTACTTTGTCAACAAATACATACATATAAATATATATATTATTCCTAAACCAATTCCAATAATCCAGATTTACAAAAACAAATACATACAACTCTAATACTTGAATTTAGTTATAATGCAATTCAAATCACTTCATACTACTATTCAACATTTTCAATTTCAAACAAAGTACTATCAATAACTTATTAAGGTCAAAATCAACAAAAAACCTACAATTTCACTTTTCAATCTCAATCAACATTATAACTTTCTCAAAAAACAAACAACCTTGCAAGAAAAATTTGATATTAGTGACCACGTCACTCGTACATCAAGATCTTCTAACCTAGGGTTCTATTGAAAATAAAACTCGCTTTCCTTACTTGAGAACAAGTAGATGTGCTCACAAAGATCTCCAATCCTAGAAACTCCAAGGGTAGCTTAACTTGCACCACCACTATAAGAAAATCATTAAAATAGAAATTAATCTTAAAGACCAAAATAATTATTTACTATATTGACTAAATTAAAAACCATTTTATAAACTAAAAAATATTAGTATCTAAAGTAGTTTATATTATTAATAAATTTTTCTAAAGTAGTTTCAAAATTGGTATATAATCATTAGCTACCAAAGTTTTAACTACTAACTACTTTATATTCTAAAGTAGTCTTATTTGTCTTTTAAACTACAATTTAGAATCTAAAACATTGGTAGCTAATTTATATACCAATTTAAAACCATTTTATAAACTTTTATTAATAATATAAACCACTTTAGATACCAATAATTTTTTAGTCCCTAAAATAATATTTAATTTAGTCAATATGATGATTAATTATTATTTTTTCTATAAATTTTGTTGCTATTTAATGATTTTATTGTTGTGCAAAGAGTACTAATCAAAGATTTAACTATATTGTTAAGACTCTGAACTAACAGGGACGAATCCTAAAGTTATAAACATCATATGCAAAGTCTATACCGAAGATAATCTAACAAGTTGAGAACTTACTCAAAGGAAGAAGGAACAACAATGAACTTACTTTGTCTAAAAATTTGATCGGACAATCTTACAGTATTTGTTATTAGAAATTTAATGACGGACTCTGATGGTCAGTATGACGACAGATGAGTTAAAAAATTTAAAAGGAAGACAAAGGAAGGAAAAAGAAAAATTAGAGAGAGATGATGATTCTTTTAAAATAAAACCTGAATAATTGATTTTTTTTATTTATATATTCTTTTCACTTTAATAATAAAATATTTCGGTGTCATTTAAAATATATCACTTCTATCCTAAAGTTGTCTTCTATATCCTTACAATTTACAATTATATAGTTAGTTTTGGAATCTAATACTAAATTATTAATGCAAATAAACTAAAAATATCATGGAAAAATTATTTGGTGACCACTTGCTGTATAATCACAACCGATATCTAATATACATATAAAGAAAAAATAACCATTTAAAAAAGTGCATAGTCTCTATTAATTATGGTAGTTTTAAAAATAAAATATCCCAATAGATAATAAGTTGTATTTGCAAATAGCTTATAAATAAAACCATCTACGTTAATCCTTGCAAATGTGGAAAGGAGTTGCAGCATTTGCAAGAATATATGTTATGGAGCGGAATGGTTGAAGAGTTGAAGATAGTTTAAGAAGTGAGTGGAGTGGACATTGAGTAAAGTTATGGCCATGCGCATCTAGTACTTTAGACCATAGCCATATTGGAAGCTAGCCATATCATTGTCGTTCTCATTCATTTTTATAGGACCTACAGATCCATAATGCATTCAATATAAATTGAGACCTAAACTACTTTCAACTAAATTCATAATTGCATCAAGCTACAATCACCATTTCCCTTTACTTATCCGTTCTTGAATGCATCTATGAATTTAGGTACCATATTTAATAGGAGGACACTTCAGCCAAATAATAAAGGAAAGATATTGCTGTCACAACAAAAATTCATTAAATAAAACTACATTATATATAGAATCATTTTTTAAATAAATTATTTTTTACTTTTAAATTATGTTCTATGCTATATTATTTATTACGAAATAAAAGTGATGGGGACATTATTAAATATAAATGTTCTAAAGTTTATCAAACTATTATTTAGCTTTTTAAATGTTTCTGTTATATATCTAAAACTAAAATGAAATATTGCAGGGCATGCTTTTTTAAAATTTACAATGAACTATTCAAATTGTCGTATAAACTTTTTTCATTATTGATACATATCCATTTGAAGGGGAGATTGAAAGGGGAAGATTATCCAGAAAATATATATAAAAAATATATAGGTAAATACAAATTTATTTTTGAAAGATTTTTTTCAGCTAGTCACAAAAGTAACATGCAAAAAAATGTAAATATTTGCCTGTTTTTTGTTAAGTTGGGAGAAGAAGATATAGAAAAAAGATTTAGGGTGATTGTGAATACACTATAAGAAAATCATCAAATAGAAACGAATTTTAGAGACAAAAAATAATTAGTTGCTATATTGACTAAATTAGAGATCATTTTAGAAACTAAATTTTTTTTTAGTTTCTAAATTATTTTTTATTATTGTTAAATAGTTTCTAAATTGATATCCAATTAGTTATCAAAGTTTTGACTACCAATTATTGAGATTCTAAATTTGGTCCGTCTTGTATAAGGAGTGTGAATTCATTTCATTAGCTCATCCTGCATAGAAGGTAATCCGCGGGTCTACGGGTCAACCCGCATAAGAAAAATATTTTTTTAAAAAAAATTAAAATTTCATTAATTATAAAAAAAAACTATTTTTGTAGTTGAAAAATTGAAACTTTATTATTTCAATTCATTACAAATATGAATTCAAGTATGAGGGTTGTTAGAAGACTTGACTAAAAATAATTAAAGTTTTATTTTGCATATATTTTTTCTATATATAGGTAAATGTACTAGAGTATCTTATCAAAGTTTTGTTACAAAATATTTGAATGATGATGACTAATTTTTTAACAGGTATCTGATTGAAATTTCTTCTTTATATTATTTTTTATAAATAAATTTTAAATATAAGACTTTACTTAAAACTAAATCTACTGTTACTCTTAATATTATCTCCTTTAGATGATTAAAATAAAACATTCCTTTTTTTAGTACATTAAATTTATTTTTTAAAAATAAAATAAAATAAAGACCACATTGTAATAATGGATGAGCGGGGTATGGTTTATTCTTTTCCAAAAAAAATAAAATAATTATTTTTTTTATTTATGCAAGCAAGTGAGCCAACCCATCCCGCCTAGCTGTTGGCCCGTGCGGGCTACGGGTTATGCGAGGTGGGCCTAAGTGGGTCAGCGAGCTAGATTAGTGAGTCTGTCCCACACTTTTTGGTAGCAGGCTGCGGGTCGGCTCACATGGCCTGCCCCGCATTGTCATCTCTAGTGATATCACTAAAAAAATCATTAAATATAAATTAGTTTTAAAGACAAAAATAATTAATTTTTATATTAATTAAATTAGATATTATTTTAGAAACTAAAACATTTATTGATATTTAAATTAATTTCTATTTTTGATAAATAATTTTTAAATTGGTATCTAAATAGTTAAAAAAAATTTAGCTACCAATTATTTAAATTCTAAAGTTGGTAGCTAAAACCTTAGTAGCTAATTAGATAACAATTTAAAAATAATTTATCAATGATATAAATTAATTTAGATATCAATAATTTTCTTAGTCTCTAAAATCGTATTTAATTTAAGTCAACATAATAACTAATTATTTTTGTCTCTGAAATTGATTTCCATTTAATAATTTTCTAGTAATGCATTTTAGATGTGTGATATCTTTAGGTATATTTAACCATTAAAATATTACATAATTTTCATCACAACCGATAACTAACATGTCTTAGGGAATTTCATGGATATCCATTGAATTTTATTGGCTCTTCACATCTGAATAAGTGACATATCTATTCATTATTTTACTAATTGATACTTTCATTTATAAGATTTATATTATCACTAAAAGTTGAATATTTCATCCATACATTCAATAATTCAACACACAATCTATGAAATACCCCACTAGTTGTTACATTACTACTATTAATCACAAGATAAAATAAACATGTGTATAATTACATTGTAAAGTCACTTCAAAATAAACTTGTTTATGTAGAGAGAATTATAAATTTATACATATCTCGAGAAAATAAATTGTACAGAATAAAAAGTAAATTTTCTCTTTTATTGGCTTATTTCTACTAATATCATTTTGAAGAATCATTTGCACATGTATCACATATACATGTATCACATATTGAAAACAACACATAAGCACACAAAATAGATAATTTAGTGTTTTAAAACTTCACATACACGCATACATATACCAAAATCACATACTTATATTTTCACAATTGATTCATATCTCATCCATACATTTTCATGGATAATATTCAATTCACTAATTAAAGACATATCAAAATCAAGTATTTAAACCACTACAACAAAATCATTAAATAGAAACCAATTGTAGAGATAAAAAATAATTAGTTCCTATATTGATTAAATTAGATACTATTTTAAAGACTAAAAAAATTATTAGTATCTAAATTAATTTATATTATTAATAAATAGTTTCTAAATTGGTATCTAATTAGCTACCAACTTACAGCATTATACATTTTAACTTCCAAAACATATAACATATTTCATATAATTCCATTCAAGTCAAAAGAGTAAAATTTAAAACATGCTAGTAGTGCATGTTTATACACTGGTACAGAAAGGCAAAACAAGTACGACTATTTTAAATTTATAAGGGCGGTTGTATAGCCACATTTGATCAGCACGCACTTGTAAATCGAAGAGATAAGAGTGCGGCTATTTCAAATAGCCGCATTGAAATAGCCGCACTTGTATATGCCAAAACATTAAAAAAAAATTCAAAAATTTAAAACACCGCCAACGTTGTGTGAAGGCAATGTTGATGAAAAGTGGCACGGGAGCGCCAGCAACGACGGCGGATAGGAAAGCAACGATGGAACAAACCAAAAAACCCACAAAAACCCGTGAAGGCAATGAAAGAGTACTGAGCAATTCAAGAAACCAAACAATGTAAGAAAAACGAAAAAGATTTATACATGAAGAGTGACACGGAGCACCAGCAACGGTGGTGGCGAATAGGAAAGCAGCGACTGAGCAACGAATGCTAGCCAATTAAACAGTGCTTCAAGACCACCAATGCAAGGAAAAAAACATATATAAGAAAAAGGAAAATGTCTATGTATATATTTGTGAAGATGAAGAGGAAGAAAGAGAGCTCAAGAAACTTACATTGGCACAAATGGAATGCAGATGCAGCAGAAGGAGATGAACTTAGAGGGCAAACGCGAAACGAAGGCAAAGAGGAGAAAGAAAGTATGAAATTGTGTGTGACACGCTTCAAAATTTAGGGTAAAAAAGGATTTATGAATGCGGCTATTTATATAGCCGCACTTGTAAATCAAAACGCTTGATTTACAAGTGCAGCTGTACAAATAGCCGCATTCGTAAATCAAGCGCTTTGATTTACAAGTGCGGCTATACAAATAGCCGCATTTGTAAATTAAAATAAGTTAAAAAATACCACCACGTTTTTTACAAAAGTGAGTAATGCAAAAATCACACTAAATAAAGAGTATTATTTTCTTCTTTTTGCACTAGTGATAGTTCAAGCATTATTATAGTCTCACTTACAATAACAAAGATAATCATCATTAGTTTCATTTTTTTACCAACATATTAAAGCATCTTCATTGCACGAGTCATAAGATTAAGACCTGAGAAACATCTTCATTGAAGTATGTTGACATGACATGAAAAAAAGGAAGATCTTGGGTCTTATAAGAATAAAATATTACTTTTCTATCTTAGAAATATATTTTTCCATTAACCAAATAAAACATTAATGATAGAGTGTGTGTTACAAGACCCATGTGTCGCATTAAAAATTGCAAAAAGGTATTAAAAGCAATATAGAACATTGGAACCCATGAAAATTAAATTAAAACCTCATCATAAAATGACTCATGCAATAGAGATGTTCTTATGTCATATTACAACCCATTTAGAGTTTCACATTGAGATATTGTACAAGTTCATTGTTTTCAACAATTCAATATCTCATCTTTTAACACATTGCTAACACATAATGTATATCAAGAGCATCACCTATATTCCAAAATTATAATCATTAACACAAATTTCTAAAAGATATCATCATCACATATATTACTCATAAAAAACCTAAAACACTTTGAATATTATCCAATAAAATATCCTTATCTTCATCACTCTTAGAGATGTTCATATATCATATTACAATACATTTAATGTTTCATATACATAAATTATAGAAATTCACTATTTTCATCACTTTCAACAATTAAATATCTCATTCTTATAAAATATTTCTAACTTGTAATGTATGTTAAGAACATTAACTACATCCCAAATATAATCATCATTAGAAATTTCTAAAAGATATCATCATCATATATTTATACATATCAAAACTTAAACAAATTAACTTCATCCTTACCTTTTATCTACATTAAGTTTTATTACAATTCATACATACAAAAAGTATATACAAATAAACAATGAAATCATTTATAAATTAAATATGATTTATACCAATATTGAACATATAAATGTAAGAATCCAACATAACATTTATTGTTTATTTATTATTTAAAATAATAAAACGTTTTTAATTATTAAAATATCATATAAATTTTATTTAATGTGTAATAGGAGGGAGAGAGAACACTCAAATGCCATTAGTTTATGATTACATTAATAATGAATTCATTTATCGAGTGAATCTTTTTAAATTTAGATGATAATTATTTAATTTAAAGATAGTTAGAAAAAATGTCTATTATTATAAATGATTATCAATTTATAATTAATTAAACTTGTGCATTTAAACGAAAAGACATTTAAATTATGAGGAAGATATTTATAGTTTCATAATTATGAAAAAGATATGTGATAATGAAAAGGTCACCTTCCTGGTGGGTGTTCTCTTAAAATTATTGAATAGATTAGGCCTTCTATACAATATTTTTTATTAAATTTGCTCAATTTAAATGTAAACAAATGCTATCTTTCTAAACTGTAGTCAATGCTATTATTTTAGTAATATCTTTATTTTTAAATCTAAATATAATTTTTAATAAATATAAATTAAGGATAATTTATACACATATATCACTTTTAGAGATACAAAATAATTAGTTACTGTATTGACTAAATTAGAGACTAAAAAATTTTTTGATTTCTAAATTAGTTTCTATTATTGTTAAATAGTTTCTAAATTGGTATCTAATTAGTTACAAAGGTTTTTGTTACCAAATTTATAATCTAAATAATTGGTAGTTAAAATCTCTGTAGCTAATTAGATACCAATTTATAAACTATTTAATAATAATAGAAATCAATTTAGAAATCAGAATTCTTTTTAGTCTCCAAAATAGTTTTTAATTTAATCAATTTAACAAATAATTATTTTTTCTTCTAAAATTGGTTTTTATTTAATAATTTTCTTGTAATATATATAAATAAAATATCAACTAAATATAAATAATTTTTTATAGGTCTACAAATAATTAATTTTACTTAGATCCAAAAATAGTATTAGGCAAATAATTAAACCAAAAATATGTCTATGTGAATCATGTATGTTATAATTGGATTAAGAGTGGAGCGTGGATCTGCCTTCCTCTCTTTATCTACACACAAAAAGGCAAATTTCAAGTCAATTTTTCGAATTGTATTTATCTTTAAAGAAAATAAAAATGAAACGAGGATAGTTTAACACAATCGATTATAATATAATCGATTATATAATAAATTTATACATATTTATGTTATAAATTAATGAAGTTTTTAATATACTTATTATGTCATAAGTATTCTATTAATATTTAAAATTTTAACTATTATAATAATAAATAATGAATAAGTATATTAAATAATAAATAAAACAAATCTATGAATAATAAAATATTTTTTCGTCTAATTTAAATAATTTTTATTTTCCATTCTCTAATCCAAATTTAAATGATGTGGTTTGTACTAGTTGTAGCAATAAATGATTTAGAATGGCAGTTGTACAGGTTGCAAGAACCTCGTGTTTATGATTTTATAGCTAAGTGGTTCAGTTTAACTGCAGCAAATTATGGACATGACTTGACTTGAACCATCATTAAATTAAGTATCAGATAATTCTATTCTATAAACATTTATAAGACTTAGTAGATATAATTTAGTTTTAAATAATCAAAAATAATTTTATTAAAATAAGTTTAATTATCACACCACTGTATAAACCTATTTTATACTTAATCCTAAACTATAATTAATGCTCCCTCGTTCCATCATTTTCCTTTTCTTTTTAAGTGTAATTTGTTTTAATTTTTTTTATCTAATTGTCAATTTTATGATATGAAAATAAATAATAATAAAATAGAAAATGTTATAAATATTTTACTAAACCAAAAAACTGATTACATTTAAGAATTTCTCTAAAAAATCTTAAACAAAACTTTAAAAAGGAACCAATAGAGTAATTTTTTATTATAAAAATTAATAAAAGTATTTGAAAAAGTTAACAAATTTAGTTTATGAAAATGATAAAATTTAGGAAACTTATGTTACAAAATCATTATAAAAGTCGATAATTTTATCTTACACTGATTTTTTTTCTTACATAACGATATACAATTATTTTAATGAGTAACTTTTAAATTATATTTTGAAATATACCTAATTTCCCTCATACTTCTATTTATTTTTATTACAGAATTAATTATCTTCAATCTCTTCATTTTATAATTTGTTTAGAGTTTAATATATTTTCAGACCCTTTACTTGAAAAAGTAATTTTAATCATTAATTACACTATTTTTATGGATTTTAATTTCTATATTATTATCATCTTAATTAATGTTTGTCCGATCCACTAATAGCATAATAAATTTTTGAACCATTAACATGATCATTACTAATGATTATTTGATAGTAAAAACAAACTGTTAACAAAAGAAATATTAAAAAAACAGAGACAAAGATGATAAAAATAGTTGTTTAGATATTAAAATGGAAATTCTGAGAAATTTTTTAAAAAAATTATTAAATATTATTTTCTAAAAGTGTAAACTTTAAATTTAATTCAATATTATAAAAGCAACTCATATAAAAATATTTATATTTATTTATATTATAAAATATTTTTATTTTTTATTGACATGTGAATAAAATCGTATTAATTTTTTTTTATATTTTTATATATAATATAACTGAGGAATCTCAAGTATCAAATTCAAATTCATTGGAGATCGAGGTATCACTAATTTAATCTTGTATCTATATTTATCAGTAGCAAAGTCTTATAATGTTTATATTTTTATAGTATTACTTTTGTCTCTGTATAAACATATGAGGATATTCTCATATAACTTTTTTTTACTGAAGCTATAACATGTAGAATCAATTTCAAATTCAAAAATCTTAGAGATAAGATTGAGGGACCATTCATTTAATCCGATGTCTATATTCGTCATTAGCAAACTTTTTATTAATATTAAAATCTGGTAAAATAAAACTAATATGGACTTGTTCTCTTCCAAAACAACTTATATATTTTTGGCTACTTACATTCAATATCAATAGTAATAAAAAAAAATAAAAATAAAAATAATAATAATAATAATAATAATAATAATAATAATAATAAGAATTTACTGTGGTAAACGAAACCCAGGTGTTTGTTTGTATAAAATCCTTTGGTGTCAGCACTGTGACAATCAGTCGCCACTTTCCAACAAGAAAAAGTACAACACTACCATCTGAAATTCTTTGGTAGCTTCTTTGAAATTTCCTCATAATCATTGTCTTTGTCCTGTTCCTATACCCTCACCCTCTCCCACACCCACACACAATTCCATATTTTTCTTTCTCAAATCTCATAATCTCACCTTGTTTGCATGCCCTAATGGGAATTCAGCACCCAAAATTAAAATTTGAAACCAAACTTTCATAAATACTGCAAAATTAATTTGAACCCTGTCCTTCTACCCACTCTATTAATCTTACCTCCCAAACTTAAATAGCTTAGCTTTCCTCAAATTAATGACTGTTGTACGCAGGAAAAGTATATTTCTATACGGTACCAAACATAAACTATGATAAAAATCCACCATTAACATCACTATTATGAGAGTCAATATAAAACCAACAGATTTTTTGCTATGTGCAGACTATTTTATCTTTTTGTTAAGAATCATTTTCTTAATAATATTTATATGTTTGTGGAATCCTGAAAGCGTGTGTATTGTGAAATTTCCACATCAAATTTATAAAAATGGGGTAGAAATTAGTTATATTATAGTTTTCATTTGATGCACCAGGTGATTCCTCATTTAAGGGTAAGTAATAGATAGAGGGAGATATTTTGAAAAGGTTTGCTTACATGATGTGAAACAGTAAATATGTAAAAATAGGCATGTATTTAAAGAAAGAGCAGTGGATGCATTAGAGTAAGGAGGGTAGTGGCGAAGAAGGGGAATAAAGAAAGAAGATAAAAAAGGTGAATGGAGTGAGAAAGTTTCAGGTGAGAAAGTAGTGAAAAGCAGGGCAATGATGTTGATTCCTTTGAGTGTGGCTTGGTGGTGGAAGGGAAAGAGTAAAAAAGAGAGACACATGCATATAACAGTTAGTACATTTGTAAGGCTTTTTCTTTCCGAAACTATCATGAGTGGTAGGATAGGGTAGGCTTATGCATTTATGCTACAACATAACTGCTGCTACCATGCCCTTGACTTTTCCTTCTCTGTTAATATCAATAAATAAATAAACATTTTTTCTATTTTCGTGGTTCATCCTTTTCTTACATTCTTTTTCATTCAAGATCTTTCCCACGTTAAATAAACGACCAACAACAGTGGAGTCAAAGTCCACCAATCAAGTAGAGGGAGGGAGACAAGTACGTGGCAGTTAATGCAAAAACGTGAAGTGGGTTGGTGCGAATGTGAAAAAAAGCAAACGGAGGAAGCCCCTGAAAAATGCCACCGACATAACACTGCATGGCTACACTACTACTTCACGTTCTCACTTTCTATACGTGTCTTCTGTCTAGTAAGGAACATCGCACACTGTCACGCATCTCGTTTTTCCTTATAGACACCGTCCAACTTCTCTTTCTTCCTTCTAATCAAACCTTAAAAACCAACTTCATTAAGATACGCTAAGCCTCTTATTTTTTGTAACCATCAAAATTCAAACACTCAAACTTCTTTACTTTCTTTCCTCCCACCACTGCATGTCTCATTAATTATTTTCTTTGCTGGAAATTAACTTTACAAAATAATTTTATTTTTTTCTTTCTTTTTAAACAAACAAAGGGCGTGCTAATAAATTTCTTGAATGAATTTTTAAGTTAAGGAACACAATCGTTTTATCTGCACCTTTTTTTTTCAGTCCTCTTGTTGTATTGGAAATGTTAATTTCATGGTTTTTTTTACAAATATATTCCTGACTTACGTGTTAAAAAATCAATAAATAATGTTAAGACTTTTTTTTTAATTTTCTATATTTCCTCGTTGTTTATTTTTTAGGGGATTAGATGTCCCTCTTTCTGTGGTCTGAGTTTGGTCTCACGCTGACCACCACAAATTTAGTTCCCTTACGTATGTTTCTTCAACTAAATGATTTTTTACGTCTTTTTTCGCTTGGGGCATTGAATTTTAGGTTCAACCACAAACTTCTGATATTTTTTTCCTTTTCTTGTCTTTATTCGTCGTCCTATCATTTCTCAAGGCCCATCATTTGAATCATAACGAGGCCTCTTTATTTGTTTTTTGTCATCTTAAATTACTCAATTTATAGGCCTAGGTCCATCACGTGGTTCATAAGGAGGCCTTTTTGTTGTTTTTTTCTTATATTTTTTGTTTAATTGACTACGTTAAATTAGGCCCATTGTGTGGTGTACAACAAGCCCTCTATCGGCCAATTTCTTCCTGCACCTCCATAAATTTTTTAATTTCAAAATTACCCTTCAACAGGTTTGTTTGTTTTCATTTTTAAATTGTATAATTATATTTTAAATTATAGAATTTGAATTAACTTAAAAATATATTTTTAATTCTAGGATTTAGAATACTATTATATTCTGAATTACAATTGTATTATGAATTTTAGAATTGGAATGATTTCTGTATTCCGGATCTCACTCGTTCCTTCCCTCATTTTTTCTTCGCGACCACACATCGTTGATGGCTTCGACCATCACCTCCTCCCTCTGCACGTAGCTCGTCGCGGCTTGCATGTTAGTCACGACCTCCATTGAAGAAATGAATTTTTAACTTCGGAAGGAGGGAAAAAAAGGTGTTAATGAAGAAGATGAAGAAAATGACAAAGTTGTCATTTCACACAGGAAGAAAGCATGGAGGTGGAGAAAAAAATGCCCTTTTATCGTATAACTGGAGTTCTAAGAGTACATGGTGTGTGTTGGGAAGTACTACTAGAAACAGGGTTGATGAGTTGATTACTTGATGAAGACACAATAGTTTCACGGGCAGAAGCAAAGTAAAATTATTTAGAACAAAACTCCCGGACGGCACTATTTTGCTGTGCCTCCAATCATATTTAAAACTTTAACATCATATAATATTATATTTTTACTTTTTCTTCTTCTTATTTTCGCACTCTACAATAAATAGTACAATAATAAAAGTAGAAAATCAAATTAAAACTCTTACAAATATTACATCATTCATTATTTTTTAAATTATCATACTTTTTTAAATACACCGTTAGATTAAAATTTCTTTTTACATAGGTTATATGTACAAAATTTTATGTCAATATAAAATCATTTGATATGTTTTATATAAATCAAAATCAATACAATATAATATTTAAAAAAATTATGAGTCACTGTTCAGTTTTAACATAAAATTATAAATTATCGACCCAGTTGACAAAATTTACTTTTTATATAACTTTTTTTACGGTATAATATCTAATAAAATTTACAAAAAAATATTTTTTATTAGTGCCATAAAACTACGACTACCTTTTTTCCTATAATCCGTAAAGAGAAAGTAGTCAAACAATAAAATATCAAAAGTTAAATAGTACAACAACTACAATATTTGCTCTTAGTATAATAAAAAACAGAATAACAATTTTAGTATAAAAAATTTATTTCTATTTAATTTTATTTATAGTTGAGGTAAACAAACACATGTTACATGTTTGGTCTTTAAGTATTGTTTGGTGGGATAACCTACATTCAATTAATATGCAGTCAAATATGTAGATTCAAATATATGAGATATGAGTAGAGTTGAGATAATTGCAAAAATAATTATATTTTAACATTAATTTTCCATTCCTTTTAATAATCACATGTGACATTATTAGAAGACTACTTAATTACCTCAACCTTTAATTAACAAAGTTCAAACAAAAGTATACAGAATTAAAATTGTATACTAAATTTTATTATTACTATTATACTAAAAATCAAATATATCAATATCAAACACAAAAGTTACAAAAGTTACACGACACATACATTAACTTGCAAACTACACAGATTAGAAGTAACCGATTTAGTATTGCGAGAGAAAAAATGCATTAATATTTTTTTAGTAGATTAGTTGAAAACATTGGATGAATTAGGGCCATCGTCATTGATTGTGTTATTTAATTGTATTTTGGGATAGAAAAAGTCATTAGGTTGCAGGCATGAAGAACTTGTGTTTCTCTGCTTGGCTACAAAAAAACAAGCTGGCTTGCATCACCTTAGCCTAACAACAACGTGCTGTACAGAAAATGCAAATAAGGAAAGGAGGTTAGTCATATCAAGAAATGAGTGCCAGGGACCTTGCAGAATAATGCTATCAACAGAAAAAACTTTACACTTGCTATGCAAATTTTAAGCTGTACCTTTATTCGTGTCCTATTAAATGTATAGGTGACATGTACTCGTCCATCACTAGCTTGGATAACAGCAGGATATGAGAATTCCATTCCTAATGTATCCTCCAATGTAAGTACCTCATGCCAGGTTTCACCATCATCCTCAGAGAGGCCAAGTTTAAGCACACCCCTTGTAATTGTGTTATAAGCAATCAATATTCTTCCATCTCTCAGCTTAACCCCATCAATACCTAATGCAACAAAAGAAGTTTCTTAAATGAGCTACTGATGCATGCATGAGGATGTAAAATACATGTGTCTCACAGAACAAACAGGGAAAATAAGTCAACAACTTCAGAAGTAGAGCAGTTCAAGATCAACTTTTTTCTTGTTGTCCACCTGAATAATTAAGCAAGCAACAAGAATAGTCTGGAAAATTAACCTGAGTTTGGGTTGGGGAGTTGTGTAGGCTTTGCATAGCCCCAAGTTTTGCCACCATCAAAGGATTCTGATATATAAACTCTACCAAGGCCAGTAAAGGATCTAAGCAAAACACGCAGTGTCCCCTTTTCAGTCAGGTATGGTACTGGCTGAATCACACCAAGAGGTGTGTTTTCAATGAAAATTGGGCCATACTTTGTCCATGTCCTGCCAAAATCTGTTGTAACCTGCTACCATGCCAAAGCTATAGAAGTTAACCAGCTAATCAAGATCAACTGCAATTACATGACCAGGATTAATTAGTTCTATTAGCACCTCTGCCCATGCTCCCCATGAGTTCCAGCTTTCAACAGAAGATCCACAGAGTAGGTCACCATTTTCTAGCAAGAGAGGCTGAAAAACAGCTATTGAATTCAGCACCAAAAACATAAATTTTACCTGACTGAGTTATAAACCCCAAGGCCAAAGGTGCAGACAAAATATTACTTAGTAGTTTTAGTTTTACCTTATTCTTGATAGGTCCTAATATACCAGGAGGAAGTTGTTCTCTTTCTGTCCAGGTAATTCCTTTGTCATTTGAGCGTTTCATGAATCCACTCCACCTGAAATTAGACAACCAAATTCTTCTCATTTGTTCGAAATTAACTAGAGCCTCATACATTTGAGTACGACGACTACCAAAGTGATCCAGATAAAACGCTTGATTCGGTAAAGAAGGCAAAAACATGTTAAGATTAATATTGAATTGATATGTCATCTTTAAAACAATTATTTGCTATAAAACTTAACTTTCAAATGAAGAGATTTCCAGATTTTCTGTGCCTCAATTACAACTCATTGTAATTTAAAATAAGCATTTCCTAAACGAAATTGTGCTGGTATCTACTACTGAAAAGATTAGTACCGATTTAAAGTTACCTACATTTTACTACAGAATGATATTGAGTAGCAAAACATGGATCTCAATCAATGGAGTGTCACATTCATATTTGGGAATGTAGAGTTTCCATAATGCATGGTGCTACCACTAGTTGAAGCCAACGTCTTTATTACAGGGATTCCATTTATATCAGTACTCAATATTGATTTCACCACATAGAGAGATTGTGTACCAAAACATGTTAGTTAATGGATTGTTTGTCACATATTCATATTTGGGAATGTAGACATTGCATAATATATGGTGCCATCACTAGCTCAACCCAACTTTTTTTATTACAGGGATTCCGTTTTAGGTACTGGAATGCAACTTTCTCTAACTTTCCTTGTTGAATAGTACATTTCACAGATTCTTAAAAATAAAAAGATACAAAAGCACCCATGAAAAAAAAAAAAAAAATCAAGTTGACGTAGTGTGGAATCATGGTCAATGTATTAATCCTACTTTATGTAGGATGTTGCAGAATAAAGAAATAGGAGGGAAATATTCTTATAATTGCAATTTTTTATAACAACAAAGGATACACTTCCCTCTTTACAAAGGAAGAGTATTTTACCGAAATTGGGGATCATATCTCGATTCTGTAGGACATAGGTGCAAAAGAAAGGGAATTCAGGAACAAGTTTGATGGTGTATAAAGTAATTATTCCCTCTGGTTTTGTTTTCTTCAGAAAATGGGGAGATGCTGTGCTAATTGTTTTACTCCTTCCAATTTTGATAATATCTCTAAAAATTAAGCTCAATTGTTCCGCAATTTCTTCAATCAAAAGGAATCTTATCTTACCATCAAATAGAGAATGGCTGCAAGCAAAACAGACATCCACTCACACACACAAGAAGGTAGTAAGGTTTGAAGCTTTACTTCTGAACATCCAGGCCTATTCTGTAGAACAGCAGTAACTCATTTGATGGAAGTTTGAACAGTACAGGGTTCCACATAGGAACATTTGGTTCTTCATCAGCAATTATGGGAGATTTCCATCTGCCATTCTACCAAAAAAATTTGAATTCACAAACCAAAACGAGCTGTCAAAACTTCAGAGCTAAGTATGCCCCCAATATTACAATGATAGGAATACGAAACAATTTATACAAGAATGATTACTGAATTTAAATCATATTATTCAGTATCCTCATGTTCCACCTTAGAAATTTAGTGTACTTTCAAAGCTACATTTTTTATGCATTCTGTAAATAAAAAATGTACTAAATAAATTATTAATTTCAGTTCTACAGGAAGAAGCATTTTCATTGATGATAACCAAGTAGAACCTCCAACTTCTAGTATGTCACTAAATTTTTATCGCCAGAGCAATCCATAGACCTTATGTACTGTAGGCACAAACCAAAAAGGAAAACTAAACCAGGAAAATTTGGAAAAAAACACGAGTTTTAGGTTTCAAGTTAGACATTAAAATTACTCTGACTACACAAGTGTGCCCAATCTCTTATGAATAGAAAAATAGAAGGCAATGTAAATATGATGAGTTAATTAACTATTTACCTTATAAGTCTGCAGCCATATTTTTACATCTGGTGCCCCCTCAGAGGAGCCCCCGAAATAGGCAACCAAAAAATGTCTCTTCCCAACCTACAGAGGTTAAAATAGATATAATCTGTCATGTTAATTAATTAAAACAAGGAACAGAACAAAAACTATCTTGTAATTTACCACCTCAACAATGGTAGAAGCATGACAACTGATGAAAGGAGTTGATCTTTCAGGAAAAACGAACTCCTCCACTACTGGCCCTTTTATGTAGCCACTGGTTTTAGTTCTTAAGCCTTCGGCTCCGGAATTTGTAGAGTTTGGCCTGCGTAAGTTTGCAACTTCATCTTATCTAACTACTAGAATATTGAAAAGAACTCACCGTGAGACTTAATTGCTTCTCACTTGTGTTTCAGTTTAGAGGAGACACCAGAAACTCATAGTATCAAGTAGATATAAGCAAATAGCAGCAACATAAAAATAATCATGTACTTGAATCATAAAAGATACAGAACACTAGATAATAAATTTATGAAATCTACAAAATCAAATAATGGTTTTTTTAGCTGAATGAAAGATTCAAAGAGGGAAGAAGGTGTTTGCATACCCAGAAAAGGAGTGAGCTCTGCTAACCATACTTATGAACGCCAAATATAGAAAGGTAAGAAAGAATGACATGGTTCCACTTCCACGCTTCTTCTTACTGACACCTTCAAGGAAAACTGTGGCGAATGTGGGAAAGAAGTTACATACTGTAAAACTATATTAATGTGTATATATTTTATCACATCACTTTTTTTTAAGTTTTTTATTAATAAAAATTACATATTTTTATTCAGTTTGGGAATTCACTAAATATCAACCCTCCACATTTTCAAATGAAATCGTAAACCCATTCATTTGATTTGATGCATTGAATGCTCAATGTTACTATGTCACTGTGCCTGTTCATTAAAATATTCTGCAATCTACTGCACACGATAAGCATGTTTGTGTTTATACAATTGAAAACAAAAATTTTGTGCTATATAATTTGATGACGAAATATTTTATTGTAAAATTGAGTTTGTCAATAAATGAAAATTATTAATTTCTAAATTATTGGTAATTTTTTCCTTTTAGTCTCCCATCTCTAGACAACCTTACATTTAAAGTACTCCTCGTTTTGTTGGCAATGAGTGTTTGAAAAAATAGTAGACTTTTAGCAGATGAATTTCCCAACAGCAAATTTTTATTTTTAGTATTTAGCTTCTAAGCTAAAAGATTATTTTTATGAAACAATGATAATAGTATAAATATTTTTTCTTTTACTTTTGTATTTATGCGTATATAATATTTCATTTTATGTTTGAATATATAATAGTCAAAAAAATTATATTTTTATGTGATTGTGTAATTTAGTTTCTACCATTTTTGTAAATTGTAAGTTTTTATAAACTTATGTTCTTATTTATTCTCATGAATTTGTTTAGTTGGTCTTTGAATTTTGATAAACAAATTATTTTAGTTTTTTTATACGGAGGTGTGTTATATAAGTGGCAGAATACATACCTGTTAACTACTACATGTTTCCCGCTATCTGTTGCCTATTACCTGTTACCTATTACTTGTTGTTGGATATGAAACCAGGACCAATTGGGTTGGGCTGACCATGTTTAGTGAGTGAGCTTAATCATTGTGTCCCCTTTATAATTTCTATTTAAAGAGAACATTGTACTTGTAACTGGTGTGCAACGGGAATGAAATAAAACCTAATCGTTGTTCGTGTGGGTGTAGGTTGCAGTTGACGACCAAACCACGTTAAATCTTGTGTTGTTTATTTTCTTGCGTTGTTTCATGATTATGTGTATTGCTTCTGCGTGCATTTTATTCCATCAAGTGGCATCAGAGTTTGGTTCGTTTACACACTACAAATCCGATCAACAGAAATTAATAGATGAGACATGAAAATTGCGGCTGCAGCGGTGTCCCAAAGCTAGGGTTTCGCAGAGGCGGCAGCAACATCCCAAAGCTAGGGCTTCACAGAGGCTGTAGTAGTGTCCTAAAGCTAGGGTTTCGCAGGGGCGACATCAGCGTCCCAAAGCTAGGGTTTCGCAGAGGCGGCAACAGTGTCCCAAAGCTAGGGTTTCGCAGAGGCGGCAACGGCATCCCAAAGCTAGGGTTTCGCAGGGGTAGCAACACAGCGTCCCAAAGCTAGGGTTTCGCGGGGTGGTAGCGGATCTCATTTCACGGCGAACAGGTGCAGGTGCTTGCGGTGAACGAGACAGCACGAAGGTGCAGTGCGATGGCAGTGACGGAAGACACAAGGTTGCGCGTGCGTTCTGCAGGTGTGCTGGTTTGAGACGGCACGGAGTGCAGTGCGAAGATAATGACCAGTGACGCGGTGGATGTAGGTGGTTGCGCACGAGTTCTGCAGGTTGGTCGTTGGTTCTGGGTGTTGTCGCCGGTGTTGCTGGTGTGGCAGTGACGGTGTGGTGCTAGGCGCGGGGTGTGGCTATTTTTCGCTACAGCACGAAGTTATGACAATTCAGTTACTGAGCATATCAATAAAGTGAATTCGATCTTAGCCAGACTTACTTCAGTGGGCATTAAGTTTGATGATGAAGTTCAAGCTTTACTACTGTTATCATCTTTGCCTGACAGTTGGTCTGGAACGATTACAGCAGTTACTAGTTCAGCAGTACCCGATGGATTCACTTTTGAGAAGATTCGTGATCTCATTTTTGACGAAGACGTCCGAAGAAGGAGTTCTGGGGAATTATCTAGTGAATCGCTATATGTCATCAAAGGTAAGAAAGATATGAGAGATAGTGAGAGCGAGAACAAAAGAAGGAGTCAGTCAAAGACTCGGGATTGCTCAAGTGTAACATGTTAGAACTGCAAAGAGGTAGGACATTTCAGGAATCAATGCCCAAATGATAAACAAGTCAGCATTGCAGAAGACTTCATGGACGAGGACCTCTTAGCTTGTTGCGCGAATAGCAGTGTGGATTCCTGGGTCATAGATTCTGGTGCTTCATTTCATGCTACCCACAGCAGTGAAGCACTGCAGAATCTAGTTATTGGGGATTTTGGAAAGGTAAGACTAGCAGACAACAAAAATTTTGATGTTACGGGCATGGGTGACATAGTGTTGAAGACGCCAATTGGTTTTTGGACTTTGAAGGATGTCAGAGTTGTTCCAAGCTTGACGAAAAATTTGATTTCTGTTAGGCAGTTGGACGAGCAGGGACATGATGTGAAGTTCGAAAATTAGAAATGGAAGGTCGTCAATGGAAATCTTGTCATGGCCCACGGAAGAAAGAGAGGTTCATTATATATGGTCAAATTACCGTCTGAGGGAGTAACCGTCCCAGTTCAGAAAATAAACAAAGTCCGGTTCACAAAATCTCGTGGGCAGAAGAGGTTATCTTTACAAGAGAGAAACCTAGAGCCACAGGTCAGATTCAGGATGAACGTCAGAGGTACTTATAGCAGTGGGAGCACGGGTCGTGTTTCAGCTGAGGTCCCTAGATGACAGTGGGTTAGGAGAATTGGTATTCTAGTTGTTGAAACATCTTCAAAAAATTTCTTGTTAAGTATAGAGAGCGTTTGTTCTCAGGCTGTTCCAGGATCCGGCAGTTCGTGTAAGTGGGAGCCGGTAGGAATAGAGAATGGGTCAGTGGCAGTTTCAGTCATGAGTAATGTGTTGAAATTCAGGAGAGTTTCAATGAATCCTTCAAAATGATTAAGAAGGTTGGTGGCAACTAGTGGTGGAACATTAAGTTCTGTTGATAGATTACAAAAGTACATGTACACAGTTGAAGCGCAGGTGAACATTGTTCCATGGTTTCAAGTGGGAGATTGTTGGGTATGAAGCCAGGACCAATTGGGTTGGGCTGACTAGACACCATGTTTAGTGAGTGGACTTAATCATTGTGTCCTCTTTATAATTTTTATTTAAAGAGATCATTGTACCTGTAATTGGTGTGTAACGAGAATGAAATAAAACCTAATAGTTACCCGTGTGGGGGTAGGTTGCAGTTGGCGACCGAACCACGTTAAATCTTGTGTTGTTTATTTTCTTTCGTTGTTTCATGATTATGTGTGTTGCTTCCGCGTGTATTTTTTCCTATCACGTGTTACTTGTTACTTGCTACCTGTTACTTGCTACTTGCTACCTGCTTCTTTTTACCTACTACCCGTTCCCTACTATCTACTACCTATTACTCGTTACTTGTTACCTTTTACTTGTTACCTGCTTTTTACTACCTGTTACTTGTTATTACTTGTTACCTGTTACATGTTACATGTTACTTGATACCTGTTACTTATTACCATTATCTGCTACTTGTTACGTGTACCTGCTACTACATGTTACCTGCTACCTGTTATGTGTACCTGCTACTACCTATTATCTGCTATCTGTTACGTGTACCTACTACCTATTACTCGTTACCTCTTATCTGCTACCTGTTACCTACTACCTTCCTAGTACTTGTTACCTACTACCAACCTATTACTTGCTATCTGCTAAATGCTACCTGTTACGACTTCCTCTTACCCTCTATCTGCTACTTACTACCAGCTAATTATTGTTGGGTTTAATAGTGCCAAAGTTCAAGAGGGGGGGTGAATTGACCTTTTAAAACTTTCTCGCAGAAACAGTGTTTAACACAGTTTTACAGAAAAATAAATCGATTTATATGAAAATGAACAGATTTATTTCAGCACTGTTTTTATTTGAAAAGCTTTTAATTCAGCAAGGTTAATCACAAGATTATGCAGATAGAATTTCAAGATGTACACACACAGATATCAAATTGAAAAACAGTGTAACTCAAAAACAGCAAACCTTAATTCCAATTCTTGTGATTCAGGTTCAGTTAAGGGCTTGACAATTAGTGAGACAATCTATTACACACAACCTATTTTATTAGCCTTTAACAGATTATCAGTGTTCTTATTGAAACCAGACAGTTTTCCAGAAATTAAGAACAATATGCACAGTGTCCAGAAAGAACAGATTTATTTTCAATTGAACAGATTTATTTCTTCGCTGTTTTATCAATTGTGCAGAAACGAAATTGCAGAGAGAAAGAGAGAATGAGTACAAGCAGTTATACTGGTTCACTCAACTGAGCTACATCCAGTCTTCACCAAAACCAGGTGGAAATCACTAAAACACAGTACAACCAAATACAATTCCCACTGTTCTTGAAACCTACAAGAACTTAGGTACTCTTGCTGAAAAAACCTATTTCAGCTCACACACACACACACACACTCTCCAAGAAAACCTATCAAGAAGAGTGTTCAACCAAACTATTACAAGAAATGAGAAGTGAAACGACTACACCTGATTGAGGATACAAAGATCTGCCTTAAACCAGTAGGCAAGATTGCTAGAACAGTAGCAGCACCTCACACCAAGCTTTTGGAACCAAACCAAGAACAAGCACTTTGTGATTTTTGAAAACTTTGAAGAACAAATGCTAATCCTTTGTAAACACTTAACTCTCTGCTGTCAAAACTTGTTTTTGCAAAATGTATGAATCAGTAATAAACTCATAAACAAGTTTGCATTTTATAGAAAACCAACTTATAACAGATTTTTGAAAAATAGTTAAAGCTGTTATAAAATGAACAGATTGAAAATAAAATGAACAGATTTATTTTCAAAAGCAGTTAGAGAATTTGTTAAGAGAGGAGACTAAGTCAACCATTCTGGTGCAGAGATAAAGCTGAAAAAACGTTTAAGCTTGACATGGCACCAGAGACAAAAAGAATGTATTCATTTACAGATGAACAGATTTATTTTTCAAAACGAAAACAGAAAAGCTTAACTGTTTGAAACTCAGTCGTTTTGAAAAGAGGAAGACTTAGTCAAAATACCTGATGCACAACATCTGATTTTTACAAGACTTAGCCAAGTCATCAGTAAAAAAATGAATCTGTTTATTTAGAAAAGAACAGATTTATTTTTATGCAGTAAACGTGTTTTTTGTAAAATATGTGAAAAACAGTTTAAGAAAACTTATGCTTGTTCTTATCACATGGCCAGTGGTTATGAGGTGAGATACTCAGCAAAAGCCCACTCTTAGACAACCTCTAAGCACTACCTAAGACACACTTAAAGCAAAGCAAAATAAAATGTACATAGAAGTCTTCATCAAACACAATCTTGAAGGGGCAACAACCATCTTCAACAATCTCCCCCTGTTTGATGGAGACAAATCCCCATAGCTAACCTTATAGCTTTGTTGCTTTAAGCACCTGCACTGCACCAGATTTTAAACCAGAAAAAAATAGAAGTATTGCATAGCATTTAAACCAGAAAAAAAATAGAAGTATTGCATAGCATAAGACATGGTTTTAAGGTGCAGAATAAACTCCCTGTTTCAGTTTTCAGCAGCTATTTTTCTCCCCCTTTGGATTCATCAAACAGCATATAAACATAGGGAAAGCAAATATGAAACAGAAACCATAACCATAATAGTCCAGAAAAGTAAAACCATATTGTTCAGCATTACAGACATTTGAAAAATGATAAAAACAATGTCTGAGTTTAATGTGCTTTTTGCTGAGGGTTCTGCTGTTAATAGACCACCTATGTTCAATGGAATGAATTATGCATTTCGGAAAGTTAGAATGAGAATTTTCATGGAATCCATTGATGCATTAATTTGGGAAGCTGTGGTCAATGGACCTTATGTGCCAATGCAGGTTGTCAAGGATGAAGAAAAGGTAAAGCCAAGATCAGAATGGAATGAGACCGAAAGGAGGAAGGCTTAACATGATCTTGTGGCCAAGAACATCATAACCTCTGCATTGACAATGGATGAATTCTTCAGGATATCTCATGTAAGTCAGCTAAGGAGATGTGGGAAGTCTTAGAAGTGACTCATGAGGGGACTGAAGATGTGAAAAGGTCAAGGAAACATGCGCTCATTGTAAGGACCTGTAAAATTGAATTGGAATAAAAAGAGTTATATTTTAAAAGAATTCTATGCATGTTTTATTTAAAATAAAAAGGGAGGAAAAGTTAAGTTTAGAAGGGTATGAGATCGCCGGTCGCCTGCTACACATGAGCGCCAGGTGGACGTCGCCAGGGCGCGAGGCATGCGGGCATCGCGCGGGCGCGAGGCATGCGGGCATTGCCAGGGCGCGAGGCATGTGGACGTGGCCAAGGCGCGAGAGTTATGAGGGCGTCGCCAGGGAAGACATCGGTCGTCTCCCAGAGGAAGACATGGGTCGTCTTCCAGGGCGAAGGAGACATCGGTCGTTCGCCAGGATGAGTCAGCAGTGGAAAGTTATCGCGCGACGTTGAGTTTCACACAGAGTAAAGTGGGACCCAGACTCCCAGCATGAAACGTCCTGCACACGCGCCACGTAGACAAAAAGGGTGGTTTAGAGTGGTGACATCAGAATGTTGGCATGCGCAGGAGACACTCGCGGTCGTACTGTTCAGAGCAGTGGTTGGCATGCACAAGCGACAACAGTGGTAGTACTGTTCAGAGCAGTGGTTGGCATGCACCAGAGACAACTGTAGTCGTACTGTTCAGGGAAACGTACACTCAGACTTCTCTGCAGAGTGGGTGTGGCAGCTGCTTTTGGTGGATAAGTTGGTTTAAGATGCAGAGACCCACTGCTGAGAGAACAAAAACGTTGCAACATTCAAAGAGAGAAAGAGTGAGTTACCTCTCTTCTCCTCCAGATATCTCCTTCGCGCTGCGATTCTAGCATCTTCACACAAGAGTACGACGAGAGGCAGCACCATTAGAGCACCTGGGAGGTTCTCTGCAAGTCCTTCAACCAGACGCAAAAACAGAGCCAAGGCGTTGTTCAAGCTTCGTTGGGTTTCGGAGCTCCTGGTGTTTTACGCAAGTCCAAGTAAGGGAAGCTAGACTTCATTTTCATTACAAGCTATAGTTTAGTTATTTCTGAAATGAGGGCGACGTGGTCGCCGGTTTCGTTTGCATCTGCGTGAATGCTCTGTTCCATGTGTTTGGGCGACGTGGTCGCCGGTTTTTAAATACAGACTTCGAAATACCCTGTTTTTGAACCAGGTCGCCGGTTTGGGTGATGTTTGCGAACTCCCTGTTTTTGGTGTTACTTTGAACTGTTGAAGCTTAAATGTGATCTTCGAAAATCTGAATCTTTGAAATGATCGTTGCTGTGACTTGAATCATTTATTTAAGGGCGGTATGATGTGTTGAATGTTGTGAAAGTGGATCGAGGCATAGTATTTTCAGGAAAGGAAATACCGTGTAAGATCGTGTAGGATGTGCATTGATCGGTGATGTCTATAATGAGATTATCCTGACTCTCCTGAGATAATGGATTCATATAGATGAAGTTATTCAGGCGTTGAGAGTCGAAGGAGGTTCATATGTATGGGTGAGTCGTGTGAAACAGAACGAGCTCGGCCTGTTATATGGATTAACCCTGTCATACTGTGAGAATGATGAACTTGAGATCGAGAATGTGTTGATGCGCATAGCTGTGGAAACATTACAACAGCTTTGTATGACAGGTGCAGAATCTCTGAGTCTAGTCAATGCACGAGTCTTCCGAAAGTAGTGTCAAGTGTCTTGTGTGCTGGGTCAGTGGTGGTCTGACATGTGAAATGAGGAACTTGAAATTTATAGACACTTGATGCAGTTTTGTGAAATAAAATGACTCTTGAGAATATTGTGAAATGTGTGATTTCTGGGTGATCAGGTGAAGGGTATTGAGAAAATCTATAGCTTTACGTGAATATCTTGAAAATTGCTTACCCTGATTTTAATGTTCTTATTTAAACTCTCTTTAAAATATCTAGCTTACCCTGCGTGTTTTGCTCGTTGGCTGTTGTTCTCTTTAAACTGTGATGATCGTGTATAACTTACACGGGAGCAGATGATTTTCCAGGAAGTAGAGCTCCTTAGTGAGTGGTCGCCGGAAGGAGATCGCCTGATTTCTGTTCTGGTAGCAGATCGGCTGTTTTGGGTCCTCTGATAGGAGATCGGCCTCGTCCGATAGGAGATCGGTCTCTTCCGATAGGAGATCGCCTGCTTTGTTTTTTTTCTGTATTTTGTTTATGTTTCTGGAAAATTTGACCGAATTTGTATTAAACTCCCTGTGAGGAGAAACTACATTTCATATATATAATATTTAGTTCACTTCAATCTATTTGTTACCTTTATTTTCATTATACACATTTGTATAGTATTTTTGGCGGGATGTTACACTCATCCAAGAATATGAGCTGTTCAGAATGCAACCCGAGGAGAGCATTGCTGATGTGCAGAAAAGATTCACCCATATTGTGAATCACCTCACTGGCTTGGGAAAAGAATTTGACAGAGAGGAGCTCAACATAAAGATATTGAAGTGCCTCGACAGAAGCTGGCAACCAAAGGTGACAGCTATCTCTGAAAGCCGTGATCTGTCAAAGTTGGGAACTGCTGCACTGTTTGGAAAGCTGATGGAGCATGAGCTAGAGCTTAAAAGACTTAAAGAGCAGGAAACAACAGAGAGAAAACCCAAAGGTCTTGCACTGAAAGCAACTGAACTAAATGAGATCAAGGAAGGAAAAGAAGATGCTGAAGATGATGATACAATCAGTCTTCTTACAAAAAGATTTAGTAAATTCCCGAGGAAGAAAAGCAAAAATAGGAACCAGCAGAAAAGAAGGTATCCTAAACTCAATGATTCAAATTCCTCTAAATATACTTGCTTTGGATGTGGCAAAACAGGGCATATCAAAACAGATTGTCCAGACAATCAAACTAAGGACAAATCTGCCAGCAAGAAATTTGAAAGGAACAAAGGAAGAAGAGCCTACATCTCATGGGAGGAAAATGAAGCATCCTCAACCAGCAGCTCTTCAACAGAAGATGAGGAGAACAATTTGTGTTTCATGATGAAGGATGAGGAGTCAAGCTCTGATTCAGTAAGTAATTTTTCTGCTGATTCTGATAACTATGATGATTTGCTTGCTGCCTTCAAGGAAACACATGATGAAGCAAATAGGCTAGCTGTAATATGCAATAAGCTGCAAAAGGTAAATAATGTGTTGGCACCTAAAGTAAAAACACTTGAGGAAGAATTGCATAAGGCCAAAACAGATTTAGTAAGCCTTGAACTAACTTGCTTGCATGCCTCTATTAAATCCTGTAAAAACTGCAAAAAATTGGAAAAACAAGTGGAGTATTTGCTGAAAACCCTTTCCAATTTCACCAAGGGAAGAGAAAATCTTGAGTCTCTCCTTGGATCACAGAATGCTGTTTTCAATAAAAATGGACTTGGTTATACCCCTGGAAATGTAACCAATGTCAAAAAGCTTTCAAGTTTTTTTGTTCCAGCAAAATCAGTTTTTTCAGCTTTTAACAGTGGCAAAAAGGCATCTCATGTAACCTGTTTTTACTGCATGAAATCTGGTCATACCTCTAGGTCTTGCATTGCTAGAAAGCATCTTGTGCCTAAGAACTTAGCAAAATGGCTACCAAAGGGAAGGTTTTAATCTGTGCTGGACCCTATACTGAAAAGGGTACCATTTGTATCATTTTTATTCTGTTTTGCAGATTGACAGCAAGAAAAATCAGTGGTACTTGGACAGTGGCTGTTCCAAGCATATGACTGGAGATCTTACAAAGTTTACCAGCTTAAAGCTCAAAGCAGAAGGACATGTAACCTATGGTGATAATAACCGAGGGAGGATTTTGGGCAGAGGAACTGTTGGAACAGGGAACTCAACAACCATTGAGAATGTGCTGTATGTAGAAGGACTTAAGCATAGTCTTCTCAGCATAGGTCAGCTTTGTGACAAAGGATACAAAGTGAATTTTGAGTCAAAAGGCTGCACAATATCAAGTAATTCATCTAGTAAGGTACTGTTTACTGGTAAGAGAGTGAATAACATATATCTGCTGAATATCATGGAAACTAACTCTTCAAATGAGTGTTTGCTGTCCAGAAGTGATGAGTCTTGGTTGTGGCACAGGAGGTTGGCTCACATACACACAAATCACTTGAATAAATTGAAATCTAAAGATTTAGTTTCTGGTTTACCTAACATTAAATTTCAGGACAACAGGCTTTGTGATGCTTGTGTGAAAGGTAAACAAATCAAATCCTCTTTCAAGTTAAAGGATATTGTCTCTACAAAAAATCCATTGGATGTGTTACATATGGACTTATTTGGTCCATCTAGAGTTGCTAGCTTGGCTGGAAATTTGTATGCCTTAGTTGTTGTGGATGATTACTCTAGATTTACATGGACTTTATTTCTTGCACATAAACATGATGCTTACACTGCCTTTAAGAAATTAGCAAAAATTCTGCAAAATGAAAATGGTTGCTGCATTAAATCAATTCGAAGTGATCATGGGGGAGAGTTTCAAAATGCTAAGTTTGAGAGGTTCTGTGAGAAGCATGGGATAGCTCATACCTTTTCAGCCCCTAGGACACCCCAACAAAATGGTGTAGTTGAAAGGAAAAATAGATCACTAGAGGAACTAGCTAGAACTATGTTAAATGAATCTAAGCTACCTAAGTATTTTTGGGCTGATGCTGTTTATACTGCAGGTTATGTCTTAAATAGGACCTTAATAAGACCAATTCTTAAGAAAACCCCATATGAATTGTATAAGGGCAGAAAACCTAGTGTAAGCCACCTTAGAGTATTTGGGTGTAAATGCTTTGTATTGAATAATGGCAAAGAAAATCTTGGTAAATTTGATGCTAAATCTGATGAAGGTGTGCACATTGGTTATGCTTTGAATGGTCATGCATATAGAGTCTTCAATAAAAGGTTACTTATAGTAGAAAAATCAATGCATGTTGTTTTTGATGAAACTGATCATAGCATATCTAAAACTGCTGCTGATGACCCTGACAGTAATGAATTTAAATCTGTTTTAAATCAAAATGAATCGATTCATTTTGATACTGCTGATACACATGCTGTACAAGAATCTACTGCAGCTGCAGGTTTGCCAAAAGAGTGGAAAACCCCAAGAGATTTAACTCTTGATAATGTCATTGGGAACATTGAGAAAGGAGTGTCAACTAGAAAATCCTTGAACAATTTTTGTGAAGCAATGGCCTTTGTATCTCAAGTTGAACCCAAGAATTTGAAGGAAGCTCTCAATGACAGCAACTGGATTTTAGCTATGCAAGAGGAACTGAATCAATTTGCTCTTAATGAGGTCTGGACTCTTGTTCCTAGAATACCTGAGATGAATGTAATTGGAACAAAATGGGTATTTAGAAACAAGATGGATGAGCATGTAGTGATCACCTGAAACAAGGCTAGGCTTGTAGCTAAAGGGTACAATCAAGAAGAAGGAATAGACTATGATGAGACATATGCACCAGTGGCTCGGTTAGAAGCTGTTAGACTGCTGCTTGCCTTCTCCTGCATCAAAGGGTTCAAGCTATTTCAAATGGATGTGAAAAGTGCCTTTCTAAATGGCTATATAAATGAAGAGGTATTTGTCTCACAACCACCAGGTTTTGAAGACCATCAACATCCAGAATATGTGTTCAAACTCCAAAAGGCTCTCTATGGACTCAAGCAAGCTCCTAGGCAATGGTATGAGAGGCTAAGTGATTTTCTCACCTCACAAGGCTATGATAGAGGCACATCAGATAAGACCTTGTTCATTAAGAAGAAATGAGATGACTCAATTCTAGTCCAAGTATGTGTGGATGACATCATTTTTGGATCAAACAATGGAGAATTGTGTGAAGCTTTCGTGAAAGTCATGAAGAGTGAGTTTGAAATGTCAATGATGGGTGAGTTGAACTATTTTCTAGGCTTGCAGATCAAACAACTCAAGGATGGCATTTTCTTAAGTCAAGCTAAGTATTGCAAGGATTTGCTGAAGAAATTTGAAATGGAGAAGTGTAAACCAATTAGCACACCCTTCTCAACAAGTTGTCATTTGGATCATGATGAAGCTGGAATTTCTGTTGATGAAACCAAATACAGAGGACTCATAGGATCACTACTGTATCTCACTGCTAGCAGGCCAGATATAATGTTTGCAGTGTGCAAGGTTTCAATCTGCTCCTAAAGAATCACACTACAATGCTGTCAAAAGGATTTTGAAGTATTTGCAAGGAACTAAAGAAGTTGGCTTGTGGTATCCAGGTAGTATTTCATTAAGCTTAACTGGATATTCTGATTCGGATTTTGCAGGTTGCAAAATTGATAGGAAGAGCACAAGTGGAACCTGTCATTTGCTTGGATCAAGCTTGATCTCATGGCAATGCAAAAAGCAGGCTTGTGTAGCTCTTTCCACTGCTGAAGCAGAATACATTGCAGCAGGAAGTTGTTGTGCTCAAACGATATGGCTAAGACAACAATTGAATGATTTTGGTATCTTACTTAACCATATACCTCTGCTGTGTGATAATACAAGTGCAATCAACTTAACCAAAAATCCTGTCATGCATTCAAGAACCAAACACATTGGAATTAGGCATCATTTTCTAAGGGAACACATATCTAATGGAACATGTGATATTAAGTTCATTGGTACTGATTTACAACTTGCTGATTTGTTCACAAAACCATTAGCCAAAGATAGGTTTAATTTTCTGCTTAATGAATTGGGTATTATAAATGTCAATTGTGCCTAGCAGTAAAACATTAAATCTGTTTATTCATAATTGAATGTGTTTATTTTCTGCACTGATATGCATTAATGACTAGGAAAGAGAATTTCTGATCTTTGACTGCTTGACTGACTTAGTGGGCATTAACCTCTGTACCTTTGACGGTTTTGGTCATGGTTATGTAACTGATTTGATGGTTTGGGTGCTCAATAAGAGTTTGAGTGTATGCCTCGTGACCCTAAATATTTGGTGCATATTTTCAAAGATTCTCTGCACAAATTCAGAGCATAAAATCTTCATGCATATCCACTCATAACTGCCATATCAATCCATTTATTCTGCTATAAATCTGTGTGAATATTTGCTACCCACATTGGTCATTCTCTTTCTGTTCTCACCATTTGAAACCAAGAAAAGAATTCAGGTTCAACCATGGCTTCCTCTTTCAAGAAACAGAAAAATAAGGGGAAGCAAACCACATTTCAAGGTGTGTTAGAAGGATGGTTCGCTGGAAATGAAGAGGACATCAATGCCTACATTCATGAGACAAGCAGGAAGCAGATCAACATACCCAAGGTGCTGGATTTCAACTGGCTGAAATCTGAAAAACTGGTAGAAACAAGGGCTGTGTTGAAGCACCAGAAACTGAAAAAGCTGCTGGAATTAACGGGTTCCATGCAGGACATTTGAACCTCACTCCACACCTAGTTGCATACATCATAGCATGGCAACTGATTCCAAGAGGGACAAACCATGCTGTCTTACATGAAGAGGATCTCATTCTCCTATATTGCATCATGAACCAGATTAAGGTAAACTGGGTGTTCATTGTCAATGAACACATGCTCAAGTCAAAAAGGTTGGCTGATTACCGATTTCCCTATGCTATTCTTGTTTCCAAATTAATTGATTACTTTGGTGTTGATGTTACAAATGAGAGAAATGACCCTATCAAAGCTGTAAGTGAGATTGATACTTCAACTCTCACCAAAATGGGTTTTCACAAAATTGAAGACAAGTGGGTGGTTCTCAAGGAGAAGGACCCTCAAGCAGAACATGAGGATGAGGATGAAACCTTGCATGAGTAGTCTCAAAGTATGCCCTTTGTTCTGCTGACATTACATCAAGACGATACTTGCCTCTCAAACATAGACAACTGGCTGTATCGTCTTGATGTAATGTCAGCAGAACAAAGGGCATACTTTGAGACTACTCATGCAAGGTTTCATCCTCATCCTCATGTTCTGCTTGAGGGTCCTTCTCCTTGAGAACCACCCACTTGTCTTCAATTTTGTGAAAACCCATTTTGGTGAGAGTGAGAAGTTGAAGTATCAATCTCACTTACAGCTTTGATAGGGTCATTTCTCTCATTTGTAACATCAACACCAAAGTAATCAATTAATTTGGAAACAAGAATAGCATAGGGAAATCGGTAATCAGCCAACCTTTTTGACTTGAGCATGTGTTCATTGACAATGAACACCCAGTTTACCTTAATCTGGTTCATGATGCAATATAGGAGAATGAGATCCTCTTCATGTAAGACAGCATGGTTTGTCCCTCTTGGAATCAGTTGCCATGCTATGATGTATGCAACTAGGTGTGGAGTGAGGTTCAAATGTCCTGCATGGAACCCGTTAATTCCAGCAGCTTTTTCAGTTTCTGGTGCTTCAACACAGCCCTTGTTTCTACCAGTTTTTCAGATTTCAGCCAGTTGAAATCCAACACCTTGGGTATGTTGATCTGCTTCCTGCTTGTCTCATGAATGTAGGCATTGATGTCCTCTTCATTTCCAGCGAACCATCCTTCTAACACACCTTGAAATGTGGTTTGCTTCCCCTTATTTTTCTGTTTCTTGAAAGAGGAAGCCATGGTTGAACCTGAATTCTTTTCTTGGTTTCAAATGGTGAGAACAGAAAGAGAATGACCAATGTGGGTAGCAAATATTCACACAGATTTATAGCAGAATAAATGGATTGATATGGCAGTTATGAGTGGATATGCATGAAGATTTTATGCTCTGAATTTGTGCAGAGAATCTTTGAAAATATGCACCAAATATTTAGGGTCACGAGGCATACACTCAAACTCTTATGAGCACCCAAACCATCAAATCGGTTACATAACCATGACCAAAACCGTCAAAGGTACAGAGGTTAATGCCCACTAAGTCAGTCAAGCAGTCAAAGATCAGAAATTCTCTTTCCTAGTCATTAATGCATATCAGTGCAGAAAATAAACACATTCAATTATGAATAAACAGATTTAATGTTTTACTGCTAGGCACAATTGACATTTATAATACCCAATTCATTAAGCAGAAAATTAAACCTATCTTTGGCTAATGGTTTTGTGAACAAATCAGCAAGTTGTAAATCAGTACCAATGAACTTAATATCACATGTTCCATTAGATATGTGTTCCCTTAGAAAATGATGCCTAATTCCAATGTGTTTGGTTCTTGAATGCATGACAGGATTTTTGGTTAAGTTGATTGCACTTGTATTATCACACAGCAGAGGTATATGGTTAAGTAAGATACCAAAATCATTCAATTGTTGTCTTAGCCATATCGTTTGAGCACAGCAACTTCCTGCTGCAATGTATTCTGCTTCAGCAGTGGAAAGAGCTACACAAGCCTGCTTTTTGCATTGCCATGAGATCAAGCTTGATCCAAGCAAATGACAGGTTCCACTTGTGCTCTTCCTATCAATTTTGCAACCTGCAAAATCCGAATCAGAATATCCAGTTAAGCTTAATGAAATACTACCTGGATACCACAAGCCAACTTCTTTAGTTCCTTGCAAATACTTCAAAATCCTTTTGACAGCATTGTAGTGTGATTCTTTAGGAGCAGATTGAAACCTTGCACACATGCACACTGCAAACATTATATCTGGCCTGCTAGCAGTGAGATACAGTAGTGATCCTATGAGTCCTCTGTATTTGGTTTCATCAATAGAAATTCCAGCTTCATCACGATCCAAATGACAGCTTGTTGAGAAGGGTGTGCTAATTGGTTTACACTTCTCCATTTCAACTTTCTTCAGCAAATCCTTGCAATACTTAGCTTGACTTAAGAAAATGCCATCCTTGAGTTGTTTGATCTGCAAGCCTAGAAAATAGTTCAACTCACCCATCATTGACATTTCAAACTCACTCTTCATGACTTTCACGAAAGCTTCACACAATTCTCCATTGTTTGATCCAAAAGTGATGTCATCCACATATACTTGGACTAGAATTGAGTCATCTCCTTTCTTCTTAATGAACAAGGTCTTATCTGATGTGCCTCTATCATAGCCTTGTGAGGTGAGAAAATCACTTAGCCTCTCATACCATTGCTTAGGAGCTTGCTTGAGTCCATAGAGAGCCTTTTGGAGTTTGAACACATATTCTGGATGTTGATGGTCTTCAAAACCTGGTGGTTGTGAGACAAATACCTCTTCATTTATATAGCCATTTAGAAAGGCACTTTTCACATCCATTTGAAATAGCTTGAACCCTTTGATGCAGGAGAAGGCAAGCAGCAGTCTAACAGCTTCTAACCGAGCCACTGGTGCATATGTCTCATCATAGTCTATTCCTTCTTCTTGATTGTACCCTTTAGCTACAAGCCTAGCCTTGTTTCTGGTGATCACTCCATGCTCATCCATCTTGTTTCTAAATACCCATTTTGTTCCAATTACATTCATCTCAGGTATTCTAGGAACAAGAGTCCAGACCTCATTAAGAGCAAATTGATTCAGTTCCTCTTGCATAGCTAAAATCCAGTTGCTGTCATTGAGAGCTTCCTTCAAATTCTTGGGTTCAACTTGAGATACAAAGGCCATTGCTTCACAAAAATTGTTCAAGGATTTTCTAGTTGACACTCCTTTCTCAATGTTCCCAATGACATTATCAAGAGTTAAATCTCTTGGGGTTTTCCACTCTTTTGGCAAACCTGCAGTTGTAGTAGATTCTTGTACAGCATGTGTATCAACAGTATCAAAATGAATCAATTCATTTTGATTTAAAACAGATTTAAATTCATTACTGTCAGGATCATCAGCAGCAGTGTTGGATATGCTATGATCAGTTTCATCAAAAACAACATGCATTGATTCTTCTACTATAAGCAACCTTTTATTGAAGACTCTATATGCATGACCATTCAAAGCATAACCAATGTGCACACCTTCATCAAATTTACCAAGATTTTCTTTGCCATTATTCAATACAAAGCATTTACACCCAAATACTCTAAGGTGGCTTACACTAGGTTTTCTGCCCTTATACAATTCATATGGGGTTTTCTTAAGAATTGGTCTTATTAAGGTCCTATTTAAGACATAACCTGCAGTATAAACAGCATCCGCCCAAAAATACTTAGGTAGCTTAGATTCATTTAACATAGTTCTAGCTAGTTCCTCTAGTGATCTATTTTTCCTTTCAACTACACCATTTTGTTGGGGTGTCCTAGGGGCTGAAAAGGTTTGAGCTATCCCATGCTTCTCACAGAACCTCTCAAACTTAGCATTTTGAAACTCTCCCCCATGATCACTTCGAATTGATTTAATGCAGCAACCATTTTCATTTTGCAGAATTTTTGCTAATTTCTTAAAGGCAGTGTAAGCATCATGTTTATGTGCAAGAAATAAAGTCCATGTAAATCTAAAGTAATCATCCACAACAACTAAGGCATACAAATTTCCAGCCAAGCTAGCAACTCTAGATGGACCAAATAAGTCCATATGTAACACGTCCAATGGATTTTTTGTAGAGACAATATCCTTTAACTTAAAAGAGGATTTGATTTGTTTACCTTTCACACAAGCATCACAAAGCCGGTTATCCTGAAATTTAATGTTAGGTAAACCAGAAACTAAATCTTTAGATTTCAATTTATTCAAGTGATTTGTGTGTATGTGAGCCAACCTCCTGTGCCACAACCAAGACTCATCACTTCTGGACAGTAAACACTCATTTGAAGAGTTAGTTTCCATGATATTCAGCAGATATATGTTATTCACTCTCTTACCAGTAAACAGTACCTTACTAGATGAATTACTTGATATTGTGCAGCCTTTTGACTCAAAATTCACTTTGTATCCTTTGTCACAAAGCTGACTTATGCTGAGAAGACTATGCTTAAGTCCTTCTACATACAACACATTCTCAATGGTTGTTGAGTTCCCTATTCCAACAGTTCCTCTGCCCAAAATCCTCCCTCGGTTATTATCACCATAGGTTACATGTCCTTCTGCTTTGAGCTTTAAGCTGGTAAACTTTGTAAGATCTCCAGTCATATGCTTGGAACAGCCACTGTCCAAGTACCACTGATTCTTGCTGCCAATCTGCAAAACAGAATAAAAATGATACAAATGGTACCCTTTTCAGTATAGGGTCCAGCACAGATTAAAACCTTCCCTTTGGTAGCCATTTTGCTAAGTTCTTAGGCACAAGATGCTTTCTAGCAATGCAAGACCTAGAGGTATGACCAGATTTCATGCAGTAAAAACAGGTTACATGAGATGCCTTTTTGCCACTGTTAAAAGCTGAAAAAACTGATTTTGCTGGAACAAAAAATCTTGAAAGCTTTTTGACATTGGTTACATTTCCAGGGGTATAACCAAGTCCATTCTTATTGAAAACAGCATTCTGTGATCCAAGGAGAGACTCAAGATTTTCTCTTCCCTTGGTGAAATTGGAAAGGGTTTTCAGCAAATACTCCACTTGTTTTTCCAATTTTTTGCAGTTTTCACAGGATTTAATAGAGGCATGCAAGCAAGTTAGTTCAAGGCTTACTAAATCTGTTTTGGCCTTATGCAATTCTTCCTCAAGTGTTTTTACTTTAGGTGTCAACACATTATTTACCTTTTGCAGCTTATTGCATATTACAGCTAGCCTATTTGCTTCATCGTGTGTTTCCTTGAAGGCAGCAAGCAAATCATCATAGTTATCAGAATCAGCAGAAAAATTACTTACTGAATCAGAGCTTGACTCCTCATCCTTCATCATGAAACACAAATTGTTCTCCTCATCTTCTGTTGAAGAGCTGCTGGTGTAGGATGCTTCATTTTCCTCCCATGAGATGTAGGCTCTTCTTCCTTTGTTCCTTTCAAATTTCTTGCTGGCAGATTTGTCCTTAGTTTGATTGTCTGGACAATCTGTTTTGATATGCCCTGTTTTGCCACATCCAAAGCAAGTATATTTAGAGGAATTTGCATCATTGAGTTTAGGATACCTCCTTTTCTGCTGGTTTCTATTTTTGCTTTTCTTCCTCAGGAATTTACTGAATCTTTTTGTAAGAAGACTGATTGTATCATCATCTTCAGCATCTTCTTTTTCTTCCTTGATCTCATTTAGTTCAGTTGCTTTCAGTGCAAGACCTTTGGGTTTTCTCTCTGTTGTTTCCTGCTCTTTAAGTCTTTTAAGTTCTAGCTCATGCTCCATCAGCTTTCCAAACATTGCAGCAGTTCCCAACTTTGACAGATCACGACTTTCAGAGATAGCTGTCACCTTTGGTTGCCAGCTTCTATCGAGGCACTTCAATATCTTTATGTTGAGCTCCTCTCTGTCAAATTCTTTTCCCAAGCCAGTGAGGTGATTCACAATATGGGTGAATCTTTTCTGCACATCAGCAATGCTCTCCTCGGGTTGCATTCTGAACAGCTCATATTCTTGGATGAGCGCATGTTTCCTTGACCTTTTCACATCTTCAGTCCCCTCATGAGTCACTTCTAAGACTTCCCACATCTCCTTAGCTGACTTACATTGAGATATCCTGAAGAACTCATCCATTGTCAATGCAGAGGTTATGATGTTCTTGGCCACAAGATCATGTTGAGCCTTCCTCCTTTCGGTCTCATTCCATTCTGATCTTGGCTTTACCTTTTCTTCATCCTTGACAACCTGCATTGGCACATAAGGTCCATTGACCACAGCTTCCCAAATTAATGCATCAATGGATTCCATGAAAATTCTCATTCTAACTTTCCAAAATGCATAATTCATTCCATTGAACATAGGTGGTCTATTAACAGCAGAACCCTCAGCAAAAAGCACATTAAACTCAGACATTATTACAAACAAACTTGATTAAAATACAAGTCCTAGCTCTTGATACCAATTGTTGGGTTTAATAGTGCCAAAGTTCAAGAGGGGGGGTGAATTGACCTTTTAAAACTTTCTCGCAGAAACAGTGTTTAACACAGTTTTACAGAAAAATAAATCGATTTATATGAAAATGAACAGAATTATTTCAGCACTGTTTTTATTTGAAAAGCTTTTAATTCAGCAAGGTTAATCACAAGATTATGCAGATAGAATTTCAAGATGTACACACACAGATATCAAATTGAAAAACAGTGTAACTCAAAAACAGCAAACCTTAATTCCAATTCTTGTGATTCAGGTTCAGTTAAGGGCTTGACAATTAGTGAGACAATCTATTACACACAACCTATTTTATTAGCCTTTAACAGATTATCAGTGTTCTTATTGAAACCAGACAGTTTTCCAGAAATTAAGAACAATATGCACAGTATCCAGAAAGAACAGATTTATTTTCAATTGAACAGATTTATTTCTTCGCTGTTTTATCAATTATGCAGAAACGAAATTGCAGAGAGAAAGAGAGAATGAGTACAAGCAGTTATACTGGTTCACTCAACTGAGCTACATCCAGTCTTCACCAAAACCAGGTGGAAATCACTAAAACACAGTACAACCAAATACAATTCCCACTGTTCTTGAAACCTATAAGAACTTAGGTACTCTTGCTGAAAAAACCTATTTCAGCTCACACACACACACACACTCTCCAAGAAAACCTATCAAGAAGAGTGTTCAACCAAACTATTACAAGAAATGAGAAGTGAAACGACTACACCTGATTGAGGATACAAAGATCTGCCTTAAACCAGTAGGCAAGATTGCTAGAATAGTAGCAGCACCTCACACCAAGCTTTTGGAACCAAACCAAGAACAAGCACTTTGTGATTTTTGAAAACTTTGAAGAACAAATGCTAATCCTTTGTAAACACTTAACTCTCTGCTGTCAAAACTTGTTTTTGCAAAATGTATGAATCAGTAATAAACTCAAAAACAAGTTTGCATTTTATAGAAAACCAACTTATAACAGATTTTTGAAAAACAGTTAAAGCTGTTATAAAATGAACAGATTGAAAATAAAATGAACAGATTTATTTTCAAAAGCAGTTAGAGAATTTGTTAGGAGAGGAGACTAAGTCAACCATTCTGGTGCAGAGATAAAGCTGAAAAAACGTTTAAGCTTGACATGGCACCAGAGACAAAAAGAATGTATTCATTTACAGATGAACAGATTTATTTTTCAAAACGAAAACAGAAAAGCTTAACTGTTTGAAACTCAGTCGTTTTGAAAAGAGGAAGACTTAGTCAAAATACCTGATGCACAACATCTAATTTTTACAAGACTTAGCCAAGTCATCAGTAAAAAAATGAATCTGTTTATTTAGAAAAGAACAGATTTATTTTTATGCAGTAAACGTGTTTTTTGTAAAATATGTGAAAAACAGTTTAAGAAAACTTATGCTTGTTCTTATCACATGGCCAGTGGTTATGAGGTGAGATACTCAGCAAAAGCCCACTCTTAGACAACCTCTAAGCACTACCTAAGACACACTTAAAGCAAAGCAAAATAAAATGTACATAGAAGTCTTCATCAAACACAATCTTGAAGGGGCAGCAACCATCTTCAACAATTATGACCTACTACCCATCACCTATACTGTTACCTGCTATATCTGTTACCTCTCACTTGTCACCTACCACCTGTTACCCGTTACCTGTTACCTTCTACCTTCTGCCTTCTACCTCTGCTACCTACTATCTGTTACCTTGCTACCTGTTACCCGCTACTACCTGTTACATGTTACCTGTTACCCGTTACGTGCTACCTGTTACTTGCTACCTACTACCTGTTATTGCTTCCTCTTACCTACTACTTGCTAATTGTTATCAGTTATCTGTTATCTGCTACTTGCTACTAGTTATCTGTTACTTGCAATCTGTTTCCTGCTACTTGCTACCTTTTCCTACTATATGCTACCTACTACTTACTACCTACTACCTGCTACCTTACCTGCTACCACCTGTTAACACAACCTGCTACTCGTTACTTATTAACTACAACCAGCTACCTGTTACCTATTACATGTTACCTTACCTGCTACCTCCTACATGTTACCTGTTACTTGTACGTGCTACTTGTTACCTGCTACCTACTACCTGTTACGAGCTACCTACTAACTGTTACGGCTTCTTCTTACATGCTACCTATTACCTGTTACTTATTATCAGTTAACTGTTACCTATTACCCATCACCTATAACCTACTACTTGTTACCTATTACTTCTCTCTTGTCACCTGCCACCTGTTACCTTTTACCTGTTACCTATGACCTGCTACTTGCTACCTTCTACCTGCTATCTGCTACCTGTTACCTCGCTACCTGTTAGCTGTATCAGTTACCCGTTACTTGTTACGTGTTATTTGTTACTTGCTACCTACTACTTGTTACTCCCTTTACTGCTTCCTCTTACCTACTACCTGTTAATTGTTACTAGTTACATGCTACCTACTACTTATTACATGTTACCTGTTATTTATTACTTGCTACCTATTACCTGCTACCAGTTATCTGTTACTTGCAATTTGTTTCCCACTACCTTTTCTTGCTACCTGCTACCTATTATTTACTACCTACTACTTGTTAACTGCACTTTCTACCTGTTAACTACAACCTGCTACCTATTAACTATAATCTGCTGCTACCTGTTAACTACAACTAGTTACCTGTTAATTACAACTAGCTACCTATTACCTATTACATGTTATCTTACCTACTACCTGTTACCTATCACCTATTACCTATTACCTGCTACCTATTATATGTTCCCTGCTACCTGCTACATGTTACCTGTTACCTGCTTATGAGAAGTGCTTCTAAGAAGTGCTTATAAGAAGTGCTTATGAGAAGTGCTTCTCATAAGTGCTTATTAGAAGTGCTTATAAGAAGTGCATATGAGAAGTGCTTATAAGAAGTGCGTATGAGAAGTGCTTATAAGAAGTGCTTATACAAAGTGCTTCTAAAAAGTGCTTCTGAAAAGTACTACTCAAAAGTGCTTCTCATAAGTGCTACCTATCACCTATAACATGATACCTTGTGAGAAGTGCTTCTAAAAAATGTTTCTCAGAGAAGTCGAATGAAAACATCTTATGAGAAGTGCTCATGAGAAGTGCTTATGAGAAATGTTTATTTGAAGTGCTTCTAAAAAATGCCTCTCAAAAGTATATTTGAGAAGTAATTCCAAAAAGTAATGAATTTATTTAAGCAAACTAGAAATAAAATCAATCTATAAAAACCTAGCATGAATTTATTTAAGCAAGCTAGAAATAAAATCACTATCTATCAAAACACTAGTATAAAGTTTTCTGCATATAATCATTCAAAGCTAAATAAGTGTCAATGCTACATCCTATGGAAAATATTGCTTTTAGGCTGCCTATACTCTAAAGGCAACATGTGAATTATGACCCGAACTTGGATTTTCGTGATCTTCTTGATAAAACAAAATCATTTGACCAAGAACACTTTTTAAAATTAAGGAGCAACTCGGCAAAAACCCCCATCAAACATCTTTCTCATGTCCTTTAACTAGTCAAAGTCAAATTCATAAAAAAAAAAGAAGGATGGCCTTCCACTAACCAAGAGACTTCCATGCAATCCATGCAAAAATTCAGCTTTTTGCATAATTCTAAATGAGTGAGCGCCTGATCTCCCTTTGCCAAGACAAGCCTCCCATTAAGGTAACTTTTGCAAGCTTCAAGACCCGCAAGATAAATTTTTCCAGAAATCTGCACCGCAACAAGGTCTCCTTCAATACAAGTAGATGGAAGCTGGAACGGAGGGATACCACACGCGTTATTTAAAGCTTGTGCGGAAGGTTTTTTTCTATGATTTTTGTTTTTGAGAACATCTTAATCTTTTAAACATCTCCAAAGGATCTGGAACCAGGCAAATACCTCATACATCCAGCACGAAAGAACAAAAGCTAAGAAAGCACCAGCAGAAAAAAGGAAAAACTGCCCTGGAAAGAAATAAAAAACCGAATTTCTAAAGCGGTGCCTTCAACCACACTAACGCATCTGCACCAAGAACAGCGCAAATCCAACCCCTTTATGCCAAGACAAGCCATGCAATCCTCTCCAAGCGGTGCCAACGCAGGACCCGCAAGCCAAGAAGCGTGATCAAGAACACTTCCAATAACACCAAGCGGTGCCTGCCAGGACCTGCAAGCATCCAAGAACGTGCGCAAACACAAAACCGTGAGTGAGAAACTGCACCAGCACATGCAGCTCTTCAATAAACGTCAAGCGATACCTTCCACAGGAACGCAAGCACCACCAGCGAACTAAGCAACGTCCGCCACGTGAAGCGCACTCAACATGCAACCCAGACCTACAATGCAAGTGACCCACGAAGCTAATAGAACCTGGCCACGCAAACGCAACACCTCCAGAGAAAGAATCACGTCCTACGCCAAGACACGCAACCCTAGCCACGTGAAACTGCACCAAGAAAGCCAGCACCTTAGCCCAGCGGAATGCAAAGACTCAGCGCACCCAAACCCCTTTGCCCAGCGGGTCACTCAAGCAACCAGCATGCACAGGAACACTCCAGCAAATCTTGGAGAAATCTAGAAGCAAATCTTGAAGTCTTTTCAACCAAAAATTATTTCTCATTTGATAGTTTTCCTTTGCTTTTCTTCCGGTTTAAATGGAGAAAAGCATTTTCACAAACTAACCCTTTAAAATTCTTGTACGGATCAGGTTAAAATAGTCCATTTTAATTGTAAGAAATTATATCGTATTGTATAAGTGGAAAAGGTTAATATCTTCTTTAACTTTTATGTTCATAAATAATAAATAATATAAGACAATAATATTATTTAGTAACAAAACAAAATTGTAAAGAGAATATAACTTTACGCTCTAAATTAATTAATTTCATAAATGTATATTTATTTTAAAAACCCAATATATATATATATATATTATATATATATAATGAAACTTTGTTTCAATTTTAATGAGAAATGTATTAGATGCCAATAATATGAATGGTAAATTGTTAAAATTCATCTCAATATTAATGGTGATATCCAATTGATTTTTTAAATTAAGAATGAGGATGAGATTGTTATGTATATATTTGTCTTTTTTTTTATCTTTATACTCGTTTTGGTTTTAAATTTCTAAAACTAATCTAATAAAATCTATTCTCTTTAGTTCTTTGTTTACTTTTATATGAAAAGCTTTATATATATATATATATTATATATATATATATATATATATATATATATATATATATATTTTGTTATTTCTCAATTTGTTCAACTTATTTGATATTTATAAAGTCCACTAGAATTAAAGCTTTTTTTTATATATAATTTTTTTTCAACTTATTTGATATTTATAAAGTCCACTAGAATTATTAAGGTATTTTCTTTATAATTAGAATCTCAATTATATATAATCTTAATTATATTTTTTTTTATTTTACAATTCTTTTAAGCGGTGTATTTGCATTTCAGAAAATGTAAAGTTGAATTCTATCAAATTAGATCTTTTCTACGACATACATCTTACAATTTTTGTTTTTTTTTTCAATATTTATATCTGTTGTTTTTTTTTTTTGTTTTTTTTACACGAAAATTTTGAGTATTAATTTTGAGTGTTCAATAGTGTAATCCCTCAGCTCATTAGGTAACTTACGAATTTCATCTTTTCTTTTCTCTTTGATTTGAAGATTTGTTTCTTTTGAAAAAAAATTTATTTCACTATATAATTTTTCATTCTATAATTTTTCATTTTATTTCACTGTAAATGATTCAACTCATTCAATGTCCACAATGTTACTTAAATCTTTGAAGTACTTTCTCACTTGACATTTGCAAAACAATAGATCTTGTAGCTATCATGACATTTCAATTAAGTGTGATTGGTTACTCTTTTCTATAATTACTCGGCGTTTATGTAACTGTTATTTGGTACTTTATTTTAATATGGTTTAATTACCTTATTCGTCCAAACATTTGGGGTCAATTTAATATAGTAGCTTTTTAAAAATTCAATTTGGTACCTATATTTTTTAAAATGTATTCAAATTGGTCATTTTCATTAAGTTTCACCTAATGGCATCAGGTGTTGCTTATGTGGCAGAGAGAGTGTTTATGTGGTAGAGAGAGTGTTTATGTGGCAGCGAGAGAGTGTTTATATGGTAGAGAAAGTTTTTATGTGGAGAGAGAGAGGTGGGATTGAAAGTTATATTATTATTATTATTATAATAATTATTATTATTATTATTATTATTGTTATTATTATTATTCTTATTATTATTACTATATTATTATAATTATTCATGTAATTATTATCATTATTATTATTTTATTATTATTATTAAATTATTAATATTAACATTAGGATTATTATTATTATTAATATTTTTATTATTAAATTATTATACTGTTATTATAATTTTATTATAATTATTATTATTATTATTAATATTACTATTATTATTGTTATTATTATTATTCTAATTATAATAATTATTAATATTAACCTTATTATTATGTTATTATTATTATTAATATTGTTATTATTAATATTATTATTACTGTTATTTCTTATATCTTATCCTATTCCTATTCTTCTTGTTACTATTCTTATTCTTATTACTATATTATTCTTCTTCTAATAATAATAATAATTATTATTATTATTATTATTGTTAATATTATTATTCGGTTCTTATCAATCTTCTTCCCTTCTTCTTGTTATTATTCTTATTAATATTCTTCTTTTTCCTCTTCTTATTATTCCTACTATTCTTATTCTTATTTTTTGTCCTTTCCTATCCTCCTTTCCTCTTCCTCTTCTCCTCCTCCTCCTCCTCCTTCTTCTTCTTCTACCTGATTCTTGTCCTTCTTCTTCTTGTTCTTCTTCTTCTTCTCTCCTTCCTATTCTTCTTCCTCTTCTTCTTCTTTTTCCTCTTCCTCTTCCTGTTCTTCTCTTTTCTTCTTCTCCTCCTCCTCCTTCTTCTTATTCCTCTTCTTCTTACTGTTTTCTTCTTCTATTTCTTCTTCTATTGTTATTCTTTGTTATTATTCTTCTTTTTTTCTTTTCTTATTAATAATATTACCATTATTATTCTTCTTATTATTATTATTCCTTACTACTAATATTATTATTATTTTTATAATTTTTATTATTCTTTTTATTATTATTATTATAGTAATATTATTTTACTACTATTATTATTGTTGTTATTATTATTTTTGTTATTATTATTATTAATATTACCATTATTATTGTTACTATTATTATTTTTATTCTTATTATTATTATTATTATTATTATTATTATTATTACTATTTTTTATTATTATTTTTATTTTTATTATTGTTATTATTATTAATATTATTATTATAGTTCTTATTATTATTATTATTTTAAACAGATAAAGATAAAATGGTGGAAGAAGTTCAATAATAAATTAGTGTGTAAAAAGAGAATTCAAGAATGGATAAAGCATAATGCAGGAGGCAAAGACAATCTTGCACTAGGAAGTCAAGATAATCCTGAACTTAAACAAGATGCATTATTCTTAGCTGAGAAACAACAATTAATGGCAACATTAGCATCAACAACATCAAAAGAAGAGTTTGAAAGAACTCTCCAGAAAGCCACCTCCTCAATAGACTCCGACAAAGCCAGTACAGATGATGAGTCATCACAGTATAACCCTTATCTCTGTAATGAAGACATGTACTATTAAGAGATTCCTCACGGGCAAAGTGCCAAGACATGTTCCAGAAGACAGATTAAAAAGAATCCAATAATAGTAGAAGGAGCATCTGGCAACAGTAGACGTGACTAAAGTCAGAAGAATTTTGAAGAAAAATATAATGGCCAGAAGATTCTTCAAGATAGTAATGATTTCCAAATTTGAACTTCATTGTAATGTTGTCTGAACAATAATGTAGAAGTAGTTGTCGTAAGGGAGGTAGTGTGCCTATAAAAAGGAGCTCTACCAGATGTGAAGGGCAGAGCGAAAATTAAGAGCACGCTAAAAACTTGTATGAAAATAGTTCTTTTGAAATAAATCATTTTTCGAGCATCTGTCTTCATGATTTTTGTAAGTCTTTCTACATACTACTTTCAGCTTTTCAATACATTTAAATCTTACGAATGTTTAAGTTTTTCTTTGTTATTTACAACTATTATTATTATTCTTATTTACATGATCCTGAACTTGTATTTGGTATCAGAGCCAAATACGCTCTGAACATTTTATATTTGGTTTTCTTTGGAAGGGAAGTGATTACCCAGATAGTAAGGAGAGATATAGTTCGATAAAAAAAAAAAGAGTTAAAAAGACTTAAGGACATAAAGATTTTGTTATTCTTTCTTCTTTCGAAAGTTTTAGTGTAGCACTGAAAAGTGTTTATACGCTGGTCAGCCTTGGTCCCGATAGTAAAACCTAGCAGGGTAGTAAATCTGTTGGTCAGAGGTGATCCCATAACATGGAAACTAGAGAAAGAAGTAGAATACCAAATTTCCTTAGGTGCTTGAGTGATTTAGGATTAAAAAATAAAGATAAACAGATTGTAATAAGAACTCCACAGCAAGAAACCTCATCTTCTAATCAAGAAAATAATGAAGAGAAAGAATTACAAATAGCAGAAATAGAAAATTCATTACATAATTGGTCAATACCAGTAGTTAAAAAATGTGAAGTATATAAACAACATAAATTTTGGTCTGCAAATCAACATGAAATACATATTGTAGAATATAGCTACCCAGGAACAAAAAATAATAAAATTTTAAATGTATTAGAACAAAATCTTCTAGATCAACAGATAAATGATGGGTATACTTTTATTCACTTAGTACTTATTCAAGTTGCAGCAAAACCCAACTATAGAATAGGAGTAAACAGTCCAATTCTAATAATGTTAAGAGACATTAGACTCAAAACATTTAATGATTCAGTAAGTGCGATATTAGAAAGTAATTTACATGATGGCCTAGCCTTCTTTAATTGCTACCCAAATTTTTCTATGAACATTAAAAATGAAAAAACTAGTAACGTAATAAAATTATATGTTAAAACTCCAAATGAGATAGTAGATGAAACATCCGGCCCCATACAGATAATTTACAGAATTTATTATAAAGTTACAAAGATAGACTATAACTACAAGGCTTTAAGATCCTCTCCAAGGGATGAAACTATATTAGTAGAGGCGAATCTTAGAAAATCGTCAATTCAAATCCCTAAAAGATTAACCCATGAAGAAGTGATTAGGAACATTCCTGAAGAGTGGGTACTAGAAGATATAATAGAAGAACCAAAGATCTACAATACTCAAATAAGAGAAATAATTCAAGATGGTACTGATATTAGGTTAAGAATGAATAGGTCAACATCACTTAAACTAAGATAACCACAAATAATAAGTCAACCATCTAGACACTCAATAGATGGGTCTACCATAAACCTAGATTTACGAGGATTAAATAAAATCACGCCGAGATTAAGTAAACCAATATATGAAGAATCGAGAAAATCAAAATCTCCCCCAATATTCTCCAACAGCTTCACAATTATTAAATACTTTAATAAAAGAAGAACCTTTTAAGATAGATAAGCAATGGATTAGGGAAGATTTTAATGCTGAATATAATAAAGAGTAAATTGGTATTTTAAACATTATTCTAAAGAACAGGTAGAGAGAATAAGGATAGAATTTTACAACTATTTAAACCAACATGAAATAAATCTTTACTTTTTTGATTGGCTCGCACATTATAGTAATATTTATCATTTAGAATATATGCCCTTTAGAAAAAACGAGTAATACGTGGAAAATAATAAATAATGAACTAAAAGAGTCAGAATATCCTCCACATCAAAGTATTATCATACAACCAACCAAAGATTTAGAGATAGAAGCTAGTCCATATAAAGATATTAAGAATGAAAACAAAAATGTAGAATTAAAAGATATTAAAAAATTACACTCTCAATTAAATTATTCAAATACTGTCTTAGAAGTAATGACCAAACAGTTAACTAGAATAGAAAACAAAACGACACTACCTAATATTCTGAGTTGTTCAAGGTTACCCGAAAAACCGATATATAAATTATTTAATGTCCCACAAAAAGAATTGGATTCATTAAGATTAAAAAGTGATACCGATTTAAAGATTGAGGAGCTTAAGAAAAAGCTAGAAGATCTGAATAAAACCTCTATAAATACATTAGAACTTAACAAAATAATAAATTATCCAAAACTCAGAAATTTTTACCCTAGACCAACAGCTGCTGATGTACAGTTTGAAGAGAGAGGAGAACTGGTACAAAACGCTTTTTCAGGAAATGAAATCATAGAATGGAATCTAGACAGATTCAGTGAACAAGCTATATTAGATTTAACATGCCAAATGACTATGGCAACTACTGCCCATAAAACGAAAGGTTGTAGTGATAAATCCGCTTGATATAGCAACAATACAAGCATTATTATTCTCTTTTTTTTATCGAACTATATCTCTCCTTACTATCTGGGTAATCACTTCCCCCCCAAAGAAAACCAAATATAAAATGTTCAGAGTGTATTTGGCTCTGATACCAAATACAAGTTCAGGATCATGGAAATAAGAATAATAATAATAATAATAATAATAATAGTTGTAAATGAAAAAGAAAAACTTAAACATTCGTAAAATTTAAATATATTGAAAAGCTGAAAGTAGAATGCAGAAAGACTTACAAAAATCATGAAGATAAATGCTCGAAAAATGATTTATTTCACAAGAACTATTTTCACACAAGCTTTTAGTGTGCTCTCAATTTTCACTCTGCCCTTCACATCTGGTAGAGCTCCTTTTCATAGGCACACTACCTCCCTTACGACAACTACTTCTACATTATTGTTCAGACAACATTACAATGAAGTTCAAATTTGGAAATCATTACTATCTTGAAGAATCTTCTGGCCATTGAATTTTTCTTCAAAATTCTTCTGACTTTAGTCACGTCTACTGTTGTCAGATGCTCCTTCTACTATTCTTGGATTCTTTTTAATCTGTCTTCTAGAACATGTCTTGACATTTTTTTTTTATCGAACTATATCTCTCCTTACTATCTGGGTAATCATATTACTATTATTATTATTTTTAATATTAATATATTATTGTTATTATAATTTACTATTATGATAATTATTATTATTGTTATTATTATTAATATTATTATTACTGTATTATTATTATTATTATTATTTTTTCTTATTATTATAATATTACCATTATTATTGTTATTATTATTATTATTACTTTTATTATAATTATTATAATAATAATTATTATTATATTATTGATATTCTTATTATTAATATTATTCTTACTGTTATTCTTATTCTTATTATTTTTCCTATTATTATTACTTTATTATTTTTATTCTTATTGTTATTATTATTATTCTATTATTATTATTAATTCTCTTATAATAATTATTATTATTATTGTTCTTATTATTATTCTTAGTGTTGTAATTCTTAGAAATATTCTTATTATTAGTGTTGTCCTTATTCCCCTCTTATTCTTATTAGTGCTGTCCTTATTATCCCTATTATTCTTATTCCGGTTCTTATTCTTTCTTTTATTCTTCTTCTTTATTAATAATAATCGTCCTAATATTCTTATTCTTTTATTGTAGTTATTCTTGTTCCTATTCTTCATACTGTCTTTTATTATAATTTCTATTATTATTCTAACAGTAATAATAATAATTGTAATAATAATAATCTTATTAATAATAATAACAATAATAATAACAGTAATAATTAGTAATAATTTTAATATTAATAATAATAATAGTAATAATAATAATAAAAATATTCCTCTAATAATAAAAATAATCTAGTAATAATTGTCTAATAATCCTAATGAGAATAGTAATAATAATAATCCTATTCCCCCTACAGTTCCTAATAAAAATCTTAATAATAATAACAAATAATAATAATAATAACCCTTATCCCCTAGTAATAATAACAGTAATCTTAATATTAATAATAATATTCTTATTATTGTTATTATTCCCCCCAAAAATAACCTAGGAATAATAATAATAAAATAATAATAATACTACTAATTATTATTGTTTTATTGTTCTTAATTATTATTATTATCCTTCTTTATTATTATAATAATAATTATCCTCCCGGTAATAATAATAATAATAATAATAACAATAACAGTTCTTATAATATTAATAATAATAAGAATAATAATAATTATTATATTTTTCCTAATAATAATAATAATAATAATTTCAATAATAATTATTCCTAATAATAGTAATAATAATAAGAATAATGATAATAATAATAACAGTAATAATAATAACAGTAGTCCTAATAATAATAATAGTAATAATCATAAATCTCAATCTCACATCCTTCTCTACATAAACACTCTCTCTATCACATAAACACTTCATATGCCACATAAACACACTCTCTCTTTTACATAAGCAACACCTAACTCCGTTAGGTGAAACTTAACGGAAAGGACTAATTTGAATACATTTTAAAAATATAGGAATCAAATTGATTTTTTTAAAAAGTACTATACTAAATTGATTATTGGCCCTAAGTGTGAGGAAGAATAAGGTAATTAAACCTTTTAATAGTTATACAATTGTGAAGTTTTTCTTGAAATTTAATATTGAAATAAAGAAAACATGTCCTTTAAATATTAAATTATTTTATTTTATTTTTCTAAAGAAAAATATTTAATAATATTGGGGACGATATGTCAACATCAGTCATTTTTTAAAGTAAAAAATCTTATCTAGAAATAAAAATGAAAAACAATTACTTAAAAACATCCTTATACACCTACAAAACATTTACTCAATTCAAATCCAAACCTAGGTCAGTACGAGTAGGGTCAAATTGGGTTCAAGTCTCCTAAATCTTAAACTCTAAACCCTAAAACCAAATCCAAACTCAAACCCAAACCCTAGAGTTTTTAGGGTTCTTATGGTTCTTAGGGTTTTAAAGTTTTTTTAGGGTTTCTAAGGTTCTAATGGTTTTTAGGGTTCCTAGGGGTTTTTACAATTTTTAGGGTTCGTAAGGATTCTAGGGTGTCTAAGGTTTTTTGGTTTTAGGGATTTTAGGATTTCTAGGGTTTTAGGGTTTTTAGGGATTCTAGGGTTTTAGGGGGTTTTTAGGGTTTTAGTATTTTTAGGGTTACTATGGTTTTTAGGAATTTAGGGGTTTCTAGGGTTTTAAGATTTTTTAGGTTGTTAGGGTTTTTAGGTTTTCTATGATTTTTTGGGTTTTTTTTGGGTTCTTAAGGTTTTTAGGGTTTCCTAGGTTTCTAAGGTTTCTAGGGTTTTTGGGTTGTTAGGGTTTTAGGTTTTTATTGTTTATACCGTTTTTAGGGTTCTTAGTGTTTTTAGGGATTCTAGGATTTCTACGGGTTTTAGGGTTGTTTGATTTGTTAGGGGTTTTATGATTTGTAGGGTTTCTAAGGTTTTTAGGGTTTCTAGGGTTTTTAGGATTTTTCAGGTTGGTAGGGTTTCTAGGGTATCTAAGGGTTTTAGGGTTTCTAGGCTTTTTAGGGTTTTTAAGGTTCTCAGGGTTTCTAAGGTTTCTAGGGTTTCAAGGGTTTTTAGGGTTTTTTTGTTGTTAAGGTTTTAGGGTTTTTAGGGATTATAGAGTTTGCACGGATATTAGGGTTTTGTTGTTGTTACGGTTTCTATTGTTTTTTTTAGTTTCTATGGTTTTTTGGGTTTCTAAGGTTTAGGGTTTGGGGTTTACCATGAAAAAACTTCAAATGGTCATAACTTTTGACGGAGATGTCGAATGAAGATGCGTAAAAAATGAAAGTGCTTCTCAAAGGTAGTTCTCATAAGTGCTTCTCAGAAGTGCTTATCAGAAGTGCTTAAAAAAAGTGTTTATGTTACCTATAAATATTACTCGTTACCTGTTACCTTTTCGCGCTACCTGTTACCTATTACCTTAATACCTATTACTTGCTACTTGCAACCTATTATCTGTTACCTATTACTTATTACTTGTTACCTTTTACCTGCTACCTGTAACGTATTACCTGTTACTTACTACCATCTGCTACCTACTAACTATTACTCGTTACCTATTACCTATTATCTGCTACTTGTTACCTGCTACTTGTTACCTGCTACCTGTTACATGTTATTTTTTACCTCCTGCCTATTATGTGTACTTGCTACATGCTACCTGTTTACTGCTACCTGTTACCTAGTACCTTGTACCTTGTACCTGTTACCTATTACCTGATGTTACTACTTACCTGTTACCTGCTACCTACTACCTTTTACCTGTTACATGTTATCTGTTACCTGTTACATGTTACCTGCTACTTGTTACATGTTACCAGCTTCAGAGAAGTGTTTTATAGAAAAGTCGGATAGAGGCGCGTAAAAAATGAAAGTGCTTATGAGTAGTGTTTCTCCTAAGTGCTTCTTAGAAGTGCTTCTCGGAAGTGCTTATGAGAAGTGCATTTGAGAAGTGCTTATGAGATGTGCTTCTCAAAAGTACTTCTTGAAAGTGCTTCTCGGAAGTGCTTATGAGAAGTGCTTCCTAAAAGTGCCTATGAGAAGTGCATTTGAGAAGTGCTTCTCAAAAGTGTTTCTAAAAAGTGCTTCTCAAAAGTGCTTATCATAAGTGCTTATAAGAAGTGCATTTAAGAAGTACTTATGATAAGTGCTTCTCAAAAGTGTTTCTAAAAAGTGCTTCTCAAAAGTGTTTCTCTCGTAAGTGCTTATGAGAAGTGCATTTGAGAAATGTTTATGAGAAGTGCTTCTCAGAAAAGTCGAATGAAGACGCGACAAAAATGAAAGTGCTTCTGAGATGTGCTTCTAAAAAGTGCTTATCAGAAGTGCCTATATGAAGTGGTTCTTAAAAGTGCTTCTCATAGGTACTTATGAGAAGTGTTTCTTAGAAGTGTTTTTGAGAACTGCTTATGAGATGTGCTTCTCAAAAATGCTTATGAGATGTGCTTCTCAAAATTGCTTATGAAGTGCTTCTCAAAAGTGTTTCTCATAAGTACTTTTGAAAAGTGCAAAAAATAAAATCTATATCTATTAAAACCCTAGTATAAAAATCTCTAATTTTCTGCATATAATCATCCAAATGATAAATATTGCTTTTAGGCTGCCAATACTCTAGTATATCTTTGTCTTTCATCCAGAATTTATTTAAGGAAGCTAGAAATAAAATCAATCTATTAAAGATTGAGAAGTGCTTATGAGAAGTTCTTGTTGAACTCTTAACAGGGAAAAAGCCAATAACCCTCCTAAGTTCTGAGGAAGCCAAAGATTTAGCTTCATATTTCATCAAGTGTGTGGAGCAAGATTTTGTATTTGATATTATTCATGAAAGAGTGATGAAGGAAGGGGAGAAAAATCATATCATGGAAGTTGTCAATCTTGCAAATAGATGTTTCGAGTTGAATGGAAAGGCACGACCAACTACAAAGGAAGTCACATTAGAATTAGAAAGTATTCGAAAATTGGAAGGAAAGTCAAATACACAAGAAAGACATAATGAACTTGTTAGAAGTGAAGACTATCAATCTTAGGATGATTATTCTACTATCTTAGAAATAAGGTCACCTTTTGATCTAAGTAGTAGAATACCAACCTTGGAAGATATTCATATTTGTACCATATAATGAGTAAGTATTCTTAAATTTTGTGTTAAATAAGATTATTTTGGTTAAATAATAAGTATATAAAACTTCAATACAATTTTGAAGGTTATACTTGAACATTGTGATTATACGTTGTCAAATATGATTATTGATAAGTTTTCCTGTGTATATTAGATTGTATATGATGTATACCACAATTGCACATATGCACTGATGTTTATGGCTGTTGTATTCATTGGTCAGATGGTGAGGCTTTTGAGTTCATGAAGGTCTGCAGAGGAGTTTAGGGCATTTGACTCTTTGATTATGAAGACTATCACATAGGATATACTCTTGGTGGTTATGGTTCCCTAATGTTTTTTTTTTTTCAGTATGGATGGTGTTGCTTATTCTTTTAGCTAAAAGGATGCAGTGAACATGCATAACAATTGTGTGGCATCAGCAACATGTGGTCTATAGTCAGACCTACTCATTTCTCTTTGCAGTTGTAAGGAGGATGCTTCCTTCCTTGTAGTTTATAAGTTAAGCTAGCTAGGATAGTGGTATGCATAAAAGATTTTGGTTTTCTTTTCTTATATTTCTTTTTAATGTAGAATTATGATATATTGACAACTTATTATCTTTTATAATAATAATTTTGATTGCACAAAACGATAATAATTCTGATCGCACGAGGCGAAAATAATTATGATTGCACGGAGGGATAATAATTCTGATGGCACAAAGCCATAATAATTCTTTCAGGATAAAGTCTCAACAGATTTAAATGATAATTATAACAGATTTAAATAACAACAAATTTTAAATGTAAGACTTTATTTAAAACTAAATCTACTATCACCCTTCATACTAACTCCATGTGGCTCAATAAAGACCTAACCTGGTCTGGGTAAACCTCTAAAGTTCCTTCTGCTTGTTTTTCCTTTTCTCCAAGTTTTTATGTATTCGATTAAGCATAAGTGACTTATTTAGGTTGGTCAGACTGTATTTGTTATAATAGGAAGTTAGTGGGCAAACTTCTGGGAGGAGGGTTATTCGTTTCTTTGCGATTTTGTACATGGGTTGGATCACCCTAAAATGGTTCTTATTCATTTATTATTGCTGATAAAAAAAATTATCTCCTTTAAAGGATTAAAATAAAACATTCTTTTTTAGTACATTAAATTCAATTTCTTTTAAAATAAAATAAAATGAATGTCACACTGCATAATGGGTGAATGGAGTATGATATTTTTTTTTTTACAAAAAATATAATTATTTTTTTATTTATGGCGAGTGTTGAAGGCTGCAAAAAAAAAAACTATATGGAAAAAATAAAGAAAAAAGAATGTTCAAAAGAAATGGAGGATTATTGTTAAAACAAAGATTGTCTTCTAGTGAAGTTAATGTGGATAAAGTTAAACTTTTCAGCTTAAAGGAGTTGGAGAAGGCACACATAACTTCAACATGAAAAGAGTAATTGGAAAAGTAGGTCAAGCTACTGTTTACAAAGGTATGTTGATTAATGGAACAATTACTGCAGTGAAAAAATTTAAGGTCCAAGGAAAAATAGAAGAATTCATCAATGAATTTGTCAATGTCAAGAAACGTGGTCAAGGTGTCAGGAAGTTGTTTAGAGACTAAAATTCCTTTGCTTGTTTTTTAACTCATTTCTAATGGTAGCCTTTTTTAGTACTTGCATCAACAAAACTAGAATTTTCCAATGACATGGGACATTCATTTGAGAATTGCCACTGAGGTTGCTAGAGCTTTGTTTTACTTGCACTTTGCTGCTTCTCAGCCTATTTATCATAAAGATATCAAGTCAATAAATATACTTTTGGATGAAAAGTATAGAGCAAAAGTTGCAGACTTTGGTACATTTAGAATGATTTCCAGTGATGTTACTCACCTTACTACAGTAGTTCAAGGTACATTTGGATACTTTGACCTTGAATTTTTTCAAACTAGTCAATTTGAAAGAAAAAAGTGACGTCTACAGCTTTGGAGTAGTTCTTGTTGAACTCTTAACAGGGAAAAAGCCAATAACCCTCCTAAGTTTAGAGGAAGCCAAAGGTTTAACTTCATATTTCATCAAATGTGTGGAGCAAGATTTTGTATTTGATATTATTCATGAAAGAGTGATGAAGGAAGGGGAGAAAAATCATATCATGGAAGTTGTCAATCTTGCAAATAGGTGTTCAGAGTTGAATGGAAAGAGACAACCAACTACGAAAGAAGTCACATTAGAATTAGAAAGTATTCGAAAATTGGAAGTCAAATGCACAAGAAAGACATAATGAACTTGTTAGAAGTGAAGACTATCAATCTTGGGATGATTATTCTACTATCTTAGAAATAAGGTCACTAAGTAGTAGAATACCAACCTTGGAAGATATTCATATTCCTACCGTATAATGAGTAAGTATTCTTAAATTTTGTGTTAAATAAGATTATTTTGGTTAAATAATAAGTATATAAAACTTCAATACAATTTTGAAGGTTATACTTGAACATTGAGATTATACGTTGTCAATATGATTATTGATAAGTTTTTCTGCGTATATTAGATTGCATATGATGTATACCACGATTGCACATATGTACTGATGTTTATGGTTGTTGTATTCATTGGTCAGATGGTGAGGCTTTTGAGTTCATGAAAGTCTGCAGAGGAGTTTAGGGCATTTGACTCTTTGATTATGAAGACTATCATATAGGATATACTCTTGGTAGTTGTGGTTTCCTAATATTTTTTTGTTTTTTAGTATGGATGGTGTTGCTTATTCTTTTGGCTAAAAAGATGTAGTGAACATTCCTAACAACAATTGTGTGGCATCAGCAACATGTGGTCTATAGTCACACCTACTCATTTCTCTTTGTAGTTCCTTCCTTGTAGTTTATAAGTTAAGATAGCTAGGATAGTGGTATGCATAAGAGATTTTTTTTTTCTTTTCTTATATTTCTTTTTAATGTAAAATTATGATATAATAATAATAATAATTTTGATTGCACAAATCGATAATAATTATGATCGCACAAATAATTATGATTGCCGATAATAATTATAATCGCATTGAGGGATAATAATTCTGATGACACGATAATAATTATAATCGCATGGAGGGATAATAATTCTGATGACAAAGGGCCATAATAATTATTTCAAGATAAAGTCTCAATAAATTTAAATGATAATAATTATAACAGATTTAAATAACAACCCTAGTCTGAATTTATTTAAGCAAGCAAGAAATAAAATAAATCTATTAAACCCCTTAAAATCCTTGTATAAAGTTTTCTACATATAATCATCCAAAGCTAAATAAGTGTCAATGCTTTGGCTATGGAAAATAATGCTTTTAGGCTGCCAATACTATAAAGGCAACCTGTGAATTATGACTCGGACTTGAATTTTCGTTATGTTCTTGATGAAACAAAATCTTTTGACCAAGCAAACACTCTTGAAAATTTAGGAGCAAGCTATCCTTTAACTAGTCAAACTCAAATTCATAAAAAAAAATAAAAAGGGATGGCCTTCCACTAACCAAGAGACTTCCATGCAATCCATGCAAAAAAATCAGCTTTTTGCATAATTCTAAATGAGTGAGCGCCTGATCTCCCTTTGCCAAGACAAGCCTCCCATTAAGGTGACTTTTGCAAGCTTCAAGACCCGCAAGATAAACTTTTCCAGAAATCTGCACAGCAACAAGGTCTCCTTCAATACAAGTAGATGGAAGCTGGGACGGAGGGATACCACACGCGTTATTTAAAGCTTGTGCAGAAGGTTTTTTTTCTATGATTTTTGTTTTTGAGAACATCTTAATCTTTTAAACATCTCCAAAGAATCTGGAACCAGGCAAATTCCCCATACATCCTGCACGAAAGAACAAAAGCCAAGAAAGCACCAGCAGAAAAAAAGAAAAAACTGCCTCGGAAAGAAATAAAAAACCGAATTTCCAAAGCGGTGTCTTCAACCACACTAACGCATCTGCACCAAGAACAGCGCCTTTGCTCACGGATCAGCGCACCAAATCCAACCCCTTTGCCCAGCTGAATGCCAAGACAAGCCATGCAATCCTCTCCACGCGGTGCCAACGCAGGACCCGCAAGCCAAGAAGCGTGATCAAGAACACTTCCAATAACACCAAACGGTGCCTACCAGGACCTGCAAGCATCCAAGAATGTGCGCAAACACAAAACCGTGAGTGAGAAACTGCACCAGCACAAGCAGCTCTTCAATAAACGTCAAGCGATGCCTTCCACAGGAAGGCAAGCACCACCTGCGAACCAAGCAACGTCCGCCACGTGAAGCGCACTCAACCTGCAACCCAGATCCACAATGCTAGTGACCCACGAAGCTAATACAACCTGGCCACGCAAACGCAACACCTCCAGAGAAAGAATCACGTCCTGCGCCAAAGACACGCAACCCTAGCCACGTGAAACTGCGGAATTTTTACGAAAATGGTGTAGTTTTTTTTTTTATATTTACCTAAATGGGTAGATTTAGAAAAAATTATGGAAATGGACAAATTTTTTTTCAAAATTGTCAATGGTATAGGCAATATGAATTAAATTCATTAATCTGATTACTTTTGATTTTTAATTAAAGTTGACAATCGGATTGACTACTTCAGTTTAAATGAAATTATATATTGGATTGTCAACTTAGGTATATTTTATTTGAATTGAAGTTTCTAATTGTATTGGCAAGTTTAGTTGATTTTTTTAAATAATTAATATATGTTAAAATTAAAAAATATATATAATAATAATTTAAAAATTATTTAAATTTACATAAAGTGAATAAGAATAAGAATATTGTGAAAATTTGTATTTTTATAGATAAAATAATATTAAAAAAATTAAACTAAATTTTGTTTTCACAAAAAAAAATTATCAAAAATTAAGTTGGATTTAAAATAGGTTGTGTAATAATTGTAAAAAATTTAGTATTTTTTAAATATTATTAAAATTAAAAATATTTTTGCTGTTTTTAAAAAATTGAAATTATGTTCGTGAAGTAATGTTTATAGTTGATACAATTATAAATAAAAAGAATAGCGTTTAAACAATATTTATAAAATGATATTACATGATTAGAAAATATAAAATATAGTAAAAGTTGTCATTTATGAGTAATTGTTCCATATGGTGATCTTTTTCGTTGTCTTCGTGGTCGTCCTTGTGGCTGTTGTTCAGATGGAAGGGTAGGGGGTGGAGGTGGAATGTCATCGTCAGTACCTTCAACTTCATTGTCATCACTCTGATTTGCAGACACTTGTGAAGGCATTGTTGGTCGATAATATTGCATGGATGACATTGGATTGTAGGCAGATGAAGGGGTCATGGTAGAGGTTGCAAAGGGATTTGATGGGCCAACAAAAAATTGTAGTTGAGATGGAAATGTTGAGTAGTTGAAAGGTGGTTGATGGAATGATGATTGGAATGACATGTGAGATTGATCCCTATATTCGAACAACCGGGTCGGTTGAACACCTGGCGGACGAAAAAATTATTGTTGAAATGATTGAACTTGAGAAGAAGACCCGACATCATGTTGATAGTGAGGTTGTGCAGTCTCCTGTGGCATATCATACAGCTTTGAAAATATGTGTTAATTTTGGATGAGTGAATGAAGAATAATAAATAATTTTGTAATTGAACTTACATCATCATCGGACGATGACTGTATAGGCAAGATGTAGCGGATAGTATGGTTGATGTACCATTGCATGTATGTTGAGTTGTCATGCAAATGGCAATTTCCGTTAAATTGATTTCCGTCAATTAGATGATTATGAAGGTCATTCCACATAGCTATCCATGCGGCATGATATTGTGGCCAGTATCGATCAGTTCATCCTCTCATATCTTCTTTGTGAAGTTGATCAAGGTTGAATGGGTCACTTGGAATACTCTGTCGAAATCCAAACTGACCGCATAACCCTATCAACTTGATAAAATTCAACCGTTGCAAAACATATGAGAGGAACTACAACCCGTGCAGCTGGGGAAACCTCAATAGTGATCAAGCGCCTAACATAATCCACTTGATATGGAGTCCAAAGAAACTGTAAATAAATGTTTGAAACATCAATAATATGAAATATTCAGTTAAAATGATATGTTAGTTTATATATTGGTCACAACCTGTTTAGCTTTAATGCCATCAAAAATTGCTCATATTTCTGAAACAGTGGTTCCTCCTATGTGCATCCTATGCATCCTCCGAGTCCACCTAATGTAAGCAAAGGAATATTAAGAACTTTGTTTTTTTATCTGGAAAATTAATACAAAAATAACATACCTTTTCTCGAGTGAGAAAGCAACCCCTTGTTGAACTTCTTCATTAGTTAATGGTCGAAGTTGTGGAGAAATGCATGTTAGGCGTTCCCATGCCCAACACTACAAAAGCAGTGTGCAACCTCCAATATTATCTTGATTAAAGTCTATTCCGTGATCGAGCACACAATACAAAGAAGCCAATACAGCTTACCCCCAACTATAATTCCTAACGTTGTTCAAGTCAACAACAATAATAGATACATTAAATGTACATTACTACCTGAAGAATCAGGCATCAATTGGCTCCCAATAAGTGTTAATATGTGGGCTCGAGCATGTTGAGCAATAACATCATCGGTTGCATTATGTGGCAGTTCCTGAAAAGTGTTGTTAAGCTAAGACAACTTAATTGAATTTCCTTTTACCGTTGTTGAGGATGGTATAAATCCGAGCAACTACTTACAGAAAGATACTAAATCATCACTATTAATCCCGGTGACAGCCCGTCCATCAATAGGTAAACCCAATATCAATTCCACATCTTCAAAGTAACAGTTGTTTCACCGAGAGGAAAGTGAAAGGTATGAGTCTCTGTTCTCTACCTTTCCACTAATGTTGTAAGTAGTACGTGATTCAAGTCAATGTGCTTAAATTTTAACAAATGTCCAGAACCAGAATGATCAATTAACTGTTTGACTCGTTGGATCTTCATTTTTATTTTTATAAGTTTTGGTGTGAAGGAAATTACAAGCTATCTTGCCTGGAGATGGTAGTATACGTGTAGCAGCCTTCATAGCATTCGTTTCCATTACTAAATTAACTACAATTTTAAAAAACATAAAAGAAACATAACATATATTCGTTTTCATAACATATATATATATATATATATATATATATATATATATATTTTGACAATTGAAGCTATTCAATTAAGAAACATAAAAGAAATCATTCAGAATGCTAACAAAATACGGAAAGGTGAGAGTGAGAAATGACAGAAACAGCACAAGCTATTAACCTATAGCAAAAGATAGAATTGAGAAACGAGAGCAGAAGAGAACTTACCTTTGTGATTGAATGGCACACCTAAGCACTTCAATAATGAAAAAGGTGGAGAGTGTTTTGTATAGGAGGTAGCACTCTATTAAATAGAGTTGCTTGTGAGTTTCAATAAATGAAAGTTTGAATTCAAACTTCATTTCTGAAAGAATCTCTGCCATAAAACAAGAATCTCTACCATGAAAACTGTAGCCATGTGAAAATAAAGGTGGAGAGAAAATAAAGCCTTGCTTGGTGGTTCACGAAAATACAATTGAAGTTGCCAATAGTGTACCAAACTTTTTCTTTTGGTGCCTATACAAAGTTGTCAACCATGAAGTCAACTTTCAATGGAAGTTGCCAACCATGAAGGCAAATTATTCCAAAGTTGCCAATGGTGAAGTCAACTTCTTTGTTATGAAATTGAAAAAAAAAGAAAATGAAACAAAGTGTAGCGTGGAGTGATGGCTTTCTATACACTGGAAAAAAAATGTCACAAGTACTCAAACAGAACATTTGTTATATAATGGAACAACAATGTAGCCTTGTAGCATGAAGCACTCCTTCTTTGCTCTACACTTTTCCTTCTCTTAATTCTTGCATCCAAGTAAAAAAAAAAAAAAATTGAGGAGAACGTTTTTGGGAAGTTGTAAAGGTAATGTAAATTTTCCGTAACATTCTTGTTTATCATGTTCTTTCCTCCTATATATGTATATATTTGTACAAGGTATTTTTTTTTTAAATGTAGATGGACATAGTGGAATGTCACTAAGCCAACATGAAGAACCAATAATTACAGACATGGACGACATAAGTGAAGATGGAGAGAACTACGACTTTGATTTGGATGATGAAGATCAGTTCAACAAATCTTATTAACAATATATTTCATCCGGCAGTCAATCCAGACATAACATTGACGCGACCTCAATGAACACCTGTATTTCATGTCAAAGGAGGCGACATTGAATGCCATAAAACAATACCACATAGACAACGGTTACAAATTTGTTGTCATGGAATCAAAGCCAGATAGATATGTGGCTCGGTGCATACATCATGATGGAGGGTGCGAATGAAGATTACGTGCATCTTTTAGTAAAATTCGAAGTCGATGGGAGATAAAAAAAAATTGATGCACAACATACTTGTTTGTCAACAAATGTTTCGGCAGACCATGTTAATTTGGATTCAACCCATATTGCATCCATGGTGTTGACTTCAGTAAAAGCAAACTCTTCCATCCCAATTAAAAGCTTAATTGTAGAAATAAAAAATTTGCATGGCTATACTATCACCTATAGAAAAGCTTGGTTGGGAAAACAAAAAGCTCTTGCTTTAGCATTTGGCGATTGGGAACAGTCCTACAATAATCTTCCTAAATTGTTGGAAGCAGTAAAAGAAAGCAATCTGAGGACAATTGTGCAATATATTGCTTCTCCTTGTATGGTTGATGGTGTTCAAGACAATTCTTGTTACACGTTGGATCGCATGTTTTGGTCTTTCAAGCCTTGTATTGATGGTTTCAAATTTTGCAAGCCCATTGTACAAGTTGATGGGACATTTCTAACCGGAAGATACCATGAAACATTGTTGACCGCGATCGTTCAAGACCTCAGTCATATCCAATAATTTAATTTATTTTTTAATACATTTATTTTACATAAATACATGTATATTATTACTTTTTACATATTATATAATTTATACTTTCATATATTATATAATCTAAAAATTTATACATAAATAATATCACATTTTTATAAGTCTATTTTAAACTTTAACAATATTTTAAAAAATACTAAATTTTTTAATTTAACAAACAAATCATTTTTAACCCAATTTATTTAAAATTATTTAAAAAAATATTTATTTTAATTATTCAACTTTATATATCATTTTTTAAATTTAATTTAATTTAATTTTAGTATTATTTATAAAATAATTATTTTAACTATATATTTTATTTTTAAAAATATTAATTATCATTTGTTTAAAAAATAAATAAATCAACTGAAACTTACCAACTAAATTGACAACATTTTTTAAAGTTAATTTAATTTAATTTTAGTATTATTTATAAAATAATTATTTTAACTATATATTTTATTTTTAAAAATATTAATTATCATTTATTTAAAAAATTAATAAATCAACTGAAACTTGTCAACTAAATTGACAACTTGAGTTGAGATAAAATATATTAAGTTGTCAATACAATATCCAATTAAACTGAACTTGTCAATTCAATTATCAACTTTAATTAAAAAAAGTTAAATACTCGAAATTAATGAATTTAATTAATATTGTCTCTACTATTAACAACTTTGACCAAGAAATATCTATTACCATAATTTTTTCTGAATCTGCGTAAATATAAAAAAAATTACACCATTTTTGTAAAAATGCCTGAAACTGCACCAAGAAAGCCAGCACCTTAACCCAGCGAAATGCAAAGACTCAGCGCACCCAAACCTCTTTGCCCAGCGGGTCACTCAAGCAACCAGCATGCACAGGAACACTCCAGCAGAGAACCAAAGGCAAAGGACACCAAGAAAAACTTGGAAAAATCTTGGAGCAAATCTTGAAGCCTCTTCGACCAAAAATTATTTCTCATTTGGTACTTTTACTTTTGCTTTTCTTCCTGTTTAGTTTTATTTATAATCACATGAAGGAGAAGAAAAGCATTTTCACAAACTAACCCTTTAAAATTCTTTTACGGATCAGGTTAAACTAGTCCATTCTAATTGTAAGAAATTATATCGTATTGTATCAGTGGAAAAGGTTAATGTCCTCTTTAACTTTTATGTTCATAAATAATATAAGACAATAATATTATTTAGTAACAAAACAAAATTGTAAAGAGAATATAACTTTACGCTCTAAATTAATTAATTTCATAAATGTATATTTATTTTAAAAACACAATATATATATATATATGTGTGTGTGAAAAATGAGAAATGTATTAGATGCCAAGTATATATGAATGGTAAATTCAATCTTAATGGTAATATCTAATTGATTTTTTAAATTAAGTATGAGGATGGGATTGTTACGTGTATATTTGTCTCTTTTTTTCATCTTTATACTCGTTTTGGTTTTAAATTTCTAAAACTAATCTAATAAAATCTGTTCTCTATAGTCCTTTGTTTCCTTTTATATGAAAAGGTCTTTTTTTTCTATACAATTTTTGTTTATTTCTCAATTGTTCAACTTATTTGATATTCATAAAGTCCACTAGAATTATCAAGGTATTTTCTCTATAATTAGTACCTCGATCATATATTTATTCATTTTGTAATTCCTTTAAGCGGTGTATTGCATTTCAGAAAATGTAAAACTCAATTTTATCAAATTAGATATTTTCTACGACATACATCTCACAATTTTTGTTTCTTTTCAATATTTGTATTTGTTGTATTTTTATTTTTTTTACACAAGAATTTTGAGTATTAATTTTGAGTATTCAATCATGTAAACTCTCAATTCATTATAACCTACGAATTTCATCTTTTCTTTTCTCCTTGATTTATAGATTCGTTTCATTTGAAAAAAATTTATTTCACTATATAATTTTTCATTCTCGATAAATGATTCAACTCATTCCGTATCTACAAAGTTATTTAAACCTTTGAAGTACTTTCCCACTTGACATTTGCGAAATAATAGATCTTGTAGCTATCATGAAATTTCAATTAAGTGTGATTGGTTACTCTTTTCTATAATTATTTAGCATTTATGTAACTGTTATTTGGTACTCTATTTTTATATCTATACAATTGTGAAGTTTTCCTTGAAATTTAATATTGAAGTAAAGAAAACATATCCTTTAAATATTAAATAATTGATAATATTATGTTTTTTCGTTTTATTTTTTTTAAGAAAATTATTTAATTAATATTTGGGACGATATGTCAACATGAGTCATTTTTTAAAGTCAAAATTCTTATCTAGAAATGAAAATGAAAAAAAAATTACTTGATTCAAATCCAAACTTAGGTTAGTATGGACAAGGTCAAATTGAGTTCAAGTCAAGTTAAGTCATGTTATGACCATGTCAAGTTGGTCAAGTCAAGTCCAAGTTCATTCGAATCAAGTCAAGTCCAAGTCAAACTAAGTCAACTCAAGACAGGTCAGTCTAAATCAGGTCAAGTCAGATGAGACCCATGTTAAATCGTGTCAAGCCAACCAAATCAGGTGAGTTTAGTTCAAAACAAGTTAGGTCAAATTAAGAAATGTCTAACTTAGGAGGTCAACACTAAGATGGACCCAACTTTAGTCAGGTTCAAATCGAATCGAACCTAAATCAATTGGAGTCAAGTTAGACCTAAGTCAGGCCTAATTAAACCCAACCATTCATTTAGTGGATCAATAAAAGAGAACAACTTTTAAATGAATCAATAAAAAAGAACATATTTTAGAAGTACGTTGAAATTGACTCAGCTTATCAATTACATTCACAACTCTATTTAAGATATTGCATTTACTCGATGAGAATGATGATAAAACACAAATAAAAAGTTGTTTTAATTAATCCATCATTTTTATTTCATTGTATAACACGTAAATTTAGAAGAAAAAAATATATTCAATGATGAATTAATAAAGTATTTATATTTTTCTAATATGTAACTTATCTCTATGATACTATTTATACGTTTTTATACACTATTGTTTTTTTACTCGACTAGATTACAATTATTTTTCATAGTTCTTAAATAAACTACGAAAAAATTAATTATAAACAAAACATAATTGTTCTTTTATCCTTTATTAATCATAAAAGAATATTAATTCCCTTTTGTCCAGTTTTTAGTATTATTCTTATGTAACAAACAGCAAATATGGTGATAGCATAAAACATGTATTATTGAATATGACAATTTTTATTTTTATACATTTAGACTAAATTCCGAATATTGACAAAAAAGATTACAAGTTTATGTTATCTAAACAATGAAATTTTTAAAATGAGTTAAAGGGTGCAAAAGTAGTCTTTTTTTTTTTTTCATTAGCTGGAGCTGGATTAAAAAATAATGGATGAAAAAAGTACTATACTTCTTTAGGACTAAGTTTTGCAGATTTTTTTAACTCAAAATATAATTGTGTTTTTTTTTTCAGAAGATTAATTTTTTTAATTTTATAAAAAATAATTAAATGATATATAAAAATAATAGCTGACAATGATTATTAATTTCTTTTCATACTTTGAAAAAAAGGAAACACCAACAACCAAACTTTTAGTTAGCTTTTTATTGAACAAAGAATACTTTTATGATAATGTAGATGGATTAAGTAAAAAACTTGGTTGTTTCTGCGTTTTCGAAATTGAAGCCATTTACTCCACGTCAACATGGTCGAAGAACAACATGCTGCCAAAAAATAAGAAGATAGGGGTTAATATTATGAGGAAATGCAGGAAACAAATTGCAGATTAATTCACAAAAAGAAACTCAACATCTTCCAATGATAATAATAACCGAAACCGTCAATTTAAAATCAACTGCCATAAAAAAAATTGAGTTTGTACCTTAATTTGTATCCTATCATATGTATAGGTGACATGTATTCGCCCATCACTATCCTGAATAACAGCTGGATAAGAGAATTCCATTCCTGATGTATCCTCCAATGTGAGAACCTCGCACCAAGAATCACCATCATCCTTAGAGAGTGCCACTTTAAGCACACCCCTCGATTTAGTATTATAAGCAAGCAATAAGCGGCCATCTCTAAGCTTAACCCCATCAATACCTAGTAAACAAGGTAAGACAGATGTGTATAATGCACAACATAGACAAGTAGCAAAAGAATGAAGGGATACTGAGGGTGTAGTAAACAAATTCAAATTTGAAGTTATCCATGATCAACTTAGTTCTTACTACTGTTCAGTTAAAACAATTGTCATAATTATGCAGCAAAAATTTGAAAGCAATATAGTTCACAAAATTGACCTGAATTTGGGTTGGGGAGCTGAGTAGGTTTTGCATATCCCCAAGTCTTGCCACCATCAGATGATTCTGACATACATACTCTACCGATGCCATCAAAGGATCGAAGTAAAACACGCAGTTTCCCGTTTGCAGTCTGATAAGGTACTGGTTGAATCACACTCAGGGGTTTATTTTCAATGTAAATTGGGCCATGCTTGCTCCATGACCTGCCTAAATCTTCTGTTACCTATTGCACACAAGAAGTAATAAATGTCAGCAGGCTAGCATTTCTAATCATCACTGAAACAAACCGCTCAACTAGGATGAATTCAGTTAACACCTCTACCCAGGCGCCCCAGGAGTTCCAGCTTTCAACAGATGATCCACAAATTAAATTACCATTTTCAAGCAAAATGGGCTGACAAATAGTAAGGAAAATGAGAAGTAGTGAAGAATAAATTTAATATAACTACGAATTTCAAACCTCTTGCTATTGATAAAGTTCAGTGAAATTGATTCTGATGTACCTTATTCTTTATAGGTCCTAATATACCAGGAGGAAGCTGTTCCCTTGCTGTCCAAGTCATGCCTTTATCATATGAGCGTTTTACAAATCCACTCCACCTGAAATAAGTAAACTTCTCATTGAAAGAGAAAGACAAATAATATACTTAAAATTACCTAAAGTCCTATATGGTGAGGGAGGGGAGGGGAGGGGAGGGAAGGGAAGGAAAGGGGGGAGACAACTTATTAGATAAACATCTTCCGTCCGGACAAAGCCATCATTCAAAGATTTCAATCTAATCGCAGCACAGCGACTTACTATGGGGTTACAATGAATTATGAATATATCTTTCCAGCATATTATAATTTATATGTCATGGAAATATTTCCATGTGAATTTATAATCTTTTTCTTTACCAATTAGAGATTTTATCTGTAAATATGAACTTTCACGCGGAAACTCATCTGTTATACCATTCTATCAGTATATCTGATTGGAACTGAATTTACTGCAGATTAATAGAAAAAAGTACTCAGAGAACAGTGGTAATATGCATAAAGTATGGCAATTGATAGTGAAAGAAAACAAAACAGAGAAGGAAAATTTCTCTGCCCTACGACAACACCACACAAGACTACCCAAAATTGAATCGCTCCTCTCTTATTCCCCTTTCTTCACTTATATCCCCCAGCCATTAATTTTACCACTATGCTTTCCACACCAATTGCCATGTCTAGAAGTTTGTTATAGCCTAAGTAAATCCCACCTTGCGTAACAATATGATTCTAACCTAACTACCCAGTTCACTGATTTTACTAAGGAGAAACAATAATATGCATGAAAAAGTTGATTTTGTTCTATGCAGCACAGTTTTTTCTGAATCAAAAGCCCGCACCATCCATGAATTTCACTTAAGGTGATAAAATGCTGGTCAGACTTACTAGACTACTTAAAAGCTAGAAATATGTATGTTGTTATCAAATTTCTAATAAAGACTTATTACTCAACGAAAAAACGAAAGAGGAAAAAGAGTTATCATGGAAATTTCCAAATATACTTAGGTTAGGTCTATAATGTTGGACAGTGAAATTGGACCCAAAAAAAATCATAAATGCATGCCAATCAGCCAATGAGGAATGATAAACCAAGCTGTCTCTACAACAAGCACTTATGAGAACATTGCAGCAACGAATGTCTGTACAAGTGAAAAATAGATGTACGAGGACAAAAAGTTATAAACTTTACTTCTGAACTTCTTGGCCTATCTTGTAGAAGAGAAGTAGCACATCTGATGGAAGTTTGAACAGTACAGGATTCCACATAGGAACATTTGGTTGTTCATCAGCAATTACAGGTGCTTGCCATTTCCCATTCTATCCACCAAAATTGTGATCAGAAAGTTAGTGCAGCATTCAAAATTTAGAGTTCACTGCATCCCTCCTACAGATGTGGAACTATAAAGACAGTTTTTGACTAACAGATTAGAAATCAAAATTTGTTACCACTTTCTTTAGACACATTTGTAGAACTACTTAATAGCAACCCTACATTACGACATGCTGACTTTGCCAGGCAAAGCAAACAGATTGTAAACAAACAGTAAAATATAGAAAGAGAGAAATAAAAGCCCCCCCTAAATCAGACACCAAAATTAGCATAACTACGTGAGAACGCCCAGTTTCCCATTAATTGAAAGACTTGGGGGTACAGCGTGTACATTTTACCTTGTAAGTCTGCACCCATATTTTGACATCAGGTGCCCCCTCGAATGAACCCCCAAAATAGGCAACCAAAAAATGATCCTTATCAACCTACAAAAGTCGAACAACGTGGTGTTGGGCTCATTTGACAAAAAAAAAATCGATAAAATATTTTTTGATGGACAAAGATTTTTGTATCCATGACCTCAACAATGGTAGAAGCATGACAACTCTTGAAGGGAGCGGATCCAGCTTGGTAAGTGAACTCCTCCTTTACTGGTCCTTCTATTGAACAATCTTTCGCCATACGTAATGGTTGAACTTGCGAGGTTGCGGTGTTTTTCACTTTCGCACTGCTCGAAACAATCATCTGCAAAATTTATCTTCTAGTTTTAGAGATGGAAAATCAAATTGTGAAAAATGACATAAAAAGTGAAAACGGCGTGGTACAGCAATGGGTTGATCTGCATTCAGTGTGGCTTAACAGCTGTCCAAAACAAAACAAAATTGAGGTCTAACGTATAATAAAAAGAGTTACACTCCACTATCAAAAATCCAAACCTGGTCTAAAACAAAAACGGCTTTTCATGTTGAATTAACAAGAAGAGGATCGGAGGGGGATTTGATTTTCCAAGATTCAAAAACTGAGGCGAGGTTTTAATTTACAGTGTCATGATGCCTCTACTTCAGAAGTATTAGTTACTTTATCAATTTAATATTTTAATTATTTATTATATCAATTTGTATATAAAGTCTATTTAATAAGATATCATTAACTTATATAAACTACTTTCATCAATACAACAAAATTTTACAATATCTCTTAAAATGGTTTATTTTAATAATTTATAAATTACAAGTTATTTATAGTTTATTTAAAGTTTTTCATCATTATTTTTTTATAATAATACATTTTTTTCTTATTCTTTTGATATGTTTTAATACAATGTTGGAGTGTTTATAATAGATGTTCAAGAGTAATTTTAACATTTAAAATACAGAATATTTATTTTAATCATTATATTTTTTATATTTGTTGCATTATTTTTAATTTTTAGATGGTTCAAATTAAAAATAATTAAAAATTTTAAAAATAATTAAAAATTAAATATAATTAATACTCAATAGATCAATTAAGGATGATATTTACATCTTCTATCCATTAGTTTATTATCAAAGAGTCAAAATTCAATTAGTGAACATTATCAAACTTATAACCCCAACTAACTTCTAAAAAGTAGTTTTATAAAACAAACCCATTAAGAGGAATTTTTTATTCCACATCTCTTTTCCAAAATAACTTATAAGTATAATTATTTCCTTCCCAAATAAGATGAATAACCTCTAACTTTTTTTAACTGCTTCATTTAAGTTTTTATTCTTCAATCTCATACACAGAATAAATAGAGAAAATAAATAAATAAATAATTTAAATATTTTTTTAATTATAATCTATAATAATATATAATAGATTCTCCTCGTAAACTTTTTTTTTACACAATTTTTTTAGTTTTCTCCATGAACAAATAATAATTAGTTTAATATATCAATTTAATAATTTATTTCTTTTAATTTATTCTTAAAAGAATGCCAGTTATCAATTTAATATTTAATAATTTTTCTTGCTGTAAAAATTATCAGTGATCTTTTAAACAATGTATGTATTCCAAGTAATACTTCTTTTTTTCCCTTTCTTTTCTCTTCTTTGAAAACACAGTCTCATTCTCATTTTTTCACTCTTTCCTTTTTCTCTTTTCTGCATCACACACATTCTCATTCTCATTTATTTTTCTTTTTCTATTTTACTGAATTTAAATTTAACTTTATTAATTTTATTTTAATTTTTTTCATCTTCTTTACATGAACGATATTTATTTACATATATTGAAATAATACCGTATAAATTTATAATAATATTTAAAAATATATGGATATACATGTTTGCGATCAAATTAAAAAAATACATGTTCCACTAGTATTTAATAATAGAAATTTTATCTTATTTTATTTTTCAAAAATACACACGATTTGGGACTGTATTTTTATGGTAAATATTTATAATATAATGTTTTTAATTTAAAACAATTAATTTTCTAGGAGAATTGAAAAAAAAAATTTACCTCAAACTTGATGTTTTCCACGTTCATCCGTGTATCCAAAGTAGAGAGAGGAGGGATTTTGCATGCACATCCGTCCTCCAGCTCTTTTCTCGCTTCAATCCAAACCCAACACTGAATTTGCAATGCGAAAATAATGGAGACCAACGCAAAAACACTACGAAGCTGTCTCAGATTGACACCATGAATTCGCAATACTACTTCCCCCATTCAGACAGATTCGATGATGTCGGTCCAAACTAAGGTGTCTTTTCATTCATTTTTTGCTTCTAATCTTAAATACGTTCTTCAAAATCAATTAATTTTTAGGTCCCTTAATAATTACTTTTTATTTGAAATATAATTGTAACGTAATCACAACTATCAATAAAGACAACTAGTGGAATTGAATTTTTAAAAAATATAATTCATCACTTCTATTATTATTTATTCATATAAAATATAATGCTCTTATTAAATAAAATTAAGACATAAATTAAAATTATATAAATGATTTAGTTGATTCAACGGAGAAAATTGGAATTGAGGTTAATCATTTTCAATCTTATGTATTTCTAATGAATAAAAACTGTACCGACCAGTCCTCGGACGTCAGCTGGGTCCCACAGCATGGGCCAAAGCCACGTGGAATGGACCCCACAGGGGGTATTGAACAGAGAGGGGTGATTAGTCATCAGCCTACAGAGAAGGGTGATGAGTCATCAGCATGTTCCCACAAAGAAGGGTAATGAGTCGTCAGATCACTAGGATGGGCGGAGGTGTCATCGTCACTCAGCAGGTCAAGGAGTCCTCGGCGAGAGAGTGTGGCGAGGTGACATCGGCCTTGGGTGATTTGAACAGCGTAAACAGAACAGCTAAGATTGGTTCCCAGAGTGGGCCAATGACCAGTTAAATACCCAGAGTTAGGGAGAGGCCTGGATCACGAAGTGCCCATGCGGGTAGCAGGGAGAGCACAGTTGGGTGTAAAGTCCTGAGGGGACGAGTACACACCAGAACTAGGGTTTTCCCAGTAAAGCTACATGCATGGCACGCGAACAGTGAAGGCACTCCCAGAACAGGTGGTCCCAGAGACTAGGTGCACAAGGAGGCACCCAGGTGGTCACCCTGTTAAAGTTTGCACTCCAGAGAAGGAAACCTTATGTGCTAGATTACCCTAAGATTGGGTGATAGCGGCGCAAGGGTATTCCAATAAACCTTAAATATGGCTAGCAGCGCAGTAAACCCTAATTAGGGCTAGCGGCGCAGTAAACCCTAGACTATATAAGGGACAGTAAAATACTTCACAAAGGTACGCAGTTTCTAGACCTAAACATAGAGAGAAACTCAATACACTTGGTGTTCCTTGCCTGACACTGACTTGAGCGTCGGAGTGCAAACGGCCTCTAGGACGCCCCCCTTTCTCTTTTGCAGGTGCAGATTGCTTCGAAAGAACCAAGCACATATCAACGTGAGGAAGGAGGCGTGTGAGTGTCGTGAGTCAACCAACAGGCGGGTCAACCGGCAAGAACATTTGGCGCCCACCGTGGGGCCGGAGTAAAACAAGGTCCCATACACGAGAGTGAGAGTAAGAACCACGGAAGATGAGGAATACAAGACACGGGTCTGTTCCACCTAATGGAGGCGACAACGTTACCATGCAACAGCTGATGGAAACGATGCGCGCCCTCCAGGAGACGGTGGCGGAATCTCGAGCGCATCAGGCGCGTATGGAGGAAGACCTAGCCGCCTCACAGGCCAAGAATGAAGAGTTGCACCGAGCGAATGAGGAGCTACGCTTGAATTTGCAACATATGCAACAAGCTGGAGATCGTGGGGAAGATGATCGAGCCCCACCAGTGCCCCCAAGGGCCTTTCCCATGCCTTTCTCCCAGGCAATCATGAATACGGTGGTCCCATCCACCTTTGTAGGGCCTAAGACCGTGTTCACTGGGAAAGAGGATCCTGAAACGCATCTTACTGCTTTCCATACGCAGATGATGTTGTCGGGAGGATCTGACGCAGTGCACTGTAAGCTCTTTATGGCCACACTGACAGGAACTGCGCTAGAATGGTTCGTGAGTTTGCCTGAAGGACATATCACGTCTTTCGCACAATTCTCCGCGCTGTTCAGGGAACAATATCTTGTCAACAGGGCCCCTCCACCAGTGTCTTACAATCTTTTTGATGTAAGGCAGCATCAGAGGGAGTCCCTTAAAGATTACCTTAATAAGTTTGGGGCGATGGTGGTAAGGTTGCACACCAAGGATGAAGACATGGTGGTGCACGCCTTCAGGAAGGGCGTATTGCCAAGGCCTTTCAGCGAATCTCTAATACGCAGCCGCCCCAAGACCTTCGGAGACATAAAACGACGTGTTGTGGCCCACATTGTCGCCGAAGGAGAGCTCAGCGAGAAGCGAGAAAGCGCAGTCTCGTTAAGGCCCCGAGCGCCTAGTCGGCCTCAACCGCTGCGGGTGCACGAGGCGACCACGAAGAAGAAAGCTCAAGGGAAACAGAAGCCCTACGAGCCCCGAAAACCACAACCTAGGGCGCAAGGCAAAGATGACATGCCCCCTAGGCACGAATTTGTGGTGGAGTTGAAGGAACTGATTGTCATTTCTAACGTGGCAGAAAGGTTGAAGATGCCCCCAAAGAGTGACAAGAGGTTGGGGCCCAACAAAAATGAATGGTGCGAATTTCATCAGGCTTTTGGGCACTTCGTTCGAAATTGCCTGGCCCTGGCTCACCAATTGGACGAGTTGGTGAAGAGTGGGTTTTTGAACGACTACCTAAAGGAGGCATCGGAAGGTGAGACGGTTGTTGCACCAAGGGCAGACCAGGGGCATGAGGTGCCCATTCTTGGTGAGATCCACACTATATCAGGTGGGTTCTCAAGAGGAGGGTGCACTTCTTCGCAACGTAAGAAGTATGCACGTTCAGTGATGGCAGTGGAGGCCTGCGAGGAAGATCACTTTTCGGACATCGACCTCGTCTTCACAAAGGCTGATCACCGAGATGTTGTCCCCCATGATAACGATCCGGTGGTCATTTCAGTAGTCACTGCCGCACGTAAGGTGCACCGGGTACTGGTCGATCAGGGAAGCTCGGCCGATGTGATGTTCTGGTCGACTTTCAACAAGCTACAGTTGTCTCCTGATCAGCTGCGACCCTACGTCGGCTGTTTGTATGGGTTCACAGAGACCAAGTAGAAGTGCGGGGGTACATAGAGCTGAGGACCACGTTCACCGATGGAGTAGCATCCCGCAAAGAGAATATCAGGTACCTTGTGGTGAACGCTCCCTCTGCTTACAACATACTTCTGGGCAGATCGCCCTTGAACCGGCTAGGGGCTGTGGTATCCACGAGGCACATGAAGATGAAGTTGCCATCGATGGAAGGGATGGTGGTAACCATCAAGTCAGACCGAAAAGAGGCTAAAAGATGTTATGAGAATAGCCTCAAGACAAAGAGGGGAGTCTGCATGGTGACCACCTCACCACTGGGAGGAGGTGTCAATGAAACAGATATGCCCCGAGGTGACGTCGGGGTCACCCGAGCAGAGGTCGCCCGGGCGAGGCGTCCCGAACCGGCAGAGGAGGTCGTGGAGAAGGAGATCGGGGAAAAGATTTTCAAGCTGGGTAAGTCCCTGTCTCAGGAGACCCAAGATCAGGTAGCGGGGGTTATAGGAAAGCATCTGGACGCTTTCGCTTGGTCTCCCTCAGACATGCCAGGTATTGACCCCGATTTTCTATGTCATCGCCTGGCACTGAATCCCCAAGCCAGACCAGTCCGCCAAAGGAGAAGGAAGTTCAATGATGAACGAAGGCAGGTGGTCAGGGAGGAAACACAGAAGTTGCTGAAAGCAGGTCACATACGGGAAATACAATACCCTGAGTGGCTTGCGAATGTCGTCCTGGTAAAAAATGCCAATGGGAAATGGAGGATGTGTGTGGACTTCACAGATCTTAACAAGGCTTGTCCGAAAGATTCCTACCCTCTGCCCAACATAGATGCGTTAGTAGACAGTGCCTCGGGCTGCAAGTTACTCAGTTTCTTGGACGCTTTCTCCGGGTACAATCAGATCAAGATGCACCCGATGGATGAGAACAAGACTGCGTTCATAACAGAGCTGTCTTGTTACTGCTACACAGTCATGCCGTTCGGCCTGAAGAACGCGGGTGCCACATATTAGAGGCTGATGGACAAGGTCCTCGCCCCCATGCTGGGATGCAATGTGCAGGCCTATGTAGATGACATGGTAGTGACGTGCCAGGCACGAGATCAGCATGTTGACGACTTGGAGGAGCTGTTCAATACAATAGCGAAGTACAGGCTGAAGTTGAATCCAGAAAAATGCGTCTTTGGGGTGGAAGCGGGCAAGTTCCTTGGGTTTTTGCTCACGGAAAGAGGGATTGAGGCCAACCCAGACAAGTGTGCAGCGATTATAGCCATGAGGAGCCCGACGTCGGTCAAAGAAGTGCAACAGTTGACGGGTCGGATGGCTGCGCTCTCCAGGTTCGTGTCCGCAGGAGGAGACAAAGACCACCCTTATTTCCAATGCCTAAGGAGGAATAGCAGATTCACCTGGACTGCAGAATGTGAGCATGCCTTCCTTAGGCTCAAGGAGTATTTGGCCAGCCCGCCGGTCTTGTGCAAGCCTCAGCTCGGCACACCCCTGCGTCTGTACTTTGCAGTTACAGATAGGGCGGTAAGTACTGTCTTGGTTCAAAAACAGCAACAGAGCCAGAAGCCCATTTATTTTGTCAGCAAGGTGTTGCAGGGGCCCGAGACGAGATACCAAGCCTTAGAAAAGGCAGCTTTAGCAGTGGTGTTTTCAGCCAGGAGACTTCGCCATTATTTCCAGAGCTTCACAGTAGTGGTGATGACAGATCTGCCGATATGTAAGGTCCTACAGAAGCCCGATGTGGCGGGAAGAATGGTGCGTTGGGCAGTCGAGTTGTCAGAATTCGACATCCAGTATGAACCTAGGGGCCCGATCAAAGGACAGGTCTACGCTGACTTTGTGGCCGAGATGTCCTCAATCGAGGAGGCCCAACAGGAGGGACCCAATTTCAAATGGGTATTGTCAGTAGACGGGTCCTCAAATCAGCAAGGCAGCGGAGCGGGGGTGATCTTGGAAGGACCCAAGGGATTGTTGATAGAACAGGCCCTGCGGTTCGCTTTCAAAGCCAGCAATAACCAGGCGGAGTATGAGGCTTTGATCGCTGGGATGTTGTTGGCAAAGGAGATGGGAGCGCAGAGCCTTATGGCCAAGAGTGACTCATTGTTGGTCACCGGTCAAGTGGCGGGAGAATACCAGGCCAAAGATCCTCAGATGGCCTCTTACTTGGAGTATGTCCAGAGATTGAAGAGTTCATTTAAAATATTTGAACTAGTACATGTGCCCAGGGAGCAGAATACCAGAGCTGACTTGTTGGCCAAACTCGCCAGCTCAGGCAAGGGGGGCAGACAAAGGACGGTCATCCAGGAGACCCTGAGGGCGCCTCGTACGTATACAGCTGATAACTTGGTGAGAGTCCATCAGATCAGCCAGTCAGATGGTGAGAAGAGGAGTCATCGCTCGTTGACTCAAGAAACTTTGAAGAAACCACGAGTCAACGCATGCATGCTAATGGGGGTAGAGGCGTCACAGATCTGCCTACTACAGAATGGTGAGACATGGATGACGCCCTATAAGCGTTACATAGCGGATGGAATGCTCCCAGCAGAGTCGACGGAGGCAAAGAAGATAAAGAAAAACTCGTCCAAGTACACGCTCATTGAAGGCGAGTTGTACAGACATGGGTTTACTCACCCCATCTTAGTCTGCGTGCATGGGGAGCAGTGTGTGAGGATAATGGCAGAGCTCCATGAAGGTATCTGTGGTAGTCACATCGGAGGCCGAGCTCTGGCCTCTAAGGCCATTCGAGCAGGGTACTACTGGCCGACGATGAGGGAAGATTGCACTAAGTATGCGCAGCAATGCAAGCAATGCCAGTTGCATGCTGATTGGCCTAAGGCACCACCAGAAGAGCTCAGGTCGATATACAGCCCTTGGCCGTTTCACACATGGGGAATCGACATCTTGGGGCCTTTCCCTTTGGCGATACGACAAATGAAGTACCTCGTGGTCGCCATAGAATATTTCACGAAGTGGATTGAGACTGAGCTAGTCGCACAGATTACAGCACAAAAGATCCAACACTTCGTGTGGAAGAACATAGTTTGCCGCTTCGGCGTACCAAAACGCTTAGTGTCTGACAATGGCACGCAGTTTGCAAGCCAACAGTTGGGAAAGCTATGTACAGAGTTGGGAATCAAGCAGGTGTTTGCATCAGTCGAGCACCCACAGACCAATGGGCAGGTCGAGTCGGCCAACCGAGTCCTCCTCAGAGGACTGAAGAGAAGGCTGGAGAAAGCAAAGGGAAGGTGGGCTGAGGAGGTTCCCAGAATAGTATGGGCTTACCATACTACTCCCCAATCCACTACTAAGGAGACTCCCTTTAGTTTGGTGTATGGTTCAGATGCCATGATCCCTGTGGAGATCCAAGAGAGCTCGCCACGTTTCCAGAACTTTGTGGCTGAGGAATCCAATGAAGAGAGGAAGGTGAATCTTGATCTTTTGGATGAAGCCAGGGAAGAAGCTGGAATCAAGGCTGAGGCGCTAAAGAGAAGAGTTGAGCTCAAACACAGTTCTAAACTGAGAGCTCGGCAGTTCCAGGCGGCAGACCTCGTCATGCGGAAGGCGTCTCCATACCAGATAGAGAACAAGCTATCCCCTAAGTGGATTGGTCCTTTTAGAGTGACAAAGGCCCTAGGGAATGGAGCATATAGGCTTGAGACTTTAGAAGGAGGTCCGATTCCTCGAACATGGAATGTGACCCACTTGAAGTATTATTTCAGTTAAAGCCATGTAATCTTGTACACTACACAATACAGGGGACACTCTTTTTTCCCTTCTAAGGGTTTTTAATGAGGTCACCTAATAAAATTCGGTTAAAGATATATGCTTTTAATGTGTTTGTACAATGTTATTAAAACCTGTCACTTGGAGTTAGAGGTCTCGTAAGTGGAGAGGTAGGTTCGCAGAGAGCACCTCCACTTCGAGTGAGAACTTCCAATGTGAAAGAAGGGTTCGCCCAGAGAAATCCTCCTCGCCTGTGAGCGATGTGAGGTCAGTTAGAACCTGTCACTTGGAGTTAGAGGTCTCGTAAGTGGAGAGGTAGGTTCGCAGAGAACACCTCCACTTCGAGTGAGAACTTCCAATGTGAAAGAAGGGTTCGCCTGGTTAAATCCTCCGTCGTCCATGGACGATGACAGGTCAGTCAGAACCTATTAGTTGGGGTTAGAGGTCTCGTGAGGGGAAAGGGGAGTTCATAAGGAACACCTTCCCCTTCCGAATGAGAACGCCCAAATTAAAATAAAGGTTCACTAATGAAATTAGCAGAAAAAACATGCTACTTGAGGTTCATTTTTGCAGGTGCATTATTTGTAATCGTGAGCCCGCCAAATACAAAGCACGACAAAAGATGAACAATGCATAAAACAAAGTTTTTATATTACAAAGGGGGGTGATTACAAGATGTTCAGCTAAATACAATCATTCAGAAGACCTATCTGGGCACTATTTGCCCGTCGACCACCTGCATAGTTGCGGAGTATGGTGAGAGGTTCATCTCAGGATGCACGCAGGCAACTTGAGCAAGGGCATCACCAAAGCCTTCCCCATAGGCGTCGGCGGCGTCATTAATAAGCTCAGTCTCGGTCTTCTTCAGCAGTTCAATCTGTTGGGCAAGTTCCTCCTCAACCTTGCCCAGCTGAACTTCTCGGTCGGTAGCCCTCTCCTCCAGCTTGGTCATTTTGGCTTGAGCCCCCTCTGCTTGCTCTTTCAATTCGATGATCTTGTTGCGGAGGGGGAGTATCTTAGCTTCAAGCTGGAGGGCCTCCTGCCCCTTGGAGAAAAGAAGCTTTTTGGTCTCCTTCTCAGATTGACGGAGACTACCCAGTTCTTGATTAAGGGCAGTCTCGCGCTTGGTCGCTTGACGGAGTTGGAGATCCTTTTGCTCCAGCTCTTTCTTCAGTTGGGCGGTCTCCTCAAGCAGCTTCGCCTCAACGTTGCCCTTGACCAGCAAGGAGTTGGAAGCGGCCAAGAACTCCCCGAGACCATGGCTGAGGAGGTTCTCAAGGGAGTTTCTGTCCATGGCCTCCAAGACAGCTCTGCCAGGCATCTGAGCAAGTGACCTTTGGAGCAGAGAAGGCAGTTCTGGGGCAGAAGGCATCTGACCAGAAGGAGGAGCACTCTCCCCACCCCCCTCAAGCGTTAAGATTGGCTCAGGAGGGGAGGAGGCGCTGGGAGGGTGCTCCCTAAAGGATGAAGGGTGTCCTTCTGTGGCTGAAGAGACCTCCGCGGCTGTCCCCACCCTTTTCCTTTTGAAGACAAGGCCGGAACAGGTGTCCTCGTCATCAGAAACCTCCACAGGGGCTGCCCTCTTGGACTTTTCAGCAATAGGTTCCAAGGCAGCACCCGCGGGTGATGAAGGACCTGCAGGGGCTGAACCGCTAGCATTGCGGCGATTCAACACATCCGCCAGCCTTTTCTTGTTATCAGCGCTGAGTACCATGCCTGCAGTAAACAATAAAAAAGTATGAGAAAGATAAGGCATTAAGCATGTGAACAGTTAAGTGCAAGATGAAGTTGGTGTACCAATGTACACGCTGAGAGTCTCAGCGTCATACTCATGCCTAATCAGCTGGGTGGAGTCAAACACCACGCCCCAGCTGGAAATGGTCTGGCAGAGTTCTTGATCAGGGACAGTCAACTCCTCGAGCCTGCGTGGCTTCTTGAACTTCAACTCCCCCACCCAGTATAATGGAAACCCATCGAGCATGGTGGGGTCGTAGGAGCTGCAGCAGACTCGAAAGAACCTTCCCTTGAAGTTCTTGTATGACTGCGAGAAGAGAGTTAGGAGGACCCTCCCTGCTACCCCATTCAGGCTCACCCAAAGCCTCTTGCCGGGGCTCTTCGCCTTGAAAAAGTAAAGAAAGACATCGACAGAGGGGGTGAACCCTAGGTTATTGCAAAGGATGGAGAACGCCCTGATAAAGGCCCAACTGTTGGGGTGCAGTTGAGCAGGTGCCACACTTAGTTCTGTGAGCAAAGCCCTCTCGATCCCGGTGAAAGGAAGGCGGACTTTGACTCTTTTGAAGATGGTGGCGTAGAAGAAGAAGAACGGTTCCCCATCGTTACAGCGATCATCGACGCACACCGGCTCGTTTGCTGTACCGGGTCGCACAGAGACGTACGCGTCAGTTTCCCTGCCGAAGACGCGCCCTTTAGTCTCATTCTCATCATCCCTGTGCTTGCGAAGATCCTCGCAAGATGTGAGTTTAGAGGTCTCGGCAAGGAGATCCTCAGAAGCCCATGGGTAGAGGGCCTTGTAATCGACCGCTACGGTTGGAGGAGGCTTGGAGGTAGTTTTGGTTCTGGTCATCTCGAATCTAAACAAATGAGAGGCAGGAAAAGAAAAGAGGTTTAGAAGAAAACAATGGTGGACGAAGACTCGAAGGTAGAACGAACCCAGAAAAGAAGAATAAAAACCCTAGAATGCGCAAACCACACACAAGCCCAGAGCAGTTACAGCATGCCATATGGATGATCGAGATTATGTTATGAAGGAGGAGAAGACATAAAAATCATACCTTTGGTTGAGCGAGGGCGGAGAAGTGTGGAAAGCTTGGTGAGAAGAAGAGAGCGTGCGCTGGAAGATAGAGTTTACAGAGGTGAGAATGCAAAGTGATGAAACAGTGAAGTGGCGCGGGGTTTTGAAGAGGTTTAACGTAGCCCTAAGGAGCGCAAACGTTATGAATCTCAAACCGTTGATGCAACCACGTGTTAGCGGATGAAAGGGGGTTGGTGAAGTGTCCTTTCAGCGCACTGTTCGTGTACTTATGCGCAGAGCCACGTAGGCCGCCCAGGTCAATGACTTAGTCTCTACACTGAAACAAGTTAACAGCTCGAGACTAGGGGGGCTTGTGTACCGATTAGTCCTCGCCCATCACTTAGTCTCTTCGCTGAAACAAGTTAACAGCTTGAGACTGGGGGGCTTGTGTACCGACCAGTCCTCGGACGTCAGCTGGGTCCCACAGCATGGGCCAAAGCCACGTGGAATGGACCCCACAGGGGGTATTGAACAGAGAGGGGTGATTAGTCATCAGCCTACAGAGAAGGTTGATGAGTCATCAGCATGTTCCCACAAAGAAGGGTAATGAGTCGTCAGATCACCAGGATGGGCGGAGGTGTCATCGTCACTCAGCAGGTCGAGGAGTCCTCGGCGAGAGAGTGTGGCGAGGTGACATCGTTCTTGGGTGATTTGAACAGCGTAAACAGAACAGCTAAGATTGGTTCCCAGAGTGGGCCAATGACCAGTTAAATACCCAGAGTTAGGGAGAGGCCTGGATCACGAAGTGCCCATGCGGGTAGCAGGGAGAGCACAGTTGGGTGTAGAGTCCTGAGGGGACGAGTACACACCAGAACTAGGGTTTTCCCAGTAAAGCTACATGCATGGCACGCGAACAGTGAAGGCACTCCCAGAACAGGTGGCCCCAGAGACTAGGTGCACAAGGAGGCACCCAGGTGGTCACCCTGTTAAAGTTTGCACTCCAGAGAAGGAAACCTTATGTGCTAGATTACCCTAAGATTGGGTGATAGCGGCGCAAGGGTATTCCAGTAAACCCTAAATATGGCTAGCAGCGCAGTAAACCCTAATTAGGGCTAGCGGCGCAGTAAACCCTAGACTATATAAGGGGCAGTAAAATACTTCACAAAGGTACGCAATTTCTAGACCTAAACACAGAGAGAAACTCAATACACTTGGTGTTCCTTGCCTGACACTGACTTGAGCGTCGGAGTGCAAACGGCCTCTAGGGCGCCCCCTTTCTCTTTTGCAGGTGCAGATTGCTTCGAAAGAACCAAGCACATATCAACGTGAGGAAGGAGGGGTGTGAGTGTCGTGAGTCAACCAACAGGCGGGTCAACCGGCAAGAACAAAAACATATAACATTTTATTCTGATAAACATTGATGCATATATAAAAATTTATTCATATTGATTTCTTAAGTATAAAATTACTAAAGTTGTCTCCTAAATATCGATTTCTAACATTCAAATATGTCATATGCTTAGAAGTACTTTTCAGACAAATTTAAATATCAAAATCATGAATAAAGATTCAAACTTTAAGAACATAATATCAATCAAAAACATAATATTATAAATAAATATTATGTTTAATTACCTTATTCGTCCTTATATTTGGGATTAATAGTCAATTTGGTATGATGATTTTTAAAAAAAAATCAATTTGGTCCCTATATTTTTTAAAATATATTTAAATTAGTCATTTCTGTTAAGTTTTACCTAACCGTGTCAGGTGTTGCTTATGTGACAAAGAGAGTGTTTATGTGGCAAAAAGAGGTGAGATCCATAATTATTATTATTATTATTATTATTATTTTTATTATTAATATTATTTTTATTTTTTTATTAACATTATTATTATTATTATTACTTTTATTATTATTAAGATTATTTTTATTATTTTATTAACATTATTATTATTATTATTAATATTATTATTGTTGTTATTATTATTAATATTATTATTATTACTATTATTATTATTTTATTTATTTATTATTATTATTAATAAAAATAATAATAATAGTATCAATAATAATAATAAAATAGTAATAATGAGAATAATATTAATAATTATAATAATAATATTAATAATAAATAATAATAATAATAACAGTAGTAATAATAATAATAATAATAATAACAACAATACTACTAATAATAATACATATATAATAATAATAATAACAATACTAATAATAATAATAATAGTAATAATAATATTAATAATAGAAGTAATAATAATATTAATAATAGAAATAATAATAATACTAATAAATAATAATAATAACAACAATAATAATATTAATAATAATAATAATAACTCTCAATCTCAATTTGCTCTTCACATAAATACTTCCTTTTTGTTACACAAACACTCTCTTTGTTACATAAGCAACACCTCACGTGTAGAACTTAACGGAAATGACCAATTTGAATACATTTTAAAAAATATAGTGACCTTTTTTAAAAACCACTATACTAAATTGACTATTGATCCCAAATATAGGGACAAATAAGATAATTAAACTTAAGTATTAAAATTTAGACAAATTATTATTACATGCACAACAGTCATTACATCCTTAATCTAATGACCCCACTTTGTATGCATTGAATAATGGATTTTGTTTGCTTTGTAGTTGATATGTTTTGTAGTTTGTTTAAGACTCTTCATGGTCTTTGGTGTTGAAATTTTATTTCAAAAATATATGTAAATATTCAATTTATTTTAAAATATATTTATTTTTTCATGATAATATAGTCATATTTATCACTTTTATTAATATTATAATATATCAAATATATATTATCGTTATATATATAACATAATATAATACAAATTAAATACTATTAAATTTTTAAAATAAACTAAATATAATATTAATTATTTCTTCAATTTAACTAACAAAAATATTTATTGATATGGTTAACAAAATTAAATAATTATTATTATAAATATTGAATAATAAAATAAATTTTCATACAAGACAAACATATATAGTTATTTATAAAAACAAATTATATAACTCTTATTATTATTACAAATGTAAATTAACATTTAATACAAAATTCTTTTTTAAATTTTTCTATTACTTATTTTAATATAATAATTGACAATTTTTACATGTATTCAAAATTTTATATGTAAATTCTTTTTTTATCAAGTAATTCATATTTTTTTTAAAAATTAATTATTGAACTATATTGAATTATACTACTAATAATTTTAATTCATCCAAATTTACACAAAAATACCTACTAGATTCTTTTTTTTAAGACAATGGTGAATTTGTAATCTTACATTTTATACATTTAAAAAATAAAAATATTCTCACAATCATCACATCACTCACAAACTTCAATAAACTTTTCTTACAAATCCACTCTAACACACCCCAATCCAAACACTTTAACTTTCTTTACACTTTCCTATCAAATCCTCATACATTCACTCCCTCAAATTCTCACACTTGCACTCCTCAATTCAAACACAACTTTAAGGTTTTTCGTTTGGTTTCCCTTTTGGATCACGCATCTCTCTCAAACTTCCACCCTTATTTAATCTAATTGGGTTTGGGTTAAGTAACATCTCGCTTAAGCGAGATATGACTCACTCCAGCGAGACTAGAGAAAATAAAAACCAACTTTGTTGTCAAACTCACTCCAGCGAGCTTGTGCAAGATTTGAGCGATTTTGGGTGAGGTTGAGCGAGTTTGGTCCAGAGAGCAAGTTTGCCTCTTGAGTGATCTTGCTTGGGCGAGATTGATTCGCATAGGTGAGTCCTTCATTGCGTTTCAATGGCTTGGGTGAGCTCTAGGCAAGTCTTGGGTGCCCCAGTCTTGTCTTTTCTCCTTGTCTCTAACTTTTATATTTCTCCTCTAACTTTTTTTCTCCATCTTTCATTAAAATTCTAGAAATTAGCACAAAATTGGAAATAAATAGTTCTTATTTATTTCATAACTTCAAAATATATTATTAGATTCAAATTTCTCAAATTAGGATGGGATGATAGCTTAATCAACAATTAAAAATCAATAAATATTTAACTTTTTACATAAAATTTTACTAAATTATGATAATTATCAATTATAACTATGGGTTTAATTTTCAAAGTTAACATAATGTGGTTATTTTCTTCTTCTCGTCTCTCTAACCTATTGATCTTCTTTCATTTTCAATCTTATATAACTCTAAAGTCAACTCATTTATTAGTTAAAGAAAGGAAACACAAGTTTATCAAAGAGTTGGACACAACAAAATAATAAAAGTGTAAATATATTGATAAATAGGCACTAAATTACAACAAGAAAATGAAATAATTTTTTATTAAAATAAAATAATTTTAAAATTACATTATGTTACATCACAATTGTAAAGTGATTCATTTTCATGTGCATTGTTAAAGGAACATCTTTCAAATAATAAATAAAAAAATTATATCAATAATTCCAAACTTAAACATGTATTTATAAAAAATAAAAAATATTTTAAATACTAAATTTAACAAAAAAATAATAATAAAAACTTAATTTAAAATATTCAAAATTTATAAAATTATTAAAATGTAATAAAAATAAATGGTGACACCGTATATCATTATCTTTTATACTTGTATAACTATAAAGTAAACCCTGTTAGGTTGGTAAAGTAAGGGACAGCAAATAGATATCACTAAAAATGAAGTAAATCTGGAAAAAAATTAGGTGAAACAAGAGAAAAATAAAATAAAAATAGAACCACGTGTTTTATTCGTTTGATTAAAAATAAAACACAAATTTAAATTTTTCCCTTTTACTTTTTTCAATTTATTTTTTCACTTTTTGCCTCGTAATCCAAGCCAAACTATAATATAAGATATAAACGTCTAAAATCTATTTTTTACGTAAGTAGAATAAGCACAATGAATTAGACAAACACCAATGATGAAGATACTTTTTACTTTTATAGGTATATGCATAAAGTCTTTACTCAAATTAAAAAATATAAAAATCGTACAATTGTGCCATAATTCACGTCCAATTTTATTTTAATAAACCTTTTTTAAAAACTTCAAACAATTAATTGATTTATACAAGGACATAGTAAAATTATGTTGAATTCACGTCCAATATTATTTTAATAAACCTTTTTTAAAAACTTCAAACAATTAATTGATTTATACAAGGACATAGTAAAATTATGTTGAAGATTAGTAGTGCGATGAAGTATAAATATTTTATTAGTAATTAAGTTAAAAGCTTTATAAATAAAATAATTTTATTATCTTTATTTTATTTATAAAAAATATTAACTTTTTTAAAAATTATTTTCTTTTTATAATTGTGAGTTCACTGGTCATCATTTTCGAGACCAGAACTTTACACTAGTGAACTTAGTAGATAATAAAAGATAGTCTAATCACAGTTTGGATTAGAGTAAATTACTCTTAATTTCACTTTTTTTTGCTGTTTACATTTGAGTGATTGCATGTTTAGAGAAATGCTTGTAAGTGGAGTTTGTTGGAAAAAAATAACATATCTTAGTCTAAGGTCGTAGTAATATTTTTAATTTGATGTTTAGAATTTTCGTAACAGCAGATTTGAGTTTTCTATATTGAACCAGACTTATTGAAGTTTAACGGTAATCACTTGTTGTCAGGTAAGAAAAGTTAGTTAAATATTTTATAGAAGTCTACGATAAAGTATCTAAATGTTTGGTTGTGACTTAGTCATATTAGTTGTATTTTATATAAACACATTGTATGGTTAAAGATGATTTGATATTGTATGGTTAAAGATTATTTGATATTATGTTGTAGATTAATTTATACTGTCAACGAAAGTTTTTTTTTTTTTTTGATTGAGTTGAAAAATATTGGATGAAACTATGTTAAATTATTGTTTTAATTGATATTTATTATTATGAGTGTTGTTTGGAAGGATTAAAGGGTTATGATTGTATTGTTGAGTAATGCAATATGTATTTAATTTGTTTTACAATTTGGATTCAGTTTGATGATTTATAACTATGTTTGGTTATATTGTGATTATATTCAGTTAGGCTTTTCATTTGAAAAAGTTGATGAAATTAATTTATAGGATGTTTTGAAGTGAAATGGTTACATGGAAGTGTATAGGTTATAGTATGATATTTGATAGTTAAATTAGGTGGGAGAGAAGTTTTATAATTATTGTATGGATTAAGGTCTCAATTTGAAGTGTTTGAGTAGTTTGAAACTCTATAGAACTTATAACTTTTTGATGTAATGTAGATGTAGATATATTGTTTATCAAGGAGATAATACTCTATTGATAAAATATATTAAGTTCATGATGCAACCTAACTTTTTTTATATTGATCATCCTAACTTTATTGGTTATTAGACTTAGAAATTTAAATGTTTCAAGTAGTGAGATTCAATTGAAGTTCTATATTTATATAATTGAGCTTATAAAAAAGAAAGTGAATCTCGCAAGTCATGGGAATTTACCTTTTCATATAAGTGAATGATGTTCTTTATTTTTGTTATGTGTTGAAGAGAATGACGTGACAAGTATAAAATATTTAAACAAACATATTTGTGTATCTTCTACTACTAGTTGTTAAGTCTATGTAATATAACAGCGTGAAAAAAAAACATAACAGAAGAAGAAAAGAAACCGTAGACCCCATCACACTTCTTCTCCATATTCTCCTGTTTTCCTTCTCTCTTAATTTCCTTATCCAATCTTCATCTATTTTAGAATCTGATCGGACCACGTTGTAGCTGGGAGTTAAGGAACATTTCTACCCGATCAGAACTTTAAACAGTGTAAGTTCATTTTTACTCTAAAGATCCTTTATTCTTGGTTTTTCGGTATGTTTTAGTCATCAATTTTGGTGGGGTCAGTTGAGAAGATTAATCCTCTCAACTTATTCTAGTATATACTGAATTTATGTTCTGTTTGGATAACTTGCATTAGGCCCGTAAATCTTAAAGCTTATCCAGACGGTGGAGAATAAAATTCTAGAAGTTGCTTGGGAAGCAAGCAATTAAGGTAAGGGAAGCTAAATTTAAATTTTTATAGCACCCTAGGCTAGAAGATTCTGGATGTGGAAGGGACGTGGTCCCAATATTCAATTTCTCTGGTACGGATGCTGTGTGTTTATATTTTGTGTTATTTGTTTATATAATATTTAAATTTGTAAAAATATTTTATTTTGATGGTTTAATATTTAAGTGTGGTTTTTTTATGTTAAATAAACTTTTGAATATTGTGGATTACATTTTGAATGATATTGTATGATGAAAATGATATGGAATTGAATTCATACATTTGGGATAATGTATGGACTGATGTTTGCTGTGTATTAAGTATTGATACCTATGTGGTAACAGAGATCTCCGAGCTTCACTGATGATCTAAGTCACATAGACTAAGATATCAGGTGGTGAGAAGCTGATGGAGGAGTTCATGCACACCGTGACATATGAGATGCACGGCTTGTGTTGTATTGAACTTACCCTGACTCTGCTGGTAATCTTTGGATCAGGTGTTAGTCTCTGGTGGAACTTACTTAATACGAGTCTTCCGAAAGATGTTGTTTGTTGAATATATTGGATGTGTAGATCAATGTGAGATCTATGTGATTGTTTTATTATTGAGATTTGAAGAAGATTGAAAAATTGAAGAATTGGTCATGTAATTTGGTTTTCTCTTTTAATTTAATTGCATATATTATAAAACTTTATTTTCACTAGTTTACCCTTGCTTTTTGTGTTGTGTTTGAACTGCGATGACTGTACTATGTACACAAGCAGATGACCATATAGGTGCAGGAGAGCCTTAAAAATTTCAGAGTTTTATTTTGAGCTATGGATATGTAAATATTTATACTTATATAAGTCATAATCTTGTAATAGAAATATTTTGAAAAACTCTAAGTTTATACAGAAATATGTAGAATGTGTATTAAAATAGTTATATAAATTTTCGAGGTGTCACATGTAATGAGTTGAATAAGATACGAATATGGTGTCTTTATGTTTTAAGATGAGAAAATGTATTTATTTGAGACGCGATAAATAATATATGTATGAAATGAAAAGATAATTAAAATGAAATGAATATATAGTTTAGTTGGTAGATACAAATAAACATGTGTTTATTATGAATGTTATAAGTATTTATAAATCATTTAGTTTGATGAAAAAATTATTATTATTTATATTTATTAGTTTGAAATTTTTTAATTATTAACTTACTTTTTTAATTATATGATTATTTTTTTGTTTATAGTTATACATGTAAATTTCTAAACAAAAGTTGTTTTAAATCCTTCAATCAGAATCTTCGTGCTTTGAAAGATCACTTTACTGTTATTGCTAGAGTAAAAATTCCCTTAAGTATTTTTTATCAGAAAAATTCCCTAAACTTATATGAACATTATAGTTAAATTTAAAGAAAACAAAGCTCAGATAGATACCAACATCTGCCTTTGAGTATAAATTCAGATGTAGGAGATAGAAGTGAAGTGATTTTACTTTGACCCGAAGCTGGCAAGTGATGCGCGGCAACGTTTCAGAAACAAAATGGTTGACAGTGACCGCCATAACCTTCACACTCACCGCCATTACCATCTCTGGTACATATAAGCTATTTCAATTCCGATTGTAATCACTCTCTCACCATCCTCATATGTCTCACTGAATTTTGCAGCCTACGCGTTAAAGAGAAAATGGAATAATCTGAACTCCAAGATCGAGGAGCTCGAGACATCTCTCAAGTCCTGCTCTGAGAAATGCGCCTCCGAAAGGCAAGGCCGAATCAGGGCTCAACAGGTCTCTATCACCTCTCTCTTCCATCCAACTACTTTATGCGTTCCTAATTCCGTTCATGATTCCGGTATTTGCAGGCCTTGAGAGAAGAAGTAACAAAGTCGCAACCTAAATCTCAAAACCTAAACCTCACTTGTTATCCCATGATGCCAATCGGTATCGTCCACTCCTGCTTCTCAACCAGGAACGGGACGCCGAGGCAACCGTTACTCGTGCCACTTGCTAGGGCGTGTTTGGTTTTTAACACTACTCGCGTTCCGCCGGCGTCGCTTGAGGGTTTGGAGGAATATTCTTATTGCTGGATTCTGTATGTTTTTCACTTAAATACGGATCTTGAGAAGCTGTGGAAGCATCCGTCTAAATCAGGGTTCAAGGCCAAGGTGTGTGCCTCTGGTTTCAATTTCAACTAATAATTTGGGCCCTTTTCACATGAACTTCTCCTTAGCTTATAACTACTTCTGAGTGCTTATTATTATATATTAAAGACAATTTAGTACGTTTAGTCATTTAAGTTAAATCAAAAGAAATAACGAATTGAAATTCTGACGTGAACCAAAATTAACTTGTGTATTTTTAATTTTTGTATAAGTTAGACGTGATAGTTTCCATGAGACTTAAGTGCATGAGTCAAAATTAGCATACGTGAGAAGATTAATTCATTTTATGTTTTTATTTGCTTCTTTTTTATTAATACATAAAAAGAAGTTTATTCAAACATAACGTTAATCTACATTGTCATAGCTATGCCATGTTAATTTTTGTTTTTTAGAAGTCTTTTCATATGGATCGGTGGATGAATAGGTGAGGGTTCCGAGACTGAAGGGTGGAAGAAAGGGAGTGTTTGCCACACGATCCCCACACCGTCCATGCCCCATCGGACTCACAGTTGCAAAGGTAAGGACACTTGTTGGTTTTGTGACTCTGAGATAATTCTTCTCACAAATGACATTTCTACTGATTGATATCTCCCTGGTTTAATGCATATTATTGAATATTGGAGACCAGCAAATCAGTGTCTCAGGAAATATCACTTTATCCTTTGTTAATTTTAGATTGCTTTGTGATTCCTCTTAGCATTACTAAATTGTTGCATTCATTACCAAGACAGCATCGGATTTCACACCCTTGTTGCTGGGGTCATTGCATATGTTATGAAATAAGTGACTCAATGTTTATGAAGTGATAGTTTCAGTTTAAGTATGGTGGTTATTCCCCCTATCCCCAAGTATGAATTCAGTGTGGTGTGTTGTTAAGAAACTATACAGTACTGTTTTACATTTTGAAAATGCATGTGACAAGTATATCCATCAGAAAAAGGCAATGTTTTGAGGCAGGTTGATGCCAAGCAACAACAATGATTTGTGTAATGAACATGTGACTGCACATATAATTTTTGCTTAAGAGTGGATGAGAAGAGAATGAATCAATCATGCAACAAAGGAACCACAGATCATGGAATGATAGTGACACAGTAAAATTGTGCTACACTGCTGATAGGAAATTGAATTTCACCCTTTTTATTATGTAATTAGGAAAATCTTAGTTCTTCAGTGATTACTTCTTGTGCACCCAAACTAAAGGGTATATATAAATATCTTTTCAAGGTAATACTTTAAAAGAAACAGTACATTGTGTCACGGCTGTGCAGGGTCTCATTAATGTAATTTTTTTTCTCATGCTGTCTCTGTTCCCTTTTCCATCCACTCCCTAGAATTTCATTTTTGTATTCAAATAAACAAAAAGGATGGACCTAGTTTGTAACTTTCATTTTATACTGTAGGTAGAGGCTGTACAGGGAAATATGGTTTTGCTCTCTGGTGTGGATCTGGTTGATGGAACTGTAAGCCTCCATTTTCAGTCCCTGCTTTTTATGCAAACTTTAGTGGAATACTGTGCCACTCGTGATATTGGTATTTGTTTAACTGTGAATTTGATGTTTTTAAGTAAATGCATAATCATGTTGCTTCCGAATCTTATCAACAGCCAGTGCTTGATCTCAAGCCTTACTTACCATATTGTGACAGCATCCGAGAAGCTACAGTGCCAAATTGGTTGACAGTAATGTCCCGTTTTCCTTTTAGCTGTATCTTTTGCTGCTTATATAGCTTTAGTTTTTCTAATTAATGTATAACATATTTTAACAATTTGATTTTCAATTACTGCAAGTAACTTTAAACAATTGTTAGCTGGATATCAAATTTAATCTTCCCATTTGAGAAAAATAATATATAATAAATCATCACTACCTTTTACGAGATAATGAAACTCTTGTACTCTTGTATTCTGATTATTTTGAAGCTTCAAACTATGGTGTACATTTAGAGTCAGCAATGAAATTTACTTGAGCAATGTTATAATTTCTTACATTTCTTTATAGAAGTTTAATGAAATATCTCATCTTAAAAAAATTATATTTCTTCAGGAGGATAACTTACTTTCTGTAGCGTCTATTAGCTTTTCGGAGGACTTCACTTCAGCTCTCCAAAATTGCTGGATAATGGCAGTGAGTTGTTAACTAAATGCATCATGTCCACTCTTCAGTTTTGTTTTCATTTAAGAAGAATATAATTGCTTTTCCAAATGATTGCAAAGCAGGTCCTTGCAGCTTTAACATTTTTCACGGAAGAAAAATGATATTTTAACAACTCTTATGAAATATACAACCTTGTTATAATAATAATAATAATAATAATAATAATAATAATAATATGAAAATCTAAGTTAATATGGGAAAATAAGTAAAATATTCTTTGTTTGGGATTGTTCTACAGTAATAAGAAAAAACACAAGAACAAGAATTAAAGAAAGTAAATGTATTATAATAGAAGATTCTATACACAGTATGCTCTCAATGTAACCTATATCACATATACAAAGAGTTCTCTATATATAGAACTAAGGAAACAGAATAACTAAAAACCGTGAATTAATACAAGTGGTAAATGGTAGACAATCTAACTAATCTGAATACTATTAGATACTCTCTAGTAGACGGTCTTTTGTGCTCTTACAAACTCTTTAAACTACTCTGATACAAACTTCAATCCATTGTCAATTTTAAACACTTTAAGTTTGGTTACCTGCTAATAACCAATCATGGTGTGCCACTCCTTAAATCCCTAAAAAGTTTGGTCTTTTTTTTTTCAAGATATAAATTCACTCCCTCTGCCGTGAGTCTGAGCTCGTGTTGGACCCCACAAGTTTGCATAAGCATACTCAAATGGTCTACTGGATATATACTTACTAGTCTCAAACTTCAATCTATGTATGCATTGAACGCAAAACTCTAGCTCCTCCATTCTATCACCTCCTAGCAAGTTTTGTTTGCCCACCTCCACCAAACCTCTCTCACTAATGTCCCTTAATCTCAGATGCCAAAGTTTGTCTTATCTTGCATCGTCTTACTAGCCACAAACGCATGCGTTATCATTGTTCTAGTATGCAAAGACCACTCTTTTTTCCCTCCTTAGCAATTGTAGACGCTCCTTTTAAAATCCTTATAGTACCTTGTTCAATCGTGGTTGACAAACCCATAAGATCAAACATACTAATCGACAAAAAAATTGTCTTTAGCTTTTGAACACTTCCTCAAATCTTGCAATATCACCTGTTGGTTGTCAATCATCTTCAATTTAGTTGACTCCATGCCTTGCACCTTATAGACTTTATTGTTTCTAAGAAGAACTACATCTCCTTCTTTCAGTTCTAAGGTCTCAAAGAACTCTTTCACTGGACACATGTGATAAGTGCAACCTGTGTCCCAACTTCTTTGTGTATTTGACATTAATGCCACTAACACTCTTGTAGACTTGTAGCTATCAAATTCTACTGCAACATCAGCCTATTCTCTTTTGAAATGAGAGTTTCTACCCATCTAATTCTTTTCCTTCTCTGGACTGTCTGTTTTGTAATGACCTCTCTTGTGGCAATTATAGTACTCAGGCCCTCTACCTTATATTATCAAATGAATGCTTTGACTTCTTCACTTTCAGCTCCCTCCTTTTCTTGCTCTTTGACTTCAAGACATTCAAAGTCAACCCATTATCATCTCCCTTAGATTCTTGAAGCTTATGTAGCTTCTTAGTCCAAATTGAGGTCTAAACCTCCTCCAAAGTAATGGTCTTTTCCTTTATAAATGCCAAAGCGTTTTTAAAATGCTCAAACGTCTTAGGCAAGGCGTTAAGAAATAGTAAAGCCTTATCTTTATCTTCGAGCTTCACTTCAATGATCTTCTGATAGTCTAGAATCTTGTTAAAATTTGCTAGTTGCTCCACCATCATTTTGATTCAGTCATCTTAAACAAATACAATTATTGCTTTAAATGGAGTCTATGTGCCAAAGATTTTGTCATATATAATCACTAAAGTTTGATCCACATTGACGTAACAATTACCTCCTTCTCGACTTCCCTGAATGCCTTTTATCCAACACACAAAATTATGGCGTTTTTTACTTTATTGATCATGTCAATCTTCTCCTTTTGAGACAGTGACATGTTTGCCTCACCCTTTATCGCATTAGCACATTCTTGTTGTATCAAGATAATTTCTATCTTAATTCTCCATAATTTGAAGTTATTCTCTTAAAAAAACTTCTCAATGTCAAACATGGTGACCATGCCTTTAGACTGTGCTCTTCTTGATTTTCTTCCTTTTGTTCCTCGTAGACTACACCAATTGTTGGGTTCGTTCAACAATAACAGTAAAAAACACAAGAACAGTAACGAAAGAAAACAATTGTATTATCACAGAAGGTTCTATACACAAAGTAAGTTCTTAATATATTGTATATCACATATAGAGTTCTCTATATAGAACTAAGGAAATGAAATAACAGAAAACTGCAAAGACAGTCAAGATAAAATGTCATCTAATACAAGTGGTAGATGGTCTAATTAATCTTGAAACTACTAGACACTCCCTAGTAGACAGTTCTTTTGTGCTCTTCACTAGATAATCATGATTTAGAGTCAATGCATCACATTTTATATATCACATTTACAATTCTTTGATAGAGGTTGCCAATATATACATCACTATTCTTCAGGTAAAATACGTTTGTTAGCTAGTTTCAATGCAAAACCAAACGTATGGAAAATAAATGGTAAATTAAGTGGCTCAATTGAAAAAAAGGAAAAAGAAAATCAGGGCTGAACCTGAAGTGACCCTGCTTGAAATTGTAATGACGAAACTTAGCTAAGCCTCAATTAATTATTTATTTGAAAAATATTTTGTTAGCCAGAATGGATGCACCCCATCAGTATATAATTCAACTTTTCATGTTTTCAACTTTCTTCAGGGGTGTACATTAAAGGGAAATGACTCTGATTACCATACTTAGTCTTGGTTTTTTATTACTCTCACTTTTTAAATTTTAACATTGTACATAGTTATTTAGTATTGGTTTTACTTGCTAATATTCGCATTTTATACATTATTTTAGCTTATTAAGTTTTTTGAACATTTTTTTTAAAGGCCTTAAAAGTAACGTGCAATTTGTGATCAGTTTTGGTCCAAAATCATCTACAACCGTTTTTAGTGTTTGTTTTTACTTAGCTTATATCAAAATGAGGATGAGCCATGGTGGTGCAACAGTAAGGTTGCTACTACCTTCTGACTTAGAACTCTCGGGTTCAAATCCTTGGAACAAGCTCTCCAGTTGCATCCTTCCCAACCCCACTTGTTGGGACTAGGGAGCCTCATGCATTGGGTCACCCTTTCACTTTATATTACAATCTGAGAGAAAGTCCTCGGACCCTAGTTAGTTATAACTTATAATAGTTGGTCAATCGGAGCAAAGCCCCTTGATTAAAGGAGAGAAAGACCGAAAACATCTTAAAGTGAAATTATTAAAATTTATTCAGATCTTGAACTCCCTGAAGTTTTAATTACTGCTTTATATTGTTATTGCATAATGTGTATGTTTCTGAACACATGATTTTCTTGCTGTAATGCGATTCATATGGGTTTATGGTTCTCGCTTACTACAGGAAAAGAAGTCATTGTATGCATCACCAGGTGAGTTCCAAAGCTTGATAAAGCAGGTTCTTTCGTGGGATATTCGTTCATTGAGTCAACGCAATCGGCCACATGATGCACTACTTAAGAAGGAAAACGATGCTTCTGATGTAGATGAGCACCAAAATGAAACATTAGTACATGAGAGAGAGCAGAATGCTATAAATTCCAATGAAATCGTTTATCACCTGATTTTGGAGGGACTTGATGTCTCTTACAGAATTGATCATGACGGTAATGTCATCGTAGAAAATATATCACCTGCTGTTCAGGATAATAAGCGTAGTCTCTTTAATTACTTGACATGGAAAGACAAGATGCAATGATTTCTTTTATTCTACCTGATTACTTGTTAAGGTATTTTAATTTTTAATTTTCTTTTTAAAAAATGTTTTTACTCTTTTTTTTGTACTAGTAATATAAGCTTTGAAGGTGTTTCGTTTCCTTTATGTTCATTTTTAATTCACGTTTTCGTTACAATTTCGTGAATACCATCTTGTTACTTTTTTTTTTCAAAATTTTGTGAAGAAATAATCAACATCCCACTTTCTTTTTGCTAGTTTAGGTTTGACTTTTACTGTTATTTCCAGGTAATGAGAACAAGAGAATATGGGATGCTGTTTTATTTTCCTGAGGTATAGAAGTATAACAGATAAATTAGGTTTTCTTTACCTTTTAGGGACTTTTTAAACAAAAATTCGCAGAAATGGGTAAATTAAATTGTGAAATGTGAACAAAATTGTGTTTTAAAATATGATTTTGTTTTTTTGAAATTTTAAAATTTCGAATGTGTTTTATAATATAATTTTTATATTTTAAAAAAGGATAAAATGAAAAGTCGTGGTTCAAAATATGATTAATGATTTTTTTTGGTTTAAAAATTACCTTTTAAAATGCGGTTTAGGGGATGTTTGAACAGTTTTTTATGATAGAATTCAGTACAGAAATAAAAATAAAAGTATTCTTTTTAAATTAAAATAACTTACGAATAAATCCATGTGTAAAAGTTTTTAATGTATTTTTTTAATTTTTTATTGTTTAATTTAAGACGAAATTAGTTTAAATTTATAAAGAAGTTTATATTATTATTTTTTTCTCTTAAAAATTATTATGGATAAATTTGTCAAATAATAACCTTTATTTAATTTTGTAAAGTATTTTTATAATTCATTTAAAATTTACTAATTTTTATAATCTTTTCAGAAAAAATACCTGGTAAAAAGATCAAATAAATTATCAGAAATTTATACTGTGCTTCTCTGCTTGGCAAATGGTTATCTAATCAAGCAATACATTATAAATTAAAATATATAGGAATTACGTTTTTTATTTTTCTTACTCTCAATAGACATTTTTTTTATTAATTATCTTCTTTATTATGGACTTGCATGTTTTTAGATAATATAACTTTATGTTCAACTATTTTATTACTTATTCTTAGGTAAGTTTACATACATACATAAAAAAAGTTTATATATAGTGATGTATCAAGTGAAAAATATTTACTGTGAGAGATAAGAAAATTTAATTGTAACCATACTATTCAGACAAAACTTATTAAAAATACTCCTATTATATATTCTTTATCATGTAGTAAAGTTTGATTATGCATTTAAAGTTGTAGTTAACTTTCAATTATCTCGTCCTTTCTCAATTCTCTTACAAGTCTTTTAAAAAAAATCTAGGCATTGATGTTTTAATGTATTTTCTTTCATTTCCTTTCTGAATGTGTGGAATGTGAAGCTACGTTATTATAAAATAAAAATCTCACCATTTTTTTTTCGGAAACAGTGAAAGCAGATCAAGGACATCTTCTCTCTTGTAAAAAGAAGAGTAAGTATTAATGTAAGTAATTCCACAAATTTGACATGTATGAGATTATGCATATATTATTGGTAAAGTTAATTTATAATGTATAACTAAATATAAGTTTAATCGAGAATAAGTTAGATTTTAACTATTTTTTTTAATATAGTTAAGAGTATATTTTGATGAGATTTATTGAATTTATTGTGTTATTTGTTATTTAATTCTTCTTATTAAATTATTTATAAATATTTTATCTTATGTATAATTTTAATTTTAATATGAAAATATCTTATATTAATTACATATAAGATCAATAGTAGCTAATCCGGTCGGTCATCGGTAATCGATGACGTCAGCAGCAGATGACAACGTGGATCACTCACAGGGTGACACATGGAATAAGATAGCAGGTGAATCAGGGTGGAGATCATTCAGAGCTGTGATCGGTGGTCAGTTGCTGAGTGACCACCGCCAGCAGATCAGTTCCTAGAGGAGCGCCTGGAAGGAGAGCGCGACAAAGTAAAGAAGCGCCGATCAGTCATCAGTTCCTGGTCATCAGGTTTCTTGCTAACACGCAGTTAAGCTGGGACCTAGTCTCCCAGCGAGAGCGTTACGTATGCACCTCGAATGATTCCAGAAGCAGATCAGTCATCGGGGTTTCTTGCTAACACGTGTTAAGCTGGGACACATGCTCCCAGTGAGAGCGTTACGCAGGCACCTCGCAGGATTCCAAACCAGAAGAAGAAGAGCTGCTCGCCAGTAGGGTCGTGCATGAGGATGGTATAAGAGAGCTCGAAAACTGGTCAGTGATCACTGACTCTCTTAGACCCATTATGTGCATAGCATTGCGCGTTGAGACTATGCAGGCAGGATGCGCCTGGTGAGTGTGCTTAGACTAGCCACACCTGGTGCTTCCCTAGGAGCATGCAACTTACTCAGAGGAAAGAAACGCGCTAAGTTACTCCGCAAGGGAATAACTTACGCGCACAGGAAAAAACGCAGAAGCCCTTCAGGTGTGACACGTGTACGGGTAGATGCAAGTTGCATGCCTCCACGTGTCACCATCTGAGAGAGAGGCGCGGCACAGTTTTTGCAGTTAGAGAGATCACACATTCTCTGAGTCATTGTGGGGACGTTTATACACGTTGCGCAGTGGTAACAGACTTCAGTTACTGTGGTGGCCAGAGACGTCGGTCATCGGTCAGGGAGACACATCGATCATCAGTCAGGATGAGACATCCATCATCGGTCAAGATGAGACATCGAACATCGATCAGGATGAGAGATACCTCGGTCATCGGTGTGTGGCGAGATGACATCGACCACGGCGATGTGAACAACGCGACCAGTGATCAGTAAAGCGCCCAGAGGCAGGGAGTGGCCTTAGTCACGAAACGACCATGCATGAGGCTGGGAAGGCACAGTTAGGTGCAGAATCCTGTTGGGACGAGAACCCATCAATGTTAGAATTTCCCAATGAGGTTGCATGCATGGCACGTGGACCGTGAAGGTGTTCCCAGAGATTAGGTAGGGCAAGTGGGCACAGAAATTGAGGGTATACAGAGGTACCCACGTGGCCTTCCCTGTCAGACTTTACACTCAAGTAGGAGAAACCTGCACGCAAGATTGCCCTGAGAGTGGGTAATGGCAGTGCAGAGTAATCAAGTGACCCTAGAGGTAGCCAGTAGACAGGAGATGCTGAGATTATATGAGAGGCAGAGGAACACTCAGAAAGGTACGCAATACGTAACCCAGAACACTCAGTTTTCGAACTCAAGAACACTGAGGGCACACACGAGTCTCACAAAGAGATTCAGAGAGAGTTTTTGGTGTTCCTGTTGCCTGACTTGAGCGTCGGAGCTAGAACGACTGCTAGAGGCGCCGTCTGTGTGTTTTGCAGGCATCGTTTGGAGTTCCGGCGAAGGTTCTCGGAGCGTTCTTGCAGAACGCGCAGTTGCAGAAGGCTAGACGAAGGAGTAACGAGGCATATCCTCCACGTTCGAGTCAGCGGCGAGATCAGTAGCTAAATAAGAACTTGTTTATAAGTTGAGTTTTATAAAGTTCACTAACATTTAAAATTATTTTGAGTTGTTTATAAGTCTTACATTTTAAGTTTACTCTTATGTTTACTAGAAGAAGAAAAAAGTTAATTTAATTAAAAAATATATAAAAAATGAAATTTAATATAATATATTTTTAAGGAACAATATATGATTTCTTTAGAAAAATATTATAGACAAAACACAATTGTTATGTCTTTTGTAACATGTATAGAAAGATATTATAAGAATGTTTCGGTTACAATTCTAATTGTGAGGGTAGCAATAGAAAAATATGAGTATGATTTTGTTATTAAAATTTATGTTATTCAGTACGTGTCATCATATAAAAAATAAAGTAAAAAATTAGAAAAAACAAAATCATGGAAGTAAACTAAACTTATGAAAAAAAAATTCAAGAGTAATTTAAGTAACTATATTAAGAAATTTAAATAAAATAAAGACAAGAAGATAAATAAAAGAACATTCTCTAAAACACAGTTTTCAAAATGACAATAAAAAAGGATGATTAAATTTCAAAAATTCAATAAGACGTATCGTCGTTTGTATTTAGGTGTGGTAATAAAATTCTATAATATTATTGCATATCATTACCATTACTTTTTCTTGTGAGGGGTATAATTAATTTTTGTGATTTGGAACAATCACATGTTTATACTTGTTCTCATCGGTTAACCTGGTCGTCGATGGACCTCAGCAAACAAGCTCTAACCCCGTCTGCCTCTTGCTAGAATCCGCGTCTTCCCTAGCTATCTGGATGCTATTCCTGTTAAGACAGAGGACGACCTAACGACCGGTCACACTCCGACGCTCAAGTTAGTAAAGGCATACAGAAGCAACAATAAAACTCAGTTTAGTGTGCAAAAACAGCGTACCTCATCTGGGAGCCTCACGCCCCTTTTATAGGCACATTATCCACATACAACATCTCTTGTCTGAAAGAAACAAATAATAACAGAAAATAAACACATTTATCTTCTATCTTTAACAGAAGAAACGACCTACCACGGGCACCAGTCATCTTTAGGTGCTCACTGTAGGAAAACATTATGTTTCTCATATACGTCCCTATCTTCTTTAGGGTCAATAACAACTTATCAACAAGCTTTGCACGTAACCGGAATATATCAACAATTATCATTATTCATCATATGTATCTCTAAGCGCGAAAACAAATGGGGTATCACGTACTACATCCTTGCCATGCGCGTTGGGCCTCTTAGCAAAATTGGGCCAACTATGTAAGGACCTGAAATTTATTGCAATGAAAGAGTATGTTTTAAATAAATTCTAAGTATGTTTTTATTTAGAATAGAAAGGGAGGAAAAAGTTAAGTTTGGAAGGCTACGAGGTCGCCGGTCGCCTGCTACACTTGAGCGCCAGGTGGACATCGCGCGGGCGTGAGAGGCATGCAGGCATCGCGCGGGCGCGAGAGGCATGCAGGCATCGCGCGGGCGTGAGAGGCATGCAGGCATCGCGCGGGCGCGAGGGGCATGCGGGCATCGCGCGGGCGCGAGGCACGCAGGCATTGCCAGGGCGCGAGGCATGTGGACGTGGCCAAGGCGCGAGAGTTATGAGGGCGTCGCCAGGGAAGACATCGGTTGTCTCCCAGAGGAAGACATCGGTCGTTCGCCAGGAAGATGTCATCGGTGGTAGTCTTCGCGCGAGGTCATCGGTGGTAGTCTTCGCGCGAGGTCATCGGTGGTAGTCTTCGCGCGAGGTCATCGGTGGTAGTCTTCGCGCGAGGTCATCGGTGGATCGTCTTCGCGCGAGAGGTCATCAGTGGTTTCTCTTCGAGCTGGTAGTCATCGGCGAAAGGTCATCGCGCGACGTTGAGTTACACCCAGAGAACGTGGGCCCCAGACTCCCAGCAAGAGACGTTCTGCACGCGTGCCACGTAGACGAAAGAGTGGTTCAGAATAGTGACCTCAGAGCGTAGCCTGCGCAGAGGCACGCTTAGTAGTACTGTTCAGGAAAGCGTGCACGCAAACTTCCCTGCAGAGTAGGTGGTGGCAGCTGCTTTTGGAGGGATAAGTTGGTTTAAGTTACAAAAATCCACTGCTGGGAAAAAAGGAAAAACATTGTTGTATTCGACGAGAGAAAGAGTGAGTTTCTTCCCTTCTCCTCCAGTTACCTCCTCCGCGTTGCGATTTCAGCATCTCCACACAAGAGTACGACGAGAAGCAACACCATTGGAGCCCCTGGGAAAGTTCTCTGCAACTCCTTCAAAACCAGACGCAAAAACAGAGCCAAGGTATTCTGCAAGCTTCGTTGGATTTCGAAGCTCCTGGTGGTTGCGCAAGTCCAGGTAAGGGGAAGCTAGCCTTCATCTTTAATACGAACCATCGCTTAGCCTTTTCTGAAGTGTGGGCGACGTGGTCGCCGTTTTCGCTTTCGTCTTCATGAAATGCTTTGTGTTATGTGTTTGGGCGACGTGGTCGCCGGTTTTAAACATAGTCTTTGAAAACGCTCTGTGGTTGAACTAGATCGCCGGTTTTGGCGTTGTTTACGAACTCCCTGTTTTTGATGTTGCTTTGAAACGGTATGGGATTTAAATGGGATATTCGAAAGTAAGAACCTTGGATTGAGTTTTGCTGTGATTGAAATCATTCCTTTAAGTGTTATGTGATGTGTTTGAATGCTGTGAATGTGGGATCGAGGCATAGTATTTTCAGGAAAGGAAATACCGTGTAAGATCTGTATAGGTGTATGACTAGGGGCTTGTCTAGAAGGAGATATCCTGACTCTGCTGAGATAATGAAATCACGTAGATGAAGTTATTCAGTTGGTGAGAGTCGAAGGAGGTTCGTATGAATGGGCGAGTTGTTCAAATGGGAACGAGCTCGGCCTGTTATACGAATTAACCTTGTCATACCGAGAGAATGGTAACAATGAGATGGTATATGCGCATGCTGTGTGGATTCACAGTGGTAGGTATGACAGGTGCAAATCTCTGGGCCTGAGTCAACACACGAGTCAAATTGGAAGTAGTGTCATGTGTCTATGCATGGTGGGTCAGTGGAAAGTCTGACATGTGAAATGAGAAACTGGAATATTGATAGACACTTGATGCTGTGTTGTGAAATGGAATGACTATGGGAAATGTAGTGAATTTGTGATTTTGGGCGATCAGCTGAATGCTAATTGTAGTTCTACGTTTACATGGATAATTTGGAACTTGGTTTACTTGGATTTTCATGTTCATGAGTTAAACTTCTTTTAAATTATCTAGCTTACCCTTTTATCTGTTATTGTGGTGGTTTTCTCAAAACTGTGATGATCGTGTAATTGTACACGGGAGCAGATGATCTTCCAGGGAGTAGAGCTCCTCAGTGAGTGGTCGCCGGAAGGAGATCGCCTATCTCCGTCTCTATCGGGTGATCGCCGGTTTATGCCTCCATCGGGTGATCGCCGGTTTTCGTGTCCTGATAGAAGATCGCCCGTTTTGAGGTCTTCTGTTAGAGATCGCCGTTTTAAAGTTGGAGATCGCCGTTTTCTTTTGAGACCGCCTGTCTTACTGCATTTCTTTTAATTTCGTAAAATCTTGCAAACATTTGATTTGGTTATGTATTAAACTCCCTAAGAGGAGTAACTTCATTTCTGATATATATATATATACATTTTATTTTGCACTCTTCAATATTATTTGGTTACACTTAATTTCAATTATACATGTATGTATGTATTATTTTGGTGGGATGTTACAAACTACGTAGACGTCAACTCGACCCAACATCTGAGCTGACCTTTACCTTCTCGAGAATCGAGCTACTGCTCACATATACTAGGTTTTCGAGCTCTGTACAGTACAATATTGTACATATGAGATTTAGACAAAACAGTAGATGATTTTGCTGTGTTATTAAGGTTATAACGATGTCATCTGCATTTAGAAATATCATGTCCTTATTTGGCAATAAAAGCTGATCCTGCCGCTGACTCGAATGTGGAGGATATGCCTCGTCACTCCTTCGTCTAGCCTTCTGCAACCGCGTGTTCTACAAGAACGCTCCAAGAACCTTTTCTGGAACTCCAAACGATGCCTGCAAAACAATACAGACGGCGTCTCTAGCGGCCGTTTGCACTCCGACGCTCAAGTCAGGTAACAGAACCACCAAAAACTCTCTCTGAATCTCTCTGTGAGACTCGTGTGTCCTCTCAGATCCATTTTCTCTCTCTATAACTGAATTTTGTTATCACTATGCAACTGTGTGTAAAACGTGCTCACAATGACTCAGAAATGTGCGTAATGAATATTTCTCGTAAAAAAAAATCTCTCTCTACCTTACATGACGTGGAGTGCTTTTATACCTGGACCGCGCCTCTCTCTCAGATGGTGACACGTGGAGGCATGCAACTTACATCTAACCGTATGCGTGTCACACCTGAAGGGCCTTTGCGCTTTTCTCTGTGCGCCTAAGTTATTCCCTTGCGGAGTAACTTAGGGCGTTTCTTTCCTCTGAGTGAGTCGCATGCTCCCAGGAGAGCACCGGGGGTGGCTGGTCTAAACACACTCACCAGGTTCTGCATCCTGCATGCATGATCTCACCGCACAGTGCCATGCACGTAATGGGTTAAGAGAGTCACTAATCACTGACCAGTTTACTAGCTCTCTTATACCATCCTCATGCACGACCCTACTGGCGAGCAACTCTTCTTCTTCTGGTTTGGAATCATGCGAGGTGCATGCGTAACGCTCTCGCTGGGAGCCTGGGTCCCAGTTTAACTGCGTGTAGCAAGAAACCCCGATGACCATGCACCGATGACTGATCGGTGCTTCATTACTTCTCGCACTCTGCTTCCAGACGCTCATCTAGGAACCGATTTGCGGGTGGTGGTCACTTAGTAACTGACCACCGATCACCGTTCTGAGTGATCTCCTCCCTGATTCACCTGCTATCTTATTCCACGTGCCACCCTGTGAATGGTCCACGTGGTCATCTGCTGCTGACGTCATCGACTACCGATGACCGACCGGATCAAAAGCAAAACTAGGTCTTTTCAACAAAATTTGATTAGGCAAAGGAGATAGCATATTAATATCAACCAACAGTTAGCAAAAAAATCTTTAGAATTATTCATAATACAATCATTAAGAGAAAGAAGAGTGTCAATCCCTCTCACTATAGAGAAAATTGTTGCAATAAAGAAAATTGCTTTTGGTTGTCTATACTCCATAAGAAAATCGTGAATCCTAACCCAACATTTAGTCTAAGAAAAAGCTCTCAAGATATCCGGATTGAGATTTCAAGATCCCACTGCTAGGACTTTTCTCATGGAAAGAAAAAATAAATTCAGAAAATCATTTTTCCAAGGGAATAACTTTCCAAGATCTCATAGATTTTTAGGCAAGATATAGCTTTTTGCACATGTTCATATGACCTTTGTATAGTATTATTGTTTCATGAAGGTGATTTTTACAATCTTCAAGACCTACAAGATACACATCTTCATCGATCTGAACATATATCAAATCTCCCTTGATATAAGGAAAAGTCAACTGTGAAATAGAGATATAACATACATTATTCAAAACTTATACAAAAGTATTCTTTAGTTATTGAGTCACAAGATGGTTTGACTTGTGAAGAACAATCTTCATCTTTCAAACATCCCAAAAAATATATAAATCAAAAGTTTTCCTTCTACAACATTAGAAAGAAAAACAACCCTAACCACTTAGAAGATAAGGAGGAGAACAAAACACTAAATGTTCAAATTTATCTAACAATTAGAGATTATCTTATTCTTTGCAATCTTTTAAAGAAAAATGTCAGACCAACCAACTCTCTCACTCCGTGATCAAATACAGTAGTAGATTAGCTTTGGAGTTTATATTTTGGAAATAAAAAATAAATAAATTTAAATTCAAGGCACTGAATTTTCTTTATTGTTTTTAAACCCAGAAGGCAAAAGACTACAGTTTGGAATTTAAAATTCTGAAACACTAAAAAAAAAAAAAAACTGATACCACATTTATTATGCAGATATCTTAAATTTAAGTATAAAGTTATTCAATAAACTCATTACAACAAGTTGAATATGATATAACGATATGTAATAATAGGGTTATTGATTAAGATGAAAAATTACGTCTTTATACAATAGTCTAGGTCTTAAAAGTAAAATACAATGCTTCAATAATTATATTAATGTTTAAGTTATAAAAAATGGAAATGAAAATAAAAAAATTATAAAAATGTGATTTATTACAAGACTACTATTATTACAGAGTGAGATGCATAAAAGTAGTGCGATATGGTAGAATCATTTGAACTAGAATGACATCCATTTAAGCAATTTATATTTGTAAAACTTACACTAAAATAATAGTTTTACTCATAAATAACTCCTATTATAAATGTTATAATAAGGAGAGAAAGACAAGGTTGTATAAAAAAGAATTAAAATAATTTAGGAAGTAAAAGTGGTTAAAGAAATAGAAATGCAAAAAGAAACCCAGATGTGACGACTCGTTCGACGTAGCCAAGCCCATGAATTGGCTCGATCCAATTCGCATGCGGTAAAACATATGTCAGGCTAGGGTGTTTCTTATTGTACCCCTACATTTTCTTCCTCTACTCCATCAGAAATTTAATTAACAAAATTAATCTTGAGAGGTTTTAAGAACCTGAGCGCAGTGTCTTCTTCTTCTCTCTGTTATTTTTGTTGTCATTGTTTATGGCAAGTGATAATAAATATTTTGGACAGTTTTGATGATTTTAGTAGATATATATATATATATATATATATATATATATATATATATATATAAATATGTTTGCTCTTCAATGAAATTGTGGTAGTTAGTGATTAGTAGGTGGTTTTGGAAGTGTTGTTCGTCAAAAAAGAAAGGTAAAATTATTTTTTTCTTCCAAAATCAGGAATTTGTTATATTTGTGCAAACAGTAAATTCATAATGAAATGAAGGATTGGATGTATATTATATTTTGAAATGTTCTTGGAAAACAGAATTTATAACTATTTCAAAATACTTTTTTGGAAGACATTTTTTAAATTCCAAATTTACCATTTCATAAGTGAAAAAAATATGTTATGGAAAGAATATTTTAAATTAATTTTTTTTGTCTTATCAGACTTCTTATTCTAAAATTACTTTTGCTTACGAAACACTCATATTTTGAAACTATCCAACACTATCAAGAGTAATTTGGATATTGATAGTAATTTGGATATTTTGAAAAATATAGGAGTGCAAGAAGAAAAAAAAATTGTAGGAATTCAGAAAAAAAATACCTGTCAGACTAATAATAGCCTTATTTTCTATTTTCTATTTTCTCTTTTCCTCAATTGCTATCATAGAATCATGCAGCTTATTTAATTATGAAAAAAAAAACTATATACTGTGTTTAGATGAGGTATTTAAAAAATTAATTCATTTATTTGGTAAATCTAATTTTTTTAAGTATTTTTTTTTTAATTTTTGAAGGAAATTTAAAAAGTTGAAATTTATGAATTTTTTAGACATTTATTTAATTATGAAATTTATTGAAATTCACTAAACAAAAGAGAAAATTAAAATTTCACAACTAGTCCCTCTCTCATTATACACACATTTATGGAAAAAAAAATTATATTATTTAGATATTTAAATTTGAATAATATTTTTTTATAAAGTTTAATCTTAAAATTTTATTTTAAAATAAATATTTTTGAAATAGAATTTTATTTTAAAGAAATATTCAGTTACTTTATAAAAAAAGGAAAAATAAAATTTTTTAATTACTCAAAAAAATATTTAAATTTTTTTAAAAAATTCAATTACAAGTAATTCAAATATCATCTATTTTAGTTTGTTAAAATTATTGAAATCCCTTTTCCAAATACAATGGTTTCATTATGTCTCTTCTAAACTATAAACTGTGAATGACAACTTTTCGTAATTATCAACTTGTTATGTATATTTTCTCTCTATTATAAAAGAATCAAATTATTCAAATCATTTATTATTTTATATAACAGTTTATTTTAACTTATTAAAAATTCAATTCATTTTCTTCTTATTTCATAATTCTAAAATTTGCATGAGGTATATTAAAAAATGAATAATATATGCACTTATTTTTCGAGAATTATTTTAGTAATTATACAAATAACAATTTCTTATAATTTATTGTGTAAATTAATTTTCATTAACAGCATGTAAAAAATTCAAACATTACCTATTTTGAACTGTTAAATTGTGTTCATCGCGGTATGTCATATTTGGATCATTATGAATTCTGATGTAGCATCTACGCATGATTTTTTTTGTAATAAGAGTCTTGAGTTTGAATTAACTTCACTAACTTGTTTGATAAAATGTATAATGAGGTGTAGAGTGGTTTAAAAAAAAATACAATGAAACCACTTATATAACTTCCAAAACGCCTTTCTTAAACTCCTATATATAATTATATACAACTTATAAATAACTAAAAAATTTGAGTGTAACTAACTAAACATCTATTAAAAAATTTATTATATTAAATATCCAAAATATCTTTATTTACTTTTTTTTTTTAAATATTTGGTCATTATATTTTATACTCATAGTTTTATTAATTAATAGAAGTCTTTAAAATATCATCCCAAGACTTTAAACTCCATCACTTATTCTATAGTCCACTAATCAACTCCTTCAATTGTAAAATCTCACCTTACTTTTTACTTAATTCCTTAAGAATTTTATTTAGCTTATGGTCTCTAAAAATCAAATATTTTTCTAATAATTGAAATCTTCTTTGCATCCTCATCCCTTAAGTCAAGTTTAATGATCACGGCCTTAACCTAAAATTTTTATTTGCTCTTTATTCACTCCTAGTCTTTATAGTCATTTTGTTTTGTTTTACTTTAAAAACTTTTCCATAATCTCGATCGCACGCTTGATGATGTTGTACACTATTGTTGTTCTCTTAGTGTATTTCTATGACCATGATAGAAGTAATGTGTTGTCAGATGAGTTGCTTACTTTCATTTGGATCATAGTCATGTCAATGATAAGTAGGTGACTTAAATTTATAATATCTTATCACAATATATCACATACTCGTGACATTTCTTCTAATCGATTCACTCGTTACTCCTTCTCTCAAACACAATTGTTGTGTTGGTGGCCATATTGTGCTTCTTTATGTTGTTAACACCTTCATGTTGAATGAAATATTCAATTTTGATTATGTGTTTTCCACAATAATACATGAATGTGATCGTCATTCACGAACAATTACTCTAATTTGTAAATTCTTAATGTCTCTTTCACATAAATGTGAACAACAAGAGATTATTTTTCTGTTTTAAACTTCACTTAATAGGGATATGTAGAAAGAAAAATTGTTGTAAGAAATGAAAATGATGTAGATGTTAAGACTCTTTTAAGACTTGTTCAATCACCCCAATCATTAATGAAGTTTAAAATAAAATTAAAATTTTTTGTATTAGAATTGTTATTTTTTTTTTCAAATTCTACTAAAAATAAGATATTTCATTATTTGTTATAGTAAACCGATTATTTATCTAAAACAAATTAAGAATAAATTAATATGTCAATATTAATTAAGCAATGTAAGAATAAATAAGCAAATTAATGTAAAGGTCAAACACAGAATCTTAAATAAAAAAATTCAAATACTTAATAAAAAATTTAATCAACATTCAATTAAAAATAGTTAAATTTATTATAGATTTAAAATTTATTTGAGCTTTATATATATAAAGTATTTTACATTATTAATTATCTATAAGAACTTATAAAAATGAAAAACTAAAAGAAAAAAAATATAATTATGCTAGGTAGAAATTAATTCTATCTTAAAAAATAATAATTTTAATTTTTATTAAATAATTAGTTTAATATATATATATATATATATATATATATATATATATATATATATATATATATATATATATATATATATATATATCCTTACATAACGTACGTGAAATATGAAATTGTTATATATGTAAAATCAAAGCATTGAACAATAATATCACATCATAATTATATCATAATTATCTTACAATATATGATTATCACATATCATATATTCTATTATAATAGAAAATACATTTACTTTAATTTATGAAAGTATTTATGTAACTAATTTCTTTAATCACATATGTTCAATCTATCTTTTGTAATTTTTTTTTTTATACTCTTTATGGTCAATAGTGAAATAACCTCATTTACAGATATATATAACCTTATTTTTTTAATATTTATTAATCTTCATCAAATTATATTTTTATCAAATTTCATAAAATATATATAACATTTCAGATTAACCAATAATCTTTTTATATTATTAAATCACATTTAATTTTAAGAACCAAAATCTATTTCAGTCAAATTATAATGTTACATAATTTTATAACAATATATTTTATAAAATAAAATAAGTAATGTTTGTGTTTTGACTAATAATAATAATAATAATTATTATTATTATTATAAAAATAAAATTACACTAATATAATATAATTTTTAAATGAGAGAGACTATTAAAAACACAGGGAGTTAGTATAGTTAAGTTCTACTCCTAGAACTACGTGATCAATATCATTATAGTAAAATTGTACGGCAGACCTCTGACCTCTATGTATGCACACGGGCATCTAACTTTTATGTTTGAAAAACTAGCAAAAAATTGTTTGTATGCTATTTAAAAATATACATAAAAAACATCAGTTATAATTTAAATGACTCATAATAATATGATCTATTGTTAAAAATAACTCCACAAAAATCATTTAAAAGTACATTAATTAAAATTTTTTTGATTATTTCAATCTATTAGAAAGTGTTCAATTTTAAATAGTGGTAATTTTTTTTTATAAAAGTGTACCTTTTCAAAAATTTATAACAATATCAATTATTATGATTAAAACTTAATATTTTAACAATATTAAAAAATCAACAAATATTAAAGTATCTATAAACCTTTTATATAAGATTTTGTCGTTACCTACTTTAGGCCAGTCCGTGCTAAATTAATTGATCAAATTAATTAGTTATTGTAATAGTCCTATTACAGTATTAGTGTCTTTATTATTAGTTTTATTTATTTATTTTTGTTCTATGTAATTTATTTTTTCTTCTGTTTATTTTATATTTATTTAGTCTCATCTTTGTTGTTGTAGAGTTGATTTTTTATTATTTATATTTTTCATAATTATATTATCTATCAAAAAAATAAATATTATAAATTAAAACAAATAATATATTATTTATACCCTCAAGACATGATAACACAAGCGCATAGCCTGCATGAACGGAAAAGGAAGAAAAAGGAAATATACAATACTAAGCCCCTAATTATACAACTATGTTTCACATCCTCGTGCAACACTGCTGTGTAAAATGAAGGAGAACCAAAAATATGAGCTACATGAAACATTTAATATTATATATATAATTGCTTTCACTACTTTTAATATATAAAATTATAAATAATACCTCTTTCTTCCAACTATTCTTTTGCACTCCCCCAATGTTTGGCAAAGATTCTCTTACACCCAACATCAGTTAATGCGCGTTTATTTATTGATCTCATTCCTCTTCTACAAATGTTTTTTTCTTCTTCTTTTTTTAATGTTTTATTTTGATTAGAGAATATATTTAAATGGATTAAAATGGAATGAGATAAAAGTGAGAAGGGTTAAATAGATGTAAATAGAATAAAAAGTGGAAAAAAATAATATTAAATATTAAAACCATATTAAAGCATATTTAACAAGTGAAATTCCATTGGAAACTAGAATATTTAAGTATATTATCAGATTATGAAATTTATTTATTCATTATATTGAAAATTACAATTTAATGTATTCATGAGAAAACTACATTAACGTATTAAATACACATATCATTACATATTATATTACATAAACGTTACAATTAATAATAGTTTAAATTTTAATGATATACTGTAATAAATATATTATTTCAATTTTAACACAAATATTACACTAATAATAATGGACCATTATGAAATCAAGTGTCCAGTTCATTACTGTTATTATGAGTTATACTTTGCAATCATATATGATATAAGTTGGTTATAATAAAATATCTGATTTTAAAATAAGTAATCGTTACTTAAAAAATCATTAAATAAAATTTAATTTTAAAGATTAAAAATAATTAATTTTTATATTGATTAAGTTAAACATTAATTTAAAAATTAAAAAAATTATTATAGTTTCTAAATTAATTTTTATTATTAATAAATAGTTTTTAAATTAGTATGTAATTATTTATCAAAATTTTAATTAATAATTATTTAAATTCTAAATTATTTTGGATAAAATGAAATTGTGTGAGATAGATGTTTCAATTTGTTAAAAAAATTGTCAAAGCTTTTGATGACAAGATTGATTTATAAAAAGTTCTTTGACTTGAGTACAAACTTAGAAATATAAAAATAAAAAATAAATAAAAACATTAAATTGAGATAAATACTTCTTTTAAGTTTTATTTATAAATTTTTGAATCTCTCAAAATATCCAATTAAGTAATATCCTTGAAACTGATTTTAACGGGAATAAAAGTCATTGTTTTTTCAGTGTGTCCTACATGTAACTAATTTATAATTTCCACTTTCGGAAGTGAGTATGTATTTGGTTAGGCAACCTCCTATGGCAAGTGACTATATATCTTTTGGTAGTTGGGAACGATCTGGTTGTATACATAAGAGAGAGAATCATGATTTCGTTACCACTGTCACTGGTCCTGCGTAGCCAGCACTTATTTCATTCATATATATTTATTGAGATGTTTGCTTATAAAAGCATTAGTTTTTGCTCCCATGAATGAGAACAGGACCACCATTTCTTCAATGATTTTCTTATTTCATATTTTATTTAGTTACTAAATATTTAGAGAACAGATTAAAGCAAATGATGTAATATTGCTATTAATAAAACAAAGTTCAATTGAAGAGACTAATCTATTGAAGCAACTAGTACTCCGTAAATAAATTATAATTTGTGGTTTGTACAGTTAACATATTTTCAATTTTAATTTAATGAAAGAAATTTTATACATTTTAAACAACTCACAATTACATTCTTTTAATTTATATTTTTATAATGATTGTTAATACCGGCCTGAGGAAAGATTTTTTTTTGGTTATTTTGGTTTCTTTAAATTAATTAACCCATAAAAAAACTGGTTGGAAATACTCGAAAGAGTAAGAGGTTCTCCAAATTTTTTCATAATTATTTTTTATTTTTAAGAAAATGATTGTATTTGATTCAATTTGTCCTTTTTCCGAAAAAGAAAAGTAATAAAAATTGCCACCACAAATGGAGGAAGTTGTTGGTCTGGAAAGTACGTTGTGTAATAATGAACAACCATTTGACAGCAGGCTGGAGACAGATGTGGGAGAGCATATGCAATTTCCCTTGTACTCGATTACAACATTGACTCCATTATTCTGATTTAGAAGCACCATTAAGTGGTTCTTTTCCAATTTTAAATCATTGTAAATTGTAATGTATCATATTTATTTAATGCATTTTCTTATGGTTGCCAGTTATTAGTTCCATTAACTGATTTGTCTTTGTCACACTTGTTGGGTATTGGTTGAGAAGTTTCCTATCTATTTATTTAGGGACTAATGTCACAATAAAGTATAATTTCAGGCTCAAATTATTTATTTATTCCGTATAGACCTTCAATCCAAAGCATGGAAAATTTCCTTTAGAAACAAAATTTGCATTATTCTCACTTAAAAGAAAAATTAATTAAAACTTTACCTTATCTCTTGTAATTAAATGTAAAAAACTCATTCATTAATCTCTTCTACTTTCTCATAACAACCTAATTGCTTATTAGTTTTGTACGGTAGCCAGAATACTCACCTAGTTAGAATAAATTTTTACTTAGACTTCTAGGATGGTAAATCCTAATAATACTATTGAAACGTTTAAATTATTTTAATATAAATTATAATATTAAAAAAATATAATTAATAATAAATATAATGAATAGAGACAAATGGAGATTTCAACATACTACTTGTGTATTATTATATGAAGATTTCAACATAACTACTTTATTCAAATGGAGTAAACTTAGTTATTCTAAAACTCTTTTTCATAGTTCTTAGATTAAAATTCACCATGAATCTGATTCCGATTCTCCAACTCTCAACAATTTCAATATTAACATTATTCAACATCAAGAAATTTTTTAATGAACAAAATATATATATATATATATATATATATAATTCAAATTTAATTCAAACAATCAAATTATAGTAATAATTTTAACCACAAGTTCAAAAGTTACATAAGTCATCTAATATTCTTGAAAGTATTTCCTTTTATATAACCTCAATATTACATAATCCTCCTAAATATCAATGTAATATACATGTATGCTTCAATATCATCATTACAATCCAATAACAATAATGCATTATAGATTCCATCTCACTAAAATCCCGCTATCACAATTGTCAATTTTTTTCAAACAAAAAGATGAAGTTAGTTTCCTTTATCGTAATTTATGTGTTCTTCAAGAAATTATTCTAAAATAATAATAATAATAATATATATATATATATATATATATATATATATATATATATATATATATATCAAAGAAGTCATCTTGCTCTAAGTATGAGTAAAAATCAAACATATCCATATAATTTTATGCTAGCAATTATTTTCTACAATTAAAATCATATATATTAAGAAGTGGATTTTAAACTTAACCCAATTTTATAAAAACATACTTATAAGGTGAGGTTTGCATCCATTTATATATTATGAAATGTCATAATTTATAGTCGATGTGAGATTTCCAACATGCACCCTCACGACGAGGCTAGAACCTTTATAACTAATTAGATATCAATTTAAAAATTAATTTAAAATTTTTATTAATAATTACTTTAAATATCAATAATTTTTTTAATCTCTAAAATAATATATAATTTAGTTAATTATTTTTTATTTCTAAAATTGATTTCTATTTAATGATTTTCTTGTAGTGATTGAAGTAATACTCAATACTTTATTTTATATAAGAATAATCAATAATATTAAGCAAAAGAACAATTACAAATTAAGAGTGTCCCTACTCACCATCATCATGTTCACCCCAATTAAGTGCAAAAAGAATACAAACTCGTTATTGGTGTGTTTTTTTGCCCGCAAGAAATAGCTTGTAGTCTTGTAAATTACCAGCAAGACAATTAATGATTGATTTGTATTTTATAATTTTTTTAATAATTTAAATTACAATTAATTATTAATGACAGAGAGATAGAGGATAGTAGAGAAACAATAAAATGTTTTCATTTAAAATAATAAAAGATTAAAATGCAAAACATTTCATCTAAATAAAAGTTGAAAATGAGATTTTGTTGGAGAAGAGAGAAAGGATGGAGGCAAACAACAAAAGCAAATGGTGAAGGAACAAAGACATGAATGTTAGAGTTAATGGGAAAAAAAATATCCACCGCAACAAAATATTTATGTTTGTTTGTGTAATATTAGAGTTCTCATAGACAAGGATTTATTGTTTTTATTTTCACCATAAAAAAACAACTAATTATCTATCACCATCAAGTTAATCTAAATACATTATTTCTCTAAATATAGAAGTATTTTTGTTTTAAAACATTTCAGGAAATCTTAATAGTAGAAAATGAATAATTTTCAGTTTTAAATTAAAAAATAATTATTTCTTTAGTTACTTAAGTAATGTCGCATTATTATTTATTTTAAGAATTAATTTAACTTTTTTATATAATTAGTAAAACATTTTAATTTTCTGATCACATTCAGCAGGTAATGATTGAAAAAATGGTCAACTTTAATATACCAAATATAAGTATAACACCAAATTGGTTTTCTAAAATATGATAAAGTAATTTTTTTAACCATTATTATTATGATAAAGTAATTTTTGTTAACGCATAACATTTACATTTTTATTAGATTAACATATAAATATATATATATATATATAAATATAATTTTATTATTTTTACAAATAATTAATTAAAATAATAATACAATTTAAATATATATAATTTTATAAAAATAGTACTATAAAAATATACAATCATTATTTATTTATTTATTTATTTATTAATTAGTGTAGAATCCCTATATTTTTCCCATATCTAATAACCATAATATGCATGAAATATCAAAATAAATATATAAACATAATACAAATATGTTTACAACTCTTTCATATAATGTTTCAAAATATATCTCTCCTCACACCTGGTAATATAATATGTTTACCAGCTAGCTATTTTTAGAATTTCGAATATAAATATAACTTTAAATATCCACATAAAACCATCAATTATCATGCATTTTCATATAACCATTAAGTGTTTATCAAAATTCACAATTCATCCTTCTCATGTCAGATTTTTGCCAACTCACAACACATAAACACTTGACTCTACTTTTGAAAGACTCGTGTATTGAAATTAACATATTGAGACCTGCACTGTCATACTACTTGTTGTGAATCTACAACCATATGCATAAACATCTCAATATCTCATCATCTAGTATGACATGATAAATTCATATGACCTAAAAGATCATATTATATTTCAAACTGCAGACAAAGTTATATGAACCTCCTTTAACTCTCACAAACTGAATAACTTCATCTATGTGATTCCGTTATATCAATAGAGTCAAGATCATCTCATTAACGAGACCTAACAAATCAATACATCCTAATAACAATCTCAACACGGTATTTTCTTTCCTGAAAATACTATGTTTTGATCACACTTTCACATCATTGCATACTTCATTTAATCCATAAATACATTATTCAATGACATCATATTTTAAACGTTGTAAACATTTCAAATACATCTAAAAATTCACTTAACAACAATAAGCAATAATAAACTATGCTAAAATAATAATAGTATTTTTTTTTTTTGAAATGGCTTGAGCGAAAAATTTTGGTGTGAGCGAAAATGGACTACCCATGATTTTTTTGGCTTGAGCGAAAAAATTTAGTGTGAGCGAAAATGTACCAACAGGCACTCCAGAATTTCTCCATTTTCACTTGAACGGTATTCCATTTTGTTTAAGTGAAAATGGAGTAGAAAATACCTCAGAAATTACCCCTCTCGTTTGAGCGAAAATGGATCCGAGACTACCTCATATTTTCATTCAAATTGTTATTTTATCAAATATACTAAACCAAAGTAACAATTTCACTGTTGGAGTTGGATAATTACTCTAAATCAAAATCACACCACCAATACTCAACAACATTATCCTTTAAGTAATTCATCAAACTATTTACATTTATTCATTTACTTATTCAAATCAAAACGATATAATTTTATAACATCTACCATATCTAAAATTTCACATTCTAATTTCAACCAAATTCTAATATACTCAAAACAACCAATCTTGCAAGAAGTTTTGAGGTGACCACGTTATCCTCCACATCTAGATCTTTTATCCTAGAGTTCTATTAGAAATTTAAAACTAACTTCCCTTACCTGAACTTAAGCATATGCTCACTAAGAGTTCCAAACCTACCAAAAACTCAAGGCTGGCTTAACCTGCATCACAGAGTCCTAATAAAAAAATCTAACTATATCATTAGGACCCTGAGCTAATAGGAATTAACCTCGAAGCTAAAAGATTCACATGCAAAGCCTATGCAGAGACAAACTTAACAAGTTCAAAATTTGACTAAAAGAGAAGAGCAAAAATGAACATACTCTATTAAAGATTTTTATAGGACAATCTTGTAGTATTTATTGTCAGGAGTCTAATAACAGATTCTGATCGTCAAATTGATAAGCGAGGAGATAAGAGAATGTTAGAGAGAAGAAGGAAAAAGAAGTAGAGAGATGATGATTCTTTTAAAATGAAATTTGAATAACTGAATTTCTATTTATATACTCTTTTAACTTTCTCGGTCCGATTAGAAAGAAAGTTCTTTGATTATTTTAAAATAAAAAATTTATTTTATTATTTATTTTATTAAATAAATAAATAATTTTCTATTTATTAAAAAGTAAAATTACCCCAATTAAAAGACGACACAAAAAGAAGTTAACAAATATTGTATCTTTTTATATTGTGGTATGAATTATTATTATTATGTCAAGTTAGTTACTAGAGAAATAATTTTTTTAATTAGAATTTACATTATTTAAACTAGCAGAAATCTATATATAATTATATATAATATTAAAAATGAATTAAAAGATGTCAATTAAACCAAATAATAAGAAAAAAAATAATTTGTAAGAGAGATGAAGATATAAAAAAAAATACTTTAAGTTTCTAACAACATTTCCATATCTAATAAAGTGTTACACGTTTAATAACAACTGTTTCATTTTGCGTTTGACAAATTACTTCACATTTAAAATTTAATATCTAAAAAGTATTAATGACTTTATTATTTGCTTAACTATTATTTGATAATGAATAGGACAACTGATATTCATTATGAATTAAAATTTTAATATCTAAAAAGTATTAATCAACAGGTATTTATTTGACATTTATTCTACAAAATTAGCATTCTACAAAATTGTCCTATATCTCTTGAATAGGTGAAGATGCTAAATTAATTTTGGATATTTGAAATAGTTGAGTTGGCAGCCAACTCTTAGCAGCAACATCAAATCTAAATCACAGTTATTATTTAACTAAAATAGGGCTAATATTGTACAGATATGGCCTGTGCTGTTCTGTGTCGAAGACTCGTCTTAGACCAAAGATGGAACTAATTGTTCATTTAAACTCTAAATTAACACAACTCAAAGTGTCTTTCGTTCACGACGAGTTTCCTCTTATCAATTTTTTCTTGTTTCCGTGTGCTACCATTCTCAGAGGCGTCATGCAATTGCCCAACCAAACCCTCTTGAGTAACGGTGTGCTCGTTCACACGCACTGGAAATTTGAGAAAAAGATGGAAGATTCAATTCAAACTTCGCTTTCATCCCCGAAGGACCGGTATGTGTATTATTTATCGTTCCAGGGAGTTACATCATTAACGCACATAACTGGTTAAATATCATAAATTCATATAAAAAACAGAAATAAGGTAGACAATACGGTTGGGTGGGGACGTGTGAGTTGGAGAAATAATGCCTTTTCATTTGTTGTAAATAGAGGTAACATGTGGGGGCATTTTCCCCACCACAAGAAAAAGAGTTTCAAGAACGGCATTAGCAAACATTTCCTTTATTTTTTCGAAAGTAAATTATAGGACTGCGTGCTTCCAATCAAACTCAAATTTACTGGTTGGACTTTCGTCTTTGCCTGCGCGCTGCAAAAACTGCCTTGAGAGTCAAGAGTTGCTTCACACATGCACTTTTTTCTTTTTGTTTCATTATTCATAAATTATAATATGATAATAAAATTATAAACAGATTCGTCTTTTGAATTAAATTTTCTGCAGAGGACAGAGGAGAGACGGGCCAGAGGGTTTGCCTCAGAGAAGAAAAGAATCGAGTCGACGCCGAGAGAAAAGGAGAGCGAGGAAGAAGATGGATTCGCCGGCGATGACCGGTGAGACTAAAAAGATAGCGGTGCGGTCGTCGATTGTGGAGTCCTTTCGCGGTTGCGGTCTGTCCGGGATCCGAATTGACAAGGAAGAGTTGAAGAAGCAGCTCACCATGCCGCAGTACCTGCGTTACGCAATGCGCGATTCCATTCGCCTTAAGGACCCCGCCGGCGGTGAGTCCCGCTACATCAACCGCGCCGACGGCGAGGATTCCGCCGCTCCGCCATGTCCCATGGTCGTCTTCATCAACTCCCGCAGCGGTGGCCGCCACGGCCCCGCTCTCAAGGAGAGACTCCAGCAACTCATGAGTGAAGAGCAGGTACTGCTGCTTTAAATTGCCTGGGAGTGTTTAAAATCTCGCTGTCGCTCTCTCGTTTGTATCTATGTTTTTACGAATCACTTGTCGCTAAGCAGAGGAAATTGTTAAATTAATCGGATCTTGTTAGTGAGACACTGAAACTTCTGAACTGAGAGAAGAAGAGTCGATTTGAAGGATTCTACTAGCTATAGACAATGCAATTGCTTTGAGAATCACCATGTCCTGTTACTTAACTGTTTTTTTTTATTTGACGCGTATGTGAAATTCAAGTTACTCTTTAGATGTGGTTTCGTGGTTCGAATTTTTACTTCTGTTATTATTTTCTCTATAACTTTGTTCGTCTTTACATGTCGTGATTGTTGTTTGGTTGTACGGTGCAGGTTTTTGACTTATCAGATGTGAAGCCTCATGAATTTGTACGGTATGGATTGAGTTGTCTGGAGATGTTGGCGGGCCTTGGTGATTCTTGTGCCAAAGAAACTCGTGAAAGAATCAGGGTTATGGTATGTTGATTCGAGAACTGGAACATGCATTACAATTCATTCTTATGATATAAAGTACTGCGTGTGACTGCTTAAGTTGTGATGGCTCCCGTATTTGGTTTCTTTACGTTGTGCATACCTGATTTAAAAAATGGGCAGTTATTATAATTAGAAGAGGATTTGTTACTTATTCTATTTTTTCCTCCTCCATAAAACTGAAATAGATGAGGTATGATTGGCAAGTGATTGGTTATGCAGTTATTTCTTTAATTTCTAAGTTAAAAATGTGATTGATTGCACATAATTGGAATTATAGTACGTACTGGATACAAATATTAGATAATATATATATATATATATATTATATACATTACTATATTTTGGAAATCTCAAAACTGGTTAATTGGGCAGGTTGCTGGAGGTGATGGTACAGTTGGTTGGGTATTAGGATGTCTTACAGAACTTCGCACACTGGTTCGAGAGCCAGTTCCTCCGGTAGGGATCATACCGTTGGGTACAGGCAATGACCTTTCTAGGAGTTTTAATTGGGTAAGCCTCCATACGCTTGGAAATAATGGGTTAAATGAATGTTGGGTCTACTGTACTAATCTGTCTTTCTGATATTTTTCAGGGTGGGTCATTTCCCTTTGCATGGAGGTCTGCTATTAAGAGAACTCTTCAAAGGGCTAGTACTGGGACTGTCAAGAGTTTGGATAGGTTTTGTGTATTTTGGTTATAGTTTATATGTTTTTCCTTTACTGGGTTAATTTTAATGGGGGATATGAAGTCACTGAATGAAATGAGTCTGGCTTTCAGCTTTTGCCATGGTTAATTGCAGATAAAGTATGAGGATCGTAAATTTAAAATTATTTGTATTGTACATCTTCTATGTATGAATTCTTAGAACTGTTGACTTGAATTTGGGTTTTATACGGATATATACTTTTATTGAGTTCTCTTTGCTTTGTGGCTCACATATATTAAATTGGTATAATATGTTTTTCAATGCAGTTGGCGAGTTTCACTTGCAATGCCAGAAGGCACATCTGTGAAGCTACCGCATTGTTTGAAGCCTGCAGAAGAGTTCTCTCTTGATCAGGTTATTGCCTGGTTTCTCATATGATTAATGCGTTTTAGCTCTGTATATGAATTGGTTAGGCTTGTTTTCTTGAGCATAGAGTATGTGGCTTCCAAATGCACACATCCTTCATATATAGGAGGAAGATTAGGTTAGCAGTAATCTTTGGTTCCCAAATGATCATCCTTCATATATAGGTCTCAAAGGATTAGGTTAGTAATAATATTTTGTGATGTTTCAAGTTTTTCCAGAAATCACAACTACTTACTCAAATAATGAATATCAATTTTTGTGCACACAATGACCCATTGGTGCATGATTATTCTATAAATTTTAATAAAAATATACTTCTGTACAGCATGTGCCCCAACTTTTTTTTTACAATTGGCCTTGTCAAGGCCTTTTTAGAGTGTCACTCCGATTAAACTTAATTCTTTACATAAATGGTTGTTTCTTGTGCACTCAACTTCCTATTAAGTGTAAATTTGGAAAAGACTGCAAACTATTTGATTCAGCATGCAACTTTTCACAAATTTTTTTCTCAATTCTTGCTGTCCAATTGTAACATGCAATTTTTTGTGTGTCTGCTCTCTGCAGGGCTTCGAAATTGAGGGAGAACTACCAGAGAAAGTTGCAAGTTATGAAGGCGTGTACTATAATTACTTCAGCATAGGTACTTGAATCTGTATATCAGTAGTGTTATATTGGTGCCTAAAATGAAAATTTCTGTAGATGGTATCATCTCTATTTAGATTTTTAGTGCATTAGATGGTAGTTGAGATTAATCATTGAGAAAGAAGTTACTACTTTACATGTGATTCTACATGTTAGTTGTATGACATGTTTTAAAGACAAATTGTTCCTTGCATGGTATTGATGCATCCTAGGGAGTATTTCATGAATGGAGTTACTGACTTATCATGGATGCTGCTCAAATTTTCAAAGCCTGAAGATTGGGCTTTTAGGCCTACTACAACTATTTTGTGCTACAATGGCTTCAGACTTTTTAGCAAGATGTGACCATGCCATTGGATTGTCCGACTGAAGCTAATTGAGAATTCCTTTTATACCTTAGATTTTATGTTTGTTTTGGTTTTCTTCACCTGTTTACGAGTGTGTGTATGTTCCATATGTACAATGTAGAAACTTGAGATGCAACAACTTTCTTGGCTTTTGGGTGGTTGATAGAATGGAAAAGTTTTTAGATTGTCTATTCTGTATTTCTTAGCATTCATAGAATATCTTGTTATGCTCTCTCTACAGGAATGGATGCCCAAGTGGCTTATGGCTTCCATCATCTACGTGATGAAAAACCTTACCTTGCAAGCGGTCCAATTTCAAATAAGGTATTAAAGCTATGGAGTTGTGTAACGTGTTTTATAAATTTCCTTCTTTCTTGCTTGCTTTAGTTTACTTAATTTGATACTGTTTTTAAATGGTAATATATTCTTTCTTCTTTTTTTCTTTTCGCAGCATGGTATTTGAGATTAACATATTAGCACAAGTGTTAACAGTCTAATAGCCACTATGTCTCCTAATAATGGATTGTGATCATTGATAAATCCTTTTCTTTCTGATTGCAGATTATATACTCAAGTTACAGCTGCACACAGGGCTGGTTTTTCACACCTTGCGTAAGTGATCCAGGTCTAAGGTAAGATATGCCAGCTAAAGCTGTTTTATTCATGTGATAAATCAGAAAAAGCAAAATGCTCATAATTTTTGCTTCCTTTTTTTTCACCTTATGTGCAACGGATATCACTCTTCATTAGACAAAAGAAAATAGTTTACCATTGCAACAATAATGATTCTTTTGTTAATGTAAAGAATTGGAAATATGAGTTGGCATATGATCTCCTCTACCTATTTGTTGTCTTTGGAAAAAAAAAATTCCTGGATAGTGAAGAGTTTCTGATAATCTGTCTGCTGATGGATTCTCACATGTATATGTTAGATAATATGCATGTTTTGTGTTTGTTTCTCTGTTATTTTTATCGAACCCCACTTATTCAATGACTAGACAGAGACACAACACGCTCCAAAACATGACCTGTCATGTGAAATTTGTACATGAGAGAACGCAAACCCCATCTGTTTAACTTGACATGATTTCACCTTTTGAGTGCAAGCTGAATATAACTTTTACGCTACTGCAGAAAAATAGAGAAATTCTCTCTTGATTTTATAGCCCATGCTTGTTATAAATACAATATTGGATAATTTGAGTTGAGAAGAGTCATTTCATCCTCCACCATGCATGGTCAATTTGATTATTCTTCTGTGTCCTGCACGAGTCTTGTGTCTTAATCTGTTTTACAACAAAGAAGTAGAATAATGTCTTTAGATTATGGTGATCTGCGGCTTCTTTCCATGGATTTCATGAGTTATAGTGAGAGATGAACTTGTATAATGACTATTTATATTGAAACTCACATATGTTTGTTTTTATTATATAATAAAGGAAGATGACTGACTAATAGCTATTCCTTATTGCTATAATCCTAAACGTCCTTTCTGTCATTAGGGGACTTAAAAACATTTTGCGGATGCATATCAAAAAGGTCAATAGCTCAGAGTGGGAGCAGATTGCAATTCCTACAAGGTACATTTCTCATCTATAGTATAGTTGTTGCTGATGCATATTATTAAGTGTAATCAAATCAATGTTTTCAAGACAGGCTGATAGATACCCATTAGTAATTAGTTAGGTGTTCGTTAGTAAGGGACTTGGTTTGGGTAGTTGGGCAGGCTTAAATAGTATAAGAAATAAAGCACATGGCCTCTAAACAAAGAGGGGTGGTTGAGAGAGAAATTATTTTTCATTCGAGAATGTGTGAAGTGGGCAGTTGTAGTCTCCCGTATATCTTGGGAGATCTTTTATTTTGTATCTTCTAACTCTAACATAAGGCAAGGCACCACAATAGGGATTTTAGGTTCATCAATAAAAATTCGTTATTTTGCTTAGATTCTAGACGAGTTCTATCATAGGAATCGTTGCCTTTTACCATTTGTAATTTTTGAAGTGTGCATTTCTTCCTCGTACATCTAGATTTTGGAAATTTGAATTATATTTTACTGCATAGTAATGTAGCAAGAGTCACAATCACAACTCAATGTCTCGTGTGAAATTTTTGTTCTGGTCCACTTTGCATGATGTGGTTACGTTATTCCTTTCAGTGTAAGGGCAATAGTTGCTCTGAATCTTCACAGCTATGGAAGTGGGAGAAATCCATGGGGTAAACCAAAACCAGAATATTTGGATAAGGTATGTTGCCTAAGATAATACCTCATTAAGGTGATGATATGAAAGCATCCTATCTCGTGTTCCTTTCAATTATAAAAAAGATCTACGGATACATACTTTGTTGCTGAATATAAGCTAACTTGTTGAAAATCTTTAAGGTTATTTCAATTTAATTATGTTTGACTGAATAGACTTTTTGATGTGCTTTCAGAGAGGCTTTGTTGAAGCTGATGTTGCCGATGGGCTCTTGGAAATATTTGGTTTAAAACAAGGATGGCATGCATCGTTTGTCATGGTTGAACTGATATCTGCAAAGCACCTAGCTCAGGTAGCACTATTTATTGTTTGTGTTTGAGTGAATTGCTTACCTAGGTTCCCTGACTGCTTTTGTCCGAGAGGTTGACACATTCTAAATAATAACCCATAGCCTTGACTTGTTCGATTTAAAGAGTCTCATACTATTCTGCATCTGTGTTGATCTTCTTCACTTGTATATTATGGCTAATAGAATATGGAAAGATCTAGCTATAAATGTCAGATTTATGATTTTGAGAGCACCTCGGCCAAAAAACTTAGTATATCTTGACACCTCTGCCCAAGTGTTTTTCTGGGAAGAAGGTGGTGAGAAAAAAACTGGCCGATTGAAAATTCAATGACTATATGTCATTGAAACAAATATCAACTGCAACTGACTATTAAATGATGCGGGCCTGATTTCTTATACGACTTGTATCTAGTGTTTACCACTAAAATTTTTAAAACTTCATATTTGAGTTCACTTTCAACTTAAATTTGAAAAGTGAAAAACCCTTTTTCCCGTCTGCCAGTATAGAGGGCTCGTTCTCTTTTCTTTTGTAGGGAATTTGTTGACTAGTCTGATCATAGCCCACCTCTCTAAAATGGAATAGTCTTGGTCTCCCTTGTTTTTATATTGCCATGATTTGCGTTGTGAAATTGTCTTTCTCAGTGATCAGTACACCGCCACTGGTTTCTCATGACTGTTCAATTCTATTTATATCTTTTAGGCATCAGCTGTTCGATTGGAAGTGAGAGGTGGACGGTGGAAAAATGCCTATATGCAAATGGACGGAGAACCCTGGAAGCAGCCATTGAGCAAGGACTTCTCAACATACGTGGAAATAAAGAGGGAGCCTTTCCAGTCACTAGTTATCAGTGGAAAAAAGTAATTCTTAGGTGGTTGACTTTTCCACTTCTGGAATTCATGGAAGGTTTTTTGTATTATATGCAATCTTAGGAATTGGCTGTCCGTTACATGGAAAGTTTGATGTTGTAAAAAATAAGTCTTTTGTTTTATTAAAATCTTGTTTATGCATAGTGAGAATAATTCTTTGATGGTATCCATAGCTGGTGGCAGTCATGGAAGGCATACGTGTATGTAATCTTGGGCATTGGCGCTCCATTATATTTGTATCGAAAAGTTGTAAAAAAAATGTCTTATTTTTGTGCTAATGACCTATCCAGTTTCCATAATCTTTGAAGCTTGCTATTGTCGAGTTGTCTGAAAATTATGCCGTTGAAAGGAATTTATATGGCTGGAAAGTAATGTTTAAGATGTCAAGTTACATTTAAAATTGAAAGGTTTAAAGAATACTTTCTCGGATCAAATTAAGTTCATTAGCATACATTTCTGTCACGGGTCACATCACTTGATATGCAAATATAAAAATCAAGAATTTTTTTGGGTTTGTTGCATTTTTATTTTTATTAAGATATGATTTTCTGCGGATGATTTTTTTTTTGCTATAACCACTCCTATGAATGAATGAAAACATAAACTAAGTTTTTTCATAAATTAAAATTAATTTATATTTATAGAATTTTCCGGTATAAATTTTCTAAATATTTATAAAAACACACGAAAAATAAATTAATTTTTCATTAGCTAAAATTAGATTATAGAGAAAATTATTTAATTTTATTTTTCAATATAGTTTTTTCTTCTAAAAATACTTAAATTAAATCTATTTTATCAATAAATATATTATTTTAATATAGGTCTATAAACATCAGTTACTTATAATTGGAAGTTATTGACTTGAGAAATGAAGACAGTTTTTTAATAATAAGTCTGCGTGAAGACATTCATTTAACAATATAGTCTTGTGCAAGATGATAAGAAAACTTCTTATTAATGAGCAAAACCTATAGAAGGTTTACATTGAAAAATATAAAATTGTTTTTGTTGGGATTGTGACTTTTCATAATTTCTTCTAAAGAGGATTAAGATAAGAATTATAATGGACAATCCATTTATAATTTCGAGTAATTCTTGGAATTCCGAAAGAGTTTAAAGATATTAATTTAATAATAGCATTGAATGTTAGAAAAGAATAAATGATATAGTTAAATGAAAAGGGGACTGAATTGGTTTTAGAAAAAAATCAAAAAGATTTGTTCTTTTTGTCCTTTTTATCAAGTTGTTTTAAAACTGTAATTAACTCAGAAATTAGATTTGAAGAAAGATTGCACAATAAGTTTAAAAAAATTAATTATAATAATTTTTTATTATCTTTAAAGTATGTACAAAGCACTCACAATAACAGTTATAAACACAAGACAACCAGCAAAAACTAGATCAACTATTAAATACACTCAAAGAGGATACAAATAAGATAAACTCTTGATTACACAAGATATAAATTGGAACACTCTCCTACAATATTAAAGCAGGTTAAAACAGAGAAATAATGTATCAGAACTCACAAAATTTTTAGCACAACACAACTTTTGATTTTAAATCTTGAAAGTTCTGACAATTTGAGAATAGCTTAGATAATATCAAAAGAATCTGTGTTTCAGAGTAGTATTTATTTTATAAAAAGTGAGAACAAAGTTCTATTTATAGAAATAAGAAAACACTTATTTAAAAACAAAATAAACATAATTAATTGAAAATTTCAAGTTAGTAATAAATTATTTTCACTTAAATTTAAAAATAGCTGCAACACTTTCTATTGTAATTGATTATGGGATGTATTAATCGATTATTTCCGTTTTGTATTTAATTTAAAAAAATAAGTTAATCGATTATACAAAATTTTAATTAATTAATTTATAAAAACATTGAAAACACTTATGGTTTAATCGATTAACTGAACTCATCATTATTGATCATCCTATTTTGAAACTTTTCATAAACAATTTAATCAATTATCTAAAAAATTTAAATGATTAATAAAGTCATTAAATTTTTTTCTCATATTTTAAACCTCTTAAAAAGAGTTCTCTTTTAATTGATTTTAGTATATATTGTGTACTAAATTAAAAAACTTTTTTTTATCAGCAAATAAATTAAAAACCTTTTAATACCTTGTGTAGAACAACTCTCAAAACATATTCAACGTATTCGTTTTTAACATATTCATCTTGAAACATCACCAAAACATCTTCATTGGAAGTTTGAGTCTTCCATTCAAGTTCAACATTGAGGATGTGTGCTGGTAACGTCATATAAATATTACCAAGAATATTCACAAATCTTGTATACTTAACTAAAAATCTACTAAACGCATCTATGAAACTTTATAACTATAGTTTTTATAATAGAACTGAGCTTATAAGTTTGATGAAGAACCAAGACTCTTTCTTTTTGCAACTCCATCGTTTCTTCTTACATCTTTACATATGTAGAAAATGCTAAAAATATCCTTTTATGTAGAAGATTTTAGATTGAGTGATAAGAAAGTTTGTGGATACATAATGTAAAACTTAAAAATTTGATTGTTGTGTTTCGGATTAACAATATAAAATTGTTTATTTTTAATATTGTTTAATTTTTTAATTGTATAATTTAGAGCATATTTCTATATTATAAAATCCAAAACATATTTCTATTCAAAATACATTCCATAATCCAAATTATATTTTAACTTCCAGATTAGTTAGTTTAAAATTAATGTTTCACTTATGGATTGATTAATCTAAAATTGATTTTTTATTTTTAAATTAGTTAATCCAAAATTAGTTTTTTCATTTATGGATTACCAATCCACTTCTTTTAATAGAACTTTTGATCCAAAACCTGTTTAGAATCCGAAAGCCAATTGATTTGAAATTGTTTTATAATAGGGATTGTATCTCGAATTTAAGTAGAATTTCAATGGCTCTGGAATCTTCTGGTGTATAAATGGAACACAATAACTTATATTCCTAAAAGAACTAAAAATATTTGGGATAATAATATGACCCACTTTACTCAAAACATGGGCAAGGAATACGTGAATTCAAAGCTGTGCGCACAAACACATCCATTAAAGCTGAACTAAAAACAAACACATCCATGAAGTACTCACCACAGCCAAGACTGACTCCAGATTCTGATGTTGCCACAAGATGCACGGAAACCTCACGTGCTAGCGAAACCACTGGAGTAACCACAGGCTTGTAAGAATGCTTTGCTTGTTCCTATGACTTCTGCAGCTTTGAAATAGTGTTTTGATTCTTCTCCTCTATTACCACAAAAAGGTTCTGAATTTTTTTTGCAAAGGAGTAGCCTCAACATAATAGTTATTGTTATTATTAATATTATTGTTAATATTTTTTTCTTGTTTATAATATTATAAGTTGAATTTTGATTTTAGAACTAAAATTTCATTACAAGAAATATTGAGATTAGTCTCCCAAAAAACCCACATAAAGATTAAAAGAAACACTAAACTCACTCTAATTATCATTTAGTGTCTCTCTTTTAATCTTTGTGTGGATTTTTTGGAAAGACTTGTCGGGTATGAAGCCAGGACCAATTAGATTGGACTGACTAGACACCATGTTTTAGTGAGTGGGCTTAATTATTGTGTCTCCTTTATCTCTATTTAAAGAGATCATTGTACTTGTAATTGGTGTGCAACAGGAATGAAATAAAACCTAATAGTTGCCCGTGTGGATGTATGTTGCAGTTGGTGACCGAACCACGTTAAATCCTGTATCGTTTATTTTCCTGCATTGATTTGTGATTATGTGTGTTGCTTCCGTGTGCATTTTTCCTATCAAGTGGCATCAGAGTTTGGTTCGTTTACACATTAGAGATCCGATCAACAGAAATTAATCGACTCAAGATGTAAAAATTGCGGCTGTAGCAGCGTCCAAAATCTAGGGTTTCACAGATACGACAATAGCGTCCTAAAGCTAGGGTTTTGTAGAGGTGGCAGCAGCGTCCCAAGTTAGGGTTTCGCAGAGGTGACAGCGGCATCCCAAAGTTAGGGTTTCGCAGAAGCGGCAGCGGCAATGGCATCCCAAAGTTAGGATTTCTTAGAGGCAGAAGCAGCGTCCCAAAGCTAGGGTTTCGCAAGGGCGGCAGTGACGTCCCAAAGCTAGGGTTTCGCAAGGGCGATAGCGACGTCCCAAAGCTAGGGTTTCGCAGGGGTGGCAGCAGCATCCCAAAGCTAGCGTTTCGCGGGGGCGGCGGCGAATCGCATTTCACGGCAAACAGGTGCAGGTGCTTGCGGTGAGCGAGACGACATGGAGGTGCAGTGCAATGGCAGTGACATAAGACGCAGGGTTGCACGTGCGTTCTGCAGGTGTGTTGGTCTGAGACGGCACAAAGTGTAGTGCGACGACGGTGACCAGTGATGCGGTGGACGCAGGTGGTTGCGTGCGAGTTCTACAGGTTGGCCGTTGGTTCTGGGCGCTATCGCAGGTGCTGCTGGTGCGGTAGTGACGATGCAGTGCTAGGCGCGGGATGTGGCTGTTTTTTGCTACGGCACGGAGTTATGACAATTCAGTTACTAAGCACATCATTAAAATGAATTTGATCTTAGTCAGACTTACGTTAGTGGGTATTAAGTTCGATGATGAAGTTCAAGCTTTACTACTGTTATCATCTTTGCCTGACAGTTGGTCTGGAACGGTTACAACAGTTACCAGTTCAGCAGGACCCGATGGATTCACTTTTGAGAAGATTCGTGATCTTATTCTTGGCGAGGATGTCCGAAGAAGGAGTTCTGGGGAATTATCTAGTGAATCGCTATATGTCATCAGAGGTAAGAAAAATATCAGAGATAGTGGGAGCAAGAACAAAAGAAGGAGTCAGTCAAAGACTCGGAATTGCTCAAGTGTAACATGTTGGAACTGCAAGGAGGTGGGGCATTTGAGAAATCAATGTCCAAATGATAAACAAGTCAACATTGCAGAAGACTCCGCGGACGAGGATCTCTTAGTCTGTTGCGCGGATAGCAGTGTGGATTCCTGGGTCATGGATTCTGGTGCTTCATTTCATGCTACCTACAGTAGTGAAGCATTGCAGAATCTAGTTATTGGGGATTTTAGAAAGGTAAGACTAGCAGACAACAAAACTCTTGATTTTACGGGCATGGGTGACATAGTGTTGAAGACGCCAGTCGGTTTCTGGACTTTGAGGGATGTCAGAGTTGTTCCAAGCTTGACGAAAAGTTTGATTTCTGTTAGGCAGTTGGACGAACAAGGACATGAAGTCAAGTTCGAAAATCAACAGTGGAAGGTCATCAAGGGAAATCTTGTCATGGCCCGTGGAAGAAAGAGAGGTTCGTTGTATATGGTCGAATTACTGTCTAAGGGAATGACCGCCCCAGTTCAGAAGATAAACAAAGTCCGATTCACAGAATCTCGTGGGTAGAAGAGGGTTGTCTTTACAAGAGAGAAACCTAGAGCCACAGGTTAGATTCAGGATGAACGAGCATGGAAAGGTTCAGGTAGACCAGTCAGAGGTACTTATGGCAGTGAGAGCACGGGTCGTGTTTCAGCTGAGGTCCCTAGACGACAGTAGGTTAGGAGAACTAAATTTTAGCTATTGAAACATCTTCAAAAAATTTCTTGTTGAGTATGGAGAGTGTTTGTTCTCAGGTGGTTCCAGGATCCGACAGTTCTTGCAAGTGGGAGCCGGTAGGAATAGAGAATGGGTCAGTGGCAGTTTCAGTCATGACTGACGTGTTGAAATTCAGGGGAGTTTCAACGAAGCCTTCAAAATTATTAAGAAGGTTGGTGGCAACTAGTGGTGGAACATTGAGTTCCGGTGACAGATTACAGAAATACATGTACACAGTTGAAGCGCAGGTGAACATTGTTCTGTGGCTTCAAGTGGGAGATTGTTGGGTATGAAGCCAGGACCAATTGGGTTGGACTGAGTAAACACCATGTTTTAATATTGTGTCCCCTTTATCTCTATTTAAAGAGATTATTGTACTTGTAATTGGTGTGCAACAGGAATGAAATAAAACCTAATAGTTTCCCGTGCGGATGTAGGTTGAAGTTGGCGATCGAACCACGTTAAATTCTGTGTCGTTTTTTTTTCTTGCATTGATTCGTGATTATGTGTGTTGCTTGCGCGTGTGTTTTTCCCATCAAACTAATATCTATATTTTTTTTAGTGTTTATTTTGAATTTAGATTTGTAATTCAAGAGAAGTTATTTAAATTTTGGAACGTGTTGGAGAATGAAATACAAAACAAAAACAAAGTGTACTGTGAAATCATATATATTTTTTAAAAATTTTTATCAATAGATTAATTAAATGTGATTTAAAATATCTTTAATTTTAAAAAATGGATAAAATAATTATATTTTAATAATCGCTTCTTATATTAAATGTAATTTTAATTAAATATAATTTAAAATATTCATAATTAAAAATACTTTTTATTATTTTAAGTCACATTTTTTTAATATAATTTATTCACATTTATAAGAGTGTTAAATCACAACTTTTAAATCATAATTTTATTATTTAGTCTGTATAAAGATAACAATTAAAATAAATTGTTATAAATAAATAACGATACCAATGCGATTTTTTTATAGTTCTTAAATCACATTTATAAAATCGCCATTTTTTTTACATGTAGATAATAATTATAGAAGTCTGACCTAATTAAGTTGGCTAAAATAAAAATTAATACAGTGACAATAACACGAGAAATGATATTAATTAGATAGTAGTTTTAGTTTCCAGAAAATGGTAGCAATGTTTGTTATGTTTGTTTTGATTATCAATGTCAGTATTGTTATTTGAGACTAAAATTTAGATATACTGTTGTCGAGAAAATGCAATTTATAAGCATATTGTGCAAAGTCGCTTTGTAATTAAGTTACTCCAAGCAATTTTTCGTATGAGAGTTATCCCTGTAACTGAAAACAAGAATATACTAACCCTATAGCTGAAATAAGAGTTATTTCTTGTATCTTTTAACTGTGCAATTCTATGTAAATTTTACAATATTTGTTTATATATATATATATATATATATATATATATATATATATATATATATATATATATATATATATATATATATATATATATATACCTTGATTGGACTATATATGCTTTCTCTGGTTGTTGAAAGTCAATTTTATTGTTTTGAAATTAATCATCTTAAACCTGTTTTATTTGATATCTTATCAAATATTATAATTTTTTATTATGATGACGATTGTGAGTTTTGGTATGGCATAGGTTAGCGGGGGTATTTCTCCCACGTATAGATAGAGAACCCTATAACCACATCACAGAAAAATATGTTTAAATAATAGGATTTTTTTTAAGGCTAAACTAACGAATCAAAAGTGATAAAATTATCGCTATCATCACTACTTCTACTTGTGTTAGTTGTGTTCTGTTTGGACTTGTTATTCTAGTATTTATGACAACGATATCAAAGGTTGTAATTGTTTTGTAGTTTTGATTGTACTAGTTTAATATATCCTAATATAGATTACTTTCTACTCACTATTTAGTGGATCTAATATCAATATTTTAAATTTCAGTTGGATAGTAATATTAAGATTAATAACATATTTTATGAGTTTGATATTCTTGAGTTGATTGATGAAAGAATGTATGCTATCTTTTCAAAAAAACATCTCATTGACTTCTTTTATATAAATTATAAATAATTTATCCTATATTTTTTTACTTATTTTGGTTTAATTCCTCAATGTTTAATGTATCGGTATAATATAAGAATATTATCACACAAAAATTATTATTATTAAAAATACATGGTTTAGAAGAAAATGAAAAATATAATTTTATATAAATATTTGAAATAAAACCAAAAATATATAAGCGTGGTTCAAACCCAGAAAGATTCATAATTACAATAATTATAGTAGACTTAATGAAGGTTTATAATAGTATATGCCCTTTGATATGCATTTTTTATGCATCTATCTTACTTTTCAATAAAATACAATAATATAAATGTTATACTTACATAGAGACTGTTTTATCTCATTTTTTACAAATTAACCATACATTCTATTTTATCTATCTTCAACCATGGATTCTTTCCCAATTTAATATAGCCATGTTATATGCTAATAAGGGATCTGTATCTTTATTGACAAGGTCTTAAGCCACTGTTCCATGAGTTGAATCTTGAATTGGATTGGAAAAATGGGGGACATACCTCTCAGTCAATGCTTTAGCCATCAGAATGAGTCTTTGCCAAATAAATCTTTCTGAAATCAACAACGCTGATAAAGTAGAAATCCCAGAAATAAAGAAAAGCCCCGCGAAGCTATGAAAGCTGAGACTGAGAGGTGCATAAGATATTTCCGCAGACGAGTTGTCTCCTCCAATATCATTCTTTCCAAAATATTTTTCCTCAATCTCATTCATTAATCTACTTTCAATTACATTCAGGATGCCTCGCGAAAAGTAAGCCGTGAGATTGGAGTTTAAAGGGAATGCCTGAAAAATAACATAATTTATAAGAAAACTATACAAATGCACTCATTATATGATATATATGCATATAATTCACACTTGATTAACTTTGTTATTTGAAGTTTAACTAAATTATTTCACCGAAGACACAGTCAGATTTTGCATAGACGAATTAGTTGTGACTTCAGTATTACATGTATGTGTAGAGTAGCTCATAAATTAGAACAAGCAAATTATATGCTAAAACTACAAAGCCGGGTATAGTTTAGTCTTAGTTTTACAACGACAAATAAAACAAAATTAAAGAAAAAGAACCGAAACACAAGGTTTTACAAGAATGAGAATTAGAGAAGAGAGACTTACAAAACCAAACCCAGCATTTCTATATTCGGGGCCAGCCAAAATGTAATTGGATCCGTATTCTTTAAGGTAGAGTTTAAGGTAGGGCACTTCATCGAATATAGCTGCAACACCCCCATTTTTGCTTCCAAGCTTTAGAGCATCATGATACTCAGCAATGTTGCTATATGGCCTCAGTTTGGACGGGTCAAACTTAAATTGGTCAATCAGCACATCGTAAACAAAAGAGCCACACTGGTAGCCAACGTAATAATCCCCTCTCCTTAAATCATTAGCGTTCTGAAAACTGGGTCGCAGTTGATCCAAGGTCAATATAGAAGTCAAGTTGGCAGTGTAACTTTGCATGAGGACGAACGCCAATAGAAGCCAAACCATCAGCACAAATCTTGAGCAGCTTTTTACCACTACTTGTCCTGAAAATTCAAAATTTTGAAACCAACAATGCTAATTAATCACATATATATAAATCATATAAAATTAAAACATGAATGAACAGCGTGTGTAATTACTTTCAGGAAGAATGGCTTGTGAGATTGGAAACCATAAGATGGTTGCAGGGCAAAGCTTTTTCTGATTTGGAGAACCCTCTTGATTAGGCAGCGCGCTGACATTTCTTTCCATGACGAGTATGGCAAGCCCTATGAAGGTAGAGATGATGACTATGCTCAACCAAAGATCCCAACTGAAGGGTTTGACAAAAGTCCACATGTTTTGATCCCTCCCATGTTGAACTGGTACTACCATTTTAATTCCTGATGCAGTATATGGCACCGTGAAATCTACATAGTTTGCACGGTTGGCTAGGATTGTTATATCCGCTACCACCACATCATACTATTTCGTCATAGTTTTAACCAAAGATAAAAGCAGACTCATCGTCAGGTTTTCTGGCTATATATACATTTTCTTAAATAAAAGAAAACATGTACAACAAAACTAAAATTTACTAACCTTTGACGGGTTTTGTTTTAGAAGATCAGTGTATCCAGAACCCTCACTTGTGTGAACAGGATAAGGTTCAGTATTTACAGAAACATTGAAGGGCAAGCGGGTTAAGACGGCATTGAAAACATCCATGCAATATCCTGTTATGTTGTAATATTCTTGACGAGTGTCCTTAACTACATTCACAAATTGGTGGAAACCATCTTTCATGGGCACCCCTACTCTCAACTTCATCCCTTCATACTTTGATGTTTCATTTGACGAGTTCCCCTTTGGTGCTTGTTGAAGCACAAACAAAAAAATCAAAAACCCAGAGAAAAGGGATGATGAGCAGCACTTATACATCGTGTAGTTAATGCTAGCTACTACTTTTAATCATCTTCCTCTTTATATAGAGTTTCAATTTGGAGAGAAAATGCGGCTTTTGCTTATTTTTAATTACTAGTAATTGAACGCAATATATATATATATATATATATATTAATTTCATCTAAAAACTATTCCGAATAAATTAAATATCAAACAATTTACAATAAGTTGGAGCTACTGAAAAAAAATATTTTTAAATTAATTAAATTTTTATAAATTTTAATATAAGTAATAGTTTGAAATGAAAGATTCGTCAAAGTGTGTAAAAGTCCAAATATCTAAAATACATAGACATTATTAGGCTACAGGAGATGGAAGAGTTAGTGCAATTTCGCGGAAAGAACGAATTGGCAATTTGATGGTGAATATGTGGTGTATGTTGTTTTTGTCAGTGAAGACTTCAATGCTCTCTCTAGCCATTACATTGACCGGGCAATCAACCAATAGTTTAAGTTCGTACAATTTTGTTTGTTTATTTTTTCTTGAAAAGGTTAATTGTAAAATTTAGTATGATTTTTTTTATCTACCTTTAAAATAAGCTGAAATTATTTTTTAACACATAATTAAATATGTGAATATTTCCTTAAGATTACAGCAGTTGATAACACAATTTTGGATAATTCCAGGTGAATTCAAATGCTAACTACATAATGCTATACATTAATGAATGCTTTCTATTTTCTCCTTTTTAAACCGTTTATTGAAATAATTTTATATTATTCAGTAATAATTTTTCATTTAGTAGTTTTGAAAATTATTTCAACGTAAGTATTTTAAAATATAAAAAATAGGAAAAAAATTCTCTTATGTTTCAGCTGTCGTTAGAAAAAATAATTTTGAATAGATTTGATTTTGTTAAAATAAATTTGATTAGTGTTATTATATTTAAGTGATTTTATTCTAATTAAATTATTAGTAAAAATAATTATAATATTTTTTGTCTAATTCAGTGCCATCTTAATTTTTTTTCAATTTCTTAGGGTATAATCTAGTATTCTTATGTACAAGAATAATTAATTTGATGGGGTAGGGGATTAAACTCTATTCATGATTTTGAACCCCATTTTTTCATGGCCCTCATCTATTCCTTGCCGGAGAAGAATCGATAATTAATTATTATTATTACATTACATGTGAGAAAGATTGTCAAAAATGGACCCGTATTTTAACATAATTCTAAATAAACCGGCATAAAAGCAAATATACAATATTCTTCTTTTATTTTCATCGCATTTAACTTATTCCTTAACTATATACTCAATTTCATACCTTGGTGATACTAGCTTCCGCGAACTATCAAAGTAACATTATTTAATTACATTTTTAACACTTAAAACTGATCAACATATTATAATTATGCATCTATTTTTTTTATATTAAACTTCTTTTTGATTGGGCCAAAATTTGTGGTTCTTTTTATTTTTGTTTTGCAATTTCTCTCTGCACCATATCAATTCCAATATGTATCCAACCTGCCCTTCCGAAATGACAAAAATAACCTTAAATAAAAAAAGGTTTAAATGGAAATTACTTCCAGAACCTATTATCCGGAATATTCTGGATTTAGATATCCAGAACACATTTGAATTCCGAAAATTATTATCTGAAATGCATTTTTAATTTTGTGTTCTGGATTTCATTATCCGAAATGTATATTTTCTATTCCGGATTTCTATATCTAAAAAGGGTAATTTTGAAAATAAAAAATTGATATGGTGCAGGTTAGAATTAATATGGTGCAGGAAGAAATTGCCTTTTTATTTTTCTTGTTTCGAAATTGGATCATTCCATGTTCTTTAACTATTTTATTACTGGCCCAGACTGCCTGCACCCCATAATTTCTTACCTGCATTCAACCAACTTTCGAATTTTCAAAATTGTCTTTCGTTATGGAATTGAAAATCTAGAAAAATACATTTCCAAAAAAAAACTCATACTAAATTTTTGTGTTTTGAAAATGAAATTTTTAGTAAAATTGAAAAATCAAAAATCTTATTTTGAAATAAAAAAAAATATTAAAAAAAATTGGAAAACAAAATCCACAAATTTCGAAAAAGGAATTTTTGAAATTTCAGAAAAGAGATTTCAAAATCTAGAAGAGTGTTCGAGAAATTCAAAATCTAGAAGAGTGTTCGAGAAATTCAAAAATAAAAATGTATTTAAAATAGAAAATTCGGAATATGTTTTGATTTGCACCCCTCTTATTTACCTCTTATTTAGACTTTAAGGTAGGGCACTTCATCGAATATAGCTGCAACACCCCCATTTCGGCTTCCTTGCTTTAGAGCTTCATGATACTCAGAACTGCTGCTATATGGCTTCAGTTTTGATGGATCAAACTTAAATTGGTTAACCAACACATCGTGAACGAAAGACCCCGTTTGGTATCCAACGAAATAACCCCCTTTTCTTAAGTCATTTGCGTTCAGAAAGCTGGGTTGCAGTTGATCCAAGGTCAATATAGAAGTCAAGTTAGCAGTGTAACTTTGCATGAGGACGAACGCCAATACAAGCCAAACCATCAGCACAAATTTTGAGCAGCTTTTTACCACTACTTGTCCTGAAAATTCAAAATTTTGAAACCAACAATGCTAATTAATCACATATATATAAATCATATAAAATTAAAACATGAATGAACAGCATGTGTAATTACTTTCAGGAAGAATGGCTTGTGAGATTGGAAACCATAAGATGGTTGCAGGGCAAAGCTTTTTCTGATTTGGAGAACCCTCTTGATTAGGCAGCGCTCTTACATTTCTTTCCATGATGAGTATGGCAAGCCCTATGAAGGTAGAGATGATGATTATGCTCAACCAAAGATCCCAACTGAAGGGTTTGACAAAAGTCCACATGTTTTTATCCCTCCCATGTTTAACTGGTACTACCATTTTAACTCCTGATCCAGTATATGGCACTGTGAAATCCACATGTTGCGAACGGTTGGCCCGGATCGTTAAATCTCCTACCACAACTTCGGTCTTTTTTGTCATATTTTTAAGCAAAGAAAAAAGTAGTTCAGTGTCGATTTTCTGGCTTTATTTTTTTCTTAAATGCATAAAGCATGTACAAGATAGAATTTACTAACCTCTGTCGAGATTTGTTTTAGAATTGCATGGTTTCTTCTAGAAACCTGGTTTGATTTAACGACAAAAGTTACAATATGTAGAGAAACATTGAAGGGTAAGCGGGTTACAACGGCATTGAAAACATCCATGCAATATCCAGAAACGGTGTACTTTTGTTGAGAAGGGTCCCAAACTACATTCACAAATTGGGGGAAACCATCTCTCATGGGTACCCTTACTCTTAACCTTCTCTCTCCATTCTTCAATCTAGCATGTGATGCACTTCCAGTTGCTGCCTGTAGTAGCACAAGCAAGACAATTAAAAAACAATAGAAAATAGATAAAAAGCAATTATCCTTCATTGTATAGTAAGTTCTAGCTAGTGCTTTTAATCATCACAACAACAATAATATGGTGTTATTCACTCCTTCCTCTTTATGTAGTTTTAGCCCATTGGAGAATGCTTATTTAGTTGCCAATAATGGATTCACAAAATATTTAAACTGGTTTACAGATAAATTAAATTACAATATAAGTCGGTGCCAGTGAAAAACATGATAATATATTTTTGTTTTCAATCAAATATTTTTTTATAACTTGAAATATTTAATCTTTTATTTGATATTTATACTTTAAAATTTAATGTACAGAATGCTTGTTGAGGAATAAGAGCATTTCGTTTGATATGAAATATTCATCACGAAATGTAAGAAGAAAAAAAAAGTCAAAATATTGAAAGTGTACATATGGCTCGGCTATAGATGGGATACAGATGCTAGGCAATTTCGAGAAAAGACAGTTGTCAGTTTTTCATGGTTAAGATGTATCTTGCTCTTGTCAGTTAAGACTTCAACCTTATAGACTAAGTCAACCAAACGAAATCAATAAAAAACACTTGAGTGTCACTTTCTAAATAAATAGAAAAGGACTAACAATTAAAGCCAACACGTGGTTTTGTTTGAATGATGCTATTTTGTTTTCTATCTGGATGAAACAACGACATCATTCATTTCAATTTGTGTTTTGAGATGAAATAACAACGTCATTTATTTGGACATTATTAAAGAAATATATGGTAATTGTAAAACATAAGAATGAATGAAGTGAGGAAGGAGAAACACAAACAATAAATTACAAGGGAGTAAGTACTTTAGGGGGTGCTGATTGGTTTTATGATTCTGTTTTGTTACTGTGTAAAAGTGCTGCATAATTATGCAGCAAGAATTAATGCAACACTACCCTGAAGTCTGTAACGGCATCTTTAGTATGCAGCATGGAAATTCAGCTTTGGGACGCTTTGGTGTATTTTCAGAAGTTGGTGGCTATGCTATATGAATGTAAAGGCTCGTATATTTTATGATGTGTGTCATTCTTAATTCTCTTAATCCTTTTAAGAAGTCTAAGCTTACTTTTATAAAGGATTAGAACATCTTTGAGTTGTCTTCTTTTAATTTGATTATTCTTTAACGATAAAAAAAATGACAGTAAGTTATAAGTAAGTTATACAAAATAACAAGACAGAGATTGTCCAACATGAAAACATGGAAGTGAAACCAAATTCATAATGATGTGGTGAAACCTATAGATTACGCAGTAAAATATTAATCACAAACCTACATAAATGAATTTCAGAAATATACACATGACAATAAACAAATGAGAAAATGTCTAAATAAACAACAAAAACACCATAAAAAATAATTAAACAAATCCACTACATGTATCTCAGACCAACAAAAATAATATAGCAATCTTAATTTTAAATCTAATATTTCTAACTCACATAACCCACAACACTAACCACACACAAATCATATGGATGAACTGTTTTAAAGTTTCACATAAGGATAAAGAGATGGTAAAATGCCTTAAATAAACAAAAATTCATTCATTCATCTGTTTCCACCCGTATAATCTCTACTCCCATTCTATTAACTCACTAAAACAAATTATTAAATAAAAAAATAATTTTAAAGACAAAATAATTAGTTACTATTTAATTAAATTAAAATTTATTTTATAAATAAAATAAATTTTTAATATTTAAAATAATTTATATTATTAATAAAATTTTATAAAATAATTTCTAAATTGATATCTAACTATTGGTTACCAAAATATTACTTACTATTTTTTATTATAAATTAATTTTTATCAATTTTTTAAAAATTAATTTTCGATTTAATTTAGATACTAATTTAAAAATCATTTTATAAATCTTTATTAATAATAAAAATCATATAGATATTAATAATTTTTATTTTTTTAAAATAATATCTAATTTAATTAATGTATTAATTAATTATTTTTTATTTTTAAATATGATTATTATTTCATGATTCTTTTAATAATAATATTATTTTATTACTGTTTTGTTGTTTTTCAAATGGATAGTAATACGGGAAGTAAAAATTGAAATAGTTTAGGTCAAAAAGAAGAGAGAGAGGGACCTAATAGAATTTTATTCTAAACTATAATAGACCAGATAAAAAAAAAAACTCTTAATATATTTCATTCTTTATAAAATTTAATTAAAATTAGATATATTTTATCAGAATCTTATCCATTTCATTTATTAATGACTTTTTAATGGATAGACATCCAATCCATTTAAAAACTAATATTTTTAAAATAAAAAAATTAAAGTTATATTTTATAAAAAATAGTGAAAAAAACATTTAAAAACACATTTTGAAACTTTAAAAAATATTAAAAAAGATTCAGTAATAAAAAATAGTTGGATTAGTTTTGAAACATTAAATTTTAAAAAATAACAAATAGATCACTAACTATTTATAAGGCTTCTTCTTCTTACCCCCTATGTTTTTCTTCCTGCAACCCACAATTTTAAAAATTCCAAAACTGACTTTGACCTTTTATTTAAAAAAGACACCGTGGTAGAGTTTGTTTGGCACTATTTATCTTCTTCATTCATCTTAGGTGTTGGTGAAGGATTATTTTAGTTGTGCGGAGCAAGGTGGAGGAGTGTGTTATATTGTCGAAGTGTTGTTTTCTAGAGATAAGAATTAAGTTTTTTTTAGGAGCAATGGTGATTATGGAATTTTTGGGGTTATCGGAAATTGGGGTTTGGGAATGTGCTATGGATTCATCAATCTGGAAGTGAATCATGTTGTTTTCCAGATGAGTAGGTGTTCCGAAAGCAAATTGTTAATAAATTGTTGATTTACGGATTGTTGAATTCGGAAGCCTAATTTTTGTTACGGATTGATGGATCCAAAAGTTTACTGGATTCCCTAATCTGAATGATTTATGGATTCCCCAATCCAGAAGATTTACGGATTTCCCAATCTAGAAGATTTATGGATTTCTTAATCCATAATGCAAAAAAATAAATGTGTATTCCCAATTCCATAAAACTACTGAATTGCATTGTCTGGAATACTAGATAAGAAATATGGAAATAATAATCTGAAGAAAAAAAATGGAACTATGGATCCAAAAACCAAAAAAAAATTATTTACCTTCTTCTTCGAACAAGGAACCGCCAAGAGAGACCACCTAACCACCACCAACTCGACGAGACATCACTGACCACCACCAACAGAAACACCTTCCTGTGCTAAGAAATGGAGCAGCACTGTTGCCATTTAGAGAGAAATGGAGTCCATGTGTGCAGTATGTGGGCAAAGGAAGAAAAAAGAGTAGCAAGAGTTTTATGTGTATTTTGGGGTTTTTAGAAAATAATAGGGATATTTTTGTCTTTGGATATATTGTGGGGGTGCAGAAAGAAAAACGTCAGGGTGCAAGAAGAAATTGCCTATTTATAAAATTAAATGAATGAATGGTTTTTTTATTTTTGTGCTTGATTGATGTGGACATCCAAGCCCCAAGACAGTTAATCTTTTGGATACCCAATTGTTGAATGACCCACAATTTAAAAAGACTAAACTTGGAGTTAGGTTTAGTATTTGAACACAATACCAGTTACAAAGCATCTATTCAACCACTGTAACAAATGATCCTTCTTGAAGTATAGGGATTGTATTTTCATTTTACTTACTTACAAATGAGACAAAACCTATAACTAAATTTGTATTTATACACTTTTGGAAATCAAAATGTGGGACTAATATTTTGACAATTTTAAGAGCACTACAAGAAAATCATTGATTAGAAACCAATTTTAGAGACAAAAAATAATTAGTTGCTATAGTGACCAAATTAGAGATCATTTTAGAGACTAAAAAAATTTTTAGTTTCTAAATTAGTTTCTATTATTGTTAAATGGTTTCTAAATTAGTATCTAATTAGTTACCAAGATTTTTGCTACCAAATTTAGAATATAAATAATTGGTTGTTAAAATCTTGGTAGCTAATTAGATACCAATTTAAAAACTATTTAACCATAATGAAACTAATTTAGAAACCAACAATTTTTGTAGTCTCCAAAATAGTCTCTAATTTGGTCACTATAGCAACTAATTATTTTTTGTCTCTAAAATTAGTTTCTAATAAAGGATTTTCTTGTAGTGGATAGAATATTTCTCTGTTAGGGTTTTTCCCTGCATCTTGTGATCTTATCAAGAATCCACCAATTCTTGTGGCGATCATCCTTATGCTTATCAAACTTTGTTTGTGGTGCCTTTCACTATCTAGGTTTTCATTGTTACTAATTTTAATTAATTCCATTTCGTAACCCTAAATTCCCAATTTTAATCTTTGTTCTATTTGGAATCATATCATTGATAGATTCAATTGATTTACTTGTGAACGGTTAGAATGGATAAAACGTATATACATTACACCACAAGAAAAAATTATTTTTAATGGATTATACTTTTGATTTTCAACGGTTTTAATCTTGTTAAATGTATTATCCACGGTTTGTTTTTTTCCTGAAAGATTCAATGTCGTTAATGGATTACCGACAACTTTTACTAATCCCTAAAATGACAATTATTTTCTGACGATTTTTTGAATTCCTGTTACTTTTAGTGGTTTTGAAACTCATGTTGTTTTCAGTGGTTTCCAAATCTCCATTATTTCTAGCGATTTCAGTGATTTTTAAACCTCATTACTTACAGTAATTTTTGAACTACCGTTACTTCCAACGGTTTCTAAATTACTTTTAGCGATTTTGAAATTTTCAAACCCAAGTCCTGTTACTTCTAGTGATTTTTGAATCCCGTTACTTCTAGCGATTCCATTACCCTGTTAATTTCATTTTTTATTCTTTTAATTGGTTATATTTTTTTAATGTACATAAGTCCAATACTTCTAGTCATCTCGTTAATTTCATTTAGGATTTAGGGTACCTAAATTTCATTTGTTATTTTTTTAATGGACGATATAAAACGATAAAAAACAAAGATTTTAAAATTTTGATATTTATAAAAAAAACAAAGAATAAAGTCTATCACTTCAAGATAAAATAATAAACAACAATGTTTAAATGTTAAAACTACCGAAACATTACTGTCATTTATTATAACTCATAAAAATAGAAATAATGAAAAATTAAATAATATTTTTCAATTATAAATTTTGATATTGATCATTTGTATATTCGTTAGTAACACTTCCTTAATAAAAACTAATATATAAAAATATTTATAATTAATAATTTAAATTACAATACGATATATATATATATATATTAATTTAATAGATATTTAAATATTATCGATAATTCATCAAACATAATAAATTTATGGAACATTTCTTCAACTTATCTTTTGCACACCAAAAAATCATTATTGTCTTTATTTCATTGAAATGTCAATTAGAAATCAAGTTTATAAAACTATAATTTTTTCTTTCATTTTCAAAATTTTCTGTTTGAATAGAATAATTAAAATATTTATTGTTTTATTTTTTTATGGAGATAAAGTAATGAATTTTTCTTTTAAAATAAAATTTCTTTTTAAAAATATTTATTTTAAGATATAAAATATTAAAATTAAAATTTTTAAAAATATTATTTAAATTTAAATATTTAAATAATATTTATTAATTAAATTTATACAATAAGAGAATTTATCTGGTTATAGAATTTTAATTTATTTTTTGCTTTTAATAAATTTTTAATTTAATTATTTCAAATACATTCTAAAAAATTTAAATTTTAGTTTCCTTTTAATTTATTTATACAAAAAAATTTATTTTATTTAAAAATAAATAAATTCATCAAATAAATGAACTATTCTATAAATTGACCTCATCTACACGCACTTTTAAAATTGTCTGTGTAAAAAAATTAAACCCGAAGCAGGTAGGACTATACTATTTAATATAGTATTCCTTTAAATATATTTTATCCTTTTATTATTGATTTAAAATGTACTACATTGCGAGTAAATTTTATTAGTAAATGAAAAATGAAATGTATTAAATTTATAATTATTAATAAATGTTAATCTTTTAATAAAAAATATTTTAAAAAGGTGTATTAAAAATGGGCAGGAGTCATGATCTTTTGATTGAAAATGATTATATTATATAGTGTTTAATCTCTATCTCTCTCTCGATATATATATATATATATATATATATATATTAATTTTGTTATTATTATTTTTTTCTCGCACTGTTATTTATATTATATAATCTAAAAGTATACCATTAATCACTACTATTTATTATTTAAATAATATTTTACTCTTTTTTGTATTTCTTTTTAAAAAATATAGAATCACTTTTTAATAAAACTGTGACAAGAAGTCACGAGTAGTTAAGCTGTGGGGAGTGCTGCATATTTCTCTTTAGAGAGTATCCCTCAACCAAATTATGGGGACTTTGCTAGGTCAAAGAAAATATGAAACTGGAAATAATGATTTTTTTATTGTGTTAGGCTAAATTTTAAACATCAATGTAATTCAACTCAAACTGAATCAATGCAAATTTTATTTCAAAAAATTGTTATATTACATATTGACTTATAAATAATATTTACGAAACTATTATATTACTTTATTATATCCATTATTTATATCATATTTTGTTATTCCAAAAATTTAAATATTATTTTTTAATTATTCTTAAATCTATTTTCACTTTTTAATTTTTTTATTTATATTCAAAAATAGTTTTTGATAAAAAAATGAGTAAAATATATTTAGCCAAACCAATAAACTAAAAACAAATTAGTTTATAATTTAAAATATTGAAATCCATGGCATATGTTTTTGAAAAAAAATATAGATTATAATATTAAGTAAATTCTTGTTTTTCATGCAGAGGCAAAAAAAAAAAAAAAACTACAAAGAAGAAAAAAAAAACAAAAAACTAAAAGGAAAACCCTATGTAACGTAAATTCTTGTTTTAATAATCACTAATTTAAATCTAAAATTAAATACACTGGTTTGAGGTTTATAATTAACAATTTATCTATAAAATGAAATATTGAATATTTACGTTGAATATTTTTAATATTTTTTGTATATTTTAAGGTTTATTTACTGTTTAAAAAGGTAGAATAAATAAAAACTATTTAATTTAAATTAAATGATTTGATTTGATTTGATCAAATTTAAATTTAAAAATAAATAGGTTCATATTGAAATTAAAAAAAAGGTGGACAAAAAAGGTTATTTTTTTTTAAATGAATAATTTATTATAATGGGTGGACAGGAGTGGAAGACAATCCACCAGTTCCCCGGTCTTTATATTTTTTTTTCTTTGTCAAATCTAAATTCTAATCATAGCGTGTTTGATTTTATTTTAAAATCTTTATTTTCTGCAAACCATTTCAACACTGGCTTGTCAACAATGGGGGGAATTAGAAAGTCTCTATTTCGGATTTGAATTGACCACTATCTCCGCGGAAAGGTTGAAGATTACTCGTTAGTTTCTAGAAATGCTAGTTCCACATAAATTTATTTTTGAAAATAGTTAATATCTATATTTTTAAGATATTGTCTTAAAGATAAATTTTAATTAATACAAAAATAAAAGTTTATAAATAAATGCTAAATGTCTATTTTTATTTTATTTAAAAAATTTATTTTTAAAATTCATATTCTTTTAAACGTTTTTAAGTTTATCAAATTTTCTCAGCTTGGTAATCCTAAAAAGATAGTGAATAAGAAACAAGTTAGCCAATTAAAATTAAATTTTTGGGTAAGTGTATTAATTCTTATTAAAAATTATATATATATTTTTTATAGTATTTGGTTAAGTGGAAATGCTATCAGTATTTTATTTTTTTAGGAGAATACTTGTACTTGTAAAATGTTAAGGAAAAACTCTTAAACTTATAGATTACGTATAAAATAGAAAATGCGATATATATATAATTTAAATTTAAGTCTAAGTTTAAGTCTCATCTTAAATAGAAATGAAAAAGTTAAACACTATATATAAAAAAAACTTATAAATCCATTATTTTAATATTTTAGATTGAAAGTAGTATAATTTTTTATATGATTAGTAGGATGCTTGTGATTAAAAATATTTTCTTTTGATATTAAGTTTTATAATTCAATAAGATTTTTTATACTTTAATATTAAAAAGTATTTTTATTTATTTTATAAATTTTCTTTTAAATTAATAATTATAATAGAAATTAAGAAATTTATATATAAATATATATATTAGTATACAGTCTTTTGTTTATTTTATTATATTTAAATCTTAAATGCTATAATGATAATAATGAGCATTATAATTTTTTATTTTTTGTTTAATTACCTTTTTCGTCCCTATATTTAGGGTCAATAGTCAATTTAGTATAGTAGTTTTTAAAAAAATTAATTTGGTCCCTATATTTTTTAAAATGTATTCAAATTGGTCCTTTCCGTTAAATTTCACCTAACGCGTCAGCGGTTGCTGATGTAGCAGAGAGAGAATATGTACATGGCAGAAAGAGTGCTTAGGTGACAGAGAGAGTGTTTATGTGGAAGAGAGAAAATATTTTTGTGAAGAGAGAGGTAGGATTGAGAGTTATTATTATTATTATTATTGTTATTATTATTATTTATTATTATTATTATTATTACTAATATTACTATTATTATTATTAATATTATTGCTATTATTATTATTACTATTTTTATTATTATTAATATTTTTATTATTATTATTATTGTTATTATTATTAGTGTTATTGTTATTATTACTATTATTATTATTAACATTAATATTATTGTTATTATTATTAATAATATTATTGTTATTATTAATAATAATATTATAACAGTAAATATAAATAATAGTAATTATTAATAATATTATAACAGTAAATATAATAATAGTAATAATAATAATAATAAAAATAATAATAATCATAAAAAAATAATATTATAACAGTAAATATAATAATAAAAGTAAATATAATAATAATAGTAATAATAATAATGATAACAAAAATAATAATCACAATAAAAATAATACCATAACAATAAATATAATATTAATAATAAATATAATAATAATAGTAAATATAATAATGAAAGTAAATATAATAATAATAGTAATAATAATAATGATAATAAAATAATAATCACAATAAAAATAATACTATAACAGTAAATATAATATTAATAGTAAATATAATAATAATAGTAAGTAAATATAATAATAATAGTAATAATAATAATGATAAAAAAAAAATAATCACAATAAAAATAATACTATAACAGTAAATATAATATTAACAGTAAATATAATAATAACAAAAATAATAATCATAACAAAAATAATATTATAACAGTAAATATAATAATAAGTAATAATAATAATAATAACAATATTAATAATAATAAAAATAGAAAAATAATAATAATAATAACAAATAAAAAAGTAATAATAATTATTATTATTATTACCATAATAATTATAATAATAATAATAATAACAGTAATAATAATATTAATAATAATAACAATAATTATAAAAATAATAATATTAATAACCACCCTCGTCGTCGCCGTCACCACCACCGCCGCCTGTCACCACCACCGCCGCCTGTCACCACCACCGCCGCCCGTCGCCACTCCTCAATGCTTCCCTCACACTCTCTAATCTCTAGTTCAACGCTTCCAGCCAACCCTAGCAACTCCTTTTTCACCTTTAGCTCCTCTTTCTTCGCCTTCATCTTCGACACAACCTCGCGCACCTCGACATCGATTGGCCGATCGGAAAGGAGTCGGATGATGGCAGCAACGTCGTTGGATACCTCGCGCGTCCGCAAAACGGCATCGTTGCAGAGAGAGAAGAGGTGAGCGAAGTCTTCGCGGTGTGAAATGTGATAGGACTGGACCTGTGAGCGGATCTGGAGGGATCGTGACTTGAGGCGCTAGATTAGGAGGTGCAGATCGGGCGCCGATAGAGGGGAGGTGTGGTCCGAGAGGTCCTACACTGAGAGAAGGTCATGGACTATCGAACAGAGACTCCGTCGACGACGATCGCACGGAGGAACGAGAAAAGGAAGAAGGGGGAAATGTGAAGGTTCGAATGTCAAATTGGAAAGTGATGGAGTGCCGGCAGGCGGTGGTGGTGGTGGCGACGATGACAACGAGGGTGGGGGAGGGAAAGGAGCACCACAACGACGTCATTGTTAATTCAACTGCCACGTCAACCGTAATCTTGACACGTCACATTTCTCAATCACATCTTTGTGCCACATATGCAGTATTTGACGCCGTAAAGTGTGATTTAACGGAAAGGACCAATTTATATACATTTTAAAAAACATAGGGATCAAATTGATTTTTTTAAAAACCACTATATTAAATTGAATATTGACCTTAAATATAGAGACGAATAAGGTAATTAAACCTTTATTTTTATATAATGATGCACTTTCATACCCGAATAATATTAAAAAAAGTAGTAACACGTAAACAATCATTCTTATAAAAAGCAATAGTCATAACAATAACATATAATAACCTTTATATATATACATATTATTTAAAATAAATTTTTATTTTACGATAGCTATATATAACAATTATTAGTTTTAAACTCACATAATTTCATGTACATGTTTACATAGTATTCGAAATAAAAGAAGGAATACTCAAAATTTAAATAATTATAACTTTCTTTATATTGTAATTTGTAAATTTATACGTTTTGTAGAAATATTACATGAACAAAATAAATTGTAGTAAATTTAAATATATTTAATATTTTTGAAAAAAAAAATATGATCAATTATATTTTTATCAAATTTGATATATAGTATTTTATATGATATTACATATTAAAAAACGTACATACATATATTTTCAAATAAATAATAAATATGCATCCTCTAATTCCTAAAAAAATACAAGACTATTAGACTTAATAAGAATATGAACAACAATTTAAACTTAAAAAAATATGTATAAATGTGAGATTCTTATTGAGAATAAATGACAAAAGTTACTATATTGATTCATACATTTTTTTTTTAAGAGACATCTTCATATTCTACATATGTTTATTTATATAATATATTCATATCAGGTTATCACATAGTTAATAACAAGTTACTAGAAAAAAAAAAATATTATACCACAATCTATGATAATGCCTTTTTAAAAAAAGTCATGAAATAACCATTCCAATTCATAACTTTGTCCTTAGAAGCAAACATGACATACATACATTCATTTAGATCACACATGGATCTATATATACAAAATATTTTTTTAGGGAATATCTACTAGTGTGTTCTAAAAGACTTATATTAAGAATTCTTCACCATATATTTAACATCTGACCCATTTTAGCACCTCAGACCTACAAACCTCAATTACATGGATTAAGGTGAATTTAAGGTATATCCTTATTGAGACTTCAACATGTGTTTTAATTCACTCTTTCAAACTCTAACATGTGGTCTGATGATACAATAAACTTCCCTTCAACTTTTCACCACTCGATGTCTTAGTCCACATGACTTAGATCATCAGTGAAACTAAAGAATCTATGTTAAAAGATAAAACTAGAAAATCTCTGTTAAAACATAGATCTTTGCCTAATACCTACAACAAATCAAAATTCATGAGTAGTCCTAGATTCATGAATTCAAATCAAACATAGTGCATAAATATATCATTCACATTTCCATCACGTGCATACATTTATATCTATGTATCATAATTCCTTACAAAGCATGTCTCACCCATTCCATTTTACATTTATATCTATGTATCATAATTCATTACAAAGCATGCCTCACACATTCCATTTTATGTATATATGTGTGTTTATCACGATTCACTTTCGTTAAGGCAATAATTCATTTCAAGCACACAATTAAAAAAATTCTACATATTAACATACATGTACATAACATGTACATTCAAATAGGTCATGAAAATCACTTGAATAAAGACACCAAACAACATTTTTACTTTGCTAAAAATAGTTCCATCAGGCAAGGGTATCAAATGATACATTCACTGGAGTAATCCAGATGATACTTCCACTTGGCGTATCTATTCAAGTAAGGGTATCATACTTAAGAGTCTCATACAAAGCCTTTGCTTGAGTGTGTACTTTCACTTAAGCGCCTCATATGAAGCCTTTGCTTGAGCACGCATGCTTTTACTAAGTGAGGGTATCATACGGTAATCACTTAAGCAACTCAAATGAAACTTTTGCTTAAGCATGTTAACTTTTCTAGAGTGATAGTATAGAGTGATAGTATCACACATTATACTCTCACCTAAGTGAATCAAGCTCACATCAGGTTGGAGCCATGTCAAGTTGAGTTAGGTCGATCTCACGTCAAGTTGAGCTAAGTTAACATGTTCCCAGTTCAAGCAAAGTTGATCCAACCCCATCGTCAACTGAGTTATGTTGGCCCCATCGAAAGAAATTATATTAGGTTGGGCCCAAATTGAGTTGAGTCCAACAAGTTATATGTCGAGTTGGGCTTAGGTGGGATCGAGACAGACTAGTCCATGGTGGACCAAGTCAAGTTGGACTCGTGTTTGACTAATGCATCTGGCCTACATCGGATTAAGACCATGTCAAGTTAAGTTGGGTTGATTCTAGATCAAATCGATTATGTCGATCACACATCAAATTTAATCTAATTGATATTGTTGATTTAATCTATATTTAATCAAATTTAAATTGAATTGAAAAAAAATATAAATCTATTAAAGCCACTTAAAATGGATCTATATTAGATTTTGAAAAATATAATTTATGATCACCCTTAAACTCAAACATAGTCACAAACAAACTAAGAATATTATTACAATGTTAAACTAACATAAATTCATCTTTTTCTATTAAACTTCACATGCAAACACTTGCACCTAGACATGCAAACACCTTCAACAAGAAATCATCCCAAAAATAAGATAAATGAAAACTTATTTTAAACAAAATTTAGTGGATAAATTATCTTCTCCTCTTTAGTAACATTCTTAATAGCATTCTTATTTAATGAATAAATTATCTTCTACCTTTTAATAGCATTCTTACGAGAGATTTTTCTATTTATAAGTTTTTTAAACTTTAACTAACAAAATATTCATATTTTATCCCTCCTTAAAATGACTTATAGTGTTGAAACTAAATTACACCATCCTTACATGCACGATTTAAAACGTAGTAGTTATGTCCATATCGTATTTTCCTTAAAAAAACTAGACATAAAGCATACGAAACAATATAATATAAGTTTGCATATCTAAGGCCAGTCAATTGACTTCTACAGGACAAAAGTCAAACCGCAAGCGAAGAAAAAAAAAGTCTTAGAAAAAAGTGAAAGATAAGTGTGGTCCATAAATATCTAAAAGATTGTGCCACTTGAGTAGTTTGCAACCCTTGTTTTTTCTACATCCTTGCGCAACCATTTTAATATAATAATAATATGACTACTAGTTGAATACTATTTTAGTCAGCTTTAAAGTTAGTTTGCATGTTTTAACATACCTAATTTTATCAATATTATATTTAATAAAATAAAAAGTAAGAATTTTTTTTTTATATTAACATATAAACTTACAACTATTTCATAATTGTATCTCAAAAATATATTTCTCTTCATAAAGATTTTAATATATACATAAAAGTTTTAAAATAAACAAAACAAAGTATTAAAAATTAAATCTATCTCATCTTCCATCTGGTTACTGAAGAGCTTTATTACCTGCAATCTAATATGCTCCCTTGTAATTACACGATCATCACAGATCAAAGAAAAATAACCACAAAACAAAACAAAGGGTAGACTAGATATTTTTAAAACTTATAACATAAATATAACTTTAAACATTCACATAAATCCATCATTTCTCATGCATTTCACATAACCCTCAAGTGTCTATCAACAATTTCAACATTCATCTTTCTCATGTCAGCTTTCTATTGACTCATAATACATAGAGACTTGACTCTTCTTCCGGAAGACTCATGCGTTGACTTAGACTCAGAGATCTGTACTTGTTATACTATCTCACTGTGAAATCCACACAGCTATGCACATAAATAATCTCAATATCATCTCTCTCCTAGTATGACCAGGTTAATTCATATAACATGTTAAGTTAGTTATCTTTCAAACAACTTACCCATTCATATGAACCTCTTCGACTCTCACCACCTGGATAACTTTATCTATATGATTCCATTATAAATTAAAATTCATATTCTAACTCACAATATCCAAATCACACAATCAAATCATACCAAAGTTTAGAATTTCCAAATCACACAACAATTCATTCACTAATCATATAAATATTTAAAAATTTTCTAAAAAATTCAATTATATTTAAAAATTCACTTAAACACATAACTAAGTTCTAAATATATGCTTTCTAAATCAATCATCATCTAAAATCAAACAACCACTTCTCATCAAACATCTCATTTAAGTAATTCAACAAAATATTCAAAAACAGTTCAACTCATTTATATCATCATTCAAACACTTTCACTTCTCAATCACAAACACTTTCAACAAATTATTTAGCTTAAAATCAATATAAAAGATTCTAAATCAACCATTCCAGTCAATATATTACTTTACTTTTCAAAAGAGACAATCCTGCAAGCAAATATTGGAATTGGTGACCACGTCATCCCACATCCATATCTTCTAACCTAGGATTCTATTTTAAAAATAAAACTAGCTTCCCTTACCTGGACTTGAGTATATGTTCACTAAGAGCTCCAACCCACCAAAAGCTTAAGATAACCTAACCTACACCACAAAATCTTGATCACAAATCTAACTATATCACTAGGACCCTGATCTAACAAACACTAATTCTGAACATAAAAACTTCACATGTAAACTTAAACTAAAAGGCAACCCAAACCAGATCAAAACTAACTCAAAGAAAAATGAGTTAAGAATGAACTTACTATATCTAAGATTTTGATAGGGCAATCTCATAGGGTTCACTGCTAGGAGTCCAATGGCAGACTTCGATCGTTAAACTGATAAGCGAAGAGATCAAAATACTAGAGAGAAGGAAAAGGAAAGGAAAAAGGGAATAAGAATGAACTTACTCTATCAAAGATTCTGATTAGGCTGTCTTTTAGATCTCGCTGCCAAGAGTCCAATGGTGGACTCCGATCCTTAAACAGATGAACGAGGAGGTCCGAATCTTATAGAGAAGGAAGAGGAAAGTAGGAAACTTCTAGAGAGATGGTGATTCTTTTAAAATGAAACTTAAATAACTAATTTTCTATTTATATAGTTTTTTCACTCTAATAATAAAATATTCAGGTGTCATTTTAATTGTACCATTTTATACTCTAAGACTATTTTTCCTTGTCCTTACACATGTAACTATTTTCATATTATTTATTCAATTAATGGAAACTAAGAAAATTCAGCACACCTATTTTTTAATTACTTACAAAATTATACGAAAAACTAAGAAATCATAATCTGCTGAATAGATGTATTACATAATATTTGGATACCATTTAATTAAACTATGTCAGATCCAATTGAAGTTACAAAAGGGTTCAAAAGGTAAGTGTTCTAAGATGATTATGAATGCTAGTCTTAAACTAAGGCTAAAAAATAAACCCCAATTAAGCTTGTTCCTCCTATTTTTTTCCTAATACACACATAAATACAAAGAAGAATACTCTCATGACTCAAGTTGTTATATATATATACACAAAAAAATAATTTGCATGTGCAAGAATGTATCTTTGAGAAGGTCTTCTAAACGACCTCTATACCGTGAGTGGAATCATGTATTGGATGAACGCTTATTTCCGTGGAAGATGGCATGAAGGACAAATACCTTTGACTCAATGCTTTAGCCATCAAAATGGGCTTTTGCCATATAACACTTTCTGAGATCAATAGCGCAAAGAAAGTTGAAATCCCAGTAATCATAAAGAGCCCCGCAAAGCTATGAAAGCTGAGACTGATAGGAGCAGAAGATACTTCCCCAGACGAGTCTTGTCCAATATCATTCTTCCCAAAATATTTTTCCTCAATTTTATTCATTAAATCACTTTCAGTCACGTCCAAGATGGCTCTCGAAAAGTAAGCCGTGAGTTTCGAGTTTAAAGGGAGTGCCTGCAAATAATGTAAATTAACACAACTATTATAACACTATACATGGTTCACAGTCAATTACTTGCTATTGAAGTTTAAGTGTATTGCTTCATTTATTCACACACCAAATAGTTATGACTTCTGTATTCTACATTTATTATAGATAGAATAAAGAAAATATATCATTCCAAAAGAAAAGTCAAATCAAAGAAAATGAACCCAAACTCAAGCTTTCAAGAATGAGAATTGGAGAGGAGAGAGACTTACAAAACCAAACCCAGCATTTCTATATTTGGGGCCAGCCATAATGTAATTGGATCCGTATTCTTGAATGTAGACTTTAAGGTAGGGCACTTCATCGAATATAGCTGCAACACCCCCATTTTGGCTTCCTTGCTTTAGAGCTTCATGATACTCAGAACTGCTGCTATATGGCTTCAGTTTTGATGGGTCAAACTTAAATTGGTTAACCAACACATCGTGAACGAAAGACCCCGTTTGGTATCCAACGAAATAACCCCCTTTTCTTAAGTCATTTGCGTTCAGAAAGCTGGGTTGCAGTTGATCCAAGGTCAATATAGAAGTCAAGTTAGCAGTGTAACTTTGCATGAGGACGAACGCCAATACAAGCCAAACCATCAGCACAAATTTTGAGCAGCTTTTTACCACTACTTGTCCTGAAAATTCAAAATTTTGAAACCAACAATGCTAATTAATCACATATATATAAATTATATAAAATTAAAACATGAATGAACAGCATGTGTAATTACTTTCAGGAAGAATGGCTTGTGAGATTGGAAACCATAAGATGGTTGCAGGGCAAAGCTTTTTCTGATTTGGAGAACCCTCTTGATTAGGCAGCGCGCTTACATTTCTTTCCATGACGAGTATGGCAAGCCCTATGAAGGTAGAGATGATGATTATGCTCAACCAAAGATCCCAACTGAAGGGTTTGACAAAAGTCCACATGTTTTGATCCCTCCCATGTTGAACTGGTACTACCATTTTAACTCCCGATGCAGTATATGGCACCGTGAAATCTACATAGTTTGCACGGTTGGCTAGGATTGTTATATCCCCTACCACCACATCATACTATTTCGTCATAGTTTTAACCAAAGATAAAAGCAGAGTCATCGTCAGGTTTTCTGGCTATATATACATTTTCTTAAATAAAAGAAAACATGTAAACCAAAACTAAAATTTACTAACCTTTGACGGGATTTGTTTTAGAAGATCAGTGTATCCAGAACCCTCACTTGTGTCAACAGGATAAGGTTCAGTATTTACAGAAACATTGAAGGGCAAGCGGGTTAAGACGGCATTGAAAACATCCATGCAATATCCTGTTATGTTGTAATATTCTTGACGAGTGTCCTTAACTACATTCACAAATTGGTGGAAACCATCTTTCATGGGCACCCCTACTCTCAACTTCATCCCTTCATACTTTGATGTTTCATTTGACGAGTTCCCCTTTGGTGCTTGTTGAAGCACAAACAAAAAAATCAAAAACCCAGAGAAAAGGGATGATGAGCAGCACTTATACATCGTGTAGTTAATGCTAGCTACTACTTTTAATCATCTTCCTCTTTATATAGAGTTTCAATTTGGAGAGAAAATGCGGCTTTTGCTTATTTTTAATTACTAATAATTGAACGCAAAATATATATATATATATATATTAATTTCATCTAAAAACTATTCCGAATAAATTAAATATCAAACAATTTACAATAAGTTGGAGCTACTGAAAAAAAATATTTTTAAATTAATTAAATTTTTATAAATTTTAATAAAGTAATAGTTTGAAATGAAAGATTCGTCACAAAGTGTGTAAAAGTCTAAATATCTAAAATACATAGACATTATTAGGCTACAATAGATGAAAGACTTGGTGCAATTTCGCGGAAAGAACGAATTGGCAATTTGACGGTCAATATGTGGTGTATGTTGTTTTTGTCAGTGAAGACTTCGATGCTCTCTCTAGCCATTACATTGACCGGGCAATCAACCAATAGTTTAAGTTCGTACAATTTTGTTTATTTATTTTTTCTTGAAAAGGTTAATTGTAAAATTTAGTATGATTTTTTTTTATCTACCTTTAAAATAAGCTGAAATTATTTTTTAACACATAATTAAATATGTGAATATTTCCTTAAGATTACAGCAGTTGATAACACAATTTTGGATAATTCCAGGTGAATTCAAATGCTAACTACATAATGCTATACATTAATGAATGCTTTCTATTTTCTCCTTTTTAAACCGTTTATTGAAATAATTTTATATTATTCAGTAATAATTTTTCATTTAGTAGTTTTGAAAATTATTTCAACGTAAGTATTTTAAAATATAAAAAATAGGAAAAAAATTCTCTTATGTTTCAGCTGTCGTTAGAAAAAATAATTTTGAATAGATTTGATTTTGTTAAAATAAATTTGATTAGTGTTATTATATTTAAGTGATTTTATTCTAATTAAATTATTAGTAAAAATAATTATAATATTTTTTTGTCTAATTCAGTGCCATCTTAATTTTTTTTTCAATTTCTTAGGGTATAATCTAGTATTCTTATGTACAAGAATAATTAATTTGATGGGGTAGGGGATTAAACTCTATTCATGATTTTGAACCCCATTTTTTCATGGCCCTCATCTATTCCTTGCCGGAGAAGAATCGATAATTAATTATTATTATTACATTACATGTGAGAAAGATTGTCAAAAATGGACCCGTATTTTAACATAATTCTAAATAAACCGGCATAAAAGCAAATATACAATATTCTTCTTTTATTTTCATCGCATTTAACTTATTCCTTAACTATATACTCAATTTCATACCTTGGTGATACTAGCTTCCGCGAACTATCAAAGTAACATTATTTAATTACATTTTTAACACTTAAAACTGATCAACATATTATAATTATGCATCTATTTTTTTTATATTAAACTTCTTTTTGATTGGGCCAAAATTTGTTGTTCTTTTTATTTTTGTTTTGTAATTTCTCCCTGCACCATATCAATTCCAATATGCACCCAACCTGCCCATTTAAAATGACAAAAATAACCTTAAATAAAAAAGGGTTTAAATGAAAATTACTTCCAGAACCTATTATCCGGAATATTCTGGATTTAGATATCCAGAACACATTTGAATTCCGAAAATTATTATCTGGAATGCATTTTTAATTTTGTGTTCTGGATTTCATTATTCGAAATGTATATTTTCTCTTCCGAATTTCTATATCTAAAAAGGGTAATTTTGGAAATAAAAAAATTAATATGGTGCAGGTTAGAATTAATATGGTGCAGGAAGAAATTGCCTTTTTATTTTTCTTGTTTCGAAATTGGATCATTCCATGTTCTTTAACTATTTTATTACTGGCCCAGACTGCCTGCACCCCATAATTTCTTACCTGCATTCAACCAACTTTCGAATTTTCAAAATTGTCTTTCGTTATGGAATTGAAAATCTAGAAAAATACATTTCCAAAAAAAAAAAACTCATACTAAATTTTTGTGTTTTGAAAATTATATTTTTAGTAAAATTGAAAAATCAAAATCTTATTTTGAAATAAAAATATATATTAAAAAAAATCGGAAAACAAAATCCACAAATTTCGAAAAAGGAATTTTTGAAATTTCAGAAAAGAGATTTCAATATCTAGAAGAGTGTTCCAGAAATTCAAATATAAAAATGTATTTAAAATACTAAATTTGGAATATGTTTTGATTTGCACCCCTCTTATTTACCTCTTATTTAGAAACTAAAAAAGACATTTGTATCATTTTACATAAAATATTGGATGTAGGTTTAAAAATATTGGGTTCTGAAAGCAATTTCCTTTTTTACTAACTTCAGAACATATGATTGGGCCATCGATCAAAACCACTACAAGAGGAATTATGCACAGCATATAATTTGAAGTAAAGTTCTTAAAAAAATAAATAAAATTACAATCCAAACCGGCACAAAAAATGAAAAGCAATTAATAAATACATAGAAAAGAAAAACAAATACACCAATGGACAAATAAAAATTGAAATATAGAAAATGGATAAACATGTCGAAGACCTGTGCTCAACTCCTCTCAAGCATCATCATCGCCATTTTCATACACAAACTGAAAAACGAAGTAAATTGAATCTTATTCATCAAAAATAAATATATTGAAGCTAAAATAGGTTACAAAATTTCTGTAAAATTCACGTTTATGTAAGTTACTTTTTTTTGTTCTAATGATCTAATAAAAACAATGCGCTCATTAAAAGTAGTATGTCATTTCCCCTAATATAAGTGAATTGACTTTAAGTTTAATTGAAATGTTTTTATTATAATGCGTTTAATCCGTAAGTTAAATGAGTTTAAATTAACTAATTTTACTTCAAAACATCATTTTAAAAATTACCAAATATAATACTTTTAAAATATTATATTATTAATATATTATAATTGATGTATCAAAACATTATACTTAAAAATTAAAATCAATTTTGAATCATATAACTTATAATTTAAAAACATATATTTTACTTTTATATTTGTAAGTATTTATTTTTTAAAACTATACTAAAATAATCCATTAACCCAACATACATCCACAATTGAACCTATATCACACAATATGTTTAAAATGTGAGTCCCATTAACTAGTCCCTTTTTTTCAACTTGGCCTATTGAGCCCAAAAAGTGACGGACTGAGACATCACAAAGATACTACAAAATTACGGTTATAAATGACATTTAAAAATAAGGAAAAGTAATAGAAATATCTATAACATTCAAAGAAAAAAATTAAGAAAATTAGTGAAACTTTGACTTAATTAATAATATAATTGACACACTGGAGATTGGACCATTTGAACCAATTAATATTATATTTCATTAACAGCAGTTACTTTATTTTTAATCATCATAAGATAAAATAAACATATATCTAATATTTATATTGTATTTTAAAATATTTTAAAACAAATTTTTTTATTATAGATAATTATATAATATACATGTATTATAAAAATAAATTTAACAAAATAAAAAATATTTTTTTTCTCTTCTGTTAAGATTTTCACCTAAAATATAATATATGACACACAAAAAAGAAAGCATCACATAAGCACACAAAATAGGATAAAGTGTGTTAACTTTAGAAATTCAAAACATATTTAAATTTATAATATAATGTGATAAGTTTTTGATAGTTTATTATTTTAAAAATATAGTAGCTTAACAATTTTAAAGTATAAAATAGGTGGAAAAAAAGAGAGGAGCATTTTGACTTTGGCCTTACTCTGTTTCCCTTTAAAACCCTCACCCTCACAGAAAAAATTACTATAGTTCAGATTTTAGGGTTTAAAGGTCTCTCTCACTTCTCCTGCCATCTTCCTACTACAATCCTTCATACATTTTTGTAGCCATGGCTAGCACCAAAGTTCAGAGGGTTATGACTCAGCCCATTGTAAGATTCTCATAAACTATTTTACTTTCGATTTTATTTTGCTGTGTAACTTCAACTGTAACCTAACCTCATTAGGTTTTTTTGATTTTGTCAGAACTTGATTTTCAGGTTTCTTCAGAGTGTAAGTCTTCTCGCACTCTCACCCTGGTTGATAATTTCTTCTGGGTTTCCCATAATTTCTATGTAACTTGGTTCTTTTTGTCTAATTGTATTATATGCAGAAAGCACGCATTCAAATTTGGCTTTTTGAGCAAAAGGATTTGAGGATCGAAGGACGAATCATTGTGAGTCTTATTTTTCATGCTTGTTTGTTTCATGTTCATAATTCTGTTCTGTGGACTTTACAATGTTCCTCGAGGAGATGCAAAGCCTGACTGCGACTTTTTAAAGATTTTTGTGAATATGTGTGCACTGTGAATCTGTGTTTTGAACCTTAACAGAATTTAGTTTAATGGGGGTGTTCTGTTGTTCCTTTATACACTTCAAATTACCTAACAGTATATATTTCATATTTTGAAAAGTGTGGATTTTCTACGTGCATCCTGTGATATGAGCTCATATCTTAAACATTGTGATTAAAGTTTGTTTACCTCAGGAATTGTTGTGAACCTTTTGAGTTCTTTGGTTTGGGCATTGAAATATGGGAATGAATGGTGGTAGTTGTATATACAACATACCCTTGTTAAAAAAAATTGATCTTCTGACTTGTTAGTTTAAGGATAATATGATTTTATTGTTTTCAAACAGGGTTTTGATGAATACATGAATCTGGTTCTTGACGATGCTGAGGAAGTGAATGTCAAGAAGAAGAGCAGAAAGACATTAGGTATGTTACAGTTTCTCAAATTTTGTTCTATTTTGTATTTGCCACTTATGCATTTTCTAAAGGATTTTATTTTTTGCTTAGGGAGGATCCTTCTTAAAGGAGACAACATAACTTTAATGATGAGCACGTAAGTGGAAATAAACTGCACTTTTATATTTCTCACGATTAACACTTGAGTTAAAACAAAATTGTACTTTGATCTTTGTCATTATTATATTAAAATTATTCTCTTACAATTTTATCTTCTTAATTCCAGGGGGAAATGATGTACACTCTGGAACATTTTGTAAACTATATTCCTATTGAACAAGGCAGAACTATTTTTCTCTTTGGTTTGTATTCATCTATCAAACTCCCAAACTGGAAGCTGATGATTTTATGATTGTGGAAGTATAGCACAAATATTACGACCTTTCTCTCATTTGATGGGTTTCTCATTTTGTTATGTTTTTAATATATATTATTCAATCCCTTGTACAAGTATGTTAGATTGATTTCTTTGGGATGTCTTTTCACTGTATTTGCTAAGGTTTTGCAATAGGTATATGTCTATTATGCTGGATATAGTAGCTCGTTTTGATAGCATACAGTTTTAGATATATTGATTTGGACTGCTTTCCAAATGCTGTCACTTACTGGTTTGCTAAGGTTTTGCAATAGGTATATGTCTATTATGCTGGATATAGTAGCTCGTTTTGATAGCATACAGTTTTAGATATATTGATTTGGACTGCTTCCAAATACTGTCACTTACTGGAAGATCATCTGAAGTATGTATGAACTAGTTCTAATAGTATTTATGACGAGGAAGTTGCACAATTAAAATATTGTAGCAACAATTTTTATTGTTGAGCCTGTAGGTAGCAGTTTGTAGTATTTTTTGAATTTTATTCCTCATTAAATTATCTTCTCAAGCCATGTTTCAATTGGTTAACAGGAATTGAACTCTAAAAAAATGGAACAAACTGTGTGAACTTCATTCCTTCTCATTCCATTCAATGCCAATTTTTCTTCTCTAATTTGGTGGGGGGAGGGGGTATTGGAGGACAAAAAAACTCATTTAGTATGTTCTTAAAATTATGCTCGTTCTTAACCTGGGGCAAAGTGGTATGTGCTCTCCTCATAATTAGTGGTTGCTCTCCTTGTTTTATGGCTTTATCATTTTGCATTCACTATTTGATTCCTGAGTTTTTCTTCCACGGGGCAAGTTACATGCTCATTCCTCGTTTGGTATGTTTCTAATCCTACATCATGTGCCCATATCTTGTGGATTTGTTCTTGTAATTTATCTCTCCATTCAAAACACATAAATTTTTCTCATGTTTGCCTTTATGTTTGTGTGTTTGCCATTATTCCTGTGTTTGTCACCTTTGGCATAAGATTGCTTCGTTACCCATAGACAGTTGTCACTGGATCTTACACCAAATTGTTATTAGAAAAAAAAATCAAGTATTATTAGTATAAACATTATTCTTGTTTGGTGTAGGCATGCACACTCTAAATTTAAAATGTTTCCTCTGAGTTTTTATTCTGTCCACACTTCCAACTGATTTTCTTGATGATATTTAGATATGGAATTTGTTGCCTCTACCTAATCACTGTTTGATTATTTAGTGAGATTTTTTTTCTTTGTTTTGGTGCACTATGTCATTTTTTGCTTCTTGATTTTGAAACTGAGTTTAGATTATTTTTTTTGGCATTGATTTCAAGTAATTGGTTACTGTTAATTTTTGGGAGGCATTGGCTTCTTTAAATGGCGCGTTTTATATTTGTAGATATGGAGATTTTTTTTTTGTAAATATGGTGAGCGTGCTTCTGTTTCAGTTCTCTCAGTCTGTCTTTAATGTGAAGGCTTTTTGTCATTTCTATATAGCTAGATCAATAAATACCTTCTCATTCACTCTCTACAAACTAATTAGATTTAACAGCCTTCAGGTTCAGGGCTTCAACTTTCAACATCATTTAGACACCTCTATCTTGCTTCTGTAGTTTTTTTGTCTGGGAGAAAACCATTTTTTTTGTAAACGTTAACTTAATTGTGCGTGCCATAATCATAGTCTCCCTACATCCTGGGTTTTAAGATAAGATGCACACTGAATGGCTTAGTGGCACCTGATTTCTGCCAGGTCCACCATAGCCTAGCAGTTATGTAGCTGCACTTGCAAATAGAATAGCACAGATGAAATAGCGGCAGTTATGGACAGAATACGGACACACTGGGATAATTCCATAAAAGCCTTTTGGAACAGATGTCAGGACTTTTTTGGGGTTTATTTTAGGGATTTATTTCATCGTCCAAAAACTGTGTTTAGTCAGTACTGCAAGTTTGTGCCACTATCATGCTGGTGCACCTGTCCGCAACAGACTCTTGCATGCACCTTCGGGTTGTGGCTGTCATGTTGTGCAGTATGGCCAAAAAATAGCAGCTGATTGAGTTGTTTCAAGAGGTCTGTGACGTGATATTGGGTAGATATAGGATTACCCTAGGGCTTTTGTGTTTTAATGTTTTAACCCTCGTTTTTCACTCCCCCCTCTTCTGCAAATCAGCCCTTCCCTCCCACGTTCTGCCTCTCAACTTCTCAAATTCTCAAATTTCTGTCTCTGTTTCTGATGAGGTTTTCAATGACTCTTTTGGCAGTGCTAGCAACCTAACCTGCAACTTGCGATAAAAACTGCACCATTCTTCTTTCTTTTCTGTTACGCTGCAAGGGTTTCCTTTGGCCAACCGCCCTCTGCCACTCAACCTGTTCAGTCAAACAATTAGTTTTCCTATTTGCGATGTGTTTTGCAGCTTTTGCCAATTCAGACATCTTGGTCATGAGAATTATTATATTATGATTCTTATTTTAGATGTTTTTTCTATATTTTGAGCATGTATATGATATACATAATTCAATATAAATGTACTTGGGAAATAGTGGGCATCCTGTAACCACTAGCTAAACCTGCACTAACGGTTTTGGAGGGTGCCTGTCCTGCAATCTTCTATTGTACAATATTTTTTCTGGTGTCTCGATCTTGTTTCATCTCAAAACTAGCTCTGCCTTTCGTCTATTGCTGTTGCTTTGCCTGTGTTATCTGGTGACTCTTATTCTGATGAATGCATCTGGGGTCAGAGTCAAGTACTTCTGTTGTCTCTGGTGGTGGGTGGCTCTTCTCTCTGGGGAGAATTGCTGTTCTGCCCTGCCCTCTCTGCTTCAAGTCACTGCCATTGGTAATGACATTTTTTTTCTGAATTTATACAAATTGTATAATAAACTATAAAAAATTCTGAACTGTATCTATCTGCTATCCTGTTACCTACTAACATGCTATAGTGCCATTAGGCATTTGCAACACTAACATCTTTAAAATTACATGAAACAGGATTAATTCAGAAAGCGGGAAAATTATCTCGTGTATAATTAACCCTAAACTAAAATGATACTTATTTAATAGAATTGGATTGTGTATGTACTTAAAATTAATTTCTCTCTGGGCCGGAAGGGGGGAGGACGGGTGATGAACAAACACCATTATGTTTACAATCGTCTATATTTTTCTCCTGTTACGTACCTATTTAGAAATTTTATTGTGTGCCCTTAAACTCGATCTTCAGTGAAAATTTGCTGCGTGCAGTAAACTAGGGAAGGATGATAGAGTTCCTGAAGTTTTAGATGTAGCTAGCAGATTAGTGTCAATTGAAGCTTTTTACTATCAAGTTATGCATACATTTTACATTTACATATAAATCACACCTATTGACTTGCTCTCAATAATGCTTAAATGCATACATCTATTATAAGGACATAATTTTAGGCTGCTTATTACCTTTTTAAATAGTTATTCCTTTTACCTGGAAACATAACAGTTCTTCCTTCTGGTATTTGTCTTTTTGCATTGTTAGTCTTCTTGTGAGTTGCCTTCTAGCTAGGATTCTGTTTCCTTGATTGTTCTTATCTACTTTGTTTTTGTTTTATGCTTCTGTGGGTGCCTTCCAATCTTTGTTTGATGATACTCTGATTCGTGTATCATTTTCACTCAGTATATGATATTTTGCCTCCCAATGTTTTCGGGAATTAGAAATATGTGCATACCCGGGGTATAATCCAAGTTAGCTATTATTTGAGCTTGTTATTTGTTTGGAGAGAGCGATTTGTATTGGAAATGAACCTTTCCTTTCGTATTCAGTTATTTATCATGAAATTTTATGTGCACTGTTGGTTGTGTAAAACTCTTAAATCTTTGCATTGTTATGTGTTATGAATGCTCTCATACCCAAGCTCGGGTTCCATTGGTATGCACATGATCACAATTGAAAAGTTCCATTGGTATGACATGAAAACAATTGAAATTAACCTTTTTCGTTTGACATGAGTCATACCTTACTTTGATGGACTATTTACTGAATTCCACATTTGCAATACACCACGTCTATTATCCTTTATTGTTTGAGCAAATATGTTTGCTTGATATCAGAAATCATAAATTCAGATTTTTTATAATGTTATTTAATTATGAAATATTCTATTGGAATGTTTTCATAATTTAATGATTTGGGTGTGAATTTTTTCTTTGTATATTAGTTTGCCAATCATCTTTTGAAGGGTTTGATTTAAAAAAAAATGTTAGTTTATACTTTTGCCACGGGTGTTTTTCATAATGTTTGTGGTATTAGCTACTTCGTCAAGATTAAGATGAAAAATGATAAGTGAAATTATTCAAGTGAATTTTGGGTGATATGTGAATATTAAACTATTTTACATAGTCTGGTTTAATTGTGAATTACTTATCAAGGAGTATATGTCCACTTAATAAGATAGTTTAAGTTTGAATTTTATGAAGGGATTTTTTTATAGCATACCTTAGATACTGTTGATATTGTATCTCTATTATATTCGATGTTTTAACTTGTAAATATCTGTTTAAATGATTTTATTAGACCCATTACATGAAAACAAGGTAGAACTTTAAATTAATTAGAAAACAAATTCATAATCGATAATATTTATTGTATTATACACAAGTTTTTTCTTTGATAAATCAAAATATAATCAATAAAAAAATTCATTTCAAAAGTTCGTACATTCAATTAAGAAGAATTAATCACGAGTTACATTATGATTATGTAAAATTAAATATTTGTGCCATTTTTTCCTGTAAAGGATTAGTAAAAGAAAATAAACAATAAACAGTATTATGTAAATCAATTATTTTCATTGAAATACTCAATTTTTTTATATTTTTAATATGGTTGATATATTGTAATTGATACAGGACCTTTTGATATAAGATTTTGGGTGTAAAACTAAAATTGATTAATTTTCCCAGCTATCTTAAATATTGTGATATTTGAAAGGTGATTATAATGTGAATTCAATACTGTTTCCATTCTAATATCTTGTTGAAGAATTCTTGACTTCAAGATTATTATATAATGTTAAATGTTTAAGAAATATTTAAGAACGCTGATAATTGATAAAAAAGCGTTCTTATATATAGGTGTAGCAGTCCTTGTTAAATTAAAATGTAGTTAGGAAGCAAGCAGGGGGTATATATTAAAAAATAAATTAATGAGACTTCCAAAAGCAAGAGTTTGGAATAAAATTAAGAGGTTAAAGCTTCAGAAATTTAGAATTCAGAATATTGAAAGAGAAAATGAAAGGAAATGAAATAAAAAAATAGAAATTAAATTGTATTTGTATTTCTTTTATAAAAAAATAGTATAATAAAGAGAAAAAGATGTATGTATCATAAGATAATTAATGTGATGAAAATGTCATAAAAAAATACGTACAAATAGAAGATGTGAGAAAGAAAGAAAAGGAGGATTAGACTATCCCATGAAATCAGAATAAAAGGTGTATTTATGGTGATCCAGCCTCCTAAACGAGGGAAGGGATAGGTGAGAGCTATGGAGCTAGATGTGATTAAGACACATGAGAGTGGTTTGAGTGAACACAGAGGAGGCAATGGAAGGTTGGGTAGATCATGTTCTCAATGCACCACTGTCGTCAGCTACCAATATCATAGCTATTTTTATGTCTCCCTATGACCAAACATGTGTGCTGTTCATCTTTTGCTATTTTCCACCCACTACTCCTCCTCATCATCCACTCACCCTCCACAATTACTGTATGTGTTGTTTTGTTTCCTTTCTGTTGTTTCCTAAGTACTACTATATAGTTCCTTATATTCCTTTCCTTATCTTGGCAAATGGGCAAATGTAGGACACTGTAACATTAGGAAAGCTGGTGTCTAGTGTCCACCAATGCCACACCTGAGTGGCTACGCCAGATTTTTAAGGCGCCATTCATCTAAATATGCATTACCCTTTGTCATATATGTTATGATGATTGATACATTATATGCAATAATATGTACTACAAATCCCCCTGAGGTGACAACTTGGTTTTGGCTTTGTGGATATTTACGGGGCTATTATTACTACTGAGGTCATGCACCAAGAATAATGTTGCTCTGTATTGGGTGGTACCACTACTCTTAACTGCTTACTTACTAGTGGGGGAAATGATTGCAAAGGAAAAATGTAACTCATAATTGAAGTGTAATTGTTGTGATAGCACTATTCTGGTTCTGATCCTCTTCCTTTTAGTGTCAGCTGAAGTGATCCATCACCATGATCATTATGGCTGACAAGGGGGAAATGGAAACTTTGGACATGTTAAGCATCTGTTTCTATGCACAAAAACTGTCCAAAGGGAATTAAAATACTTGAATTTGATGACTATAGTAGATTTGTGGAGAAATATGTGTGATCTCCACTTTTGTTGATTGCTTTACTACTGCCAAAATAATAGGAAGTATGACATCTGTTCTACATCTTCTCACTTCCTCCTTTTAGTCAATAATAATAATAGATTATGTTTACACAACTTTTTAAAATATTTATTTGATAATTAAGAATATAATCAATTTTAAAATGATTTCTTTTTCTTTATAATTTAATTTTTGTAACAACAAAACATTCGTAATCATCTCATTGGAGTCATAGTTGGGTCTTGCTAGAATCACCATTAATGTCTAAATGGAGTCGTTGTCGGAGTTTCGTTGGATCCATTGTCATTATTGCTACCGTCAATTGGTCGATGGCTGGATCTGTCCTTGTTATCTATGGCTTCTTTCCCTGCCATTGTGTCAGAGTCAATTTATACTAATTATGTTAATGTTCATTCTTCCATTGACAATTTGATGGAACCAATTATAAAACTTGGACATCATATATTAAATTGTGGCTTATGAGTCAAAGCTATTTTGATCATCTTACTTATCGCAATGTTGGTGAAAATGGAGTCTCCCGTTGATTAAAAATTGATGCTCAATTATATATTGTTTTCAAATTTAAAACAAAATTTTCATACCTATGAGACGTGGTCAAAAGTTTGGAAACAAGCAAAAATATTATACACCAATGATACTTAATGTCTTTATGGTGTGTGTCAAAATCTTTTCACAGTTGTTGCTCCCAAATATCTTGATGGTACAATGGCGGAATATCTTGGTAAATTTCATGCTTTTCTTCACGATTTTAGTGAGTTATTGACTACTTTTTCTCAAGAACTAGAGCAAAGATCAAAGTTCTTCATGTTATTGGACTTACATGGTCTTTTTGAAGATTATTTTTATATGTTTGTGATTAAATTTTGGACTCTCTTATCGTGTCCAGTTTTACTTCCACTTATTCTATCCTTTATATAACATAATATCAGAGCTTTGTAGGTGGTAGTGTCCATGAGTCTCACATCCAGTATTAATCATCATTCATGAACTCTGATCCTGTAAAAAAAATAAAATTTTTAAAAAAAGAAATAACACAATCAAGGAGACTGAAACGATTAATGAATAATAAATTAAATGGGGAGACTCAAGGACATAAAAAACATTATCAATAGATAAAAAAAATTAATTATAGAACTTCATGTCACCTTTTAAGTCAATAATTGAAAAACTAAAGCATCAAATGGGTAGTTTATACATTAGAAAAAATGTTTGCTTTTGAAAAATAAAAACTACGGAATTTTAGTCCTTTTTTTCTTTATGTCAATTCAAACACATTATCTTAAAAAGATAAATTAGTTAAGAAATTGTTCTGTATTACGTACAAAAGTTATATAATGTATAGATAATTAGTCTTGCTAACTTAAATATTATTCTAACAATATTATTTGCAAGATTAATTTTTTTTATCACATCACTTGTCTTATCAAAGACTTCTCTCTTTTCTTCTGATCTCTTTTGTAAATGCATAATCTTTGTTCAAATTTGTTGTTGAAAAATAATTTCTCATGCTTTTTGCTTGGCTTGCATATTCTTGATCTGTCTCATCATGCTGACTAGAAAAGAAGAACAACATGTCATGCAACGGTTGTTTTTGTTTATTATTCTGGTGCTTTCTTCAGGAGATTTTTAGTCCTGCAACAAGAATATGAGTATCTTCTCCACGCCGGTTTAGTATCATATTCATATCCTATTCTTTGAGAATTAAAAACACAGTGATGAGGCATATGCTCCTAGATTTGGATTAGGCAAAGGCAAAAGTAACGAATTGGAGTGAAAAGTAATAGAAACATGAAATGGTGGAAGTGGAACATGTATGAAGTTAAGTGAATGATGATGCAGAAGATGATTAGATTTGTGTGCAGAAAAAGAAATAGAGGAGAGAATCCCATTACCTCTTGTCAAATTTGGAATCATAGAGGGCCAGGGTGCCACCAACAGACCATTAGTGCTCTTCACACTCACCTTATAACTAAGTTTTTATACTTTTTTTGGTTGGACCAAATCTTCGTTTCAACCAACTTAAGAACCTACTTCTTACATTTTTCTTCTTGTGAAACTGCTTGCAATTTTTTGTTTGCGATTTATGGGCAAACAAGGGATCCAAGCAAGCATCATGTACGACATTCTTCACCCATGCTATATCAGATTGCCTCGCCCTAAATCTCCTTAAGTTTCTTGTCATAAAACATTTGTATCACATCAAAATTTACCTTTCCAAAACAAATCCTTTTGCTCATAATAGTGTTGTGTTTGATTCTGTTTCAGTTATGTTCTCTATTTTATTCCTAGAATAAGAAATTAAGAGTGTATTTGAAAGTAGTGGATGCGGATTATAAAATATTTTTATATATAAAATTCAATGGAAGTTTTCTTTTGGAGTTCCTTGACATTCCATCTCATCATCCCTTGGCTTCCTCATTATTTGAAAGTAAAGAAAGAAATATAATATATATTTAATGGCTTAAATATATGTTTTTGATTCTTTTAATATGATTTTTTTTCCTTATAAAAAGTATATTTGATTTTTGGTTTTTAGAAGAATATGCATAATTTAAAACTTAACGAATGTTTTCTTATAAAATATTCGTTAATTTTAAAAAAAATCAAGTTTAAGAGGGGAAGCTTGATCTTGGCCTTTTCACCCTCGAGACTTCTTATATTCTCTCTCTCTACTTATATTATACAAGATATTATTTTATCTTTTGGAGTAAAAATAAATGAATTTCGTTCTTATATGTAAAACCAAAATTATTTTTGTACAAATTTTATTCCTTATAGAAATATTTATTAAAAATTAGACATTTTAATAGTTATATAGTCAGAAACACAAATTTCGACCCCAATTTAATAGATTTTTAAATCCATCCATGAACTCCGTGATTACTAACTAAATAACACCATTTAAAAAATCTATTGTTTATTATTTGGTTTAAGAAGATAATTTTTAATTAATCATTGATGTTGGACTTTGTTTTAAAAGTACACACTGCAGTTTAGAGAATCTTAATAATTCTTATTTATTCAGCATTGATCTAAGAAAAAACGAAGCTAATACCGAAAAAATATAATGTAATTAATTATTCATTTTTATGTTTAAAACGTACATTTGAATTCTAATTTGTCCATTACGGTAAAAAAAAGGCTTTGCACCAATAAAACAGACAAATTATTACTAATGACTAAAATTAAAATATACCAATATTGACACCCAAAATAAATAAATAAATAATCTTAATAGTTGAAGTGGAATGAGAATCCTTTGATGTTTGATCAATCAAATTGAGAGAGAGACCTAATTTAACTCTTCATTATATATTTTGGCTTTATTTTTTATGTTACACAATATTGTCATATTGTTTCGCTTTGTTTAGTTTCCACGAAAAGAAAAGAAGTCAGGGAAAGTGCGGAAAACAAACAATTTTATTAAAAAAGATCATACATGAAAAATTCATAGAATTGGTCAAATATGCATTAGTGTTGTAAGAATCAAGATATTTTTATCAATGATATTTTTTTTAAGAATTAACAATCTTATAATTCTATTTTTATTTTACTTTAATTTTTTTTATAATTTACCTATTTAATTTTTTTTTCTATTTCCTCTATTATATACACAGTGTTACAGACATGACAAAATTCAAATGCCTGAAGTGTACGGCTTTGAATGTTTATTTTGTAAATGTAATTAATCAATCATTGAATTCTCCCTTTTCTTTTCCTGTATTAGTCAATAAAGTTTCTCACAAAACATCTCTTCCATCCTAAATATGTTACTACTTTTTAAAGTTAAATCCTCTTTTTGTTGGAAATGCATATAGTCTTTTTCTACTTTAATAAATTGACTTCTATAATACTAACATTTAGTTGAATAAAATTAAATTATAAATAAAGTCTCAAATTTAAGTATTTTAGATAAAAAAAAATCTTAACCAAAGCCATAATTAAAAATAATCAATAATATTAGTAAATATTTTATTATGCTTTGTTTGGACTAGAAAGTCAATTTAAGGGAGTAAATTTGAGATGATTTGAAAAAAAAAAAAGGGTTAACAAAGTGAGGTTGTTTTGATTAAGGTAAATAGAGTGGAAAGTATAGGGAAAATTTACTAAAATTTGTGAGTGATATGATAAATGTAATTGAAATTTTATTTTTTAAATTGATAAAGATGTAAGTTTACAAATTTGGCATTGCATTTAAAAATTGTTGAAATTTTAATTTATTAAATTATTTGTTGATTATAATTGATTTTAATTAACATTATTTCCGGTACTGTGTTAGAGTTAACTTTAAAAAAAATACGAATTATGTAAAATTTTTGAAAGATGATTATGATTGTCAAATGATCCAGCCTCTTGACCAAAGCGTTAGAACTTCTCATTTTCAAACCTCATCCTCTCCAGCTTCACGCCAAGTACACCGATGACCTTCACCTGATAATCCTCAAAAAGAGACCTGAAAGAATAGTATGACGCCTCTGCGGCCGATTGCGCTCCGACGCTCAAGTCAATGATCGAATCAACAAAGAATTTCAGAAAAAACTCAGAACCGTGTGCAAGTGAATCACCATAAAATGAAAAACCTCTCTCGAATTCTGTTAAGAATTCTATATATATACCTGAGTCTTTCTCTCTCCTGACGGTTATTCCTCTTGACACATGGATAACATCTGGTCATACACGTGTCACCATCTGGAGTACTTGCAGCTGAAACGTTACTTTCACTTTGCTCCTGCGACTAAGTTATCCACATAGGGAGTAGCTTAGTGCACAGGCTACTCTGGGCACAACCTTAACATGGTGAGCTGGTCAATCACTGGGTATCACGACTCACCCTACACATGGTGGCAGATATGTCACTTATCTTCTCTACTTTGGCGGCAGACATGCCACTTATCTTCTGTATTTAGACCATACAATAAGTGCTTACCAAGTCTTCTCAAATACTCGGCGATGTGCTCCTTTCGGCGACTTGTTGACCACCTGATCTCCTAATCTTCACACACGGCGATCATGTGCAATCTAGGCGATTACTGATTACATACGAGAAAAATCGGAGACCGCCGCCTTCTTTAACAAATGGCGATCTCATCGACTTCTAAGCTACACTTTCCTTTCTCTTACTCTTCTTGATCCACGTGTCCTCCTCAAGCACGCCCACAGGATTACCTCACAACTACATCATCATACCTGACTACTTGGTTAGTACACAAGCCCCCCAGTCTTAAGCTGTGACTGGTCCAGCGAAAAGACTAAGAAGTCATCTTCTGGCGGTCTATAGGAGCGCACACTCTTGCATTAACACTGTTTGTTGATCTGACATTTCACCAACCCCTTTTAATCGCATGACACGTGGACATATCAACGACCCTCTTTAACTGTCGTTTCCGCTTCTTATAACGTTCGAAACCCTTAAAACACTCGCGCCATTCACTGTTCCCTTCCTTCTTCTTCGCCTTCAGACATTCAAAGCATTTCTCTGTGAGACCCTTCGACTTCTTCAATCTCCAACCTCCGTGACGCTTTTCTGATCATCCAAAGGTAACCTTTTTATCTCTTCTACTGATGATTGCTGCATTTTAACCGATTCACATCATCCTTTATCTGTCTGGTGCATACGCTGTGGGATGCTTTCTTATCTTTCTCGTAACTTAGGGTTTTTCTGACGACCCTTGTTCTTATAAACCCTTCATTTGTTCCTTCTTCCTACTTCTTCGAACCTTTCCTTCGAGTCACCTTTCCCTCATCTCTTCCTTTTTCTTTCTTTGCAGTTTCTTCAATGGTTCGCTACAAAACAACCGATAACCCTCCTCCATCGTCGCGAAATCCTTCGCCTAAGACTCGTAGAGTCTTGCCCATAACAAACCTCTGGGGCTCCAGCAACTCAAGCTGAGAGACCTGCTTCCTCCTCTTGCCCTAATCCATCCCGGGCCACTCCTCCTCAAGCCAGAGGAGCTGCTCCACCTTCCCATGATTACCGAGCGTTATATCCCTGGGCTTCGCCAACGTTGCTGAAGGAGACCTCCTCAGTAACTTCTGCTCTTGAGATTCTGTGTCTCAAGAGAGGGGATAAGCCTAACCTCTCATTCCATAAAGAACACGACGACAACCTCACCATCGTCCCATGCTTTCCTGGAGAACCCATATGCGCGGATGACAAAGTCAGTAATGGCGAGCTATTTTGCTTCGTCTACGCGACGATGTTCAAAAAGGTGAAGGTTAGGTTCCCCTTCACCCGATTTGAGAGGGAGCTCTTAACCGAACTTGACGTTGCTCCCGCCCAGCTTCACCCAAATAGCTGGGCGTTCGTAAGGGCATTCGAGATCCTCTGTGCACACCTGGGATTACTTGCTTCACTGGATGTCTTATTCTTGTTCGAAGCCAAAAATCCTGGAGATCGCCTCTGGGTAAGCCTGAACGGGATTGCTGGAAGGTCCTTCTTCTCGATATTCCAGCAATCTTATAAGGATTGGAAAGGAAAGTTTGTAAAGGTTTGTAAAAACAACGAGGACCCTTCTTTGCTCGATGGCTTTCCCTTGTACTGGGTGGACAAGGGAAATAAAGGCTCCAAGGATAGCTTCAGGAGGGCAAGGAGCCCTGACAACATGGGAGAACTGGACAGAGACCTCTGCCTTTTTTGGAAAAGCGTAGCCGCCTCCAACATCACTCTTCCCACAGCGTCTATCATTAGCTTTGAGTTTCTCGAAGGCCAGCTAGACAAGCATATAGGTTATCTTTCGCTCTCTTCACTTAGCCTTGTTTCTTAATAACTGTATTGTTCTTCTGCTGGGTTTTTTCACTTCTGTACCCTAAGCTTGCATAACTACTCAGATATACCCTGCACACGACTGTCTTCACTCATATTTACTTGAATTGCGAACTGCTGCTGTTGTCTGATTGCTCATCTCTTTTGCTCTTGCTTTTGTCTTATGCAGACATGATGCTGGGGGAAAACAAAATAGCTCAACTTCACGCTCTGGCTAAGAAGCACAAACTCGCGGTGGGCTCCCTGACTATTCCTAACTCGGTTGCTGAGGACGCCGCTTTTCATGGGAGAACCCCCCAGGAGGCTCTTCTCCTGCTACAACTCTACCTCCTCAAGCTAGGAAGAAACTGGCTCCCAAAAGGCTTAAAAGAAAAACTCCTCAAGTAGTATCTGAAGATGAGGAGGAAAATGACACCGAAGATGGCCTCATTACTAAATGCCAAAGGCCAACTGCCTCCAAGCCACCAAACCCCCCGACAACAGCACCATCAGGTCTTCCTCCACTACCTTCAGATCTTCCCACTCCAACACTCCCTGAAAACAACATACCAACCACAAACCTTCCCTCACTAACTTCACCAGACCATACGACACCACCACCAGCCCTTCCCGCTCCCTCAGAAATAATCCAAGCTCCTCCACTAGCCGCCGCACCACCTTCAACTGAAGGTGGCAATCCCAACTTTGCAGAACACCCCCAAGTGCTTCCACTAGCCGCTGCACCACCTTCAACTGAAGGTGGCAGTCCCAACTTTGCAGAACACCCCCAAGTGCTTCCACTCCTTTCCATTCTGCCGGGGAGGGGCCTCAATCTCAGGCCTCTACTGCTGGGCCCATCCTGATTGAGATTGAGGATACTGAAGCCTCTCCCCTTCCTGCCGCTGGAAAATCTGCCTCACCGCCACCCCTAGAAGCCCCCCTTGCCATCCAAGCAACAGAGGGTGGTAGTGAGAGTCAGCCTCAGGTGCTTCCAGAAGGCCTAACTCCTATCTTGCCCATTCCCAGTTTCCTCACCGAGTCGTTGGGGTCTTTATCTTCCCAAGTGGGCAAGCTAATAGAAGGGCAAGCCAGTTTGATCTTCGAAGGCATGCAAAAGTTCATCCACAAACTCCAAAGAGAAAATCTTCGCCTACAGGATGAACATCACTCCTTAAAAGCTGAAGCAAACAGGCTTTCTTGTGATATGATGGTGCGAGAACTCGTGCACACAAGACTGGAAGACGCCTTGAATGCTGAAATTCGAGTAGCTCGCCACGAGACAGCTGACTTTCGCCAAAGACTCCAAGCCAAAGCTATTGAAAACATCGAACTTGAGAGCAAACTCGCTCCCATGCGGGCCCAAGTGGCGGACCTGCAAGCTAAACAGAAGGAAGATGACACGAGTGTAGAAAAGCTGGAGAAGAAGTCAGCTGAACGAGAAGTCCTCTTGGGGGCGGTCGAGAGCAATAGGGATAAGGCCCTCGTCGAGCTTACCAAGGCTCATGAAGAAAATAACAGGATGACCTCAGAACTTGGCAAAGCTCAGGAGGAAAACAAGAGAATAACCGCCGTGTTGGACAAGGCCCAAGAAGAAGCTCGAAGACTTAATGCAGAACTTGCACAGACTCAGGAGGATCAATAGGAAATCGGCGACGATCTCGCTAAAGCCCTCAAGGAGAAAAAGGAACTGACCCAACAGATCGACGAGCTTGACCAAAGTTCTCCACAAATCCTCAACTCAGGGTTCGATGCAGCTTTGGAGCAAATGGCGTGCCAATACCCCGAGCTGGACCTCTCCATGATCTCTATATGCAACGAGGTGGTAGACGGGAAGATTGTACCTTCTGTTGATTAGAAACCCCCTTTACCGCCTTATCTCCACGCCCCATATCTATCTTTTAACTTGCATAATTGTAATTTGAACATCTTTATCAATTTCAACGTTCACCTTTATTACCTTGTCTTCGGCCTCATATTTGTTTCTTTGTGCGTTTAACTAATGTAACAGGTGAAACACACTTAACCGAATGTAACTCAATGTAACTAAAACTTTGACCTTTCATACCTTGCTTGAAACTAAACAAACTACTAATTTAATATTATCAATTTGTTCAGATATTAATTCTGGGCGATGACATCCAATAGAACTCGTGAACTTAAGGTGAAAAATCTCAACACACAAACCAACTTCACACTAGGCAACAAGCTTTAACCTTATCTGGTATTAAAAAACACAACTTACCTGACCTGCCAAGTGTTCTGCATCATCGCCAGAAATTCTTCTGATCTGGTACTCACCGAATTAATTTTGGGCGATGTTGCCTTCTTTATCCAAATAAGGCGTCCTTTGTGGGATCACCTTTTACAACCTTCTAATCGCTTTTTCACCTGTCGTTCCTTTATATGAACTCTTCTTGCCTGCACCGGCTCGAAGGCAAGGAGAACTTCCTTTGTCGCCTACACTTGCTCACAGGCAAGGAGGACTTCCTCTGTTACCTGCACTTGCTCAAAGGCAAGGAGGTCTTCCTCTATTGCCTGCACTTGCTCAAAGGCAAGGAGCTCTTCCTCTGTTGCCTCAAGATGCGTGAGAACATCAAGGACTTTGAACTTTGCTGGATGCCTCCGATCGTCAAAGGACGATGAGGACTTTAAAAACTTTTCACTTGTGCCTCTAATCGCCTAAGGGCGATGAGGTCTTAAAAACTTTTACTTAAAACGTGCGCAATCATTTTACTTCTACCTCGAATCACTTTAGGTGATAAGGTTTTTCCAAAAACTTCTTTAAAACGATATGCACACAAACTTTAGTATACTTCAAAATTTCAATTTTGAATATCTTATTTCTTGGGTGGCCTCGTTAAAAACTCTCCTTAGGGAAAAAAGAGTGCCCCCTTGTAACTATTTTTACAAAACTATTTATGATTCCCCTGAGTTTGTACTACTTACAAAGCTTTAATTGAAATAAAATTTTAGGTGTGTGGCGTTCCAAGTATGAGGAATCGCCCCTCCTTCTAGTGTCTCCAAGCGGTAGGCGCCGTTCCCAAGTGCTTGGTTATTCTAAACGGTCCTGTCCACTTGGGTGACAACTTATTCTCCATCTCGTACTGGTGGGCCTTCCTCATCACCAGATCGCCGCTTCTGAACTGCCTCGGTATTACTCTAGAATTGTATCTTCGTTCTATTCTTCTTTTCACCGCTTCAGCTTTCACTCTTGCTTCCTCTCTGACCTCATCCAGTAAATCCAGGTTCATTCTTCTCTCTTCATTTGATTCTTCTGCTACAAAGTGTTGAAATCTCGACGAGCTCTCCTGGATTTCAACTGGAATCATCGCGTCACAGCCATATACTAAACTAAAAGGGGTTTTGTGGGTACCTAACTGCTCAGTTGTGTGGTACGCCCAAATTATGCGAGGTACCTCATCAGCCTACGATCCTTTAGCTTTCTCTAATCTCCTTTTCAAACCTCTCAACAGAACCCGATTAGTGGATTCTACCTGGCCATTCGTCTGTGGGTGCTCAACGGATGCAAACACTTGTTGAATTCCCACATCCTCACATAGCTTCTTCAACAGGTGGCTTGCAAACTGAGTCCCATTATCCGATACTAGACGCTTAGGCACCCCAAATCGGCACACAATGTTCTTCCATACAAAGTTTTCAATCTTGGGTGTCGTGATTTGGGCAACTGGCTCTGCTTCAATCCACTTAATGAAGTACTCGATCGCCACCACCAAGTATTTCCTCTGCCTGATCGCCATAGGAAAGGGCCCCAGTATATCGATTCCCCATGTATGAAATGGCCAAGGGCTATAAATCGACTTAAGCTCTTATCGGGGCGCCTTGTGCCAGTCGGCGTGCTGCAGGCACTGCTTGCAGCACTGGGCGTACTTCTTGCAATCCTCTCTCATTGTCAGCCAGTAATATCCTGCACGAAGAGTTCTAGCGGCTAGAGCTCGACCCCCGATGTGACTTCCGCATATGCCTTCATGGAGCTCAGCCATAATCCTCGTGCATTTCTCCCCGTGTATACACACCAGGAGTGGGTGTGTGAACCCAAACCTGTACAACTCGCCATCTATCATGGTAAACCTGGTAGAGTTCTTCTTGATCTTCCTGGACTCTGCCGGATCTATTGGGAGCACGCCATCGGCTAAGTAACGCTGGTACTGTGTAATCCACGTATCTGGCTTATGTGTGGCACAGACCTGCGCGACGTTCACTTCATCCACAGGGGATGCCCTTATCCTTGGCGTTCTCAAGGTCTCCTGAGTCAAAGACCTGTGAACCCTCTGTCAACTTGCTAACTTGAAGCACCTGGTGATCTACCACAAACGCCCTAGGTGTCTTCAATGTTTCTTGAATAACAGTCCTCTGTCTACCCCCCTTGCCCAAATTGGCGAACTTGGCCAGCAAGTCAGCTCGGGCATTTTGCTCCCTTGGTACATGCACTACCTCAAATGAGGTAAAAGAACTCTTCAACTCCTGCACATATGCCAAGTAAGCCGCCATCTGCGGGTCCTTGGCTTGGAACTCGCCCACTACTTGCCCTGTGACCAGCAACGAGTCACTTTTGGCCACCAACACTTTAGCCCCCATCTCCTTTGCCAACAAGATACCTGCAATCAATGCCTCATATTCTGCTTGATTGTTGCTGGCTTTAAAAGCAAACCTTAGGGATTGTTCTATCAGCACGCCGTTGGGCCCCTCCAGAATGACTCCAGCACCGCTACCCTGCTGGTTCGACGAACCATCTACCGAAAGGACCCAACGAAAGCCGTCTCCTTCGACATGAGTTGCCTCTGACTAGAGCTCGATGACGAAATCAGCGAAAATCTGCCCCTTAATTGGCCCTTGGGGTTCATATTTAATGTCAAACTCTGACAGTTCTACCGCCCATTTCACCATTCTTCCAGCTACATCAGGTTTCTTCAGAACCCTCTGAATGGGCAAATCGGTCATTATCAGGACGGTGAAGCTCTGAAAGTAATGACGCAACCTCCTCGCCGAAAACACAACCGCTAAAGCAACTTTCTCCAAGGCCTGATACCTCACTTCAGGACCTTGTAGCACCTTACTCACAAAATAAATAGGCTTTTGGACCTGATTTTGGTCTTGGACAAGCACCGCTCTCTCAGTCACAGCGAAATACAACCTGAGAGGCACTCTTACTAACGGTTTGCACAGCACCGGCGGGCTTGCTAAATATATTTTAAGCTTCACGAAAGCTTCTTCACACTCCTTGGTCCAGACAAACCTGTTGTTTCTCTTTAAGCATTGAAAATACGGGTAGCCCTTCTCGCCGCTAGCTGACACAAAGCGTGAGAGAGCAGTCATCCGACCTGTCAGCTGCTGCACCTCCTTCACCGTAGCTGGGCTTCTCATCGCCATAATAGCAGCACACTTATCAGGGTTTGCCTCTATTCCTCTTTCATTCAAAAGAAAACCTAAAAATTTTCCCGCCTCCACACCAAAAATGCACTTCTCTGGACTCAGTTTCAGCTTATATTTGGCTATCGTGACAAACAACTCTTCCAGGTTCGAGATGTGCTTGCTCCTCTCCAGGGAAGTCACCACCATATCATCAACATAGGCCTGCACATTTCTCCCCAGCATTGGTGCAAGTACCTTATCCATTAACCTCTGGTACGTGGCCCCAGCGTTCTTCAGCCTGAATGGCATTACTTTGTAGCAGTAGCACGATCTCTCCGTCATGAAGGCAGTCTTCTCTTCATCCATAGGATGCATCTTGATCTGATTATACCCCGAGAAGGCATCCAGAAAGCTCAACAATTTGCACCCTGCTGCGCTGTCAACCAGGGCGTCTATACTTGGCAAAGGATATGAGTCCTTTGGACAAGCCTTGTTTAAATCCGTGAAATCGACGCACATGCACCATTTCCCATTGCTCTTCTTAACCAGTACGACATTAGCGAGCCACTCGGGGTATTGGATCTCCCGAATGTGACCTGTTGCGAGGAGCTTCTGCTTTTCATCTCTGATCGCCTGCCTCTTCTCCTCGTTGAACTTTCGCCTTCTTTGTCGCACCGGTCTAACCTAGGGGTCCATCGCCAGGTGATGGCACAAGAAGTCAGGGTCGATACCAGGCATATCCGAAGCAGACCACGCAAACGTGTCCAGATGCCTCTCTATCACCCCGGCGATCTGGTCTTGTGCTTCACGAACCAGAGATTTCCCCAGCTTGAAGACCTTGCCTTTTATCTTCCTTTCAATCCACTCTTCCACTGGTTGAGGTCTCCTTTCACTGGCGATCACCGCTCTGGCGATTCCTGTCTCCCTAGCCTCTTCAGGGCGATTCCTCAGCTCTCCTGCTCGATCGGCATTTCCAACTCCTTCCTCAACATCTACCATATGTGCATCCCCCTCGGCGATCACCTCCATCGCAACATCGACGGCTTGCCCCCCTTCTCGCCTAGATTCCACGCCAGGAGGCGGTGTGGTTGTGACGTAGCTTACTGATCGCTTGTTCTTGAGGCTGTTTTCGTAACACTTCTTTGCCTCCTTTTGATAAGATTGCAGGGTTATTACCACACCTTCCATTGAAGGGAGCTTAACCTTCATGTGCCTTGTTGAAGGCACCGCCGCTATCCAGTTGAGAGTTGGCCTCCCTAACAAGATGTTGTATGCTGAGGGGGCATTCATGACAAGGTACTTAATTTTCTCCGTTCTTGAAGCTGCCTCATCCGTGAATGTGGTTCTCAACTCAATGTACCCCCTGGCCTCCACCTGATCGCCAGCGAAACCATACAAGCATCCTGCATAAGGTCTCAGCTGGTCAAGGGGTAGCTGCAATTTGTTGAAAGTTGGTTAGAACATGACATCGGCCGAACTTCCCTGGTCGACCAGCACCCGGTGGATCTTCCTTCCTGCCGTGACAAGCGAGATCACTATAGGATCGTTGTCATGTGGTATAACATCCTTAAGGTCTTCTTTGGTAAACGTGATGTCCACATCGGGCGAGTGGTCCTCGAATGCTTCCACTGCCATCACAGATCGAGCATATTTCTTGCACTGTGACGCAGTGCACCCACCTCTTGAGAAACCCCCAGCTATAGTGTGGATTTCCCCGTGGATGGGCACTTCATGTTGCTGGCCCTCGCTGCTCGTCGGCTGGGAGCTTGACGCATTTGCTGCCTTCTTCTCCAGCAAATAGTCCTTCAGAAATCCACTTCTAACCAACTCGTCGAGTTGGTATCCCAGCGACAGGCAGGAGTCAAGGGTGTGGCCAAAACTTTTATGGAATTCACACCACGCGTCTGGCTTTGGCCCCAACACCTTATTCGACACCTTTTCAGACACCTTCAGCTTGGCAGCTATATTGGGAATGGCGATCAGGTCAACCAATCCCATCACGAACTCATGCCTCGGAGGGCGCTTGAATTCCCTCAGGCGACCTGGCCCTCTTCCTCTACTACTGCCATCACCTTTGTTTTTCTTCGGATCATAAGGATGGTATGTCCTTTGATCCTTCTTCACCGTCGCCGTCTCCAACACCCTCTGAGGCTGAGTCTTGGCTTGGGTGCGTGGTTTCGCAGGAGCCATATTCCCTCTTTTCTCTATCACTTCATTCTCAGCGGCGATGTGAGCCACAGCACGTCGCCGAATCTCTGCAAACGTTGCAGGGTGGCTCCTGATTAACGATTCGCTGAAGGGTCCAGGTAGCACGTCCTTCTTAAAGGCGTGCACGAACATCTCCTCATCTTTACCTGGTAGTCGAACTATCTGAGCTCCAAACGTATTCAGATAGTCCTTCAAAGATTCCCCCTGGATTTGCCTTACGTTGAACAGGTCGTACAACACCATAGGCGGCGCCTTATTCACAATGTACTGATCGACGAATAGCTTGGAGAATTGCTAGAAACTGGAAATGTGTCCAGTAGGTAGGCTTACAAACCAATCCAACGCTGTGATGTGGAGAGTGCTCATGAACATCTTGCAATAGACCGCATCCGATCCTCCCGACAGCATCATCTGCGTATGGAACGCGGTAAGGTGAGCCTCTGGATCTTCCACTCTAGTGAAGGAAGCCTTCACCGCCGTGATTTTTGTAGGAATCACAGCGTCCATGATCGCCTGCGAAAATGGCATTGGAAAAACTCGTGGCAGAGACGGTGGCGCACCTCCACCGGTCGCAGTACTCTCCCTCTGCTCGCGAAGAGCCTGACGTAACTCTTCATTAACCTTACTCAGCTCTTCGTTCCTGGCCTGAGAAGCGACCAGGTCATCGTGCATCTTCGTCTGCTCGACGCGCGATGCTGCCACATTTTCTTGCAAAGCACGCATCAACTCCAGCATTTGCGGCATCGTCACGTTATTCTCTCCGGATTGTGGCGCAACTGAACTAGATCTTGTTGTCCTCATTTTTCTCATGAAACTTCTACTAATTTCACACAGTTACCTTTCAACACGCGAAAGTTATCTCGCAACAACGCTCAAGAAATGTTTCAACTTCCTTCGCACAACGATTGATCCAGGAATGAATCGGTAGAAACCTCCAGAAAACCACTCTTCACCGATTGAACTTCGATTCAAACGGTCAAAACTTCCAGAAAACCACTCTTCACCGATTGAACTTCAATTCAAACGGTCAAAACCTCCAGAAAACCACTCTTCACCGATTGAACTTCAATTCAAACGGTCAAAACCTCCGAAAAACGATTGCGGCAGCAAGCAATCGAACGAAAACTACCGAAAACCTCACAAGCTCAACTGTGGATGGGAATCACAGTTTACACGGCCCCACGGTGGGCGTCTGATGATCCAGCCTCTTGACCAAAGCGTTAGAATTTCTCCTTTTCAAACCTCATCCTCTCCAGCTTCACGCCAAGTACACCGATGACCTTCACCTGATAATCCTCAAAAAGAGACCTGAAAGAACAGTATGACGCCTCTGCGGCCGGTTGCGCTCCGACGCTCAAGTCAGTGATCGAATCAACAAAAAATTTCAGAAAAAACTCAGAACCGTGTGCAAGTGAATCACCATAAAATAAAAAACCTCTCTCGAATTCCGTTAAGAATTCTATATATATACCTGAGTCTTTCTCTCTCCTGACAGTTATTCCTCTTGACGCGTGGATAACATCTGGTCATACACATGTCACCATCTGGAGTACCTGCAGCTGAAACGTTGCTTTCACTTTGCTCCTGCGACTAAGTTATCCACACAGGGAGTAGCTTAGTGCACAGGCTACTCTGGGCACAACCTTAACATGGTGAGCTGGTCAATCACTGGGTATCACGGCTCACCCTACACATGGTGGCAGATATGCCACTTATCTTCTCTACTTTGGCGGCAGACATGCCACTTATCTTCTGTATTTAGACCATACAATAAGTTCTTACCAAGTCTTCTCAAATACTCGGCGATATGCTCCTTTCGGCGACTTGTTGACCACTTGATCTCCTAATCTTCACACATGGTGATCATGTGCAATCTAGGCGATTACTGATTTCATACGAGAAAAATCGGAGACCGCCGCCTTCTTTAACAAACGGCGATCTCATCGACTTCTAAGCTACACTTTCCTTTCTCTTACTCTTCTTGATCCACGTGTCCTCCTCAAGCACGCCCACATGATTACCTCACAACTACATCATCACACCTGACTACTTGGTTAGTACACCAAAAAAATAATTATTTTAAAAAATTGTATGTGAATTATTTATTTGTTAATTATAGTTGTTTATAATTAAAAGATTATGTCAAGTACTCAGTTAGAGCTATAATTGTGTAAAGGTAAAGAATGTATGTGAAAATTTTGGAAATAAATTAAATTATAATGTATTTAAGCAAAATTTATGTATAAAGTCCGTATATAAAAATTATTAAACATTGTACATTATAAATGTATATGTAAAAAAAATGTGAAATAAATAATAATAATAATAATAATAATGTTTACTAAATGGACAATCAATTATTGTTGACAATAAACGAAGTAGGAAATCGATTATGTTAGACAAAAAATAATCAACATCGATTCTCACAGTAAAATAGTGATTCTTTGAAATAAAAAATAATCAACATTGATTTTCGGAGTGGAACATCGATTCTGTGATACAAAAGATAATCAACATCGATTATGACCAGTGAAACATCAATATTCACTCAAAAATTCTTGGACAATCGATATTGTGAGGGATGATTCGTGAAAAAACAAAAATATTATAAAAAATAAACATTTGTCATAGTGTCTTTCACATGATTTATCCACACTTGAAAAAAAAAAAAAAACAACATACTAACCATTTTGCGCTCACAAATAATTAACAATTATGAAAAACAAACGAGAAGTTTGCTGCGCCATTCCTTGTACATAAACAATGTAATTAGATAAACAAACACTGCATTAAAGTATGATAAAAGAAATAGACCATATAATTGAGAATGAAATAATTGGTGGGGTTTGTTCATAGTGTATGATAGTGCGGTCTACACGGAATGTGAATAACTACACGTTGTATCTTGATTTTTGTGCTGTCTAAGTTACGGATGTGGTTCTAGCATCAACACACCATGGTTATATTGCAACGACTTGAAAGATTGCAAAAGTGCATAACAAGTTAATTTTGCATATTTTTTTTACTTATTTATACACATTATACACTAATATATTTTTTTGAATAAAAGTTTTATATAAAAAATTATTTTCTACAAACTAATATAACAAATTAAATTGGTTGCATAATAATATGGAGATGTCATGACGTTGTTGATTCATTCTTTTGTGGCACTCCCTTTCTACCCAGTCATTTAATCGGTTTCTATTCCTCATTTATACATTTATATAGAAGAAAACTCTCTAATGGTTATTTGGATTTTATAACAAGTCACCATCTTATTATATATATGCAATATGAAGTATTACTCAAAAACACTTTAATGTGATGATTAAGGATTGATGAGAGAAAAGATAAGTGACTTGGTTGAACGTTGACATGCTTCAATTTTAATTTGTTAGTGGGGATCGGTATCAACAAGTTGAAGTTCCTTACTTCTCTGTTGACTCCAGTTTGTGATTATTTGTGTTGTTCTTCAAAAGAAGCCAAACCCCAAAATGACAAATGCACCTAATCAACTTTCACTTTCCTCTTTCAACAAACCAAACAAATCACTATTTGCTTTATCATCCTTTTTCAAAAAGAAGTCTTAAGACTCAATTTCTTTTCTTTTCAGGTTTTGCAACTTTCATTTTTTTGTCGGTCTTGTCTCATAATTACTTCAATTATACAAGTTTTATTTTGTCCACACACAAATTTATATTATATATTAAAACTAAGAAAAAACTCAATTTTTCATGATACAGTGTAATTTTTCAAATTTTCTAAAGGTGAAAATGATCATGTAGTTTTAGTAGAACAAGTTACAAGGTGAAACTCATCTAGGACTAGCTAAATAACTATTTAAAAAATTCTAACTATCTTCCTTACCCTGCTGCCTCTGCTTTCAGATTTTAGCTCCTAATTGGATCTACACTATATATAAAGAATCTGTAGTATAGATGTTTTGGCTTTTCAACTATTTAAAGAATCATAATTGAATAAGCATTTTCACCCCCAATAGGTTCTGCACTATAAATGTTCTGCCTTTACTTTCAACTTTTCTCTCGTAATTGGATCAACACTTCCCAATATTATCACCACACCAACTGCACCTTCTCATGAGTATGCATAGAGGGATATATGATCTTAGCCCTTTTCATTACGATAAGTAATACCATTGTAATCTTTTATATTGGCCAAATTTGTGCCTACACCTTTACCCCTCCAACTAGATTTCAATCTCCCAATGCTACTATCCACACCAATTCCTGCTCCTTAACACTCAACAATGTGTCATCTGTATCAGTATAACACAGCTTTCTCAATCTTCAAGTTAACACTTCTATATTATACAAACTAATTTATTCACACCACCCTTGTATCACACTTTAAAGCAAAACCATTTGTAGCCTCTTTACACTCTACGTAACATAAATCCTTTCAGTCCAATCCATTGCCTACCACCAACGTGATCATTGTGTGCTCAAAATATTGCCAAGATCAACCTTATATCTTTCCATCCATTAGCCTTAATATACTAATCACGCTTACCACTTCCAATCGGCTTCCTAGTTGGTGCCATCGCAGAAACCATTTGCTCCACTTCCCTTCTTAACTAATAATGAGCCTGGTTTAAGCATATCAACTCTGTTGGAACCTGTGGAGTAGACACTATTCATTATGCCCCACAAAAATTCATCTAGAGGAGACAAAGTGTTTTTCATCAACCTAATTGATCTATGATTTGCACACCACCAAACCAGAGTGACATCTCCTATTCTTCAATGTTATTCTAAAACACGTCATCTATTGAATGTGTCTCTCATATAACAATCTATATCGAGTAAATCAACTAAGTTTTGTTCACTATAGCATCCACACATTCTCTCAAGAGAGGTGATCCACAAGCCTACTATAGCCTCCTAACCAACATGCTTTAATACCCGTTTAATGGACATCCAAGGTCTATTAGAGTATTTAATAGTATTCATGTGACTCTTTATATATGAGACTATTAGAACACTATTATAGAACTTTAAGGATCATTTTCAATCTTAAAAATACCAGTAATTGTATTACAAAATGTAAGAAAAACAAATGTTGTTAGGAGGATATTAAGTGTGCTACTCCAAGGTGTTAGAAGATCTATTTGCAATCATACTTAAGGGTTAGAGTTCTACATTTACGTTTAATGTTTCAAATCAATTGATTGAATAAAGGCATTCTCTTATTCACATTAATTTCGTATCAGAGTTTCTAATCTTTGGATTCTACTTTCACATTTTTTCTTTATTGTCTTAGTCACGATTTTTTTTAGAGTTTCCTGGAGTGCACCCATTTTCTTTGATTATTGGGGTTGCATGAAGTACACCTAACCTATGTTGTTTCTGCCTTTGCTAGAGTTGTCGCTGCCAACTTGTAGTTGCCTGATTGCCTAAAATGCACCCAACTTGTGATTTTGCATTGTTGTTTCCATCGAAGTCATTGCCACTGCTATTTGAACTAAGATGGTGAAGAAGAAATGTGGAAGTAGAGTCCCCAAGGTCAGGAGCTTTGATACCAACTTGTGGTTTTGTCACTATTGTCTATGTTATCTGATAAGCGTCTAATTTCCGTAATATTTCATATTAAAATATAGGCACTTATGAGTATTAATTGCTAATTTACATATAAAATAATCCTTAATTTATGAATTTATACCTTTTTACATTTTTTATGATCTTTAATTGAATAAAAGCATTTTATTCTTAAATTTGATGTTAATTGCAGGTTTTTATAGAAGAATGGAGATTTGGACTAAAGAAGAATGATATATGTTAAAAAGAGAAAGCTGGAAGGCCCAAAACATGCAAAAGAGAGAGAGAAAAGTCCAACTCAACAACAAGAATATGTCAGATTAATTGGGCTATTTTTATGTTTTTATTATTAATCCCATAAGTGTGACCCAGGAAGTCACTCAACCCTAGCAAATTAGGTTAAATAGGGGACTAGAGACACAACCCTAGTGTGCCAGATTGAGAGAAAAATACCATAGAGTGAATTGTAAACCAATTGGGAGAATGGAAGGTGCTAGAAGTATGCGTAGCTAATTCTACCCTTTGGGATTGAGAGTAATCTGCTCAAACTCTTATGTATTGAGGTGATATCTTATATTAAAATATTCAGTTCTTGATTGATTATTGGTATTGTTGTTTTACTTTTAATTTTTCGTGACAAATTGAGAATCTTAAATCTGACTGGAAAGTATTTTTAGGGTTCTGACCTAAACAACAATACTTAGCATATTTGAGTGTTAGGAATAGACTTGAAATGTTAATTGCTATTAACGTCTGAAGTTCATTCTAAGTTGTTCTTATAATTATGCGAGGGATCGATAGTTAGAGAACATTCTTAAGAATTTTATATGCGAGGAATCGATATAAATGATTTTTATACGAGCATCAATTTCAATCAAAGAACTTAATATTGACATGCTAATCAAAATACATGAGAGTGAGAGAGATGAAACCTAATCCCTATTTTTCCAACTTGAAGCAACCAATTCTTTGTCTGTTTTCTTATTGATCATCGCCAACACAACCACTTCCAACACACTTTTAATTGTTTTGTTCTATATTTAGCGATTATTGTACTTGATAATTCACTATTCCTTGTGGGATCGATATCCGTCCTTAGGGACAATTATTACTTCTGACAACGCGGTGCACTTGCCGTAAAAAGTCATCATTATCACTAAAGTCTTTCAAGTTATCATTGTCGTCATCATCGCTAGAACCACTATCGTAGCAAGAGTCGTTGTTGTCGCTGTAGTTGTCATCATCACCAAAACCACTATCATATTAGATGATAAATTTTATATCATATGAATATTTTAGTTTTTCAGTTATAATTATTTTATTAATTGTAATTGCATTTGTTATTAATTTCAACAGTTATGTTTTTATTAATCAGATAATTATTACACACCTATTCAAATTATTGAGTACTTTGTTTATAGAACACATAAAAAATAATAAAAATAAAAGATACAGTTACAACTAATATAACAATTACAATTGATAAATGGTAATATAGGTAGTTACAATTGATAAAAAAGTTATAACTGAAAAATTAAAATATTCATGAGATCAGATTTATGATCTAATATCTTGTTAGAAGTTCCAAAAGTGAGGAGAACAAAGCTTCAAGAATGAAGTGAGATATGCATATTTGTCTCTTATAGTTCCATTTCAAAGCATTATAAACTTTACAACTTTAAGATAATAAAAATGGTAATTAGTCGAGATATTATGTTTGATGAAGAAGAGTTCTTGGAATGGACTAACCCCAAATACACCAAGTTACTCACCATCATCAAATCCTTCAAGTTCCAAGATCAATTCTTGAAAAAGATGAGGAATTTACGTAATATTTATGCAATGTACAATAATTGTAGAACAGAAAACTTTAAAGAGGAAATTAAAAGTAGAAGTTTGGAGGAAGGTTATGCAATAAGAAATTGAAAAAAAAAAACAAACATGAAAGCTAAGTTAGAAGTCATGTTTAGGTGTTGCATGTTTGGTGTTGCATTACCAATAGTCACTTGAAGTAATACATTGCTAAATACCATCCTCCTGATAAAAACCATAATAATATTAATTAATTATAAATTTAATAAAATTAAAAAATAACAACAATTATAAAGAACAAAGAATAAATTTAATTCTTTTAAGACCATTAAAGGATCGATTTCATACTCTCTTTTATATGTTCCTATCCTTTTATGTTAATGGAAGTACCCACTTTACCCTGAGTTAATTTAAAGTTCTTTAGTTTTAATTCCTTAGGGAATAATACTGTTCATTGAACCATAAATCTCTAATTCTTTAGGCAATTTAAAAAATTCAATAGAACTTTCAAAAGCAATAATAATGTTAAAGAAAAAACTAATCAAATGACATCTTTTTAATTGATACTGTTCTCGCCGGTTGACTCGCCTGTCAGTTCACTCCACGACACTCACACGCCTCCTTCCTCACATTGATACGTGCTTGATTCTTGCGAAACAATCTGCACCTGCAAAAGAGAAAGGGGCGCCCTAGAAGCCGTTTGCACTTCGACGCTCAAGTCAATAGTGGGCAAGAAACTCCAAGTGTATTGAGTCTCTCTCTGTGTTTAGGTCTAGAAACTACGTACCTTTGTGAAGCATTTTACTGTCCCTTATATAGTCTAGGGTTTACTGCGCTGCTAGCCCTAATTAGGGTTCACTGTGCTGCTAGCCATATTCAGGATTTACTGGAATACCCTTGCACTGCTATCACCCAACCTTAGGGTAATCTAGCACATAAGGTTTCCTTCTCTGGAGTGCAAACTCTAATAGGGTGACCACCTGGATGTCTCCTTGTGCACCTAGTCTCTGGGGCCACCTGTTCTGGGAGTGCCCTTGCTGTTCACGTGCCATGCATGTAGCCTTTACTGGGAAACCCTAGTTCTGATGAGTACTCGACCCCTCAGGATTCTGCACCTCACTGTGCTCTCCCTGCTACCCGCATAGGCTCTTCGTGATTCAGGCCTCTCCCTTCCTCTGGGTATTTAACTGGTCATTGGCCCACTCTGGGAACCAATCTTAGCTGTTCTGGTTACGCTGTTCACATCACCCAAGACCGATGTCACCTCGTCACACTCTGTTGCCGAGGACTCCTCAACTTGCGAAGTGACGAAGGCACATCAGCCCTTTTTGGTGATCGTCACGCTGATGACTAATCACCCTTCTCTGTGGGTGATGACTAATCACCCTTCTCTGTGGGAACATGCTGATGACTAATCACCCTTCTCTGTGGGAACATGCTGATGACTAATCACCCTCTAATCAATACCGCCTGCGGGGTCCATTCCACGTGGCTTTGGCCCATGCTGTGGGACCCAGCTGACGTGGTTCACCCCCTTTACAAACTGTCCTCAGTATCCGAGGACTGGTCGGTACACAAGCCCCCCAGTCTCAAGCTGTTAACTTGTTTGAGCGAAGAGACTAAGTCATGGGTGAGGACTGATCGGTACACGGTGAGGACTGGTCGGTACAGATACAAAACTTAATTTATTCTATCTTTAATAAAAACAATCCTCAATTTTTAGTGCAAAATTGTTTATAGATGAATAAACAAGTATATTAAAGATCAAATAGTAGGATAATTGATAGCTTGAAACCTCTATATATTGACTTGGTTCTTGACTTGATGGAGTGGATGACGGAAACAATGGAGAATGAAGGACAAGGAGAAGCTGCAAGGAACTCTTGGCTTCAAGGAGTGTCGTGAGGACTGTGGAGAGTAATAGGTTAGGCCTAATCACTTGGAGAAAGTGAAAGAGATCAAACAAAATATCTACCCTAAAGAGAGGAGACAAGAAGAATTTGACTAGCAAATTCAACGTCATAACTCAATGATATTTGATCTTAATTCTAGCATGCCCTGCACCTTAATTTATAGGTGTTTTGGCCGACCAAGTTACAAGCAAAATGAGTGGGAAATTTGAAAAGAAAAGCATACAAACTCGGCGCCTATTCTATGTCACAAGGTAAGTGTGGCAGTGTGCAAACCATGTGACTTCTTTAAGTCTATTGACTGACCTAGGGTTTAATGTGGGTTGTAATTAAGCCCAATTATACTTTAGGTAGGTTTTAGAAACCTAACCCTAACCCTAATTTCCTCAAGGCCAAAAATACAAGCCAAAATTCTATACTACTTTTAAGGAAGAAATTTAAATCCTATTTTAGGTTGTACCACTAGGTTATGACTCCTTCAAACATGTATAAAGGAATGTCTCTGCTTGGAGTAGCAGATTCTCACTCCTCTTGGATTCTTCTGGCCTTTGCCTTAGTGATTGGTCCTTTGCTGAGGGCTCTGTCATCAATAATTGGAATCACTTGACATCAACAACACAAACTTAAAACATATAAGTCAGAATATGACATCAATTTTCTAACTAACAAGAGAATATCTACCGATTCATACTTTAAAAGATGAAACCCAATAATAGTGAAATAATTGGTTACATAAAAGTAGTCTCCATCTCTCTCAATTGACCTCTTTATTTTATGTCTAATTTTTTCTTAACTAAAAGTCTTCACTTCTCTCCCTTATTCTCTTCCTTTTAAATATTCTCTCGTAAGTAGGATCATACTTACATTAAAGTTTAAAAATAAATGTCCTTTATACTTGTGGTTTTCATTGTGTGTATGATAATTGTAACTATTTATAAGATTATTACATTTAATACTTATTGAAGATTTTTAAAAGTATGATTAAAAAATATAATTAAATAAAAATTAATTTTAAAAATAAAAAATAATTAGTTATTATATTGACTAAATTAGATATTAGTTTAAAGAAAAAGTTATTAATATTTAAAATGATTTTTATTATTAATAAAATGTATAAATTAATTTATAAATTAGTATCTAATTAATTATCAATGTTTTAGTTATAAATTACTAAATTACTTTATGTATATTTATGTATTATAGATGACATGGTATGGATTAAAATTTCCAATTACAAAAACGAGTGAGATTACAGCTAAAAATATTGTGTCACAGCTAAAAATATTGTGTAAAGCACCTGACACCAAAGAAACATGAATAATTAAGTATGCAACATTTTGTGTGGTGCCCTTTAGAATTTAATTTTATGTATTATGAGCATACATACACGTATGTTTAGTTTTCTTGCTTCAGATATACATTGTATACCACTAATATACCATATATCTTTAGTTTTACTTGGAAGATCTTCATTGAGATTAACTACCAAAGCTTAGTAAGGCCAAAACTACAAACTATATTATGAGATTACGGGAACCGCCAAAAGCCACACTTTTTCCTTTGAGAAGGGAACAAATACTCTTCGCTTCATATCCTTTTGTTGATGTCTTATGTTGTGATGAAAGATTCCAACATTTTCCCACTCTTATCAATTGGCTTTATTTATAGTTTGGTTTACAGCACTAACATGCCTCAGAGATTAATTACTTTATATGACGCTTCCACTAAAATTCCTTCTCGATTCTTTATTTTATTATGCGTGCGTCATAGAAAACAAATATTGAAACTATGGCCTAATACCTTTGTTTAGCCTGTGGATTTTGACACCTCAGGCTATACTGATTAAGAATTGGTTAAAATCAAAGGAAAGGTGACTGACATGAAGGCATCAAGTTTTGGTATGCTCCCACTTTGCATTAAATAATCCAGTAATTTGCATATGCGGGATTCATTTCGAAGTGGTTTTGTTTGGAGGAATCTCACACTTAAGAAAATAATTAATCACCTCATCAGATACATTGTCTTTCATTAGTTTATGCCTCGGGTATGATTAGTTAGTTTGTAAGACTTTCGTATGAGGTCGGGTAATTTGTGGTGTCCGTATCGGTCCGATAATTTATAAACTCTTATCAATAGAATTAAAAAGGTATAATTACCTTTTTTTTATCCTACATTTGAGTTAATATTTAATTTAATATAACAGTTTAAAAAAAATATATCAATTTGGTCTCAGAGTTTTTTAAAAATGTTCAATTTAATCTATTTCGTTAAGTTAAGTTTTTATCAACGACGTTAATTATTAATGACGTGGCCCACACAGTGACATTGGTTTGTACACGTGGACTGAACAAAATTTTAGGGTTTTGAATTTGGAGAAAGAAGATTGAGAGAGAGGGAGGCAGAGGCAGTGATGTCTATGGTGGTGGAGCCAAGGGAGGCGGAGGCAATTGTGGCGGTTTCGCTCTCCATTCATGATCGCGATCACTACCTCCAATCGTCGTTTGGCTCGCTCGTTATCATCACAGTAGCCGCCCTTCGCCGCTAGCGTCCATCATCCCTCTCTCTTGTGGTTGTTCCTTCCTCTCTTCTATTTTTATTTTGTTGAGTGTTGTCGCAGGTCTAGTTCTCTTCCTCTCTTGTTTTAATTTTTTTTTAATGCGGTGGAGCGATTGTTATTTGAACACTGAAGATGACCAATAGAACAAAAAAAGTCATAGCATTTTGGACAATTTACATGATCATTTACTAGTGCATTGGTTGATAATGAGATTCTAGACATAAATACCGACATATCTTTTTCATCCATCATTTTCATACAGTTCCGCCACTGCCGTCTCTGACTCCACCTGTGCCTGCACCTTTCTTCCCCTCAATCTTCTTTCTCCAATTTCATTCAGCCCAAACCCTAAAATTTTGTTCAGTCCACGTGTGCAAATTAACACCATTGGTGAACTAAATATGACTTTTTTTTAATTATAAGGGATATGGATAATATATAATATTTTTTTTAATATATAGTGTTATATTCATCAATTGTTTATGTTTTATTAGTTATTCTTTAATGTAATTTATCTTTTATATTAACTTTTTCATTACATATAGTTGTTGATCTTTAATTACTTTAATAATATTTTAATCAAACCATTTATTTATCTAATCACACCCCCGTCATATTAAGCAATATGATGACACGGGTGATGAAATATTATGTTTGGCAAACATGATAAATTAGCTTCTGATTAACTTTTATCAATAAACTGAAAAAGTTGTTTGACTGATTAGTTGTGTTTGTTTGGTAATATCTCATTATCTTCTAACACTTTTTAAGAAACTTTTTGACTAAATTAATTTTTTTTTAAATCATTATATTAAATTAAATATAAGGATAAAAAAATAATTATACTAATTAAAAACTATTTAAAAATAATTTTAACTAATAATAAACATTTAATATAACAAATCTCATTATTTCCTACTTCTTTCATTACAATAGTTTAAATACAAAATATTGATCTTAAACCATAAAAATTAATATTTAATATTAAAAAAAGACTTAAAAATAAGACCACATATAAAAAGGGGAGAGAACCTTCAGTTGGAAATTATTGTGTTCCTGCTTAGACTGAATCTTCTAATTGAGATTCATTCTTCCTTACTATAACAGTTTAATTGAAAATCATCAATTTTTTTTATAACAAGATAAAATAATAAATAATTATTTTTACTTTTTCTTTATAGTATCGTAATGATTGTGAGATATGTCTTATCCAAATGTACTAGTATTTATCTAGTTTTGGCTATTTGTCTTTGTGAGCTCTGTTTACTTTTAAAGCAAATCAGAGGGTATTTTTTTTCAAGTTTTTAATTAATATTGTACTTTTTTTATTCTTAACATTTAGAACACATTTTTTTATAAAATACATATGACGTAATGTTTTTTTGAATAATTAAAAACTAGGTAGAGATGAAAAAAATGATGTGTACTTATGTTTTTATTACTGTTATACTGTGCGAAAAGAAGTATGACTAAATGAAAAAGCACTTAAAGTGCATGTTGTTTGAGTTAGAACGATACCAAAAAACTTGAAAAGTGACAACACACAGGGTGAAACAGATTAGGAAAAAAAACCGACGTCGTTTAATCTGATCCTGAATAGAGAAATGGAAAGCTGTAAAGCATATTTATTTTGTATGTTTGTGATTTCCATTGTTAAGCAGCTTTCAAGGTTTTTGAGTAAGGTTTGACTCCTTTATCATCTTTAGGTCCATTCTATACCGTGCTATGATTGTGCACAAGTCCATTTCAATTGACAAAAGTTGGCTTCATCATTTCAGATTTGAACATTTGCACGTCTTAAACTCCCTTATCTATTTAAATGCAACTAATTGAATGCAATTGGATCTTTTCGTGTTTGAAGTTTGCACTGAAAGTTTTGGATAAAGTTCTCAAACTACAGCCACCAACTTTGCCCTCCCATCATTTTCCACTTAAAGCCTGCTTTTTAACTATTCCTCAAATACTTATAGAAGGATAGTTTTTTTTTTTTTTTTTTTTAAATGTAATCATCCACGCTAGTTGCTGTGATTTCAATCTGTAATTAATAAGCTCGGTAAACATTATTATCCACCCTACTTGTTTTAAAATTACTATATGATCATTAATAATAGTATATTAATTACAAAAGTTTTATTTTCATGGCATGTTATGCTAGCAAAGATTTGCTTGCATGATTGTTTAATTAATTTTGATATCTACATGCCGATTAAAATATCATGAAATATTAAATATTGAACTTTAAGACTAAGTTGATTCATAAAATGAAATTTACATTCACTTATATATTCGTGCTTGAGAGTATGTATTTAGGAGTAATTCAATAGCAGTCTAATAGCAGGTGATCTGATAAGATTAATAAACTATCGCTATGATAGACTTTAAATGACTCTTATATTATATTAAGAAGTGAACTTTAAGCATAATTAAACCTTACAAAACTGACTCATAAAAGTAAGGTTTACACCCACTTATATATTATGAAATATTTTAATCTCTAGTCAATGTGATATTTAACATGAAAGGTAAAATTTATTTAATAATGAGAAAAATATATTAAAATAAGATATTTTTACAGAGATAATTTATAAAAATTTAAGTTTGTTAAAATAGAAGTCAAGAGAGGAATTCTTTAACATGTTGAAAGTTCAAACATATTAAAATTGAAATTATAACTGTTATTTAATAAAATCAATTTTTCATAACTGAATTGATAATTAATACTAGAAAGAAGAATATGGATTGGATCAAGTTTAATCTAGTTTTTTTTTTTATTTAATTCAATGGATTGAGTTTATATTTTCTTATTTAGCAACTTAACTCAATTAGGGTTGAGTCTTCGTAGTAATTTAAAAAATTGCATTCACTAAAGAAATATCTCAAAATAAATGATTTTGACTGTTTCTTAATAATTATAAGGTAATACTATATCAATAATACATGTATAAATAATATTTATATTATAAAAAGTAAAATTAAATTTTATAATAAAGTCGTGTTGGGTTAAATTAAATTCAACTAACAAAAATATAATGAGGTTGAGTTGGTTTGGATAAGTTATTGACTTAGCTGCAATCTATTTACAACCCTGAATAAACAAAAAAAATTATATAAATTATTTTTACAAAATTAAAATCAAGGTATTTTATTAATAATCATTTGATAGATACAAGAAAGTTTGTAACCGTAAACGTTAAGGTTAACATGAGATATTGCTTTTCTAACAAGGAAACGATTATAATATTTGATAGATATAAGAAGGCGTGTACTGGTATAATATGATTTGTGAGTAACTAAATTTTGACATTGTAAGATGATATCTCATAATTTTGCAATGTCAGTGTTTAGTTTATTAATGTTATCTACAACTAACTTAGAATCTAGTTCAAAAAGATTACACGTGTTTGATTCAACTTAATGATTCACTATGTTCATGACTTTTACTTCTTGACTCTTCACTAGTATCATACAAACTATTCTATAACCCTAAACCTTTTGTAGTCATCGTTACAACAAAATTCCTACTTATTATTTAATTTTTCTTTTTGAGTAAGGTAGGGATGCCAGCCATTACACAATTATGTTTGGAGAGTGTTAGCATCGGTTAGATTATTCAAAGTGTTTTGGCTTTGCTTTATTCTTAAATAAAATGTATTGTCAATTAAGCTAGGAGCTTTGTTCGAGAGTTTCTTTCCTTTTACAACTTTTCATTCCTATTTTTCACAAAACTAATGGTCACAAGAAAGGTAAATATCTATTGCTTGAAAGAATTGTTTATGACTTTAAATATAACTTTCTCAATTGAGGAATACTAGTTTGATAAATGAAGAATTTTGAATACATTCCTCTTTATATAGAATTTAATATATACACATATCAAAGAAAAATTCTCTAAAAACTAAATATTGCATATGCTCTATTAAAGGATACATATAAGAGTTATAGAAGGATCCTAATATTAATTGGGTGTCTTTTTTAATAATCAGTTGTTTTTCTTTATAGAGATGAATAATGTTTATTTTATCTTTGTGTGTTATGATTCTAGTATTTAATTATTGATTCTTTCCCTCTTTGGTTAAACCTAGAATGAGTGTATTACTTATATATATTCAGACCATTTGTTTTGATTTGAATAACAAGAAAGAAGAGATATTCATTCTCATTTCCTTTGCCTTCAGTTTACTTTTTTGTCCATCTCTGTTTCCTTTTGTTCATCTCTATTCTATTTTGTAATATGCTCACTGTGGAGCTCTCTTACCTGCAACATCACATGGGTTTTAGCAAGTGGACTCACAAAGATCTCAAATCCTATAAATTCTAATGATAGTTTAATTCTAACTGAATTTATGATCAATCAGTCTTGTAGTAATCGCTGTCATGAGTCCAATGACGGAATCCGGTCGTTAATCTAATGAGCGAGGATGTTAGAAACTTAGAGAGAATGTAGAGAAGGTAAAAAGAGTTATTTTAGAGAGATATTGATTCTTTTAAAATGAAACCTCAATAATTGATTTTTTTATACACTTTTTTTACTTTAATAATAAAATATTTAGGTGTCATTTAAAATATATCACCTCTACTCTTTCTAGGTCCTTACATTTTTTTCCAACAAGAAAAATTATTGTTCTTGAAACAATTATCTGGAAAGAAAATAGATATATGTTTCTTCAATGGTTTCTTCACTACCATAAAATCATTAAATAAAAACCAATCTAGAGATAAAAAATAATTAGTTACTGTATTGACTAAGTTAAATATTATTTTAGAGACTAAAAAATTATTGTATCTAAAATAGTTTTTATTATTAATAAAATTTATAAATTAATTCTTAAATTAGTATCTAATTAGTTACTAAGCTTAATAGAAACTACTTTTAGATTTCAATAAATTTTGATAGAATCTAAACTGATAGTCCTGCATGATTGAAAGTCAAGTGCAAGCATGATTGAAAGTCAAATGCAAATGCAAATGAAGGAAGATTGATTTATTATTTAGGAATTGAAAGAGTCATAAGAGTAAAAGATTTTATTTCAGTGACATTGTAGGTTAGTTATCCTACCGTGATAGTTGAGAATTAAGGTAGTAAAATATCCATCCTTGTACGTTCAATGTTTGAAAGGATCAAGAATGCTTGGCAAATGCTTTTAGGTGTAAGAAAATATGGAGATTGGTAGGAATAAAAATTCACCTTTGTTGAAACTATTTGAGATTTGTGGAAAGTGAAGAATGAAAAGTTGTGGGGGAGAACAAGAACAACCCAACAAAGCTCCTAATATAATATAATGGACAATATTCTTTATTCAAGAATGGAGACAAGCCACAGAAGTTTTGAACACCCCAACAAATGCTTTCACTCCCCACGTAATTGTGCAATGGTTAACACCTCACTTCCTTTCACAAAATGCAATGTAGACAATAGCTTTCATAGCACAAAATAAATTACGTAGAGAAGGGGAAGTCACGGGTCAAAAAGTTATATGATGGAGGATAGAGTTTGACCAAACACATGTGACATTTTAACTAAATTCTAAGTTGGTTGTAAATAAAATTAACATAGTTATGAACTAATATCTTATAATGTCAAAATGTATCCATTTATAAATCAAACTATATTATTAGATTTGTTAAGATAGAAATAGATATTACGACTCACTCTCTTTTTATATAAGCAATATTCTATATATGGTAATCTCAAAATTTATGATAACATACCATTTTTATATTTGTTAAACGATTGTCTCTGTCTTGATTTTGACTGTATAAAAAATAATCTTTACATTTTTTTTTCTTTTGCTTTAGCTAATATGTAAAATCATGTCAAGTAGTGAAGATACTATTCCAGACCACAACAAGAAATTATATTTTTGCTAAACTGAATTGAAAAAATTCTATTTGTACTTAATTTAAAATACTTTAATAAAAATTGTTATAAAATTATTTTTATGGAAAGTTGAGTAAAAAAAAATCTACATTATTGAAAGATTACATATCCATAGAAGAAATATTGATGAATTTAATGAATTCTAACAGGTAATAATAAATGAGTTAGTTATCTTTAAAAAAATATTTGTGTAATAAAACAATATTCATAAGATACATCATTAAATAATAAACATAAATTTGAATTCTTTTAAATTTAACTTGTTTTTATCTGGTTTAAAATTGGACTGACATTTAAAAAATAGATTACTGTAGTGCAGAAGGTCGTTGGTTCGACAACCAATCACTTTTATTGATTTCTCTTTAAATAAAAGTCGAATCACTAATATATATATTAATATATATATATATATATATATATATATATATATATATATATATATATATATATTAGTTAAAATATATTGGGAGAATGTTTTGGTGAGATCTTGCTGTAGAGGAGGAGATCATTTTAAATTTTTTTTTTTAAAGTTATTAATATTGTATTTGAGTCTACTTATAACACATGAGGGAGGATTGATGAGTGGGGAGGAACTGACACAAATGGAAGAGAGAGTACTTCATTCCTTTAATATTGAAAAATAGTAAAGGGTGTTACCCTTTTTAGAGTTACTGCACAATTATACATATATTTTATTGTATAGTATGTTTAAATTGTATATTATTTTTAAAATATATTAATTATTTAAATTATTAATAATATTAATTATTTTATCATATGAGTTACAATCAATCTTTCAAATTTTCACAAATTCATTTTCTTTCTTTTTTTCACATCTCATTCCCAGTCCAAATACAATAAAAGCATGAAAGATGACTGTATGAAAGATGACAGTATGTCAATCAAGTATGATTGTATTGAATAAGATAAAATGTAATTCTTATTATATTTATAGACCTTTTGGACTGTGACTCTTAAAAGGAGTCTTATAATAATAATTATGATTCATAAATAACCGTTTAACAATTATAATTCATTGAACCGTTCAAGTCATTTTTCTCATTGATAATAGCAATTAGAATCTGGTTAGAGAATACTAACAGTTTCATTCTTGACTTTATTATTTTATGAAATCTGGGTTCAAATTATTTTGAAAGAAAATGTAGAATTAAGAAAAGAAAAAGGAAAATTTTGAAATCCGCAACTCTCCATAAAACATCAAATTTCAATCAAATAACATACAGAAAAACCCAAAGCAATGCTTAAGTTCAATTCAACTTACCTCTTGACTCTGGACTCAGTTGGGTTTAAAAAATATGAAAGATTAATTAAACACACTTAAAAATAGAATCATTCAACTTAATTTATCCGTCCTCATTGGTTAGCGTGGTTGACACGTGGGTTCAGCTTTACTTTCCTTTGGTTTAGTCTTAAAGAGTGTGACTAATAATTTATATAAACTATTGTTTCTTAATGAGATTGTTTCAATTAATTTAAATTTATTTAAAAAATCATAGTGAAAAATGAATAAAATATTTTTTTTAGTAATTTAAAAATATATATACTATATATAACATAAAATATACACATGTCAAATTTTGAAAGCAATGATCACATTGTTTTAAGAAAATAAAAAGTTTTAAGAATATATATTAGTTAAAATTCTAGTTTAAGAAAAAATTTAATTGAATAAATTAAAGTAATTAACTGGTAAAAAAAGATTAAAAATCAATGTAAAAATATGAAAATTAGCTTCTCTTTTTTTTTATAAAATGCTAAATGATAACAAAATTCGTTTAGATGAAAAAAATAAAAGAAACTGTTTTACTTATAAAAAATATGTCCATACTATAGGGATAATTGTTATTTTTTCAATAAAAATAAAAATTGTGAAACTAAATCCATCTCATTCTTTCGCAGTGTTTAACATCTTCGTGTGTATGGTAACTAATGACAAAAGTGAGAAGGGAAGATACTCCAACTGTTTCCACAAGTCAAGTGAGATAAAATTTCATTTTTGTTTGTCGTAATAGAATTTTAATTTCAACGCTTAGTCTGGAAAGAGAGGAATTTTTATTTACAGGGATGAGAATAATAATCATGATTCATTATGATTGCTAATAGACGTTAGATACGTATAATAGAAGTGGTACGTTTTAGATAATAATGATCATAAAAAAAGTTTTGTATTTATACATTTAAAACATATTAAAAGAAGAAGAAAAGGGTGCAAATAAGAATTAATGTGAGAGAGATAAAAAAGAAACTTTAATATAATAAAAGGTTGACGTAAAAAATGTCACATGAAAACTGTAATTAAAAGAGTATAAAAGATAAGAGGAAGCGTTGAAGGAAAGTGACATAGGTGTAGTTCACTTAATGATGATTTAAAAAATGTAATTAGTGGGATTTGGTTTGGATTTATACATGAAATCCATTCTGAGCGCATTTGTTTGTTTGGCTTGTTGATATGTTATTGGTAGTGAGTTTAGCTAGAATAATCATAGTGGGAGGTGAGTAAGTGAAGATTAAACAGAAAGAAAGGGAGAATGTGGAAGTTGTGAATAAACTAATATAGAATTGAAGACGTGGTGAGAGGAAGTGTGGGAAAAGGATGTGGTAGTATCCCTGTTGTGAATGTTGTCCTTGGCGTGTACGTTGGGTGGTGGAAGGTGACGATTCATGAAATGGGACCCAAACTTTGAACATAGTCTCAGTTATCTCTTTTTCTTACTTTTTTTTACTGCCTTACCTGTTCAGACAAATGATAAGGTTTGAAATTTGCATTCTTCAGTTATTCTCTTTTGTTTATGATATATCCTTTAGGCACTAGCTTTTAGAAAATAATGTGTAGATGATGATTAAACTACCAATTATCTGTTTGAAAATTGTTGAAACTAGGTATACATGATGCACAAATCAGAAGGGAAACATTAGTTTAAAGGTGTGCGCAACAAATGGGAAAGCTAGTGCAAAATATGGCAGGCAAATCATATACAGTGGAGGAATGGGGGTGGAGGGCAATTCAATATTCTTCAGTTTTTTTATCACCATTTCCTTCCAAATCAATAGGTCCATGTCTCCAACCATTTTAGGACACCATCTGGGTACATTACTTTTGTCTTGTTTCGATTCTATATAATTCAATTGTATTTTCACATTTTAATTTAAAAGCAATTAACACTAAAATACAGGGCCACATACAAAATAACCAACCAAACTCAAATGTGATGACTATTCATGCTTATACAACAACTATAACCCCAAAAGCACAAGGCTCATTAATTATGACATGATGGGATGAGGAAGAAGAAACTACACAAATACTTTCTGTTTCTTGCCTCCTAAGAACTTAATTATATGAGAATTAACAATTGCTAAACAAAATTAATCATTAAAAAATTATTTCAATAATGGATCAATTGTTAATTCAAAAATATTCTAACTCCAATTGTTTTAATATTTAAACTTCATATTACTTGCCAGTTTAAAGTAATTTTTAGATTTACAACATATATCCACAATAAGTTGATATTGCTAGATTTTTTTATTAAAATAGACAGCTAAAGCTAAACTTTAAGTGTAGTCCACGCACACACATGCGCGCGCATATATATATATATATATATATATATATATATATATATATATATATATATATATATATATATATATATATATATATATATATATATATATATATTAATCTACAATATGATGTAATACTACTACCCTGTGTCGAATATATACTTTTAAATATTAAAAAAACATTAGAGAATGATGCATTGAATTTTATAAGGTATCAAATATTTAGTGCTTCATGATTCTTGTAACAAAATAATTAATGTAATTAAAAAGCATGTCTCTCATGATCTAAAATATCATTTGATTTATTAATAATAAAATAAAACAATATAAATCTGTCCCTAGATTCGCAAGGGATATGAGTGATGTTTATGTGTTAATTATCTAATTCACTAACTTCAAATTTATATTAAAAAACTCTAAAATCCCATATGATGTAATGTTTTGATCACATTGATATTTTATACGATAAAATAAACCTTTAAATTCGACTATTTTGTTATAAATATCATTAATGTTTATATTTTAAAAGTGCAATTAATAACTGTAAGAGTTAGAAAGAAAAATCAGGTTCAATTTAAAAACAGTTGTACTTTTATAATTGATGACCAAGTTTGATTTAATCCAGTTTAACCAATTAAAATGTTAAAAAATGGATTAATGTAATATTTTTTAGTTGTATATATATTTTTAATTTATATTTATATATTTCATTAAAAATAAGTAACTAATGGAAATATCAAACCAGTTGGATTTGGTGGTTTCCGGACCAATATGTCATTGTATAATAAAAAAATATAGATTATTATGGTAATAAAATGGAAAAATATTATAAAATATCTGGATAATTTGAAAGAATTGAGGTAATGATAGAGAGAAAGTATAAATAAATACTTTTTAGAAAACACAAATTTTTGTAAATATTTCAAAGGTAAAAAAATTAAATGAAAATTTTGTAATGCTTCAAATACTAAAAACATGTTTTTGTCATAAAATAATAACACATTTTTAAAAAATTGCAGTTAAAATAATTAAAGAAAAAGAAAAATTGTAAATATTTTACCAAATAAAATAAAATAAATTAGAAACATATAAATTTTAAAATTTATTTAACACACTAGGACATTTAGCTTTTTAAAGTTGGAGAGGGATGAATTTGTAAGCATAGTTAAATTGTTTTAAGAAATAATAAATAGCCATATTGGAGTATTGGTGACGGGACCCTTTCTTTCATTTGTTTTTGTTTGTAAGTCAGCAGCTTTTTGAAAAAATGAAACCGTTTCCACCTTCTTTCTACCCACTTCATTTCTTATTTCATTCAATCAGATTCTCTGCACCATTTTTTTTTGTACAGCCAATTAATAGTCCAATCCAAACCATTGATTTGTTAGTACATAATAATTTGAGAAAGAGAGAGGCAGCAGATTAGACAATCTGGATCAGTGTACCAAAGATGATGATAACTACAGTTATCTCCTCCTCTTATTTCTTCTTCTATCATCCAACGGTTTAAACAGAATTACTTGTTAGAGTAGGGTGGAGTCGAGGGCATATGATTTTTCTCAGACTCATCAGGTGCTCTACACAGCAAGCTTACCATATTGGGTGCCGATCTTAATCCATATGATGTCACCTGGTCCTATGTTGCATTACATTAATATTTTTCATAAAATAATATTATATCATATATAAATAATAAACGTTAATAAACGTTCTTGGGTATCGCACCCATTGTTGCATCCCAATTTAAATAGTTGAATTAGAATAATATAATAAAAATACTTAGATAAAACATCTAATCCGAAGCAGTTAAGTAAGAGAATAAGGGAATTCTTTTTGATATTGATACTAATATTATTATTCGATGTTAAATTCTTAATTGTGAAAGAGCAAATCAGAAAGTTCCGAAGTCGGAATCTCCACATCCGGTTCCAATTTTCAATTCCGATATAGGACATAAGCCTAATTGGAGGCATTTTGCTTTATGTTAATAGGTGAAGATTATGCATTAAAGTTTAGCATATTACAATAAGTAATCTGGTGAATCATGCAAGCATTTGTAGGTTATTTAGAAGTAGAATGAGGTGAGGCAGTTGCAAGGTGTAGATGCAGTCGATCTTATCGACAACCGATAGAAGAATTAAAAATAGTGTTGATCTTGCAGCTTTTTCAGGTACTTTATTTGGAATGATAGAATAATATGAATATGCAGAGGAGAATGGAAATTGTTTTCATTATTTATTTGAGTGTTTGTTTGTTGCGAAACATGCAAGGGCAAAGGGATCATATTCTTCTCCTATTGTGAAATTGACATGACCAGTTCACCCAGAGTGCGCATTTCTTGCGATGATAAATAACTCATAATCCTATCCTCTACAACCCAAAAATTAATATAAAAATAAATAAAACAGGGAAACTCAGAAAACGTGACCCCACACCACACGTGGGTCCCACTGCTCCTTCCTACTCACCAAAAATGACGACACTACTAACACCTCTCTCTCTGCAATCAAAACCTTTCTCAGCTCTCTATAAATACTTTCCACCCCACCATCCACTTCTCAACCCAATCTTTCTCCTCTTTTCCTTCCCGCAATAATTCTTCTTCTTCTTCTGCATCTTCTCAATTTCCTCTGTTTTCTACAAACATGGCTGCATACAGAGAACCCATGAACGTCGGTGACAGAGCCCCGGTTTCTCCGCAGCAACCGCACTCGCCGTGGCATTCTCCAGTTCCCTACCTATTCGGCGGGCTAGCGGCGATGCTGGGTCTCATAGCCTTCGCTCTGTTGATCCTTGCATGCTCCTATTGGAAGCTCTCCGGGTACCTTGAAGGGAACGGGGAAACAGAACGGGACCTGGAAGCTGGCGAGGGAAAAACGGAACAAGACCAGAAACCTCAGAGACAGTATGAGGAGAAGATCCTGGTGATCATGGCCGGCCAAGAGAAACCAACATTCTTAGCCACTCCGAGCGTCTCTTCTTCTTCTTCCAGCTGCAGCACTAGCAGGTCCTCTTCCTTCGGCGACAACACCAGCACCTGCACCTGCGAAGAGACGCAAAAATCGCTGGAAATGGCACAGACGGCAAAAGAGGGAAGTGCAGAGAGCGGGACCACCGAAACCTCGTCGGATCAGCACCCTTGATCGAGCCAAACATGTGGACATGTTGGGGGTTTTGTTTTGTAACCGGGTTGCTTTCGTGCTAAAAGCAAAGCCCGTGACACCTGTGAGTTTTGGGTGTCTCTCTAGGTAGCTAGGTTGCATGTTCAACAATTGGCAGTGAATGACGATCTAGGGATTCCGATTCTCTTCTCCATTTCTCTTTCTTCTCTGTACATTATTTCGGGAATGTAAATTCTTTGAGGTGGAACTGGAATGAATTCTCTTGCTGTTTTGCAATTTCTGTTTTTTGGTGCTCGTTTTCTCCCACTGAGATTATATCGGTGAATTGTAATCACTTGTTAGTCTCTGGAACAAAACAGAAGGGGACAAAAGGAAGAAAAGAAAGATGGGGGCAGAGAGAATTTAAGAGAGTTTAACAGTTTTCTTGTTTTTGTTATTTGATTGATTGTAAGACGTCTTCTTCTTGTATTGAGAAGAAGGAAAGTGTGATGTGTCTGATGCGGCGAGAAGAAGTTGGGAAATGCAGTGGCGGCACAGTTCCTCGAGGGACTAACTTTCACTTCGGTTTCTTTCATTTCATTTATTATTCTCCTTTTCGGGTTATTCTGTTTGCGACATGCATTATTCATAAGTTGGGGATGAAAACAGTCCCTGGAAATGCTCAACAGCAGCTGTTTTGAACTCTTGCATTATTATTCTATGGTCTATAGAATAATGGTTTTGTTGTTTCAAAACACTTTGCATAACTTACCCCCTGCGCTGCATCTGGATCGGTTTCATTACATCCTAGAATTCACAACCTCTGCAGTTTAATAGTTTTTATACTATTTTCTTATTGATTATGTAGACTTTTTTTTTGTTGTCGTGAGGTCTGGAATAACCTTTTTATTGGGGTCCTTTTATTGATTGATATTCTTTCCAGGCATTGAATTGAAGCAGTGGGGTAAGGGTGACGGTAGTGTGGGTTTAATGCATGTCGATGCTGTGTCTGCAAAAATCACGATAAACACTAAACACAATAGTTGGTATTGGTACTTGCAAAGTATATCGTACACCACTTTTTCTTTTTCTAATTTCTTGTTATTTTTCACATTTAGTTGTACTGTTTTCCTTTATTGTTTCCCTCCCTTTCTTTACCTAAAAAATTAGATGTATTGATTTTAGCATTTTCCTATCTATAGACGGCAGTCAGATAGTATAACAGAAAAAATGCCTTTGGCGCTGATTTTCTTTTACCGCTTTGTATTTTCATCCATTTAATATAATTTTAGTTTCTTTAAATGAAATTATAAATAATTTCTCTTATATTAGATTATATATAGAGCCGTGCAGTTATAGTTTGATTATGTATACACTAAATTGGTTGTTAAATAATTTGATTGGGGCACGAAACATTTAATCATATATGGGGACTTTATACACGGACAGAAGAAATGAATTAATCACACCATTAACTCACGTTTATAATAATCCCTTTTATCTCTCTTTCTAATAAATGTTCCAGAAATTACCTTAAACAATAATTTTCCAATAAAACAAATCACTATGCGGTAATATTAATAGCGTTTGTGTATATATAAGTTATATTAATAGTGCTATTGATATGGGGGACTAGATGACAACAGCAAATGGGTGGTACTTATATATTCCCTCAAAAAAGTTAATGGTAAAGTGTGGAGAGAAATATAAAATAGAAACATAATCCTTTAATTCTTGTAGTTTTTCGACCAAAGCAAAAAGAAAAATAGAGGAATCTTTGTACAATAATGCCGAATGGGTGAGGTTGAGTTCATTGTTTCCTATTCTTTCCCTTCTTAAGCAACTATAATACTTGCCAACTGTACGTGGGAAATTTTTTGGCCTTGCTTTCGTTAAAGTAACACCATGCATAAAGAAAATATCTTTTAAAATTTTTATTTGTGTTAATTATGTTATTAGCTAGCACTACTCTAGCGAGTCCCTTGAAAAGAAAAAAAAGAAGAAGATAAAAAGATGATGACAACGCTTCCATTGTTGTTTGACTTGAGCTTCTATACTTTTTTTACATAGAAAATGCGTCCTCCAATTGCATAGTGTAGCGCACCATATACCTTTTATAGGGTAGACCTTGATGTTCTCCTTCACCAAAAATATTGTTCACCTATAATCTTCAAGGTCTAAATCATGCACAAGTTATTTCTAAAAATTATATGCATAAATATTGAAAGCGTAGCAAAATTAAACCCACAATAAACTTCTCCGATTCATCTTGCGGTTTACACTGGCCCAATATGTTCAACAACTCTACGAAATCGAAATTTAAACCAATACGAACATGAAGCAAAAAAGATAGTGAAAACTTGGTTCCGTGTAGTATTAAAATAGGTTCCACAATAAGAAAGCACACAAGCACACACATAAAACAAAATGCATGATAGTTGACAAATGAATTCTCTTGCCATATTCTGGTAACTGTTTTGCTCTAAACCTATGATTTAGGGAAAGGAAAATGCTAATTTAAAATGATGGTGTCTCTTTAAACAAACAAATAAAGAAACCTAATCTTGAAATCATTATCATTAGGCTTACTGATTGAGGGGTTAAGAAAACTTAACAATATAATATAAAGTATATCCATTACCCGAATCTAAGCAAAAACTTTCACCGTCACATTTTCCCTTCTTTACAACTTATAAAATTAAGGAAATTCACCTTCAATTCAAAACTATGATGTTACATATTGCCCATTTCTCCGTATTCTGAGGATATGATCAAATTATTTCATGGGATCCACTTTTACCTTCAAATATGTGCCACACCACACTACATCATTGGATTATATTTGGCTGTTTCTGTTTGCCTTAGGCGATAGCCTTATGTTCTAAAAGAATATAGATACATATATAAAGTTGTCATTTTAAGAATTGGGATGAAAGAAGCAAAACATTAGAAGAGGAAGTAACAACTATATATAGTGATAATGACAAGGGCAAGTTATTGTGATTAATATGGTGGTATGCGGCTAGTTGGTCTTTAGCTTGTATGGGCATGAAATCGCATAACGCTCATTGTTGTTGTTAAGGCTTTATTCACGATACTGATAAAACGAAATTGTCTGTTAACAAATCTTTGCATTGTCAAAGAAAGGTATATGTATGTATATATGTGGTATCAATCAAAAGAAAACAAAAGTTGCATATGAAAAATGAAAGAAAACGAAAATTCAACAATATCTTATTGCTACGTATAGAGCGTGGAAGTCATAGAGGGTAAAATTTAGTAAGACAGCAATAGTGATATCATTATCATATATGCAGAAGCAACCTTTTGAGTTTTTTTCCTTATCTATAATGATGTCGTCATGTAACAATTTATTTGATTTACTCGTGATTCTATTATCCGTATATATTGATAGTCGTAGATGTAATTGAGTGTGATGATTGAGCAATGTTGCTTAATGTATGATTGGTGAATGTATATTTATGATGGTGGCACCAAGTTGTTCCCACAATAGCAAAATGTGACTAGAGAAACTATATTTGCATACGCCTGAACAGAAGAATGCAAAATGGCATAACAGTAACCTCCAATAGGGTCAGCAGCACCCACCTATTTGTTCTAATTTTGGGCCAAGTGAGTGCTGCTATTAATCATGCCGTGTCTTATCCTCATGGGATGCCCTACGTCAAAATAATTAATTAATCTCTCTTATATATATACATATAACACCAACTCAAATTTATTGATCTTTGACGATGATGGTGAATAATTGAAGTGATTACATCAAGGTTCAAATATATTATAATGAAACAAATCGCTTGGTTATGATGTCTGGAGATTCTTGTGGGTGTAAAGAGAAAGTTGTGGATTTAAGGAGGATGAAGGTACCAATAATTGTGGCTCGCCGCTCATTGGCTACTTACGTCAAATCAAAACATTCCCAACTATAAATTATGATTATGACCACAAATGATACACCCAACTTCTATAACTTATATTAATATATTGATAACATTATGAAGTTATGTGAATTTATTGATCAAATACTTTTTTATTTTTATTAAATATCAGTAAATTATCTTTTTTAATTTAATCTGCAATTGTCAATTTTTGTTTAGAATTTTTTATTGTTATACTTTAATTCTTATAAAATTGGTATGCGATTTTTTTTGTATGATTTTCAATTAATTATCTAAATGTATTCAATTTCAAAATTTACATCATTTTTAATATTATTTTCAATTTTATAATTTTTTTTTTCATAATTAATCATCTTTCAATCTTAATTGATATTTTTTTTATTAAAATAAAGTCAAAAATATTTTTATAATTTACTTTATTATCCAATTTATTTAATTTTTTAATTTTATCTGTATTTTAATTTTTTTAATCTAAAGAATCATACCGGAATAGTATTCTTCAACACGCAGAGAAAAAAGAGTCAAAATTCTAAAACAATTTTTAAAAAAATTATGAAACTATTTCAGTCATTTTGCTTCAATAATATAGTGCAGGTTACAGATGATATAGTGTGCAGGAAGAAAAAAAACCCTTTCACAATGGACTTGAGTATATGGCTAGATAAGGCCCAATCAAAGATTTTATGGTTAACAATGGTACATTTTAAAACTAGCAGTTGAAGCACAGTGCATATGATATGATCATTACATGTGACTATATCGTTACTCTGTTGGAAAGTGTACAAAACTTTTTCAAGCAAAATATAACATATGAAAAGTGTTCTGATTTATCACTATATAGGTATCCTAGTCAATGAAATTAATAATTAAACCAAAGATTCGCCTAAATGTTACAAAATTGTTTGATTTCGAATCCTTTGGAGTATATGAAAAATAATGGTATGCTGGTAATTTCTTTTGATATATACTTAAAAATTCTTCTACTATAATTATTTTGTGTAATTTTTTCCCAAAATTTGATTTTTTTTAAAAATAAATTTATTGCTTCGTTTACTTTTATACTAAATCACATTCCTTTCACATATATTTTTCTTGACTTTTATGTAATATAACATAAAATTAATTTTTATATTTAATTCAAATTTTAAATCATTCAGTACATCTAGTATATAAATAATTGAAATGAGTTTTTTTTATGTAAAATAATTTTTAATTTTTTTCAAAAAAAAAATATTAATTTTTTAAAATTCATTGTTATTTTGATTTCATAATTATGTCCACTATAATTACTTATACTGGTTTGATGAACTAGAATTTTAGATTGAATTTTAGATTGAATCAATTTTACGTGCAAATGATCTATTGTAATATTTTCATATTACAAGTACTTTAACCGTTTAAAATTTAAATAAGAGACGAAAATTAATTTCGTATTATAATACAAGAATGAAAAACATATTTAATCATTTAATTAAAAATTAATTTTTAATGAAATAACATTTCTTCAATTAAATGGTTAATTCACAAAAATTTAGTATTAAAAGTTAACTAAACTAATATGTATACATTTACCGAGATATTTAAAAATTAACAACAAAAATTCAAATAAGGTTGAAAATGTAGAGTTGTGACTACTTTTATTTGTTGATGAGCTTTTGGAAAAGTTCCTAAAACTGTATCTGAAACCAAATTTCAAGTTTAGAAATGGATTATACGTAAGAAAAATATTAATACCTAGGACATGTATTAAAAATGGTTGGCTGGAGTTAGAAATCTCATTTTAATTTGAAGTTCTTGACAAGTCTACTTGACCCACTATATCGTTGTTTTGGGGATGTTTTTTCTTGCATCTTATCAAAATTCTTCCTTTAATTTATGGATTATTTTCTTTTAACCTTTCTAGAACATATTTTTTGAAATTGAACAGATGTATATTAGGAAAACATTTTCTGAAAAAAGATTTCCAGAATAAATTTTTTGGATATGTTCTGGGATGTATTTTGCAGAATAACCTTTCTGGAGTGTGTTATGAAAAGAGCTTTCACAGTATGGACGAATTAGAAAAGACATTTAATCATTTCACTTATTTTATGGCATGCAGGAAAAACTTTCTATTTTATGACATGCAGAAAGAACTTTGATAGGTTGCAAGAAGAAATACCTATACTCTTCACAAGATTTTTCGGTTCATTTTGATGGGCTGAACCTAAATGTTTTTATTTTTAAAAAGTTGGTTTTTTTATTTACTTTGTCTTTAGACTTAGCTGAGTGTACGAATGGTCCGTGTGAGAAAAAAATGGGTTTTGATAACTGGCAAACAAAATGCAACAATTCTGAGCTCTAATTATCTCCTCTAGTTCATAACTGCTTTTGGAAGGTTTCTTCCTGCATTTCCATATGTTCTTCTCTCACCTCCATAAATTTTTTTATTTCTAAAAATGTCTCTCTGTAGTATTCTACATTATGTAATTTAGAAGTTTTTTTTCAAATTTGTAATTAGCTTTTGGATTACATAATTGAGAAACCTTTTTTCATATGCATGATTAGTTTCTAGACTACATAATCCGGAAGTCTTTTTTAGCTTCCGAATTATGTAATCCGAAAGTCTTTTTTCAAATACGTGTCCGAATTACATAATTTGGAAGCTACTCTATAGGGGTGACACAAAAAGGATAAAAGAATATTTTCACGTTTTATATGGTGGTGGCAGACAAACATATGGAATTGGAGGAAGAAGTCCTACTTTTGATATATGTTCCTCGGAGTGGAATGTAAAGATATTATCAATATCAATTATCAATATCAATATCAATATCAATATCAATCAATACTATAATACAAAGGAAAGGCACTCCCGGGTAAGTTTCAAAAAAAATTCAAAAAGAAAAAATTTCAAATTTTAACCCAAAATAGCAATCTCAAACTGATTCTAGGAGCGACAAGTGGCACTCTGTATGACTGACACGTGTGCAAAACCTCATTTCTCTCTCTCCTATTTCTCTACTTCCTGGTTTCTCTTTCTTTTTCGTTGCCTTTTGGTTTCTCTCATTCATTTCTTGGATTCCTTCTTCTCTGGGTTTGTTGTATACTTTTTCTCACATTGCAGTCTTCTTCATTTCATTTGGGCTTTCTTTAATGTGTGCAGCAAGCGGTAGTGGAATCCATAGTATGTTTAAGCACTAAGGTTGGTCCAGCATCTTGACCAAAGTGTCAGAGCTTCTCCTTCTTGAACCTCGTCCTCACCAGCTTCACGCCGAATCTCCGATGACCTTCAGTTGATAGTCCTCCAAGAAACCTGAAAGAACAGTATGGCGCCTCTGCGGCCGGTTGCGCTCCGATGCTTAAGTCAGTGATTGAATCAACAAAGAACTTTAAAGAAAAACTCAGAACCGTGTACCAGTGAATCACTACCAAAAATGAATCCTCCTCTTAATTTTGTTAAGAATTTCGTATATATACCTGAGTCTTTCTCTCTCCTGACGGTTATTCCTCTTGACACGTGGATAACATCTGGTCATACACGTGTCACCATCTGGAGTACCTGCAGCTGAAACGTTACTTCCACTTTGCTCCTGTGACTAAGTTATCCACACAGGGAGTAGCTTAGTGCACAGGCTACCCTAGGCACAACCTTAACATGGCGAGCTGGTTAACACTAGGTATCACGGCTCACACTACACATGGTGGCAGACATGCCACTTATCTTCTGTATTTAGACCATATAACAAGTGCTTACCAAGTCTTCCTAAATACCCGGCGATGTGCTCTTTCGGCGACTTGCTGACCACCTGATCTCTTAACCTTCACACACGGCGATCATGTGCAATCTAGGCAATTACTGATCTTCACACACGGCGATAGGCGATTATTCATCCTCACACACGGCGATAGGCGATTATTCATCCTCACACATGGCGATAGGCGATCACTGATCTGTGCTTCTTGCGCGACGCTCTCGCTGGGAGCCTGGGTCCCAGCTTAACGGTGCGTTAACAGGAAACCCCCGATGACCGATCAGTGCTTCTTTACTTCTCGCGCTCTGCTTCCAGGCGCTCACCTGGCACTGATCTGCGGGTGGTGGTTCCTTAGCAACTGATCACCGATCACCATTATGAGTGATCTTCCTCCCTGATTCACCTGCTATCTTCTACCACATGTCACCCTGTGAATGGTCCACGTGGTCAACTGCTGCTGATGTCATCGACTACCGATGACCGACCGGATCATAAGGTGATATTGTTCTTTTTTTTTTTGCAGCGTATGTGTTAGTGTTTTCTTCGGGGTTTCTTATTAAAGTTCCTTGCTTTTAATATTTCTGCCAATTCTCTTCATCTCATTTACGATTTCTTTGCTCCACTAATCTTAATGTTTTTGCTTCTCTGTTTGTTATGTATTTTCGCAACATAAAAGTGATTTTTTTTTTGGGTTTTCTTAGCAAAGTTTTGTGCTTTTCATGTTTCTGCTGATTCTTTTCTTTTCATCTCTTTTACCTTTCTTTGCTCCATTGTTCTTGATATTGTTGCTTCTATGTTTGTTTGTTACGTTGTTTCACAGCATAAAAATGATTTTTTTTTTAGGTTTCTTATCAAAGTTGCTTCTTTGTGTTTGTTATGTTCTCTCACAGTATAAAAATAATTTCTTTTATGGATTTTCTTATTAAAGTTGCTTGCTTTTAATGTTTCTATTGATTCTCCGATTCTCTTCATCTCATTTACGGTTTCTTTACTCCAGTAATCTTGATAATTTTGCTTCTCTGTTTGTTATGTATTTTTGCAACATAGAAATGATAATTTTTTTTGGATTTTCTTATCAAAGTTTCTTGCTTTTCATGTTTATGCTGATTCTTTTCATCTATTTTATGGTTTATTTGCTCCATTGTTCTTATCAAAGTTGCTTTCATTTTCGACTCTGTCTGAACCATCTTTTTCTTCTACATTTTTGAACTACTATGTGAACTGCAATCTATTCATGTTCTTCTGCATTTGCTAGAAAAATTATGTTTTTTATGGTTGGTTTTGTTATTTGCTGCGTCCTGGGTTTCGTTTCTTTTTGTGCTTTGTTTGTGCAAATATTTCACTTTCGTTTTCTTCTGTTCATCTGATACTTTTTGCAATTTTTTAATTTGCAAGTATCCAATTTTGTGCTTTTGATTCAAGTTTGAAAAAGTTTAAGAGGTAATTGTGTTAGTGTATTATTAGCTTTTGCTTTATTATTATTACTATTTATTCTTTCATATTTTCAAAATTTAGAATTTCAAGATCATTAATTACCTTTTTGATTCATATCTTTTTTTTCTGACTTCTGCTGCACACTTAAGTCCAATTCCATTATTATTATTACTCTTCAAATATTTATTCTTCCATATTTTCAAAATTTACAATTCCAAGATCATTAATTACCTTTCTGATTCATATCTTCTTTTTCTGACTTCTGCTGCACACTTATTTCCAATTCCAATATTATTATTATTATTATTACTCTTCAAATATTTAATTTTTCAGATTTTCAAAATTTACAATTCCAAGATCATTAATTACTTTTCTGATTCATATCTTCTATTTCTGACTTCTACTGCACACTTATTTCCAATTCCAATATTATTATTATTATTATTTATTATTATTGTTAAATACTTGCAAAACTCAAAATCATGTATTCAATAATTTGTCATATTGGTTTATATAGTTATATTTTTATTATTTTATTAAGTAGTTTGCATAATTTGTTGTGCCCAACTCCATATTCCTATTTTATTAAAGAAACACACATTTTTTTTTCTATTTGCAGGTAAACAGAAGTAGAAGCCCATGTTTATTTCTTTGGTGAAAAAGACAAATTATTAAATTGTTGTTGATAGGAATAAGAATAGAATTAAGTACATTTATTTTAGGAATTTATTTATTATTTAATAGTGTAGAATTTAAATCTAATGTAATTTCTATCTAATATGTATTTTGTTCTTTGTTCTTTTAAATTTAATCTGTAGTGAAAATTCACAATGTTTACCGTCTTTATTTTCTTCATAAAAACATCTTGGTAACTTATTCAATGTATTTTTTTTTAATACAGTCAAACAAATATACAGGTTATATAGATTAAATCATAAATAAATATTTTCAAGCAATAACAAATTTATTGGCTTTGATTTTCATTCCATATGATTTTATGAACAAAATATAAATTATAATATTGACAAAATAACGAATAAAATCAAATAATATTAGTAATTGAAAGGAAACTTAACACGAGTTATACAATAAATTATTAATTAATTTAAAAAAGGTATTTATATGTTTTTATCATTCCTTTTTATTTAATAATTAATTTGTGGACTACTAACATTCCAAATTTATAATAAGTTAAGTTAAATTTTATAATATGCAAAATTATGTAAACTTATGTTCAATCTTTAGTGTATTATATTTAATTAATGTTTAATATATTATATTTAATTTCATTTGCTCATATTTATAAATTTTAATTGTAAAAAAAATTAATTATAATATTAATACTTAAATATAAAATATTCTAAAATTTTCCGTGCGTCGCTCGGGTCAACATACTAGTATATAAATAAAAAAGTAAGCATAACAACTATCAACTTCCTAAAATGAGTTAAGAAAAAGAATTGAGATTAATACTTGAATATTTCGAAGGATAACTTGCTAGATTAGCCCACTAGTCCACTTTCTTTTTTTTTAAAAAAAAATCTCATATTTTTATAATTAAAATTAGTGGTGATCAATGTTGTTTCATTGAAGTATGGTTGATATGTGCTTTATTTTGTTAGATATTAAATCTTCTTTGATTAGAATATTAAAGTGATTCAATTTTATTATTTTTCTTTGCATTTTTATTGTCAAAAAAAAGATATCAATGATTACAGACAAATAAATATATTTAAAATAAAAAAAATAAAAAATTAATTTTTTTAAAAAAAGTGATGGACAAACATGTCAATCCACTGTGTGATAAAACGAGTTATCAATTTCAGTCCATATAATCTATCGTACCAATAACGGGTTGGATCAATAGAAGTTAAACTAATTCGTTTTCACACCCTACCATGGGATTTGGAATTGGATGACTTTACTCTTTTCAAATTTGAAATCAAAGGACAGAGAGATGAAAGAAAATCCTCTCCGCAAGCAAATAAGCAAAAGATTAAATTAATCCAGTAAAATGCAAAAACATATATAAACAACCACATCAAGTTTGATTCTCATTTAGTAATTTAGATAAATCACAGAAGTTGACTAATATTCAAGATCACTGAGAACTTACAATTCCTCCGATTGGCATCTTAATACGATTCTTCCTTTTTTCCCCAACTTTAGAAACAAACTTCTGACCAAATATGAAAGTGTAAGTGTTCGTATGACAACGAGTTGTTTTTATCGGAAGCAATAGTCAAATAAGTAAATGAAAAGTAAAAGATGCAATTTTGGTATTCGTATTTACTAATAACTTGTCTTAGATAAAAAAAAAGGACAGAAAATTCCAACAAGAACTTGAAATGTATGATTTTAAAATTATTTATAATTGAATTATTCTCATTTTCTAAATATTTTATTTAGATAACATAATTAAAATATTTATATTTCAATTTTTTTTGGGGATAAAGTAATTGAATTTATCTTTTAAAATAAAATTCCACTTTAGAATATAAAATTTAAAATTAAACTTTGCAAAACTAATATTAGTCAAGTTTAAATATTAATCTTCCAAACAACTTATTTTAGTTCACAAATTTTTTAAATTTACCAAATATATAAATTACTCTTAAATTATCTTATCCAAGTGTAAATAAGTTTAACTACACTAACCAACTTTATCAAATGGCATTACAGATAATCTTAGAATACACGTGTACTGTGAGTTTTCACAAAACAAAAAATACTTTTAAAGACCTAAGATTATAGTTGTCCATAATCATTTTCAGAGCTAACAAAAAATATTTACAATAATGATTAAAACGAGCATTGATCATAATTTTTTTACAAAAACACCCTTTTAGTTATTTTATAAAATCTATTATAATCCATAAAGAACAATGTTGCTCTTAAAATCTTTTTGATAGTAGGAGTCAACACATCATTAAAAAAAAAATTTACTGAAAAGAAAGAATATGTTATCAAGAATAACAAAATGAAAAATGTTATAAGAAGGCTTTCACCAAGATGAATTCAAGTGCTTTTTCACCACTTCTCATTTTTCCTCCCTTTATACTTCATTGTGTCTTAAGTGGTTTTCTTTCTTCACGGTTTCTCGGCTATGTCGGATAGGTGGTGTGTACTTACAAGATACTCTGATGATAAAGTCAGAATCAATTTTAATTAAGTGATTATCTCTCTAAAAAACACTCTACTTACCTGTTAATCAAATTACCTATTTATATGAAACCTTAGATGTTTTATTGGGCTTTTCCTATTTGTTTTTATACTTATTGTGTTCACTCCTTATATTTTGGACCTAATCTTTGGCCATCAACATAATTTACATAGTGTTAATGACATATAAGATTTTATGCTTTTACACTTGTAATTAGAGATCCATTAAATAAAATAGTTAGTAGAATAAGAGATTTTTGGTTTGATGGGCTTTCAATCTCTCAACCTTACTATTGTTCTTGAAATGGTTCAAAATATATTCACTTGTATGTTTTTTTTTTATTAGATTATCTTTATGCATTTGAATTCAACCTCCATGACATGTTGCCAAAACTGGTATGTGCAGGACATTAAATACAGGGTAGAGATCAGGAGAAGTAGTGGTGGATCATGTAGTGTGTGAAATGTTACAAAGGTAATCTCAGATATAAGTTACCAGAAGTCTTGGCCTAAAATATTTTCTAGCATCCATGTGAAAATTCTCAATTGAAAAAATGGTGCAATCTTAAAATAATAAAATTATAACAAGAGTAACATTTGTATAATTACATGTCTCAAAGCAAATTAATGAGTGATCCTGCGTCAAATAAATGTTAAAAACCAAACTCAAATAGATCATACATCCTTCAATTGACTTACTTACATATATGTAATGAAAAATATATAAAACATCAAACCCACTTATAGATGCATGTACCAAAAAAATTGAATGCATGGATAACTTTTAATTCTTTCCTGAAAAGAGGGAAAAAGAGAGACAGAGAGAGAACAGCTTGGTGAAATTAACTCCTTGTGGACAAAACTCTTGAGTCTTGACCAATTAGAGGACAACAGCTAAAGAAGGAATCTTAAGGGCATATTATCTTACGTTACAGTAAGTCAATGCACCTATATTTATATATCTATGATTTTAAACAGTGACTATTAGTATAATATATGTTCCAACCCCTTTGTTATAGTTTGTTCAAGCAAACTTAAAGTCAAAAGTTGGATTAGCCGGCCAAAGTCGTTCGGCCGGCACTAATTGCACGTGCCATTTGAGAGGACCAAAACGACGGTTCTATACTTTAAAAGAGAAAAATTTGGTTGGACACAAGCTCCTTAACTTGTTCACCATTTCGTCCCATCACATTGTGTCAATTATGGGATCCTCATTCAGTTGCTGTGGCTCAGAGAGGGTCGACGAAGTGTATGTAACATTACGTTTCTCCATTACTGTTTTTGTGATTTTCATTGTTAATAATGTAAAATAATTATTAACTGTCATAGTGGTGTTGGCATGACCATCAATCTTACTAATTAGCCATCAAAATTGTGCGTGCAATTTTGTATAGGTCCACATCATTTGGCGTAGTTAACAATTCATGGAGAATATTCACGTACAAGGAATTGCATGCGGCTACCAACGGATTCAGCGATGATAACAAGCTTGGGGAAGGTGGTTTTGGAAGTGTGTACTGGGGAAGAACCAGTGATGGTCTTCAGGTAAAAATAGAAATAGTAGGCATAGACCAAATTGAGTTTGAATAATGTCTTAATGATTGGTAGCTCTTGATGGCAGATAGCGGTAAAGAAACTGAAAGCAATGAACTCAAAGGCAGAGATGGAATTTGCTGTAGAAGTTGAAGTTCTTGGAAGGGTTAGGCACAAAAACTTGCTGGGTCTTAGGGGCTATTGTGTTGGGGATGATCAACGGCTCATAGTGTATGATTACATGCCAAATCTCAGCCTGATTTCTCATCTCCATGGCCAGTTTGCTGTTGAAGTTGAACTCAACTGGCAAAGGAGAATGAACATTGCAATTGGCTCTGCAGAAGGCCTTCTGTAAGTTTCAGCCACACTCATTCAACAACAAATTAGCTTCTATTTAATACCTGTATTAAAATTGATATCTTCCATAGTTATGATGGTTTTGAGTTGTATTAATTTTGATAGAATCATGTAAAATTGGATGTTGATGGTAGGTACTTGCACCGTGAGGTCACACCCCACATCATACACAGGGACGTAAAAGCAAGTAACGTGCTTCTGAATTCAGAGTTTGAGCCTCTAGTTGCGGATTTTGGGTTTGCAAAACTAATCCCAGAAGGGGTTAGTCATATGACTACCCGTGTGAAGGGTACGTTGGGATACTTGGCACCTGAATATGCGATGTGGGGCAAGGTCTCGGAAAGTTGTGATGTCTATAGCTTTGGAATTCTTCTCTTGGAACTTATAAGTGGAAGAAAGCCCATAGAGAAGCTCCCTGGTGGGCTTAAGAGAACAATAACTGAGTGGGCCGAGCCTCTAATAAGCAAAGGAAAGTTCAGGGACCTGGTTGATCCAAAACTGAGAGGGAACTTTGATGAAAACCAATTGAAACAAGCAATCAATGTGGCTGCTCTTTGCGTGCAGAGTGAGCCCGAGAAACGACCCAACATGAAGCAAGTGGTTAACCTTCTTAAAGGGTATGAATCTGAAGAGAAGAAAGTGAGTGTGACGAGAATAGACAGTATCAAGTATAATGAAGAACTATTGGCACTTGATCAGCCTAGTGACGAAGAACCTGATGATGCAAGTGCTAGTTATGGTGTTTTCAGCGCCATTGAAGTCCAAAACATGAAGGATCCATATAAGCGCGGTTATTACAAGAACATCGCCTAAAGCCTTTATATATAACACATTTATGTCTGTAATGAACTTCTTTTTTTAAGCCTTTTTATCTATCACCAATATAATCCTTTCATCCTATTCTTTTAGTCTAATCTTCATTTATACAACTTTCCATCAATTTGATTTTCCTCAATCTCCATGGCGATACTCGGGACAAAACCACATCAAGGTTTAGAAACTATTGTAATTGTGATATTCTATCAATTAGATCATTAATCTATTCTCGTTCTTTCAATCATAGCATAATTTTATAATAATAAATATTTATTATGTGCATCATCAACTAAATACTAATCAAAGATAAAAATAAAATATTTCATAATTAAATAATACATGCATATAAAAATGTAAATATATTTACAATTTTAAACATAAAATATATATCATAAACATTGAATTTACAAAACATATATAATAACATACATCAATAATAAATTAATTTTTCATTCAAATTATTATCTTCAGTTAAGGTACAAGAAATTGAATAAACTCGACTTGATTATTTTTAAAAGACAAGAATTGAAAACGTTCACAAATTTTAACACTTGACTCAAAAATCATAATCTACACGATCATAAATAATTAGTTCACAAAAACAAAGTAGCTCATAACACTTATTATATTAAGTAATAATACATGAATTATCATTGGTTTCTCGCCCTAATACATACCACATATCTAAAACTTGGCCTGATTACTATCTAAAAATAACTACTTTTTAAATCCACCATATCATTCAACTCATTTAAATTTCATTATAATCACACTTTATTGCCTTCATAAAATTCATTCAAATAAATATAACACAACTCATATTTTTATTATCACCTCCTCATGAAGTTGCAATATGAAGGGATATCACTTAAGCGATATTACTTGAAAGACAAAATTAACATGAACTCTCACTCAATTTGTGCTTCATTTTTTAAACAATATATTTTGTCTCTTGGTGCTTGAGCATTATACTTACACATGAGTGTGTATTTTCTATTCTTGTTGCTTAAGCTACTAGAATTTTAGAGAAAATATATGATATTGCCTCTATCTCGCTCAAACTAACTTTGAGGGTTTAAGAGTTAAGCATCTTTCGTTAAATTAACATTTGGATGTTTCTGAAATGTATTTTGTGACAAAATTAAATGTCAACATTGAATGATCAACATTGCAAATGTGTTTGGCTAAAGAGAAATAAATAATAAAGAAACAAGTGAAGAGATGAGAGGAAATATAATGTTAAGTCTCACTTTCTTTTTTTTTAAAATTATTTTTGTTCTTTTTTCCCACCAAAACATTTTATTTTATTTCTATTATTACTCATCCTTACAACTAAACAAAGGTTTTATGGAAAAACAAGTACTCTTTCCTCTTGCCTATTATCATGTAATTACAATTAGTTTCAAAAGTATTTAAAGGCATTCCAGTTGCATGAGAGGAATCTCACACAGAAGAATGTCTTGAACCTTATTTATAATTGATACAATAATTAAATAAAGTAATCATAATATATCTCAAATTGTAAGACACGTGTTGTAAAATGATAAAAGATGTAGGTCATATAGTTTGTAAAATTGAAAAGACAATTTTATGATATAAGGATTGATTTATTGTATGTTACTCTTTTAACGGACTTAGAGCTTTCATCTTTATTTGACTTCACTGTGTTGAAAATAAAAGAAAGTGTCTTTATTACGTTGGAATTAATTAGGTAAACTTTATTGAATTTTATTTAATACAAACAAACGACTATAAATTAGTAAATTTGGGAAACATAAGTAGTGACAAAACAATCGTAAAATGTTTTAAATTCAGTTCAAACTTGTACGATGGTTTGCTCTTTATTTATAGTAACAACTTACTCTTTCAATTAAGTTTTTTCTTTGTAGTACTTTGGAACCATAAACACCGGAATTGTAACTAATGTCATCATAATTTCAAATCAGAGTAACAATGTTAACTGTTGAATAGTAGATGGATTTTTTAAAAGAAGATGTATTAACGAACTTAAACCGTATATTCTTTTGCTTTAAATTAAGGCATTCTTCATATCTTTCCAATTTTATTTTGTTTTTTCCGAAAAAGTGAACCACATAAAGTTTATGAGTAAGGTGAAATTGTTGTTAATGTCCGATGTGTAGGGTTTGAAAGATGGGTTATCCATGTCTCGACAGTTCCGTAATCCCAATCCCTTGCCTTCACCACTCCAACGTTAGGTATGACAATCCGTTGTCACGTCTTCTGCACCATTTTTGGATGCTAGCAGAATTGCAAAATTTCTGTCATTTTAGCTTAGAATTTAAAGTTTTGTCAAATCACCAAAAGATAAACTTCGTTACAACTTTCATTTTGAATTTGGGATCCAAACATGCATTAGCCCATTCTAGTGTCGCATCAAAAAAATCAGCAGCAAATAATGCAATTCTATCGGCAAGATTTACTTTAAGGTTGTCTATATTGTGTGAACGTATTAATTGATTCATGTATAAAATAATGTGACTTCTACTATGTAAAGTCCAGTTTTCTTTTTTCTTTTGGTAGCAACCCAAATGAGAGCCAGAATAGCATCACATGTTCCAGTTTTTTATTCCTCTGAGTTGTAAAATCGGCATTATTATTTATTTAACGAATCTTGAAGTGAAAGTCGCACATGCTTATTCAGAAGGGGAAATTCTTGTTCAGAAAAAAAGCAATAATTGAATGTAGAATGGCCTTATCTTCCTTGGAAGAGAGAAAATTGTAAAGGAATCCACTCTTTCATGGCACACTAGAAGGGCCATCTGCTCTGAAAATTTTCCATTTCTATAATTTTCCATGTTATGAGAATATTCTTATGTGCAACAACTATTATACTTGTGATAGATTTGGGCTCACATTGTTAATGCTACAATTCTATATAACAAGGTAATCTATAGCTCTCTAATGTTGTGCTTATGCATGGCAAAAATAATGAAGGCTATGTATGCACCAACCTCACAGTTCGATAGCGAAGTAGGGGAAACAGTTATACGGAAATGTTGCCACTTCATCCATCAGAAAAGAGAAGACAGTTTGTGTCTTCTCGAAGTTTCATTGATGTTGAAGTGATGAGTGAAGTTCTTTTTTTTTAAGAAGGTGGCAAATAGCCCCATAGTCTTTCACACCAAACGGAAGTAAAAAAGAAAGAAAAACAAAAGAAAAGAAGAAAAGGTACTTTGCATACTAAAATTGAAGGGGAGCTTCATTTTTGGCTTACATAGCAAGATAAATCAAATATGTGCCCACCACCTTTGCTTATACCCCAAAGCACCCAACTACTACAACACTTAATTGTCACCAGAGAGAGAAATAGAGTCTAATCAGTTTTCCTATTGCCACTCTTAAAGCCTTTTCATGCTTCTCCAACAAGAATTGGACATGAGGTTGGCAGTTGGCCTCACACCCCTAACTGAATTTAATCATGCTCTTCCTTACACTACTTATTCTTAAGCTGAGAATGCATTCATCCATGTGTGACAAGAACTAGCAGAGCAAATAATTTCATTTCTCTCCACACACTCATAACAGTGACTGAACCTGTTGCCCAATTTCATTTGAAGATGGTACTGCCCTCCCCTGCCAAAATACTCATTGGCCTCTCCTTAGACCCAGATGACAGCAAGGAGCTTCTCTCATGGGCAATAAGAGTTCTAGCCAATCCAAATGACACCATTGTGGCTGTGCATGTGCTTGGTTAGTCACTATTTTTCTACCCAAATTCAAAATTTTCAACCATTTAGCCTTTTTAGTTATTACTTCTTTCCTGCATCATCAATCTATCTCGTATTCAATGGTTTTTTAATGAAATTCACTGAACTTAAGATTCTAACATGAATGATTGACGATTTGTAAATAGAGCAAAACACGTATTCGTATTGTGAATGTTTGGTGTTGTAATACCCAACAAATCTGTTAAATTATAGTTACTGCGGATAAGAAGAAGCGAGTCTCCGTCAGAAAGAGGCAATCACAACTTAGACAAGCAAAGGCATATGTTATATCTGTGCTTGGAGAATTTGCACAGACCTGTTGGTCTAAGCAGGTAATTCACCAGGATCAAATATACGATTATAAATGTCTCTATCTTTGAAAACGATAAATTTTTTAAAATCCTACATAACCATTATTCGATTACAACATGCTTGTTACTAAAGTCTAGAATCAACTAAGTTATCATGAAAACATCATTATCAGGTTAATTTGGAGGCAAGGGTGGCACTCAATTCCACAGTTGGTGAAGGTTTATCGGAGGAAACCAAGTCCATCAATGCTGACTTTCTTCTTATTCGTGGCTCAAGAAACCAAACTAATAAGTATGAACTGAATGATATGGCAACAGTTGTCAATGTTCTTTATGAAAATCATGCAAGACAAACCCAGTTTATGTTTTTTTTTTTTTTTATTTCTTAGAATTGGAACTTCCAAAGGAATTACAGGTTATTGCTTTGAGCATGCGCACGAAGGGTGCACAATAGTCTCAGTTGGAAGACGTAGGAAGGCAGATCAAAGTGTCAAGCCAAACTCAGCTCATTTTCAAGGTAATTCAGTTCTCAGAAATAATGTGACAAAATACAAATTACAGTGGATGACAAGTCCCTTAAATACGGTAACTTGTATCTTTTCACCAGTAGATAACAAACAACCAAATTCAAGAAGGTTTAAGAAGGAAAAGCAATGTGATAAGGGTGTCTCCCCTGTTCTGGAGGATTATATCTCAGGAATCAAGGCTCAGAGCCGTTCACCAAGAACAGTACTAAATGGTCTAGAGGGACAATCAAACAGCACAGAAGATGATACCTTTAGCACTAGGGTCTCAAGCACCACGTATACCCCATCATTGGATTCTAAGATTAAGAGCCGATCCAAGATAAAACCACAGTTCTCATTTAGGTTCATAGTCTCATTCCTTGCTTCACCATTTAGAAGGAAAAACTTTAACATTTACGAAAGTGAAAAGCGTCAACCTTTGTTGAAGTGCTTCAGCTATGAACAGATATTCAATGCTACCAACGACTTCCACCAAGGTATGTTATTGTGGACTCTTGATTTCTTTCAAAATTATTTTTAGACAGTCTTATATGCTACTCGGCGCCTAGTTAAGTAAGGAAACAATAGAGAAAAATGTAGGTGGGATAGATAATATAAATAATAGGTATTGATGGAAATTTTTTTCCTTTTTCATTTATCAAAACAACAGATAATTTGGTTGGACGAGGTGGGTATTCGGAAGTATACAAAGGTGATCTTTCAGATGGACGAACCATTGCTGTGAAGAGGTTGGCCAAGGACAACAAGGATCCTAACAAGGAAAAAGAGTTCCTTATGGAATTGGGTGTTATTGGACATGTCTGTCATCCTAATACTGCAACTTTAGTCGGCTGCTGCATTGAAAATGGGCTATATCTGATTTTCAATTACTCTCAAAATGGAAACTTGGCAACTGCATTGCATGGTAAAAAATCCTCGTATTAGAGTTTCATTTTATTTTTTCAGCAAGAATTGCTTGTTATGTCTCTTGAGATTAAATGCATTGGAATCATTATCAGGTAAAGGAGGCGATTCACTAGACTGGCCAATCAGGTACAAAATTGCCATTGGTGTTGCAAGGGGTCTCCATTATCTTCACAAATGTTGCAAACACCGAATAATTCACCGTGACATTAAAGCCTCTAATGTTCTTCTTGGTCCTGACTATGAACCACAGGTAGAAATAGAATTATAATCAAATGCAAACATTTTGGAATTGGAAAAACAACACTGTTTTCACGTGGTTTAAGTCAATCTACTCACATTTTAATTTTTTTTAACCTCTATTTAGATTGCTGATTTTGGGCTTGCAAAGTGGCTTCCTAACAAGTGGACTCACCATGCTGTGATCCCCGTGGAGGGCACGTTTGGATACTTAGCGCCAGAATACTTTATGCATGGAATCGTGGATGAGAAAACAGATGTTTTTGCATTTGGAATTCTACTTTTGGAGATTGTAACTGGACGGAGACCGGTTGATTCATCAAAACAAAACCTTCTCTTATGGGTAATCACAGCTTTTATAGAGATTAATGTGAGAATTGTATGTTCCATGGTTAAGTTATTAGGAATTTATGACCAAGCATGGGTGTATAAATTGGTTAAGCAAGACATTAATATAGTGTTGTAACTATACGTATAGGCAAAGCCTCTAATGGAATCAGGGAATATTGCTGAGCTGGCAGATCCAAGAATGGAAGGTAAATATGATGGACAGCAACTGTACAGGGTAGTGCTAGCGGCTTCATACTGTGTGAGACAAACTGCCACATGGCGTCCCCCAATGAGCGAGGTGAATGAACAACAAAGGCCATGTTGAGTTTCTCTCAGTCTCAACAAGATCACACTTATTTTATGTTTTTCCTTCCTTTTGGTTTTACGCAGGTGTTAGAGCTGCTAACCAGTGGCGAAGACAGTGAGGTTGGAAAAAGCTGGAGGATCCCAAAGTTCACCTCTGATGAATTGGATGATTACTCTATGGTTTTCGGATATGATGTACCCTCAGACCTATCTTTGGAGGATTATTTGTGAGAATTAAATTACACTTCAGTTTCAATTTTCTTTCCATCATACACACTATATTTAGGTTTGTGGTTGTAGGAGTTAAGTGGGGTTGGTTTTTTATTTGTGTAATTTATCATATTATTATTTTCTTTGTTTATTTTTGTACCCCTTAGTATCGTCTGTGCCCAGTTTTTGATATATAAAAGTTTAGTTTGCCTTTGTTTTGATGTATGGTATTTGTCAAAAGAAGAAAAAAACAGTCAGAGAAGGTTCGAATAGATAGGCAAATAAAAACAGACCACATAATTTTCCTAATATCTAGCATTTCGATAAATATAAAGTTGTCATCCTATTTATTTATGATAAAAACAGGATCGCTTCTATCTTAGATCCTGTTTATACCATCGATCAAATATATGGTTTTTGAAACACTTTTCGCAAAAAGAAGATATTTTTCAGAACAAGAAAAGAGAATTTGTTAGGGGATACGAGCATGCTCTTGGAAGATATGTCACTGATTGTTGTTAGCTCTAGTAAAAGTACACTTTAAAAGTCTAAATTTATACATATCAGCTAAAAGTTTAAATTTCAAGCGTACTGATATTTTATTTAATATTAAAAGTGGTTTTTTAAGATAATCTTCTCTCCGTATATATAAATTAGAGTGAAATCTTTGTTTATGACTTATTCTATATTGAAAATATCTTTTAAAAAATTTCTCTACAAAAACAATTTTACACGTTTTTTTACTTGACATTTAATATGTATTTTTCATTTACTTAAGATTCAATCATTAGATTAATTTAATATTTTCACACTGTCGGTATACTTCATTTAAATTCATAAAACAGTCTTAAACACTTTTATAAAATTCAACCAAACTAACATACAAAATATTCTACTATTAGAGGATAATATAAAAATGTTTTCATACTCTCACGTCAGTGTATATAAAAAAAAGTTACTTATTTCTTGTATACATTTGTTTCTTGCTTGCGTCTAATTATGGGTTTTTGCTTCATGCACATAATAAATTTGAACCTGTATTTTATTACCGACTAAAATTATTAAAATGTTCTATTAGTTTTTCCATAGGGGTATGATGTATAAGTCTATCTATTTTGGATTTTATATTTTGGAATATATTTTTAAATTTGGATTTTCAGAATATTTTTCTACATTACGTCTTCAGAGAGAGAGTTACTTGGAATAATCTTTCTTAAATTTTTTTTTAGAATTTTTTTTCGAAATATGTTTTTAGATTTTGTTTTCTATAATCTATTTTTCATATTGTATTATTTGTATTTGGGATTTACATTTTTAGAATGAGATTGTGGTTTTTCAATTCTATTACAGAATGCAAAAATATTTATTTCGTATTTCTTTTTTTAAAATGTATTTTTCAATTTTGGAATTCAAACTTGGAAATGAAGGAGAATTCTGAAATTTCAAATTCATTGGGTGCACGAAACAAATTTATTGGGTGTAAGAAGCAATAGCCATAGTCATGTGATCATTGTTTTGGGCTTCATCAACAAGTAATTCAAAAGTTAGGGGTGACAATAGGGGATAACCCACCTTGTATTAATCTGTAAAATGCGGGTTGATTTGGTCCACAAAATACAGGTTGGTTTGGCTCATCCCGCATAAGTAACACATGCTAATTTTGTTGTCACACCTCATATGAAGGATTGTCTACGAGCCAGTCTACATAAAAAAATTAAAATTTCAAAAAAAAAAAAAATTGTTGCTGAAGAATTTGATTAAATTTAACATAATGGAAACGTCTATGAAAAATACATCATTACATATGAAAGAACAATTATAACAGGTGGAAAAAAAATAAGAAAATTGTTATACTAAGACTTGAAGGTCCCATAACTCCAACACTACATCAAATACAATTTTTGTACCATGGCTATTATATCGTCTTCTATTTCAAGAATATTGGATGCGGCCTTAGAAAAATTTTCTTTTTCCACTTTTTGATAGTTATAATCTTTCTCATCATCTATATACATTTGAACAATGACAATGAAAGAATGAATTTAAAATAAAAATAGAATATGTTAAAATAATTGTATTAACTCTCAATGTCTTTAACATTAATCAATCTAAATTAGTAAACAACAAATAATCATAACCTAAAATATTAAAAAGGGAGATAATACCATGACATCTTTCTTTTCATTTAACATCCTGATTTTATGCATCCAATATGCCATTTTGTTATTGGAATACACCACATGAGTAACAATATAAAATGCATAAAACAAGAACCATTGAAATTAATACAAAAATTATATTTGATAGATACATCATCCCCTATAATAGGAATGATAGAAAATAATGTAGTCAAAATAACAATTTCACTTTAAATGGAAAAGAGTGGTAAAAATCACATTGAATGGATGAGTTTTACAAAATTAATAGTCCATATTCTATAGCAATCAATTCATAGGTCATATCATAACTCATTAAGTAGCAACAAACTTTACAAAAAATTTCAAAACACAAGAAGAATTTTGTATTTTTTATTATTACCTGGGCTAGCGGGCTGAATCGCCCCGCCCTTGAGCCATGCATGCTACACTTTATGCGAGATGTGTCTAAGTAGGTTAGAGGGATAAAACAGTGACCTGCCCCCGTTTTTTTTTTTATACAAGTTATGATTTAACTTGTCCGTCCTATATTGTCATCCCTACCAAAAACACAATGTAAAAGGTAAAATAAATAAGGCTATTTCAATTTGTATCCTTGTGTTTTTTTCCTCAATCTCCATTTGACTTGTAAAAGACTAAACTATCATACTCTTTTGTTGTCATCCCTTATTGTTGTCACCCTTTTGTTGCTACCACCACCTTTCATCCCCTTATTGTTGTTCTCATCCTCTTTGACAAGTGTTGTGTCGTGGACTCATGGAAGAAATATTTAGATTCTACCTCAAGATGTTCTAAATTGTATAATTTGGAAGATAATTCAAAATTGCACAATTTAAAAGATTTTTATGTAAAAAAAAATTATTTTCAAATTGTACAGTATAAAACTATCTTCCATATTTCATAATTTAAAAAAAAAATTGTTAGACAAAAGATAACTTCCAGATTATACAATCGGAAAGTCACTTTCAAATCTCAAAATTTATTTTAAATTACATAATTCAAAAGTATTTTTTATATAAAAAAGTTAATCCAAAATACAATATTGACTTTAATCTAGAAGTCAAAATTTACTTTCAAATTATTGTTTTATACTGTGTAATCTGATATACTTTTTCTAACTTTCCAATCACATAATTTGGTGGATTTTTCGATTGCACAATAAAGAAAAACTTTAAACCAGATAGGAAAGCGAGGATTTTAATATTTCTGGGGGTGCAGAGGAAAAGCATGGGTGGTAAAAGAAATCTCCAGCAAATAAACGATTTTGGGTTTGCATCTTTGTGCTTTGAAAGTTTAAAGAATTTGAAAGCCCGTCTTTTTGTTTCACAACTTTTATGTGGAAAGTAATTCATCATAGGTACTGGTGTGGAAATTGAAAGCCCATCAAAAAACGAAAATGGTTCTTTCAAGTTTTCGCCACGTAGAACGTTCCATTTTCATATATTTGGGTTGGATTGTTATTTTGATTATCAAATATTCTGTTACGTAGAGAATAAAAAAACGGTGAAAAGTGAAAATGTTAGAATAAAGTAAAAATTTAAATGTTAAATGATTGACTAGTTAAACTTTATTTTGATGCAAATGCATATGAATTTTACATTTTATTGGACTCAATTTCACAAAAATACATACAAATTTCAGACCTTTCGGAATTGTGTAAGTAAAATTCACTTTATATTGAATTAAAGTATTTTTTTTCAAAAAAAATATATTTAAACCTCTTAAATTTCCCCCCTTAAGGACACAGCGTTCTTTAAAAGTTCTCTTTCCAGATAGAGTTTACCGTTTTACGCCCGTTATGGATATCTTCAATTCAATCATATATTTAAAATTTTATTGGAATAATTAACCTATAATTAAAATATCTAAAATTTATACTATATATAATTTAAATCTAAAAAATGCATAAGATTTTTTTTGTCCACGTATGAGATATTTTGTCAGTGTACTTCTAAATGAAAGAAGTGGTGACAAGTGAAGGTCAATTCTGCAGACAAATAAAAAAAAAAAAATAGAAGAGTGCATAAAACAAAGAAAGAAAAGGACCACATAGAACATAAGATGTAGCCTAGGTTGGATTCTAGCCTACCACTTCTTCAATCGGGAACCCAATTGAAAGCATTGTGAAGTAACGCTCTAAGACTAACATAAATGAATATAAAAGATTGAAAATGAAGGAAGGGATTTATCCAAACACAATACAATCCCTTCAATTCAATCTCATTTCTGGTTTGTTGTAACTTTCTCTGTCATGGCAAAATAACCATTCAAAAGAATTAGAAACAAGAAGGGGAGACCAAACCCTAACATCCTATCTTTTACTAGATTTGTGGAGACCTAACCCCCAAATCAAGATCTGGATATGTTACATGTTGCTGTCGGAAATTTCTTACTTACTTACCATGCATCTCTATTTTGCTGTTTTTGTGTGCTACATTACAGTGGTTTTGGTGAATGATATGAGAAGTGTTGTGTCGTGTTGACTAGGCATACATACGGTAACACTGTGGGGTCCTCTGTAGAGGAGTTTAGTGGGGGTGATGATGAACATAACTTGAATGGACCACACGAGACAGTGGTGCTGCAACCAGACAGCTGAGCCCACAAGGAGGTGGTTTGAAGGAGTGGCGCACGTGAAGGGGGTATGGGCTGGGCCCACTCTGTAGCCCATTTGACAGTGACCCCTCGTGAAACAAGTAACCGACACCTTTTCGTCTTCATTGTTCCATCCCTATGTTCATATAAAACGCAGCCTCCCACTGTCCATATCACTTTTCAGTTTTTTTCAACACTAAATTATAAATAAAATAAAATTGCTTGTTTTTAGGCTCGTAATTGAATAGATCCCCCTTGTAACCAGTTCCAAAAGGATCATTCAATTCCTCTTCAACAATCTTCTTCTCAAGTAAATTTGCCTCACATTTTAAACCAATAATATTTTTAAATATATTAATTAATAATGGATAACGACATTACATTTTAAACCTACTCTTAAAGTTGTTGAAACTCATCGTCGCTTTACCCCGAATTAATTAATTTGTGAAAAAAATAGTGGTATAACTTAATCTTAATAATTTGTGTCTAATAATTCTTTGTTTACTGTACCGAGAAAAAAACTATTTTTATAATAATACTTACTTTTTATTACCCAAAAGTAGAGAATAACTGGATATGTTTTGATTAAAAAATTGATGTAATCCACAAATAGAAAACAGTCTTATAAAATTCTCTAAAAATCACATACTGGGAGGAGGAAGTAATAGTTTATACACTTGAACTTTTAAGATTATTCGGATAAAGAGACAAAAATAAATAGTTTTTAAAAGTATTAAATGATAAATATAATTTTATATAATATTTTAGATTTTTAATTATAAATGATTTATTAATTACACCTATTCTATCAGTATTTTTTTTTAATCCTATATAAATATAGTATCATTAAGTTGTAATAGTTTTTATTAATAATTTTTTTATAAAATATATAAAATTAATATGGTATAAGAGTTTCTAAGATAAAAACTTTGAGATTTTTTTTAGATGAGATATATAAAATTAATAAAAGATTTCAATTTAGTTTCTATGGACTGTTATATGGATAAATATCAAATTTAAATTGGAGGAACTATAAAGAGAAAAAAATAAATATACTCTTTAAGAGGTTCAATTTAGTTTCCATAGACTGGATAAATAATAAATATCAAATTTAAATTGGAGGAAAAGAGAAAAAAAAATTCAATTTGATTTTATTAAAGACTATGAAAGTGAGACAAGTATCCAAATTAATATCTAATGGGAGTATTGTTATCTTTTAAAAGAGTTGTTTCACTAATATAGTCTCACATAGCTTAAAAGTCTATGTCAATATCAGTTTAAATACATTTTTTTTCATTTATCTATCGAGATATCTTCTAAAAATAAAACCGTGATGAAACACCAATTTTAAAAGTAAACAATACCTTTGGATAGGATATTTTCTTAGTTTTCGATTGGTGGACTTGTTCTGGTACAATCAATATAGTCTTACATCACATACGAGTTGAAGTCAATCCTAACCTAACCCTAACAATATTATTTCTCGGACTTGAAATCGGAATAAGAGTTATTAGTTAAAATTAGGCTTATTGACTTTTCTTATTATTTATTTATTTATGTCCAATTCAAGTTTTCTAGTATTAACAATTTCTTTAAATATCTCGATTTTGAAAATTATAAAATTGTGATCATTCTACGTGTAAATTGCATTATACGTAATGCCATTATTTATTTGTATATAATAATCTAACTGTTTATTAAATGAAAAGTAACTATACTTACACCTTTAAAAATGGACAATCTTAATTGAACCTTTTATTAATAATGAAACTAAAGAAAGCAAAATAAGCAAATAATAAAATTTAAAAAATAATTAAAAACTAGTTTATCTTATGGAATATAGTTTTAAGAACCTTGTTATAAATTTCTATTTTTTCCACAATATGTTTCTGTAGTATTTTTTCTAATTATTATCTACTTTTAATAAATGAAATACAAGTGGAGAGAGAAAGGGACGGGTCCACCCTTATCTTCACCTATAATTGAAAGAATTTCTACCAATCTTATATTGTAAAAACCACAAGAAAATAACATTTCAAAAATATCATAGTTTTGGGCACTTATTTCCCAGCTTACTGATGAACAATTGAATTTGGGAAGTACATAATTGAACTTGGGAAGTTCATTCATTAAATAAAAATAATTTTTAAAACTATAAATTATTATATTAATTAAACTAAATACTATTTTATAAAAAATATATATTAATATATAAATTATTAATAAATAATTTCTAAATTTATATATAATTAACTATCAAATTTTAATTATTAATTTTAAAATTTAAATAATTAGTAGTTAAAATGTTAATAGTTATTTAGATACTAATTTAAAAATTAGTTATTAATTGAAATATTAATAATTTTTAAAATAATATCAAATTTATTTAATATAATAATTAATTATTTTTTATTTTTAAAATTATTTTTATTTAATAAATTTTTAATAATATTTGATATATTGTATTTACATATATTTTTGTAGTTTTTCAAGAAAACTGTACTGCCTTTGCCCTTGAGTAACAAATAATCACATTGTTATAGTGTGAAGATGATGTGATTAGTGTTGCTTTCTTATTTAAGAGTCAAATAAATAAAAAAATCAAAACAAGGAAACAGTGGCAGTTAGATTGATCATTCAACGCCCAACTACAGCATGAATCCTGTGGAGGAGCCAAGACCAATTGTTTGTGGGGACTGTGTTTAATCAAGGATTATATACGTGCAGAGCACGGCTATTTTATATAAAAAAAATTACAATAATAAAAAACAAATTAATAAATAAAATACTTAAAAGTCTATAATATTAATAAATAAAATAGATTATACAATGTAATCTCAATATGTAATAAATAAATAATGAAACTAAAATTTTGATGTCTCAATAATTATGTATGTGAATATGAATGATAGTATCTAACTAATAATCTTTGAATTTTTATTTTATTTTTATACTTTTTCAATTGTTTTTCTGTATCAAAGTAGCATCACTTTAACCACCATCAATATTCATACTTTATATTTATATCAAAAATTAAGTTTGATTATAACATGAATAAAATAAATGAAAGACTTGCAAGCTTAGCAACATAATTATTTGTGTTTGTTGTTCCACAAATAACTTATATTGGTACACAATCACATTTGTTATCCTGAGAATAACGTTTTTTATATGTAAAAAAATAAAACAAACAAATAACTTATAAATGTAATAATGTTCATATCTTATATGTACGATGTAACATCGTATTTTAAAGATTTTGAAATACTTCCTTATAAACATTAGTTATTGAAGTAGTTTGTTGTCCGTCTTCACTCAAAATTAAGATTTTCAAACATTTTTTAGATTTTACTCGAGAAACAACATATAACTGCCCATATGCGAATACAGGTCTTGGAAGATAAAACCCAACTTTGAAAAGTGTTTTGACCTTGACTTTTATTTATAGTCATTGCAAAGCACAAGGATACTTGGAATTTTCTTTTTTGAAACTTGAAAGACAGAATCAGGAGGAATCAAGTTCATTCTACGAATGAGTATTTTATGCCCAATGTTTTTGCATGTAATCATTATAGCACCAATAACATTCTTTCCGAACTCATTAACTTGTAATCTAGAGCCATTACATCCATTAGCTTGATCAATATTTCTTAAAAGCATTATTGGAACACCAGTTTTGAGTTTTAGGCAATGATTAGGAATTTCTAAGCATCTAATATCGTTTAAAAACTCTAATATAAACCACTGAGCTTGAATCTCCTCTTGTTCATCGAATTGACAAGGCGTGTCTGAACTTAAATAAGTAACTTCTTCTCCAGACATTAAACATATTGATAAATTCATTAACTTGATCTACACATTCAATCGTCGAACAAAGTATTCCACCATTATCAAAATAGTTAGCATTGCTCATATTATCCAAGAATTTAGGATACACAAATTCAATTAAGTTGAGTAGAGGTGAATCACTCTGTTCGATTAACAGATGTTTGGGTATTTCAATTATGCCTTCTCCAATTTCATTTAAGATCATATTTCCATCACCAATCTTTAGAATCCATTCAGCAAATTCCTTGATCTTGGCAGCACTTTCAACTTATTACTGACTTGTTAATCTCATATTTTCTGAAAGTGTAAAAACTTTACAATATTTCCATAATTTAAAATAGTTTATAGCTGTCTTTACGATGTCATATCTTAATCCTTTCTTGACAATAGGCAAAATTAGTTCAAAATCACCTTCCAGTACAACTTTACCACCAAAAGACTTGTTATTGTTATCTTCTTCTACAACCTTCATAATATTTTATAAAGTATACTTTTTTATTTAATAATCCACTTTTTTTTTTATAGAATACTCTTACCACTGTAAAATTATTAAAAGGGGTATTTTAACGCACAAACATTTATTTTAAATTACGCTCTAGTTTTTAAAACAAATAATTAACATGATGATTGTACTGCCCATATATATATATATATATATATATATATATATATATATATATATATATATATATATATATATATATATATATATAAAGTTGACGGATATAGGTCTTATAGGTCTATAATCTTGACGAGATAATTAAAAATAGGTAGGCATGCTACATCTATTTTTACAAATTTTGTGGAGAAAAACATTTTAGGTATTTATGATTTTACTTAAACTCTTTTAGTTCTTGTACTTTTTAATGGATTTATTTCACCTTTAAAATTTAGAAAATATAGAAATTTAGGTTTGCTCTGGTCTAAAATAGTAATCTTAAATTAGTGAATTCAATTACTATAAATACGTTATATATATATATATATATATATATATATATATATATATATATATATATATATATATATATATATATATATATATATATATATATATATATATATGGTCAATTCCCTAAATATTATATTGGATACTTTTTATGAACTAATTTGATATGTAAAAGGATAAAATTCATTTCAGCACGTATCCAGTTAATCACGACGATTGTAATATTTCTAAACTACAAATACTCATAATAATTTATCATAAAAAGATTTTACTTTTTATAAGAAATCTAAATTGTATATATAACAAAAGACTTAAATAATTAAAAAGATCACTACTGATTTCACAGCTCTTTAATGTAGCTCCACTACTTCTAATCTTTCTTTTTGTGTAAAACACAATCATATCGGTTTTAAAAAAAATGAGTTTTAAAAAAAACGAGCAACTACAGACAAGAAAAATAAAAAAATAAGTTAAACTAATAGTTTTAAGACTTTCCATAAATTTTTTAAATAAAATAATTTCATTCACAAATATATTCACTATAAGAAAATTATTAAATAAAAATTAATTTTAAAAACAAAAAATAATTAGTTGTTATATTGACTAAATTAGATATTATTTTAAAGATTAAAAAAATTATTATTTTCTAAATTAGTTTCTATTATTGATAAATAATTTCTAAATTTGTATATAATTAGCTATCAAGGTTTTTGCTACCAAATTTAGAATCTAAATAATTGGTAATTAAAATCTTGGTAGCCAATTTAGAAATTATTTATCAATAATAGAAATTAATTTAGAAACCAATAATTTTTTTAGTCTCTAAAATAGTATCTAATTTAGTCAATATAACAATTAATTATTTATAATCTCTAAAATTAGTTTCTATTTAATAATTTTTTAACAGTAATGAATCATTATACATTTTTTATTATCTAAAATCGTCATTCACAAATATCCAAGTGTTTACCATTATCTCAATTTTCATATCAGTCATTATAAAATAGTTATTAACATCAACGTCATGCGCATAATAGTCTCAACATCAAATCATCTTGTATGACATGGTTAATTCATAGGTCCTGAAAGACCTGGTTCTTTTTCATACTCCAAACAAAATTATATGAACTTCCTTCGACTCTCACCACCTGAACAACTTTATTTATGTGATTCCATTATATTAATAGAGTCATGATCATCTCTTTCACAGGACACTCACAAATCAATACATTCTCCTAACAACCTTAACACGGTATTTCATTTCTTGAAAATACTATGTCTTGATTACATTTTCATATTTCACATCTCACATTATCTAAAATCACATCATTTAATCATACAAAGCTTAGAAAGAAAACAAACCAAAAATTTATCCAAAATTTACACAAACACATAAAAACTAATGAATTTTCAATTAAACATATAATTAAAATTCACCTAAAATTTAATTAAAAATAATAAACCATAATAAAACAAAAATACAGAAGAAATTGTTAAACTTTAAGTTTTTTTAAGTCTAACATAAGCAAGAATTTTCCATCTTAAGCGAGAATGGGCTCGCTTGAGTGAAAATCCTCTTGCTTGAGCAATAATAGACTCGAGAGCACCCCAAATTTTGTCCCATTTTCTCTTGAGCGAAATTCCCTCTCGCTTGAATAAGATTCCCTATCACCTCACTTAAGCGAAAATGGACCCCAGAACATCCTATTTTTCATCATATTATCGCTTAAGCGAGATATACAAAAAAAGGTTTCTTAAATTTGATTTCGTTAATATTTCTTCACCAAAATTTTACATTCAACTTGTATTTTTATAAACCTACAACATTAAAATTGACATTTCTTTAACCAGAATGGTATAGGTCCTCTAAATGAGCTACTCTATCAACATATATATTCATTATTTCTAAACTAAATCCAATGTCAATCAACATTCAAATTTTCTCAAAACAAACAATCCTGCAAGACAATTTGAGATGGGTAACCACATCACCCCAACATCCCAATCTTCTAACTTAGAGTTGTATTTGAAAATAAAACCAACTTTCCCTACCTATGTTTGAGTAATTGTGTTCACAAAGAGCTTCAATCCTAAGTTTAACCTACAAAATCTTGATCAACGATTCAAACATATAACTAGGACTCTGAACTAATAATAACTAATCTTAAAGCTCCAAACGTCATATGCAAAGCTATACTTAAGATAATCTAATAAGTTCAAAATTGAGTCAAAGGAAGGAGTAAAAATGAACTTACTCTATCTTAAACTCTTATTAGACAATCTTATAGTATTCACTGTCAGAAATCTAATGACAGCCCCTAATGACAGACCCCAATCGTAATGATGATCACAGAGAGGTTCAAAAGATTAGAAAAAAGGCAAATAAAAGAAAAAAAAAAGTTTAGAGATAATTCTTTTAAAATGCAACCTGAATAATTGACTTTTCTTTTTATTTTTATTCTTACTTTATTATTTAAAATATAACATTTTTACTCTAAAAAGTATCTTTAGATTATTGGGATGACATAAAGTTAATTTTTTTAACAAAAACTAATGGAGAATATTTTTTTTTAGTGATTTAAAATATTCTTTTTTAGTACTTATTATAAATAGTCATAAAAACATGTATTTAGAATGAAATTAGAGATTATACCATATGCAGGTCTACTATTTTGTCAATATTTTATTAAACATTTTTTTTAGAATTTAAATAATTAGAAGCCATTTAATAATTGAAGTATGTGTTTGTTTGATTGGTGATACTATTACACGGTCACTTCATTTCCAACTTTTGTTGTTGTTGAATGTTACTTATTTTCTCTTTCTTTGATATTTTCTTTTTCCACATTTCCCCACTATTTAATAAGAAATAATACCCATACTCAATATTTTATATTTTTCTTAAAATAGTTCTTTTAATATTCGGAACCTAAAAGTCAAATATCATCCTATAAAAGAAAGTAGCAATACCTAGTATTTAAGTAAAAAGATAGGGAACTTTAATAGTTGACTTGAAAAGTCTTCAAAACGCCACTTAGAATTATTAATTTTGTCTAGTTACTAAATTGAATCGTATTAACCTATACAGTTAAGTATATTTTTAAATTTCTATTAGTCTTACATTAAATAAAATTTACTCAAAAAGAACTAAAAACTATTTATCCCACTGTTAATTATAATATAACTTTTTTTTAAAATTATATTTTGTATAACACTCCAGAAAAAATATAACCGTTACAATCTAAGTTTTACTGGTTTCTATACAAATTTGGAGTTTTTCAAAACATTCCTACTACAAGATTATGGCTTATACAAATACAAATATTTACAATATAAGGTTCAAAAAACATCCTAAAGCACTCTAGAACCTCTGACACCTGTATGATCATCTGTTCGTGTACATAGTACAGTCATCGCAATTCACAACACAGCAAGAAAAACAAAGGTAAGCTAGTGAAAAATAAAATTTTATAATATGCACGTCAAATCAAAAGAGAAAACCAAATTACATGATTAATTTCTCAATTATTCAATCTTCTTCAAATTCTAACATAAAAGAAACACATAGATGTCACATGAATTTACACATCCAGGATATTCAACAAACCGCATAACAATAGACGCTTTCCAGAAGACCCATATTAAGTAAGTCTTACCAAAGACTAACACCTGATTCAAATATTATCAATGAATCCAAGAGAAATGATCAGGATAAGTTCAATACAACTCAAGCCGTGCATCTTATATGTCACAGTGTGCATGAACCCCTCATTAGCTTCTCACCACCTGATATCTTAGTCTATGTGATTTAGATCATCAATGAAGCTCGAAAATCTTTGTTACCACATAGGCATCAACACTTAATACACAAACAAACATTCATTCATACATTATCTCAAATGTATGAATTCAATTTCATACCATTTTCATCATACAATATCATTCAAAACACAATCCCACAACATTTAAAATATTATTTAACATAAGAAAAATAATACTTAAATACTAAATCATCAAAATTTAATATTTTACAAGTTTAAACAATATATGTAAACAAACAATAAAATATATGAACAAACAACATCCTTGCAAGAGAAATTGAATATTGGGACCACATCCCCTCCACATCCAGATCTTCTAGCTTAGGGTACTATTAAAATTAAAGTTAGCTTCCCTTACCTTAACTGCTTCATTTTCAAGCAATCTCTAGAATTTTATCCTCTCAGTCTGAATTAGCTTCAAGATTTAAGGGTCTAATGCAAGTTATCCAAACAGAACAGAAATTCAATATATAGTAGAATAAATTGAGAGAATTATTCTTCTCAACTGACCCAACCAAGATTGATGACTAAATCTTAAAGAAAAATAGAAAATAAATTATCTTTAGAGCAAAAATAAACTTACTATATTTAAAAATTTGATCGAGTAGAAATATTCCTTAACTCTTTAGCTATAACATAGTATTATCAGATTCTAAAATAGATAAAATTTTGAAAAAAAAATTGAGAAGGAAAAGAAGAGAAATTGAGAGAGATGGAAAGAAAAAAAAAGAAAAGACCACGTTTTTGGGGAGGGATTCTGTTGGTTTTTTTCACGCTCTTACATTTTATCTTGAACTTCAAATTCATATATTAAATAATGTTGGATATCATATATTTTCTAGAGATCTTATCAATAGAAATGACCTTGCCATCTATATATATATATATATATATATATATATATATATATTGTATTATATTATTATTATTATTATAAGTTATATTTTTAGTAAATAAGGAATTTCAAGCAGTAATAATTAGAAAAAAGAAATTTCTTTCAGTGCTATTTTATAGGACACCATTACTACCATTATGAAGTTCCTAACAAAATATTACCCTATATTCATCAAATACTTAATGGGATTAAATTTGAGATTGTTATTATTCCTTTCTTATATCTTTATGTTATCACATTTTGAGTAGCAAATGACTGTTTGTAGAGATAAAATAATAAAGAGAAGAATAAGTTTTGGTTCTATGTACCTTTAGAAACTTTGTCAAGGTGAAAGGTAACAATACCGACCTTCGTTTGACTTGTTACTTACTCACATTACATATTTATAATTTAACTGTCTCCTCGGGGAACGCAGAAGAATCACGTTTTTTATGTGGCAAATACATTTGAACACGTAGGCTGCCAAATGGTAAATGTGTTTGAATATTTCTTCAAAACAGTTACATCACTTTATTTTCTGAATGAAAATTTCAATTTAGAATAATATATAAGCATATTGCATTAACTGCGCCAAACATACATACTTATTAATACATCAAACAATTCATTATGGTTGTTATAATAGTTGTTGTATATATTATTATATTATATATTACGAGTGGTAACTGGTGAAAATTATAACAGGTGATCCCAATCAAGGAAAGTTGAAAATTTCTTCTGTCGGTTGACTCTACGACGATTACACGTTTCCTTTCCTCACCTTAAATTATGTTTTGCTCTCTCGAAACAACCTGCACCTGCGAGATAGAGAGGGGCGTCCTAGAGACCGTTTGCACTCCGACGCTCAAGTCAAAAACTAGGGCAAATACACCAAGTGTATTCAGTATCTGTGTTAGGTCTAGAAACTGCGTACCTTTGTGAAGTATTTTACTACCCCTTATATAGTCTAGGATTTCCTCTGCGCCGCTACCCATATTTAGGGTTTACAAAAATACCATCGCACCGCTATCACCTAGACTTAGGGTAATCTAGCACGTAAGGTTTCCTTAACTGGAGTGTAAATTCTAACAGGATGGCCACCTGGATGCCCCCTCGTGCACCTAGTCTCTGGGGCCACCTGTCCTGGGAGCGCCTTCACTGTTCACGTCCCATGCATATAGCTTTACTGAGAAACCCTAATCCTGATGAGTACTTGACCCTTCAGGACTCTGCACCTAATTGTGTTTTCCCTGCCACTTGCATGGGCACTTCGTGACTTAGGCCTCTCTTTACCTCTGGGCATTTCACTGATCACTGGTAGTCCCTTGGGGCCTACCTTAGATGTTCTAGTTCTGTTGTTCAAACACCCAAGACCGATGTCACATCGTCATACTCTGTTGCCGAGGCCTCATCGCCCTGCTGAGTGATGAGGACACCTCAGTCCACTCTAGTGATCGACACGCTAATGCCTATTCACCCACCAGTCAACGTTACCTGTGGGACCCATCCCACGTGGCTCTGGCCCATGCTGTGGGACCCAGCTAACGTGGCTCACCATTTACTAGCTGTTCTCGGTGTCCGAGGACTGGTCGGTACACAAGCCCCCCAGTCTCGAGCTGTTAACTTGTTCAGCAAAGAGACTAAGTCATCGGCTCGGGCGACCTACGTTGTACTGAGCGAAAGGACATGAACAACGCTGAAGGGACGTCTCACCAACCTCTCCTTAATCTGCGGACACGTAGTTAGATCAACGGTTGGGGCTTCTTAACGTTTGCGCTGCCTACGTTAAACTCTTTCAAAATCCCGCGCCTCAGCACTGTTTCATCACTTTTCACTCAAACCTCCATAATCGCTTTCTTCTCTTGTACGCTTCCACTCTACTCCAACTCTTGCAATCCCTCATATTCGCTCACTCAAAAGGTATGATTTTTAATCTTTCTCTCGCCTTTGTTTTATGATTCCACTACCCTTTACATGCCATATCTGCACTGGGTCTGTTTATGATTTCTGCATTTTAGGGTTTCTGTTCACGACATCGCTTTCTTCTAAACCCCTTTCTCCTTCTCCCTACCTCTCATTTTTCTTAGATACAAGATGGTCAGAACCAAAACTACCTCCAATCCTCCTCTTGCCTTCAACTACAGGGCCCTCTACTCCTGGGCTTTTGAGGATCTCCTTGCCGAAACCTCTAAGCTTACAACCTGTGAGTGTTGAAGCTGAAGGAAGCTTCTTCCCAACCTTGGCTTAAAGTGTGTTTGATGAAGAAAATTGCTTCGGTACTTTATAGTTTTGTAAAAGGATTTAAGTGAATTTTGGTTTAGGCTTAGGAGGTGAGGAAGTGATGAGGCACCGATCTGTAATCGGTCATTGCGGGAAGTAATGAGGAATCAATCGGTCGTCGGTCATTGGGGAAGTATGAGGAACCAATCGGTCGTCGGTCATTGAAGGAAGTAATGAGGAACCAATCGGTCGTCGGTCATTGAAGGAAGCAATGAGGAACCAATCGGTCGTCGGTCATTGGGGAAGTATGAGGAACCAATCGGTCGTTGGTCATTGGAGGAAGTAATGAGGCACGATCGGTCATCGGTCTTTGAGAAAGTAATGTTGTACGATCGGTCATCGGTCATTTGGAATGTAATGTGGCACCGGTCGGTCATCGGTCATTCTGTTCTAGTTGCCTAAAGCAAGCTTAAACCAAACACAAGGAGTGTTTAAAGTTTTCAAAAATGCTGTTTAAAGTTTTCTCAAAAAGTCTGAATACTGGACAAAAATAAATCTGTTTCCTGGATAATAAATAGATTTATTTTGGTTCTGTTATTCTTAACTGTTTTTCAAACTGTTTTTTGAAAAGTGGTTAGAAACTGGTTTCTTTAAATATAGAAGACTTCTCTCACACAAGATACACAGTGCAATCACGTTTCAATCAGTTTCTGAGTGAGAAGAAGAATTCAAAGGCTTTTGTGAAAGGTTTTCAAAGGAATTTCAAGTGTGCTTGTTCTAGGAAAACCTTGTGCTTTGTGAAGGTGCTGGTGCAGTTTTTGCAGCAGATTGAACTACTGGTTTGAGTTCTTGCATCTTCTTTTCAGGTGTATTTTTTTCTTTCTCATTTGTTGTAAAGGTGGAAGTGTTAGTCACTTCTTGATAGGGTTTCTTGGAGTGCAAGGTGTGCTGAAATACGTGTTTTTCAGCCTTGTATGTGAGTGTTCTTGTAGGTTTCAAGAACTGCTGTATATGCTGTAATTGTTGTATGTGTTTAGTGAATTCCACCTTGGTGTAAGGTGAACTGGATGTAGCTCTTGATGAGTGAACCAGTATAAAAACTTGTGTGCAATCTTCTCTCCTTTCTTGCATTTATTTTTGGAATTTGAATTGATAACTGTCCAAAATAAATCTGTTCATTTGAAATTGAATCTGTTAATTCTGGGTTTAATAAGAACTGTTCTTCTCTTGGTTGAAACCTTCTTGCAAATATCTGAACAAGTGTATTCTGCTGTTCCTTCTAATTGTATAAAATCTTGTTTGATTAAGTTCTGATTGTAAGAAGGTGATTTGGAAAAATAAATCTGTTTTATTTGAAATCAATCTGTTCTTTTAATCTCTGTTATACAGAAGTCAGTTCCTGTTGCAAAAATTTTTAAAAGATCAATTCACCCCTCCCCTCTTGATCTTCAGACCCTGCTTAACTCTAACAATTGGTATCAAGAGCAAGGGCTTGTAGGTTACTCAAGTTGTGCAGAAATGTCTGAATTCAAGATGCCTTTTGCTGAGGGAGCATCCATCAATAGGCCTCCTATGTTCGGTGGAGTCAACTATGCTTTCTGGAAAATCAGGATGAAGATTTTCATGGAGTCCATTGATATGGGCATCTGGGATGCTGTGGTGAGCGGACCTTTCATACCTATGCAGACTGTGAAAGATGAAACTGTGAAGAAACCATGGTCCGAATGGAGTGAAGCTGAAAGGAAGAAGGCTCAATATGATTCTCTGGCCAAGAACATCATCACCTCTGCACTGAATATGGATGAGTTCTTTAGGGTGTCTCAATGTCAATCAGCTAAGGAAATGTGGGAGATACTGGAGGTAACTCATGAAGGCACAGAAGATGTAAAACGGGCTAGGAAGCACTCATTGATCCAGGAATATGAGTTGTTCAGAATGCAATCTGGTGAGAGCATTGCAGATGTACAGAAACGATTTACACACATTGTAAATCACCTCACGGGTCTTGGCAAGGTTTTTGATAAGGAAGAGCTCAACATAAAGGTATTGAAATGCCTTGATAGGAGTTGGCAGCCAAAGGTAACAGCAATTTCAGAATCAAGGGATCTTTCCAAGATGTCCACTGCAGCACTCTTTGGAAAGCTGATGGAACATGAATTGGAGCTGAAAAGATTGAAAGACCAAGAAACTGTGGAGAAGAAAGTCAAAGGAATTGCCTTAAAGACCACCATGGAGCATGACACAAGTGAAGAAGAAGAAGAGAATCCTGAACAAGATGAAACCTTAAGCTTGCTCACTAGAAAATTCAGCAAATTCCTTAAAAGGAAGACTAGAGACAGAACACAGCAAAGAAAAAGGTATTCAAAACAGAGTGATTCTAATTCTTCTACTTACACCTGTTTTGATGTGGCAAACCAGGTCATATAAAAGCTGATTGTCCAAACAATCCACATAAAGAAAAATCAGCAAGCAAGAAGAATGAAAAAAGCAAGGGAAAAAGGGCTTACATATCTGGGAGGATAATGATGTATCTTCAACAAGTGAATCCTCAAATGAGAGTGAAGAAGCAAATCTGTGCTTCATGGCAAATGATGAAGGTTCAACTTCAGACTCAGTAAGTAATTACTCAACTGATTCTGAAAATTATGATCAGCTTTTAATTGCGTTTAAGGAAACTCATGATGAAGCCAATAGACTTGCTGTCATGTGTAATAAGCTGACCAGAATGAATAAAGTTCTTGAACCTAAGGTAAAGGCTCTTGAGGAAGAACTAAACAAAGCTAAAACTGAGTTAATTAGTCTTGAATTAACCTGCCTGCATGCATCCATCAAAACATGTGAAAATTGTAAGAAATTGGAAAAACAGGTTGAATATCTTCTAAAGACTTTATCAAATTTCACAAAAGGAAGAGAAATCTTGAAACATTATTGGGTTCACAAAATGCTGTCTTTAATAAAAATGGTTTAGGATATAATCCTGGAATAAAGCAAAATGTTAAAAAGCTGTCCAGTTTTTTTGTTCCTGCCAAAACAGGTTTTTCTTCTTTTAACAGATTAAATACAGTATATACGCATCCTGTTTCTACTGCATGAAATCTGGTCATACATCAAGAACATGTAGGGCTAGAAAATATCTTGTTCCTAAAGGCTTAGCCAAATGGCTTCCTAAGGAAAGGTATTAATCATGTTGGACCCTATACTAAGAGGGGTACCATATATGTAATCTGTTTTGCAGAAAAACAGCAGGAAAAATAAGTGGTACCTTGATAGCGGCTGCTCAAAACATATGACAGGTGATTTGGCCCAGTTCATAAGTTTGAAACTCAAAGCTGAAGGTTATGTCACATATGGGGACAACAATAGAGGAAAAATTCTTGGAAGAGGAGATGTTGGCACTAAAGACTCAACTATAATTGAGAATGTCCTATATGTTGAAGGCTTAAAGCATAATCTTCTCAGTATTAGTCAGCTTTGTGATAAGGGATACTTGGTTAATTTTGAAGCCAACACATCCAATTTCAAATCAGAACTCTGGTAAGGTGCTGTTCACAGGGAAAAGGGTGTAAACAAACATCTATCTCCTAGACATTGTTAATAACAATTCTAAAAATGAATGCTTGTTGTCAAAAAGTGATGAGTCTTGGCTATGGCACAGGAGTTGGCTCATATCCATACAGATCACTTGAATAAATTGTTGTCTAAGGACCTGTTTCTGGTCTACCAAAAATATGTTTTAAAAATAACAGGTTGTGTGATGCATGTGTAAAAGGAAAACAGATTAGAACCTCTTTTAAATCTAAAGATATAGTTTCTACAAATAAAATTCTGGATGTATTGCATATGGATTTATTTGGACCATCTAGGACTGCTAGCCTTGCTGGAAATTATTATGCTTTGGTGATTGTTGATGACTTTTCTAGATATACTTGGACTCTATTCATTGCGTCTAAAAATGATACATACAAAGCTTTCAAGAAATTGGCAAAGGTTTTGAACAATGAAAATGAGAACTGCATAAAACAGATTCGTAGTGATCATGGGGGAGAATTTCAAAATGCAAAATTTGATAAGTTTTGTGAAAAGCATGGCATAACACATAGCTATTCTGCTCCTAGGACACCTCAACAAAACTGTGTGGTTGAAAAGAAGAATAGATCTTTGGAAGAATTAGCAAGAACTATGTTAAATGAATCAAATTTACCAAAGTATTTCTGGGCTGATGCTGTTTATACTGCTTGCTATGTGCTTAACAGAACATTGATAAGACCTATTCTTAAGAAAACCCATATGAACTGTACAAAGGAAGAAAACCTAGCATTAGCCATCTTAGAGTATTTGGGTGCAAATGTTTTATTCTAAATAATGGTAAAGATAATCTTGGGAAATTTGACCCTAAATCTGATGAAGGTATACACCTTGGTTATGCTATAAATGGACATGCTTATAGAGTCTATAACAAAAGATTGCTTGCTGTAGAAGAGTCTATGCATGTGGTGTTTGTGATGAAACAGATTGTTCTATACCGAAAATCTGTTTTGGATGAATCTGGTGTGGATGATTTAAGAATAATTCTGCAGAAAAATCAATCAACTGAATTTGATACAACTAATCCAAATGCTGTCAAAGAGTCTGTTGTGAATGCAGGGTTGCCTAAGGAATGGAAGACTCCAAGAATCTTACTCTTGACAATGTAATTGGAAAACTAGAGAAAGGAGTCTCAACCAGAAATTCTCTCAACAATTTCTGCAGAACAGTAGCTTTTGTGTCACAGATTGAGCCTAAAAGCCTGGAAGAAGCACTGCAAGACAGCAGCATTGGATAACAGCAATGCAGGAAGAACTGAACCAGTTTGAATACAATGAAGTGTGGACCTTAGTTCCAAGAAAGCATGAGATGAATATCATAGGAACCAAGTGGGTGTACAGGAACAAGCTGGATGAACATGGAGCTATCACTAGAAACAAAGCAAGGCTGGTTGCTAAAGGATACAACCAAGAAGAAGGTATTGATTTTGGTGAAACCTATGCACCAGTAGCACGCCTTGAAGCTGTCAGATTACTTCTAGCATTTTCAGCATCAAAGGCTTCAAATTGTTTCAAATGGATGTTAAAGTGCATTCCTAAATGGATACATAAATGAGGAGGTGTTTGTTTCCCCAGCCCCCAGGCTTTGAAGATTACAAAAATCCAGAACATGTGTACAAGCTTAAGAAGGCCTTGTATGGACTAAAACAAGCACCAAGGCAATGGTATGAAAGGTTAAGTGAATTTTTGCTTTCTCAAGGCTATAACCGTGGGAATTCTGACAAGACTCTATTCATTAAGAAGAAAAGGGAAGATATTATCCTGGTACAAGTGTATGTAGATGATATAATCTTTGGGTCAACCAATGAGGAAATGTGTGAAGCTTTTGTCAATACAATGATGAGAGAGTTTGAGATGTCAATGTTGGGAGAAATGAACTTCTTCCTTGGCCTGCAAGTGAAACAGCTCAAGGATGGAGTCTTCATTAGTCAAGAAAAATACTGCAAAGAGCTGCTGAAAAAATTTGATATGGATCAATGTAAGGCAATTAGCACTCCTATTTCAACAAGCTGTCAACTAGACCAAGACTGTGCAGGAAAACCTGTTGACCAATCCAAGTTCAGAAGCTTAATTGGATCCCTGCTGTACTTAACTGCCAGCAGACCTGATATTATGTTTGCTGTATGCCTATGTGCCAGATATCAATCTGATCCAAGGGAATCTCACTACAATGCAGTCAAGAGAATTCTGAAATACTTGCAAGGGACAAAATCTGTTGGACTATGGTATCCTAACCATGTTTCCTTATACTTAAACTGTTTTTCAGATTCTGATTTTGCAGGGTGCAAGGTTGACAGAAAGAGCACTAGTGGAACATGTCACATGCTAGGATCAAGCCTGATTTCTTGGCATTGCAAGAAACAAGCTTGTGTTGCCTCTCTACAGCAGAAGCAGAATACATTGCTGCTGGAAGCTGCTGTGCTCAAACATTATGGCTAAGGCAACAGCTAAGTGACTATGGAATACTGTTAAACAAGATACCTATTAATTGTGATAATACCAGTGCCATAAACCTGTCTAAAAATCCTGTGTTACATTCAAGAACAAAGCACATAGAGATTAGACATCATTTCTTAAGAGAAAATATAGCTAATGGTATTTGTGATATTAAATTCATTAGTACTGAGTTTCAATTGGCTGATCTGTTTACAAAACCTCTGGCTAAAGATAGGTTTTATTTCTTGTTAAACGAATTGGGCATTATCAGCTTAAACTGTTCACTGCAGTGATATTTTAAATCTATAACATGTTATTTCTCTGGTTAATCTGTTTATTTCTGTGCCTAAAATATACATAACTAGGAAAGAGAAATTATACATGCACCTTAACTGCTTTATTGCTTTGACCAGCAGGTTTATGGCTGTTCTGTCTGGATATTCAAACTGGTTTGACTAACTGTATGGAAAGCTATTTCTCACTAAAAGCTAAAACACTTTTTCAAAATGATTTTGCCTCTTTCCAAAAACTGAAACTGTGCAGGAATAAAATCTGTACTGACTCTGTGTTTTTGATTTGTTTCTTCTTAACACTCCAACTCTGCTAAGCATTAATACAATCTGTTTGATTCTATAAATAATGGTATTCAAAACCTGTAGTTCACACATTCAACTTCTGCTTGCAATCTCTCAGTTTTCTTTTGATAAAGAGGAACAGGTTTCAGAAATGGCATCATTGATATACAAAAGGAAGAAATCCCGTGAGCAGAAGAATAACACTCAAGGTATTTTAGAGAAATGGTTCGATGGTGATGCTGAAGCCATGACCACTTACTTACATGAGATAAGTAGAAAACAGGTAAATGTGCCAAAGATCCTCGTGTTTTCATGGATGAAGAGTGAAAAGCTGACTGAACCCAAAGCACTTCTCAAGCATCAGAGATTGAAGCCATTTCTTGAAATGACTGGCAACATCTATCCAGATCTAGTGAAGGTATTCTATACCAATCTGATCCTTGATGGGAAAAATTTAATTTCCCACGTAAAAGGTGTCCAAATAAAAATAACAAGTGAAGTTTGGAGCAACATCGCTGGAATCAAGTATTCAGGCCTCAAGGTGGGAAAGGGGAACACAACCATGATTCAAGAATTCAATAAAATTCAGTTCTACACAAGCTGCATGAGAGATAAGAATCAACACATAAACAGGTTTCATGCAGGTAATCTGAACCTAACTCCTAGGTTTCTAGCCTATGTTATTGCATGGCAACTGACACCTAGGGGAAGTAATCATGCTACATTACATGAGGAAGACCTCATTTTACTCTACTGTCTCATGCATCGCATAAAAATAAATTGGGTTTGTGTAATGACAGAGCATATGCTCAAATCCAAGAGGCTATCTGATTACAGATTTCCCTATGCAATTTTCATTTCAAAATTAATCGATTGTTTTGAGATTGACACTACTAATGAGAGAAACGAGCCAATCAAAGCAATTAGTGAAATCGACAACTCTACGCTCATGAAGATGGGATTCCTCAAGGAAGGTGAAGAGTGGGTTTTTAAAAGGACAACAGGTCCTAGAATGGAACATGGTACGTCCAACCACAACAACAATGATGATGAAGAAGCTGCTATTCCTATGGAAGATGACAATGTTCATGCTGATCATCAACCGAATCATGATGACTTGGATGCTACAGCACACAATGCACTGGTTGCATATCATTCTCCCGAATTCAGAGGTGAACCTTTGTCTAGTTTTGAAAGGCAAGTACTGCATCGACTTGACAATCTTTCAGAAGACCAGAAAGCCTACTTTGAGATGACTCAAGCCAGGTTCCAGCATCTAGATTATCAACTCGAGGGAGTACAGGAACAACTGGCTGAGCTTTACTACAGGGAATAGTTTTCTTTCTTCCCAATATTGTCTTCTTATGTCTGTTGAACATTATCCTTTTATTTCTGTGTTTGGTGCCTGTTTCTGGACATTATATTTTCATCTCTATTCTGGAATGTATTCCCCTCTTAAGGACTTTATGAACTATCATGTATGGCTATTATATGCTTCTGTTTTTATTTGCTTCCATGCTGTTTGATGAATCCAAAGGGGAGAAAATAGCTGATCTTATAAGCTGCAGTGGTATAGGGAGGTATAAGCTGCAGTGGTATAGGGAGGTATATATATTCTCTACTCTTCTCTTATTCAATATTCACTTTAAATCTGTGTATTGTGGAATCAAGCTTTGTACAGGTATTGATCTTTCTTCAAAGCAATCGAGCTATGGGGATTTGTCTCCATCAAACAGGGGGAGATTGTTGAAGCTGAAGGAAGCTTCTTCCCAACCTTGGCTTAAAGTGTGTTGATGAAGAAAATTGCTTCGGTACTTTATAGTTTTGTAAAAGGATTTAAGTGAATTTTGGTTTAGGCTTAGGAGGTGAGGAAGTGATGAGGCACCGATCTGTAATCGGTCATTGCGGGAAGTAATGAGGAATCAATCGGTCGTCGGTCATTGGGGAAGTATGAGGAACCAATCGGTCGTCGGTCATTGAAGGAAGTAATGAGGAACCAATCGGTCGTCGGTCATTGAAGGAAGCAATGAGGAACCAATCGGTCGTCGGTCATTGGGGAAGTATGAGGAACCAATCGGTCGTTGGTCATTGGAGGAAGTAATGAGGCACGATCGGTCATCGGTCTTTGAGAAAGTAATGTTGTACGATCGGTCATCGGTCATTTGGAATGTAATGTGGCACCGGTCGGTCATCGGTCATTCTGTTCTAGTTGCCTAAAGCAAGCTTAAACCAAACACAAGGAGTGTTTAAAGTTTTCAAAAATGCTGTTTAAAGTTTTCTCAAAAAGTCTGAATACTGGACAAAAATAAATCTGTTTCCTGGATAATAAATAGATTTATTTTGGTTCTGTTATTCTTAACTGTTTTTCAAACTGTTTTTTGAAAAGTGGTTAGAAACTGGTTTCTTTAAATATAGAAGACTTCTCTCACACAAGATACACAGTGCAATCACGTTTCAATCAGTTTCTGAGTGAGAAGAAGAATTCAAAGGCTTTTGTGAAAGGTTTTCAAAAGGAATTTCAAGTGTGCTTGTTCTAGGAAAACCTTGTGCTTTGTGAAGGTGCTGGTGCAGTTTTTGCAGCAGATTGAACTACTGGTTTGAGTTCTTGCATCTTCTTTTCAGGTGTATTTTTTTCTTTCTCATTTGTTGTAAAGGTGGAAGTGTTAGTCACTTCTTGATAGGGTTTCTTGGAGTGCAAGGTGTGCTGAAATACGTGTTTTTCAGCCTTGTATGTGAGTGTTCTTGTAGGTTTCAAGAACTGCTGTATATGCTGTAATTGTTGTATGTGTTTAGTGAATTCCACCTTGGTGTAAGGTGAACTGGATGTAGCTCTTGATGAGTGAACCAGTATAAAAACTTGTGTGCAATCTTCTCTCCTTTCTTGCATTTATTTTTGGAATTTGAATTGATAACTGTCCAAAATAAATCTGTTCATTTGAAATTGAATCTGTTAATTCTGGGTTTAATAAGAACTGTTCTTCTCTTGGTTGAAACCTTCTTGCAAATATCTGAACAAGTGTATTCTGCTGTTCCTTCTAATTGTATAAAATCTTGTTTGATTAAGTTCTGATTGTAAGAAGGTGATTTGGAAAAATAAATCTGTTTTATTTGAAATCAATCTGTTCTTTTAATCTCTGTTATACAGAAGTCAGTTCCTGTTGCAAAAATTTTTAAAAGATCAATTCACCCCTCCCCTCTTGATCTTCAGACCCTGCTTAACTCTAACAGTGAGGACCTAAGAAAACACAGGGACGACGAGAACGAGATCAAAGGGCGCTTCTTTGGCAGGAAGAGTGACACGTATATTTCGGTTCGACCCTGCACTGAGGGCGAACCTGTATGCGCTGATGATCGCTGCAACGACGGGGATCCCTTCTTCCTCCTGTATGTACCATCTTCAAACGGGTTAAGGTTCGCCTGCCCTTCACTGAATTTGAGAGGGCCCTACTTACCGAGCTCAATGTGGCACCCACCCAGCTGCACCCTAACAGCTGGGCTTTCATCAGGGCCTTCTCCATCCTCTGCAACAACCTGGGTTTTCCTCCCTCGGTAGATGTCTTTTTGCACTTCTTCGAGGCGAAGGCCCTAGGAAAAGGCTTTGGGTAAGCCTTAATGGAGTGGTGGGAAGGGTTCTGCTAACCCTCTTCTCGCAGTCCTACAAGGACTTAAAGGGGAAGTTCTTTCGAGTCTGCTGCAGTTCATATGACTCCACCATGCTCGACGGGTTCCCATTATATTGGGTGGAGAAGTTGAGGTTCAAGAAGCCACGCGTACTCGAGGAGCTTATGCCCTTTGATCGTGACGTGTGCCAACTCCTCTCAAGCTGGGGTGTGGTGTTCGACACCACCCAGCTGATCAGGCACGAATACGATGCTGAAACCCTCAGCGTCTATATCGGTATAAATGCCTTTATCCTGTATCTGTCAGCACTTGTGTTTTTTGCATTCCACTTCTCACTTTTTACTTGTTGTTCATCGCAGGTATGGTATTGGACGCTGGGAAGAAGAAGAGGCTAGTTGCCTTGCTGGATCGCCGCACAGCAGGTGGCTCATGCCCTGCTGGCCCTTCTTCACTCGTCGCGCCTGCCCCAGGCCCCACTTCGGATAACAAGTTAAAGAGGGTAGCCGCGGTAGTGATCTCTGAAGATGAGGACATATGCTCAAGCCTCGTCTTCAAGAGGAATAGGGTGAAAGTTTCTGTGGTGACCTCTTCTGCAACAGAGGGACAACCACCCTCTTTCAGGGAGCACCCTTCCAGTGCCTCTTCTCCCCCCAAGCCACTCCTGGCGCTCGAGGGTGGGGGAGAGAGTGCCCCCCAAACCAGCCAAGCACCTCGTACCCCCAAACTCCCTCTTCTCCTCCAGCGAACCCTCGCTCACTTGCCTGCTAAAGAAGTGATGGAGGCCATGGATAGAAATTCACTAAGGGACCTCATCAGCCATGACCTTGGTGAGTTTCTTACTGTCTCTAGCGTCTTGCTGGTCAAAGGGGATGCCGAGGTGGAGCTTTAAGAGAAAATAGCCAGATTGGAGAAGGAGTTGGAGCAAAAGAAAGACTTGGAGCTCCAAGTGCAGCTGGCTGCCAAGCATGAGACTGTCCTGAACCAGGAGCTGAGCAGTCTCCGCCAGTCCGAGAAGGAGACCAAGAAACTTCTCTTCATCAAGGGGTAGGAAGCCCTCTAGCTTGAGGCTAAAATTCTCTCTCTCCACATCAAAGTCATCAACCTGAAAGAGCAGTTGAAGGGGGCCCAAGCTAAGATGACCAAGCTAGAGGAAAGGGCTATCAACCAAGAAGTTCAGCTGGGCAAATTCGAGGAAGAGCTTGTCCAACAAGCTGAGCTGTTCAAGAAGACTGAAGCGAAACTAACTGAAAACGCCGTCGATGCCTACGGGGAGGGGTTTGGCGATGCCCTTGCTCAGGTTGCTTGCGCGCATCCTGAGATGGACCTCTCGCTTTTCTCTATGTCCATGCAGATAGTCGACGGGCAAATAGTGCCTAGATAGGTCTCTTGAATAGCTTTATTCTATAGCTGGACTTCTTGTAATTATCTTGTGTAATCGCTCTTCCAACCTAGTAATATAATAACATTTAACTTTGTGCACATAACTTGTCTTGACTAACTTACTTTCATTAGCGCTTCACATTTCCTTTACACAACCTGCGTATTTGGTACTTAATGGTTGCTTGGACACTTTAGCGTACTTAGCTTATAGCTTCGACCCCTTGCAATGTAGATGAGAGGTGATGAATGTAGTTCCTCTTTAGGATAAGAGACCACACCGTGGCTGAGCCCTGGCGAGTGGACTACATCACTTCATTGACCTCTCCTTCCAAACCACCTCAATCAACCCATGTGTTCTCACTCGAGTGGGAGGGTATCACCTGCGAACCCCTCTCTTCCACTTCGAGACTTCTAACACACAGGCTATTTCTTGGCTGACCTCTCATCGCCCATAGGCATGTGTGATTTTGCTGGTACGAGTCATCCTTGGTGTTCTCACTCAAAGGGGGGGGGGGGGGTGTTCTCTACGAACCTACCTTTCCACAATCGACTCTAACCCCAAATGACAGGTTCGAACTGAGCTCACATCGCTCATAGGCGAGGGAGAATTTCGCTGGTGAACCTTTCTGTTCAAGTTGGGAGTTCTCATTCGAAGAGGGGTGTTCTCTACGAACCTACCTTCCCACCATCGAGACCTCTAACCCCAAATGACAGGTTCGAACTGAGCTCACATCGCTCATAGGCGAGGGAGGATTTCGCTGGTGAACCTTTCTGTTCAAGTTGGGAGTTCTCACTCGAAGGGGGGGTGTTCTCTACAAACCTACTTTCCCACCTACGAAACTTCTAACCCCAAGTGACAGGTTCTAGCTACATTGTACAAACACATTCAAGAATATATCTTAACTGAAAATTTTATTGGGTGACCTCATTAAAAACCCTTAGAAGGAAAAAAATAGTGTCCCCTAAACTGTGTACAATGTTACATAGTTTTAACTGAAATAAAACTTCAAGTGAGTCGCATTCCATGTACGAGGAATTGGACCACCTTCTGGAGTCTCAAGCCTGTACGCTCCATTTCCCATGGCCTCTGTCACTCTAAAGGGATCATTCCAATTAGGGGATAGCTTGTTCTCTATCTGGTAGGGAGATGCCTTCCGCATGACTAGGTCGGCAACCTGGAACTACCGAGCTCTCAACTTGGAACTGTACTTGAGCTCAACCCTTCTCTTCAATACTTCGACTTTGATTCCTGCTTCTTCCCTTACTTCATCTAAGAGATCTAAATTTACCTTCCTTTCTTCGTTGGATTCCTCAACTACGAAGTTCTGGAAACATGGTGAGCTCTCCTAGATCTTTACAGGAATCATGGCGTCTGAACCGTACACCAAGTTGAAAGGGGTTTCCTTGGTGGTGGATTGAGGAGTGGTATGATAGGTCCATACAATTCTAGGAACCTCCTCAGCCCAAGTCCCCTGCTCCTTCTCCAGCCTTCTATCTAGTCCTCTGAGTAGGACTCGGTTGGCCGACTTGACCTGTCCATTAGTCTGAGGATGATCGACTGATGCGAACACCTGCTTGATTCCCAACTTTGTGCATAGCTTTCCCAATTGTTGAATTGCAAACTGGGTACCATTATCAGACACCAAGCGCTTGGGAACACCAAAGCAGCACACTATATTGTTCCACACAAAGTGCTGGATCTTGTGGGCTGTGATTTGTGCTACTGGTTCAGCCTCGATCCACTTCGTGAAGTATTCTATGGCGACCACAAGGTACTTCATATGCCGCAGAGCCAAAGGAAAGGGCCCCAGGATATCAATTCCCCATGTGTGGAATGGCCAGGGGCTGTATATAGATCTGAGCTCCTCTGGAGGCGTCTTGTGCCAATCTGCGTGTAGCTGACACTGTTTGCATTGCTGCGCATACTTTGTGCAATCTTCCCTCATGATTGGCCAGTAATACCCTGCTCGAATGGCCTTAAAAGCCAAAGCACGACCTCCTATGTGGCTCCCACATATTCCTTCATGGAGCTCTGCCATTAGACACACGCACTGCTCACCATGCACGCACACCAGAATAGGATGGGTTAACCCATGCCTGTATAGCTCCCCATCAATGAGTGTGTACTTGGTTGAGTTCTTCTTTACCTTTCTCGCCTCTATTGGCTCCATTGGCAATATCCCATCAGCTAAGTATCACTTATAGGGCGTCATCCACGTTTCCTCATTCTGCAACAAGCAGACTTGTGACAACACCTCCTCCAATGCCACATACCGTTGACCCTTGGCTTCTTCAAAGTTTCCTGGGTCAACGATCGATGACTCCTCCCCCTACCGTCTGTCTGGCTGATCTGGTGGACTCTTACTAAGTTATCAACTGTGTAGGTGCGAGGTGTCATCAGGGTCTCCTGGATGACCTTCCTTTGCCTTTCCTCCTTGCTCGAGCTTGCGAGATTTGCTAACAAGTCAGCTCGGGCATTCTGATCTCTGGGCACATGCACCAATTCAAAGACGCAAAAAAACTCTTTAACACCTGGACATACTCTAGGTAGGAGGCCATCTGAGGATCTTTCACCTGATACTCTCCCACCACCTGACCTGTGACCAATAGGGAGTTACTCTTTGCCAAAAGACTTTATGCTCCCATCTCCTTAGCCAACAATATTCCAGCGATTAGAGCCTCACACTCAGCTTGGTTGTTACTAGCCTTAAAGCCAAACCGTAGGGCTCGCTCAATCAACAGCCCTTTTGGTCCCTCCAAGATCACCTCAGCCCCACTACCTTATTGATTGGAAGACCCATCTACCGAGAGCACCCGTCTAAAGTCAGGTCCATCCTGTTGGGTTTCCACCGAGGACATCTCGGCTACGAAGTCGGCATAAACTTAGCCTTTGATCGGGCCTCTGTGCTCATAATGTATGTCGAACTCAGATAGCTCCACTGCCCATTGTACCATCCTCCTTACTACATCTGGCTTCTGCAGGACCTTCGGAATGGGTAGGTCTGTCATCACCACCACCGTAAAGCTTTGGAAGAAATGGCGATGCCTACGCACAGAGAATACCACGGCCAATACCGCCTTTTCTATGGCCTAGTATCTTACCTCAGGCCCTTGCTGACAAAATATATAGGCCTTTGGCTTTGATCTTGCTCCTGCACCAAAACTGAACTCACTGCTTTCTCAGTGATCGCGAAGTACAAACGCAACAGGATGCCGACCTATGGTTTGCACAGCACTGACGGACTGGCCAGATATTGTTTCAGCTTGAGGAACGCTTCTTCACACTCCCTGGTCCACAAGAACCTGTTTTCCTCCTCAAACACTGAAAATAAGGGTGACCCATCAATTGTTGCACTTCCTTGACCGATGTCGGGCTCTTCATGACTAAGATCACCGTGCACTTGTCTGAGTTGGCTTCAATTCCTCGTTCGGTGAGCAAAAAACCGAGAAACTTGCCTGCTTCCACCCCAAAGACACACTTCTATGGATTAAGCTTCAACACGTATTTAGCTATGGTAGTGAATAAATCCTCCAAATCAACGACGTGCTGATCTCTCACCTGGGATGTCACCACCATATCATCTACGTATGCCTGCACATTGCGTCCTATCATGGGTGCAAGGACCATGTCCATCAGTCTTTGGTAGGTGGCACCTGCATTCTTCAGCCTAAATGGCATGACTGTGTAGTAGTAGCAGGAAAGCTCAGTCATAAATGTTGTCTTGCTCTCGTCCAGTGGGTGCATCTTGACCTAGTTATAACCGGAAAAAGCATCCAAGAAGTTGAGCAATTTGCAGCTCGAGGCGATATCTACCAATGCATCAATACTCGGCAAAGGATAAGAATCCTTTGGACATAACTTATTGAAATCGGTGAAATCCACACACATACTCCACTTCCCATTGGCTTTCTTCACCAATACCACATTCGCTAGCCACTCAGGGTATTGGATTTCTCGTATGTGGCCGGCCTTGGGCAACTTTTGTGTCTCTTCCCTGATCACCTGTCTCCTCTCTTCATTGAATATTCTCCTCCTCTGACGGACAGGTCTGACTTGGGGATTTAACGTAAGGCGATGACACAAGAAATCTGGGTCAATGCCTGGCATATCTGAGGCAAACCAAGCAAAAGCATCCAAATGCCGCTCTATGACTCCTGCTACTTGGTCTTGCGTATCTTGGCATAGGGATTTGCCAAGTTTAAACATTTTGCCTCCAATCTTCCTCTCTACCACCTCCTCTGCTGGTTCGGGTTGTCTCTCTCGAGCGACCTCTGCTCGTGCAACCTCGACTTTTCCTCGGGGCAAGTCAGTATCGGCGCACTCTCCACCTAATGGTTGGGTGGTAACTGTGCACACTCCTCTTTTTGTCTTGAGGCTGTTCTCGTAGCACTTCTTAGCCTCCTTCCGATTTGACCTAATGGTGATCACCACACCTTCCATCGAGGGCAACTTCATCTTCATATACCTCGTCAACGCCACCGCTCCTAGTCTGTTCAAAGCTGGCCTGCCCAACAGCATGTTGTAGGCTGATGGGGCATTCACAACCAGATAATTGATGTTCTCGGTGCGGGAGGCCTCCCCATCAGTGAAAGTGGTCCTCAGCTCTATATATCCCCGCACCTTGACCTGGTCTCCTGCGAACCCATATAGGCAGCCAATATAAGGCCTTAGCTGATCTAGAGACAATTACAACTTGTTGAAGGTCGACCAGAACATCACATCAGCCAAACTTCCTTGATCGACGAGGACCCGATGCACCCTTCTTTCCACGGTAACCACCGATATCACCACTGGGTCATTGTCATGGGGAACAACATCTGGGAGATCTGCCTTCGTGAAGGTGAGGTCAATATCTGGGAAGTGGTCTTCCTCACATGCTTCCACTGTCATCATCGATCGCGCATACTTCTTGCGCTACGACGAGGTGCACCATCTTCCTGAGAATCCACCTGAAATGGTATGGATCTCTCGGTGTATAGGCACCTCGTGCCCCTGATTAGCCCTCGGTGCGACCACCACCTCTCCCCCTTGTGACTCCCGTAGGTAATCATTGAAGAAGCCGCTCTTGACCAACTCATCTAACTGATGACCCAGGGCCAAACAGTTTCGAATGGGATGGCCAAACGCCTGATGGAACTCACACCATGCGCTCTTGTTGGGCCCCAGTCTCTTGTCTGTCTTTAAGGGTAACGTCAACCTTTCTGCCACATTGGGAATGGCGATTAACTCTTTGAGCTCCACCAGGAAGTTATGCCCGGATGGCACATCCTCCTTAGCGCATGCCCTAGACTGGGGCTTCCTGGCCTTGTAGGGCTTCTGCTTTCCCTGAGCTCTCTTTTCTGTCGTCGCCTCATGTACCCGCATGGGCTGAGGGCGACTGGGCACCCACGGTCGTGATGGGGCTGCGCTTTCACGCTTCTCATTGAGTTCCCCTTCGGCGACGATGTGAGGAACGACGCAACGCTTGATGTTGCCAATGGTCTTGGGATGATTTCGGATAAGGGACTCACTGAAGGGTCCTGGCAATATTCCCTTCCTGAATGCGTGCACCACCATATCCTCATCTTTGGTGTGCAACCTCACCACCATCGCGCCGCTATCACCTAAACTGGAGTGCAAATTCTAACAAGATGGCCACCTGGATGCCCCCTCGTGCACCTAGTCTTTGGGGCCACCTGTCCTGCGAGCGCCTTCACTGTTCACGTCCCATGCATATAGCTTTACTGGGAAAACCTAATCCTGATGAGTACTTGACCCTTCAAGACTCTGCACCTAACTATGATTTCCCTGCCACTTGCATGGGCACTTCGTGACTTAGACCTCTCTCTACCTCTGGGCATTTCACTGATCACTGGTAGTCCCTTGGGGCCTACCTTAGATGTTCTAGTTCTGTTGTTCAAACACCCAAGACCGATGTCACATCGTCATACTCTGTTGCCGAGGCCTCATCGCCCTGCTGAGTGACGAGGACACCTCAGTCCACTCTGGTGATCAACACGCTGATAACTATTCACCCACCAGTCCACGTTACCTGTAGGACCCATCCCACGTGGCTCTAACCCATGCTGTGGGACCCAGCTAACGTGACTCACCATTACTAACTATTCTCGGTGTCCGAAGACTGGTCGGTACAATAATAATAACAAAAATAATAATATTCATAATAAACAAAAATAATAATAGTAACAATAATAATTGAAATAAAAATAATAACAGTAATAATAATATTAATAATAATAATAACAATAATAATAATAAAATTAAAAATAATAATAACAGTAATAATATTATTATTATTAATATATTAATAATAATAATATTAATAAGAATTATAAGAATAATAATTATTATTATAATAATAACAAAAATAATAATAATAATAATAATAATAACAAAAATAGTAATAATAATAATAATAATAATAATAAAAATAGTAATAATAATACAAATAATAATAGTAATAATAATAGTAAAAATAATAATAAAACAAGTATTAATAATAATAATAATAATAAGAATATAATAATAATAATAAGAATAATAATAATAAGAATAATCTATACCTATATATAAAGAGATTCCCCTCTTTAATTTTTCTCAATTTTTATTTTATTTTATCTTTATATTAATATTTAATTTAATTTCATTATTAGGGTATTTGCATCATTTTTTATTTTTCAAAATTTTTAAATTTTTAAAATTTTAAATTTTTCAAGTTTTCAAATCCTAAAATCTTTTCAAAACACTTCAAATTTCGAAAAGTTTTAAATTTTCAAAACCTAAAACTTTTTCAAAGCACTTCAAATTTTGAAAAATTTTAAATTTTCAAAAAGTTAACAATATAATAATATATAAAATTTTCAAAAGAAGAAAATATAATAATATATAAAATACTGTGAGGGAAAATGGAAAAAAGGGAAATATTTATACCTATATATAAAGGGGATTCCCCTCTTTAACTTCCTTCAAATTTTTTCCTATTTTATCTTTATATTAATATTTAATTTCATTTCTTTATTAGGGATGTTTGCATCATTTTCTATTTTTCAAAATTTTAAAAATTAAAATCTTTAAAATTTTAAAATTTTGAAATTAAAATTTTAAAAATTTAAAATTTTTTGAAATTTGAAGTGTTTTGAAAAGGTTTTAGGGTTTGAAAACTTGAAAAATTTTAAATTTTTAAATTTTGAAAATTTAAAATTTTTTGAAAAGTAAAAAATGACGCAAATGCTCATAATAGTGAAATAAAATTAAATATTAATTATAAGGATAAAATAGGAGAAAAATTGAGGATATGGAGAGGAAGTGGTTGACGGTGGTGGTAAAGAATATGAACGATTTGACTAAGTCTCTCTGCGGATATTTCATTATATTTTCTTTTTTCGAAAATTATATTTTTATTCACTCTATCTTAATAATATGTAGCAAAACTTTGACTAAGTTCAAATTAATTCCATTTTATTCACATTGTACCTTAATAATGTGTAGCAAAACTTTAACTAAGGCAATATTCACTATGATTTAAGTCGTATGTAATTTTCAAAATCTATAATACATATACACATAAGTTTATAGTTCATTTTAATAGATACAAATATACATATGATAATGATAAAAAATAAAATAGTCATTTAATGACATATTACTCATGATTAATATATGAATAGAAAAAAATGATGCGTTTTGGGATTTGATTGGGAAGGTTAAGAACAAGGGGGTGACGGAGGATATGGAGAGGAAGTGGTTGACGGTGGTGGTAAAAGATAGAAACGATTTGACTAAGTCTCTACGGGTCTAAGGCAAAGAAAAAGATAAGCATATTTCATTATATTTTCTTCTTTTGTATATAATATTTTTCATGATTAATGTTGATTGAACAATTGAGGATGAATTTTTGGTTTATTGCTTAATGGTGTCACATGTGTTGTAATGATAAAAATAAAAAAATACGGATACACAAGTGCGAGAGACTTAATCAAATCGTTCATTTTCTTTTACTATTTGCTTTTTTTAAACAATAAAAATGCGAATACACAGGCACGCCCCTGTGTTCCCGCTAGTAATAATAATATTAACAACAACAACAACAACAATAATAACAATAATAATTATAATAACAATAATGATAATAAAAATAATAATAATAATAATAGTAATAATAATATTAATAATAATAATATTAATAATAATAATAACAATAACAATAATAGTAATAATTACAATAATAATTATAATAATAATAAGAAGAAGAAGAATAATAATAACAGTAGTAGTAATAATAATAATAATAATAATAATAATAATAATAATAATAATAATAACTCTCAATCTCACATCTCCTTCCATATAAACACTCTCTCTATATATCATAAACACTCTTTCTCTGCCAGATAAGCAACACCTGACGCCGTTAGGTGAAACTTAACAGAAAGTACCAATTTGAATATATTTTAAAAAATATAGGGACTAAATTGATTTTTTTTTAAAAATCACTATACGAAATTGACTATTCACCCCAAATGTAGGGACGAATAAGGTAATTAAACCTTAAAATTATTAATTTTAGTAGTTGAAGGTGAGACAAATGAGATTTTGATATGATTCTTTCAACTTTTGTGATTGTAATTTTGGGATTGTATGTTACACATTGACAAAAATTATTCATGGTAAAAAAATATTATTAGTCTTACAATGTAAAGTAGTTGGTTGTGAAACAAAAATACCTCAATCCATTTATTCCATTAGACATATTGGATCAAAATTCAACAAAAAAAATTTTAAAAAAAACATAGAAACTCATATATTTTCAATTCAATAAAAAAATTATGTTTAACTCAATGACATTTTATGAAGTCATTTTTTTTTTTTGGTTATATGATAAGAGACAAAGCATTTGACATTCAAATTGAATTGAGTGGTATGAGGTTAGAGTTTTGACAAGTCACTTTTTGGTTGAATCATACATCATTGAAAAAGTGAACATAAACCTATTGTGGTGGTAAGCAATAAGGACATATGCCAACTAATCTTGTAGAATATATAAACTATGTTTTGAAGGAAGTAAGAGTTATACCTATATCAACTCGTGTTAAAATTACATTTTTGAAAAAAACTTGTGATTTGTTGAACTAGATACTAAAGAAGAGTGCATGTTATGAGTATATCACGAATATTCTAAAGAGAAAACTACCTTACAAAGAGAATATTAACAAAAAGTAGGAACAATTATGTTGAAAGATACAATGAGAAAAATTGAGTTTGGTATTCAAAGAGCTAGTAAATCTCTAACTTAGTTAACAAACAAATGAAGTTAACTAAGTAGGGATGTAATTGTGGAAATTTTCAAACTCTTAAACTTCTTGACCTCCATGTTTTCTTGTTATTATTGTCTAATCCTTGTATCATCTTCAAATTAGTACGATTATCGACCTTATTTATAAAGTAAAAAATGTTTATAAAGCTTAGTTCATCTAATTGAAAATTAAGATAATTGTATCGTCAGGACCGAACAATTCCTATACACGTTGGTATTTGGTACTGACCGATCAAACAAGTTTAGGCAATATTAACGTTAATTAAACCTTACAAAAATTAGGTAATATCATCGCTAATGACAACGCATGCTTTAATCAAGACTCAACAGTAAAAAGACCCATCAATACTACAAATAGACATTACAATCAAGATAAATGTATGTCATTATTACAACATTTACTGCATCATTTACTTGAGCATCAAAAAATCTTTACAGATATTCTTTCAACCAAAAATCGAAACCTGAATGACCAAAGGAAAAAAGACAAGAAAGACCAAAAAAGAAGATTTAATTATTCCATTGGTAAATACTATTGTCTCAACCTAAGAACAATAATTACATTTGTTATTTGTTATATAGAAAGAAATTTCATTCCCAACCTTAATATGGTAAACAAGAACCAGGAAGATCAACTTATATTCATAATAAAATTGATAGACTAGTTCCAAATAAATATTCATTTTATCAAAATAAAAGTCACAATAAAAATAAATGAAAATCATATAAATTGTAATATTTTAATTCACTTCCGTTTATAATTACTTTAAATTTATTAAATCTATTTTTATTTTTACTCTTTTAATTTACATAACAAAAATTAACTTTAATTACAATCAACTTAAGTCTAAATTAAAAAAAGCAAAAATAGAACTGAAATATAAATGATATTTTTCTTCTCTTATGTGTATTCCTCTTTCATTTCCTTATTTTTGATTGAATAATTTACTTTGATTTCTTGTTGATAAGTTAAATTTTTTTTTTTTATTTCCCGATAAGATAAATTATATTCAGTGATAGTGGCAGAGTTATGTAACAGGGGAAGCAAACTGTTTTTTCTTTCGAGTGGGAGAGAAAAAAAAAACTTTTATGTTTAAATATTTAGGAGCGACCATATTCTGATGTCACTCTTAGTCCACCCCTGATTTTATTAATACAACCATAACAACAAAATTTAACTTATATTAAAGTAAATATTGTTTATAATTGTATCAACCACTTAAACATCCATCACTAGGTTAACCACAACGAGTAAATATAAGTCTATATATTTATTTATTTATTTGATAATATTTTTCATTTAAAATATTGTTAATTATGTGTTATGATATTTGAAAAATGTATTGTTAAATTGATGATTTGGCAATATATAAAGTAAAAGACAATGACGAAAGCAAAAGAGTAATTGTAAAATGGACTATAGTCTTAAAATGAAAATGGTGAAACAATATAAGATTAAAGCAGAAGTACAATTATAAAAGGAATATTAGGGAATGAAAAGGTGAGAGTTGGTGTGACCTGGGAATGCAAATAAGCCGTTAAAAAAGAAAGGCTTTGATGACGATGAAATAAAAAAGTTGATATATATGTAGTTGGAAATGGCAGCCAATAGAAAGGGGGAAAGAGATCCGTGATGGGGCTGATAGAAAAAAGAGACTTTTATACTAAAAAAGACAGCAGGTAAAAGAAGGCAGTGAAAAGAGTTTACAGTACAGATTCTAATTCTACACAGGTGAAGACGAAGAAGCAGCCCCTTTAAAGTTCTTTAAAAAAGGTAAACGGGCTTTTCCGCTCCATTCAGACAAATCTTCATCTCCATCTTAATGAAACAACCTTCCCCATCGCGTTCCATGTAAGAATCACGTTCGTACCGATTCTTCACCTTTTTCTCTAATAATCAATCCCACAGAATCACTAATCATTATTCTAAGACTTCCCAACACTAGATTCATGCACTCTCCCTCCATGCTTCTTTCTTTTATAGTTACTAAAACGATGGTACGACGCCGTATGGACTGTCAAGCATCAGCGACGCAGCGCCAGGGCTATAGAGACGCTCCACATCCGAGTCAATTTCGGTTCGCTTCGCGAACCGCCCTTTTATCCTGGGCCGGGTTTCCGCATAAGCCTTCCGCGATGCGTATCGAATGGTTTTCTCAAACTTTCGGTTCTTTCTCTTCTCTCTGTATCGCAGAACCCTCGCTTCACGGTCCATTCCACACAATTGCGTTGCCCCTTGCCCTCCACTTACTCCGGACAAACCAATCCCACTCGATTCCGAACTGTTCCGACCAAACGAGTACGACATGTCCGACACGGTGTTCCCATCCGGCACCACTCCAACATCAAGCGACGACGACGAAACCTGTCACATAATTTAATTCTCAAGTAAATTCACTGTAGGCCCAAAAATTTATGTATAATATTTAAAATTTGTTAGTGAGTGATACTACTCACGCTTTGGCTGAGAGACTGGGATGGGTAGTTGAAGGAGGAGAGCTTGGAGCGGCAAAAGTCGATGTCGAAGCAGCTTTCTGATTGGTGGTGGTTATTAATGAGGGTAGGAGCGAGGGAAGGTTTGGTTTGAACTGGAACGACGCTGTCGTTTCCGGAGTTGTTGTTGTGGAAGGAGTTTGAGTAGTCGAAATCGAGGAAGGGGTCCATTTCTGAGTAGAAGATCTCCTTGGACTTCATGTCAGTGGCGTCCATGAGTTTCGACCCGAAATTGGGGTTGGGGATGAGCCAGGCGGCGGCGTCGGGGTCGTCATGGGCGAAGGCATCGGAGGCTCCGGTGGCGTCGTTGGAGGGGACGATGAAGCCGAAGGAGGCGGTGGCGGAGGCCTTGACGATGGAGTCGGCGGAGTCGAAGAAGGGCTCAACAGGGACGCGGTCGTGGCGGCGCGCGAGGGGGTTGGCAGAGTGGATGTCAGAGTCGCACGTGATGCAGAGGGCGGCGGCGTCAGCCTTGCACGTGACAGCCGCGGGGGCCTGCTCGCAGACCTCGCACACCCACACGCGCTCGTGGCGCGACGCCAGCTTGTTGGCACAGTGAATCTTGGAGTCGCAGGCGATGCAGAGAAAAGCGGAATCGGGGCGGCAGAAAAGCGCCGCCGAAGCCAACTTGCAGGAGTCACATGGCTTTGGCGGCACGGTCCAGCCGCTCCTGAACCCCTTCAAGCCTCCTCTTTCAATTCCCATGGTCTGAACAGAAAAAAGCACTTTTGAAAAACGCCGCTAATCTAACGGTACTACTCTCTCTTTTTCCCAATGAGAAGTGGAATGGAATAGAATTAGAGCGACCTAACTGCGGAGACGAGTGAGTAAGTTGATTTCTTTGGGTGCGGTTTTTCTATTATCTATATTAGTCACTGGTCGCAGAGAGGAAATCTAGGTGATGACGAATCAATGCGGGACACGTGGTTCTCTCTTGGCCACATAAGTGGTTCGCTGAGACCAACAATATTAGAATAGATATGTATTGCGGAGTAGTAGTTGTCATCGTGTTGTGTCTGTGCCGACGTGGGCCCGTCACGGACATTAGATGCAATCACTATGCTTTTTTAACATTTGTATCTCTTACTAAAACCATCGCAATGGATTCAAGAGGATAATTTTCTTTTTCAAGCAACCCTGTCCTCTTTGAGAAAACGGAAAGCTTTTTTTGTTATTGTAATAAATGTTTTTCTATTTACAATTTAAAATAAAAATTTAATTACTTTTACATTATCAACTAATAAAAAAATTAACAATAATTTTTAACATAACTAATATAAATTAATTATTAAATAATACTGTGACATTATTTTACATTAAACAAAATTTAATTTAATTTTTATTTTATATTATTATTTCATCGTAATTTAATGTGTATGATATTTTTATTTCTATCACAAGCATGTTAATAATATAAAGTATTTAAATTTATTTTATAATAATGTATGGAAATTAAAATCTTTAAACACATATATCATTAATGAGAGCCTCATATCCAACAATCGAAATATCAGGAGACACAATTGGGAAGGGGAGACATGTTAAAGTTGGCAGGAATAGCCAACAGCAAACCCACGTGGGGGTAAAACATGATATATGAGAGAGAAGAGAATGGAACAATTTTAGGGTATTGACTTAACTGATATTTTGTTTAGTATGATCTAACAATTTTTTTCTAAATTGATTCTAATAAACTACTAATGCATATTAATTGGTGGCTCATATTATACCAAATGAAAAATATTTTGTCCAGTTGTAATTTCCGGTTATCTCCAACAGATGTTAATTACTTCAAGTACATTTCAATTTGTGGCTCATACCTTCATACGATTTTGACTGAATTTTGAGATACAGTTTTAGACTCTTTCTAAAAATAAAATGTTTTGTGATTTGGAAGCAGACATTCGCCTATTATAGATGTATTAATCTCATTTGGATATCAAACTTGCTTTCTAAAATGTAAAGAATCGAGAAGCAGTGTAGTAGTCAAACAATAAGGTAAGATGCGGCTTTTACTTTTATATAGGCATAGGAATGGAATGTTCTACATAATTAAGCACTTCTTTAAGAAAATTAGTTTGCAAACGTCATCAGAGATAAATTAGATATACTACTTGGAGTTGTTAACTGATTCCTTTAAAATATTAATTTAGAAAATGAAAATAAAATATAAAATATAAGAAGACTAATCACTTGCTCGAAGGTTCTTAGGGTAATATTAAAAAATAAAAGTCAGTATTATTTGATTATTCTAACCTGCTTCAACAATATAGGTGTGGGTTTTCATTATCCCTTAACTTGTACAATTCGAGTTTGGAAGGGTTGTTTGCAATCTCTCAATAGGTCGACTAAGAGTTGTATAGTGTATATTATTGAGTAATAATTAATTGCGTGACATTATTCAAGTCTATTTGTTCTTAGGGTTTAAATCTGGAGGGTTATGTTCATATAAAGACAACATCGTACCAAGATATATAAGCATATTTTGATCATACCATCAATAAAAAGTTAACACACATTTAATTATTCTAGTTTAACTTCTCCTAGCCTAAACTCAGGACATATATAACTTCTCCTACAACTATTTCTTCCACCACAATCCCTTTAGCCAATCATAATTCACATCTTTTTTTTTTTATATGTATGCTTTATTGCTTGAGATAAAAATAAATGAAGATAAAGTTGACCTAACAAATTTAATTATTTTTCTTAGGAGAGAAAAAGGCTAACCTTTAAAATTAAAATTTGGAAGAAAAGTTTGAATTATTTATAAAATAAATCATGATACCTTGTCAACTTATTTAATACGTTTTTAAATGCATTTATATCAAAATTCAAATAATTAAATTTGATCATGAAAAATGTTAACAGAAGATGTTACAGTTGTTCTTGCCAGTTGACCCGCCTGTTGGTTGACTCCATGATACTCACACGCCTCCTTCTTCACGTTGGTATGTGCTTGGTTCTTTCGAAGCAATCTGCACCTGCAAAAGAGAAAGGGGGCGCCCTAGAGGCCGTTTGCACTCCGACGCTCAAGTCAAGATTGGGCAAGCAACACCAAGTGTTTGAGTAACTGTGTTTAGGGTTTCAAATTGCGTACTTTTGTGAAGTATTTTACTGTCCCTTATATAGTCTAGGGTTTACTGCGCCGCTAGCCCTCATTAGGGTTCACTGCGCTGCTAGCCATATTCAGGGTTTACTGGAATGCCCTCGCACCGCTATCACCCAATCTTAGGGTAATCTAGCACATAAGGTTTCCTTTCCTGGAGTGCAAACTCTAACAGGGTGACCACCTGGGTGCCTCCTCGTGCACCTAATCTCTGGGGCCACCTGTTCTGGGAGTGTCTTCACTGTTCATGTGTCATGCATGTAGCTTCATTAGGAAACCCTAGTTCTGATGAGTACTCGACCCCTCAGGACTTTGCACCTAACCGTGCTTTCCCTGCCACACGCATAGGCTCTTCGTGATCCAGGCCTCTCCTTACCTCTGGGTATTTCCTTCTCATTGGCCCACTCTGGGAACCAATCTTAGTTGTTCTGGTTATGTTGTTCAAATCACCCACGACCGATGTCACCTCATCACACTCTGTTGCTGAGGACTCCTCAACCTGTGGAGTGACGAAGACACATCAACCTATTCTGGTGATCATCACGCTGATGACTAATCACCCTACTAGACCTTACCACTTGTGGGGTCCATCCCACGTGGCTTTGGCCCACACTATGGGACCCAGCTGACGTGGCTCACCCCTTACTAGCTGTTCTCGGTGTTCGAGGACTAGTCGGTACACAAGCCCCCCAGTCTCAAGCTGTTAACTTGTTTCAGCGAAGAGACTATGTAATCGGGCCGACGACCTACGTGGCGCTGCACGTAAGGACATGAACAGTGCGCTGAGGGGACATTTCACCAACCCCCCTTTTATCTGTAGACACGTGGCCGCATCAACGGTCTGGGATTCCTAACGTTTGCGCTCCCTAGGGCTACATTAAACCTCTTCAAAATCCCGCGCCACTTTACTGTTTCATCACTTTGCATTCTCAACTTCTGCAAACTCTATCTTCTTGTGCACGCTTCCACTCCCTCGTTACCTCCTCATTCCTTTTCGTTTATGCTCAACTAAAGGTATGATTTTTACGTCTCTTCTCCCTTCTTAGTGTGATTTTAGCCTTCCTTGCATGCTGTAACTGTCCTGGGCCTGCCTTTGATTTCTACATTTAGGGTTTTTGTTCTTCCTTTCTGTGTTTCGTTCTTCTTTTGAGTCTTCGTCCACCATTGTTTTCGTCATCACTTCTTCTAAACCCTTTTCTCTTCCTGCCTCTCACTTGTTTTAGATTCGAGATGGCCACACTTGTTTTAGATTCGAGATGGCCAGAACTAAAACCACCTCCAACCCTCCTCCAACTGTAGCGATTGACTACAAGGCCCTCTACCCCTGGGCCTCTGAGGATCTCCTTGCTGAGACCTCGAACCTCACGTCCTGTGAAGATCTGAGAAAACACAAGGATGACAAAAATGAAATCAAGGGGCGTGTCTTTGGCAGGGAAACTGACGCGTATATCTCGATGCAGCCCTGCACAAAAGGCGAACCCGTGTGCGTTGATAACCGTTGCAATGACGAGGAGCCCTTCTTCTTCTCCTACGCCACCGTCTTCAAACCAGTCAAAGTCCGCCTTCCCTTCACTGGGTTCGAGAGGGCTTTGCTCACGGAACTGAACGTGGCACCCGCCCAGCTGCACCCCAACAGCTGGGCCTTCATCAGGGCCTTCTCCGTTCTTTGCAACAACCTAGGGTTCACTCCCTCGGTAGATGTATTTCTATACTTCTTCGAGGCGAAAAGCCCTGGGAAAAGGCTTTGGGTAAGCCTTAACGGAGTGGCTGGGAGGGTTCTGCTCACCCTCTTCTCTCAATCATATAAGGGCTTCAAGGGGAAGTTCTTCCGAGTCTGCTGCAGCTCCTACGATTCCACCATGCTCGATGGTTTCCCACTATATTTGGTGGAGATGTTGAAGTTTAAGAAGCCTCGCGGACTCGAAGAGCTGACGCCCTTTGACCGAGAAGTGTGTCAAACACTCTCCAGCTGGGGCGTGGTGTTCGACACCACCCAGCTGATTAGGCACGAATATGATGCCGAGACTCTCAACGTTTACCTTGGTACATTGTCTTTTCTCGTTTCTACTTGCTTATGTGTTTTACGCTTCACCCTTCTCACCCTTCCTTGTTGCACACTGCAGGTATGGTGTTAGACACTGAGAAGAAGAAAAGGCTGGCTGATGTGCTAAGTCGCCGTACTGCGGGTGGCTCAGGCCCTTCCTGGTCCTTTATCGCCTGCTGTGGCTGCCCCATAACCAACTACTGAGAACTCAAAGAGGGCAGCCCCAATAGAGATCTCTGAGGACGAGGACACCTGCTCTGGCCTCGTCTTCAAGAGGATGAGGGTGGAGGTTGCTGCAGAGGTCTCCTCCGCAACAAAGGGGCAACCTCCCTCCTTCAGGGAGCACCCTTCCAGTGTTTCATCTCCCCCTAAGTCAATCTTAGCGCTCGAAGGTGGAGGGGAGAGTGCCCCTTCAACCAGCCAAATGCCTCCTGCTCCCAAGTTACCTCCCCTTCTCCAGCGGGCTCTTGCACAGATGCCTGCCCAAGCTGCCATGGAGGCCATGAACGGGAACTCCCTGGGGGACCTCATCAGTCATGGCCTTGGGGAGTTCCTTGCTGCTTCCAATTTCCTCCTGGTCAAGAACAGCGCAGAGGCAGAGCTGCTAGAGAAGGTTGCCAAATTAGAGAAAGAGTTGGAGCAGAAAGATCTCCAACTCCACCAAGCGGCCAAGCGTGAGACTGTCCTGAAGCAGGAGTTGGATAGCCTTCGCCAGTATGAGAAGGAGACTAAGAAGCTCCTCTTCTCCAAGGGGCAGGAGGCCCTCCAGCTTGAGGCCAAGATACTCACCCTGTGCAACAAAATTATTGAATTGGAAGAGCAGTTGGAGGGGACTCAAACCAAAATGACGAAGCTGGAGGAGAGGGCCACCAACTGAGAGGTTCAGCTGGACAAGGTTGAGGAGGAACTTGCCCAACAAACTGAATTGTTGAAGAAGACTGGAGCGGAGCTCACTAAAGATGCTGCCGACGCCTACGAGGAGGGGTTTAGCGATGCCCTTGCTCAGTTTGTCTGCGTGCATCCTGACATGGACCTCTCGCCATTCTCCGTAACTTCGCAGGTGGTCGACGGGTAAATAGTGCCCAAATAGGTCTCCTAAGCAATTGTATCTCATAGCTGAACTTCTTATAACTAACCTCCATTATGATGTAATTAATTCATTTACTTTCCTTCATATTTGTTTGTCTTTGTATTCTACTTTGTTGTTGTTTAACTGTTTGATATGCTTGGTCGAACTCTTTACTCAGCATAGATTTAGACCACAAATAGCGCGCTTGACTCAGAATTAACTATAGGTAGCACGCTTGATTTTATTGAGCTGCTGTTGGCAAAACCTCATAAAAAAACTTCTTTCTCAAAACATGCCTCACCACCTCGACGGAGTTGATCTGTATGCGTTTAGCAATCAAGCTTTATATGGCCACTCATTGCCCTTAGGCGAAGGTGGACCTTCCTGGCGAAGGTGGACCTTCTTGACAAACGTTCTACTCGAATAGAGGACTTCCTCATCGACGAGGAGGTGCTTTGTGCAAACTCACTTTCTAACTGTCGAGACTCTAACCTCACCCGAAAGGCTCAATCTAACCCCTGATCGCCATGGGCGAGAGAGGATTTCACTGGTGGCTTCGCTGGTGAACCTTTCTTTCAAATTGGGAGTTCTCAATCGAAGAGGAGGTGTTCCTTACGAACCTACCTTTGCACTTACGAGACCTCTAACCCCAAATGATAGGTTCGAACTGACCTCACATCGCTCATAGGCGAGGGAGGATTTAACTGGGTGAACCCTTCTACTCACATTGGGAGTTCTCACTCGAAGGGGAGGTGTTCTCACGAACCTACCTTCCCGTTTACGAGACTTCTAACCCCAAGTGACAGGTTCTAACTGACCTCACATCGCTCGTAGGCGAGGGAGGATTTAACTGGGTGAACCCTTCTACTCACATTGGGAGTTCTCACTCGAAGGGGAGATGTTCTCTACGAACCTACCTTCCCACTTACGAGACTTCTAACCCCAAGTGTCAGGTTCTAACTGACCTCACATCGCTCATAGGCAAGGGAGGATTTAATTGTATTGTAAAAACACACTCAGATATATATTATAACTGAAAATTTTATTGGGTGACCTCATTAAAAACCTTTAAAAAGGGAAAAAAGAGTGTCCCCTAAACTGTGTGCAATATTACATGACTTTAACTAAAATAGAATTTTAGGTGAGTCGCATTCCATGTACGAGGAATCAGACCACCTTCTAAAGTCTCCAGCCTATACGCTCCATTCCCCAAGGACTCTGTCACTCTAAAGGGACCAGTCTACTTAGGGGATAGCTTGTTCTCTATCTGGTAAGGAGATGCCTTTCGCATAACTAGGTCAGCCACCTAGAACTGCCGAGCTCTCAATTTGGAACTGTGCTTGAGCTCGACTCTCCTCTTCAACGCCTCGGCCTTGATTCCTGCCTCTTCCCTTACTTCATCCAAAATATCAAGATTCACCTTCCTTTCTTCGTTGGACTCCTCCGCCACAAAGTTCTAGAATCGTGGTGAGTTCTCCTGGATCTCCACAGGGATCATGGCATCTGAACCATACACCAGGCTAAAGGGGGTCTCCTTGGTGGTGGACTGGGGGGTAGTATGGTAAGCCCATACAATTCTAGGAACCTCCTCAGCCCACCTTCCCTTCGCTTTCTCCAGCCTTCTCTTCAGTCCCCTGAGTAGAACTCGATTGGCCGACTCGACCTGCCCATTGGTTTGTGGGTGTTCGACCGATGCAAACACTTGCTTGATCCCCAGTTCTGTGCATAGCTTTCCCAACTGTTGAATTGCGAATTGGGTGTCATTATCAGACACCAAACGCTTGGGTACTCCAAAGGACACACTATATTCTTCCACACAAAGTGCTGGATCTTTTGGGCTGTGATCTGGGCTAATGGCTCAGCCTCGATCCACTTCGTAAAATATTCAATGGCGACCACGAGGTACTTCATTTGCCGCACCGCCAAAGGAAAAGGCCCCAAGATGTCAATTCCCCAAGTATGGAATGGCCAAGGGCTGTATATCGACCTGAGCTCTTCTGGTGGCGCCTTATACCAATCAGCATGCAATTGGCACTGCTTGCACTGCTACGCGTACTTATTGCAATCCTCCCTCATAGTTGGCCAGTAGTACCCTGCTCGAACGGCCTTAGATGCCAAAGCACGACCTCCGATGTGACTCCCACATATGCCTTCATGGAGCTCTGCCATTATTCTTGCACACTGCTCACCAGGATGGGGTGAGTAAATCCATGCCTGTACAGCTCGTCATCAATGAGTGTGTACTTGGCCGAGTTCTTCTTTATCTTCCTTGCTTCCATTGGCTCTATGAGAGCATTCCATCGGCTATGTAGCGCTTATAGGGCGTCATCCCTGTCTCTCCACTCTGTAACAATCAGACTTGCGATGGCCCCTCCTCCATCGGCATGCCGGCATTGACCCGTGGCTTCTTCAGGGTTTCTTGGGTCAACGACCGATGAATCCTTGCCTCACTGCGTGATTGGCTGATCTGATGGACTCCCACCAAATTGTCAGTTGTATAAGTACGAGGTGCCCTCAGGGTTTCCTGGATGATCGTCCTCTGTCTGTCCCCTTACCTGAACTGGCGAGTTTGGCCAACAAGTCAGCTCTGGCATTCTGCTCCCTAGGTACATGCACTAGCTCGAAGGTTTCAAAAGAACTCTTCAACTGCTGAACATACTCCAAGTAGGAGGCCATCTGGGGATCTTTGGCCTGGTACTCTCCCGCCACTTGACCTGTGACCAACAGCGAGTCACTCTTCGCCATAAGACTCTGCGCTCTCATCTCCTTAGCCAACAACATTCTAGCAATCAAGGCTTCATATTCTGCTTGGTTATTACTGGCTTTGAAGGCGAACCGTAGGGCCTGCTCAATCAACAATCCCTTGGGCTCTTCAAGGATCACCCCGTTCCACTACCTTGCTGATTTGAGGACCCATCTACTGACAACACCCACTTGAAGCTAGGTTCTTCCTGCTGGGACTCAGTCGAGGACATCTCGGCCACAAAATCAGCGTAGACCTGTCCTTTGATCGGACCTCTAGGTTCATACTGAATGTCGAATTCTGACAATTCGACTGCCCATTGCACCATTCTTCCCGCCACGTCTGACTTCTGCAAGACCTTACGTATTGGTAGATCTGTCATCACCACCACTGTGAAACTCTGAAAGTAATGTCGAAGTCTCCGGGCTGAGAACACAACTGCCAAGGCTGCCTTCTCTATGGCCTGGTATCTCGCCTCTGGCCCCTGTAGCACTTTGGTAACAAAGTAGATGGGCTTTTGGCTTTGCTCCTATTCCTGAACCAAGACGGAGCTAACCGCCTTTTCTGTGACTGCGAAGTACAATCGTAGCGGGGTGCCAAGTTGGAGCTTGCACAATACTGACGGGCTAGTCAGGTACTCCTTGAGCTTGAGGAACGCTTGTTCACACTCCGAAGTCCAGAAAAATCTGCTATTCCTCCTCAAACATTGGAAATAGGGGTAGCCCTTGTCTCCTCCCGCTGACACAAACCTGGAGAGGGCAGCCATCCGAACAATTAATTGTTGCACTTCCTTGACTGATGTCGGGCTCCTCATGGCTATTATCGCTGCGCACTTGTCTGGGTTGGCCTCGATCCCTCGCTCTGTAAGTAAGAAGCCAAGGAACTTGCCTGCCTCCACCCCAAAGACGCATTTCTCTGGGTTCAATTTCAATCTGTACTTTGCTATTGTATTAAATAGCTCCTCCAAATCAGTAACATGCTGATCTCACGCCTGGGAGGTCACCACCATGTCATCTACATAGGCCTGTACGTTGCGCCCCAGCATAGGAGCAAGGACTTTGTCCATCAGTCTCTGGTATGTAGCGCCTGTGTTCTTCAAGCCAAATGGCATGACTGTGCAGCAGTAGCAGGACAGCTCAGTTATGAATGCTGTCTTGCTTTCATCTCTCGGATGCATCTTTATCTGATTGTATTCGGAGAAGACATCCAAGAAACTGAGTAACTTGCACCCCGAGGCGCTATCTACCAACGCGTCAATGTTGGGTAAGGGGTAAGAATCCTTCGGACATGCCTTGTTGAGGTCAGTGAAATCTACGCACATCCTCCATTTCCCATTGGCCTTCTTTACCAACACGACATTGGCCAACCACTCAGGATACTGGATTTCCCGTATGTAGCCTGCGTCAAGTAGCTTCTGCGTCTCCTGTCTGACCACCTGCCTCCTTTCGTCGTTGAATTTACGCCTCCGTTGTCGCACCGGCCTGGCCTGGGGGTCCAACGCAAGGCGATGACATAGGAAGTCAAGGTCTATACCTGGCATGTCTGAAGCGGACCAAGCGAAGGCGTCCATGTGCGCTCTATCACTCCTACTACTTGGTCCTGAGTCTCCTGAGGCAGGGACTTGCCAAGTTTAAAAATCCTGCCCCCGGTCTCCTTCTCTACCACCTCTTCTGTCGGTTCAGGTCGCCTCGCCCGGGTGGCCTCCGCTCATGTGACCCCGATGTCTCCTCAGGGCATGTCAGTGTCATCACACCTCCCACCTGGAGGTTGGGTGGTCACCATGCAGACTCCCCTTCTCGTCTTGAGACTGTTCTCATAACACTTCTTAGCCTCCTTTTGATCTGATTTGATGGTTATGACCATCTCCTCTATTGAAGGCAACTTCATCTTCATATGCCTCATGGACGCCACCGCCCCCAACCTATTCAGGGCTGGTATACTCAACGGTATGTTATAAGCAGAGGAGGCGTTCACCACCAGATACTTGATGCTCTCTGTGTGGGAGGCCACTCCATTAGTGAAAGTGGTCCTTAACTCTATGTACCCTCGCACCTCTACTTGGTCTCCTGCAAACCCATACAGACAGCCGACGTAGGGCCGCAGCTGGTCAGGGGACAACTGCAATTTGTTGAAGTTCGACCAGAACATTAATTCGGCGAACTTCATTGATCCACCAGAACTCGATGCACCCTGCGTCCCGCAGTGACTAATGATATCACCATCGGATCGTTATCGTGGGGGACAACATCCCAGTGATCAGCCTTTGTGAAGACAAGGTCGATGTTTGGGAAGTGGTCTTCCTCACATGTCTCCACTATCATCATTGAACGCGCATACCTTCTACGTTGCGATGAGGTGCACCCTCCACCTGAGAATCCACCTGCTATAATGTGGATCTCGCCATGTATGGGCACTTCGTGCCCCTAATCAGCCCTCGGGGCTACCACCGCCTCGCTCCCTTGTGCCTCCTTTAGGTAGTCACTCAGGAATCCAGTTTTGACCAACTCATCCAACTGGTGGCCCAAGGCCAGACAGTTGCGAATTGGATGGTTTAAGGCCTGATGAAACTCGCACCAGACATTCTTGTTTGGCCGCAACCTCTTATCCGTCTTTAAGGGCATCTTCAACCTTTCTGCCACATTAGGAATGACAATCAGCTCCACCAGTAAATCATGTCTGGGGGGCACATCATCCTTGTAAGGACCTGTAAAATTGAATTGGAATAAAAAGAGATATATTTTAAATGAATTCTATGTATGTTTTATTTAAAATAAAAAGGAAGGAAAGTTAAGTTTAGAAGGCTATGAGATCGCCGGTCGCCTGCTACACATGATCGCGCGGGCGCGAGGCATGCGGGCATTGCCAGGGCGCGAGAGGCATGCAGGCATCGCACGGGCGCGAGGCATGCGGGCATCGCACGGGCGCGAGGCATGCGGGCATCGCGCGGGCACGAGAGGCATGCGGGCATTGCATGCAGGCATCGCGCGGGCGCGAGGCATGCGGGCATTGCCAGGGCGCGAGAGGCATGCAGGCATCGCGCGGGCGCGAGGCATGCGGGCTTTGCCAGGGCGCGAGAGGCATGCGGGCATCGCCAGGGCGCGAGGCATGAGGGCGTCGCCAGGGATGGGCATCGGTCGTCTTCCAGGGTGAGGGAGACATCGGTCGTCTTCCAGGGTGAGGGAGACATCGGTCGTTCACCAAAATGAGTCAGCAGTGGAAAGTTATCGCGCGACGTCGAGTTTCACACAGAGTAAGGTGGGACCCAGGCTCCCAGCATGAAACGTCTTGCATGCGCGACACGTAGACAAAAAGAGTGGTTAGGGCTAGTGACCTCAGAGTGTTAGCCTGCGCAGAGGCCCGCTTAGTCGTACTGTTCAGTGAAACGTACACGCAAACTTCCCTGCAGAGTGGGTGGTGGCAGCGGTTTTTGTGGAGAAGTCAGCTTAAGATGCAAAAACCCATTTCTGAGAGAGAAAGAAAGAAACGTCGCAGTTGTTCAAGAGCGGAAGAGTGAGTTTACCTCCCTTCTCCTCCATTCTCTCCTTCGCACTGCGATTCTAACACCTTCACACAAGAGTACGACGAACGACGACCACCATTAGAGCACCTGGGAGGCTCTCTGCAAGTCCTTCAAACCAGACGCAAAAACAGAGCCAAGACATTCTTTAAGCTTCGTTGGGTTTCGGAGCTCCTGGTGTTTTGCGCAATTCCAGGTAAGGGAAGCTAGACTTCATTTTCAATACAAGCCATAGTTTTGTTGTTTCTGAAGTGAGGGCGACGTGGTCGCCGGTTCTCTGTTTCTTTTCGAAATGCTCTGTTCTATGTGGTTGGGCGACGTGGTCGCCGGTTTTAAATACGGGTTTCGAACTCCACTGTGTTTGACGTTGTTTGAAGCTGTTTGGGATTTAAATACAATATATATGTGATATTCGGAAATTTGAAACGTTGAAATGATTGTTGCTGTGATTTGAAATATTCCTTTGCATGGTATGATGTCTTGAATGCTGTGAATGTGGGATCGAGGCATAGTATTTTCAGGAAAGGAAATACCGTGTAAGATCTGTATAGGTGTATTGACTAGGGGCTTGTCTAGAAGGAGATATCCTGACTCTGCTGATATAATGGAATCACGTAGATGAAGTTATTCAGTTGTGGAGAGTCGGAGGAGGTTCATATGAATGGGTGACTCGTGTGAAAAAGAACGAGCTCGGCCTGTTATATGAATTAACCTTGTCATACCGGGAGAGTGATGATATGAGACTATATATGCGCATGGCTGTGTGGATTCACAGCGACCCTGTGTGGATTTCACAGTGGTATAGTATGACAGGTGCAGATCTCTGAGCCTGAGTCAACGCACGAGTTAATCCGGAAGTAGTGTCATGTGTCTATGCATTGTGAGTCAGTGGAAAGTCTGACGTGTGAACCATGAATACTGAAATTTGAAATAGACACTTGACGAGTTATGGAATATGAGTATGTTGATGGTTGAAAATTGATATGGATCATGAATGGTGTGAAGTTTTATGTTTACTATTGATTTAAAAGTTTTTAAACCATCTAGCTTACCCCTTTTCTTTTGTATTGCTCTGTGGCTATTTCTCTTAAACTGTGATGATCGTGTATTTTACACGGGAGCAGATGATCTTCCAGGGAGTAGAGCTCCTTAGAGAGTGGTCGCCGGAAGGAGATCGCCTGTTTCCGTCTCTATCGGGTGATCGCCTGTTTCTGCCTCTATCGATTGATCGCCTGTTTTTCTGTTCTGGTAGCAGATCGGCTGTTTTGGGTCCCCTGATAGGAGATCGCCGGTTTTTCAATTTAGTTGGCTGTATTTTGTTTAAATTTTAGAAAAATATACTGGTTATGTATTTATCTCCCTGTGAGGAGAAACTTTATTTACATATATATGATTTTGTTCATTTCAATCTATTGGTTACTTTTATTTTCATTATATGAACATGTATGGTATTTTGGCGGGATGTTACAATCCTTGGCGCGTGCCCTAGTCTGGGGCTTTCAGGCCTCATAAGGCTTCTGCTTTCCTTGAGTCTTTTTTTCTGTTGTTGCCTCATGCACCCGTAAGGGTTGAGGTTGACTAAGCACTCGGGGCCTTGATGAGACTGCGTTTTCTCGCTTCTCATTGAGCTCTCCTTCAGTGACAATGTGAGCAACAACACGTCGTTTAATGTCGCTGAAGGTCTTGGGGCGATTGCGGATCAAGGACTCGCTAAAAGGCCCTAGCAATACTCCTTTCTTGAAGGCATGCACCACCATATCTTCATCTTTGGTGTGCAACCTCACCACCATTGCCCCAAACCTGTTGAGGTAATCTCTAAAGGACTGCCTCTGATGCTGCCTTACGTCGAAAAGATCATAAGACACCGGTGGAGGGGCCCGGTTCACAAGGTATTGTTCCAAGAACAGCGTGGAGAACTGCACGAAAGACGTGATATGTCCCTCGGGCAAGCTAACAAACCATTCTAACGTTGTCCCTGTCAGCGTGGTCATGAAGAGCCTACAATGCACTGCATCAGACCCTCCTGACAGCATCATCTACGTGTGAAACGCTGTGAGATGCGCTTCGGGATCCTCTACTCCGGTGAATACGGTCTTAGGCCCCACGAAGGTGGCTGGGACCACCGTGTCCATGATTGCTTGGGAGAAGGGCATGGGGAAAGCCCTTAGCGGTGTTGGTGAAGCGCCATCGTCCACCATGCGATCCCCTGCTTGCTGCAAATTACGCAGGTTCACACGTAACTCTTCATTAGCCCTGTGTAATTCCTCGTTCCTGACCTGAAATGCGGCCAGGTCCATCTGCATTCGTGCTTGATGCGCTCAAGACTCTGCCACCGTCTCCTGGAGGGCTCGCATCGTTTCCATGAGTTGTTGCATGGTGACGCCTTCACCCCCATTCGGTGGAACGGATCCTTGTCTAGTATTTCTCATCTCTGTGGTTTCTACTCTTGCTCTCGTGTATGGGACCTTGTTTTATTTCGACCCCATGGTGGGCGCCAAATGTTCTTGCCGGTTGACCCGCCTGTCGATTGACTCCACGACACTCACACGCCTCCTTCCTCACGTTGGTATGTGCTTGGTTCTTTCGAAGCAATCTGCACCTGCAAAAGAGAAATGGTGCACCCTAGAGGCCGTTTACACTCCGACGCTCAAGTCAAGATTGGGCAAGCAACACCAAGTGTTTGAGTAACTGTGTTTAGGGTTTCAAATTGCGTACCTTTGTGAAGTATTTTACTGTCCCTTATATAGTCTAGGGTTTACTGTGCCGCTAGCCCTCATTAGGGTTCACTGCGCTGCTAGCCATATTCAGGGTTTACTGGAATGCCCTCGCGCCGCTATCACCCAATCTTAGGGTAATCTAGCACATAAGGTTTCCTTTCCTAGAGTGCAAACTCTAACAGGGTGACCACCTGGGTGCCTCCTCGTGCACCTAATCTCTGGGGCCACCTGTTCTAAGAGTGCCTTCACTGTTCACGTGCCATGCATGTAGCTTCACTGGGAAACCCTAGTTCTGATGAGTACTCGACCCCTCAGGACTCTGCACCTAACCGTGCTTTCCCTGCCACACGCATAGGCTCTTCGTGATCCAGGCCTCTCCTTACCTCTGGGTATTTCCTTCTCATTGGCCCACTCTAGGAATCAATCTTAGTTGTTCTGGTTATGTTGTTCAAATCACCCACGACCGATGTCACCTCGTCACACTCTGTTGCCGAGGACTCCTCAACCTGCGGAGTGACGAAGACACATCAGCCTATTTTGGTGATCATCACGTTGATGACTAATCACCCTACTAGACCTTACCACTTGTGGGGTCCATCCCACACTGTGGGACCCAGCTGACGTGGCTCACCCCTTACTAGCTGTTCTCGGTGTTCGAGGACTGGTCGGTACAACAATATATACTAATTATATATAATTTTTGAAGTAATCTTTTAAAAAACCTTTGTCTTTTAAATAATTATATTTTTAGTTCTTTAAAATGGTCAATGGGTTTACATAATTAACCTATTATTCAATGATGTTATTATGGCAACAAGTAATTTACGTGAAAACTTGATACATTAAACAACAATTTAATATATAATAAAAAAAATATTAAATTATGTAGTGGAAATAATTCTCCAAACTTGCAAACATATATGAAGAGCAACAATATTAATCACAAAAGAGATATTAATATAATGTAAAAATCCTCTCAACGAAGTAAAAATCCACGAACAAAAGTAATTCAATCAATTTCCACTAAGATCAAATATATCAATAGAAGAGAGTTAGATCAAATGCAAAAGTAAGTGTTTACAACCTGTCAATACATCAAAGAAATAATGCTTTCAAAATTTAAAGAACAAAGAAAAAAAAAACATAAAATAGAGTAATAATACAAAACTGATTTCTCCAATCAGTAACATTTTGATGTCTAAAGTCTTTTACCACTAATTTAGCTTTGTACCTTAGAGATATAGCATATTTCCTTGTTTCATCCTAAAAATTCACTTATTTTCTAAAGTTCTTTTGCCCTTAGACAATTTTACCAAGTCATAAGTGTGATTATCATACAAAGATTTCATCTCATATTGAATTACATCCAGTCACTTTTGATTTTCTTCACTTTCCAAGCTTCTCCAAAACACTCAAGTTCTCCACTATCAGTTAAGGTTACATACTCCTCAGAAGAATACTTGGAAGACGATTTTCTTAGCTTGTTGGATCTCCTGTGGAGACTTGTGGTACTTAAGGTGCATCATCAAGATCATCATCATGTACCATATCATCTTCCTCTTGTTGATCATCAACATCACTATATTGCTCATTTTAAGCATCGGTCTCAACATTATCCAGATTGTGAATATGCAACCACATCATATTATCATTAGTTAGATTACTAGCTTTCTTTGTTGTAGTCTTCTTCATCTTGATAATATCTTTATGGTTTATCCTTTCATGAACTACACATCACAACTTTTGATCAGCCACTTCTGAAAAGGATCATACAACCTTTAGCCAAATTCATCTTGACCATAACCAATAAAGATACATTGTCTTTTCTTTACATTTAACTTGAATCTTTCATCCTTTAGAACATAAACAAATGCCTTGGAATCAAAGACACAAATGATCGTAGCTACCATTTTTGCCAAAACAGATTTTGTTTGGCACCTCAGTATTCAATGAAACTGCTTTCATCTTCATTCTTTATCAGAGATGACTTTTGAGTAATAAAGACAAGAAGATGAAATTTCTTCACACACAACAAATTTTTCATCTTGTGATTCCTTGTAGTCTTTGCTGCCAGGAGTCTAATAGCGGATTTCGATTATCAAACCGATGGGGTTAAGAATGTTAGAAAGAATGAAGAAAAAAGGAAAAGAGAAATTTTAGAAAGATAGATGTTCTTTTAAAATGAAACCTGAATAATTAAATTTTTTATTTATAAACTCTTTTTATTTTAATAATAAAATATTGAGGTGTCATTTAAAATATATCACTTATATTCTAAAGTTATTTTCTAAATCCTTATATTTTTTGTCAAAATAAAACTAGAGAATGATATATGTCCTAAAATAATAAAAAAATGTAATAAAAAATTAAATATATTTTCAGTTTATATAAATATGATTTTTCTATATTTTTAAATTTTACATCTTGAAAATTTTAAATATTATTTTTTAGTCTTTTATATCGGAGTCTGATTAGTTTAACGTTAAAATAAAAAATATTACTTAACCTAATTAAAATAATAAGAAATAAAAACTTAAAATCACTATTTTTCAAACAAATAATTTAATTAGAAAAAATATTTTTATTTAATAAAATAGTTATATACATTAATTTATAGTTTTTTAAAACATAGTTTATTTTTTAAACGTTGTATTTAAAAATAAACTTATTTTATTTTCTAATGCTCCAAAAACAGAAATTTCATCTCAAAGAAAAATAACAATTATTTCTTATACTTTTAAATGTGATAAAAAAATAAATTTATTATAATATTATAAATTTGAATTATTGTTTCATAGTTGATTTTCTAATATAAAAAACAGAAATTTTATCATTAAAACAGAAGTAATAATTATTTCTTATATTTTAAGGAATAATAATTAAATGTATTAAAATTATATATAATTTATAAAAATATATTTTAAAAAAATTTGAAAGTAAAGTTAATAATAAAGAGTAAATAATAGATAACTTTTATTTGTTTTATTTGAAGAAGGACATCTACTGAGAAAAGTCCTAAACAAAAATAATTTATATAGATTTTAGTTAATTATATATTATCTCTATATTTCTTTTAAGATTTTGATTAGTTTTATTAAATATTTCTATTAATTAATAGGTCATGTAACTCAAAAATAAATTACTCTCTACTAGTAAGATTTATACTAACTAAAACGATTTTAGTAATATCATGATTTGCCCAATTTATATGATACTAAATAAAAATATTGTGATTGTTAAATGTAGGAAAACATTGCACCAAATGCCCCCCTAATGTCATGTCATGTTTACCACATGTTTTCGAAAACCCTAATTAACTGTTCTAGGGCACTATTACATCTCTGTTCGACACCATTACTGTCTCAACAACAAAGCATTACGATCTCAAAGTCATTCATGTTATTCATATATAGCTAAAGAAGAAGGGATTTGTTCAAACAACGATCATGAAGAAACCCTTTTTTTATTCATTTGACATGCAAAAATAACGAGATCCAAATTCAACGAATGATGGGCGTGTGTTGGACAGTGAGATTGTGGCATTGCAGTGTGGTTGTTCACATTATTTAATGGTGTTTAAATCTGGTGATTGCAATGTGGGTAGAATATATTATATAAGGGTTGGAACATCTAAAGTGTTCCAAATTTATTTAATTTGATTGCTGAGAAAAAAAAAAAACAATGCATGGAGGATGTGTCACTGGTGAGCATGACCAAAGACAACGAGAGAAAATATAAAATAATATCATACACTTTATATTAATATAAGGTTTGTAAATGGTGCTCCATGTAAACTACTGGAATAGGTAATCCACCTACCATTCACCAAATAAAAATCTTAATAAACATATATTTGTCTCATTTGTTGTGTCATGCTGCAGGGCACCACAGAAAGCAATATTCTTATTTTTATGATAACTTGATCATGACATTTTTGTTTTTATTTTATGTTTTATTTAAAAGTGTGGTTTGAGGATTTTGAAAAAAAAAATCTGTAGATTAAAAGATTATTGTTTTGTTTTGATGAGGATGAGATTAGAAAGAGAAAAAAAGGAGGAAGAGAATGGAAAGTCAAACTGTTTAAATGTAGGAAAAGTTAGAATTTGAGTAGAAGGTGATGTGAGAAAGTGTAATGAATTAGATTAATCTAACTGAAAAAAATTGTAATAAAGTAAAAATTAGTAATATATCTTTGAATTATATATTTTTAAGAAAGTATATAAATAGTGTTTGAATCATTAATTAATAAAAATTAAAGAAATTTTTGCTTTATTATTTATTTATTTTGTTCAATTTAATTTCCTGATAAAAGGTTGAATCAAGTTTGGATGAAAAATAGATTGTCACCTTTTTTAAAATTGAAAACATAATAATTGATTTTTTTATTAATAATACAAATAAATAAATGACTTGAAAAGATAATGAAATCTAAAAATATAGATTTAGATATAATTTTATTTGATTGCTAAAGAATATAAATACTATTTTTTTATAAACTTACTAATACCTATACATCTTCTAAAATTATTCACATTAATTACGTAGTAAGGTAAACATTTAACTCTTTCAGTGTAAAGTATAATAATATTGATTTTTGAAACTAATAAAATTAAAAATATATTCTCATAATATCAAATAATAATCTCTAAACTTATTTATAGATTTTTAATCGTATAAAATATCATTATTAATAAACCATCTAACTTTTTAATGTAATGTAAATGTGAATGGTGCTGCAGCTTTTTCTACTTCCATTTTCGCAATTACAATAAATGATGCCCAGAGATAATTTATAGAGTGGAAAGTGTAAGATATAATTTGTAAGAGGCACAAAGCGAATATTGTATAGTGGGAGTCAGAATCATTGCATCAAAGACGTTATTATAAAAGTCAAACAAAGCCAGGATATTAGAAATTATCTTCCCGTGGGGACGGTTTATACTTTTTGGTTTCTGCTTAGATTATTACATCTTTCGTGCTCGTCAGAATTTATCTCACAAAATATTTTGTTATCTTAGCATCGTTATAGTTATCATAGTTGTTTATTGAAATTTTGGTTGTCGACTTCTTTATCGTTAAGTCACCAACTTTCTTAATCTTCTGATATTGGACAAGCATTCGTTTTTATATATGATCTTATAAATTTGTAGGAATCTGTAACAGTTGTTCGGGTCTGATTACTGTGATCCCTTTGTGAGGATACACCCTTTCTTCCAAAATTACGGAATTATTTTGCTGAGTTCCTTAAAAAATTAGATAATTATCAATTTTTTTATACTAGAGAAAATAATTTCTTTTTTGTTCTTCAAGTTATGGGTAAAAGAACAAGAGCTAGAATGCGGGGAATTTCCTACAAACTTTTAACTCTAATTTCTTTGCATCCTCTTTATCCTTACTCAAATTGAAATACAAATTCTAGGTAATTAACAAAGGTATCTAAATTCACCTTTTTAAATTGTTTTACACTGAAAATATAGGAGAACAAGGGTACCTACCATAGGGTATCCCTTTGAGATTAAGGTAAGAACTGAAACGTAGGTGTAAGGTAAGTTAGTTTTCAGGGCGGGTAAAGCGAATAGCCAGCTATGAGCATGTATAAAGTATAAACTATCACCCCAACTATATATCTTTAAGAAAAAAATATTAACTTCTAGTGTAACTCATTCACGTGTTTCACATATAACTCATTTAAAAAGAAAAAAGAAATCTAAAGATTCACGAGTTATTGCCATTAAATTAAATATAAATGTCCATAAAAGTTATTTAAAGCATTATCATCATAAAGTGTGGTATAAGGAGTGTTTTATTATTTTATAAAAAAGTAATATGAAAATAAAAAATTTTTTTCATAACTAGAGAGAGTGAAAATATTTTTATATTTTTTTGAAAATGCTAATTTATTAATGGTTTAATTACTGAAAATTAAAGAAAACTTTATTTTGATTCTCAATTAAAGAAAACATGATTATCTAATTTAGAAGGTTGTTATGGTTAAGCTCAAATTTATTACTCTATGATGAGATATTAATGTGTAACGGTTTAGTAGGAAAATCATGTTTTAATAAAAAAAAATATTAAATATTTAGTTATATTTATTATCATTAAAATTCTTAAACATTTTTTTAAAATTATAAGATTCAAGTTAAACTTTTAAAAAAAAATTAGTGATCAAAACTATATTCATCCTAAATAATAAGATTAAAAGTAAAATTACGTTTTTATTAATTAAAAATAGTTTATTAATTAAATAAGCTTTATCCACGATGAACATATCATTTCTGGAAAAAATGGATTGAATATTTTTTGTACTTTTTAGGAATCATATTATTAGAATTTTTATTTAAAAAAATATTTAGTTGACGATAAAAGGATAGTGTTACATGTTCTAGGTGTTCTAATCCTTTTATAAAAAACAATTCAAGAATTGATCCTTTTAAAGAGGGACCTTCGCCATGCAACACTACTACAAGGGATCTTAAATGTGCTATTTTAATTTATTTTATTTTTTTTTGATAAAAAAAATAAAAAATAAAAAGACAACACTTATACATGAAAGATCTAAACCATATTTACAGGATTTGACTGGGTCACTGCACTGCTAAAAAATGTTACTTCTTTGTCTATTCTTAAATCCTCTCATACTGCAACTATACAAACTCATCTTTTCAAAATTGAAAATACATACATCTCAATACTCAAAGTACACGGACACTTAAATTTTAAATTTATATATATAAATATATATAAGATAATAATAATAATAATTAATTTAAATATCAATGATTTTTTTAATCTCTAAAATAATATCTAATTTAATTAGTATAACAGATAATTATTTCTTATCTCTAAAATAATATATAATTTAATTAATATAACAAATAATTATTTTTTATCTTTAAAATTAATTTTTATTTAATAATTTTATAATAATGTGACGTTATTCAGATTTTCTATTGGAGAATGATTGGATGCACATGGAGAATATATTCTTCAATTTTGCATGTAACTTTATAAAATTAGACATACATACAACACATTTTCTTCGGATTCCACAAGTTCTTTATGAGAGAACACTAGATGCAATTGCAATAGATGTTCTTCAGTTTTTTGTTAAAAAAATTTACTCTTACATGCAACCTCAAAAGTCAAGACTTGAAATGCAGCCCAAGAACCCTAAATGTAGCATGTAAATAAATATCATGATATTAAAAGCTCAAAAAAAAAAGTCAACCGTGTCTTAAACTTAGTTTAACTAAACTATTTTTTTTTACCTAAATTTTTGTTTTTCTCCAAAAAAATTCACGTTCATGAAAGAGGTTGTTGACACTTTAGAGTTTTAACTGAAAAATTATTTAAATGAAGATTCTTGGCAATTCGTTTACAATGAAGAATTAAATTTGGAGAGAGATGTGAAATTGAGCGAGTGAAAATAGAGAGAAGTTGAAGAGAAGACTCTCGGAAACCAAATATTTTATATTTTAAAGTTTGTAACTAAAACTTTGGTAGGTAATTTGATATTAGTTTAAAAATTAATTTATAAATTCTATTAATAATAAAAACCACTTTAGATATAAATAAATATATAATTTAATTAATATAATAATTAATTAATTTTTTTAAAAATATATTTGTATTTAATAATTTTTTTTTGTAGTGATTAAAGTAATAAATTCTTACTTTATTTGAAAGTTAAAAAAAAACTCACACACAGTACTTATATATTTTGAAGTTTTATTTTAATATTATTTTAAAATCAATATGTATTGCATAATATCTAGATAAAACTTTTGTTATAATCAGAAAATAATACCTATGTATTGTTTATACGTTTTCATCTTTTAAAAAATAAATGTAACAACTAGGTGGATATCGATCATATAAAAGAAATTGACATAACTATTAATATTTTCTAGAAAACAATTGAAACATAATATAAAATCAAATAAAAATGATAGCCGGTTAAAAATATTAAGTATTAGAAAAATAAATTAAGATATTTGAGATATTTTTTTAATTAAATAGTGTGAAATATACTTCTACAAGAGAAAATATTAAAAATAACCTGTAAAATTATGAGTAGAATGAAAGTCGTACTTAATTTCTTAATAGTATATTATAATTTATATGTAATTATATTTGTACTCTCTTAAATTGAAAATAAATTCGCCTTTAATCTCTCAAATTTTAAATTATATTAATCTCTTAAATTTTAAAATTACATTTTTATTCCTAAACTCTGAAAAATTAAATAATTTTTTAAAATTGATTCTAGTCTTCAAACAAAAAATAAGGAATCAAAACAATATTTAAATTTAAAAACATTTTATAAAAAATTAAAATGCACAAACAGATCACTCCAAATAAAAAGATACCTATATTCTCTTTTACTATATCTGTTTCGGTTTTAAATTGGGCTACAAAGGATGAAGATTTTCTAAATTTAGAAAGACAATGGGTTTGCGGTGGGGAAATGGCCTCCATGTGTAAAGAATAGACTTCATTATTTTTTTATTCTCATTATTCATTTGTTTTATTTAATTCAGTCCTCTTTATAATAAATAATTCTACATTTTTAACTTGAACTTATGACAAATTGTTTACATTTTTAAACAGAAGAAGAGGTATATACAATATATATGATATTTTAGGTGTTGCTCTCCAATCATAAATAAAATTTCATTTTGACAATATGTAATCAAATATATATATATATATATATATATATATATATATATATATATATATATATATATATATATATATATATACATTTTGCTAGTATAAAAATTAAACTGTGATTAGACAACAACACTCATAATACCTATGATATTAAGTTTTCTACATTTAAAATTTGATGAAGAACTTAATTAAACTTTTGAAAGAATTACATTATATTTTAAAAATATATAATAATTTATTATCTCTGATACAATAACCCACTGAAGCCATAATTTTTTTAATTAGCAAAAAAAAAATATGAACCACTTCAGAGATGATCAAACTCTTTTACAAAATAACTCCTTTCAAAAGAGAGATCTCACAACTCACCATAAATTGTCAACTCAGAACCAACATGAACAACTAAAGGAAATACTACAAAACTACCTACTCAAAACTAACAAAGGTTCTTGATAAAGAACAAACAAGTCCAGGGATCAAGACATCAATAATAATAAAAAAAAAAACAAGTAAAATCACATTTAGATGTTAGCTAGGACAAAACTTTTAATTAAACCTAGAAAATTTTTTTAGAATGATCAATCACTCATTCTTTAAAGATCTGTTTAATCTTATGTCTCCAAATCTCTCCAATAACTACAATTCAAATACTTCCTTAAACGACATTTATAAAGTTTGGAACGTTGCACAATTTAAAATACAAGAAATGTAAAATAGTATCATTATGATCAACTGACGCCACCCCAAGTCAATCATAACACAAGTTCCAAACTAATCAAGCAATTCTACATTCGAAAAATAAATGTTTTATTGTCTCCTCTTCCTCCCCACACATACAACAGGACATACTATCAATTTCAACCTCTTGTCTAACCAAGTTAGTCATAGAAGCGATCGAGTTACCAAACACTCTCCAAGTAGTGAACATGGTTAAAGACAAAGCCTTGATCTTCCAAAGAAAAACAAACAAAAAAGAATACCCTCTTTCACAAAGTCCTCTTAAAATATTATATGTCGAATTAACTGAAAATCTATTAATTTAATACATGTTTTAATAAAAGAATAAATTATGATTAATTTCATAATTGAGAATTGAGTGAGTGAATAGCGATAAATTATGAAATATTTTTACATTGATTAGAATATAACATGAATACACATGTACTGTTTTTTCAACGCAATCTGAATATAAATTGTAGTAAAAAAATTATCACTTTAAATGCTTGAAGTAATGAGTTTAGGATATTTATAAATTAACAGAAACCCTAATAACCTAAAGCAGTGACTTGAAAAAGTGGAAGTCAAGTCTTATGTTAACATGTATAATAAAGATATGGACACAATAATTCTAAAAAGAGGTTAATATTAATTTTGTTTTTTTTAATTTTAATTTTTTTTATATACATATATTTTGTTTATTTTTATTTTTGTTCATTCTTTATTTTATATTTTGCTCTTTAGCTAAATCTAGAATAAATAGTATATATTTAGATTCTTTCATTTAATTTAAGTAAGAAAAAAAAAGTCTTGCTTTCATTTTTCTGTTTTGTTTATCTCAATTCTTTTTTATAATAATGAAGAAGGTAATGGGCAGCTGAAAGAAAAGAAGTGTCCAGAAATAGATATTGTAATTAAATGGAAAGTCGGTTGCGAGATGGTATCTAAATTTGCTCACTTCTAAGTTAAGGATGATAAAGAAAGAAAGTAGAGAGCAATAATGGTGGCACACCATAGCTTTAGGTCACTTTCTTGGGCGGTGGCATGGTGAAAAAAGAAAATGGCGTAAACAACGACAGAGACAGAAGAAAATTGGTGGCACTGACGCGGGGTAACGCCACCAACAAATATATAACATTTATTATTGCCTTCCCATACTTCTTCATTCATAGTGCCCTAATGCTCATACCAGATTAGACCAAACTCTAAAAGGCTACCTTCGTCTTCTTCTGACTTCTAAGAATCACTCTATTAATTAATGTAACACTTACACTTATTATGTTTCTGCGTAAATTGGAGAAACTCCAGAAGAAAACAAAGACCCAACACTACAGCTTTGCTCTTCCCTGCCGCAAAGGGCAAACTCACCTTTTCGGCATTACCTCCACTAATTAATCATCATCATCTCTCAATAACGTTTCAAGTATTTGATCCTCAACGTGTTTTCACAATACTTCACAACAATCTCATTCCAAAAAGATTTTTCTAAACGTGCTTTTCTAAGAGATTTTCTTGTATTTTTTGGATTAAGTTTTCTTCTCTTCTTCTTTTAAGTTTAGAGATTTTCTTCTTCTCGGGAGATGTGTGTTGACGTATATGTGAAATAATATGATTTTTTCACTAATCTATTCAAATTTTACACATTAATTAAGAAAATAAATCAAATCTTAAAAAATTATTAAAATAAATAAATCTTGTTAATGACATATTTATTATAAAAAATTCGTGTGAATATAACACAACTTTATTATATTTAAACTATGACATAATTTTAATATAATAAGATTTAAACAAAATCGTGTTACACAACTTATTTATTTTAATTATTTTTTAAAATTTTACTTACTTCAATAATTAAATATAAAATTACACTACATAAAAAACTAGTTATAATATTTTGATGTTGTATCTAATATATATTTACAACACATCCAATTCATAACTTTCAATTTATTTACCTAAAGATAATTTAATATATGAGACCATAGTAGCGTACTTTTTCAATAATTTATATATATATATATATGGAAAACCATTAGCGCGATGATAGATATTAAAATGCTCTTAAGTGATAATAAATGCTTATAATGTTATTGAAAAGTGATAATAAAAAAAAAATCTTCTAAAATTTCAAAATTTATGAAATTTATTAAAAAATAAAAAATTAAATTGAAAGACAGTGCTTTTAATATTTTCGCTCTAACTTAACTCCATACAAGAATTAAAATTAAAATACTTCTAAAAGTGTAATTTGTTATCGCTACACTTATATTAAAATGTGAGTCAGACACAAATGCAAATTATTTTAAAGACTTTCTTAATTTGATCCACGGACTTTATTTACCTTATAGTGTAAAAAAAATAGTTTATAGAATAAGTTTTTATTCATTAATAGTATTAAACTTTTAAATTCATATTACATGAAAAAAAAATTTACATAAAGTATTGTAAAATAAAATATTTCTTTATCATTTCTTTGAAGAAAAAATATTTCTTTATCATCAATTCATAAAAGACTAGATTTCATATTGGACAAAAGTTTGACAAAAAAAATTAAATTAAATTTTATATATATAACATGGTTCAAAGATATTTCATGTATTATATTTATATAGTTAAATTTAGACAGAATAGTATAAAAGGTAGGGTTTTGTATATTTTGTTGTCTCTCTTCTTCCTCTGGTTAACAATAGAGTTTTATTTTATTTCCAGGTGTTTTTAATACTATATATATAACTTTTTAAAATCAGAAACATAATTACTAATTGTTTTAATATTAAATATTGATCATTGACTGGAGTAGGCCACTTAGTAGCAGTTGTGAGTTTTAACCATCTAAATATTTCACTCATTTTTAGTTTTATTTTTTATCGCACAACTGATAGCAGGCCCAGGGAAAGGAATTCGAGAGTAATTTAAGAGAAATTCAAGTCTTCAAATGTTTGGGCCCTTGAACGAAGTTTTATGTTTAATGTCACTGGCTGCTATTTCACGGCATCTTTTCTCTCTTCACACCGCTTACCAATTTTTTTATAAGAAAATAATTTTCACACGAATAATTACTTATATTTTTTTTTTAAGATAATAAAAGAAAAATAATTAAGTTTTTCTGTAAAAATTTCAAAACAATGTATAGAGAAAAATTCGTGGTGTAAATAATAATTTTGTAGGCTTAAATAGCTAATTAGTTATAAGTTTTAGGGTGTTTCTTCCTGTACTCCTACATTCTTCGAAATATTCAAATTATCTTTTGATAGTTTTTAGCGATTTTGAAATAGGAATGTTCTGTAATAAATAAAATATGTTTATGAAATAAAAAAATTAAAAAAACAAAAAAAATATTCTAAAATATCCTTTCTAAAATATATTTTTTGACTTTTAAAATGATAAATTTTGATTTTAAAAAGAAAATATGATCCAGAAACATTTTGAAAAAAATAATTTGGAAGTAATTTTTAAAAGAGTAAAATAGTCTTTTCAGAAAATGGAGTATGCAGGAAAAAACACCAAGTTTCTATTTTATTAGCCCATTACAGGGTGGACTTTGATTTTGGTTTCGGCATGCAGTCTGATTCGCATAACAAGTTATTCCCACCAAAAAATGGTTTTTAATTGCTAAAGTTAATATTCAGATGCAAGATATCACAGATAGACTTGTGAATATGAGATTGTATTGAAGTTACCAGTGCTAATATTTACAGTATCACTGTTTAAATCTTTGGGGTTAGAGAAACTACTTACCCAATAAATACTTTTTTTAAATATTAATTAAAAGTTTAAAAAATATGATATCATTAAGAATTTAATTTCAAAAGATACACACATTATTTTTCAATGTCAAATATAAAATCATAAGTTAAAAAACTAAAATTCAAATAAAAATTAATATAATTAAGACTTTCTAATAAACTAAATTTGTTTTAATAATTTAAAATGAGAACGATTATGGAAATGGAAATGATACAAATATATATAAACTCATCTTCATTCTCATGATTTTCATGGTTAATTTAAAATATACGAAAAATCTCATATTTGTATTCATATTCATATTTAATTAATATATATTTTTTCTAATCAATACAAAAAATTTCATCCAAAAATTGCAAAATCATCCATATTTTTACACTTAACTGGTTTGTAGCGGTCTATAAGTGATTGCTGAACAATAGATCTGTGTCTAATTTATTTATGACTAATAAAAAATTAGATTAATGTGAGTATTCATTTAAAATAATATTTAAATAAAATTGTAATTATTACAATGAAAAAATAAGACAATCAACTTAAAAATTATAAAAACAAGGAGATTCAAAAAGAACTTTTAAGAGTATTATTAAATTTTATTAAATATGATTGACATAAGTGAATATTAGCAGCGAATGATATGGATTAGTTTCTTTTATTCTTAATGTTGTGTCTGTTTCAATCGATTCACTTCAGGAGAAGAATTGGGGGCGCCTCCACCCATGAGTAGATAAGAGGTGAAAGGAGGGACGAATTATAAAATTGCCTCAACTCATATGATAAAACATTTGGATTTAATTTAGTTGAAGCATCCAGAGTGTCATCATACTTTCTTTTGAATTTTGATATAATAATTGTTGTCATTCAACATTAATAATATGAAGAATTCATGTAATTATGTAATAATCAATTATGTATCTGTATATTATTAATGCAAAATTCTCTTTCAATTTTTTAGTAAGTCTGATATAGAATTTAACAACAAAGAAATCATAAATGGAGATTAAATCTAGTAAAAAGAGTGACACATAAAAATATTTTGGTGCATATGGTAATGAAATTTAAAGATAACTTATTTATCTATTGATGATTTAAATTAATCTTAAAATTTATAATTATGTTTATCACCACTACCAAAGACATGATATCATTTTTGGATATTTCTACATCATCAAGGTCATGCATACCACGCATTTAAAATCAATTAAGGACAAACCTTATATAAATATATACCAATATATATATATATATATATATATATATATATATATATAAGATTCAACTAAGATCTATCATTTATGAAGGCTCATCCAAATATGACACATGTCATGCATACATCATGTCATACATTTCAATTAATTATATACTTTTATGAAATATTTACAACTAATGTATTTATATAACATACCACCGAAAAAACATTTATCACATGCATAAAAACATCAACTAAAACATAACATCATCATCAATAACATTCCATTACTTAAGTAAGTTCTTCTTACTTGAACAATATTTTTACATCAATAAAGTATTAACCATCTTGCTTAACTAACATAGTTGTGGCTTGTGCGAAATGCAACTTAAGATAAAACACCTCAAAATTACTTTCACAAATATTATACAAAATATTGTAATTATTACTTTATTATCATACTATTTATGATATGATTGCTACTAATGTACATGCATTTAGGGGACTCAGTCCACAACTTGTGTTAAGATTCAAATTTGTAGGTTGAGAAGCAAACGACTATCCCAATTCACATTCGTTAATGACAAAGCAGTAGCTGCAATGTGGTTTGAACTCAGCCCTGCCATTGCAATTTGATCTTTCAGAGATCCATGGTTTATATACATGTCAGGCAATGTCATGGCTCGCCACTGTTCCATATGAGAAAACCTCTGGTTAATTAATACACCATACACAATCCATCTACACACAAAGAAGTGTACCACAAAAAGGTCTCACCTTAAGATTACCATCAAGAAGACCATTTAATCCCAGAAAATGAGAAACATGAGAACCAAATCCTCCAACAGATCCCTCTTCCACTGTGATAAGAATCTCATGCTCTCTAGCGAGTTGCCTCATCAAATCTCCATCTTGAGGCTTACAAAATCGTGCATCAACCACAGTTGTTGAGATGCCATGATCTTCAAGAACCTTAGCCGCCTCCATGCTACTCTGGACCATTGTCCCATAACCAACAAGAGCCACCCTACTTCCCTCCTTTAACACCCTTCCTTTACCCACCTACATTTCATTTATCAATTAGAAAAAAGCAAGCAACTAGGGGGAAGAAAACAAGAAAAATTGGGAGATTTAAAATGACTAGTTGAAATAAGCACCTCTAGTGGTGTGCCCTTATTGTTGGGTGGAAGAATGGAACCTATACCATTCCCTCTTGGGTACCTGAAGCAACTGGGCCTATCATCTATGGCCGCAGCAATGCCTATCATGTGCATAAGTTCAGTCTCATCTGACGGAGCCATGACCAGCATGTTTGGCAAACAAGCCATGAATGTTGTGTCAAATGCTCCACAATGAGTTGGACCATCAGCACCGTCTAGCCCAGCTCTGTCCAACGCAAATCTAACAGGAAGCTTTTGAAGGTCCACATCATGTGCTACCTGCATGGACCACATTAAACACCATAACACCAAAGTGTCAAAAGGGTAGATTCCACTAATAATTTCTAGCATGCAAACAACTTAAAGAAAGAAAGAAAAGATAGTTTGGATCAGTTCTCGAAAGTTTCATGACTCCTGACCTGATCATAACCTCTTTGTAGAAAGGAAGAGTAAATTGCGCAAAAGGGTTTACAGCCCTCAGCAGCCAGGCCCGCAGCAAAGGTTACTGCATGTTGTTCTGCTATCCCAACATCGAAACATCTTTCTGGGAAGCGCTTTTGAAACAGGTTAAGCCCGGTACCCACTCCCATTGCAGCATGGATGGGAACAATTTTCTCATCGACTTCAGCTTCTGCTATTAAAGACTCAGCAAAATACTGTGTGTAAGACCGCGTACTTGTTTTGGATTTCAACTGCTTCCCTGACTTGGGATCAAATTTGACAACACCTACACAAATAAATAATAGAACACATTACGCCGATTGCACTATGTAAATGTTATGGAGAACGCAGTGAATATATATGTAGTCACTTAATTACCGTGCATCTTGTCAGGAGCAACTTCAGCTGGATGATAACCTTTTCCTTTCTCAGTGATTACATGAATGAGAACAGGTCCAAGTGTTGGCATGCCCTTGACACTTTTCAGTATGTGTACAAGGTCTTCCACGTCATGACCATCTACTGGGCCAATGTAGAAGAGACCAAGCTCTTCAAATAAACAAGCATCAGCACCACCTACCATCCCTCTAATGTAGGAATCCAATTGAGATGCAAATTGATGTGCTTGGCTTTCAATTTGCTTCGTGCTCTGTTCATTTCTCACCAAATATTAGTTCCAGTACAAGTAGAACTATCTGCGTCATGTTTTATGCTTTTTTCAATATAATTATTATATAGTTAGCTTTTTCTTTAATAATTATCGTCCGTGTCACAGGCTTCATAATTCAATACCTTTGCGACTTCAAGTGGTTGATGGAACTTAGAACTGGTATGTAGCCTCGCGAGGGCTCTACTAAGAGCTCCAACTGGTGGAGCTGGGCCATCAACGGTGGCAGTGGGAAGGGAAACTTGTTCATTTTCATTTACGATTATAATAAGATTGGTATCAAGAAAACCAGCGTTGTTCATTGCCTCGAAAGCTTGTCCACCTGTCATGGCTCCATCACCAATCACTGAAATCACGTGGTTATCGCTTCCAATAAAATCTCTAGCCACTGCCATCCCTGAAACTCGCGTGATAATTCATTAAAAAAAATGAAAAGTTCATCACTTTTAATGGCGACAAATAAATATGGCCTACTATAATAAGGACAATATTCATCAAGTTCATGGATGTCTCACTCATACAAGCAATAATTCTTGCGTAACATCGCTTTCGCAGATGTCGTTTATAATTATTTATGTTTAAATAAATTCTACATTTTTTAACACGTGTCTAAACTTATAGATGCATTAACTCAGTGTCTTGGTAATGAACTATAATTGAAGACAAGAATTATATATTGTTTGTTACCTAAGCCAGCTGAAATGCTAGTAGAACTATGACCAACACCAAAAGCATCATGGACACTCTCATCCCTCTTGGGAAATCCTGCAAGTCCACCAGTTTGTCTAACTGTTTGCATTTTGGATCTTCTTCCCGTTAAAATCTTATGAGCATAGGTCTGCTAATCCACCAAATTGGTCACTGCTTAGACACATGAAAACTATGACATATGATAAATACCAATTAGTTAATAGTCCTCCATATTTATATATTTACTACTTTTGGGTACCTATCTGATGTCCAACGTCCCAAATGATCCTGTCTTGGGGAGTGTTGAACACATGATGGAGTGCCACAGTTAACTCTGCCACACCTAAGCTTGAACTTAAATGCCCGCTAGTCTTGGACACTGAGTAAACAATCTCTTCCCGGAGTTCATCAGCTAGCTCCTCAAGTTCCTGATTATAATATAATGCTACAATTATCGTACTAATACTCCTCTCATAAAAACTGGGAAAAAAAATCAGCAAGAGAGTGGAGGAAGTTAATTAAGTCCAACTCCAAGTGAATTATACTTCTCTAGCTACCTGAATGGATAGATTTTTCATGTGGATTGGATAATTAACGGTGTCCAGTACTGGCGTGGACGGCTTCTCTCCTGAGAAATTAAGAGATCTCCGCAACTGTTGATTTGGTTCGTAGCTTTTCTTCAGCACTGTGTTGTCCACCTCCTCACAAACATTGTCTCCTCCAGCAGCTATCACTTGGTTAATCTGAAAATGAGAATGAAATACCAATTACTGCTACCACCCTAGACTCCACTAGTAATTTAGCTTTTGAATTTTAATGGTGCTAGAATTATTAACCGTACCCTTTGTGGAATGGTGACTGAGATTTTGGTGGTGATGGTTGAAATAGTTGGGGAGCCGCAGTGCTTATCATGAGAATGTAAGAGAGGAAGGAAAGTCGTCCCAAGAGCAAAGGAAGACATTGTAAGTTGTTTGATTCGTAAAATGTGGAAAGTGGAAAGAAATGTTTTGTTATGTGGTGCAAAGAGAAGAAATGGCACAAAGTTAGAGAGGCACTCCTTGGTGTTATAAGAGGACGTGGGAAGGTTTGTGGTCTTGCAGGGTCGTCGATGGAATGGACAATTTATAGATACATCATAAATTCGTAACAGCACACGGTTTCAAAGTCCCACATTTTGCATGCTGTAAATTATTGAATTATGAGTGGTCCCTCGTTTATCAACAACCAGACCAATCTTTATTAACACATAGTAATATATGTTTGCGTCTTCATTGGAGAAGAAAATATCCATTTAATATTATTTTACTACCTACGTACCTTTATCAAAGCATAAGTAAATATTATTCAAAAACATGAAATAGATTGCGGTTGAAAACCACTTAAACTTTATATTTATAGCCAACTTCATATCATGTGCGGAATAATATTCTTGTATTCAAATTATTAGATGACGCCATATGCCATTTCAATGAAAATTTTAGAAGTAATCAGTCAAATGTCATTTCCGTTTTTGACTTAGTAAATCTCGGTTTTTATTTTCAAAATGTAAGTTTGGAATCTAATTCTAAATATACTGTTATAATAATAAAAAAATTATAATTTATAGGGTTGCAGGAAGGAGAAGATCAGGAAATTCATTCTCTTCTTTTATCAGAGGAACAAAAGTCATATATATATATATATATATATATATATATATATATATATATATATATATATACACACACACATACAACTTATTTTGTAATCGAATATACAAGAAAAAAAGAACTTAATAAAAGGACACAGCGCCAACAAATGGAGCAGCGCTAAATTTGCTAACTTCCAAAAGTAAAAGCTATTGATTAAAATTCTTCTAGAAATCTTTTAGCTCTGCCACTGTTAGTTGTGTTACTATTCTTTGATATCCTGCAAAGGGGGAAGGCATATGTTTGTGAGCCCACCTTATGACAAATAATATGAAAGGAATGGGGACTCAGCTTAGGCGTATATGTTTCTCAATTGTTTAGAAAATGAAATTGAAAATTAGTGAATTAAGTTTTCTTTTTAGTTTATATTTGGCAATGTCACAATTCACTTTTATGTGCTTTCATTTTTATGTGTTTTGTGAGTTTATAGAAGACCCGATATGTGGTCTAAGAAAGTTGGATACTCAAAATGAACATTGAAATCTTGGAGAACTAGATATAAGAGCTGGAGCTTGTATATTTTCATCTATAAAATTGTGTTTGTTCTTCGATATGAGGTTCATTTGAACAAGACAAGACCATTGCTGATAATTCCTTCCTTCAAGAATACTGAGGGAAATGGTGAGATTTAAGGTTTCTGAGAGATGTAGGTAATATAAAGAATATGTATCTTGAATGGGATCAACCATTGTTGAAGCTAGTAACTAGGTCTCTGAATTTCAAAGCTCTTGTACTATTTAAAAAAACAAAGGGTTGCAAGAAGGGAAAGAAACAATAAATCCATTATTTTCTTGTTTAATCAGAGGGGGAATTGTAGGGGACAGCTGTACATGGAAAGACTTAACAAAAAGGATGTACCTATAAATTTTCTGATTTAGAAAAGTAAAAACTATTATCCTTCTAGAAATCTTTTATATATTGTGTCACTCTCACTTATCTTACTTGATAATTTTAATATAAAATAATATATTATTTTGTTTAGGTTCAACTCAAAGAATTTAGTAGTATATATATGAATTTTTCTGAAAACTCTTAGATTCTGAAAATAATATATAAAATACAATAATTTAATAGTTACTTATACGTGATAGTACAAACAGTTACAAATACTATATGATCACAAATAATCGCTTATATAACTTTTAAGAAAATTAAGATTAAAGTAGACTCTTTATTTTTATTTTTATTTTCTCTTTTTTATTCTTAATAATATTTTTTTCATTTAATGATAGATGATTGTTGTTACTTGATATGTTAGTTTAGTTGAAATGTCAAATTACATAATGATATTTAATATAAAAAATTTTATTAATATATATATATAATGATAATTTATGACTAAGCGATAAAAATAAACCTATTTTATATTGTTAATATATTTTTCCAAAAATAAAAACTGTTAAAATATCTAATTTATCACATAAGAAAAATTGTTACTCGTGTTCTAACATTAGAAAGGTTGGTATTTAAAGTAAAAATTGGAAAAAAAAAGTTTAAATATACAACCAAAAATTAATATATTTATAAATATTCCTAGTTGTTTATTAGGTCATGAACTTTTTTTTAAAATTTAAATATTTATATTCAAAAAATTATATTGGTTTTATTGTAAGAATCTACTTTTATAATTATAGATGAAAGGGTTTAAAAATAAGTGAAGAACTAATATTTTAATTATTTTAAGCTATAATATAAAATAAATCATTCTTCATTTCTTAAAAAGATTTTTCTTCACTTAATTTTTTTCTCTCTTCTCTAAGTTTATGATATAGTTGTTCTTCAATTTCTCTTTTCATAAACTATTATTTAGAAGAGAACAAAGTTTAATTTAACCTTACACAATCAATTTTTTCATTTGAATAAGTTTTTTTTTTTTCTCATTTCTCAAGTTCTCAGTTTTTTTTCCTGTATGGATAAGGTTTGCTTTTACATGTTTGATTTGATGTAAAAAATTGAATCTATCATAAATAATACTTTCAGTTTTTAAAAGAGACTTTATGTTCAGTTTATATGTGGTCAAGTTAAATCATCCATTTCTCTTCTTTCCTTATAATAATTACTTGAAAACAAGTAATTTCAAGGTGAGGGAAGTTAATTTATGTACTTTTAGATTTGTTAATAGTTGAGGAATTTTGTTAAACTCTAGATTGAACCATAGTTTCACTATGGAGGATAAAAAAAAAAAATTGTTCTTGAACTAGATGATATTGTTTGGTTTGATTTAAGTTTACCTATTCTTGTGAAATTAGAAAATATGTTGAATTTTGTGGTTGGATGTTTACCGTGAATTTAAAAGTTAAAAGTAATTTTAGTTAGACATAACATCATATTAGCACCATTATTCACTCAAAGTTTTCATCTATTTCTATTACATCTATTTGTATTACATCTATTTCTATTATATTCTATTATATGACTGATAGGAAATTATTAAATAAAAATTAATTTTAAAAACTAAATTTATTAGTATATTTATTAAATTAAATATTATTTTATAAACTAAAAAAATTATTAATATTTAAATAGTTTCTATTATTAATAAATAATTTTTAAATTGGTATCTAATTGTTGTTCGAGATTCTAGTACCAATTTTATAATTTAAAAAATTAGTAGTTAAAACATTAATAATTAATTAAATATTAATTAAAAATTAGTTATCAAATTAATTTAAATATTAATATTTTTTTAATTTTTAAAATAATATATAATTTAATTAATATAATAATTAATATTTAATATTTAAAATTGATTTTTAATAATTTTTAAGTATCAGTAAAAGAAATATGTGCATGATAAATATGAAAGATGTAAGACCGTAAAAAAAAAAGACAGACCCCCGCAATCACCCACCCCATAGCTTCTTTCTTTTTTTTTTTCCTTCTTCTCTTTTCCTTTCCTTTCTCTCTTCTATTTCTCTCCCATACCTTATCTATTTCAAAATCTGATCATGTCATGTTGTAGTTGAGGAGTCAGACTACATTTTTACCTAATTAGATTTTCAAACATTCATGTTTACTCTAAAGATCCATTATATGTTTTCTTTATGATTTAATCATCAATCTCAGTGGGGTCAGTTGAAAAAAGTAATCATCTCAACTTATTTTATTATATACTAAATTTCTGTTTTATTTGGATAATTTGCATTAGACCCTTATATTTTAAAGTTTATCCAGACTAAGAGGCTAAAATTGTAGAGATTGCTTGAAAAGCAAGCAATTAAGGTAAGAGAAGCTAAATTTAAATTTTAATAGCACTTTAGGCTAGAAGATCTGGATGTGGAGGGGACGTGGTCCCAATATTCAATTTCTCTTGCAGGGATGTTGTGTGTTTATATATTGTGTTATCTATTTTTATATTATTTAAACTTGTAAAAATATTAGATTTTGATGGTTTAGTATTTAAGTGTTTTTTTTTTTTATGTTAAATAGACTTTTGAATGCTGTGGATCGTGTTTTGAATGATATTGTATGATGAAAATGGAATGGAATTGAATTCATACATTTTGGATAATGTATGGATTGATGTTTGTATGTGTATTAAGTATTAATGCCTATGTGGTAACAGAGATCTCCGAGTTTCACTGATGATCTAAGTCACATAGACTAAGATATAAGGTGGTGAAAAGCTGATGGAGGAGTTCATGCATACCGTGACATATGAGATGCACGGCTTGGGTTGTATTGAACTTAACCTGACCCTTTCTGTTGGATTCGCTGATAATCTTTGGATTAAGTGTTAGTCTCTAATAGACTTACTTCATACGGGTCTTCCGAAAGATGTTGTTTGTTGAATATCTTGGATGGGTAGATCCATGTGAGATCTATGCGATTGTTTTATTATTGGGATTTGAAGAAAATTGAATAATTGAGAAATTGATCATGTAATTTGATTTTCTCTTTTGATTTAATTGTGTATATTATAAAATTTTATTTTCACTAGCTTATCCTTGTTTTTCTTATTATGTTTGAACTGCAATAACTGTACTATGTATAGAAACATAATCATACAGGTACATGAGAGCCTAAAAGACTTAGAGTGTTTTTTTAACCTTATTTATTAATATTCGTATTTCTACAAGTCATAATTTTATAATAGAAATATTTTGAAAATTTCTAATTTTATATAGAAATCAATAAAACTTATATTATAATAGTTAAAGGTATTTTGTGGATTGTTTCAAAAATATGTTTCAATCTTAAAAATAATAAAATGATACCAGTATAATTTTGAGTTGATATTTAATAATTTAAATTGTGTATTTTATTATTTTTATTGTTCCCTTATAATAATTTATCGGTTGATATTTAGTTGTAATGCTGCACGTGATTTGCATGCGAACAGCTGTATTGAAATTGTTGGTAGTGAGGTATTGTCTTGTCCTTAAACACCTTGATAGTAACCCGAACGTGGGAGCTATAAAGAAAAAAGATCGTGAAGTTTTCCCATACTGTGATGTGGCAGAGACTCTCCAATCAATGTACTTCAGAATTACCTTCTCGTTTGTGGTCAATGAGATGCACCAGGTAACAATATTGTATTAGCACCGTATACAAACAAACTTTAGAACATTCATATTTTTACAATCAATAATAATGAAACAATCAGACAATTAATATTTTAATTATATTTTTCTAAATTAAATTATAAATATTATTAAATTAAAATTTTCAAGTAGATATTTATTTGATAAAAAATGAAAAAACAATTTCCAATTAAAAAAATGGTATTAATAACTTAAGTTATTGAAATTACTTAAAATCAAAATATTTGAAATAATTAATTAAAAAAACTGCGCTAACCTGATCATATTATTTCACCAATCAAATATAATATTTCAAAATATTTAAATTCTAAAATTAAAAAATCTACAATCTTTTTTTTTAAGTAATATTTTCCTATTTTTTGTTTCACGTAATATATTTTCTGGATAAAGGAGAAGGAATAAAAGAAAAAGATATTTATTTTTTCATTAGGTAATATTATTAGTCTATAAAAAAAGTTAAAGGTAAATATTAAAGAAACTAATAGGAAAAAGTTTCACAAGTTAATTTATGAATAAAATAACTTTAATTTATACATAAATTTATTTCCTTAATTTATTTTTATAAGTTTTTTTAATATCTAAAACCACCTATAATATGATAAGATGAATGAGATAAAAGAAAATTGTGCTAATGAGATGTTTGATTATTTAAAAAATAAAAGGTTTGACATTTATGAGTGTTAAAATATCTTTATTCATGTCTTTCATATACTACATATATGTTTGATTTAGTAAGCTGATTATAAGATATAAAAAAGCCTTGATTTAGTCAACCTCAAACAAAATGATCAGCTAAACAATTTTAAAAATATCAAAAGAATGGACTGCATAATAATAATAATAATAATAAAAAGTTGGTTTTATTTTAAAATATAATACTCCAACTAAAATTGGTTGACATAAATGGTAGCAACTTGTGTCTTTAATAAAGTGATTTATTATTTATATATCGATAATGTTACTTTATGATGTAATAAATCATATTTAGGATTATATATATTTTACTTTGAATTATGAAATAAAACATATTAGGAAGGAAAACACTTCCATTGTGTATAATATGTGGAGCTTAAAAATTGAATTGTTGTTGGTGCTAATTTAATTGGTAGCTTCTTCTATTAAGGCCTTTAACATATCCACCAAGTATGGTCCCAACACCTTTTACATCTAATTTGGTTGTCTTTTTGTTGTCTATGAATTAAATGCAATTAGAATGGTGTTGTAAAATGTGAACAAGTATTGCAACTTGAGAGGTATTTTAGAGATTTTATTGGTTTTTTTTTCCTATTTATTGGTAGACATATATGTCTTTATGTTAGATGCTATATATATATGTTGTGGAATTTGCCTTTGACAAAGGATAGTAGATACTTTATATGCTGTGGAATTTGCTTTTGACAAAGATAGGTAGAGATACTGGTGGAGAGTGATGTATGAACTTGTCAATCGTGGGTTACCAATAGATCTAAATAGATTGTGAAATTTTATGCCACAATTATTAGATATGAATTTTGTCCATAATAGATTACTCTAAGTATTTATATTTATAGGCTTATTTCTTGATTAGATGAGATTTGGTTTAGTCTTTGTATTTCTTTTATATATTTTTCTTTTATTTTTGTGTTATGTTCCAAATGATTGATATGAATTGAAGTTTAGTTAGAATGGCAAATTAAACAATAATAATTTTGTATACTTTTTTGTTTTAAAAATAAACTTACATAGTGTAATTACGATGGTTAAAAAATAATCACTTGAATAAATAAAAAGATAAATATATATATATATATGTTTTTATCAATTAGTGTTCCTATCAAAAATGAGTTCGGAGAGTATAACTCGACGAGGACTCCATGTTTCTTATGGAACGAGCTTTTAGTTAGTTTCTAATGAGAGGGAAGATTCACCTGTAAAAGACTCTCCGATGTTTAAGTCACTAAGAGTACAAAAGTAAATTTTTAATTGTATAAAACTTAAAGAGTATGAAATAATCTATATTGTACTCCCTGAAGAATGAATATTTATAATAATTTTATTAGATGATATCATCTGAATGAACCATTACGAGTCTTTTGAATTGACCACATGACAGTTATTCATTATTCTCTAAATAGTCGTTCATCATTTAAGACTCATTAATTAAGTCGTTTTACTCATGATGATAATCAGTGATGGCAAGTTTGGTTAAGAGATACATATAATCACCCGAATTCTTTGGCATTGCAAATCTTATAGTCGGTACCGGAATTCTTTGGCATTGCAAATCTTATAGTATGTACATATATATAATTAGGTTTATATTTTATAGTTATTATGAACCGTAAAAGTGTCATGCTTTATTTTTTCTAATTTTTCAAAGAGTTACAACCGACCATGATGATTGAACGGGCAGACATATATCACCAGAAATTTCAAAGGTTTAGTAATTGATTCGGTAATTGAGATATTTAAGCTTTTATGTTCTTTTATCCAAATATATTCCAAATTCGTAATGAACCTCTAAGATATTGCACTTAAAAGTAAAACAAAAAACAAAAAGGTACTCATAAGTTCTAAGTTAATATTAAAACTAATGCATAAGTATAAATAATATTAATGTATTTATTAATTTATTGGCTTATATTAAGATTGGAGGTTATGAATTGGTAGAAATTATATATTGTTCATTTCTACTGTCTATTAAAGAAGAAGAATCTTATATTATCGAAATATTTTTTTATAATATTTCTTATAAGCTATAATGAAGCAAACTTATTTAGTATCAAAATTACAAAATAAATCTATATTATTAACACACTCTATTTAAGTTAGTGCTTTTAAAATAACTACATTAATATAATAATCAGTATAATCAATAAATTACTAATTAGACAAAAATAAAAATTGTAGATCTTGATTTAGACTTAATTGTATTAAATATTTTATTTTAAGAAGCCTCCTAATATATTGACCTAGATAAAAAGAAACTATCGGGAATGTAGAACTGAACTTTTGTGAGAACTAAATGCAATTGTAGATGTTTTTTTTTTATCAACAAAAAATAATGAATAAATAGAACTATTTCATGGTGATTCAATCCTTATACAAAATAATAGATAAAGACAAATCTAACCTTACAAATCATTTTCAACAGAAAGAACAAAATCATCACATATCATAAGATAATAGACACCTAACTCTACTTAAAACAATTACACTAACAACTCAACCTGTCATAGCGAAACAACATCAACATCAACATCACCAACCACCAAACACCCCACACAAACATCCAACCAAAGACTATCAAAGTAAACTAAATCAAATCATATTAAGGCAGAGGAGCAAGACACCAATCAAAGAAGGAAAATTGAGCAGTGTGATTCTTAGAGGTAACCCAAGACCAAGCTTTTAGTTGGGCTAAAGAGAAAATTTATGAATGATCCTCCACTCCACCATTGAAGATGGCCTTATTCCTATGGCTCCAAATCTCCCTAACAACAACAATCCATACACTCCTCAAAACAGAGTTAACAAATGTAGATGCATTATAGATATAAAACTGAATGAAATGTGAGAAGAAATCAAGAGGGGTAACCGACACCAAACCTAACCAAGTAAAGCACTGATTCCAGACTAGCCAAGTTATTCTACAACCAAAAAACAGATGGTTAATAGATTCCTCTCGTACACCACACAGACAACAGAGAACACTTTGAACCACAAGTCCACGCCTAACCAAATTAACTTTAGTAGCAATCTTGTTTTCCAACACCCTCCAAGCCAACACCTGGGCCGCAGGCAAGGCCTTTATACTCCAAAAAAGTTTGTATAGATACGGGTACTCCCCTATTCTTTCCCCCTTCACAATACCATAAGCAGAATTAACCGAAAATTTTAAAGATGTACCATCTTTCCAAGACCAAGAAACATTAGAACCCAAATTAAGACTCAACCGATTTATCTCCTCGAGCAGTTGACGCACCTGGACCATCTCCCACTCAAACAAACTTCTTCGCCAAACTAAATTTCACCTCCAAACATTGTCTACCCAATTCCCACAACCCTCCAAGAAAATTTTTTTATCACCACACAAAGAGAATAATCTCGAGAATTTGCCTTTCAAGGTAACATTCCCTACCCATCTGTCTTCCCAGAACTTAATACCCTTCCTGTTACCGAGTTCCCACTTAAAGTGATATTCGTAATTACCACCCTTTCTTTCATCCTCCACACCTCTTCAAGTCTCGCCAACAAAAAAACCCATTCATAATTAGACACTTTCAGACTTATTTTGAGAAAAGTAAAAACACATAACCAGAAGTTACAGCTTTGCAGCTTGAACAAGAGAAAAAGTAGATTGCAGCAAAAACTGAAAGGGGGGAATAAGCCAAAATGGTAGTCATTTAGAGCCATATTTTGTTGCAGAAAAGTTTCAAGGGTCACTGTTTTGGTTCCACCACCAGTTCAACAAATTTTGGAAGTTAGTTTTATTTTATTTCTTTTGTCTTACAATATTTTGCACGTTAGTTTTGTCGCTCACTCTTCCCCATTACACGACACACAGGAAAAAAAGCCCATGTACTTTATTTTTAAAAGCTAAATACCCAAGATAACCTAGTCGTTGGTCGTTTTAAGCAGGGAAAACAGAATAGAGGAAGAGAAAGTAAATAAATAATAAAAACTCAAATAAATAAATGAAGAATATTGGGATCAACTTATTCGTATTTCAGGACTAACCATCTCAATCTTTAGTTTTATTTTATAGTAATATCTCTTATTAATGGGTGATAAATACTACAATTTTTTTCCTTTTCATTTTTGATATATATATATATATATATATATATATAATATTTAAGATAATTATCTTTTTTCTCGTTATTAATATATAATATTTGTCAAAAAATTTATTTTAACTGATGTACACGCTTTTTTTTTAAGATTATTCTAAATTGTGACTTTTTTTTCACATAAAATATTTATTACTTGCATAACTACATACAACATCTCATTATCACCATTTTAAATTTTTATTCAAATAAATTATTTTTTATTTCATCATTTTATCAAAAGAAGAGTTAAATAAAAAATAATCTATTATCTCAACACTATAGATATTAATTGAAAAAATATTTTCAAAAAATAATTAATTATTAAAATAAAATAAAAATTAAATTATAATTTATTTGAACAATATATAATTAACATTTCTTCGTTTTATGTGTATACTTCATATTATTATTTACAGGGATAATAAATACAAATTTAACTTTTCTGATATTTCTATATTTTGTTTTTTATATTAATAAAGTGGAGAGAATTGGAGTAGTTAATAACACATTTCACTAGAAAGATGATTCTTTTATATGAGAGATCACTAATTTACATCTATGATCAATTAATTTGAGTTCTTAAAGTATAATAAGATAAAACCGTGAGATTAAGAGCATACGAGTCTTATTTGCGATTAAGAAAAATACAATTTTTTATATCTTTTGTTGGTGTTATATAGGTAGGTATACGAGAAGAAAACAAGTTGGTTTACGATACCTTACAACGTGTGGAAAATAAATTATAAATTATAATGACTTTATATAAAGATTAAACACTAAAATCATTTTTAATTTAAATATATTATTTTAATATAAAATTACTGATGGCCAATAATATATATATATATATATATATATATATATATATATATAACGTGTGGAAAATAAATTATAATGACTTTATATGAAGATTAAATACTAAAATCATTTTTAATTTAAATATATTATTTTAGTATAAAATTACTGATGGGCATATATATATATATATAAATGTAAATTTTCACTCTATCTTTATATTTTCTCCTTCCATCTTCGTAGTAACTATAAAAATTTAATTTTAATCTTTTGAAATTTTTTAAAAATAACCTTACATTAAGCATAACCTTATATTTCTAAATAATCTCAGTTTTATATTTCCACACTTTCATACTTCCCTTCTTGTAACATTTCTATTTTTTTATGAAATATTTGAGGGAACAGTTCTATTATTTGAACGTCTGAAATAATTAACGAGAAGATCGTTGTAATTAACTATCCCTAATGTAAATATATACTTTTTAGTTTTAGTGCAAAGATATATTTTTTTGTTTCGTATTCTATTTTTGCACCTTATTGATTTTTTCTAAGTTTTATGACTTTTAAAAAAAATAAAAAAAACACATTCTATCACTAATAAAAATACCATAAAATTTATCTTAATCATAAAAAAAAAACATTAACCACTGTCACCACTAACAATTATCATCACTTAAAGTAAAAAGAAAAATATATCACTCTCCATCATATTAAAAAGATATTTATGAAATTTAAAATACATAAATTTCAAATAATGTATAGGAGAATTTGGCATATTATATATATATTATTTTTATTTTTAAAAAATAAAAAGTAATAAATGCCATGGGCCAACCCCTACCGAGAACGTGCGTCAGTCCCTGAATGGAAGGAGAGAAAGTGCATTTATTGAAAATGCCTAATTGAGGGTTCGTTATCTTACCACTTAAAACAAACTTTCAAATTGAATATTTTCTGGTGAAAGCTGGTGTATTAAGAAAAATAGAATAGATAGAAATATAGTACAAATATGAGAAAAACACAACTTAATTAATAAAAACGCTTACTATACAATTTGTAGGAGTTTTAAAATGATTAGTATACAGTGTAGCTTCCTGATTGTTTGAGAATTTCAATTAAATCTTTAAACTAAATTTTTTATAATTAAGTATTTGATATTCTACAATTTTCTAATTGACCCTTTATGAGATTCTTTGTACAAACTTCAAAAATACAAGTACAAAAATTATAGATGATTTTAATTTTAAAGACCTAATTAAAAATTATTGAAAGTTCATAGGCCCATTAAACCTTTTAAAAATTTAACATACATATTTTCATAATGACCTATACATAAAAAGTTCAGGTTTACCTTTTTTTTTTAAATTGCAAAGGACAACACTAATATCAACATATTTATTTCGTTTTTGGCTCCTACAATCTATTACCACACTCCATCATTGATTATGGAGGACCATTTTTTAAATTTTCAATGTCTTGGCATGGCTGGAACGATGTCCTGCATCTGCAACAACAATAATAACAATATATAATAATAATACTAATAATAAATAATATTAATACTATAATAAAATCAAATATTTTAAAAATACTTTTTACTTTTCTTTTTTTCCACCAAACAACTTCTATTGTATTATATTTTTCGTTGAGTGACGATTCACTTACTCCAAATTTTTTTTTTTTTCAATTTTAACCTTCTATCTTATTTTACATCAAGAGTTTAAATTAGTGAGTTCTAAATGCATGTTTATTATCAATAATATGAAAACAATGATCTTTATGATAAAATGTGTTCCTAATTATTGAAACTCTCCGTATATTCTTTTGTTGTGTACTTACACATACATAAGATAATTATGATATTTAATATATTATAATTTTAAAATGTAATTAAGTGTAAATATTGATATAAAATATATACACAAAATGTGAAAAATGTTCAATATATACTATTTAAATAAGTTAAAATTTAATTTTTATTATAATTAATATTTTTTGGAATTTTTTTTTCTCTCTTTAACATCTATGTTATGTTGGGATAATGCATTATGTTTTATTTAACTCTTTTTTTGATAAAAATAAATAAATTAAATTTATTTAAATAAAAATTAAAAAAGGTGATAATGAGATATTGTATGTAGTTATGCATGAAATAAATTTTGTATGTGAAAAAAAAAAAGTCACAATTGAGAATATTTTCAAAAAAAGAATTGTGTACATCAAATAAAATGTTTTTCTTTTATTAGAGTTAATTGTCTAAAAAAGTTATAGTTATATATATATATATATATATATATATATATAAAGAAAGAAAAGAGAGAATTATAATACTTGCAGAGGATTTCAAGAGAGGTTATTTTTTTTATAGGAAAAGATAATTAATGTATATTTATGACTCGTTAATCTGAGTTCTTAATGTAAAATAAAATTGACTATTAAGATTCCCATTTAAGTGAATATATATATATATATATATATATATATATGAAAGAATATGAATAATTATTTATATTTTTGAATTAAATAAAAAATGTTTAAGTATTATTTATTACTAAAAAAAATCATTAAATAGTAAGTAAATTTAGAGACAAAAAATATTAGTCACTGTATTAACTAGGTTAGAGAATAAAAAATTATTAATATCTAATATGGTTTCTATTATTAATAAAATATTATAAAATAATTTATAAATTGGTATCTTAATTAACTATCAAAGTTTTAGCTACTAATATTTTAGATTTTAAGTTAATCCTTAAAAGATTAATAGAGACTAATTTAGAACTTAAGTAATTAGTAACTAAAACCTTTGTAGTTAATAGTTAAATACCAATTTAGAAACTGCTTTGTAAATTTTTATTAATAATATAAACTATTTTAGATATCAATAATTTTTTAGTTTATAAAATGATATATAATTTAGTCAATATAGTGACTAATTATTTTGCTCTCTAGAATAGTTTCTGTTTAATGACTTTCTTGTAGTGTATCTTCTCATTTGTTTTGGCTGAATTACAAATTGGGAGACTTAGATGATTTCTTTCTCAGTTTTCCATGAATTCGATCGTTTCAACATTCAGTGTCTCTCCTCCCTTTCTTCTCCGTTCCCCAAAAAACCTCCCCTCTTCAAGGTGTGTTTCTCCCTCTTTATAGTGTTTGGAAGCTTCGTGAATGTTTTCTACCCCTATCTTGGTGGAGTCATTATAGACTTATTCTTGTATTATTTTTCAGTATTGTTTACTTATTCCTCCTCCATCCCACGATTTGGATAATCTTTATTCCTAGTTGAGGACACTCCTATTATTGGAGATTTCATAAAATTATTTTTTTTAAGGATGTTTCCTGAAATGAGATATTTACTAAATAGTGTTTAATTCAACTTATATACCGACTTACTCAAACACCTCAACATGACATACTTAGTATTTATTCCAAATTGAATAATTACTTTTATTTGATAATAGGTCGGTCAATTGACTGACCTAACCGGACAAAATACTATCTTTTACAAAATATTTTTTTACTTTTGTAATATATTACCCAAATAATTATATATTTTATTAGATAAATAAATTGGAATATTGAATAATAATTATTGATGGTATTTAAACATTATTGGTAATTATTATCCATTAAACTTTAATATAATTTTTTTTACATTTACTTGATTATAAATTATTTAAAAAATTAAATATCATTTACTAACATTTATAAATGTGATACGCTAAATTGTACACGATAAAAAAAATTTGAAATACACTAACAATTTTTTTTAAGTTAATTTCTTATATTTCTTTGTTTTCTTCTCTTGTTTTCTTTTTATGATAGTGATATTTTTAATATGTTTCTTGGATCAATTACATCGATCTAAAGACATTATTATGTAAATTAAAAAAACAAACAAAATATCAAATTGTTTAAAAATTATTTAAATTTATCTAAATACATAATTATAATTAAACATCTATTTTATTAACTATTTTTTACTATTATTATAATATCCCAAAAGCATAAAACTTAACTAATTTAAAAATATATACATAGGTTGTTCTTAAATATTTCTTGAAATATAATACATTCAAATTTAAACTAAAGTTTTTCAAAGTAAATAAAAAGGAGAGATCCTTTATATCTTCATTGATGTCTTTATATTTGTAATATTGAGCACGATCATAGTATTTGTAATGTATTCAATTTATCACACAAAGTTCAATACGATTACATTTAACACGTGTTTTGTAATGGTTTGTCTAGTTATTCACTTGCACCTCAACACCAATCTTTTGAGACTTTTTTTTTTTATTTTTTTATTTTATCAATAATAAAAAATACTCAAATATGAATCACTTTAACTTTAGAGTGATCAACCCTTGTACATAACTTATACATAATTATAGCTTTTTCCCTATAATGAAATCATCCTTTGAGACTGTGATTACTCTCATGCTCCAATGGGTGATAGTTCTCTATCCAATTCTTATAAATTATTATTTATATTAGGATACTTTCACATATTAATTCAAAACAATCAAATTGTTACATTCAAATACTAGATCCCATGAAACCACCAGTCAAAACTAAATTAATATAAATATAAATTTCAAGCTAATATAACCACAAAATTTAAAAAATCATATAATTCCTATTAAATAATCAAATATGTTCAATCTGCATTAATATAAACATCAGATCTCATTTCATTTGAATAAATTCTAATTTCGTCATCATAAAAATTTCTGTCAACAATACACCATACTAATTTATTAACAAATATCTAGCCTAGGGTTCAATCTAAAAGGAAATTTCAATCTTTCATAAACAATATATTCTTTAACTCAAAATAAACTTCAAAAACTAAATAAGTATTTCCCTTACTTTAGAATCTATATTTTTTTTTTCAAAAACATACCCATAAAACAGAGAACATAGATTTTTTTTTAACTTATTTCTAGGAAGCCTAACTAAAAGACCAAACACATAACTATATACTCACATTAGCAAAAATTCACCTTTCTAGGTCATATTTCACATACAACAATAAAAACTCACCTATACCAACTAAATAAAGAATTAAAAACTATAACTCTGCAAAAAAAAAAAAAAAAAAAAAACTTACTCAAAATAAATATTTAATTGGCTCAGATAGTCCTAAAACTATTTATCCTCTAGGTGGTGAACTCTAAAATCTTAAAGAAAAGGTAAGAGACTTTTCTCAACCTATAGATAAAATGATTAAGAAAATGAAGAATTAATTTATTTTATATTATATATAACCTTATAATTTAAAATATTAAAATAGTACAATTTTTTTTTTACAATTATAATGTAATAACTTTTAAAACATAATTTATGTGATTTTTCTAAAATTTATTATTAACATTCATAAATATTAATATTTATTATAAATTAATGAAATTGTGTTTATATTATATGTGTAATTGCTAACGTGATATTCTTGGATTTACAAAAATTATATTTAGTTTTGGTCCATCCCTGATTTCAACGTCACCTCCTAAAAAGTCATTATCGGCAACTTTTTAACAGCAAATTTGCACACAAAACTTATTCATTTCATAATATAATATGTACAATCTTCACAAATTAAATTTGGAGGATTTACCTTGATAACATATGTAATATATTTACTAAAATACAAATTATTAAAGTAAAATTGTAAATTTAATTAGAAAACGACATTAACTATATCTATAATATTATAAGTTTTGTCTTAATTAATTACATATGAAAATAAATAAATTCATAAGACGAGTAATTTCTTCTATTTATCACCACTTGTATAGCAAACATGGGTGTTAGATTCAATTTCGTATGTTAAGAGGATTTTCCTGTATATCCAATAAACATTATTTAAGAAAGTTAAAGTTAATGACACTTTAAGTATTTTTTTTTAATTTATTAAAATATCTTTTAAAAGTAAAATCGTAATAAAATTTTGAATTTTAAAATAAATAATATATCAAATACTTGATTCAAATGATATTATCTTAATGAATTTGAATTTAAAACATTAATGTGGTAAAAAAAAATTAAAAAAATCCTCTTATAATCGACTAAGATCACAGACTTAAGGAAGGTAGAAAAGAGATAATAAAGTCCACCCACATTGATATTTATAACATAATATTTAAATATTTTTGCTAAATAAGTTAGGTGCAGTTACTTTCATTAAGATTGAGCTTGACGATTTTTATAAAATCCATGAAAGACCGAAATAGTGTCCCTTTCATAGTATTATTTTTCAAAAAAATTGACCAACTATACATATAAAATAGAAAGAGAAAATTGATTTTCAAGACTCATTAATCTGTCTACTTTAAAACATACATTACGTATTTAGCTATATATGATCTCCATCTCCTTCAAGCTAAAAATAAGAATACGTAAAATGTAGCAACAACATGGTAACGAAAAGTTTGAAAAGGAAAAAACAATGAAAAGTTAACACATAAAATATAAAATGATTTATTTAAATTAAAGTCAAATACAGCAAACTATCTGGGTTATGAGTACAAGTAATGAATTCGTTTTGTGAAATGGAGATATTAATTATATTGTCAAGATATATATATATATATATATATATATATATATATATATATATATATATATATATTTTATTATTATTATTATTATTTTTTTTTTGAAAAGAAAATCACGTGACCAGAAAGGAAGACAGAAAGATATGGCCAAGGTGGCCAGGACCATTGCAGTTGAAGTTTGCTTCACACCCCATCCTTAGCTAACGTAATATATTCCTGATTACTATTAATATTGAGTTTGTTACCAACGTTATAATGTAATACATAATCCTTAATTTTTATATTGTAAAACCCGTAACCCTCCTCCCCTCATTTTTTTTTTCTTTTCTTATTTTCTAAACCTCTATCTCTATCCATCTTTCTTTCCATTATTTCTTCAATTTCTCTCTCATAACTCATTTATTTCAAAATTTAATCACCTTGCAGTAGTTGAGGAGTCAGACTATATTTATCTTATCAGATTTTCAAATATAGTAAGTTCATTTTTAATTTAAAAATCTTTTGTTATTTGTTTTATTTCAGGATTTAATCATCAATATTGATGAAGACAGTTGAGAAAAGTGTTCCTTTCAACTTATTTTACCACATACAGAATATTTATGATATTTGATTAATATACTTTATGTCTCTAGATTCTGGAGTGATTTTCCTCTTGGAATTAAAGTTTCTACTGGAATAAAAAATTTAAGGTAAGGGAAGTTATCTATGTTTTGAATAGAACTTTTGTATAGTTGATTTAGTTAATAAGTTGATCTAGTAATGAGTTTGTATATGTTAGAGTATAAAGTTAATTAATTTTAATTTGATTATGGTTGACAAGTTTGTGAGTTTTAAAAGTTAAAATTACATTGAGATGATGAAAGAATAATGTTTGAATAAATTTAGTTTGGATTGGTCTTTTTGAACTATTTAGAAGTTGTATGGTTTGATTGTTCTTCAAATGATCTTTTAACAAAAATTATTAATTAAACTTCTTTCTTTTTCTTTCTTCTCTTCTTGTATCTTCAATGTATGAATGATTGATATACATTGCATTGCATGTAAATGATATGCATAGGAGAATAATGAAATTATATGAATTTGAGATCATACATTTGTGAGAATGTATGAGTTGTTGATTGGTTTGTGTATTAAGTATTGACACTTATGTTTTAACATAGATCATTTTGTTGGGTATGAAGCCATGATCAATTGGGTTGGGCTGAGTAGACACTATGTTTTAGTGATTGGGCTTAATCATTGTGTCCCCTTTATTATCTCTATTTATCTCTATTTAAATAGATCATTGTACTTGTAATTTGTGTGCAACAGAATATAAATAAACCTAATAGTTGCCCGTGTGGATGTAGGTTGCAGTTGGCGACCGAATCACGTTAATTTCTTGTGTTGTTCTTGATTTTCTGCAGTTGATTCGTGATTGTGTGTGTAGCTTCCGCGTGCGTTTTTCCCAACAGTGGTATCAAGAGCTTTGGTTCATTTACACACTAGAGATCTTATCAGCAGAAATTATTCGACGAGACGTGAAAATTGCGGCTAGGGTTTCGTAGAGGCGGCAGCAGCATCCCAAAACTAGCGTTTCGCAGAGGCGGCAGCGGCATACCAAAGCTAGGGTTTTGCAGGGGCTGCAGCGACGTCCCAAAGCTAGGGTTTTGCAGGGGCTGCAGCGGCGTCCCAAAGCTAGGGTTTTGCAAGGGCTGCAGCGGTGTCCCAAAGCTAGGGTTTTGCAGAGGCTGTAGTGGCGTCCCAAAGCTAGGGTTTTGCAGGGGCAGCAGCGGCATCCCAAAGTTAGGGTTTCGCAGGGGCGGCGGCAGGTCGCGTTTTCACGGTGAATAGGTGCAGGTGCTTGCGGTGAGTGAGACGGCACGGAGGTGCAGTGAGATGGCAGAAGACGGAAGGTTCCGAATTGAAAAATTCGATGGTACAGATTTCAGTTGGTGGAAAATGCAAATCGAGGATTTGCTAGTTCAAAAAGATTTGGACGTGATTTTTGGTGAGAAGCCCGAAAAGATGACTGAAGCACAGTGGACAAGTTTGGATCGGAAAGCTATGTCCGTTATCCGACTCTCGTTGACCAAGAATGTTGCGTACAATATTCTGAAGGTGAATACAGCGAAAGGGATCATGGAAGCTTTGTCCAATATGTACGAGAAGCCATCTGCTGCTAACAAGGTATTTCTGATTAGAGAACTGGTGAACACAAGGATGAAGGAAGACAGTCGAGTTACTGAGCATATTAACAATATGAATTCGATCTTAGCCAAACTTACGTCAGTAGGCATTAAGTTCGATGATGAAGTTCAAGCTTTACTACTGCTATCGTCTTTGCCTGACAGTTGGTCCGGAACGGTTACAGCGGTTACCAGTTCAGCAGGGCCTGATGGATTTACTTTTGAGAAGATTCGTGATCTCGTTCTTGGCGAAGATGTCAGAAGAAGGAGTTCCGGGGAATCTTTGGGTGACTCGCTAAATGTCATCAGAGGTAGAAAAAATAGCAGAGGTAGTGGGAGCAAGAACAGAAGGAGTCAGTCAAAGACTCGAGATTGCTCGAAGGTAACATGTTGGAACTGCAAGGAGTTGGGGCATTTCAGGAATCAATGCCCAAACGAAAAGCAAGTCAACATTGCAGAATACTCCGCGGACGAGGACCTCTTAGTCTGTTGCGCGGATAGCAGTGTGGATTCCTGGGTCATGGATTCTGGTTCTTCATTTCATGCTACCCACAGCAATGAAGCATTGCAGAATCTGATTATTGGAGACTTTGGAAAGGTAAGACTAGCAGACGATAGAACTCTTGATGTTACGGGCATGGGTGACATAGTGTTGAAGACGCCAGTCGGTTTCTGGACTTTGAAGGATATCAGAGTTGTTCCAAGCTTGACGAAAAGTTTGATTTCTGTTAGGCAGTTGGACGAACAGGGACATAATGTGAAGTTCGGAAATGGGCAGTGGAAGGTTGTCAAGGGAAATCTTGTCATGGCTCGCGGAAGAAAGAGAGGTTCATTGTATATGGTCGAATTACTGTCTGAGGGAGGGACCGTCCCAATTCAGAAGATAAACAAAGTCCGGTTCACAGAATCTCGTGGGCAGAAGAGGGTTGTCTTTGCAAGGAAGAAATCCAGAGCCACAGGTCAGATTCAGGATGAATGAGCATGGAGAGGTTTAGGTAGACCAGTCAGACGTACTTGTGGCAGTGGGAGCACGGGTAGTGCTTCAGCTAAGGTGCCCAGAAGACAGTGGGTTAGGAGAACCAGTATTCCAGCTGTTGAAACATCTCCAGAAAATTTCTTGCTGAGTATGGAGAGTGTTTGTTCTCAAGATGTTCCAAGATCTGGCAGTTCGTGTAAGTGGGAGCCGGTAGGAACAGAGGACTGGTCAGTGGCAGTTTCAGCCATGACGAACGTATTGAAACTCAAGGGAGTTTCTGTGAAGCCTTCAAGATGATCAAGAAGGCTGGTGGCAACTAGTGGTGGAACATTGAGTTCCGGTGATAGATTACAGAAGTACATATACACAGTTGAAGCGCAGGTGAACATTGTTCCGTGACTTCAAGTGGGAGATTGTTGGGTATGAAGCCAGGATCAATTGGGTTGGGCTGAGTAGACACTATGTTTTAGTGATTGGGCTTAATCATTGTGTCCCCTTTATTATCTCTATTTATCTATATTTAAAGAGATCATTGTACTTGTAATTTGTGTGCAACAGAATAGAAATAAACCTAATAGTTGCCCGTGTGGATGTAGGTTGCAGTTGGCGACCGAACCACGTTAAATTCTTGTGTTGTTCTTGATTTTCTACAGTTGATTCGTGATTGTGTGTGTAGCTTCCGCGTGCGTTTTTCCCAACACATTTAACTTCACTAATGATCTAAGTCATATAGTGATTGCTTGTAGTTACACGGTATTGATTATGTGAACTTACCCCTAATCTTTTCTCTTATATATGGATCCATGTTGGAACCATATGATTGTTGATGATGATATTATAATGAAGTTGGATTGTGGTGATTCACTATTGTTGAGTATTATATGATTATGATTGATAAAAAATTAAATTAAATAAAATTATATATATATATTAATGATAAATCTAATTGATTATTTTTACTTATATTTTTTGTATGTTATAATTTTATTTTTGATAGCTTACTCTTGTTTTGCAATGATGACTAGACACAACCATATATACTTAGGTATAGGATAGACTTTGGAAAAAGAATGAAGAACATTGTTTTATTTTATTTACTTCTGTAAGATTTTTATTTTTTTTTTACATTTTAGGGTGTCATATATATCACTACTATATCATATGATTATTTATAATAAAAACTTTGTTTATAAAATTTGATTATTGAATTTAAAACTTGGGTTAATTATAGATGATTTAATATGAATACATAGAGAAAATAAGAATAAATAATAAATAAGTTGAGAAAAAGATAAATAAATAAATAAAATAAAATATTTAATTCTTTTGGTAAAATAAAAAAAAACGTTTTAAAAATGGTATAATTCAGTTCATTGATAGAAAAAAAGAGTAACAAATAAAAAACTTCATAAATTTTATTTTTCATCCATCAAACCGACCAAATTGATCTATTTATATAAAAAAAAAAAAAAAACTTTAAGCTAAACAATTATGCATGTTTTTGGAATTTTTTTTTTGGGACTCTATATTTAGATTTTGATTTGGGATGGAATAGTTAATCATCTATAATAGAATAAGAATATAATAATTTGAAAAAAATAAATACTTCCTTATTATGACATAAGCACAAAAGAATGCATTTGGACGAGAAGTGAATTTAAGGAAGCCAACAAAAGTGAAAGATAATGGAAGATGATGATGTTTGAATTTACAGGAAAAAAAAGAGTAAAAGTTCAAAAGAAATGAAAGAAAAATTTGTAAAAATTTCACAGTGATTTAATTGATATAATAAATTTAAAATGATATATTTATAAAATAATCAAATTATTTTTATTATTATACATTATTTTTTAATTAAATATAGATTAAAAATTGATTATTATTATTTAATAAATATAATGATAATAATATTATTACGACTTTTTCTTATTTTACTTATTATTATATTATTATAATTATCTTTTCTTATTTTATAATTTTAGTATTTTAGTATTTTTTTATTTTTATCAATATCTTATTATTATTTTATATATATTTATTATTATATTTATGTTCTCCTCATTTTTGTAAATGCTATAATGTTAAATTATATTATATGAAATCTCAAACATATAAAACTATAAATAACTAAAATGTTAATCCTTAAAAATTTAGAGCCACGAAAAGTAACAAGTGACAAGCTTAAAATTAAATGATAATAACAATAATAATAAATTAATAAAAATAGACAGTCGCCAAAAAAAAAAAAACACAAAACTTCAAAAATTATATAACTAAAATTAATATATTCAATATAATTAATGTGTCAATTTTAAAAAATTGATACATTTATTTAGTAAAAATCACTAGTTTAAAAAATAGATACATACAATAAATAAATTTCCAATTACTACTAAGAAGAAAAAAAAAAACTAGTACATGTCAAGATAGTATCAATGATGATAAAATTGAATATTTTAATTAATTATATATGATTTAAAAGAGTCAGTGTTCTTTTAAACTTATTATAAGGTTACTATAATGTAGAGTGCTCGAAGGTGAAGGTGACTGGGCCAAAAGAAAAGGGTGCGCTCAGCACTTCGTTCACACACAAGAGATCCTTCTTCCTTCTCGTCTTAGGTATTTCGATGGTGATGGTTTTTTTCATGATAAATATTCATTCTTATTCCCCTACTTTAGTGTCTCTTTTCTCCAAAGTCTAATTTTGTGTGAATTAACTCTTCTTCAAACAAAATTACAAATTGTTAAAAATACAAAACAAACATCAAGAAACTTTTGTCCCAAATAAGGTATCCAATCCGACTTATAGTTTGAACCAAAAGTTACTTTTAGGTCGAAAGAATTTCAAATCCGAAGAAAATTGTCATATCATCCTAATACATTTTACATTAACTAAAAAATTGTTACCATGATTCACCTTGTCAACAATAGCTTCTCGGTCCTCATCATGCCACCAGAGAGCTTTGAAGGTTTGCCATCATCAGCCGGTATCATTGACAAAACTACCTCATGGAATCATCTATATGTCAAGCACATTAAGTGTAAACCCATGTAGCTCGATTACACAAGATTATACGAGAAAATTTTCCTTAGAAACCATTCAGCTACTGCTATTACGGGAGCCAAGAGACTGGCTTAAAATTAAAAAAAAAAAAAAAAAAAAGAAACAACGAAAAGACAAACTGAGGACCATCATTCACACCTTTAACTGTAAACACAAAACGGAATGGAACGCATGTGTACGAACGTTAATAATCTATTATTATAACATCATTCACAGTGAAAGAGATACCAAAATACGCATGTCAACTTTCCTTCTGAATTCAATCATTTCACTGAAGCTGGACAACTTTAGCCACCTCCAGATTTGAGTGTATTGCTCAACCTATATAACAAGCTCAAATTAATATTGCCCAAAATAATAACCGCGATTTGTAACAGGTGTTATGTATTATAGTTAGAGGCAGTGTAATATCTCAAAGAAGGTATTATGTTAATATTGTGCAGAATAATTGACATCTGCAGATAAGAACCACAAAAGCAAATGATACAAATTCAGATTTTCAAGAGACCAATATAAGCGAAGTTATCATTCATATTTCTAAACCTTAGTAGCTTCATATTTTCAGGAAAGACAAAAAAGAAAAACCTCACGCCAGGTCAGTGGTATGATATTATTAGATAGGGTTCTCTATCAGGAAACATATGAACTTTCAATCTTACATATTTCACTCATTAGAATACATCCATTCAGGTCAAATGACATAAGTAACTTGACAGTCATCTATTAGAAAATAACACTTAGATCTGCACTTTATTCTATGGAGATAAGAGATCCATACAAATTGTTCTATTTTTTCCTTTTTTGTTATAAAAAATAAAAGAGCAAAAGGAAGGAGATATAAGGAGAGAAAAAAATCCTTAAAATATAGAAAAGAAATGAAAACTAAAAGGCAAATATATAGCAAAGGCACCAAATATCTATGGATATTTCAAATCGTAATTCCCTTGAAACAACCTTCTATAATTTGACTTACCAGTCCAGGCCCTCGAAAAGTCCCTCTCCTTTTATTGCAGAAGTTTTGAAAATAGCCCATTGGCGATTTTTGATCTTGTGTAACTCTAGAGCCTCCGTCACTGCAGCATCATCAAGTGCACCAGGAAGGTCCTGTATGTATAGTAAAAAGAGACAGTTTAAAACAAATTTATACATTTATTTTTCAAAATTTCAGTTTTACATACAAGGTATATGGCATGGCATGCATATAACAATTAGGCACAACTTAAAACTATCCTTTTGCATCACAATGTTGTAGTTTGCAATAAATTTCAGCCAATAATAAACAAAGAATGTGCTGGAAAGTGTGTTGCTAGCCATTATTCTTCTACTAAGAATATCACCTTCCTAACTGTTTTACATACCCATTATTTCCTTCTTATTTCCCAGGGGGAATACGAGAATCCAAAAAATATAGATCAAATTCTGACCTGTTTGTTTGCAAAAATGAGAACAACTGCACCTTTTAGTTCTTCCTCCTGGAGTAACGGTTCAGAGACAATTTTAGTATTAAGTATTATTTATGAAAACCTGAAATCACAATCATAGGCAATAGCCAGCCAATGCTATAGGAGAATAGAGAACAGAATAAATCAACAAGTGTACAACAACTTTAAAACTACATTTAAAACCCAAAAATTGAAAATATATTAATTTAAAATGATAAGTTAAAATAAAACACATCAATTATATAATTGTATGAACTTTGAGATGCGGAAACCACTTCAGAACCCTATTATAATTGCTAAACCTTCAACAACAACAAACTCTTTCCCAAGTAGCTGGAAGTGGCTGGCTACATGGAATGATGCCACGGAAATCAATTTAATCCCAATTCTTCACAAAAAGGCCATTTAGATTTAAATAACTTTTAAATGGTTTTATACTAAGTTTTCCAGGTGTTCCTCTAATAATTGTTCTATCCTATATCCATTCGATCATGTTGTCAAAGTGAAGCTTCCATTAGTCTTCTTTTCTCATATCCAAACCTTCTCAGGCTTGTTTGTATCATCTGTTCCACAATAGTTCAATTCCTACTTTCTCGAAACATTCATTCATTGATGATCTTATCTTTTCTTGTATGATCATTTATCCTGAATCAACTCAACATTCTCATCTTTGCAAGATTTATGTTATGCTCTTGTTCACTTTGTTGCTTAATACTCAATACTATATATCATTGATGTTCTTATGGCTATAGAACAAAACTTTCCTATTAGCTTAAGTGATACCTTTCTATCCCAAATAATACCTGAAGCATTACTCTATTACATCCTAAGCAATTGCTGAAGATTCACTGAACTAATAAAGCTTAGAAATGCAACTTAGAATCACCACTCTACTACAATACCAATTGCTGAAGTATCCAAACCAAGTTCTTAGATCAGTTTTCAAAATGACATGTAATTAAACAATTTTACACTCCAAACCTAGATTTAGTTGGAACAAGTTGTTGTAAGTGCCACGTTCACATTCACACTTTTCTCATCCTAATTGTTCATAATACAATGGTCGTGATATGTGTGTGTGAAAATAATTATACAAACAACACAAATTAGGAATGAGAAATACCTCCAGAATTGCATGGAACTCCTCCTTAGCTATCACAAGCCTATCAACGTCACTTGAATCAACCACATATATTATTGCCTGAGTATTTGGAAAGTAACACCTCCAATATGGCCTATGGACAAAAATTTAAAAATAATCAAATAAAAAAAAGGTTAGAAAAAAATGGACATTTCATCTATAGCATATATAGAGGCAATACAACATGGTTGAGTACAGTTTCTTTTTTATAGTTTTTCCCTTCAACTTGAAACTGTTACCTATCCAACTTACCCATTTTCTATCCAACCTGCCCCTCCTCTCCCCCTTATTAATTTTCCCATTTGTTGCTGCCTCAAAGTCCTCCTCTTCTTTTACATCTAACCCAGAAAAATAAAAATGCTGATAGACAGGCACAAAATGCCTATCTTTCTGCTACTATCAATTTCAACAATAGCCTTACTCCACTCGATGAGATCAATTATATGGATTACACAAAACCAACAAGCTTAGTTATATACCAAATTCTCAAGAACATTATTCAATGAGAGATTCAATTAATAATTTCCTCCAATGTTAGCTTCTCTCATCTCAACCACTTTTTACAAGACATAGAAAAATGTGAACCACTCCCCTCACCAATGTCTCCAACACCCTTTTTTACACATCTAAATCATGTTACTCAATGCTCGATAGGATAGGTGTCTTACCAATAACTTATAGAATCCATAGTTCCAAATCCTAAATAGCAGCGCAAAGCTGCTAGACCCAAAAACAATTTAGCGGGATAACCACTATTTTAAAATTTTTATATAGGTTACAATATATAAATATAAATTCTCAAAAATTATAAAAGTGCTCAAAATTAGTAACTTTCACAATTAACAATAAAAAGTCAGAGATGTCTTAAACAAAACATACAAATAAATACCAGCGAAAATCAAATACAAGTTTCCCATAGGAATCATCAATATTCATCAAAGGCCAAGTCTTCTTTAAAATTTTCAGTATTCATATCATCACTATTAGATTTCATTTTTGGATGAAATCAAAAAATACATTCCTCCCAGTAGCAGGCAGGGGTAGCTAGCCTCTACAGCTAAGTATTTAAAAACCTGATACAACAATCATTTGGTATCATGAACCTTGTGCGACTGCACATCCCACTTAACATACGCTGAAAGCACAGCAATCTCAGTTACATAGTAACTATCCCTATGGTTTCATAGTCAGTCAGCCCTAAGCCTGAGTGAAGGACAAGGTCTATGTTAGGCGCTCAACAACCAATCCAAAACTTGTAGTAACCTTGAATATTTACACATATCTTTATTATCCCATTTTATGGTTTGACTTTGATCCATTTACTTTTCAATATGCAAGTAGTTTGTTCCATTATGATGTTATCTACACATACTTTTTTTCAGCCTATCATGTGACACAAGTAATATAGAGGCAAAAAATGAGGTTGTCATTGGGCATAGAAACTCCTTGAAATAGTGCATTTTCACGATGCATACGCTCCTGACATGCATTTTAAGATAACATGAACAGAAAAGACATGCAGATGGCCATATGATTACAAAACAGCCCTTAAAAGCATAGAAAGTTCAATCTCAAGTTGCCAGATTATAATTGAGCCAAGGTGCCAACTACAGGGGTGAAACTTCACATCATATAGGAGTGATATAAAAATTAAATTAGTAATATAATATTATAGAAAGTGGTAGGTGCTAGGAGCTAAAAGTAAATATTAGCTTAGCAGAACCAAAAAAGATAAAACACCTACTACATTCAGTCAAAAGAAGAAAGAATGAAAGCCAGAGTGTTTACCTGATACTTGTTTGCCCACCTGTATAAACAAATAAACAAATGTTTCACATTTGAATTAGCATTTGAAATAATCCCTCTTATGCCATGGCATATTAAGTCTCAGGAAATAAATTCACATGCTTGTATTTTGTAAACAACAATGTAAACATGGAAGCCAACGAGTAATCTTTAACCAACAACACATACAAAGTAGATATATATACAAGGAAACATGAAACAGAAAAAAAAAAGAAAAAAAGTAAGTGTATGGCCAGAGGAGGGCATAATTATGCAAACTAATTTATAACGTATTCCACTCAACCAGTAATAAAAAAATTTAAAAATAACAAAGTTCAAGTCTAAAACACGGCTATGCATGTTTACTTGTATTTAGCATGACATAGAATAATATCATGAAGAGCAAAAAACAGAAAACTTACAGAGGAACTGTGGAAGGGGGGTGACATAGACTAGATACCAACATTTTAAAAGCAATGGGTCAAACGAAACTTATAATATTAGAAAGGGTAAAAGAACATTTAAACACTTTAAAGTAATATATGTTCAGATATATTAGGGTTTATTTTTTGGATTAGTAGGAAAACATTTTTAATTAAAACTTGTTGAGTATAAAATTTGAACCTTGCTCATTGATCGTGTTTGTAAATTCTAACTATACTATGGTCATCTCCATGACTCTAATGCTGGTTTTAGATGTTTAGTTCAACATAATCAGTGGTAAAATGAAGAAAACATATTCATAACAAATACCAAAATATACAGAACTCGCTGAATCAAGTTGACAAAGGTCGTTACCTAAATCCCAAACTTGAAATTTGATGTTGTTATACTGCACTGTTTCGACATTAAACCCAATAGCTGCATCAAATAATTTAATCAGTCGCTATACAATACCATAAAAGCAGTGGAAACATTTACTAGCTGCAAGCACATACATATAGAGAAAAAAAGAACTAAAATAACAGCATTCAAAATTTTGTCTACAATTTTTACCAAGGAACGTACGGAACATCTTTAATACTTTAATATAGCAGACGCAAACAATTATACTAAATAATAAATGTGAGCGAGCTCATATATAAATATAAAAGGAACCAAAAATTTAAACAAGATCGCTCATTAGTCAGTAATTTCCAAAACCAAAATATTGTTAGCAGCGAAACGAATAAAAAATTACAAAATAACCAGATAGAAAAGACGGACGTTAAGATTTGGGTAAATATAAAATAAGATCGAGAACGAACTTGGAATGGTGGAGACAACTTCGCCCATCTGAAGCCGATCTGAAAAGGTAGGTAACAAAAATCAAACAAATCAGATCGTGAAACAGCAGATTCAAATTGGACGGTGAGGGAGAAGCGGAGAGGTAAGAAGCATACAAAGAATAGTGGTTTTCCCAGCATTGTCGAGGCCGAGAACGAGGATACGAGCTTCCTTGTTACCGAAGAGAGAGGAAAACAATTTCGTAAACACTAATCCCATCTTCCGATTCGGCAGAGGGACGCTCACACAGTGCAATTGAAACTAGCACATCGATCAATTACGGAATGAATTTTTCTTTCTGGAAAAAAAAAAAAGGAATGAGAATGAGATCAGATCTCGAAGCAGAAAAGGTGAAGCTCAGGAGAAGTGAATGTGAGTGTCAATCTAATTGGCATCCATGAGGGAAGGAAGGAAACGAGGACGATACATTGGAAACGCGGAGAAAGTAGAAGAATCGATTAGGTTCTGCGAGATTTCTGTGAGGGAAGAAACGAATGGAAAATGGAAAAAGAAGGAACGACGACGAAGAAAACGAAGATAAATAGTAAATGGTTTTGATTCCCTCGCCCTCCACCTTTCGGTTTTGGGATCTCGCACCTATAGCAACCCCTTTTCAACGAAATTGTCATTTCCTGCATTTAGAATTAGAATTAGCCTGCCACGATGAAAGTTGGGCCTAGGCCTGGGCCTTTCTGTTCCATTTCCAGAACAGAAATATGGCAACTTCTTCCTGCACCTCTACATTCTTCTTCCTGCACCCCTACATTTTCGGAAAAGACGTTTTAGCACCTTTTAGAAAATGACTTTCGGACTTAATAAAATAATGATGAAAAAAATTATAAATGATTGTTGTTGGTGGTTTATGGATCAACATACCTCCAATTTGGCTTCAGTCCGGACCGCTTCTTCCTGCACCTCCATCATTTCTTCAGCCACCTCTGTACCTTTCTAAATTTTCAAAAATATCCTTCAAATTTTACACTACGGATTATGTAATATGGAAGTCAAAAATTACAACTTCCGGATTACATAATCTAGAATCTATTTAACAATTCACAATATCGGATTATGTAATCCAGAAGACAAAATTAAGTTGAAATTTTTGACTTCCAGATTACATAATCTGGAAGTGGTAATTTTTGACTTCCGGATTATGTAATCCGGTATTGTGAATTGTTATATAGGTTCCAGAAGTTGTAATTTTTGACTTCCGGATTATATAATCCGTAGTCTACAAAATATGAAAGGTAATTTTGGAAATTTTAAAAAATATGGAGGTGGTTGAAAAGGAGATGGAGGTCTTCAGTCCATTTAACCTATGGATTAAGTGAGTAGAGTTTAATTTGATTCACAATTTAAAAATTATAATTTTCCAATTCAACCTAACTCAAATTTATGGTAAGCTTAGTTGACTCACAAATTTAAACTCATTTTGTACACCCTTAACCTCTATTTGGATTAGGTTGTTTACCAGAAAATAGAAGATACTCATGAAATATGTTTGGATTGATTAATTTGAGATGATTTAAAAGAGAGAAGATGATACATGTGTCCCTCTTTTTAAAGATGAAAGTTAATAAATTTATGTATAATAACAAATTTGTCCTCAAATGTATTTACACGGGTGATTAATATGAAATTGGTATATAAAATAAGAGTTTCATAACATATATATATACACTTAAAAATCCATTCATAATCAATTATATGTTAAACTACAGTTGATTATGATCCAATTAAATTATTGTTCATCCAAATAATATTTTAATTCTCAGTAAAATAAATCACCTATGTTAAACGCTAATAATCAAATTACATGTGTATGCTAATTTATTAATTAAAACACTTTTAACAAGTAAATATCAAAATAAGACTTTCTGATTTAAATTGATTATGGGGGCATGAATTTTGTTACAAAATATTTTTGTTTATAGAAACAAACAACTATTTTAAATTAAACATTAAAATGTATTTTTTATTTATATCATTTACGTTATAATATTGGTTTAAAAAAATAATTATACATATTTCTTTTAATTATACATTTTAAACACAAATATATAAATAAATGTATAAACTTTTATATAAAAATATTTTTTTATTCAAAATTTTCACAATTTCAAAATTTTTGGTAAATGAATTAATTATACAATTTTTTTTTTTTACATTTTAGTTATGTCAATCACCTAATCTACAAAATTTCCATTTAAATTTATCCACTTTCAACTCACTTTTCATTCAAATTTATCCACTTTCAACTCACTTTCCATACATTCAAATAACCTAACTTTTTTTTTTTTCCCTTCCTTTTTCTCTCTTCCCCCTCATCCTCAAAGTCTTAGTTGGAGGAAAAAACAACCTTACACTCGTCTCATTCCTGCACCTAAAAAATGTAATCATGCAATTTTGTAAAAATTAAGATAAATAGTCGGTTCACTGCAACAAGTATAAACATATTTAATTTTTAATACAACAAGAAAAAAAAAAACTACAATCTTAGTCGAACAACTTTGATTTTTTTAATTTTGTTTGAACTCCAATTGAACATATGTTTGGTCTTTGATAATTATCACTTGTTTTTATTGAAGAAAAAAATGAACATTACTAAAAACCAAACACTAAACATATGCTCAATTATATTATCGGTTAATGAAATTAACAAAAGCAAAATTTTGTATTAAGAATATAAATTTTTTTATTGTATTAAAATCAAATTATGTTGATACTTATTATACTAAACCGAATATTTACCCTAATGATGTAAAACTTAAGAAAATATTCATTCTTGAATGTATTTTTAATATGTAATAATATAATTATAGTTACAATTATTCCTAACTTTTTTTAATGTATATATCTTTGTACAATTTTCAAGCGTGAGTATTTGAATATATTGAAATCATTTCTAAAATGAGTTGCGACATCATATTTGAAAAGTTATGAGTAAGACTGTAATTCAAAGCAATGTTTGAAAATGTTTAATTTAAAATAGTAATTAAAAAATAATAGGCTAATTCTTCTTGCACCCGACCAATTATGACATACATCCAACAATGCATAAAAAATATTTATTTTACCCTTATTTTTCTGGATATTTATATCCGCAACACAAATAAAATAGTTCTGGATATATAAATTCAAAATTAAAATATATCTTCCGGATATGACAATCCACAGCAGATAAATGTCTTCCAAATGTTAAAATCTAGAAGTTTTTTTTTCATTTTGGATGTAAAAATCAAGAAAAGATCACAAGGATAATTTGGAATTTAAAAAAAAGATGATGAATGCACATCATAATTGATATGGTACAGGGAGAATTAGCCAAAATAATATATAGAACGATGTCACTGTAAATATATAAGTAAAAGATTAAGATGGTTAAAAAAAATATTGGAAAAGTCTATATCTAAGAGAATTTTGATTTTTTTTTAAAAGATTGAAAAATATAAATTTTGAAGATAAATATGATAAAACTTAGGAGCATCTTTCGAATTAAAAAGAATGAAAACAAAACAAGTTATATTATGAGGCTATTAAAAGATAATTGTGAAATTAAAAAAAAAAAAAGAGTACATCATAATCAAAACATAAAAACAAAGTAGTTGGAGTAATTTTGCAATCAGAACAAATATCACTGAAGAGAAAAATGTGGTTATCAACAGAATATGTAATATCAATCTAAACATTATAATAAGCTGAATTGAGAAAAATCAATTAGTTCAACAAAACATGTGACGTTATCTAAAAGAGAATGGAAAATCTATAATAGAAAGAACAATCTTTGAAGTAAAAACAATGCTTCATCCAAAACTTTTGAATTTCATGAATTTTTCTATAAATAGACCAACTTATAAGAGCTTAAGTGGCTTTTGAATACTTACAAATTCCTACACGCCTACAACGTTAATAGTCATGCACCTATAGTTTTACAAAAAAATTGCTGTTACTTTTCACTCTAATCCTAGTTATGCTTTCTATAACATCTTCTCAATTATGCTTTTTATAATTTCTTCTACTTTTAATAACTTATTCTATAATTTCTTCTGTTTGATTATGAAATTAGTATTTTAGCAACTATGTTACACATACGTTTATTATGTAAAATTACAATTAATCTAGGTTAAAGTATTGCATTTAAGTACATATTATATATTAAAATTAAATTCGTTTGTCAAATTAAAAATACACATGTTCTTTTGAATTGAAAATAATATTTATTGATAATTAAATAAAAATAATATGTAAAGTATTATTTGTTAATAAAATAAAATTTTCAAACTAATTATCAAAATTATCAACAAATAGGAAGTGAACATGATTTTTTTTTTTATTTAACTTAAACTTTCAGCCAACTTATAAACTAATTCTTCTAAATACGACTACATTATAAATTTCACATGTCATATGGCTCACTAAGTCTCAATATTAGCTTTCGGTATTCCATAATTACTAATTGCACCCAGCTAGTCCCAAAAACTATCATTTATGCAAAATTTATTTTGAAAATTATCTTCTAAAAAGTTCGTTTTAAAACATATTTTTTGTGTTTTAAAAAACTTGTTCTAGAAAATTATTTTAGAAAGTTTGTTATAAAATGTATCATTTGGAAAGTTTTCCATAAATTCTATTTCAAAAAATTTATTTTAAAATATATTTTATGTATTTCAGAAAGTTTATTTTGAAAATCCTATTATTATTATTATTATTATAAAGACAATCCGAAAGTTATTTTTATGAAAGATAAAATAGTCATTTTCAAGATTAGGGGGGTGAAGTTAGAAATTATGGTAGTACAGGATGAAAAAGTTCTACCCATTCTTTGGTTGCATCTACGTGCCTTTTGGATCCGAATTTGTGGTTAAATAACTAGGCCTGTTTGCATATAAATAACTTAACTACTTAATTAAACAATTATTAATAAATAAACTAATAAAATAAAACAATTTCAATAGATTCAATTATAAAATTTATTAAAACAAGCCAAAATCACTTTTCCTTTGACAATCCCTCACAGGAAATTTATTGAAATAAATTAAAAAATTGTAAAAATTCAAAAGTTTAAATAATCTTCGTAAAAAACCTTTCTAAATTTCCTGATTATAATTCTTCGACGTAGCAACATCCTTTCTCATACTATTCTTGCATTCTTGTTGCGCTATCAGTGATTTCAGTGTGAACGATCAGCACTGTATTTCAGAACAAGTAGGGGAAAAGAAACGCGCTCCGTGGTGGTTTGTGGAATACAATTATGAATAATTTAAAGAATGTAGTTATATAGATAAATCAGAGAATTAGGAATTAGGAATTAGGAAACAGAGTACCTACAGAGATAAATTAGAGAATAAAAAAAAATAATAGAGACAAAATAGAAAGTAAAAATGTGTACGTTTTATATATTTTATATAGTTATAGATAATAATAAATAAAGATCAAACTAACACGAAACTGAAATTAATTAACTTAAACCCAGCGAAGGTATGCGTCACGTAACAATATACATAACCTAACACCCACTTCAATAGGCTCTGTATGGACTATCAGATATCAGACCCACACTTTTTTTTTTCTAAGGAAAATGAAGCAGACTTAAGTCAGCTCAATTTCCTTTTATTCGTAAACTTAATATACTGAACTGTTTCTAATATAATAAAACGAAAATAGCCACCATACAACTCTAGATTCTGATTTCTACAGAGCAGATTGGAAGATCATCTCGGCTAGCTCCTGCAACATACCGCAAAGGACCTTTATTCGAATCTAATTTGTCGATAAGTAAATACAGAGAGAGGACTAAAATGTTAACAAGTATAGAATAAAACAGCTTGGGCAAAAACAATTTAATTAGTCAATCAGCATGGATATAAAAGAAATATTTTCATACTTACTATAACAAGTAACATATCTGGAAACAAAATTGTTCCATTTCATCGTGTGTGTGCACAGCAGAGGATCAAATGCATTTTCTTAATCTCAGTTGGTTAGGTTAATGGAAAACATGTATAAGGAAGAGTGTGGTTTCATCAAAAGCTCCTTAATTGCTGAAATGGTGGTAATATAGGTAGCATTATCCGCAAAAGGATAATATTGTCTACTTTCTTAAACAAATGGAACGGTGGAATTCATACAACTGAACTAGACCTCCTAGATAAAGGATAATATTTTTGAGTGTAACGTTAGGTTTGGGGGTTACAACTGGCCGCGGGGATGTCTTTCAGGATAATTCAGGAGTTTGGATCCTGGTGTTTACTAGAAATTTGAGGTCTTGCTCTAGTTTTCAAGCTGAATAATCAAATTTATGTTTGTTCTTTACACATTGGGGAGTAAAAATTTACTCTCGAACAAAAAATTTAATGCTTGACCTTTTTAACAGAAAGTTATATTTCGAGTTACCTGTTTCGCAGAAGCAACCGTTGGTTCTCCCCATTCCTTGACTTTCTTCTCCAGCAGTTCAAAGTCAGCTTTACCAGCCTACGTTAACATCCATTTGGATAAAGTTAATCAAAAGGAACTACTAAAGGAGAAAAGAAAAATGTTGGAAGAATTTTACCTCTATTTGAGCCCCAATTTCAGTGTCAAAACTCTGATATCGTTTACGGACAAGCTCAGACAGAGAACCATCCTTTCGATGCAACATAATGAGAAACGTTTAGTTTGATTCTCAAGAGAAATTTAAAAGGCTTTTATTGAGTTTGCACATTTGAATTAAAAGGGAAACAATATATGTAAATGAAGGATCCTGTGTCACCTCAATTAGTTTGACAGCATTTCTCAGTCCACGGGCCAGGGTATCCATTCCAACAATGTGGGCTATGAACAAGTCTTCAACATCGGTGCTCTCTCTCCGCCTATATATTGTTCAGTAAAGAAATTGAGAGAAAGAAATAAACAAACAGGAATATAAGTACATTAAGATAGAGAAGGACTGACAATTTCGCATCGAAGTTGAATCCACCAGGTGCAAGTCCTCCCTGGAAAAGACAAAAAGTAAACAAAAACAAGAACCTGGTCAGCCGAGATTGCATTTCTTAACATTGCATGATGCAAGGTCACTGGAAAGCAGCATTTTCTTACATTTCTGATCACACTGAGCATAATCAGGGTTGCCTCTTGAATATCTACCAGAAACTGATCTGTGTCCCAACCTGCAGTAATGATAACAGCTTCATGTTACAACATGAATTCATGTGACATGTTCACTGTTCCTGTTTCGATGTTAAAAGTTACAATATTTATTGAATGAGAAAATGCATACATACCTACTTGAGGATCGCCAGTGTTAGCATCAATATTACCCAGTAATCCGTTGATCCTTGCAGTTTCAAGCTCATGATGGCAACTACATATTACGGAAGAAATTGAAATCACAAAGATCATGTCCAGATTCAGTTTAAGATTTATGAATGTCAAATTTAAAAGGAAAAGTAAGATCAAGGACAGCCCATGTAAACACAAGATACAATGATCAATTCACCTGTGGCCAGAGAGGGTGGCATGGTTGCACTCTATGTTGAGTTTGAATTCCCCTAGAGTAGGAAAAGGAATGAGATAGAGAAATTTGTAAATTGCAATAACATTGTTCTTAATAAAGAAAATTAGAGCAATATTTTGGCATTGGCTACATTAATTCAAACAAGGGACCATTTGACCATTAATTTTAGGGAGAAAGGAATTTGTTGAAGAGAAAAAACGTGTCATTGAGAACAAAACTAACAGACTTACTGATACGCCTTCAAAGCAAAGGTAAAGAATATAGTGGAAAAAGGTAAGTAACATAATATCTCTATTTTGAACACATCAAGAAATTTATATACCGTTCAAAATATGTATGCCTGACAACATAAACTTTAAATGTGGAAAGATATCCCATTCAAATTTTAGTTCCTGGGGAGACAGTTGGGTGAAAAGGACATCTATATAATTTACCTGCAAGTCCATATTTTCGCAAGAAATTAGCTGAGGTTGCAGCATCCCAATCATACCTGTAGAAACATAAGTTTAGTATAGGTAACAGGTGCTGCAAAAGTATTGAATGAACAGGTAAGATTCCTACTGGTGTTTCGTAGGTTCTTGTGGCTTAGGTTCAATCAACAATGTCCCTGAAATGCACAAGGAAAAGGACTTACAAATATTTTGGTGTAACACACAACACAGAAATGTTTTTAAAGAACTTATATAACCTTCCAAGCATCTATATTTAACAATTTAGTGCTATAAAATGATAGATAGTAGGCATTCTACAGAATGTTACCATTGAATCCAATCTTCTTTTTGTATGCTACAGCAGCTTCAAAAAACCTAGCCTGTAATCAGGTAATAAACCGCATTAAGAAAGTCAGCAGAGACTGAAAATAAGAAAACAAGCTTATTTGATTTTTGTTGGAGTAGGCAACGGATTGTCATAAGCTCGTGATTCAAGTCCGTCACTCTTTTATTCTAAGAACGACCACTATGAAGGATAGACAAATTTATGTCATTCAAGATATGCATCTAATAAGGTCAACTTTTGAGGCTTTATGATGCGGCCTTGCTTGCATATATTTCTTTCATATCCACATTAAGAAGTGGTTGTAGTTGTAGCATGCACATTGGACGAATGTTTCATTAATTTCAAGGAGATTCCTTATATATTGTTCAGTAATACAAGAAAAAGAAGGCAGTGAAGTCAAATAATTAATTCAAAGCAAGAATTATTCACATACCATATGATTAAGCTCTCGCTCCATATCTGTGTTCAGAAGAGATTGATAACCCTCACGACCACCCCAGAAAACATAATTTTCTCCTCCCAAATAATGTGTCACCTGCAATAAATATATATAAATCAGTACAAGAAGAATGGTTCTTCAAATACAATGAACCTTACATGCACACACAACTTACCTCCATGGCTTTCTTCACTTGAGCAGCAGCATATGCATAGACCTCTAATTCAGAGCTGTAAAGCAGTTCATTTAGTCAGTAATGAACTCAACATGCATAAGGACCATAAATTCAGGAGGTAATTATATTATATGTTACCTAGTAGCAGCACCATGCATGTAACGAGGATGCATGAACAACTGAGCTGTTCCCCATAATACTCTTTTTTTAGCCTACATGGTAACACAACAAAGCCATTTTACATGTAATATGGTTGTTTACCTCAAGACAAAAAAAAAATGTGTACAACAGTGCTCTAGCAGAATATTGTATAAACAGGATCACAGGAATTTAAATAAAAAAAAAGCACTTCATGAACTAGACAGACAAAGGGGAAAAGAAAAAGAGACCGTACATATCATTTCTTCTTTATTTACCAACTCTAAATATATTCATTACATTGCACACTTGGAAAAAGAAGGGGGTATGGGTGCATGTTGAAACCAGAATTGGTTAAACAAATCTTATATTTCTGCATTCCCCAAGCTCCAAAACAATGCACACCATTCATTCATGTGAAATGGCTAACAGGAAATGCAAGGAATTCAGCAATCATTTGGGCTTTGGTACAAATTGCTAGTGTTTTTTCCTACTTCCGAATAATGTACGTGAAAACTAATATACCTTAGTCTGGAGCTCTTGAGCAAGGGCCACCACTTCATCCAAGTTTGCATTAGATTCCTATGATAAAGACAACAACAGCAATCTCACAGCTCAGAAAGCAGATTTATAAAATGTAGCAACAGAGTTTTAATCAAGAAAGCACACTCCACCAACTATGATCTTATCCGAATATTCCAGATATAAAAAAGCAGTAAGCATACGCCATTGCATCTCCACTTATCATCTCTAAGAATTGCAATTACGTGGAAAAACATTGACTCACCTCAAGAGTTTTTCCATCAGGTGCAATATCCCTGTCGTGGAAGCACCAAAAATCGACACCAAGTTTGCTTATAAACTCAAAGTTAGCTCTCACTGTTAATTAAGAGAATTTTAGCGTGTCACAAACAAATCATGTCACAAACGAATCTATAAAGTATATCTGAAGGTTAAGAACTAGCATACTTCGTCTTTTGGCCATGTTTAATGAGTTGGTACCATCCTCCCATGGCCAATACTTAGTAGGTGCGCCAAATGGATCAGCACCTGTTCCGCGGAATGTATGCCAAAATGCAACACTAAATCTTAACCAATCCTGCAGTTATTATAGAATAAATTCAAGTAAAAATCCTGTTGGTGTAGGTGGACAATAAGGTATATATAAGAATGGCAACTTCTTGGAATATATATGAAAACCCACCTTCATTTTCTTTCCAAGAATTTCCTCCTCTGGATTATACCATTTAAAAGAAAGTTGATTCTTACTGGACGGGCCCTGAAAATTAAATTCAAACACGCACCGATAAGTATGCACACAATACAATAGAGAAAGAAACAGCCCCCATAAAGAATTCTCAAATAATATTTTCACATTAAGATATAGCTGCAAAACAAAATATAAAAATTAATTCAGTTGAGTTGAGAAAGGTCAACCTCTTTTTTCCAAAAGAATAGTCATTTGTGCAAAGGGTAAGGGGGCATTACCATGCAATAAACATATTATTTAGTTACTGAAACATCATCCTCTCTCTTAAATAGTCGTTAAACTAATGAAATTATATAAGTAGCCCCTAAAGTACCGAATACCTATCAATCCAGTCCTTGATTTTATATAATTTACGAGCATTGAGAGCCTGATTTGAATAACTATTCAATACTTGACAATGTGGCACAATTTCTAATACTTTGGAGACTGCGCATATAATTCCACAATTCCACTAGTTTATGGACTATTTAGTAGAGAGGTTGATACTTCATGAACCAAATTGATACTTCATTTCAATTTTAAAATTCCAAAAAATTTGGAGGATTTAGAATAATCTTAGGCTTCCAAAAAAGTTAATAATCCAATAAACCCTTTCACTTTCATTGGTTTCTTTACTTTCCCTTCTATCTAGAAAAGAATACATGTCTTTGTTATCTTGTATGGCATACATCGATAAATTGTGATAAACAAGTGTACCTCGTATTTAATCTTTGGAATTCCAGGGAAAAACTCTCCTTCCCATCCATCTGAATCGCCGCATTTATCCACATTGCTAGCAGGACAAGTCTGAGGAGTGGCAATCTTCTTGCCATCATACAAAATAAATCGTATTTAAATATCATGATCCAGAATCCCAAATAATAATACACAAACAGAGGAACACAGAAATAGTACCACTGCATAACAGAAGACTTTCAAACAAAGAAAAAGCAGTAATGTTCTCCCCAATTTCATTTTCATCTTGACGTCAATACCTGCGCAATAGAGAGCGAGAGAGAGAAAACGATCAGTCGATCAGAAAACCTCACTCAATCGTTGTATTACAATTACTAAAGAAAATAACATCATAGATAATCTATAAACTGAGATCAGGCAGCAGCAACTTCGAATGAAGTAACTTCAAATGACACGGAAGCAAAAGCTTCAAGCATTAATCTAAAGGAAAAACACATGGACCTATAACAATTTAAAACAGGAAGTAAAGAGTGCAGGAGTGAAAGAATGAGTTTACAGATCAAAACTTGTTCTTCACCGATTTCAATAGGTTGAACTGGAGGAGAAGAGTGTTTTATATAGAGAAGCAAGAGATACCCGCAGTTTTGGAATTGTTTTTATTTTCGAGTTGGATAAGAATGCAGATCCAGTTGGAAATATTTTAAAATTTAAGTGAATAATAATATAATATATTGTTGAATAATAATATAATATATTGTTAAGAGATTTGTTATCCTGAGAATCCATCATAATATTTTATTATTTAAATTAAATTTATTAAAAATACAAAAATTACTAGCGAAAATGGTCAAATCAACTCTCAGAATTATATTGCTATCAACAATTTTAATCAACCAATAATAAAGATTGTTGCTAATAATTCCTAATTGTTTACCATTTCAATTTAAAATCAATTTTTATCATAAAATAAATGGATAATTTAAAATCCAGAATATAATTTAAATATTTAAAATACACAAGTTAAATACATAAATTATATTTTAGATTTATAACTGAATATTTCAATTGTAGTATAGAGTTATTTTTAATGGTTGTCAGTTTTTTTTTTTTAAAGTATTACAAATCAGTTTAGAGAGGAGAGAAAAAAAAATATTGAAAATGATAGACAGTTGAGAATATTTAGCAGAAAGATAGAAAAATGTAATTCGAAATTATTGGTGGAATTTTTTAACTAACTACAAAGGTGAGTTTAGTTTTACCTAAATAATTCGTTTCGCAACAAAATTTCTCCAAATAAACTCAGTACAACATTATTTACCTAACTAAAACTAATCATTAGAATAGTTATACCTTCGACACGGTTACATTCCACACTTCAATAAATTATTATTTTATTGTAATATAATATTTTATTCTATAAAGTACTTCTAAAATAATGGTTTTTTAATCTCAAACAAACTTTATTCTAATAATAATTATTTATTTACTTTGAAAGATACTGGGAGGTGTTCTTTCTACTCAAATTGTTTACAGCTTTTTCAATCTAGAAGATTTATGAATTTGTAATTCCATAAAGGTATTGAATTGCATTATTAAAAAAAAAAAATAATATGACATTTTGAGGGTTTTATAAAATAATAGAAATATTTTTGTCTTTACATTATATTATCGGGATGCATAAAGAAAAATGTAGGGGTATAGGAAGAAAAAGCCTTATTCTAATCATTAATTATTTACTTTAAAAGATAGTTGCACGTGTTCTTTCTATCCAAAATGTTTCAGAATGAGAAAAGGCCAAATTCTTATCTATTATTTTTTAGAAAAACATCTTTCGAGAAAAAATATTTTTTAAAAATATTAATAGGAAATTATTTCTATTATCTAAAGTGTGGTGTTACTATATTTAATTAAAAATATGAAATTAATATTTATCTGTTTAAATAATAATTATTTAATTAAATTGATGCTAAAAAAATAATAAATTTGAAATATGAACTTTAAAAAGCAGTTTGATATTGATGCAACGTTTTTCATAGACCAAGAGTTTTTTAAAAGCATTCAGGATTTTTTTAGGGATATAAATTTTGTTAAAAAATTGTATGTAATTTAATTTTTTTAAATTTGAAACTAAAAATTTGTTACACTCTATGTGTTCAGAATCTACAGGAAAACACAAACTAGTATAAGAAAATTACATGCCTATTTATACCATTATCTCGATTACCAATCACATTGTCATTTGGCAAACACTCTGATTCCCTCTCAATAGGTGTGTAAAATCTAGGTGTTCAAGAAAAGAATCATCAGTTTTTCTCTTGCTCTCAGTTTCAGTCCCACCATTTGCAGTAGTTATGTCTTCTAGCAAAACTCATGCAAATCCAAATGCAATTCCTTCAATTAATTTGAAAGAACTGCACAAACTAAGAATATGAATGAGGGTGAAAACATAGACAAAATTATAGTAAAATACTTAATCCTGGACAACGTTATTGACAGTCATACAAATACATGTCAAATCTAGCTTCTGTTCTAAAATTTCCGAAGAGTGACATAAGCACATGTATTGAAACTATTCAATTTGTTATATCAGAAATACAACTGCCATGTTAGATGATAAAACATGAAGTTAACCATTCAGCTAACATGATCTATATAGAATGTGTCACCGTGTTAAGCAACAACATATACAAACACCTATGAACAAACAAGATAGCAGTAACAAGAGAAAGAGATATCAAATATCAAAGGATAAAATGAACTGATAAAGAGAATGATTTAGATGGTTTGTCCAATTAAATAGAAAAAAAAAAGAACATTTATGTGTCATGATTTATAATATTATTCATGAATTTTACCCTCTTTTTTAACAATGATTAGTAGTCTATTTTTTTTCGTTTTCACAAAAATAGTAAATTTTAAAAACATATATTGAAGAACTAGTTTTTTACCATCAAAGTTTGAAAACTCTTTTAAATATATTATTATAACTAAGTTTATGCTTGGAAGATAAGAGATGTAAAAGGAAAGTATATTATTAAAAGTTTGCGTACCTAGGAATTTTCCTGAAAAAATATTCATAAAAAATACTTGCAATTTCTATAGTAAAGTATTTTTTGTAAAAAATATTCATGTATTTTTTTAGAATTATATTTTGAAGAAAATAGCTACAAAATTTTTTGTGCAAAATTATTTGCAGAAAATCGATATTAATACTTGTAAATTTGCACAAATTGTATGTTTGTTTTGGGAATAAGCACTAAAATTCGTAGAAATTATTAATTATTTCTTAAAAAATAATATTATTTTAATAAATGGTAGAAAATCAAATGATATATTAATAAATCATTCTCTCATTCACTCAGTCTTCACTTTCTCGCACATTTTGAGTCTCGTTTACTCTCACCCTCGCCTAGTCTCCCTTATCGTTATTATTAATAATTGTTTTTTATAAAAAAATTGACTTGAAATATTTTTTAAAAATATGATATTTTGAATTCTTAGATTTAATTATTTAAAATTTATATGTAAACTTTCAATGGACTTGATTTATAGGCAGAATTCTAAAAAGGTAAGCAAAGTTCTTCCTAGACCATATCAATTTCAATCTTCAACTCATCATTTCTAAAATTTTCTAAAATTATTCTTTATTTTGGATTTAAAAATTTGGAATTCAAAAAATATAATTCAAGAGTTAAAATTTTATTTCAAAAAAGAAAATTTGAAATATAAAAAATACATTCTAGAAAAAAAAGTTGGAACAAAAAATTTGAAAATGCATTTAGAAAAAATTTTCTGAAATTAATAAATTATTCCAGAAATCCAAATCCAAAAATATATTAAAATAAAATTCAGAACATAAAATCTAAAAATATATTTTGAAAAAAAATTTATAGAATTCAAGAATATGTTATGAAAATCTAAATAAAAAAATTATTCTAGAAAGAGTTTCGGAAATATTTTTTTATCCACACTCTCCTTTTATTTAATGTTATTTTCGTCATTTTACAAAAGTATTTTCGTCAATAACAAATTGGGTGCAGTTGAAATTGATATTGTGGAGGGGACTGTTTCTTCCTGCACCTCCATATCTTCTTCTAGCACCTCCATACACAATATGAAAATATATTTTTATCCTTCTTGTGTCACCCCCATAGAGTAGCTTCCGGATTATGTAATCTGAAAATGCATTTGAAAAAAGACTTCCGGATTACATAATCCGGAAGCTGAAAAAGATTTCCGGATTATGTAATTTGGAAAGTAATCATGTATCTGAAAAAAAGCTTTCAGATTATGTAATCCAAAAATACATTTGAAAAAAGACTTCCGGATTACATAATCCGGAAGCTGAAAAAGACTTCCGGATTATGTAATCTGGAAAATAATCATGTATCTGAAAAAAGGCTTCCGGATTATGTAATCCGGTAGCTAATTACAAATTTAAAAAATACTTCCGGATTACGCAATCTGGAATAATACTGAGGGGCATTTTTGGAAATACAAAAATCTATGGAGGTGGGAGAAGAAAGTATGGAGGTGCAGGAAGAAACAGTCTGTGGAGGGAGAATTTGCCAAAGGTAAGATATGAAGCCCAATCAGATCTGAAGCCCAATCAATGGAACCCAAATTAAAATGTTAAATAGCATGTGCAGGGCACACACTTCATAATCTCTCCACGCTTGGAAGCATAAAATGATTAACTCCACCTTTTGATTTCTCCTACTTCCCTTGCAATCTAATTCTTTTACTCCAAAAGAGTTTTTAAATATTTCAAGCTGATATCCAATAAATATTATGGGTAACATCCCAAAACATTACTACAACTTTGCAGATAAAAAAAAAACATTACTACAAAAAATTAAACTAAAAAATATAACTCTAGATATCACAACATATACTTAGGAATATGAATAATTTAAAAGCATGCGTAAAAACTATAAATATAAAAAAAAACAAGGGTTATAAAACACTTAATTACAATAAATACTTGGCTGACAAAAAGATGTGAATTGAAAAATTTATAAAATCTAAATATAGGCAATTATCTCCACTGTGCTCAAGATTTTTATTCAAACTTCTACAATTTTCCTGAAAAAATATTCATAAAAAATACTTGCAATTTCTATTGTAAAATATTTTTTGTAAAAAATATTCACGTATTTTTTTAGAATTATTTTTTTGAAGAAAATAACTACGAATTTTTTGTGCAAAATTATTTTGCAGAAAATCGACATTAATACTTGTAAATTTGCACAAATTGTATGTTTTTTTTTTTTGGAATAAGCACTAAAATTCAAGAATAATAAACAGGTATGAACAGAATAGTTTATTGTATTGATTAAAATAATAAAATATACGGAAGATGTTCATAAATTTGGGAAAATTGCGTTTATTTCCTTTGATATAGATAAATATCATTCACACCATCTACATTTACATGTTTTATGTGCACTCATCTTCCTTACATTAGTAATAAATAACGTTCTATATTTTTTACATTTTTAATCAAATGGTCTTAATTTATTTAAAACAACATATTCACTAAAGTTTAAATAAAATATTGTGATAATTAAAAGAATTATAGTTTTAAAATGTAAACTTAATGATGTTTTTTTTTATCAAAAATTTGATTGATTTTATGATGGAGAATTTGTTATCATATTTGTAACCCTCCCTTAAAAAGTTAGAGAGCCCCTCCCTCTCTCATTTCTTTTTTCTTTATCTCACTCATGCTTTCTTTCTCCACTTCTCTCTTCCTTCTTTCTCATACCTTATTTATTCCAAAATCTGATCATGTCATACTATAGTTGAGAAGTCAGGATATATTTCTACCCGATCAGATTTTCAATAAGTTTATTTTTACTCTAAAATTTTCTTATTTTCTTTTTTTCTCTATGATTTAGTCATCAATATTAGTGGGGTCAGTTGGGAAAAATGTTTCTCTCAACTTGATTAAGCTCATACTAAAATTTTGTAATATTTAAATAAATTGCTCTAGGTTCCTAAATTTTGGAGTAGTTCCCCGGTTTGAGGTAGAATTTTCATCAGAATAAAGAATTACAAGTAAGAGAAGCTAACTTTAATTTTCAATAGCACTCTAGGCTAGAAGATCTGGATGTGGAGAGGACGTGGTCCCAATATTCAATTTCTCTTGCAAGGATATTGTTTGATAGAATTGTTCAATTTTATGTTTTGTGAACATGTATAAATGTTATATTTTGAAATGTTATATTTTGATAGTTTGAAAGTTAAACATTATTTTTTATGTTGGAAAAGTTCTTGAATGGTATGAATTTTTAAATGTTATGTGATTGAATGATGAAATTTGTATGAAATTGATGTCATATATTTGGGATAATGAATGAGTTGTTGTTTGATGACATTAAGTATGAAAAACCTATGTTTAACGAAAATCCTCTGGCTTCACTAATGATCTAAGTCATGTAGACTAAGATATCAGGGGTGAGAAGCTGAGAAGGAGTTCATACACACCGGGTCCCGCTGTAAACAATCGGTATTGGATATTTAAACTTACCCTGATCCTTTCTATTGGATTCACTGGTAATATTTGGATTAGGTATATATTTTAGTCTGTGGTAGGGGTATACTTAATGAGTCTTCCGGAAGACGAAGTGGGATTGAAATGAAATCCAATGATTGTGATTGAAAATAGATTCATGTGAATGATGAAATTGGTATTGAAATTTTATATGACAACATTTAAAGAAATGTTTATAAATGTTTAGTTTGATTGGTTCTTTTTGCTTGAAATAAAAATGTTATGGAATTTCTTTTCATTAGCTTACCCTTTCTTTTTTTGTTGTGTTTGAACTGCGATGACTGTACTACTTACATGAGCAGCAGATGATCATGTAGGTGTTGGAGGTTCTAGAAGGCTTTGGGATGTAGTTTTGAATCTTATATTATTGTAATAGTTAGATGTATTTTTTTTTTGGGATGTTACAATTTATTAGTTTCTTTTTAATATATCATTCATATCTTATGGTAGGATTCATGTACTAAAAAATTTGATCTTATCTCGTGTAAAAATTCCTCGTGACAATAGACTCGAAAATCCTTACAAGATAAAAAAAAATGTCATCGTGTTAATTTTAAAATAAATATTAACTTTCCTTGTGCTATTAATGAATTCAAAATCATTTTTCTTAATTTATTTGTATTTAAATTTGTATTAAAATCATATCTAAGTATAATAACAGGTTAATAAATTTAAAATATATTTTGAAGAAATTTATTTATTTTATATTGAAATAATGTTTTTAAAAAAATACAACTTACATATTTTCAATATGTAATAATTAAATAAATAATTTCTTATGCTTTTTATTGTTTAAAACTTAATTTTCATTTTTTATTTAAGTTTTAGTCACTAGTATATTTAAATAAAATAAATATGAGAATATCAATTTATTAAAATATAGAGAAAAATAATGCCATTTATTAAAATACAAAAAATAGACAAATGATTATTTAAAAACTAAAAAAACTGTGGGTAAACTTTATTAAAATCATAATAATAGGGACGAGTATTTTAAAAGAAGAAGGAATACGAAGTGAAAATTTTCTTTATATTTATAATAATTAAAAAGTAAAAAGAAGTAATTAATTGGTAACAAAATAATTAAATGAGTAACTAACATGAAAGAAACCGGCATTTCATAAATTAATAATTTGGTGAGAGGACGTTATACTGATTGTGGACCACGAAACGAAACTAATAGTAATTCAATACGAAAATGATTTTTAGACACCCATATTCCACCCGCATCCACAATAAATATTAATATTTTAATTATTTATAGAGATTTATAATATTGGCACGTCTCAAAGTTTATGGTTGTTAATTCTTAGCTTACTACCAAATTTGTAGTTTAGAGAGGGACACTCATGATTTTAGAGATTCTGTATCAAACTACCATTCAAATCATGCTAGTTACTCTAAACAACTAGCCAACCTACCCCCGTGCACACTTCTACCTTCCTTTCTAACTTTCTATGCAACTACACACACCTCTCAGAAACCACAATATATGTTATTAACTTGTCCAATAAAACTCGTAGTTCTCCATTTTTTGTGGTTCAACAAGGATCAGTGAATGGCCCAAAAATAATGGAGTTTAAGATATTCTTATCTCAATAAATTGGATTCAGACTGAAGAGTAAAAGCAAAATGATATAGCATACAATTTGCTATAGACATCATAGCGAGACAACTTAAAAAGAAGCAGTGTCATAAACTAGGAGAGTAATGGGGTTTGAGAACAAAATTGGGAAGTATCAGCTTGGAAGGACAATTGGAGAAGGTAGTTTCTCTAAGGTTAAGCTAGCTGTCAATGGCAGCAATGGTCAGAAGGTTGCGGTCAAGGTCATTGATAAGCATATGATCCTAGAAAACAATCTTAAGAATCAGGCAAACCTCACCCTAGTACTTTTCTTTAGCAAGTAACAGTTTATTTAACTTTCTTAATCAAGGATATATGACATGTTTCAGGTTAAAAGAGAGATCAGAACAATGAAACTTCTGCATCATCCCAATATAGTTAGAATTCACGAGGTATACATTATGCATATATATACCTGCGGCCGTTAGAATTTTAGTGAAGTTTAAAGATACAAAATTAATCTCCTTGTCAATACTTTATTTCCAATGAACTTCTTGAAACAGGTTGTTGCCACAAAAACGAAGATATACATCGTGATGGAATATGTATCAGGAGGACAACTACTAGACAAGTTGGTGAGAATCAGCATTTCCTCCAAATTGAAACATTAATACTTTATGTACTTTTTTATCTTTTCTTCAATTGAAAACTATGATAAATTGATGTGCAGTCCTATGGAGAGAAGTTGAATGAAAGTGAGGCAAGAAAACTATTCCAGCAACTCATTGATGCCCTGGACTACTGCCATAACAAAGGGGTGTATCATCGAGATCTCAAGGTAAGTTGAGATCAACCTGCTTTGTTTCTCTGCAATGGAGTGTTGAAACGTCAATGAATCTTGGCATGCTATTGTAGCCAGAAAACCTGCTTCTTGACAGCAAGGGAAATCTCAAAGTGTCTGATTTTGGATTAAGTGCACTACAAAAGGTAGCATTAATTGTTCCTTTGAATCTTATCCTTAGTTTCATCATAAGTATTACTGAGTCCAATTTTGATACATTATCATCAGTGTAATGATGTCTTGACCACGCGGTGTGGATCTCCATGTTATGTAGCACCTGAGGTAAGGTTTAAGCAAAGAGGTTTCATCTTTTCTTGGAACATCAGAAGAAAAGGACTAGTACGTGTATACTCATTCTACAACTTCCTACATGTGCAGCTTCTACTGAGCAAGGGGTATAATGGAGCAGCTGCTGATGTTTGGTCATGTGGGGTGATCCTTTTTGAATTACTTGCAGGCTATTTACCATTTAACGACCAGAACTTGATGAACTTATATGCTAAGGTATAGTAAAGAGTCAAAAAAATAAAAAAGAGAACACCTTGTGTCTGTTACAAACATTTCACATTTTCTGATAACTTTCATGTGCGAAAAGATATGGAAGTCAGAATATAAATGTCCCCCATGGTTTACTCGGAGTCAAAGGAAACTAATTGCCAAAATACTAGAACCACGAGCTGCAAAGGTAAAAATTCAGAAATTACTACAACATTGTATTTAAAAGTGTAATTATTAGATATGCTTTCTTACCCTTCGTATATATCTCTCATTCAGCGGATAACTATATCAGATATTATTGAAGATCCGTGGTTTCAAAAAGATTACAAGCCTGTTTTTGCATCTGAATTTGATCAGAACATTAACTTGGAGGGTGTTGATGTTGCTTTCAATTCAATTGAGGTAATTTGTTGGCAAACTAGCAAGTTAGAAATAGTTGTAGAAAAACTCACTTGGAGTGACGCACCAAATTGTGTAATAATCTTGCTTCAGGAAAATGTCAGAGAGACAACGATATCTAAGTCCTCAAGTTTCATTAATGCTTTTCAACTAATAGCCATGTCTCGGGACCTTGATCTATCTGGTCTTTTTGTAGAACAGGTAGGTAATCTGGAAGAGGATTCTACTTGTTTGTAAATGTTATTTAACCATTAAAGATGCTAATGTTGAGAGTTTCTGGTTTAGGATGATAAAAAGCAGACAAGAAGACTGGGATCCAAACACACTATCAATGAAACGATAGAAAAAATAGAAGCAGCTGCAACAAATGTAAGACTGTCCGTAGAGAAAATTAGCAACTTCAAGGTATAAACAACGCTACTCTGATTCTTAAATGAATGCATGAACTTCGGTACTTTGATTCTGAAATGAGTGCATGTAAAAATGTTCCTTTTCTCTTGGAAATGTTACCTAACAAAATCAATTTTCACTCTTGATGCCAGATCAAAATGCAACCGAAACAGATAATGACCATGACCAGGTGTTCCAAATCATACTTATCAGCCAAGGTAATTTATTTATTTTATGGCTTCTATATGGAAATAGGAGCATAAAAAAAATTAAACTCGTACAAATTAAATTAATTTATGCATCCCAATTTTTGGGTGAGTTATTTCAAAAGAAGCCAATCAATTTGACTGAGGGTGCCCGACGGATTGAAATTAATTCAGGCTAAATTTATATAAATGGATTACAATTAAATCCAAATCTATATTTTAAGATAATAAAACTTCTATAAACCCAAATATAAATAAATAAATTTTTAAGTTGAAATATGTATATTTTTAAAAATAAAATATTGTAGATGTTTACCAATTAGTTCTAAATTAAATAATAATTTTAAATTAATATATATATCACTATAAAAAATCATTAAATAAAAATTAATTTTAAAAACATAAAATAATTAGTTATTGTATAAATTAAATTAAATGTATTTTAACTATTAAAAAAATATTAATATTTAAAGTAATTTCTATTATTAATAAATATTTTTTAATTATTGATATTAATTTAAAAAATATTTATTAATAATAGAAATTATTTAATTATCAATAATTTTTAGTCTTTAAAATAATATATAATTTAGTTAATATAAAAATTAATTATTTTTTATCTTTAAAATTAATTTTTGTTTAAAACATATATATATATATATATATAATATTATTTATAATAAATACTTATTACAATTTATTTAATAGTTTAATATTAAAACGCAATATTAAAGTATATCAATTAGTATATTTTATTATAAAAATATATAAATAAATATAAAATTAACATGTGTTTGTTAAATATCAAGATATATTTATACTAAAAAAAAATTATTAAATAATAACAAATTTTAATTTTATAGAAAAAATAATATATTTTAATAGCTAAATTAGGTATTATTTTTAAAAAAATTATTGGTATAGATTAGTTTAGATTATTAATAAAAATTTATAAAATAATTTTTAAATTAGTATTTAATATTAATTATTATTTTTTAACTATTTTATATTTTAAATTAATGATTAATTTATAATTAAATAATAATTTAATTTTTTTTAAAGTAATTAGTAGTTAAAATAAAAAATCACTAGTTTCCTTGTTTTTTTTTTCATTGCTAAAGAAAGCGCGTTTATTTGTGAGAATTATCAGGTGATTGAAGTTGCTCCAGCTCATTGTGTTGTAGAAATATCAAAATCTACTGGAGATCTAAGAATGTACAACAAAGTAAGAAAAAAAATGTTCTTGGCTGAATATGCAGGCTCATTAATTAGTTACTGATTTTAATTTTGATTATCAGTTTTGTGAAAGTTTATCAAATCTGCTGAAGCAAATACCCGATGTGCCATCACAAAGCCAAGATTCTGTAGATCAATGTGCCGCTGACAGAAAAAAAGACGACGCTGGATGGTAGTTATAGCTTATAAGTCATGGTGATGATACTGTCCACTGCCACCATATGCTTATTGGCCATTTTCAATTATCATTTTCAGCTATGCAGAGCCAAAAAGTGAATATGGCAAACTTTTTCGTGGCTACAACTCTTCTTGAAGGTGGAGTGAATCCATGTCTCTTGTTTTGATGAAGTTCATGGAAGTTTCACATGAAGCATGAAACAAAGTGTTTCTTTATTGATGGAAGCCATTTCTTGCAATAAGTATCTCTTCTTTGCTCCTTTTCATCTATCTTCTTTTGGAAGCAATTTTCTTCTTTTTCGGTTTTCTTTTCTTTTGTTCTTTCTCATTCATCTTCATTGTAAAATAATGAGAAATGCATATTGACATCTCAGCACATCCTGTAAGAACTAATAATGAATGTGAACTCACCGCCTATAATTAATTCAAAGAGTTAAAACGTTGTGAGCAATACACTTGCCAATTAAGTTTGACAAAAAAAAAAAGTAGACTAAGATTTCGTTGTTCTATTTTATCATTTATTGTCTATAAGGTTTGTATCACCTAACTAATGTCAGTATAGTATAAACATGCATCAGTTTTAGTTCGAAACACGAAGCAGTTTTAGTTCAGAAGCCTCAGCCAATTTGTGTGATATCTTATATTAAAATATTCAGTTCTTGATTGATTATTGATATTGTTGTTTTACTTTTAATTTTTCGTGACAAATTGATAATCTTAAATCTGACTGGAAAGTATTTTTAGGATTCTGACCTAAACAAAAATACTTAACATATTTGAGTGCTAGGAATATACTTGAAATGTAACGTCTGAGCTTCGTTCAAAGTTGTTCTTATAATTATGCGAGGGATTGATAATTAGGGGACATTCTTAAGAATTTTATATGCGAAGAATCGATATAAATGATTTTTATACGGGCATTAATTTCAATCAAAGAACTTAATATTGATATTCTAATCAAAATACATGAGAGTGAGAAAGATGAAACCTAATCCCTATTTTTCCAACTTGAAGCAACCAATTCTTTGTCTGTTCTCTTATTAATCATCGTCAACACAACCACTTTCAACACACTTTTAATTGTTTTGTTCTATATTTAGCGATTATTGTACTTGATAATTCACTGTTCATTGTGGGATCGATATTCGTCCTTAAGAATAATTATTACTTTTGATAGCGCGGTGCACTTGTTGTAAAAAGTCATCACTTACTAACAATACTCTAGCTCTCGCCACATATACTATCTGAAGATGAATGCAAATCATTACATAGATCACAAAATCAATAATGTTTGTATAAGGAATTACATCTTTATAATTTTAATCCTCCACCATTTAAAGATGTTATCTATCAATAACTTATAATATTGAGTCCAGGCTTAAAAACAAATTTTAAGTTTGTCATTCCATACTTTTCAAATAATTTGCTCACTCAAAAGTTACCATTAAAAGGTCCATAGAGTGCAACCTTAAAGAAACTTATTAACGTAGTGAGTGTGAACAAAGCCTTATCAATATGAAACATGACATTGATTAAAACGCCACACTTTGGACCTTAATTATACTAAAAGCACTGAATCCTTAATCAAACAATCAAATGTTTTATACGTCACATTGCAACAAACACACTATAAACAAGACAATTCTGATTTGCGAACTGCTAGTTTTTTTACAGACAACTGATTTAGGACCTCTCGTGACAAAATTCTTGGAGAAGTCTGTGTAATACTAGCTTCTTGCATTAGACATGTGGAAGTGCTTTGGGACTTCAGTTGTGACACGTGTCGTGGTTAATTCTAGAACATACTATGGTGGGCACTGAGGTCTCATAATAAGGACAAGAAAACTCACGGGCACAACAGAGACCTGGCTCACGGGGGAACCTACAATCATCGATCACAAGAGCATAATCTTTGGCAATTGCCATGTACATTTTTCTCACTCCCACACTTCACATGCGTTTAGCTCACGCTCGATATCTCCACAATCTATAGTACATTTAGAAGCTCTAGTTCTAGTTAATATTAAAATATTAAGCACGCACTTTAACAATTGGCGATTATTCCTCACGGCACCTAAATCGCAAGTGATCTAACTCCCTCCAACACTAGCTAAACTCCAACAACATTCTTAAACCATGTTCACTTTATAAATTAAGGTACATAGCTCAAAATTTTGTGCCACACACCAACCCGAGTGACAAAATGAAAGGTCGTCTGGTTCTCTTCTTGCTCCTAATTCTCGTCACCTTCACCAGCAATGCTAACACTCTCCCAGTCAGTCCCCAATCTAACTCTTCAATTCCTCAATTGAGCCAGCAGAAAAGGCCTGATAATGAAACCATATACAGGGTGTCAAAGCAACTATGCTGGGGTTGCATGGCGGAGTCACTAGAGTTCTTGTTCAGGCACAACTTGGTGAGAGCAACCAAGTGGGAGCTCCCGCTGATGTGGGACTTCCAGCTGGAGAAGTACGCGAGGTGGTGGGCTAGTCAAAGGAAAGCAGATTGTAAACTCGAACATTCTTTCCCAGAAAATGATTTCAAGCTTGGAGAGAACATTTTTTGGGGTAGTGGCTCAGAGTGGACACCATCTGATGGTGTTAGAGTGTGGGCTGATGAAGAGAAGTACTACACCTATGCCACTAATTCCTGTGTACCGGGTCAGATGTGTGGCCATTACACTCAGATAGTGTGGAAGAGCACCAGAAGAATTGGATGTGCACGGGTTGTATGCGATGATGGAGATGTGTTCATGACTTGTAATTATGATCCCGTGGGCAATTATGTTGGAGAGCGACCCTATTAAATTATATAAACTATGTGTGCATGATTATGCATGTAGCTAGAATTAAAAAACAGTATTAGATTATGTAGTGCTAAACTGCTAGCTATGGTGAGTGTGAATTGAGTTTCTCAGTCATTTGCAGTAAGTATAAATTATGCTAGTGTGCGTGTGTATATATACAGTGCTGAGTAGGATAATTTTTGGAATTGCTTAAATTAATGATTAAGCAGTACTTGGGGCAATAATAAATCAAAGTACAAAAGAAGTAGTTGGGGTCTGTTCCTTCATGTTAAACTTCGAGTAAAGAGAGACATATATAAAATATTTATCCTGCCATGTGAATTGTATCTGATTTATCAACTGTGCCAGCTTGAGTTGTCTGATATGCATGGCTTACTTGACTTCATTCTCCAGTGTTTTTAGTTTATCTGGGCACACCATAACCCATTATTTATAACCTCAACCACTCAGTTTATTAATACCAATTGAAGTTGTTAACTAAAAGTTATTAATATCAATTTTATTTAAGTAACTTATTCAACTTGTGAAATAAACACTTTAAATATAAGTTGAATTTATCTCACTTGTAAAATTGCATCTTCCAGAATTCCCCAACAATTTTAAAAATTAAAAAGAATGGTGTCTAATAAAAAACAAATAATTTAATCTGATGAATCAAATAGACTTTATATTAATAAAAAAAATTATAATTTTGAATAAAGTTTCTTTCATACTCTAAAAGTAAAAAAAAACCACTCTATAACTTTCTTTAGAATAAAATTTTATATTATAATAAAATAATATTTTTTGAATGAAAGTGATGTCAAGATATCATTGTCCTATAATTTTTTATGGATCGGGTAGATCAAGTCTCTTTTGTTGCATGTACTTTTCAAATTTTATGAATAGTTCTATGTATTTAGCTATTTGTCAGAGTGGAAGTCTCTACAAAACGTTATCCGATACTTAAATTAGTTATCAATATTTGTAATTGAAGATAATAAATATTATTAAATACGTATTTTAGTGTGATATTGATAATCATATTTATAATTATGTTAATAGATGTAAATTAACACGAATATCATAGTTAGTTAATATATTAATCTTATATGAAGTACAATATCTCTGAAAAATCCTTTTGAACAACTTATGTATATGAAATGTTCTTAATAGTACATCTCAGCCTGTTGTTGATAACTTTTTACGGCAAGTGCACCACGTTGTCAGAAGTAATAATTATCCCTAAGGACAGATATCGATCCCATAAGAAACAGTGAATTATCAAGTACAATAATTGCTAAATATAGAACAAAACAATTAAAAGTGTGTTGAAAGTTGTTATAATGGTAAGAATTAACAAGAAAACAAATCAAAGGGTAATTGCGTCAATTGGAAAAATGGGGATTAGGTTTCGTCTGTCTCACTCTCATGTATTTTGATTAGCATGTCAATATTAAGTTCTTTGATTGAAATTAATGTCCGTATAAAAATCATTTATATTGATTCCTTGCATATAAAATCCTTAAGAATGTTCCCTAACCATCGATCCCTCGCATAATTATAAGAACAACTTAGAACAAAGCTCAGATGTTAATAGCAATTAACATTTCAAGTCTATTCCTAGCACTCAAATATGTTAAGTATTGTTGTTTAAGTCAGAACCCTAAAAATACTTTCCAGTCAGATTTAAGATTCTCAATTTTTCACGGAAAATTAAAAGTAAAACAACAATACCAATAATCAATCAAGAACTGAATATTTTAATATAAGATATCACCTCAATACATAGAGTTCGAGCAGATTACTCCCAATCCCAAAGGGTAGAATTAGCCACGCATACTTCTAGCACCTTCCATTCTCCCAATTGGGTTACAATTCACTCTATGGTGTTTTCCTCTCAATCTGGCACCCTAGGGTTGTTCCTCTAGTCCCCTATTTAACCTAATTTGCTAGGGTTGAGTGACTTCCTGGATCACACTTATGGGCTTAATAATAAAAATATAAAAATAGCCCAATTAATCTGACACATTCTTGTTGTTGAGTTAGATTTTTCTCTCTCTCTCTTTTGCACGTTTTGGGCCTTCCAGCTTTCTCCTTTTAACATATATCATTATTCTTTAGTCCAAATCTCCATTCTTCTATAAAAACCTGCAATTAACACCAAATTTAGGAATAAAATGCTCTTATTCAATTAAAGATCATAAAAAATATAAAAAGGTATAAATTCATAAATTAGGGATTATTTTATATGTGAATTAACAATTAATACTCATAAGTGTCTATATTTTAATATGAAATATTACGAAAATTAGGTACTTATCACTACATTTATTATGTAAGTGGAATTAGTGTTTCAACTAGTGAATTTGAGAAAATGTGACACACAGTAAAATAAACACTTAATTTCATTCCTAATGCACTCTTTGAATCCGGGTGATTACTGTTCACATGGATTGAAAAGCAAAGAATGTTTCTGTTTGGATCAAGGAGTTTGCATGTATTGGGGGACGTGGAAAGGCAAGGAAAGCGAGAATGCATTCTTTGTTGGTTTGAGAAGATTTGTAGAGAAAGTTAACCATTTACTATGTTATCCTTTTGCCACCTATCATAACTCATGAGCCATAACAGTGGAGATTCCTTGCACAACACCATGCAACAGAGATCCACACGAGATTCCTAAGTGTTTTGCCTAGTAGAGATTCGTACGAGATTTCTACTTTGACCAGTGCATGTTGAACTGTGGTGGGTGATGAGTTAATGAGTAATAAATATGGGAGAGAAGAGGAGGTGAGTTGTGTGCTTTGAGTTAAGGGAGGAGCTTAGAGATTATCGGAGGTGCGCGATCGTCAAAGGTGCAAGGTGTGGCCGGGCGTGGTGCACTCATCATCGGTGGTGTTGTGTGTGGCTCAGATTGTTGGTGGTGGTGTTCCGTTGATGGTGCTCGGTGGGCGATTGTGGTCTGCGATGGTGGTAACGTCAGTTGGTGGTGGTTGCATTGTCAACACCGTGGTCATTCTCTTCATTTTCTCAATACATGTACAAAATTTGTTGAGAATTGATTCTCCCTATTATATTTCATGTGACGATTTTTTTTTTAAAATTTTTATTTATTTTAATGTATCTATGCTGAAATGTAATGATTTCATTTATATATATATATATATATATATAAAGTTTTTAATTTTATTTTGATGTATGTAATTATTTTTTTATATTTTTATTTTAATATATGTATATAAAATATATAATGATAATTTGGTGATTTTTTTTAATAAGGTTTATTATTTTTCATAAAAAAAATATATGATGGCATGGTGATTAATAATAATAATTAAGTTTAAAGACATAAATATTTTTAAAATATTAATATTAAATAAGTTAATTATCAAATTAAAATTTGTTTAAAAATAACTTGTAAAACTGATTTTCATAAATATATTATAAATAAGGATATAATTTTAAAAACTTTATAAACATTATTTTGAATTTTTAAAATAATTATAAGCATACAAAATATTTAAATATTTTAAAATACTACTTTATCGATACTTTATATATAATATTTAATTTTAAAAAAATAAAGTAAAAGAACTTTATAAATATTATTTTGAATTTATAATATAATTATAAATATAAAGAATATTTAAATATTTGAAAATACCACTTTACAAAGTTTATGTATCATATTTAATTTTTTTAAATCAAGTAAAAGAACTTTATAAATATTATTTTAAATTATAACATAATTATAAATATAAAGAATATTTAAATATTTTAAAATCTCACTTTACAGATTTAGGTATAATATTTAATTTTTTAAAAAATCAAATAAAAAGACTTTATATATATTATTTTAAATTTATAAATAATTATAAGTAGAAAGAATATTTAAATATTTAAAAATACACAGAGTTTATGCATAATATTTAATTTTTTTCTAAAAATCAAGTAAAAAAACTTTATAAATATTATTTTGAATTTATAAAATAATTATAAGTATATAAAATATTTAAATATTTTAAAATACTACTTTATAGTACTCTATATATAATATTTATTTTTTTCTAAAATCAAGTAAAAAAACTTTAAAATATTATTTTAAATTTATAAAATAATTATAAGAATACCACTTTACAAAGTTTACTTATATAGTTTAATTTTTTATTTTACGTACTATTATTTCTCTAAAATATGATTTTTTAGACCTAATAGTTAAATTTATATGATAGTCAAGGATTTGTGACCATTGTAACAATAACTATTGGTTTATATATTTTGACAATGTTAAGATGTTTAATACGAATGACATGAATCTCGATATAGTTGGTGTCGATTTCACACTAATTTCATAAATACAATAACAAATCAATTTGCGGACACAAAAAGCAACAATGACAACTTGCATGATTGGATATGAATTGAGTGTGTTACATGTGTTAACCGAGACAAATAATGCTATGCCAAAAATAATATTTTAATTCAAAATAATTATAATTCATAAATAATCAATCGAATTAATTTTTCAACAATTATTAAATATAAGGGTAAATGTATAAAATTACATTTTTATCAAATTAAAAAAAAATATATAATTTCAATCACATCCATCACATCACTCACAAACTTTTATAAATTTTCTCTATACTTTCTGTAAAGGGCGAACCACGTCAGCTGGGTCCCACAGCATGGGCCAAAGTCACGTGGAGTGGACCCCGCAGGCAGCTTGGATTAGAAGGTGAGTAGTCATCGGTGTGTCCCATCAGAGAAGGGTGATCAGTCATCGGTGTGTCCCATCAGAGAAGGGTGATCAGTCATCGGTGTGTCCCCTCAGAGAAGGGTGATCAGTCATCGGTGTGTCCCCACAGAGAAGGGTGATTAGTCATCGGTGTGTCCCCACAGAGAAGGGTGATTAGTCATCAGCGTGTCCTCACAGAGAAGGGTGATTAGTCATCAGCGTGTCCCCACAGAGAGGGGTGATTACCAGAAGGGACTGATATGTTCTCGTCACTCCGCAGGGTGATCAGTCCTCGGCAACAGAGTGTGACGAGATGACATCGGTTTTGGGTGATTTGAACAACTTAACCAGAACAACTAAGATTGGTTCCCAGAGTGGGCCAATGACCAGTTAAATACCCAGAGGTATGGAGAGGCCTGGATCACGAAGAGCTTATGCGGGTGGCAGGGAAAGCACAGTTAGATGCAGAGTCCTGAGGGGTCGAGTACTCATTAGAACTAGGGTTTCCCAGTGAAGCTACATGCATAGCACGTGAACAGTGAAGGCACTCCCAGAACAGGTGGCCCCAGAGACTAGGTGCACAAGGAGGCACCCAGGTGGTCACTCTGTTAGAGTTTGCACTCCAGAGAAGGAAACCTTATGTGCTAGATTACCCTAAGATTGGGTGATAGCGGCGCGGGGGTATTCCAGTAAACCCTGAATATGGCTAGCAGCGCAGTGAACCCTAATTAGGGCTAGCGGTGCAGTAAACCCTAGACTATATAAGGGACAGTAAAATATTTCACAAAGGTACGCAGTTTCTAGACCTAAACACAGAGAGACTCAATACACTTGGTGTTTTTTGCCCCATCTTGACTTGAGCGTCGGAGTGCAAACGGCCTCTAGGGCGCCCCTTTCTCTTTTGCAGGTGCAGATTGTTTCGTAAGAATCAAGCACATATCAACGTGAGGAAGGAAGCGTGTGAATGTCATGGAGTCAACCGACAGGCGAGTCAACCGGCAAGAACACTTTCCACTCTATTTTCCTCAATCTAAACACCCTAATTTTTTTTATATATTTTTTCAAATCATTTCAAATTCACTCTCTGAATATTTATCTCTAATTCAAACAAAACATAAAAGATCCACATTGTTAGTACCGTTATCCACGGGTGTTAGTAAAAAATGCAGTAATTAAATCTAGTTATTTTAACTACTGTAAAGTTAAACCAAATTTTAAAACAGTTTGAAGACACTGAATTAAATTGTATAATAATTTAAATAAATTAAATTATAGCATAGTTTGAATAAAGTTTTATCATCTCTATCATCCCATTTTAAAAGCATATTTTTTAATATTATAATTTATACTTCAATTTAATTTAAAAAATAGTTTTATCTAAGAGTAATTTTTAAAAATAAATTAATAAAACAATTGGATGTGATTTTTATTTTAAACAATTGAATTTTGTATGCAATTTAATTTAATTCGAAATCAATTTGATTTACTTTAAATATTTTTTAACAACTTGGTTAGTTATGAACACAGCCAAAATTGTCAACTCAGTTAACCCTGAAAGACACATTACTTTCAAGTAATTGCTTTCGTTAATCGATATGAAAAATCTTTAAAAGCCAATTTATTAAGAAATGAGAAAGTGTAATTTATAGTAAGTTAGGTTGAATTTAATTAATAAATTAAAAAATACCGTCATTTTAATTGGATTTTCTCAAAACAGTTATTGTTCATGCACACCTTGGTTAGAGCAACCAAGTGGGAACATTCTTTCTAAAACATACAGTTTAATGTTGGGAGAAAACATTTTTTTTTTTCAATTTACTTGTTTTTCCACATTGTGATACTTCAAGTAACACTTGAATCCCAGCATTTGAATCAAGGTTGAAATAAAGTATTTATCCTTCCATGTGAAGTGTATCTGATTGTCAACTATGCCAGCTTGAGTTGTCTGCTGATATGCATGGAGTTTGTTTTTATGAAATTTAATTTAAATAAGATATCAAAGTGATTTTTCTAAGACTTAGGTGTAAAATTAAACATGATTAATGAACGCATACATTTATGTTTACATATAGATCTTATCACATCATAATTCTCACATAAATTCATACAATCAAGAAGGAATAAACACTTACCTTGATCCATGAGTGATTCTACTTGAGCAATTACTTTATCTCCTCCTTTGTCTCAATCTATCTCTTAGCAATTTCGTTCTTGTCACACATTTTCTTGATGGTTAATAGTGAGATAACTATTATTTGCAGAGACAGAACCCTTTTGCTATTATTTGTAGGTTTTCATTAGGTATCATCAAATATATATTTCTCACTTTAACCAATGAACCTTTAATTTTATTATTATTATTATTATTAAATCACATACGGGCTTAAAGCTCAAACTCAATGTCATGTGAGTCACATTATAGAAATTAATTTACATAATTTCTTACATTAGGAAACTAAAAATAATGACACAATTTTATCCTAAAATCTTTTATAATTACACTAAGTTGGTCCTGCAGGGTAGAGGAGGAGACTAGTATCCATTTGTTTTTTGAGTGCAGATTTGCTTAGTTATTATGGAACCATTGTTGTGTATGGCTGGGTGTGCAAAGTGTGTTTTACAACGTTTCATCGTTAAATTTTTCCCAGTTTAGGATTTGCTACGTGCCTGCTTTGGTGAATGAGGTTTGGGGAGTGATTTGAATTGCAATAGTTAACGAGGTTTGGAAGCATAGAAACAGTTAAGGGGGAGTATTAGATATACTGAAAGTTTTTGCTTTGGTCCAAGTAAAGGCTTGGTCTTGGGTTACATCCAAGACATAATCTGCACATTTCTCCTTTTCTGATTGGTGCATAGATCCTATGATATGTATGGATGATCTCATGATGTATTTATTTAAGGTTTTTCTCTAGGTTTATTTAGGAGTGTTTTTGTATAGGCATACACAGGAGGGAGTATGTCTAGTTAGGAAGGTTAAAAGGTAGTGTTTATGTATAAGAGTTGGACCACCCCTTAAGTGGTTCATATTTATTTATTTTTTATTTTCGATAAAAAAAATACTAAGTTGGACCTATTCGTGTAATAACGAATTAAGTATTCATGGGACAAATAACTAAAATCTAAAATACCTTTATTATGTTTTTCACAAAATACTCTCGTCTTAAACATAAATAAATTTATTTTATGTTTTTGAAAAAATATACTCTCCTCCTTAATTAAATTTAACATATTGAATATTAAATAAAAAAAATATAAATATAAAAATTAAAGATATTTTAGAAAAAAATTGAATGATGTAATTACTACATATTTAAAATATAAAAAATATAATCACTAAGTTATAAATGATCTTATAAAAATATAATAAATCATATCTTTTAGGAAAATATTATTTTAATATAAAAAATTAACACTTATAAAAATATATAGTTAAATTTATTAAATTATGATTCTATTTACATCAAATTTTAATACAAATTAAATATAAATACAATAAGAAATATTTTTCATAGGATTTAGTTAATTTATATGGTTCTTATTTTTAAAAATTGTAAAACATTTTTGGATTATTGCAACATTAAAAAGGTGTTTATTTTTTTCTCATTGTTTGAATCATGTTATTTTCTCATCAATGAGGTGACTCATTAACAATTGGTTTAGTCCAACACTCTCAGTATTCAAACATTATACTAAATTTTAGACTAATTCAATTGGAATTTATATTAAATTAAATACAATTATAAAGACCTATTTTCCATTTTTTATTTATTCTTTCCACATTTAAACCTTTTTTTATAAATTTTTTCTTTACCTTCTCTTTATTCTTATTATCTTAATCTCATCAAGGTTTTAGAATCTCATTCTTCATCGTGATATGGAGAACCAAGGACGGTTCTCAATGAGGGTAGTTTTTCAAACAAAGCTTCAAGCACTGAGCAATCCTTTAAGTAAACAAAAAGCTTCTTTAAGAAAAGGAAAAGTCACGTGAGAGTCTTAGATAAGCTTTAGTTAACATGTTTAAAAATCGAATTTTTCCTTGTAAATATCTTTATATTGTGACATTTCTTTGCATTCCAAGTTGAAAGTTTTGAGTTGCAAGTTGAGTATGAGATTTTGTGATTACATGTACGAGTAAAACACTTGAGTTGGAAATACTAAAGAAAATTTGTTGCATTTGCATAAGATGTTCGTTAGTAATATGGGAAACTTATTAAAATTTGGTTATAGGTACATCCAATGTTTTTCAATTACTTGTTAGAATTAAAAACATTAGTTGCATCTGTGTATGAGGTTCTTCAGCTGCATGCAAAACGAAAAATGCCTTTTGCATGTGTATTTGGCATTCTCAATAACTTGTACAGATTGAGTAATGTCAGTTATGTGTGTGTGTGTGTGTTTGTCTGATATTCTTCAAGATCATGTCAATTCCATAATTTTTGCCCTTACTTGTAGAAATAAAGTCCCTCCTTTTGTTTAAATTCATGCCCTAATTTGTTTGAGTCTTGAGGTTTATGCATGATCATTTTAGTTGAAAAGAAGAATCTTATGACTTGATAGGATTACATCTCGAAATGCGAGGAAGATAATTACATTTAAATGTTAAGATGTTAATGTGGAAGGCCTTATCTGAGTATCTAAGTGAAGGTATATGTGAGTCATTTTAGGAAATGCTTTGTTTGATGCTCTCATAAAGCGAAATCAAACTCGCTCAAACGAAGATTTTGTCTGAATCGATTAAGTGAGAACATTATTTGATACCCCCACTCAAGTTGGAGCATATGTGCTTAAGCAGAAATGTTGTCTGATGCCTTTCTTTAAAGTGACCTTTTCGTGGTCTGTCTGAATGTATATTTTGATTATATGTTGAATTGTTTACTTGTATGCTTGAGTAATTATTGCTTTAATTCAATTATGTGACAATCTATATATTTGTATGAGGTGACGTACTAGAATGTGATGTGTGATTTTGAGATCACAACTTTGAAATGCTATGTGAACCATGACTATGTGTGGATATTACGTAAATATCTATTGTGTAACAATATTCCCTAGTTTCATTGATAGTCAAAATCACATAGACTAAGATTTCTTCAGATTTATTATATTATCATATTAAATGTTGAAGTCTGGATAAGGATATACTTTTTACTCACCGTGATCCATATAGTTAAGGTTGCAGACCTGAGATGCTAAAATAAGTCAGGTGTTAAATCTCTAGTACAGAGTGTTTAATAAATATTTTATGAAAAACGTCAATAAATGTTTCTTGATGAATATTTTGGGTACAGGGATCCCTCATCTTTATATGTGTATACACGCATAATCTTTAAATATGTATATATGCATGATCTTTATGTGTGTGCATGCATATGATAGATTATGTGTTTTAATGATAAATTGATTAAACTTATAAATTATGATTTTATTTACTTCATCTCTAAGAGTTTGTGTTGGTTATTATGCATACTCTAAAAAAGTTTATGGAGGAACGTCTATAAAAGTAGGGTCTCGAGAGTCGTCTTTCTTTCTTTTTCTTTTGTAGACAAACCATCTATGTATAAGTGCGTTGTTAATTAAATCTTAAGTATGAGTGATTGCTACATAGACTCGCAGTTAAGTCTGATCATTTATGGGATGTTTTTTATGGAATGTTACAATAACAAGTCGCAAAACTTTATCTTCCATTTTTACTTGGGCTTACCACTACCACTTGGCCTTGGCTACCATTCTTTCTGTTTAAAAAGTCTAACAGTTTAAAGTTGATAATTTGATTTCTTCCTCAACAAGATAATTGATGTAATGTACAACATTATTTCATATATAATCGTATATGCAGAAAAGAGTTGGAACATGCATATCATAAACTAGTATTTTAATGTTGATTATGTGGTAGCCATTAGCGAGGTTCCTCTATTCCAGTCACTTCATAATAATAAGAAGATTTGGGTCATGAGCAAAATGGTGTATTCTCTGAAGTCTGATTATAAGTTTTTTATGAACAATATTCTGGACACAAATCATCTGAAGATTGATGGAAATATCATGATAAACTGGAAACTTAAAGTCCCCCACGTATGAAACTTTTCTTGTGAAGAGTTGCAGAAATTGTCTACCATTAAGGCCAAATCTTAGAAGTAAAGGAGGGGGTGAGGGGGAATTGTCTTACGATGTGTTCACTGTGATGCAGGGATAGAGTACGTTGGCCACACATTCTTTACATGTCATTGCAGTGACCAATGTTGGCAAATTGCTGGTTTATGGAAATACATACAACCAATTTTGACTAATGGAAAGAGTTTTCATCAAGCTTGTTTCACTTTACTTTCCATGCTAGAGGATGATTAAAGACAGTATTTAGTATGGTTCTATGGAGCTTATTGAAAGGCCAAATTGAAAAGCTCTTGGAGGATCACGAAATGGATGCAAATGATGTGATTCAAAGAGCAAGACAGGCGTTGAAGGATTGGAGTGTTGCTAAGTGAATCAATGTTAATAGTAAATACCCACATTGCTGCTAAGGGTCAGTTTAGACTGCACCTCCATTAGACTTTTGTGAAGTGTAATGTTGATGCAATAAACTAACACAGTTGCTCATGTATTTGCTGCTAGACCAGGTGTATCAAATGCTAATCCTTATACAACAATATTCAAAGAATTTTTTTGAGTTTTCTTAGAATGAGAACAGAGGGTATGGGAGAGTGTGTTGAATGATTAGAATGATAGCCTCTTCTATATGACTTCTTTTTTTTAATCATCAAATATATTGAAAACAGTACCGGTAGTACTCAAGAGAGTTATACATAGCAGTTAGGAAAAAATTGTCTATGCCTAAGAAATTAATTTCCAAAATTCTTGAAGTTAATTTCTAGAATGCGTTTAATTTATTGTAGAAATTAAGGAGGTATGAAAAAAGTACAAAAGGAAATGGCCTAATTGATGAGACCAACAGGATATATGCTTATGATGATCATAGTACGACATAAATCTAGCTAGAAGCAAAAAAACAAAAGAAGCTTTAAAATGCTACGTGGGACTGAACCGATTCCTAAGAGCAACTACTATGATTTCCCAATTCGCTTAAATAAAAAAAATGCCAAAAAGAAACGAAAAGAAAGCATATTACTAATAGACATTTAGATTTGATATCAAGGACACAGAGTAGCTACAGGATTCGAGACACGAGACAGACCTACAATTAAACCCACATGGCAAACAGACAATACTAATATGGCAGAGGAGAACATGGGCAGGATCCTATTACATTATTGGCTTGTCTCACTGCTTATGATAACAGAATTTCAGTAAGGTTTTTCCCCATAGTAGTTACCAGGAGGATCATAGTTGCAGGTCATGAAGGTGCCCTTCCCTCCAGAGCAAACAACGCTAGCACAACCAACCTTCCTAGTAGTGTTCCACACAATCTGAGTATAATGTCCACACATTTGTCCATCCGCACAAGAATTGTACCAATAATTGTACCATTGACGCTCTTCAACCCACGCACTAACAGCTTGTGCTGGCTTCCACCCCGTGCCACTGCCCCAGAATATGTTCTCACCGTAAGGCCCATTGGAATGCTCAAGGGCACAATCACTGCGCCTCTGGTTTGCATACCACTGGGCATAGTGTTCCAGTTTGGAGTCCCACACCAAGGGACGTTGCCTCACCGACGCACGAGCTGCATTCTGGGGGATGATAAATTGGTTTGCAAAGCTTCTGGGTTGGTTTTGGGTTGGGACAACAATAGCATGGGTGGTTGTGATCAGCAACAGAAACAAAGCCAGTGTGAAAAAACAATGTATTGAAATGCAATGCCTCATTTTGAAGTTGTGTTAGAGATTTGAGGATGTTTTGTTGGTAGGAGGAAGGGGTGTTATATAAAGTGTTGGGCGTTGAGATTAGAGTGTGAGAGTGGTTATGTTGTCAACTGTTTTGGCCTTGGTGGTATCCATGTTCGACAATGATTGCCATTTTTTATTCTTAGTTAAAGGAAATGTAGTTAATTGAAACCATAGTCAGTTACTCGGTTTTTTCATTCCCTAAATTTTCATTGGCCAGCTATTCATTCATTTCCACGTTTGTAGGCCAAAGGAGTTGTGTTGAGTTGAGATTCCCTTCCTTTTGCACATGGGATACTTTTCTGCTCTGAGTGATTGGATAATGTGTACCAATTTTATTAACCTTTGTACCAAATTGATCACTATCGTTGGGAACTACTTTCAATTTTAAAATAATAATGATCTAATTCAAATCATAGAATAAAGGGCTTGACTAAAGTTTTGGTTATTTATTAAGGTTTATTTTTAGGTGAAGTTCTTTTTATATTTTTTCAATTTAACGAATCAATCTAAATTTCCCGTGGGTTTATCATTTTTGACATAAATAATTTGGCCTGACATGTGATATGATATGTTAGTCAGATGATTAATTAAAGGGACTCGTTAATTTGTTACATGTGTGATTAACGTACATGATTTACTTTTTGCAATCTAATTGCATTATTAATCCTTTTTAATCTTGAATATATGTCTTGATGAATATTGATACATTAGTAAGGTTATAATTGTTTTTAAAGAAATTAAGAAAAATATAGTAGGAAATTTTTTGTTAAGTATTTCAAAGTATAAGTCGCTAAAATTTGAGATATGAAAAAAAAAAAGAAATCTAATATAAAAAGTTCAAATAATTAAATCTTAGGTTAAATAATTTCAAATAAAAATCTAATATAAAATCTTCACATACAAGGATTTATTTTAAATGAAATAATAATTTAGGATTTTTCCAAAACGTAAAGTTAAGTAATAAATAATGAAAGCATCACTTACTATAAAAAAAAAAAAAAAAAAAAACAGTTGCGTGATGTTTAGAAGTGAAAATTCAAAATAGTTAACTTCTTGATGATAGAAGGTTGTCACAAAATAATATTCACTGGTTGTAAAATTTATAATAAGCATGTTTATAATTATTAAGAAGTGTTTAAACGAATATTTTTTATAAAAAAATTAAGAAATAAATAATTTTTCTATAAATTAGAAGTTAATTTATTTATAAATTATTTTTTAAAAGTTCGTTTACAAAAATTTTATCAATTTTATTTTTAATTTATAAATAAGTTAATTTTAACTTATCAAAAAAGTTATTTGTTTCCTTATTTTCTCTCTTGAATATCTTAGATATTTTTCTCTCCTAGATATCTTAGATATTTTTTTTAGATGAACTTATTTAGACATACAACTTGCCAAAAACAAACAAAAAAAAATTGATGTATGCCATTCAGGAATATAAGTCTTGGTTTTGTTTAATTGTTTTACACACTTCAAAAAAATGTTAATACTATAATAGCTTTTTACTTAAGAATAAAATATCTCAATTTTATATAAATACTAAAATATTTGATTTTATTCATGAAATAATGTTGATAATAATATCTTTAAAGGGTGTATGTGTAATATATAAAAAAATTCACAAAGGATTATACTTAATAAAGAGTTTGTTTAGCAATCAATGTTAACACAAATTAAATTAATAAATATGTCTCATCACATACATGATAATATGTCTACACATACATGTTTCGTCTCTAAAGGAAAAAGAAGAAAAAATAACATTCAAATCTTGTTTTTATGTTCTTTCAGATGCTCTTTACAATTTTAAAGTCTACACTTGTATTTACTCATGTATCTAGTACAATTATAACAAATTATCATACCAACACAAGGGTAAATTATAAAAAATCTATAAATTTTAAGGTATTACAAGTTAATACATAATTGCACAATTTTTCAATCTTTTTCATCAAATGCATGTGTATACAAATCTCACATGAATTCACATAATCATGATATTGATCAAGAAATATCTACAAACATATTAAAGATTATCCACAAGAGATTTAACATTTGACCAATTTTTGCATTTTAGGTATGCAAATTTTGGCTACATCAACCATAATGAGTTTAAAATATATCCTTATCCAAACTTTAACAAGCATTTTAATTCATTATTTTAGACTTCAAAATGGGATTTGATACAATAATTCTCCTTCAATTTATTACTTACTACTAGATGTCATAGTCTACCTGACTTTAGACCATCTATGAAGTCAGTAAATCATTTTTGCAACATAGATCATTTCTTAATATCTAAGAAGAACCATGGTTCACATATCATTCCATCATATACAAGTATATCATCTCATGCATGTATATACATATATATTGTCATACTTTTGAATTTATAAGCAACAATCATTTTAGTATACAATTAAACAATTTGAGCATATATCAAATATATTCATTCAAACATGAAAAGAACACTTAAAAGGGGCATCCGACAACATTTTCGCTTGAGAAAAAATACTTTTGCAAAGCGAAAGGATCAAACGAAACATTCATCAAAGTGACTCGGACAATACCTTCGCTTAAAGTCCACGTCTAACTCAACCTTATAAAATCGATTTATAAGGTAAAGTTTGCACTCACATATATATATGAAATATCTTTATCTTTAGTTGAGGTGATATCTCTAATAAATCCCTCACTTTGAGACTACCAACTTGTATGTGAGATGGATGTCTGATAAGCCCAACAAACTCTTGTTAGGATAGACTCTAAATGACTTTGATACCATATTAAGAAGTTGATTTAAGTCTAACTTTATCTTATAAAACCGACTTATAAAAGTAAGGTTTATACCCACATATATACTATGAAATGTCATTATCTCTAGTCAATTTAGTATCTCCAATAAATTCTCAAACTTCACATTGAATATCATATTCTAAAAATCATTTAAAATTGTTAGCAAGTTTCATTTTAAATTAATAGAATAATAATTTTAACTTCTAGGCACATTAAAAAAAACTATTTAATCTTTTTTTTTATCAGCAAAGACTATTTAATCTTTTGAAAGATAAGAGATCAAAATCAATATTACCAATAAATGATTAATTTAATAAATTTTTTTATAAAATATTTAATTGAAGTATTTATATGATATTATTCACATATTTAAAAAAGTAGTAAATTGTAATGAAACAACTGAATGATTAATATGCTTGTATACATTTATTACGTGTTGGAATAAATGAATATATCATATTTGAAGAGATGAACTTGTAACCTAATAAAACTCTAATTAACTTAAAAGAAACTCATATTGTGTGTGTTCAGACCTTAATTGTTGGTCATTACTTCCAGTAGTGAATAATATGTACTAATATAATGATTAACTAAAAAATTAAATTCCATCCAATAATTCAACCTAAATTAAGGAAATTATTTTTGTTCTTGCCGGTTGACTCGCCTGTCGGTTGACTCACGATACTTACATGCCTCCTTCCTCACGTTGATACGTGCTTGGTTCTTTCGAAGCAATCTGCACCTGCAAAAGAGAAAGGGGGCGCCCTAGAGGCCGTTTGCACTCCGACGCTCAAGTCAGTGTAGGGCAAGGAACACCAAGTATATTGAGTTTCTCTCTATGTTTAGGTCTAGAAACTGCGTACCTTTGTGAAGTATTTTACTGTCCCTTATATAGTCTAGGGTTTACTGCGTCGCTAGCCCTAATTAGGGTTTACTGCGTTGCTAGCCATATTTAGGGTTTACTGGAATACCCTTGCGCCGCTATCACCCAATCTTAGGGTAATCTAGCACATAAGGTTTCCTTTTCTGGAGTGCAAACTCTAACTGGGTGACCACCTGGGTGCCTCCTTGTGCACCTAGTCTCTGGGGCCACCAGCTCTGGGAGTGCCTTCACTGTTCACGTGCCATGCATGTAGCCTTTACTGGGAAACCCTAGTTCTGATGAGTACTCGACCCCTCAGGACTCTGCACCTAACTGTGCTTTCCCTGCTACCTACATGAGCTCTTCGTGATTCAGGCCTCTCCTTACCTCTGGACATGTTTACTGATAACTGGTCTTCCCCCAAGGCCGATGTCACCTCGTCTTCACCCAAGGCCGATGTCACCTCGCCATACTCTGTTGCCGAGGACTCCTCGACCTGCTGAGTGACGATGACACCTCAGCCCATCCTGGTGGTCTGACGACTACTCACCCTTCCCTGCGGGAACATGCCGATGACTGATCACCCTACTCTGAGGGGAATGACTGATCACCCTTCTCTGATTGGACACACCGATGACTGATCACCCTCTAATCCAAGCTGCCTACGGGGTCCACTCCACGTGGCCTTGGCCCATGCTGTGGGACCCAGCTAACGTGGTTCGCCCTTTACTACCTGTTCTCGGTGTCCGAGGACTGGTCGGTACACAAGCCCCCCCAGTCTCAAGCTGTTAACTTGTTTCAGCGAAGAGACTAAGTCATCGGCCCGGGGACCTACGTGGCTCTGCGCGTAAGGACATGAGTAGCACGCTGAAGGGACATCTCACCACCTTGTCATCGCCCCCATCTCTTACCCTCTGAGGACTTCATTGGTAAGCTCTCTGCTCGAATTGAGGACTTCTTTCTCGACAAAGAGGTGTTAATCAACCTTCTTCCCGATGACCTTGCACCGATGACTGATCAGTGCTTCATTACTTCTCGCGCTCTGCTGTCAGGCTTTCATCTAGGCACTGATCTGCTGGTGGTGGTCACTTTAGCAACTGACCACCGATCACCGTTCTGAGTGATCTCCCCTCTGATTCACCTGCTATCTTCTACCACGTGTCACCCTGTGAATGGTCCACGCGGTCATCTGCTGCTGATGTCATCGACTACCGGTGACTGACCGGATCACATTGTGTACCGACCAGTCCTCGGACACCGAGAACAGGTAGTAAAGGGCGAACCACGTCAGCTGGGTCCCACAGCATGGGCCAAGGCCACGTGGAGTGGACCCCGCAGGCAGCTTGGATTAGAGGGTGATCAGTCATCGGTGTGTCCAATCAGAGAAGGGTGATCAGTCATTCCCCTCAGAGTAGGGTGATCAGTCATTCCCCTCAGAGTAGGGTGATCAGTCATCAGCATGTTTCCGTAGGGAAGGGTGAGTAGTCGTCAGACTACCAAGATGGGCTGAGGTGTCATCATCACTCAGCAGGTCGAGGAGTCCTCGGCAACAGAGTATGGCAAGGTGACATCGATCTTGGGTGAAGACGAGGTGACATCGGCCTTGGGGGAAGACCAGTTATCAGTAAACATGTCCAGAGGTAAGGAGAGGCCTGAATCACAAAGAGCTTATGTAGGTAGCAGGGAAAGCACAGTTAGGTGCAGAGTCCTGAGGGGTCGAGTACTCATCAGAACTAGGGTTTCCCAGTAAAGGCTACATGCATGGCACGTGAACAGTGAAGGCACTCCCATAGCAGGTGGCCCCAGAGACTAGGTGCACAAGGAGGCACCCAGGTGGTCACCCAGTTAGAGTTTGCACTCCAGAAAAGGAAACCTTATGTGCTAGATTACCCTAAGATTGGGTGATAGCGGCGCAAGGGTATTCCAGTAAACCCTAAATATGGCTAGCAATGCAGTAAACCCTAATTAGGGCTAGCGGCGCAGTAAACCCTAGACTATATAAGGAACAATAAAATACTTCACAAAGGTACGCAGTTTCTAGACCTAAACATAGAGAGAAAGTCAATATACTTGGTGTTCCTTGTCCTACACTGACTTGAGCGTCGGAGTGCAAACGGCCTCTAGGACGCCCCTTTTCTCTTTTGCAGGTGCAGATTGCTTCGAAAGAACCAGGCACATATCAACGTGGGGAAGGAGGCGTGTGAGTGTCGTGAGTCAACCGACAGACGAGTCAACCGGCAAGAACAATTTTTGAGTGAAGCTGATTGGTAATATAAATACAAGTGGTTCGCATTTTAAATTTGTGTGAAAGTAGTAATAATCCTCGTAAACAATTATGACACGTACTGTGTAGAGTGTTATTTTACACCACATGTATTTGCAATTCCAAAGATTTATCTTCAGGATTAAGAAAGAATTAAGTATTTAACAAGGAATTAGATTAGGAGAATGAGTATTATAATATTCTAAGAGAGGATAGGATAGGACTTTCGTAAAGCAGAGAATGCTCTTTACGCCTTGATCCTCGGACTCTCAATTCCCGCCAGAGTTATCGGACAAAGAAAAAAAAACACCTAAATCATTGTTACGGTCACTTCTGAACTAATCAACTAACTCCTCATTCTCAGGAAATGGAACATGGATTTCAACAAATAATTTTAACTACTATATTCACTTTGAAATTAAAGATAAAAATTATTTCTGTTAGTCCACTTTTATCGTAATTTATAATTTATCTCTCTATTATTTTTAATAAAAAACTTATTTATAACGATTTATTATCAAGATTCAACGTGAAGAACCTGTATCAAGACTCACGAGACCCGAAAAAAAAGGATTAGCATAATTAGTGGTACCAGTGTCTTTGATTACACGTTTCAGAGTGAAAAACGCGCCTAAAGGTGAAATTTATTATTTATGTTTTTGGTAAGAAGAAAACAAAAAGTAAGATTAGATAAATAAAGTACTTTTGGAGATACTTAGAGTAGAGTTACGATTTTACGAGGGTACTTTAGTAGGCTAGCAAAGCAACCCAAAAAAGAGAAAAAGCTAGGGATAACAACAACATGCAAGAATATCCTGACTCTTCTAGCAAAAATCGATGCTACATGCAATTTGGTATTTGTATCTTGGATAAATCATTATTTTTCTTTATAATTTTACAATTTTTATCTTCATTTTTCATATTAAATTTAATTCCTTTTAGTCTTGTGTCAATTTTAATATTTTTTAATTCTTATAATGTAATTTTTTATTAAAAATAAATAATATATATAAGAACTAAAATAAATTTATGAATGAATGTTGCAGTATTCCTTTGTTAAAGGGAATCCAACAATCCCTTCAGGTTTAGGTATTTATTGTCCAAAGCATGGATAATGCAATAACCGTCTCTATTCTTAAGGTTGGATCATTTTAAAATGTAAAAAGAGTCTACCATGAACAGTAAAACACTTTCATAAACATAAATCCTAAACCTTAAAATTAATATAATAGTATTTTATATATAAAATATAAATAAATAATTAAAATATTAATTTAATAAAATGTTAAGTATGTATTTTTAATGTGACAGTATTAAGGTATCATCTTTCTTTTAAAAGCTGATTCTTATTTATCATTCATTATTTTTGGGTTATGATATTTTGCTCCATCTTACATCCACAATAAAATATTAATATTTTTAATAAAAAAATTTATAAAAAAGAAAAAATATTTTTAATGAAAATATAAATATATTAAAATAATTTTCAAAATTAAAAAAGTTATAAATTTCTATAAATAAATAATTAAAATATTAATATTTGTTCATGTGTAGGATACATTGAGTGTGTAAAGATTATTTTTGTTCATTTTTTCCTAATTCATGTAAGATGTACTATTAGTCATTCTTTATCTAGTAGTACCCCAGTCTACACCAAATAAGGTAATTGGTTGGTAGTAAAATATATCCTATCTTTGCTTCATTAAGCTTTATAAATTTGCTTGTCATGGAGAGTTACGATTTAATAAGGAAAAAATTTCTTTAATAATATTTTTAATTAAAAAATAAAATAAAAATAAATAAAATATTAAGTTATTGAAATGTAAAAGGTATGTTTTCACTGTATCAGCGCCTTTTAATAATAACTTCATAAATGCTAACAACACGTTTTACTAAACTTTACTAAAACATGCCATTTTCTTGTTCACATGGCACCGTATATTTGAGTCTCTAGTTATTTTAGTAGTTTTTAATTTTCTGCATTAAGTGTGGAGAGAACAAAATTTCACTATTTAACTAAATTGGTCCAAAAACTGTGCTACTTTATTTCTTACAAACATTTGAGTAATTCATTTATAAATAAGAACAACTTGAATTAATTTAACTCACTCACAACATTCTATATTTTTAATTGTTATTTTTCCAATAAAAAAATCTCACATAGAATTTTTCTCACCTAAACTATACCATTTACCATACTATTCACTCTCAACATTTCATTCATACAAAATAATACTAATTAGTATTATTGCAAATGTACAAGTATTATCACAAATATTTCAACATTCATCATCACATATAGTATTTATATCAAAATTCAAACCACTTAGAATATTATTGAACAAAACACAATCTTCGCACAAAATTTAATGGAAAAAAGTTTTGTTGACAACTCTTCCAAATAATAAAATTCACGTAACAACCCACTTTAATAATATAATAATATATATTAGAATTTTAAATTAAAAACTAAAACAAATATTATTAGAATATTATTATTTAGGAATGACAAGTCAGTGTTTTTTATTTGATAAGTTTCAATGTATCATTTTGTAATAATCAAAGCAATTGTAACACAGACCCTATAAATACTTGTATGATGTGTATTCATTATTAATGAGAATATTTTCTCTAGATCAGTGTATGCCTATATAAAAGAGTTGAGTGAGTATGTTTGATTATTGTGCCTTAATCTAATAGTCTCATCTATCATATATAATAGAAAGGTTGAACTTGTGCATTAAATATTATGATAAACAATCTAAATATCTCATCACATTTCTAAATTAACACAGTTTCATCCACGTACAAAGCCTTTACTCTCTAGACATGCATTTCTTCCCATGAAATTGAGTCAGATAATGAAAAACTTATGCTTTTTAACTTAAATAATAAAATATTGATATTCTTCTCAATTAAGTTATTTCTAATCTTAAACAAATAAACTCGGTCCTTACATGTATATTAGTATTTAATACCAATCAAATTCAATTGAATTTAGTTACAAATTTATTAAACAAAATTACTAAAGAAGATAATAATATTTTTAAAAACAGTAACTGTTATATTCTTAATAAAAAATTTAATTCATTGACATTTATCTAAACCATGAAACTAATTACAATACAGTGGGCCTCGGATGCTAAATGCAATAATCTTGGAAAGTATAAGAAGAAAAGGGAAGGCTCAAAACTTTAGAATTATTTTGTACGTAGCCTAAATTAATCTTCATTAAGTGTTAGTAATTTTTTTTATTAAGTAGAAAAATTAAATATACGCCATACAAATATTAAAGTTGGAGGTTTTAAGATTGAACGACATCCTCTCCACTTAAGAAGAAAACAGATGAATGAGATAAGTTTCCGCCATTTTATTTGCGTTGTTATTGTTATGGAAGCTAAATTTAGGGTGTTTCGGTTACATCCGCAGCTACGAAATGGAAACATTGAGGAAAGGCAAGTTGGTGGTTCAATACAACCTACCCAAGTCACTACCGGAAAATAAACCTACATTCACCGGCCGTTGTACCTCATTGTCAACAGATATTCTCCGCCCGATAGCACATGCTGTGCAAAAGAAAAAGCTGGCCCAAGATTTCTACGTTACCATCTTCATCCATGCATGCACGCAAACAGTTTAGTTAGTTATCATCTTCCAACAAAGCGCGTGCATGTTTCTCTCGGTTCTCTAACCTTTTGCAGGCAACGTAACACAATGGCTTATAAATCAAGCAACAAAAGATTATCAAATAAAGAAGAGAACATAAATATTAAAGGTAGAAGAAGCGAATCATAGTGTCTCACCGAGGAGACCCAGCCACCATGACTGTCTGCCCCACCGACGACAGGCATGTGGCTGTTTTGGCGTTTCCCTATGGCACACACGCGGCTCCGCTTCTGAACCTGGTGCGTAGGGCGGCGGCGGAGGCACCGGATGTGACGTTCTCGTTCCTCAGCACGAAAGCATCCAATGCCTCCGTCTTCGCTGGGCTCAATGAGGAGCAGCTTCTGAACATTAGGCCTTATGACATTGAAGATGGGTTGCCGGAGGATTTTTTGCCCACGGGGAACCCCCAAGACCCCGTTGCCTACTTTGTGAAGGCCATGCCCGCTAACTATAGGACTGCCATGGAAGAAGCAGTCGCAAAAACGGGGAGGCAGATCACTTGCTTGGTTTCTGACGCCTTCTTTTGGTTTTGCGCTGACATGGCTGACGAAATCCATGCCAAGTGGGTTCCTCTGTGGACCGCAGGGCCTCACCCTCTCCTTGCTCATATTTCCTCTCAACAAATCAGGGAAAACCTGGGTCCCGATGGAGGTATTTGACGTTCTTTTCCTCTCAAACTTGCTTTCGTACATTCATTATTCTTTAATTTAAAAAATCTTATTTTGCTGATGAACGTTTGTGTCTGTTTACTCTTTCCACCTTCCTCTGTGGTTTTTTCATTTCAACTCCCACTGCTCGTAAGATTTCAAGCTATGTATATTCTTAGGTCAAAACCTAATGCAATTCCTTTTGTATCATAAGCATTCTCCATTCAGAATTCGATTTTGCTTTAATAATACACGTAATAAATATCTGTATTAGAGTTTAATATATGAATTATGTCAAGGAATTCATAATAAAAAACATTTGAATATTGCATCCGGATTTATTCATATTTACATAAACTTTCAATTTCATCCATTATCTTTCTCTCCTAAATGATTTATAAAGTAAAGAAAATCACAAAAAAAAAAACCTGTCAAGTATTATAAATCATATTATGTATCTACTAATTATTGAAAATTCTTTCTAATTGCTCTGGCAATAAAATATACAGAAGCTAAAATGATAAATATTTGAAGGATTACACAATTTTATAAATTTAGAGACTGTTTGATCGAGAATGCAATGTCCAGTTAAGTGATTTTAATAGTTTATATTATATTAATCTCTCAATTTATAAAAGGTAGAGTTGATTAAACTGTTTAACTGTATTAAGTTGACTAGATATAAGTATAATTCTTATCCAAACACTTGAGCTAAACATTACGAAATGACTGTGTGTTATTCAAATAATATTGAATTCGTTTAGGTGATTAATAAGAAATATATTTTTCTTGTTTTGCAGTCCGAGAAAACAAAGAAATAGATTTTCTTGCTGGCTTCAATGGGCTGAAGGCTGCTGACTTGCCTGAAGGATTAGCGGAATTGAAAGAAGACCCTTTTTCAATGATGTTAGACAAAATGGGAGAAGCTTTGCCCCGAGCAACCGCAGTTGCTATAAACTCCTTCACTGCAGTACACCTTCCTATTGCACACGAGCTAGAATCAAAGTTTCACATGCTTCTGAACGTTGGTCCATTCATTTTGACAACACCACAATCAGTTACCCTTGATGATGAAGGGTGCCTACCCTGGTTGAACACGCAAGAGGAAGGGTCAGTAGTGTACATCAGCTTCGGAAGTGTGATAATGCCTCCACCAGACGAGTTGACTGCATTGGCAGATGCCCTCGAAGAAGGTAAGTATCCATTTATTTGGGCATTTAGAGGTAACCCTGAGAAAAGTTTGCCAGATGGGTTCATGGAAAGGACTAAAAAGCAAGGAAAGGTTGTAGGGTGGGCCCCACAAATGCAAATCCTTAAGCATTCAGCGGTTGGTGTGTGCATGACACATGGTGGATGGAACTCAATTTTGGATTGTATAGTTGGTGGTGTGCCTATGATCAGTAGGCCATTTTTTGGAGACCAGATGTTGAACACGGCTACTCTTGAACATGTCTGGGAGATTGGTGTGGGCCTTGAAAACAATGTTTTCACTAAAGAAGAAACTCTAAGAGTTTTGGAAATAATAATGTCAAGTGAGAAAGGGAAGATGATGCGAGAGAAGGTATTTGAACTCAAGGATTCTGCAATGGAGGCAGCTGGAGCTGAAGGTGACTCTACCAAGAATTTCTGTACTTTTGCAGATATTCTTTCAGGTTTGCACCATGACAGATTGCACCACCAACCACATGGTTTGAGGGGTATACGCCACAAAATTGCAGGTGCATTTGCTGCTGCACATCACAAATTTTCCCGCCGCCACCATGCAAAGCATTAAGGTTTAAGAAGTCTTTTTTACCCACAATTGCAGGGTTGAAAAATTTATTAAAACCAGTTGGAACCTTGTATTTTGATTTCCAAATGGTAGCTCCATTGCTTCGAAGCTTAGATTTTCAAAAAGGTTCCTGATTGTATTCCTCAACTGCAAATGTACACAAAAATGAAAACTTCGATTTTATCCGGACTCTGATCTTAAATTAAATGATATTGGTAGAATATTTTTTTTAACAGTCAAATAATGAAATAAATAAATTAAGATATTTAAGAATGTTTCAAATCCGTATAAAAAACAAGTTTAAAACAAAAAGTCCAATAACAGAGAAAAAAAACTCTATTAAGTCTACAAAGATTGATAAAATCGACAAATTTAATGAACCTCTATACCTAAAAGTTCCTTCACCCAAGCACTTAGCTTCCATTACCAATTCTCCCATAATTCCAAAATCACTAGCTTAACATGAGGTAAAATATTTCTAACATTTGAGATGGCCTAAATCCATAAAAAATACAGACGTCTCCCACATAAGAGACGCAGATATCAGCTACCATACAAAACATATTTATGTAATTGATTTAAGACACGGTACTAGACACAAGATCCAGTCGGAGAAAGAAAACGAAAAAAACAGACATTTTGTTCCATCAGCCACATCCATGTTTTCAACTATGCCATATGGAACGGTTCAACCTCATGTAATCTCCCTTCTTTAAACACCATTTTATTCTTGTGCTCCCACACACACTCCAAATAGTTGCTATCCATACACCTTTCCATACCAAATTTTGCTTCTGATTCAAATTTAAAAGATGGTGTTGTTGAAAGTGACACCACAAATTGTTATGTTGAACAAACTGAATTCCCACCCATATACAACATGTGTTCCAAATGGAATTGGCAACCTTGCAGGTCAAAAATAAGTGTTGTGTGGATTCCTCACATAGTTCACATAGAGGGCATATAGTACTGCTAAGAATAACCCCTCTCCTGACTAAATTAAGTCTAGAAGGTACTTTACCAAGCAAGGAAATTGGGCCTTTGGCAGGGCCTGAACATTCCAAAATAACTTAAAATGAGGAGTGTTACCAAAACTAATCTTTTTCGTTTAAAATGGCATAAGCTGACCTAATTAAGAAGATACCTTCCTCTTCACCTAACCATCTCCAATTGTCAAGTCTATCTCTATCTATTTGTACAATATGTAGCTCACATAGCAATTGTATTTCTTGCTCTTTCTCCCATTGAAACATATTCCCCTTCCACTGTAAGTTTCAATTCCACCCAAATTTTGTCCAAAAACCAACTTTCCCTACTGTTTTTCTTTGGCTAATTGATATAGAATACAACATTGGAAACCTAAGATTAAGACTAAACTCACCTAACTACTCGTCTTTCCAAAATTTCCATATGATCCTAATTGACATTGAATTATTTTGTTAAACTACTTATGAGTGTCTCTACCTTCCCAGACGTTACCAAGGTCTTTCCACCCTCTAGAAAAGAATCTCACAGTCGAGATATTAGAATCCGTATCCAATTCATCATATTTAGATAACAAAATATCTCTCCATTTTTCTTTCGTTCCCTTCATAATTCTCATACTTCCATTTTGCTAGTAGAGCCTTATTAAATTTGTTTATATCTTTAATTTCCAAACATCCCTCCTCATTTGTTCTACACAGATAATCGCAGCTAATCTAAATTATTTTATTGTTATCACTTCTTCATCTCCATAAAAATTTCCTCAGTAATTTTTATATTGTTTGACATACAAAGACATGTGCCTTAAATACAGAAATGTAGTATAAGGGTAGAATGCTAAAAATATATTTAATAAGGCAAATTCTTCCTGTACTCCCGTTCAATTTATCTAAAATAGGGATCCAAAAATGGTGTTTCCTAGGATTTTTGCCTACTGGTAAGCCTAGGTATTTGAAAGGAATGGAAATTTGACTACAATTGAGCACTTTAGAAAAGTTGTCCACTACCCCCTATCTACCCCTATGCCACCATCACTACAAAGAAAATTATTTATTAGAAACTAATTTTAGAAACAAAAAATAATTAGTTGCTATAGTGACCAAATTAGAAACCATTTTTTAGACTAAAAAAATTTTTGATTTCTAAATTAATTTTTATTATTGTTAAATGGTTTCTAAATTGGTATCTAATTAGCTACCAAGGTTTTAGCTACCAATTATTTAGATTCTAAATTTGGTAGCAAAAACCTTGGTAGCTAATTAGATACCAATCTAGAAACCATTTATAATTTATAAACCAATATTTTTTTTTTAGTTTTTAAAATGGTCTCTAATTTAGTCACTATAGCAACTAATTTTTTTGATTTTTAAAAATTGGTTTCTATTTAATGATTTTCTTGTAGTGCAACCATTGATTTGTGAAAATTTATCCTTAACCATTAATCAAACTCAGCATATGAGGATATTTAATGGTTAAAACACTATCATAATTAACCTCATACACAAACACAAAGAAACACAAAGAGAGTGTCATCCGCAAATTACAAAATGTTAACCTCTAGATGATGTTTTCCTACCCTCAAACATGCAACAATTTTTTCTTCAATGTTTATCTAACTAATCTTGTCAACCCCTCCACGAGAATGAGAAAAAGAAACGGAGTCATGTGATCCCCTTCCTTAACCCCTGGTTGGCCTAAATAGAAATTAATTTTAGAGACTAAAAATAATTTGTTACTATATTGATTAAATTAGATATTATTTTAGAGACTAAAAAAATTATTGGCTTCTAAATTAATTTCTATTATTGATAAATAGTTTCTAAATTGCTATTTAATTTAGCTACCAAGATTTTAACTACCAATTATTTAGATTCTAAATCTAGTAGCAAAAACTTTGGTAACTAATTAGATACCAATTTAAAAATTATTTATCAATAATAAAAATTAATTTAAAAACCAATATTTTTTTTAATTTTTAAAATATTATCTAATTTAATTAATATAGCAACTAATTATTTTTTTTTTCTAAAATTAATTTCTATTTAATAATTTTTTTATAGTGATACATCACTAAATTTAGGTATTAGGGCAATAAATGATACATTACCTAGTCATCTCAAAACATTCCACAACTTGTAAGGTATCTTGCTTTAGAAAGCTCCAGCTATTCTTGATAAAGGAAAAATTAAAACCATTAGGCCTTGGGCTCCTAGACCCTTCGTACTGCCAAACAACCCACCTAATTTCTTCCTATAAACTTGGTTGTTAGCATTGTGCTAACCTCAGGCGCAATACTTTTAAACTCAAGATTACCCAACTTAACCCCAAAGTCCTTTATTGCAGAAAAAAACTGTTTGGAAAAAAAATTAGCTAAACTCCGAACCACTTGTGGTTCCTCAACTCAGTTCCCATGAATAGTGACAACGTTTAGTTCATTCCTACATCTCCTCCCTCTAATTGTGGAATGATAAAACTTGGAATTTGTGTCTCCTAATCTTAACCAACTAACTTTGGTCTTTTGCCTTAAAATTGAGTCTAACTTGTAGTTTATCTCTCTCAACTTACTGATGAGCTCCAATCTCTGAGCCCAATCTGCTGCCCAGTCTTTTCCTATCTGCACCACGCTTAATATATATGCACTCAGTTTTAAAACCTTGGCTCATTCAACTGGCCCATGACTTTTATTATCTGCCACCCCTGTATATTTCATACACCCACCACTTTTAATTTCTTTTAAATATATATATATATATATAATAAATATTTAAAACAAAATAATTTGTTAAAATAGAAAAATATATATATCCAGTACTAAATTTTTAATGAGAATTTAATTATTTCGAAAATTCTAAAATTATTACTAATTAGTACAAATACTTTTCAGACCCCCTCTCTTTGATATACTCACTCCCAGAAATTTACTATTTGCACCACATACTTCATATATCTGCATCATGTTTTGTTAAGCCTGGGCGCATTCTGCTGCCCAACATTTTCTTATCTGCATCACACTTATTGTATATGCACTCAGTTTTAAAAACTGGGCTCATTCAACTGGCCCATGATTTTTGTTATCTGCCACCCCTGTTTATTTTATACACCCACCAGCTTTTAATTTCTTTTATATATATATATATATAAACATCTAGTACTATATTTTTAATGAGAATTTAATGATTTTGAAAAATCTAAAATTGTTACTAATTAGTACAAATACTTTTCACACCCATTCTCTTTAATATTCCCACTCCCAGCAGTTTACTATTTGCCCAATATACTCCATATATCTGCCCAACGTTTTGTCAAGCATAGGCCCATTCTGCTTCCCAAAAATTTTCCTATCTGCACCACGCTTATTACATATCCACTTAGTTTTAAAACCTAGGCTTATTCATCTGGCCCATCACTTTTGGTATCTGCCACCCCTGTTTATTTTATACACCCACCAGTTTTTAATTTCTTTTAATATATATATATATAATATTTTTAACAAAATAATTTGTTAAAATAAAATAAAAACTGGATTGAGTACTAAATTTTTATTCAAAAGCTAATTATTTTATAAATTCTATGTAATTATATTACCTACTTTAGTCTTTGTCCAATAATTATATATATATATATATATATATATATATATATAATTTTCTTCTTACATTCTTATTTAATTTCTACATTTACAATCTTTACACTAAAACATTTATAATATGAACTAACTCTTTTTTACCATTAAATTTCTGCAACACACATAAATGTCCATAAAATTTCCCACAAAATTTTCCAAACCAAACCAAAGTCAACAATCATAAACAAAAATAATGATAAATTGCAATAAAACTTATAAATTACCCAACAATCATAAACATAAATTTACAAATAAAACCGACAGCTCATTCAATTATAAAATTTTCAAACCAATTCAATTATAAAATTTTCAAACCAAAACATAAACCGCAAAACATTCAAATCCAAATCAAAACTGAAAACTTTCAACAATTTAAATTTATCCTTCAGCAATTTAAACCTTTGTCGAAGAGAATACCACACGAGGAGGGAGTTGGACTTTCAAAAAGTTGGAGCTGGAGCTGAAACAAAAATATGAATAAATAAAAAAATTAATTGGAAAAATAAAGGAAAGAGAAATATGGAAGTTAGAGAGAGAAGCGAGAGAAGGGAACATGTCACCGCATAGAAGGAGCATCGATGAGAGAGCATTGATGGAGGGAAACATAGAGGGAGAGAGCGATGATAGAGGGAGGAAGACACCGACAAGGAAGGAAAAAGAAAAAAATAAGGTTAGAAATTTGGGAAAAACTGAACGTGGAGGGGGGGGGGGGCGGCCGACACAAAACGATGCAACAAACGATACACACTTTACATCGGCTCAGACCGACACAAAACAATGCACTGACACACACTTCGTGTTAGTCGACGCAAAACGACGCAACAACTGACACACTTTACATCGGCATAGACATAATAGCAAAAATTCTCTTAGCATCGGCTAGACCTACCTTATCTATATTTTTATTTAATTCTTAACGTAAAATTTCATTATAAATATAATTAATAAATATTTTATTACATTAATATTAATAAATATAATAAATAATAATTTTATTTTTTTACTACATTAAATTAATATTTTTATAAACTTTTTCAAATTAAATAAATCAGTCAAATTTGTTGGATATTTAATTCATCATTTTCATAATATTTTGAATATTTATTTAAATCTTGGTAAATTCAACTATAAATTTAAGAAAAATAATTTAAATCATACAACGAAAATTAATAAAAAAATAAACAAAACATTTGAGTGGAAAAAAAAACTACTAACATTAAAATATTCATCATATATAATTTATTTCACAATTTAATAAATAAAAATATTTATAAATATATCATAAATGAAAATAGCAAGAGAAAATTTTTGGAACCCAAATTATTAATACTTACATTTAAGACACTACAAATTTCAAAATATATAAAAATGACCTTATCAATTATAGCAACATTTAATGTTAGATTTATTCTTGTTCGGAAAGACAAAGGGAATTGACAAGTGAGGTTTGTACAATTAATAAAGTGATTTTGTGATCTCTCCATATTTATGTGCTTTTAGTGGCTTCAAAATTATCATAGGTTTTACTTCACAAAACAATACATATTTGTCTCCCATCTTTTTCCTTTACATTTTATATCTTGATATACAAATATTTTTTGAAAAAATATAAAATAGTTTTTAAGTGTTGATTGATCTAATTCACACTCAAGGTAAATATTGATTACCATAAGATGAAAATATATGCACTTCTACTTCTTCTTGGAATTTAGAGAAAACATACGTTAAGTGGTCAAAATAAAATAATGGCATATTTAAGAATCAAGCCTCGTATGATCACCAGATGTCAAAGACCTATTATTCATATAATATAGATTGTTTTACGTGGTACAACATCAATGTTGCTTAATGAGATGTTTCATTTTTTGTTGACTTAATACAAGGTGAAAGACATACATTAAAAGAAGCTAAATCTATCAATCTGTCCTTGAGTGCATTGGGGAAGTGTATTAACGCACTTGCAGAGAATTTTTCACATGTGTCATTTGGTGACTGTTGGATTATATATTATGTGATTCATTTGGAGGAGGTCACATTCATTTGAATGTCAGATTCAATGCATATAAGAATTCATGTTTTTTTTTTATTTCTTTTATTACTATTACTATATTAACATTAAAATTTTCAATTATTGCATGTTATGTTCTACATGTTACTGGTAAAACACACTATTATCCTCTATTAGTCACATGTTCTTGTATAAGGAAATGAAAAGGAGGTCCAATAATTAAAAAATAATTCTGCTATATATTCAATTTGCATGTATAGAACATGTGATGAAATTTGGAAAACTTTGGGTATTGTAGTAATCTAACAATTAAAAACAAATTACTGACTCACTCATTCTTAATGTTTGTATTATATGCTTTGTGGATAAATCTTTAAATTGAGTTTGTGTTTCATTTCTCATAAGTCACCTCTTTTGAACCACAATGGACATCATATGAAAATCTCGGATTCAAAATAAATTGTTCCTTTATAGATCAAAAATATTATGAGATTCATATTTTCTTAAAGTTACCAAAACAAGGTTATACCCTGCCTTTTTCTTTTCTTAAGTTTACTTTCAAATTTTACCACAATAAGTGTTCCTTTATTTTTAAATACATCCATTCAATTTTATATCAAATAACTCATGTCAAATTTACATCTCTAAAATGTGTATAATATTTTATATTTTATATAACATTTGCAAAAGTTAAATACATATTTTTTTCTTTACTCAATTATTATTTTTCTATTTTTTTCATTTCTTTCTTAATCTTTTCAAATACTTTCTTTAAATAATTTTAATATTAAAAACTTTAATCAACTGAATAATTAAATTATTTTAATTATATTTAATTAACTTATAACAAAATTTAAATTTCATCTCTAAAGTAAATTATTCAAAACTAAAATTAATATTTATTACAATATTATAAATTCAATAAATTAAATAAATTAAATATATATAATACAAATATATATATATATATTACATATAATAAAAAAATTAAAAAAGAATCATACTTATGATCCAACAAATAAAAAATTTAACATTTTTTTTAAACATATATCATCAGGCATAGTTTACAAAAAATTTATCTCAATATTAAGTTGCAGTTGATTTTTTTTTTTTAATCAGCAGTGAATAAAATAAATTAGGAGAGATATTTAGGGGGTATCCCAACCCTTATACAGAAAACAAAACAAAAGTCTTAATCCTTCCAAAGGCTTAAAAAAGAAACTTTAAAAGCATAATCTTAAATGTGACATCACTACCATCTCTACCCATTCTCACAACCTTCTTCAGCGAAAACTCTTGATGCATTGATCCGGATTCAGTATCCAATCCGAGAATGCATATGAAAAGGAAGTCACCCTATATTTCATCCACAACTAAGATTGAAGTTGAGCCGAGTGAAACATTTCTTCAGCATCCGGAACCCCTTGTTTAAATATAACGGCATTCCTCTGTTCCCAAATGCAACGAACAACTGCCACCCACATGCCCTTCCACACATGATTCTGCTTTACGGACCAATGAGCTAGATGGAAGTTCTTTTTCTTACTTTCTTTTAATGTCTGTCATGTGTCAGACTGACTCACATAACATTTATTTTGAATTCACTTATCATGAATTTGACAGACACAATTCTCGTTCTTTTCTTGATTGACGTAAATCTTATATATCTAATCCTACATTTTCTTGTAATGAATGACTCTAATAAGTAAGCAAAACAAGTTAGAGATTTCATATCAATTTAAGATAAGATTTATACACGTGGGTATAGTTTATAAGTTGAGGGTTTCAAATTTCACTTTCTTAGAAAGTATTAAAATTATTCTAAATTTATTTTAGATAAATTTGTTGAATCTTGTGTGATATTGAATTCTCTGCAGAGTCACTTTGAGTTCATTGGTCATGATGTAAAATATAAATTAGAGATAAAACTAAATTATAGTATATAAGAATTTAAAGAAAATCCAATGGACAAAAGATTTTGATCTCTTACTAAAATAGCTAGGAGTACATGGGAATCCTATTTCACATCCCAATTAAGTTGTGTAAGAGCTAATGAAGCCAATGAAAGTCTTGTTATCTTTGATATTTCTGTGAGAACTCACATTAGGTATAATAATCTAACCATGCAAAACAAACAGAATAAAGTGATCTCCTTTAGGTCCGCAATCACACCATGAATTGATTGCTTCTTTTTGTTCATACTACCCAACCATACAGCTCACAAAAGCCAGCTTTTATAACCGTAACCCGTTTGATATATATTAAATTACCATGGTCAGTATAACACAGCAAAAAGTACACTGAGATTCTTGTTATACTCTAGCAGAGTCAAAGGAATATACCTGGGATCAAATGCATTAGAATCTCAGTTACCAACAAGTTAATGGAACAATTTTTTAAAGTTTAAGAAATATGTATTTCAAGGACCACGTTGGTTATCGTTCAGAACAAACTACTAGTTTCTACATTACTCAGACATTGATCAGATTTACATTATTATATTCACGATGTTGTTTACAAGACCTGCTACTACTCGTGCTCCTCTTTCCACATCTTATGACCAACACAACAAATTAGCATAACCAGAAAGTTAAAGCCTTGTAATCACTACAGATTGTAACCCAGTTCATAATCTTGGAACATCCCTTGTGTTAAAAGAGCTGGAGTAGTAGATGAATCCCAAGAATTTGAGGATGCTGATCTGGTATCAGAATCATTGGACCACCAAATCAGGCTGTCCTTTGAGCCATTGATCTCTCTGAAACAATCAAATTCAGCTATCTGATGATCTTCCTGAGGCATATAACCCATTGTTCTGTTATTGAGAATGTCATCTAGTTCAGTTTGCAGTGCACCAAGTTGCTGAAATCCCACGTTGTTAGTCTGTTCAACAGCCGCAGCTCTTGGTGCAAGACTTGAGTGCATTGGATTATTATTACTCTCAGAAGCAACAAAGGGAACTCCACTGTTACTTAAAGGAATATTCTCCAAAAGTTGAACCTGTGGGCTATGGATCTTTGCACCGTCATGTTGAGGCTTGTTGATGAACTCATCTTTTTGTCCTTGTTCGACATGGGGGGAAGGCAAAGCATCTTGCACCACAGGGTTAGAGCCGTCATTCAAAGATTGCAGGCTCTGGATAATCTTTTCTTGGAAAGGATGCAACTTAGGCCACAGCGCAGGGTTATTGTAGAAAGAGAAAGGGTTTTGAAGGCTTTGAAGTTGCATGTGCAGTTGGAGTCTTTCAAGGGCTGAGCTGCTTAGGGCATTTGAATAAGAGTTCTCCTCTATTCCATTATTTGTGTCTTTTGCGTTGAAGTTAGATTGTTTGCGCCTCCCAAGCAATTTCTTCTTCAATCTAGTGTTCCAATAGTTCTTGATGTCGTTATCTGTCCTTCCAGGTAACTGAGCAGCAATTATGGACCACCTATACATATAGATTATGTTGGAACATGTTTGGTTAATTTCTAGGAATAACCACAGAAATAACATGTGGAGCTAGCTAGACATATTCTAGTGACAAAGAAAAAGGACAAACAGTTATGTTGAAAAACAAAAGCACAGGCTCGCAGATAGAGATGAGGGTTTTGAGAGAGAGAATGACCTGCTACCAATGCTAATGTAAAGGTTGCAGATGATGTTGTCTTCTTCTTCAGTAAATCCACCATGTTTGATATTAGGTCTCAAGTAATTTAACCACCTAAGTCTGCAACTCTTTCCACATCTCTTGAGCCCTGCGAATTATTTGTATTCATCAATAAGGTTGGCATTAACCGATGATATGATTTTTATAACCAAACTTCACCTTTCCAGAGCCAAACTAAATAGGATTACTCTTGGTCTCAATAAACTCTCAAGAGGAAATAAATAAACATATATAAGAAAAGGAGAGTACCAATTTTCTGAGGAAGAGCAATCCAATTGCCACCAGTTCCATTCTTTTCAATGTAGGCCTTAAGCGCAGCGTCCTCTTCAGGAGACCATGGTCCTTTCTTCACGTTGGCCTTGTCACAGCATGGAGCTCTACCCATGTTGTTGTGTTGTTATCTCTCTCCAATTAGGTTTCTCTTTCTGTTTTTTGTTGAAGCAAATATCAACTTTGCTAGCTAGGATTGTTGGGAAACTACGGCGAAGGAAGGGCGTGATTTATAGGTAGCGAAGTATGGCTGATGTGATTCCTAAAAGGACAAAAAGTCTTACACACCTCACCCCCTCCATTCCCTCACTAGCTATTTCAACTCCATTTTTTCCTTCTAGGGTTTTTTCATCCATCTCTCTCTCTCTTTCTCTGTCTTCCTTTTTGGATTAGTTCGGTCACCGCGTTTAATTATGCATGCAACTGGACAAACGTAACATAAATTTCCTCTTCCTTTTCATAAAAAATTGCACTGCTTTTTCATAGGTATATTAGTTTAATACTCGAACCCAATGCCACAAGTATTTGATCAATAGAAGCCTCCATCCTCTTAGTTTGTCGGCATTATTCTTCAAAATGTTCCATGTCAAGCCTTCCCAACACATCTTTTTGTACTGAGGGGAAATGTACTGCTACCTTCCTATTGGTAAATTATTATTTCTTAAAATAACATTACCCTTTTGTAATTAATTAACTCAGGAATTCTCGTGGAAAGAAGACACATATTGCTTTGATTCAGTCAATAACGTGATCATGCAAAAAACAAATACATTTGCAAAGAAAATACATATGAGCTTTAACTTCTGATTTATTTTAGCAGGTAGCACGTATGCAGATGAAGAATGACAATGTTGCACTATACCGAATAAAAAAGGTCAAAATATAAAACAGAACTTTTTTTTTCATTTTTGGAAAATGTCACATTGCTCATGCAAACAGGTGATGAGGATGTGCTCTACTGCTCTTTCCTGTTTCTCATCAGTGTAGGAATATTTTCCTTCGTCAACCACATGAATTTCTGATATTGATGGTTGCATTTAAATTAAAACTGAAAAGATATAGCTAGAAATTGGGTCATGGATCATGGGTTTGTACGGACTTGAAACGAAAGCTCATTCTTAAGGTCTCAACATAAGCACTATAGAGTTTAAAGCGATTGAAGTGTTTGTGAAACCAATATGTAGATGTTGACGAACTGCTGATGGAAGTTAGAAAACAATAGTCGAAGCCTTGAAAATGTATCCTTCGTTTGCTTTCACCACAAAAGCATAACCAACTCATTCTTATTTCAAACCACACACCAATAGAAACTGGTATTTCAGTCATATAGGCAAGTAATTTCACTCGAAAAGTTCATGTTATTTCACTCTCAAGTTCTTCTCTTGTCCCTCGCCGTCAAAAACACAGTTATTTGCCTTGAATTCTTGACATCATACCGAAATTAGAGGCCTAAGATTATTCTTTAAAATTTACTTGGCAAAGTTCTATATCATAACCTTCATTATCGTTCGGATGTACCTTTATTTAGGGGTATAGATTATTAAATAAATTCATTTTTTACGAGCTCCACTTATAATTTTCTAATTTTCAAGAATAAATAGTGCTTAAGATATTAAGATTCTTTAAGAGTAATTTTATAAAGGTTATTTTCTATTTTCGTTCTTCAATTTTTTAAATCTAGAGATGACATTTGATTAAAAGAAAATAAAAGTGAAAGGCAACACAAAAATTTAAACAATTTGAACATATGTTAATATATTATCTAGCAATAGAGATTTATTTATATTTAAATTATATTATTTGTTAAAAAACAGTAATAATTTTTTTTTTATTTCTAGGCAATTTTATATATGAACTCAATCTACTGTGTACAGGCTTTCAATTCATAAAATTGAATTGGTTAAAGTATTCTATAAAAAAATCTTGAAAGTGTTTAGGATGAAAATACATTGAAGATTATAATTTATATGGGAGGTTCATTAAAAGCATCTATAGAAATTTGTGATTTTTAATAATTTTCATAATATGTAAAATTTTATCGCTGATATTTTTATTTCATATAAAAATATTAGTTTATCCGAGTTAGAAAAGATCAAGACACAATATATTATATCTCTCAAAATAGCTTATTATTATAATTCAAAGAAAAGCTCTTTTACCAGCCTTGGAGTTGGAGATTGGGCTTGATAGTGCAATAATGTAGCTATGAGATTATAAAATAATAAGAAAATGAAAAAGTCAAACATTTGTTAAATTAATTGGTATATTTTTTATTGTCCTTTCTTTAATTTTTGGCTACAGGAAAGGAATTAGTTGGGTTAATATCAAACAAAATCCCATTTCATTTTATTTGGCATTTTTTTATTTTTCTTCTTTGTTCCTGTTTGACAAGTTGGGTAGGACACGTTAAAAGACAATATAGGAAACTGTATCAAAACAAGAAAAGATGTAAAACCAAACAGAAAGGTCATTGCAATTCAATATTTTTGAGAAGAAAGCACCACTCATTGACCTTGGTTTTCTAATTTAATACTTCATCTACTCATTTTTATAATCAATAAGAAGGAAAATAAAGGTCCAGAACCGCACTCACCTACAAATATAACAAGGGGAAACCATCAAATTCAAAAAGCACTTAGCTCTCCAAATTTATAAATTTATTCATATCTTTATCATCAAATAGTCTGGGATCTTTGGGACGAAGAAAACATGCTTCTGCTTGTCTTTCTCCTCAACTAAGAATCTTTAAATTGACGCTGCATTTCTTTTTCAAGAAAAAGCTGAAGCCAAATGGGGGGAAGAACAGTACATTTCATCATCCAGAAGACCGATCTATTGTAACAACTTCTGAATACAGTTTTGGTATGAGGATAAACATGGAGGACCAATCGAAAAATATCTTGCTAATTATTGCTGTTCTACCTTAATTTATTAATAGATATTTTAATTAAGGATCAATACTTGAATTATAAAGTAATATTATTTTACGTAAGCCATACCACGTATTCCTAAAGTTTTAGTTGATTGATTATTATTTAATTACTTGGTTTCAATTATAAATTCATAAACAAAAAGAAATATGAGAATTTAAATATTATATATATATATATATATATATATATATATATATATATATATGTATGCATGTCATTTTAAACTCTTTTAATTAATGTTTACTAACTGTTCTGATTAAGAGTTTTACGTGTATTTATAGGATGTGTATTAGATTCTATCTTATATAGTTTAAAATAAATTTGACTAATTCGTATTAGTTTTTTAGTGAATTAGTTATTATTAATAAAAAAATTATAAATTAATTTTCAAATTAGTATCTAATTAATTACTAGTTAATATAGTAATTAATATTTTTTTTTGTTTAAAATTAATTTTATTTTTAATGTAAAATAATCAAAAGAATTGTTGTATTAAAAAATATTATTAATATATTCTCATCATAATTGCCAATACATCCCTAATGTGATTTTTGAATAACAAAGTATCGGTTCATTAAAAACACCCATTAGTAAGATCCTTAACAAAAATCAATTTGATAGAATTTTGGCAATGAGTTCATGGTTCAAATGAAGTGATATATCTATTGGCTCCCTTACCGTTACACCTTTTTATCTTTTTTCCCCACTTTTAAAATCATAAGATCTCTCTCTAGCTCATTTTAGGAAGGTTCTCTTAAGAAGAAGTGTTGGCAATTGAAGGTAGAACACCACAGTGGCCACGCAACCATATTTATTGGTGGTGATTAGAAGAAATAGCAGCTAAGATATATTCTTCAACAGATTTTAAGAGCACTTTCACGCATCCACGCCCACCCCACAAATTCAAGTGTTTGGTTTTGCTTTTGGTACATTATTAGCTTTTGTGTTGATCCCAGGAAATATAACTTTGCTATCATGACACCTGTGATTCACTTTCTTTATTTTAGTGTTTTAATTAGTAGAGTTAAGATAAGCATGAGATCGAAAAAAGTCGCTTTAGTATAAAAATAAGCATTGATTGGCAGAAAGATCACAGTCTTGTATATGTCGTCACTAGGGTTGACAAAGATGCTGTTAGTAGACTTGGACGCTAAACATTTATTTATACCAACACAATGCAGTATCAATTCCTCTCTAAAATCACACTAATCACTGATTGCAGACCTACTTATCCGTGTTATATAGTCCTGCTAATAAATAAAAATAACATTCAAACTGTTATTATCCCCGTTTCATGCACTTTTTCTAAAATATTACTAACACAACACACGTTAATAAAGTTACGTTACCGAGTTCAACTTGCTCTATAATGAATCCATCCGTTTCTCGAGTCACGCCCTATACCAGTTAGGTTAATTGTTTTAGTAATGCTTGTAAACCCATCTGCTTGGATCATATAATCTAGGTTTTAAGTAATATGCTTCAAAAACCTAAATACTGAATGCAGAATACTACAACTTCGGAGTTTTAAAGTTAAATCTCACATAATCGAAATAGAAGGTTTATGTTATATTATTAGAAAGACAAGCTACTCCTCTTAGGAAACCAACTCTTTTTGAAATGATTAAAAAAATAAAAGGACAATTTACTATAATTTACTGAGTAGGTAATATTGGACAAGTTAAAACTACTGTAGATCTACGACTCAACAGCAATCTGAATTATTCCCCGGAGTATGATATTTATATGGATGTTGTAAGTATTTAAGAAGATGGTGATTTAAGAAAAAATGTTTTATTGTAAAATGAAATTGTTACGTAATGCTTTTGGTGGTGATTCATGGTGTAGAATATGACATGTGTAAGAAATGAGGCTAGTTTGACATTTATGGAGAAGTCAAACCCGTGTGTTAGGTAGTGAATAGAAGTAGAAATAAAGGGCCATGGGAGTAGATGTTGATGCTGTCACACAAATTGACCTTCTGGATTTTCTTGGCATTAGAGTTGGTGCTGCACTTAAAACTTCATTATATAATCATTGGAAACCCATTATCATCCTCTAATTGAAACCAATGATTTTATACTGTGGTATAGGTACGGGGAATTAATGGAGTCAACCATGTTAAATTTGTGATTTTGTCATTTAATGTCAAGCTTTGGTGAGTGACTAATTTGTCTTCCAAAAGAAAAGAAATGGAAAAACTCTCTAAATGACGTTATTTCACATTGGTTCGTCACTTGGGAGTTATCAACATAAACATGTCCTCAACCAGTTCTATCTTATTCTTGAATATCCCCAAATTCCTAAAAAATATTATTGTAACAACACCAGTCACTCAACCTAAAAAATATCATTTACTCATACACTTAAATTGAAAATTTTATTATTCAGTGAAGAGTTTTTTTTTTTATATTATTTAATTATGATTTTTTAAATTCCACTGATAATTAACTTTTTTGGGTCTATAACATTTGCTAATTCATAAGAACAGTTAATGTGGAAATGAGCTTGTGATAGAAATTTTTAATGGCTTTTAATTCAGCAACTAATGCCACAACTTACAAATTCAGAGTTCAGATGAAATGACTATTTACTTAACTTATTTTAGAACATTTCATCTTTATTTTGCCTCTCGTCGACTTATGCTGGATGAGAAAGTTAACCTAATTGATTTGTCAAACTTTTCATTCTGTTTATCAAATTATTCAACTAATTTAAAATAAATAAAATTAAGCAACAAAATGAATTAAATTAAATAATATTTTATTTAATAAATTATTAAACTCATAAAAATTATTTAATTTATAACATCACAAATTAAAAAAAAAAACTAATTAGTAATACATATTAGAAACTAATTCTTTTCAGTCAAAAAATTGATTAACACGTTGAATAAGATCAAATGTTCGGATTTGTGTGAAACGAAAGTCATGAAATATTGGTGACCTTTAGTAAGTTTTTCAAATGAATCACAACAGAAATATGTAGTGCCTTTTAATTGACACTAAGATATCAACCTTACTGCATAATGAAACTCGTTTTTACATTTTAAAAGAAGGCAACTTCTTCCTGCACCTCTACATTCTTCTTCCTGCACCCCTACATTATCAGAAAAAGACGGTTTTACCCTCTTTAAAAAATGACTTCCGGATTGCTTTTTTCGAAATATTTCCAGAACATCATTTCCGGAACGTGTTTTAATGTATTCTGGATTCATCAATCCGGAAAGTGTTTCAGAAAAGCTAATCCAGAATGCTTTTTTATTTTCCGGATTTTCTATTCTGGAAATACCTTTTTTGCTTACGGAACCATTAATCCAGAAACAACCAAAACTGTGTAAGGGACAATTTTGGTATTTTCTAAGAATGTAGGGGTGCAGGAAGAAGAATGTAGAGGTGCAGGAAGAAGTTGCCTTAAAAGAAATATGCAACAAAAATTTGTCTCGTGAAAGAATATTTGTATAAAAAAAATAGAGAGAAATAAAAAGGGTATAATAGAAAAGAGCGAGGCCCAATTCATGGTCTTCCAAGACATTAGTACACAATCTGCAAAAAATTATAGTTGACATTATTTATATAAAAAAGTTAACTTTATTTATGTCATTAAGTATGCACATCCATGTCATTAAGAATATATAATAAAGCAATTCAAACAAAAATATGGACGACAAATTGAATTTGTTCCATCAAAATGGGAAGCACAATTCGTCATTATCCTCTCCATGTGGGAAAGCACAGGAGACATGTTGGTGGTTGATTTATATACACGTCCCTCCAGAAGGCATGGTTCCTTAGTGATAGTAAAGCCACAACTATTGCTACCATCACCCTCATCGCCTGTAAAACTGCAAAAACCAAGTAGGGTACTGATAAAATTACACTTTAAGAGAAGAAAATATTTTTCTGTCTAGTGTCTACATATTAATAAAATAACTCACTGTGACATATTGATGTTCCACCACATGTAGCTTTTTTCAGAACACCATGCTGCTTCTGGGAGAGAAACCATGTTATAGTGCAAGTTACTGCACCAAGGAAAATATCATTAAAGGTAACATTACAAAAGACTTTTTTAGACTAAACCAAGGCATGATATCACGATACAAGCTAGGTAAGCTTGAATACTCCTTTCAATTATTTTTCCCCTTCATAAAGCTAAGCTTGATGGTGCCTTGAACTGGAAGAACCATGCTTCACCTTATTTCCCTTTTAACCAATTCTAGGCTACATACAACTTGAGAAGTTCAATTAACTGACTCGAGATCAATTGACTATTTCACATTCATTGAAGCAGCCATACTCCTCAGCTTCTTGGAAATTTCTGAAAATGATGGTCTTTCTACAGGATCAGAAGCCCAACAACTTTCCATTAGAGACTTCCACTCAGGATCACACCATGTTGGGATTTGAGGACGTAAACTGTTGTTCACAATACCTCCTGCAAAACAAAGTAAAACAATGGTGAACGTTGATATATGGCCTATTCTACCAGAATATTGAGAACCTAATTGGTGCCAGATATGCGAAAAGATCAAGACACTCCATTTTTTTCTAGAAATAGCCAAGTTTTGATTCATTTTCCAGTCAACCAGTCTGTTACCCAGAACTTTGTAGCAAGGATACCTACGTACAAGTTATACACAACCTGTTCCCTTCCAGTTCTTAAAATTAAGTTCCTTATCAATATTAGAATGATATTACAGTAGTACATCAGGTATAATTCAAGTAAGCACTAGAGCTAAAAAAATATAGTCATAAACTGACCACAATAAGGGGCACCTGAACTTCAATTTATACAAATAATATATAACAATGTTTTCTTTTCTGTTCTTTTTTTCATAAGGGAATGTCTTCAAGATGAATTCAATTTCTCCAATCTCAGTATACATCTTAACAAGGATTCAACAACAGCATTGGAAGTCATATACTAAGGTTCTCTCGTCTGCCATCTACAACAGAAAATCAGAAGAAAAACACTGTTACGACAGAAAGCCAGCCAAGTATGCAATAAGCAACTGACTCCGGAGAAATTTTTAGAAACCTGACTGCACCTGCTGTGTAGTGGAATGAGATGTGCTGTTCTGGAATTAAGTCACAACTAACAACTCAAAGATACTCAACTATAAACTCCATACTCTATACAGAGACAGGCACAAAAGACAATTCAGAGAAATATTATGCAAAGGGAGGAAGAGAGAAGGAGAGCAAGAACTACAAGTTAACAACTACGTGGGACTGGCAAAAACAAAATTGCAACAATCCATGTCAGTGTTATCTTGCTTGAAAAATTATAACCAGATTCAATCCTACCAGAGCTGACAAATTCAATTACAGAAAGTATAAACTCCATTTTAAACGGAGGTAGTTGGTAACTTCCTGAGCAAAATATAATAGAAGAGTGTACCAATGTGCTTACAAGAAATTTTTTAACAATAATATAAACAGTCGGAACAATTTTGCAACATTAAATAGAAGTTTAATGTAGGAAGAGACAAAGTGCTCGTATGCATTTTGTTTGTTACTTGGCTCTCACCTATTATTGAAGCACAATGCATATCAGCATAGGGTTCATCCCCTGTGAGCAACTCCCACATAACTATTCCAAATGAGTAGACATCAATCTACAGCACAGCACAAGCAAGTATAGACGCTGATCATCATAAAAAATGAAAACAGTATTAGTGTGTGAAGCCAAAACCAGCTATGCCAATACCTTCTCTGACACCATATTGCTTTTCCCACTAAGAAGTTCAGGTGCCATCCATGGCAAAGTCCCACGCACTCCACCCGACACTAGAGTGTGCTGTTTAACCTTTGATAAACCCAAATCACCAATCTGAAAAAATACACAAGCCTCATTTCAGTCTTCCCTTGCAGGTTGCTTTCTGTGCACCAGTATGTGCATTCTTATAAGTACCTTGCAGACAGGGCGTTGAGGATCTCTCATATTGACCAATAGATTCTCACATTTCAAATCAAAATGCACAATGTTTTTTCCATGCAAATACTCCATTCCAAATGCAGCATCCATGGCTATAATGAGTCTCTTACGACGATCAATTGTTCTGTTAAATTGCTCAGAATAAACAGCATAAATAATACATTGTGGGTCCATGAGGGTATTCAAATGGGAGGCTGCACGTTTTGAGTGCCCCAAAACATTAAATATTGATGAAATATAACCCTATGAATGATCAAATTACCTATCTTTCTTATGCAAGAACTGTTTCAAAGATCCATTAATCATGAATTCTGTGACTGTTGCTAAAGAACTGTCAGGGCCATCACGAACAATGCCATAAAAGGAGACAACATTTGGATGATGCAATGAACTCAACATCAATGCCTCCTTCCAGAAATCTGTAATCTGGGGCAAGAACAAGAATGAAATCACTATATAGAGTTGGGTATCTAATAAACGTTTCAATATGTGCAATGAGTGAATTTCTAGGTGAACAATAGAGTGACCCTTGACATGAATCGCAAAAGCAATTCTATATTCTATATTATGCACATCTAATACATTCAAATATTTCTTGTAGAGCAAATTTCAGCCATTTCAAGGAACTCAACAAAGTAACTCTTTATTTCAGTGAAGTTGTTGGGCAAGAGATTGAAAATTTGTGACAGAGAGTAGAAAATTCTTATTCTACGAGGTTTAAATCTATAGTAACTTAAACGAAAGGAAAAACCATCAAACACTAATAATACCAATCTTGCTCTTTCAGATGGCCTTCCAGCAAAACAACTGGCTTTTATTCTCTTAATGGCAACGTCAGAACCTTTCCATTTCCCATGATAAACAGCTCCATAGGTTCCAGAACCAAGCTCGCGGATCTCCTCCAAATCATCATTTTTAATAGTCTGCAAAATTATCAGCCTACTATCAAACCCTAGGATGTGGGAAAAGGAAAGCCAGAAAAGACCTCAAAATATTGAAACAAAGAGAGCATAATGAGTTTGAGTAAGATGGAAAGAAAACCTGCAATCCCCTGGCAATTGCTTCTTCCTCAGCCTTCGTAGGCTCAATTTTAGAAGTTTCTACGTGGTCATTTTCAGAGTCCAATTCTAAATCACCATGAGCATTCTACACGACAAATAAATACACACCATAAAATGAAGCAACACAACCAAACCTCGAAATAGAAGAGAACAAATTTACTTTTAAATTTTGAAAGAAGAAATTAAAATCACTCCATTGTTACCGCTGGCTCTCCTTCATTTATTGCTTTTTCCTTGACGTCTAAGTTTTGATTATGAGAATTGGCTGGGTCATCATCAGCTGCAGCTTTCACCTCTTCAGCAACTTCTAATGCAGCCTTTTTCACGGAAGCAATCAACTCAGGCAAGAAGCTGAATTGATTAACTATATGCTTAGTATCTTCTGGGACAGAATGGTCCTTATCAGCCAGTTTCTCAACATGCCTGCAGTCTCCTTCAGGTTTTGACTTTGAATTATTAGAATCAACAGAAGCAGCAGCTTGAGATGCATTCTCACCAACTTTATTTTGCTCTGAATAAGATATAGTCTGCATATCAGGGTTTTCAACCTTGTCCTCAATTTTTACCTCTATTCCTTCTCCAAGCAAACTATTTGATTCAAAACTATTTGCTAAAGCCAAATGGGTATCATTTCTTAAAGCCTCCTGATTATGAACGATATTAAAAGATGATTTTGGAAGCTGCAAAGGTTCCGAGCAGGTACCAGTACTCATGTCCTGTGAAGAGTGAATGGTATCTACAGTAATTGGGTGCTGATTTTCTGGACCAAGGGGTGTTGGATTCAACTTCAGAGCATGTGCATGCGAATATTCTGGGATGGATGTACCATCATGTCCTGTCAATTTCTGTGAGGAATCAACCCATTGATTTTGAGTATCTGGTCCAATATAAAACCCTGGACTACCTTCTCCCCTGATTAATGCCGCATTTATCATACCATTCACCTGCGGAGGTGAGGTAGTTGCCTCATAAGATGGTCCCATATGAACTGGAATTGGAGTATTTCTCCAGAAACCAGGTGGATGCCCACCGGGCACAGCATAATTACCATCTACTCCATAAGAAGAAGGTGGATTTCCATACCGCACATTGCATTCTTCTGGTGGAGGAATTTGTACGTGTGGTAATGCAGTCATGGTTTGGTCAGGGAAAATTTCGGGCCCCAATTCAGGTCCAACCGGCTGATGAAGATAATTGGATGACAGGGTATGTCCATCAGTCACACTACCATGCCCAAGAGAGAAATTTACTGGAACATCACTTGCTCTTCCAGATACAGAGACATGTCCTCTTGATTCCTCAACCCGAGCAGTTGTTGGATGCTGCAAACCCCACCCTCTCTCATGATTCTGAGTATCATTATAAACAGGCCTATGATCATTATTAGGTTCTTTAGGATACATTGCGGGATGTAACTTTGCATCAACTATGGGGAAAGCATCCCTATTTGGCAGGGGGCATTCTCCGCACGGATTAGCTACCGGTGGAAGTCCATTACTTACGTTAGAATGCTCCGGATGTGGTTGACCTCTATGAAAACCCATGCGACACTGCTCACATATGCTGTTCCCATCAACAACATGAGAACCATGAATAATATTGCCTGGAAAACCTGCCTTTTCACAATGAGCTGCTCCAGTCGGCATCCACAAAACATTATCAGCATACTGCGGTTGATTATCATACATAGGATGGTGATTTACATGATGTCGAGCATACTCCTCTGGCCCTCTATCAATGCACTTGTCTGGTAACTCTGGAAATGGCATTCGGTATCTACTAGACGGTGAAGATGGAAATTCAACCAATGATCTGGAGTCATGGAGACCATGGTGCCTAGGAGAGTAATAAGCAGGATTCCAAGGAGAATCCATTTCAGTATACCTTGGGCCCATGGTTTGCGGGTGCTGGATCGAGAGATGATGCATATTATACGGTGACATAGATAGGTCCCCACTTCTGTGACTATGAATCCCACTTTCCACACTCATTGGATTAAAAAATTGATCAGCAGCCACATGGATATCCTCAACAGGGCTAATCATAGGAAACTCTCCTTGTTGCAACCTCCTAAAGTCAGCAACATCATTTAAACTATTCAATGCATCAACATACCTCCTCTCAGAATCATCCCCATCAATGAAATGTGAGGAACCATCCTGCTCGGATTGTGAAAACAAAAATATCCTGAGCCTGGTGAATCCATCCCCTGAGCCCAACTTGTCATACTCCTCCATCATGTTAACCACATCATCATCATTGACAACAGAAACAAGAGCATCAAGATCCTCGTCAGGCTGCTGGTACTTCAATACAGCAGCCCCATCATACAACTCTCTCATCTTCCCCATCAACTCCTCATAGCTAATCTCTCGATAAACACTCACAATTCGTGTCTCGCCACCGACATACCGCAGCTTCCCATCTTGGGGACGGGGCATTATGCCCCCCAGAAAGCTGCACAAGAACTTAACACGCCGGCTATCTTCGCCGGCAGCTGGCGATCGAATTGGACTATCCATTACGAAGAATTCTAGACTATGATCAATTTCACTCTCACACTCGTTCAAGCATTGAAACCCTTTATTACACATGAGCACCACTCACATCACCACAACTCACGACACATATTACAACTCCAAACTTTCACAACCGCAAACAGGGTAGCCCCACCCAATAGGTGAGTCAATGATTTGGAATTAAGTTGAAGATTAGGATAAATAAATAAATAAATGATAAATAATAAATAGCAGAAGGTCGATCACATTTCTAGAAACAGAGCCTCGAGGCGATGACAGAAATAGAACTAAAAGAATCTATGCGAAAACAAAAATCCAAGGCCGCAACTTGTGCAGATCCGAATTCAGAGAGAACCATCAGCGATACCTGAGACGGAGAATAAGGCAATCAACAGGTAGCAAAATTGGAAATTTGGGAGTGAAAGCGTGACCCAGTGGAAAATAATTCATGGGTTTGAACAGAGGTGATAACTCTCTCAGACACTATATTTTGCAGTTTTTGAAGTTTGGCGATTGCGAAAGAGGGGGTTAGGTTAAGGGTAGAATTGAGAAGATAATGAAAGAGATTGGGAAGAAAGGAAGGTGGAATTGAAAGGGTGGAAGAAAGAGAAGAAGAAGGAGAAGGTGGTGATGAGAAGGAACGCCATGGGCACATGGGAGGAAGAGAGTGGGCGCAGAGGTTGAAGGTTGCAATTGCAGATGCGATGGATGATTGCCATGTAGAGTCCCACGTGGCACTCTCTCTTAACGGTATTTCTTGGCATATTATTTATCTCCCTCGCATATGCCCTTTCTTTCTACGCTCTCTTCTGCATGTGACCACCACACACCTTCAGTTTTTTTCCTATTTTTTATATATTTTATTTTATTCTCCTTCGTCGATTCACTCAATTTCCTTACACCACCCACAAATTATGTTAAGTATACATTTTCATGATTCTTTTATGATATTTTTCTCTACTTAATGAATTTATAAGTCGTAGAAGTAAGAGTGGATGTGATCAATTTGGTTTTGTTTTTTGGAGAGAAAAATTATTTGAATTTGACAGAAAAACATTCTAATGAATGAATTATTATTATATATATATATATGTATATATATTAAAAATAAATTAATAAATATTAGAAGTCAAATAAAATAATTTTTTTTAATGCATAAATAAAACTAGAAAATCCTAAATTCATTATATTGTCTTTAAATTAGAATACCGATTCAATTATATCTATTAGGAGCCGGTAAATGTCTCAAATCAATTAAAAAAATTATAAAATACATTAATCACTTTGTTGTAGATTGATTCAATTTTTAAAAAATGATTTCCACAAGCCAAATAAATATTAGATTTCATTGATCTTGTTTAGTTAAACCTAATTATCTAAAAAAAAGTAATCAAAGTAATATGTCTATAGATGGTGAATAGGACAAATAGTAAAGAGGTTTGCCTACGGTTCAAAGTTCATTCTGGTCCAGATTATTTTTTTAAGAACTGTTCACTTCCTTATTTTTGTTTGCGTCTTCTTTCTTTCGAGATGAGGAGTGTTCTTGGGTATTAGGTTCTTCTTCTTTTGTTTCCCTTCCTACTTCTTGTTCTTAGGATGACGTGATGATGTTAAGACCTCTTTTAACCTTTATTAATTGGTCAAGTGATGAATAAAGCCTCTTTGTTATCCCCACCTTCATGTTGGAAGCTTTTATACCTTCTTCCTGCTTTTGTCCACCAAGATGCACTTTTTTTTGGATTCCCAGCAAGATAGAATCTCTACAGTACACCACCAAATTAAATGATTTATGTGAAGGAGAGTGATTACAACAAGTGAAACATTGGGGAAGTTATAGGTCCAGTAAGAAGTTCCAGATGGAACTGCAAGTATGTCACCCTTCCTTGGGTAACAAAGAAGCAAAGAAACATAACAAATCTCGTGTTTCAAATTGAATTTTCGTAAGAATAATACATTTTTCCAAAAATATTTTTTCTGAAAGAGTATTAATTCGTTCTATGATTATCTCTAAGATAAAACTTTATGAGAATGCAACAAAATTTAAAAAAACACTTACTAACAATTTAGCCATTTCACACTTTTTGGAAGGTTTAGAACGAGATCTTCAGAGTGTAAAAAGAAAAGGCCTAAAATTAGTTTCCCCACATTTCCATTGTGTATCTGTTGCACATTGAAAATTAGGTCATGACAAGAATTCTAAAAAATCTTAAGTCATAGGGTGCATTACATACGAAAGTAATGTTAGTAAAGTATCAAACTGACTACATTTGTACAGTATCCTACCAGCTAAAAGTGGTCTGTACATCATTTCTGTTAGAATTTTAACGTCGATATTGGTGACTATTTTTCATTGTATTTCTGAATTTTTCAAGGCCTAACCTACCACAAAAAAACAAAACCATGAAAATAGTCGTCTAACTGGTAATATTCTGGCCATAATTTCTTTCTCTATCCTAAACATTCATTCTTGAGGCATGAATATGAAATCTTCGCAAGGAGCACCTCAATTGGCGGTTTGAATCAAATATTCTGCAAAACTATGATAAGGCTTGGGCAATCATGGAACGATAAGAGAGCTGCTGTTCATAAAGGCCACGGAAGATCTTGTATTTGGCATCATGGTACTTTTTGACTTTTGGATCCTTAGATGGGTGAATAACCTGCAAAAATTCATGAAATCTGTTAGCCGTTCAGGAAAAAAAACTACGAGCATCCGTTTTATTTCGTTTATAAAAACATCCATAGACAACAAGGCATGAGAGTACAAAATCTGGTCATCCACCATAGGCCATTGAAATTTAATATCTGGACTCATCCATTGATCTCTGTACTTTTATAACAATTCATAGGTATCTGTTTTTTCTAACTACAAACTATGAAGCATAGCATCCAAACTATTTAGTAAATATTCTGCACATACAAAATGTAAATTCAGTAATAGTTTCACAAGGAACTAATCTATTGTATATGCAGAGTCTGCCGTAAACTATTAAATATTTTTTTATACCATGGAGATATATATTATAAATTTGAACTAATACTACGTTATTTATTCTAATTTAACAACAAATTTCAGTTCCTTATTCTTCCAACTTTAGCATCAAATTCCGCAAATGTTGATGACACCATTCAGAACTATATGAAAAGTACTACCACTACACCTAATTTAATGCAATTGACCTTGATTTCTAATCTGAAAATAAAAAAAAACTAATTGTACTTTTTATTTTTCAGTATTTAAACACTGAAAAATCCACACCTGGCCAGGTGCATTCAGGGCTTTCATGGCCTCGCCAAGATTATCATATTTCCTTGTAGCAACAGCACCCAGAATAGCCGCACCTAAGAGCACAGATTCACTTTCCCTTGGAAGAATTATGGGGCAACCTGGGAAAATTATGAACAAGATCCATTAAAACTAACATACCAATGTCTATAAAAAGGATTCATTATTCTTAAGAAAACAAAACATCAAATAAAGCTTCAACTAGCATCTATGTCATTCCTTATCATTTATAGGAGCATTCGATCCCAAAACTATTGTCACTGTCAAAGTTTGTGATACTGGCATGGGTGTTCAAAATTCTGAATTGGGTACACCAACCAAAGTTTAGATTGGTTCATATTCATCTTAATAACTACAGGATTTGGTTTTAAAAAAATAATGTTCAGTTCAGTCCAATTTATACCCACCATGTAGACATATATAGGACATAAAATCATGTTCAAATACTTAGATTTTACATATATCACACATAAGATTGAAGCTATAGATTCATTATCACTTTTTCCTATTGTGAATTTATTGCATTTCTTTTTGTTATTTTACTTAAGTTATATTACAAAACCAGAACAACCCCAGATAATAATAACTAAGGAGGAAGGAATGGAATAGTAAACAAAACAGTGAAGTATTATCTTCGAGGAGGGGGAAATTGCGGAAGGAAGAAACTCTGCTACTGCCAGAGCTAAGCTCTACAAAGAGCCTATCTACATTATTTACAAATGTCATAATTTCCCAAAAGAAGACACCCCTTCTCACCCACGTACACCTATTTGTTATCAGCCTCCCTTCACTTTTTGTTTTTTTCTTTCCCTCCCTGCCAGCTTAGTAATTTCTTCCACTCTCCCTCTATTCCTCCTAGTACAACTTTCCAAACTTAGGGTCCATGAATTGTATAGGTCCTAAACAAGTTAGCACTGGATAAGATAAAATTTGAAATATCACAGCTATTACAATTGTTAGTTTTAGCTATTAGTTTCTATTCACTTGAAACACCAACACCACACATTTGGAAACAAACAAAACACTGAACTATGGATTGGTTTGTAAAATACATGGAAGAGTAAAGAATGTTCTTTTTTTCTGGGTTGCCATCAAACCAAACCTTGAACTAGCATAACTTTGTTAACAACTTAAATTGGAGTGCACTTCGTGTCCCTTTTTACATAGAATAAGATCCATAGTATGTAACACAAGAATAAGAGTATCTGAGCTGGTGCAAATATGCTCCTCACCCCACTCCTCAACACATACCAATAATATCAGCATGTTCCTGAATGAAGATAGAATTCTTTGAAAGGCCACCACACGCAAGTATTGTTTTGATCTGCAGGCAAGGGCAGAACAATTATGGTAATAATATTCATCAACTCTGCATCAACAACAGACTGGAGGACTTGGGAGCATAACAGGGATATACAACAATTATACAAATAATTTGTAGCTACTGGTAAGGATACTACTAAAATGATGTTAATAACCAAATAATAAAGTATGATCCTTACATGTCCGACAATAGATCAATTGTCTCACGGACCAAAGGTTTGGATGGAAGGTATACACAGGGCTAAAGAAAGTGGTTAAGGTGGCAGGCCAAGTGGAAGTCCAGAGTAGCATCCACCGTGCATAGTAAACTGAGAATGATAATTTATGAGAGGTTGGCTAGAGGAGAGAGAGTGTGTATGATAGTTCATCAGTGAGCTTATGATAGAGATGTGTTTTCTTAGGGAGCTTTTCCCTGGGAAAATGTTAACAGTAGCTATTCTACCTTTCTGTTCTTTTTCCTCCACAGGTAATCCCACTATGCTTTGGGCACATATAAAATACAACAGAATATATTTTGGTTTTTATTATAGTTTTGGGTTCCCATTAAATGGCATATACAAAATTGAGCACCATAGATTTACTTCCTTGCCTCCACTATAATCTGAGCATTAAGCTACAAAAACTTGTAGATCAGAGGATTTCTCTCACATAGCAGAATAGGTTTTCTCAGTGTAAATTAGAATCAATTTTCAGGCTCATGGTTAAAAGCTTAAGAATTTCAATCAAGTAATTTTCTAAACTGAAGGTATCGATACTATTAAACCTTAAGCCCCCAGTAAAGTAGAATATGATTTTATTTATCTCTAAACTTGTCAATACAACCAGTGAGCAACATACTTGTGGCAAATCATGATGCGGTTGAATGTTTTCAATTCAACCACAGAAATGGGTGGGGTAAATTCCTTTCCCAAGTTTTGCATTAGACATATCATGACTTGATTACCTAAAATATGACCACTCCTACAAAAAAAATTAATTGTTGTAGTGTATAATTATGCATAGAATATTTCCTTATTCATCATGAACATGTAATTAGGATTTCTTCTAATTTCCCTCTCACTGTTACTTCGTACAGATTTGTAGCCTAAAATATTCAGGTTAGCATTTATTCCATGTCAAAATGTGTTGTACCTTCTGCCGTAAATTATAATATACTTTTTTTCAGTTCCTTTTGAAGTCTAACCCCCAATAAACAATAATCACCGCCTCCATATCTGGTATTGGATTTAGTTGTGCACCTATGAACAGTGTTCAAGACCTACCATTTGCTCTACACTTAAAAATTACAGAAAAGAATAACCATCAGTTTTAAAAAATACAGTGGAAACAAAAAATAGTCATCTATTGCTTGTTAACTTCACCATAAGTTTTTTTTTCTTTTTTTGGGCTCTAATATGCACATGATCACCTTAAAGGATGCGTGATGCTAGCAAACCAACATTATAGCAAGGTGTATTTTCGTGGATGTGAGCATGTGATAAGAATCCTCAGAGAACCATAATACAAAAACTAGTTGTTTTAGTTGAGTTCAAGGCCTTGTAAACCTTATAAACCCACACTAGAATTCCATGCTTAAAATGTGAAACCCAAGTGAAGTGGCACACCTTGCAATTTGATTCTAACAGTGTAAACATGAAATGGATGTTAAAAAAAGACCAACCCAAAGAACAAGCGATAACCTCAAACATGTAATAGCATTGTAATCCTCACTTTGTGACCATTAGCATTGCAATGCTCTACAATGTGACGTGTGCCATATGCAATGCCCTGCACAGCTGCCAGGTAAAGAAGAGCCAACTGTTTCTCACTAGTGTCAAGTGTCAAACCATAGATGACACCTTTTGCTTTTGGATCTGCAAGGGGAGACCTGGGCCATAATATACATATATATCAGCCTACTATTTGGAAGCCACTATGGCATGACAGGTTTGTCACCAAATACCTATTCCCATGAAAGTCAGGAAGAACATGTACATCTTCAGTCAAGGCAGCAATAAAGGGTAGGTTCTGCTCAACTATCACTGTTTCCAGCATCTTGTTCAGAAGCTCAAACACTGAAATATCTGGAATATTAAAGCATAAACAATTAGTATTGAGACATCTCTCAAAATCAGACTTGTTAATATAAATATTTAGTATGTTCCAAATTAAGAAAAAAACTTACTTTGGGAAGCAGCTCGATTTGCAAGGACTGTTGAAGCAGCATGATTTTCGATTATATGATCCAATAATGCACCAGTAGCACTCTGCCCACCTTCAGTTAGCCAATATTCTGGTACCATTGCTGAAAGTTCGGATAAAGAAAAAAAGCACCACAAGATAGAGATGGCAAGAGAAGCAATGGTGAGTGCTTTAATAAAATAGAATAGGGTAAAAATTAAACTGGATATCCTTCAGGTGATCCTGTCAAATGTAAACTCTAACTTAATGCTTACTTTTTATCTCAACATCAATGTTCCACAAAAAGGAACTAGTCACAAGTAGCCAGACAATATATTTACGAAGACACGTATATAGTTTTAACATGAATACAGTCACAAATATAAAATATCGATTATAAAAAGAGACAAGCATTCAACCCAAATGAATAAATTCCATATCCATGTTCCAACCAGAGCGAATTTTATCCATGATTTTTCAACCACAACCAAGAAATTTACAACTATTATAAAGAAAAGGAAATTTTCATTTGTCACTTGAAACTACTCTCAACCATCTTAGAATTAAAAATGTTTAAACTGTAGAATTGCCACTGTAGATACCCCAATAGATAATCAACAAACCATGATTGTTTCAAATGTGTCTAATCCAAAAGAAAAAGGTACAATGTCATCTAGAATTGAGATTTAATTCATAAACTAGAGAAAATAGTATAGTGTACCTGACCAAAATGGACCCCAAACCCCTGGAATAAACAATTTGCTCTGGGATACAGCCATATGGCATGTAGAAGTTCCACAAACTAAGACCATACGATTGCAAATAGCTTCCTTGTCATGTTCTAAGGATACAGAAACTATTTTAGTTAAGAAACACAACACAACTGCTTTATCCAAATCTTAAATTACAAGTGTAAAGTATGGGATGACAACCTTCAGCTTCTGATGGTGGCACACTTTCAATTACCCCCACACCACCAGCATGAGCATCTATGAGTGATGTCCCAACAGGAATCCCCGGTACCAGACCCAGTTCCTGAAATTTTCAACCCATCAAAAGTATTTAAAAAACAGCCAAGCCAAAGAAGTTTGTTACATCAACCTGAACCAATCCCTATAGATGGAGGAAGGTAGTGTTCACTCTTCCAACTAAGCAATATGTATGTTAGCTTTGTCAGTGAACCTTAAGGAAGCACCAGTTCAACCTCAAAATAATACACAATATTCAATACATAAGTTCTTGCCTTTGCTGCAATAGGAGTAAGACCAGAACCCAGAGGATGGCCAGGGAAAGCAACACTTCGTCCTGTCATTATGATTCACTATCAAGTTAAGCAGTGAGAAAACAGAAGCAGCAAATAATGGCACAAACATAGATGATTAATCATAAGCTTACTGACACCAGTTTTCATCGGATCAACTGATCAAGCATGAACATGAGAAGTCTTTAATAAATGAGAAATTAATAACACTCAAGTTTAATCATAAATAGTCATGTTGAATCAACATTGTTTCTTCATATTGAACTACCAAAGGGAGAAAAGAATTCAGCTCAATAAAAAGCTATGGTGGACTGACACAAGCAGTTGCACAAAAACAAGATTATAACCTAAAATTTAAAAATTGCTAGACATGTACCAAATATTTTATATAAGTATAACCCTGGTCTAAGGTTATTAATTGCACAAAAACTTCATATTTAAAGTTTAGTTTAGACAGAAAAATTCATTTACATATAGGGAATACAAAATTATGTAGCACTTACTCCAGTCCAGATGGTGAGAATCCATTTACTCAAGAAAAAAGTTTAATTTAACTCAATCTGTTTAATAATATTTTCTGGATATTGAATTTATCAATCCATCTATTGAATTAAAATTTCTTATTAAAAATATCAAAAGTCTGTAAAATTTTAAACAAATTAAAAATTAGTTAACAATTCATAAATTAACTTTATTCCAATGTATTGTGTACTTTTTAAAGAAGTAAACATTGACTATAAAATTATATACTGATTAATTTTATCTATAAATTAGCATGGATGATCATTAAGATAATATTAAATTATTTAATGGCTATATTTGTTAAACTCGTGTTATATAAAATGTTATTGAGCAAAATGTCCAAGACTTACACCTATAGTAAGTGAGCTTCTTCCTTCTTCTAAATTTTCATGTGCTTTTACCTAATAGGTTAAACTTTTTGAGATAGTGAGTTGTTTCTGTTTATATACTATCAAAGTCTCTATGAACAAATGAAAGTGTTGAGCCATTCATCTGTGCGTGTGCGTGTTCAAAACCAAAAAGAACATGCATGGGGAGGGTAGATATGTAATATAAAAGCATTGTACGTGCTTTGGTCAAGCAACTTAATATTTTGAGAGTTGATTCTTAACAAGGCCAATAATAAAATGAATACCTATCTTAGCATGATGCCCTTCAATAAGATCACCCAAACCAATTTCCTCCCAAAAGTCATCATCCCATCCACAAGCTTCCATATCTCGAGAGTTTTTATCATTGACATGATGCATGTGTGCATGTCCTAGATAAGTCCATTTACAAACAGTGGTGCATAGACTGCGAGTATCATCCCCGGTCGCCCTAAAGAATTCTAAAAATTAATCCAAGTGAAGAGCCACTAGACTTGAACACATATTAATCTTGAACATAGAGAAGATTTCAAAGTCATAGATTACCTGTAGGACAACCAATCACTCAAGTCCATCCACCTGCAAACCATTGACCAAGATTCTTGCAAATTTTCTTTAACCCATAGAAGCTGAAAAGTTAGATTGTATTAGTATTAAATAAAATTTGTTAGAAACTTATATTTCTAACTGTTGGCCTTCCATTAATTTATTAAAACATTGGTTGAGTGGTGTTTTGATCTGTCTTGCAATATCCATAATGTGATCAATGAATATTAGACATCACATGGTGAGTGTAGTCGAATGGTGTAGTCTATAATTGAATGGAATCGTGTGGGTCGAAACATCTTCAACTCTTAATGAAAAAGGTGTTATTTAAATGGACATGGCTCTGAATGAAAAGTCATAAACGAACCAGTGGAGCCATTCAAGAAAAGGAAGGTCCACTCCCTACTTTCTCTATATATACATGTCTTTGGAACATATGGTAGAGACTTCTGATCTACATACACTTACCAACGAAGTTTTAAAAAGGGGAGGAAATATCATATCTTACGAATCCAGGAAATCTAAGGCAATCCAGTGAACTCATGTTGATGAAACAATGGCCTCAGGAGATAAATACCATAGACCTTTCATAATATTGTTGGTATTCCTAATTTATGTAACTATGATCCAAATAACAACTTATGATTGTGAAAATATAACAAAGATTTAATAAAGCCATAATTGAATCAATAAAAATAGTGAAACATACTAAAGAATGTAAATTATAAAAGAAATAATGTATTATATGAACAAGCTGGATTGTGCACAACTAAACAGTTTAGTAGTTTCAATTCAACTTTCAAAAGGTAAATTCTATGCAATATAATTTTTTCCAGACAAGTTTATTTAAACATTAAACTCCAAAAGTTCAAACAAAAACTCAACTATTCAAGTTTATCTAATGGAATTAACAAAACAAAAAGTTTGAAGAGCAAAAAAACAAATTTGTTTAAGATAATCCTATAAATTGTGTCTGGCAGGTCATCCACTCAAATTAATTATGATGTTACTTCCTAACTTAACCCAGTATGGAATACAAGGTCCTATCCCAGTTACAGATGTGCCATTTAACACTTTCAGAAATCATTTCCATCAAAAGATATGCATTCATTCCAACAGTCTGCAGTCAATTTTTTTACAGCCAAACACCATGTAAGCCAGAGAATGCTTACAATAAAACTTACTAGACAGTATATTGTGTACAGTGACCAGTAGTGAAATGATGGAACTGATTCAGATAATACCTTTGGAGGCTCCATTTCTGGTGAAACAGCTCCTCCACAATACTCCAATACAGGTGATTTAGAGGAATTGATCCTTTCAGCTTGTTCTACGGCTCTATGATCCATCCATACAATAACATTTCTTCTTGAATCACCACTCAAAGAAACCGAAACAGGTGAGCTGTCAGAATCCACTGCAACTGTTGCAATACATGAACAATGTTACATTCAAATAAAACTAAATAGTCCATGCTGTAAAAGGGAGAGGGAGCAACAATTTCAAAACTATATCATACCAAGAGAACAAGTAGCTGCAAATCCCAGACCCTGTACTTCTGTTGGTGCAACTTTAGCTTTAGAGCAAGCTGCTTTTACAGCTGCACAAACTGCAAGCCATATATCTGTAGAGGATTGCTGTTTAGAAGAAAAAGATGAATCTACATTATAAAATATATATGTGTGTGTGTGTATTAAATCATTGAAATGGGAAACCGCCAATACATATCCAACTCAACAGGAACTAAATGTAAACTTATGAATCATTCCTTCCCCATTTCCAAAATCAACATAAAATATATGCAGCTCCTCCAATAGAAATGAAATGAAAGATGAATACGATTGATTTCAAATTAGAGAGACAAGGTTCGAACATGAAACTCTAGTGATCCAGAAACTTTAGTATAAAATATAGCCTCAAGAGTACTGAACACCAGACACAAATTTGGTGCAAATGACCAATAAGTAACAGTAAACAAATCCTGAGCACTTTCCCGTAGATTTTCACAACCAACTAAACAAGGTAGGGAAGAGAATTCCTGTCCTATATTTATGAAGCAAATATGTCATGTTATTCCTTTCAAAGGCTGTAATTGATTACTGTTAAATATGTGATTTGAAAGAACAAAATTTATTCAAGACTGATTGTCACTTTGACAGATAGAAGGTCATCTCTGGAAAATATCTACTAGGTTTATCATTATTCACTATCAGCTTCAACAACCAACTGGCTAATACATTTACTAAGTCTCTCAAGGGATCTTGTGTTGATGACATTTCTAACAAGTTTGTCTAATATGATACATATACTCCAACTTGAGGGGGAGTGTTAGAAATATGATTTGGTTATGTTAGAGATATGATTTCATTACATTAAATAGGGAGATATGATATGATTTAATAAGGAAATATCTTACCAAATATTTCTCATTATTAGATATTGATTTTGTTCCTTACTATTGTTTATCTTTTTCATTATAAATAAGAATACTCATGCGTGTGCCCAAGACATGGAATTCATTATATTCTTTTTTGGTTTCTCTCTTCTCAACATGGTAACATAGTGGTACTATCTTCTGTGACTTGTTTTGTCACTAGTCCTTTTAACAATTACTATTACACCGGCTTCAGCCTTCAGGTAATCATTTGGATAAACTGAAAGTCTATTTTCCCAAACAAAGCTACCTCAACACAGGCACCATCTTTCCATATCTGAATTGGGCTGCTTGACAAACCAAGAAGCTTTCCTTTCTCGTCAAACAGACCTGTATTAGCATAGCATCATCAGTAAAAGGACCGGATCATTTATAATCTTGCCATATCTAATGACTTAATAGCTTATTAGCATACACGTATACTGCTTGCAGCACAAAACTACCTAAGCATGGCGGATTTAACAAAAGCTACCACTTTTATTCAAAATGAGGAAGGTCAACATGTAAAAGTGCTTGCTAATTGTATGAAAAGTTGAAAACAACGGGAAAATAAAAAGGAAGAAGTGATATAACTTTCAAAAAATACAACAACAGCTAAAGCCTTACCCAATGGGTGAGGTCATCCACATGAATATAACCTCCAGAAAGAAATAATTAAAAATCGAAGATTTTTAATTTGCATGAAATCCTGGGTTTCAACCTCGTTAGAGCTGTTGTACACCAATAAAATGAGGATTAAGTTATTTAATATCAAAAGTTCTGAATGACCATTTGAAGTGATAGAACTAATCTACTTCTAGAGATCTCTACAAACTTTCTCATAACACTTTTAAGAGAGAAAAATAGAAAGAAAAAATTATGAGTTTCTCTATAACCTAAACTTAAATTATGTACAAACTAAAAATTAAAATTTATATAAGTTATAAAAGAGTTTACACATACAAACTAATTTTAAAGTTATGAAGAAGCTAATCTCAATTTTTCTACTTTTTTTTTTTTTGCGGTCATGTTCTTACTTTTCTCCTAAAAGTTAATTATATCAACTTGGACAAAATTTCAACCAAGTGAACGTGTTAAAGAAAAGAACAATAAAAGTACAGGGTTTAGGTGTTCATTGCTCCCAATGCTAATTTCATTCTCAGTTGCTACCGGCCACTGTTTAGCAACTGAACACATAAAAACTTGCACGTTGAAAAATGATCGTCGTCAAACATCCAATGCGTCAAAACATTATAATTCGCGATGTGTGTGGTGGAAGCGAACCTGCACGAGCGCTTCCGGTCCCAACGTCAACGCCGAGGAATAACGAACGAGAAGGCTCGTCGGGAGATGAAGAAGCGGCCATTTCTAAGGGGAGAGAGTGTGTATCGGACGAAACCCTTCTTGTGCCGGAAATTATGGATAGCTTTATCTTTGTCTCTATTTATCTTTGCTCTGATTTGCTTTCTTTCCCTATCAGATATCTCGAATATCGATTGTCAGCATTCATCGATCATCACTACTTTTATTACCAGTAATCTCTGCTATGGTCCCAGATTTGACAGTGGTAAGAAGAAACACGTAGCTGGATAGACAAAGTCTAAAATACCCTTTTTCACTCTTTTTTTTTCTCTTAGAAACTTTTTTTTTTCATTCCTAGCAAAAATTAAACTTAATTGAACTAAATTATTAAGTAGTTTTAAAAAACGGAAGTAAACTAGTTAATTTTATTAGGAATTTTTTAATTTTTAATTTAACTAAATTGTTTACCAGTTTAGTTAGTTAATAATTATTCAACTATATTTTTAATGAAAATTAGACGATGTTTTAGTAAACATGGAAATTTCTTAATAAATTGTTATAGTTACTGAATTATAGTTTTCAACTGAAACTAAACTTAAAATTAATACTTAAGTAAACATATTTTTTATTAAAATAGATGCTAGAAAAAAATTAAAGAGTAAGAGAGAGTGAAGATAGAAAATTTATATTGGTAGTTAACTAGAACAAGTGAATTGAGATGAATTAAATTATATTAAAGTTGAACTAAAGTAGAGAAATAGTTTTTCTAAACTAAAACATGGTTCAAACATTATTTTTTTTTTAGTTTGATTAACTGCGTTATACATTTGTTAACTGACCTGTTTTGATTCAAAAAATAAAATAATTTAATTATCTAACTAGTTTTTTATTACACAGAAGAAACAAAAAGAAATTATCTCCTTTTTTTCACTCAATTTCGTATATAATTTATTAACAATGTATAATAATTAACCTTTTTATATACAATATGTATTCTATCTAATATAAATATCAAAATTTTGATATGAAATAATAAGCATTAATACAAACGGTAAACTTTTGTGTTTAGGAACATAGAAGGTGTTATCATTTTTCTAAAAAAGCAATGTACTTGCTAATCACATTATGCATTTTTTATATTGAAACAATTTTTAACAAACAGAGTTTATAAATTATATTTTATTTTATTGATAAAATCACAACTAAAATTCATCTAAAAGAATCGGTAATTATGCTGTTCTTTTAATAGTTCACTTTTAATAGATTGAACTGAAAAATAATTTGATTTGGTTTTAAAAAAATAATTTACTTTTTATAATTAATTTTAAAATAAATCATTGGTAAATTTTGTATTGGTAAAATCATGAAAATAAACTCTAAAAGGATAAGTGTTTATTTCTTGATGGAAATGTTGAGAAATGTTTTAGATTGGTTTTAGATATTGTGGAATTGTTTTTCAACAATGGAGAATTTTGATTTTTGGTTTATTTTTGTTGAAGCCGGAATTTTTTTCTCATTCAAACGCATTTAAGCATTTAAGTGAAAGAGGAGCGAAAAATAAACTCCTCTCTAATATTAACTTAAAAGTTATCGTATTATAAATTATTATTCAACCTAAAAATCTAACAAGAGTTTTTTTTTTTTTTGTTTTGTTGTTGAATGTAATTAAAGCGATAATTTGTTGCTCAGATTAATTTTATATGAGGAATTTAATGTGTTTTAAGTTGATAAACATTAGGTGTGTATATGTAAAATAGATTAAAATATTTAAATATATTATTTGATTAATGATTGAGATGTGATGTGTTTTTATTGATTATAATATATTTTTACATCGAAAGTTAAATGAGGAGTTTGTGTTTATAAAATTGATATGTACAGTATGATGTATATTTTATGGTGTATTTCATGTTAAAAGCAATGTGAAGATATATTTATGTTGTGTATATAGATAAATATTCAATTAGAATGCATATGATAGACAAAATGAGTATCTAATGTGAAAATGTGTGTAATTTTTTATGAAATATTTATAATTAAAGTAAAAAATTTGGAGTTTCACATTAAATCATTGAACATAAATGGACACAAGTTAAATAATATATAAGAAAAAAAATTTATAAACTCATAATCTTTAAGATATTGAATCATAATCTTAAGATATTGAATTGGAAGTAATGTCACGTCTTTTATATGGTTAATTTATAATTCATCAAATTTAAATATTTGGTATTAGTGTGTTTACTTAAGAGAAATTATTTAAATAATTCAACAACGTACATTTTCAACATAAATAATATTCAAATTTTAAAAAGGAGTTTGGGAATGATACATTTGAGAAAAAGACAGTGAACAACATTATTTTAAAAATTTTTAAAAGAAAGGGATGATAGTAAGAATATACTTATATTATTTGTAAGGCCATTTTTATAAGGTAGTTGTACTTTAAACTAGATTATTTTGCAGATTAACCGCACATTAATTATTTTTTATTATAAAATATTCTTAATTAATTGACATATTTTTAATAAAAATAAAAAATGTTAAAATGAATTACACAACCTTCCCTCTTAATCCGATTCGAAAATATAAATAAGATATTTTTCATATCAAATTCTCATTAAACTATTTAAATATAAAAAAAACTGTAGAACACCAACATAAATTATTTATTATTTTAAACTAATTTTCTTGAAGGTATCTTAATAGGTTGAAAGGAATTATACAAAGGGACAAAATAAATATTCTCTTTTTTTAACTTTTTTTTTGTTCTCATAGTTTTCGTTTCTATTTTATACTAATCCTGATTTTTTTTTTCGCTCGTTCCCGAACAGAAAGTAGATAAAAATTATGGAATGTAAAGGTGAGTAGTTTTTTCTATGAAGTAATCCATTACTTACAAACCCAAATTGAGGCGTTTGTTAGGAGTAGTTAGTTTTTGTTGATTTTCCAAATTGCCTTTTTGGTGCTTTACAGTTTCTTCAAACACTGACTCATCTTCATTTCCCTCCTTTTCCTCCATCATTCCTACTTTCCCTGCTCTGACAGTCACACTCTCACCATTCGCTCTACCCCTTCTACAAACGCTATGTTCCGTTTCCCCTCCCTGCTTCTCTCCCGCCGCCTCCACCGCCGCAAACTTTCCTCCACGCCCTCGCGTCCTTCCTCCCTTCCTCTCTCCCACCCAATCTACCTCATCTGGGGCTCTAACACCGGTGTCGGCAAAACCCTAGTCTCCGCCGGCATCGCTGCCTCCTCCCTACTCACTTCCGCCACCACTCCTTCCCAATTCCACTACCTCAAGCCCCTCCAAACCGGCTTCCCCGCTGACTCCGACTCCCGCTTCGTCCTCAACAAGCTCCGCCAACTCTCCCTCCTCCGCAACCCTAGCGTCCATATCTCCTCCTCGCACCGTGTTCTTAACATCTCCCCCGCCGTGCGGGATACAAATCTTCTCCCCGGCGAGGTAGGACGTGGCCCCTCGGAGCTGCATTGCAAGACTCTGTACGCGTGGGAAGAGGCCGTGTCGCCACACTTGGCCGCGGAGAGGGAGGGTTTAGCTGTAAAAGACTCGGTGGTGTTGGAAACTCTGGGCGAGTGTTTCGAGGACGTAGTAGAATGCGGGGCTGGTAGGGAGAGATCGGATGTTCTGTGCGTGGTGGAGACAGCTGGTGGAGTTGCCAGTCCCGGTCCTTCTGGGACGCTTCAATGTGACTTGTATAGGTATGTGGTGCAATCTTGTTCTGAGAAAATCCTGTGCGGATTCAGTTTTCATGGTAAATTTAATTTAGGACTAGTGTTTTAGCAGGTGGATTATTGCATATGTTAAATAAATAAAATTCATATTTAATAAATATTTTGAAGAGTTTAATGGTTGTAAACTCATTGATTATGTACAGGGTAACTGTTAATCGAATTACTTTTAGGTGGTCATTGTAAGACTAAAAGTTAATAAACTCATCTTTATTATAGTTGTCAGTGAAAAAGACACTTTATGCTTTTTGTGCGTAGACTGCTGTTATATTTAATTGTATAAATTACAGTTTTTTCTCACGCCGATGACTGAATGATTTTTTTCGCCCCTTTTAGAGAAGAACCACACTAAATAGATAGGATCCATTTCCACCAATTTCAGCAATTATAAAAAGTACCAAATGGAAAATCGGAGTAGTTTGTTTCTCAGGTTAGAAAAAGGAAGAACCCAAAGAAGATCTCTAGACTAGCCTTTACGCCTGTACTATTCAGAGAAATGTCCCACTCTTGGCATACAATCTCTAGGATAGGTTCCTAAACATGCTGAATGAAAAAGTTTCTCCATTCCCAAGAAATCTTTTAGGATAAACTCTGATGTCATCTTAGAAAATGAAGATTATGCACCCACTTATATATTTTAATTTGACCATATATGTAGTTGATGTGAGGTCTCTAACATATTTCTTCATGTTAAGGACATCAAGTGTGAGAATAGAAGAAATTCGAGAGCAGGTGACACAATAGACCCAACAAACCTCACTATGATGAACTTTGAGATAATATCATTTTAGAACACAAATTTCAAGTCGGTTTTGTAAGTTCAAGTTAGACTTAAAGTTAATTTTCTAAGAAAAACTATTAAAATTCAATTTAGAAATAAAGATAAAAGATGGTAATATTGGACTATTAAGATGATATAGTATATAATAAACAAAAGAAAAAGATAGTAGTTTGAGATGGTTGAGAGAGATTGTTTTGATTAGTTGTGAAGATAGTGTGAAAATACTATCTCCAAGAGAAATGAAAAAAACTACGGAGAAATTTGGACTCTGAGACTGGAGAAAATGAGAGTATCGTCATCCAAGTTTTGTATTCTAATTTATGAGTAGACGTGTATCTAAGTGGCTCAGATTTTGTTGGATTTGATAACTACAATTTCAGCCTGAGGTTGCATTTAATCTTAATGATAACAATTCATGCACTGTTTGATCCTTGCTAGTACCCTTTATAGGAGCTTAGTCACAGGAATTCTATGGTTAACTTTTAAAGTTTAATTATTTAGGCAGATGGAAGCAAATATATTGTATGCATCGTTGGGTTATATACATGCTGTTCTTATTTATTTTTTTGGTTAAATATGTTTGTTCTGTCATTTCTTGTTAGGCCATTCCGTATTCCGGCAGTTCTTGTTGGGGATGGACGGCTAGGAGGTATTTCTGGAACTATATCAGCTTATGAGAGCTTGACGCTGCGAGGTTATGATGTTGTTGCTGTTGCTTTTGAAGATCACGGTCTTCTAAATGAGGGTCCACTGATGTCTTATATGCGAAACAAGTAAGCCGATTATAGTAGTTGCATTTACTATTTAACTTAATAGGTTATTATATTTTATTCTGACTTTTCTGCTGTGTTCAGGTATTATTGTTGCTCTATCTGCTTATATACAATTGTTGGCTTCTTCATTCAGGGTCCCCGTCCTAGTGCTACCACCCATTCCAAGAGATCCATCAAATGACTTGATGGAATGGTTTGAAAGTTCTCATCATATATTTAGTAATCTAAAGGAAATAATGCTTTCAGCTTATTTTGAGAGAATTAAAAAGCTGCAAGACATGCCAAGAGAAGCAAGGGATATCATCTGGTGGCCTTTCACTCAACACAAACTTGTTCCTGATGGAGGGGTCACAGTAATTGATTCACGCTGTGGTGAGAACTTTTCTATCTTCAAGGTTTGTTTCTGTGAAAATCTTTGTTTATTATTTTTTTTCAATTTGTTAAGCTTTGCAATACACATTTTAGTTGAGCTTAACTTACTGCATTTAAATCTTTTTGGATAAACTTCTTCATAAATACTTGCAAGAAAAAAATATAAGGAAACATGAAATAAGTTTATATAAACTAAAATTAGCTTATACATATGAGAGAACAAATTAAGTTATGATGCATAAGCTTATTTTAGTTTATAAAAAAACTTATTTCATTTTTTTATTTTCTGCTCTTATTAGTGGTTTTAGAAACATTTATCCAAACAAACTCTTAGTGTTTACTTTGGAATTAGATTCAGTAATTTTATCGGATTACTTCATTTGTACTTTATTTTACATATTGATACCTAGATTTGACATCACATGATTTTTTTGTAAGGTTCAGAAGACAGAAGTCATAGCACCACAATTTGATGCATGTGCTAGTTGGTGGACTCAGGGACCTGATGCTATAATGCAGGTCATTCTAATAACTTTTTTAGCTATTAATTCTATTAATCAGACGAGTAAGTAATAATCAAAGGGCTGTCCGAGGGACAGCACATACTTACATATCCCATTCTTCCAGGGGCGCAGATGTGTGACTGGGGGATGCCATGGTCATACCCAATTTTATTTATTTATTTATTTTATATGCAAAAGTACTTTTTTACTCCCACCGAAAAGAAAAATGAGATATTTTTTATTGGTCACCCTTCCAAAACAATTTTGCCTCCGACACTGTTCTTCCTACCTTTTACTGTTGAATAATATGTGCTTATGAAAAAGTGTTCTCTCATTCTTTCTGTTTCTAATGCCTCAAGGCCCTGAACTCTGCATAGTCAATTTGAAGCCCAAATAAAAAGGAGGCTAGAATGTAACTTTTAGTGTTTAAAGAATCTTCATGACATGGATCTACTATACATTTTAGTATATTTTGATTTGATACCAATCGTGTTAGGCATTTTTAAACTTGGTCGCCCCTTCAAGTTATCATCCCTAAAGCTTTGCTTTAATGCCATCTTTCCATTTAGGTGATTTCAGGCTGAGCTTGCCAGGGAGATGGGGTACACTGCTTCTAGATTTGGGCATGTAATGTTCCCTGAGAATGTTCATGAGCCAGCCTTAAATTGTGCTAAGCTTTTGCTTCTAGGCGTGGGGAAAGGTTAGCATATCCTTTTATTAATTTCAAATTATATGCACACGTGTGTAAACTATTGAGATTCTACATTCGAGAGAAATATGATCAGTGTAGTTCTTACAAGGCTAGAGTTAGCCTCATTTTAAAAGTTGGTTTTAAACTCTAATATAGTATCAAAGTCTATCATAAATTTGTTATTGAGAGACCTATATTTGTTTTGTTAATGCTCTACATTGTTGGATCGAACACTTACCACTTGGTCAAAAGCTATAACTAATATAAAAAAAACAACTTTCTACTTAAGAGTGTAACAACCCAAGCATTATGATTCGATCGTTACTTAACCCAACTAGTCTACGCCATGGGACAATTAATGTACCCTGCAACAATCTCCCTCTCAATAATTGTCCTTCTAGGAATTTGATTGTGACTCGGCCCACCTGGCCTAGCCATGGGATAATTGTGCAACCTACAACAATCTCTCCAAACAATTGCCCCACTAAGAATCGAACTCGTGACCTTGGATTTATATCGATTGTTGGATTGAGATTTATTGTTATAGGTGACATCAATTGTGACAGATGCTAGGTGGGCCAAATTACAATTGAATCACGACGTTTGGGTTGCTACGCTCTTAAGTAGAAAGAGTTGCACCCTGGCTATTAGCTATAGCTTTTAACCTAATGTTAAGTTCTCAATCCATCAATTGGTATCAGAGCCAAGGTAACAAGTTTGACTCCCAACGAAATAATTATAAAGGGAGAGATTGTTGCAGGTGACATCAATTGTCTTGTGACGGAAACCAGGTGGATCAAGTCACAATTGAATTGTGGCGCTTAGATTGCTACACCCTTAAGTAGAAAAAGTTGCACTCTGACTATCAATTATAGCTTTTGACCTAGTGCTAAACACTCAATCCAACACTTACCACTTGGTCAAAAGTTATAACTGATAGTCAAGATCCAATTCTTTTTACTTAAGAGCATAATAGTCAAAGCACCACAATTTGATTAGCTCATCCAACCTACGCCACAAAACAATTGATGCATCCTACAACATAGATGTCGACTCCTAGGCATTAATGGGTGTTGTTATTGGACAACTTGCATTTATCCACATTTCAGATGTCCAGTTCTGTTCTGGGTGTGCATGGTCATGTTAGGATCTCACATTGACTAGAGTTGAAATTCGACTAATGTAAGCCTTATAAGGCTTGATCAATTCTTTATTTAAAGTTGATTTTATAGGTTGAGCAAGGTAGTAACTCTAAATTCTGATAGAAACTAATAAGAATTTTCCTACGGGTTATTTGTAGTAACATCTGAATTATGATCTCATCTCAGTGCTATTTGATACTTTAGTGAAAAATATACATTTCAGTTTGATAATACTGATATTTAGAGATGTTTGCCAATGCTCATTGTTATCCACTGACAAGCAGCCTTCAACTCTTTGCACGGTAGCTGAATCATCTGTTGTGCAGGCTGGGCTTCACGAACATATTTTTCGGACAATGGATCTACTGCAATTGAAATAGCTCTCAAGATGGCATTTCGTAAATTTTCTGTTGACCACGGGTTTATTGTGGATTGTCATGATGATACCACAAATGAAAGACCCACTGAGCTCATGGTTTGCTCCTTCAGTCCTTTAATCAATCTGTAATATTCTCTGTTTATAAAGTTCAATTTGACTTATGAAGATGGTATGCTATAAAACTAATGCTATAATTTGCAGTTAGAAGTAGAAGAAGGGGGACATATTGGCAGTTAATATGAGTCAAGCCTTTTTCAATCTTGGGGAAAGCAAAGCAAGTGTTTGAAAACAAAAACCACAATGTTGTAGGAATATTTCATTTTCGATTGAATATTTTATATTATATTCATGAAGTGTCAAAAATTTAGACCATACAACTAGGATATGTGACATATATGGCATTTTGATTATGCATATTTCTATTAGTATTTTGAGTAAAAAGTCTTATTTTCAAAATCTTACCGCATTCCCTATGTGTTTTCAAAATCTTGTTTAAATATTGCCTTTCTGTAGGAGGATAATATGCATTCGTTTTCATTTTTTTTTTCTTTTTTGAAGACTCAAAAAGAACATTTCTAGTTAGGAAAAGTTAATTGCTCAAGTTGTTATTTGAGTTATTAGGTGGTTTCTTGTTGACCACTCTTCGAACGATGTTAACTAGTTAAGTGGTCATTTATTCCTAAACTATAAACCTGGGAATATGTTTACTGGAATAGGGTCCTGTCCTGCCAACAAACATCCTAAAGACATTGGTTAAATAACTAATCAAATAGAAAGTTTGATTGGAAATAATATTAGGGTTGCATTGGAAACCATAATGAGCACATGCTAGTGACACTTTCCATAAAAATTTTCCACTTTTAATTCCTTAACCAATCCTTTATGGGCATTTGTTAGAATTTAAACTTTAATTTCCAAGTAGTTTTTTGTGTATTTTTACTAGTTCTTTAAACATATAAAATATGTAATCCTTTTTATTTAATTGTATTTCTTCCTCTGAAATTCACATGTAACTTAATACATGTGGATTTCATTATTTCAGGTCCTTGCACTTCAGAGATCTTATCATGGTGATACACTGGGTGCCATGGAAGCTCAGGCACCATCTTCTTATACAGGCTTCCTCCAGCAACCATGGTTGTAGACATTGCCCTCTAATACATATTTGTGAAATTGAATCTGTTATGTGGGACTTCCCCACAGAATTTTGCTGATTTGTATAATCTTTTGTCTAATGTTATTTGGCAATATATTGTTATCAAAGTATTATGTGATGGATATTTACTAAAAGTGCTTCTGTTGAACTGGTAAGATTTGAATTGGCGATTTAGCCAACATGAAAGTTTATAATCTCTCCATGTAAAACATTATAACGAAAGGGTGTCGGAAGAGAGACCAAAAGTAGATGAAACAGTTTTGGTTTCTGAATTTCTGTTCAGCATAAGTCAGATTAGTAGTTTTATTTATTTATTTTATAAATATATTCTTCATGCATAGCATACCTTTCTGTAAAAGCCTTGTAAGAACCAATGTTCTATTTTGTTTTTTGGGGCCTATTTTCCATATTACTACCCAGAATTGATTTTAGTTTTGTTACCTAGCTAAATACTCATGACACCGTTCTAAGTTTGAATTCTGTTTCACAGGTACACTGGAAGAGGTCTTTTTCTGGATCCTCCTTCTGTGTTTATGCACAACAATACATGGAATATTTCCATACCTGAAGGGTATAATTGGGAGAGTCAGAAAGGCCAAAGTATCAGTAAGTTCAAAATTTCCAACTTAAATTCTTTAATTGGTTACTGTTTAGAATATAATTGTTTTACTTCTTGGTGCTTTCACAGCCTTTTCCTCATGCGATGAAGTATTTCACAAGGGCAGGGATAAGTCCGAGCTTGCTACAGTTTATTCATCTTATATATCAAAAGTATTATCTCGATTTAAAGAGTCAAATAATGTTGGAGCTTTGATAATGGAACCAGGCAAGATATTTTGAGATTGTTCTTTAGCAGACTATAGTTCCATTTAGTTGAAAGAAATAGATGAATTGTATTTCTGATATATTTTACAAATGTGATTACAGTCTCTATTTATAGACTGTTTTACAACCTAATTAAGGAAAGAAATAATAGGTAATGAAAGCCAGAAATAATGGGTGATTAAAGCTGTACAAATCAAATCACTAACAAATCTGTCCTAATAAATAGAAAATAAAATCTGCACTTAATTACGGAATAATTATCTCCTAATTATTCAACACTCCCCCTCAAGTTGGTGAATGTATATCTATCATTCCCAACTTGCAAGTAAGATCTTCAAACTGTTTTGTGGGAAGTCCTTTAGTAAACATGTCTGCCAATTGAAGTCTTGAAGGAATGTACTCGGTGGCTATAAGACCACTATCCAACTTCTCCTTAATGAAATGTCGGTCTATCTCTATGTGCTTTGTTCGGTCATGTTGAACTGGATTGTGTGAAATACTGATGGCGGCCTTATTATCACACACCAAACCCATAGGAGCTTCATATTTTATTTTGAGGTCATCAAGTATGATCTTCATCCATAATAGTTCACAAACCCCTTGAGCCATGGCTCTAAATTCTGCCTCTGCACTTGATCTTGCAACTACATTTTGCTTCTTGCTCCTCCATGTCACCAAATTTCCACCCAAGAACATGCAATAGCCTGTGGTAGACCTCCTATCAACAATTGATCCTGCATAGTCAGCATCAGTATATATTTTCATGGATAAGTTTTCCCCTTTTTTGAATAGCAATCCTTTTCCTGGAGAGGCTTTTAAGTACTGAATAATTCTATTTACTGCCTGCAAGTGTCTTTCTCTTGGATCATGCATAAATTGGCTGACCACACTAACTGCATAAGCTATGTCGGGCCTAGTGTGTGATAGATAAATGAGTTTTCCCACAAGTCTTTGATATTGTGTCTTCTCCACCTTTGGATTTTCTTCATCATTCCCAATCCTATGATTTTGCTCTATTGGCACTTCAGTGGTCTTGCAACCCAACTTACCAGTCTCTCTGAGGAGATCAAGGATGTATTTTCTTTGAGAAATAAAGATGCCCTGTCTAGAGTAAGCAACCTCTATCCCAAGGAAGTACTTCAGTTTTCCGAGATCCTTCATCTCAAATTGAGTAGCCAGTCTCTCTCTCAAAGTTTGTTTTTCAATCTCATCATCACCTGTAATAATCATATCATCTACATAGACCAAAAGTAAAGTAAGTTTACCATTCTGAGAATGTTTTATAAACAGAGTATGGTCACCCTGGCTTTGTCGGTACCCCAAAGATACCATAGCTTGAGTAAACCTTCCAAACCAAGCACGAGGTGACTGTTTAATGCCATATAGGGCCTTCTTAAGTCTGCACACCTTATTCCCTTCGTTATTAGCATCATAACCAGGTGGAATCTCCATGTATACTTCTTCCTCCAAGCTTCCATGCAAGAAGGCATTTTTAACATCAAATTGATGCATCGCCCAACCAAAGTGTGCTGCCAGGGAGAGAATAATCCTGACTGTATTCATTTTTGCCACGGGAGCAAAAGTCTCCTCATAATCGATCCCATAGGTTTGAGTATACCCTTTTGCAACCAACCTTGCTTTATAACGATCCAGTGTGCCATCAGACTTATACTTAACGGTGTATATCCACTTACAACCCACTGCCTTCTTATCTTTTGGTTTCTCTACAATCTCCCAAGTCTTATTCTTTTCTAATGCATTCATTTCTTCATTCATGGCTCGAATCCAATTCTCATCTTTCAAGGCTTCTTGTACTGACGTAGGGATTCTAATAGAATCAATAGCTGAAAGAAAACTCCGGTGCTGCATAGAAAGCCTTTTTGTTGACACAAATTGGGATATAGGATATTTGACACAAGATCTTTTTTCTTTTCTCAAGGCAATAGGTAAATCATTTAGGTTAGGTTCAAAAGCAGTATTTAAGGTGTCCTCAAGAGTTTCATAGGTATGAGTTCTTACCTCCGGTTCAGACAATTGGAGTTGTTGTTCGACCAGGACGGGTTTTTGTTGCCTTCGCTGATATTGTTTTCCAAAATACTTGTCCTCATTATTTTTGTCCTCATTTTCTGGTAATGATGTTGGTGCAGGGTCTTTGTCATCCTCCCTAAGAATGAGATCTTGCAACGAAGGAAAAGGTGGCAACTCCTCATTTTCTGGTAATGATGTTGGTGCAGGGTCTTTGTCATCCTCCCTAAGAATGAGATCCTGCAACGAAGGAAAAGGTGGCAACTCAAGAACCTCAGCTTCTTGAATACTCTCCCCCTGAAGCTGAGAACTAGGAAAGAAAGACTCGGTTTCATGAAATGCAACATCCTTGGAAACATAGACTTTACGACTCTGAGGGTGATAACATTTGTACCCCTTCTTGTTTGGGGCGTAACCGATGAAGACATATTTGATGGCGCGAGGATCTAACTTACCCCAATAAGGACCATGAACATGAACAAAAGCAGGACAACCAAATACACGATTCTGAAGACTAGTCAACATGGGAATAGAAGGATAAAATGTGGTCATAAGCTGAATAGGAGTAACACCCTCTAAAACCCGAGAGGGTAATCTATTAATCAAATAAGTGGCAGTCAAGACTGCTTCCCCCCAATAAGATTTAGGAACAGACATTTGGAAAAGTAAAGCTCTAGTAACCTCAAGGAGATGACAATTTTTTCTTTTAGCAACCCCATTTTGTTGAGGAGTGTCAACACAAGTTAATTCATGAACAACTCCATTTTCTTGAAGGAATTTGGAAAGGTTTTGGTTCACATACTCTCTTCCATTATCAGAACGCAATCTCTTAATTGAACTTTCAAATTGTGTTTGAACCATTTTGTAAAAATTTACAAACAAGTGAAAAACTTCAGACTTATCTTTCATGAGGAATATCCAGGTAACTCGAGTACAATCATCGATAAATGAAACAAACCATTTTGCACCTGAGATATTAGGAATAGGTGAAGGACCCCATACATCTGAATGAATAAGATCAAAAGGTTTAGAACTTTTATTACCATTTGGAAGAAAAGTTGTCCGATGGTGTTTAGCAAATTGACAAACATCACAATGGAAAGACTCGAGAGACACTTTTGTAAATAAAACAGGAAATAAGGATTTTAGGGTACTGAATGGAGGATGACCTAGACGTTTGTGTGAAGCCATATCTGAGAGGATGACCAAGGTTCTGGACCTTGATGAATATTAGAAGTGTGTGCCTGTAGTTTAGCACACTTTTTATTTTCTTCAAGCTGTAAATAATATAACCCGTCCTGTTCTTTAGCAATTCCAAGAGTCTTCCCCGTGGCAAGATCCTGAAAAACACAATGGGAAGGAAAAAATACCACAACACAATTTAAATCTTGAGTAACCTTTTTAATAGACAAGAGGTTATTGGATAGTTTGGGAACATGAAGCACATTTTTTAAAGGAAATGAAGGTTTAAGGTGGATGTTACCACGACCAGTAATAGGGGTATTGGAACCATTGGCAACAGTAATATATTGGTTATTAGATAAAGTAGTGTCATATGATCAGTAGCACCAGAATCTATAATCCAGATATTGTCAGTACTAGAAGCATTAAAGGATAAGAAACAAGAACTCTTACCACTTATAGTTAAGGAACAAGTGCTAGATGTCTTACTAAGGGAGTTCATTAGTGCTCAAAACCAAATGAACTTTGCAAATTTGCTGAATATTTGGTCCTGCTCACAAAAAAAAAGTTCGCCGGAAAAAATTCCCGGCGGCAGTTTCCGGCGGCCGGCGGCGGCAGACGGCGGTGGTGACGGTCAATGGAGCAAAATGGTGGTCAATGGAGAAAAGAGAGGAAAAAACAGTTGCAGCAATTAAGGCTGCCCAGAAAAAGTAATTGCAGCAATGAAGGCTGCCCCGAAAAATAATTTCAGCAATGAAGGCTGCCCCGAAAAATAATTTCAGCAATGAAGGCTGTTAAAAAGATTGCAGAAGCAGAGTCTCCCAGATCAGGAGCTCTAATACCAAGTTGAAAGAAATAGATGAATTGTATTTCTGATATATTTTACAAATGTGATTACAGTCTTTATTTATAGACTGTTTTACAACCTAATTAAGGAAAGAAATAATAGGTAATGAAAGCCAGAAATAATGGGTGATTAAAGCTGGACAAATCAAATCACTAACAAATCTGTCCTAATAAATAGAAAATAAAATCTGCACTTAATTACGGAATAATTATCTCCTAATTATTCAACACATTTATTTTTGCTATCTCCTGTGCCCAATAAAGTAATTCTATTGATCTTATATATGTCCAGTATATGAAATTGGGAAGAAAAAAGTTTCTCACTTTACACACTTCAAGATGATAATACATCAAACACCATATCTAAATTATGCCCACAGTAGCACAATTACCTGTGTGAAGTGTGAATGAAATACTACATTTGAGTGGCTGTAGGTCTTTCACACAAAAGCATAAATTTCTAGGTTCCTATATCTTTCTAAAATTGTTTCAGTGGCCCCCTAGAAATTCTAATTTAAGTTATTTTAACCTTTTCTCGATATTGATCATCTCATTTGGGGTATGAGCTGTTATGTAGTTATACAAGGTGCTGGTGGAATGCACATGGTTGATCCACTTTTTCAGCGTGTGCTTGTTAATGAGTGTCGGAGTAGAAAAATTCCAGTGATCTTTGATGAGGTTTTTACTGGTTTTTGGCGTTTGGGAGTGGAGGTGATTTCTCTCAATGACTGCTATTCTCTTATTTTCAAAATTTTATTTCATATTCTTCATCAGTTCACTTATTTGATTAGCAGTTTATATTTCTTCCTACAGACTGCAGCGGAGCTAATCCATTGTGTACCAGATATAGCTTGCTTTGGGAAGCTGTTGACCGGTGGAATTATTCCATTGGCTGTCACCTTGGCAACAAATGCTGTTTTTGATTCATTTATTGGAGACTCAAAGGTATTCTGATTTTTCTGGAAGGCTTTCTTTTGTGGGTTGGGTAGACACTGGCAGTCTGAAATTGCTGTTTTATTTGTTTTAGTACGGATGGAATGGATTGATAATAGTATTGATATTACTGACAAGTTCTATAAGCTAGGCACAAGGGAGAAGTCCCTTATTCTTTCTAATAAAAGGCCAGGTTCTTATTAGTCTGCTCATTATTTTGTCCTACTAGTATTGTGTTCATACGAAGCAAAGTTCCTGGACAGTATTTTGATGACATGATAAATTATACTATTGCTTTGGTTAGCTCAAGGCCCTTTTGCATGGACATTCTTATTCTGCGCATGCTATGGGCTGCGCTGCTGCTGTTAAGTCAATCCAATGGTTTAAAGACCCTTGTTCCAACCCTAATATCACTTCTGAAGGAAGATTACTAAGGGAGGTATGATTACTTTTAATCCATATTTTGTTGTAATATTTTTCAAGGGTATATGTCTATGAATCACAATACATCAATCATACTCCTAATGCATTTCTTGTGATCTAATGAAAACAAGCATATGTTGCTGACTTGTTCTTATCATATATCTTGTATTTCTGCATTTATGTGAGTGCATCTATGTTTTTGTTAATTATAGAATTGGACAAACAAATAAACGAGTGATGTGTTAATCTTATCAAGACAGGAGAAACATATAAATAAACAAAATGAATTGAAATCATTCAACATTTAAATAAAAAATATATGGTAAACCGTAATTAGGAGTGACAAAACAACTAACCTGCCCTTTTAGGTTTGCCATGCCATTGGTCCTCCAAAAATGGACAGGGCCGGACTAGCTCACCATAGTCAGGTTGGACTCAGCCTTCATCTGCCCATCAGTTTTATTTTTGTAGTTTTGTTAGTTTTTTTATTTTAGTTTCAATAGACATTTGACGTGGTTTGTTCCAATACTTATGGGACTTGGCCAAATTAGTGTTGGAAGCTTTTCAAATTAAATTCTATATGGCTGCCGGCTGCCTTAATAAAGTGTTATATAGATTAATGTCTAATGTTCATCTGATAAAACTTTCATTGTGTTTTTGCAGTTGTGGGATGATAAAATGGTTTGCCGGATTTCTTCACACCCTGCAATTCAAAGAGTAGTGACTTTGGGAACTTTGTGTGCTTTGGAGTTAAAAGCAGAAGGCGCTAATGCCGGGTATAAATTTGTCAACTTCATTCTTTTCCCTTTTTAATATTTTTGTGCACCTAATGTTCTAGAATTCCTTTGTTGGAAAAGCTTAATGAGCATTATGTCATACAAAAGTTCGTATGTTTCGAATGAAGGGACGATTGCAAGTGGTATCTAGAAGTGTACATTGAATTGCCCCAAAAAATTATTACAAGAGGTGAAAAGAAGTTCTCGAGAAATATGGGTTTGATTTTAACGTGTAGATTGACAAAATATGTGTTGGTACTAAGATATGCCAGACTTAACGAGAGCTGTGAACTACAATCCATTGTTTATGCTGATAAAAAAAAAAAATCCATTGTTTATAATAATTGGTCATGCATCCTTCTGTTACCTGTGGTTTTCTTATTTTCAAGTTATTGTTTTGTTACGAAAACTAGTAAATTTTTACTGGTCAAATGTACAAATAAATCATTAATTTTTTAGCACTTATCTAATTAGTGAGAAGCAAAGAACGTGCATTTGATCCTTCACGAGGTTTTCTTCTAAATAAAGTTGTACTCAGGTATGGATCGTTATATGCAAGACCACTTCTTGAGAAGCTTAGGGAAGATGGTATATACATGAGGCCTCTGGGTAACGTCATTTATCTCTTGTGTGGACCCTGCACATCTCCAGAAATTTGCAATCAATTGCTGGTCAAACTTCATCGGCAGCTTGAAGAATTTGACGGATGTAAGAATTGAGAACAATGAGTTGCGAAGCGGACAAGTCTAAGATTCCTGCTACGAAGTTTAGGTAAGTTTATTCCTGTTTGGGGACAGGGATGAGTTGTAAATGCAAGAGTTGCAATTGGCTTGGTTTTTCAATTTTCAGTTGCATTTTATTTATAAATTCAAAAATATAATTTTATTATCAACTCCCCTCTTATTTCTAAGATGTTATGAGTAAAATGGTTAATGTCAGTTTTTTTTTTATCATTTTCTTTCAGTTTTCTTGAATAAAGACTTTTTTTAATTGTAAGTAAATTATGTTAACTGAAAACAAAACCAGTATAAATTAAACACCACTTAAGTTATTTATTTTGTGATGTTTTATCTGAATGTAACAAAATATTATAAACCAATTTTTTTATTAAATATGAAATATTTAATGTTATATTCAATAAATATTTTTAAACTTTTTTTAACTTTGTGTCAGGTGTGACTAATTTTCATTTGAGGATCTGAATGAAACTGTTTCTCAATTTCACAATTTTTTTCAAAATAAATAAATATTTTGATATTATTTTGGACTGAAGAAATATAAGTAGGTATTTTGTAAAGAACTTGGATTGACAAAAGCTTTACATATTGACAAAAAAAATTATGGATTGGGGAATATAAGATAAGATGATAAAAAATATTATTTTAAAAGCGTTTTATAAAAAAGGGGTCAGTTTTTGTTAAAGTATAATTTATCTTCTTTTTTTGTTGCAAGAAAAACAATGACGCGTAGAATGATGATAAGATATTTTGCATGCTCGATTAGATTTTTGGGACATGGCGTTTTATCATCAGATAATTATTACAAGCAAAAAGTATTAATGGTTTTGTTTTCAAATTTCGTAATTTCCAAAACTGATGTGTATAGGCCCAGATCCTTGTAGTTGGGGCATCTATAAATTGATGGAGTTTTATTTTTTAACATTAAATTATAAACATTATGTGTGATCTCAAATGATCCTCATTTTTAGAGCAGATAGATTATTTTATTTTACAATTTTTTTTTAAGAATTGATTTTAGATTACCAGAGAAACTTGATTTTGTTTTTTTTAACATCTAACTATTGAATAAAAGTATTATTTTTAGACAAGAAAATAAGCAAATGAGCATCCAGTAGTAAATAAAAAATAGGAACAATACCGGAATTATGGCCTGCACCTCCATACATTCTTGGTACCCTCATAAATTTCACAATTTCAGAAATATTCTTACGTAAAAGAAGTTAAAATGTTTGAAAGTTTGGATACAGAGGTGTATATTTTTATTTTTTTTATATTCTAAATTTCATAATTTGATTGAAATGTTTGTATATTTTTCGATTAGATAGCATATTCTGAATTATGTAATTGAAGAAATATTTTTAAAAAATTATAGATTACGTAATCTTAAACTTAAAGCTAATTTATGATTTGAAAATGTTTTCTATATTAATAGAATCGTCAATTTAAAAGTAATTTTTTGAAAAAAAAAATTATATTATATAATTGGAAAGTTTTTCTAAAATCTTGAACTAAAAAGATACATTGAATATAATACAAAAATCATAAATTACATAATCTGAAATTCAGAAATAATTTTAGGATTATATACTCTGAAATATATTTAAAAAATAAAAAAACAAGAGAACATTGAAATCAGTGAAAAAGCAGTGCAAAAAAAAGAGTGAAAAACCAGTACTACAAAAGAAGATGGTTGGGTTGACGTGGGGAGAAAAAAGAGAAGAAAGAAGATGAAATGTGAGATTTAAGGTTTTTTTTTTAATTTTTTTTTAAAGAAAGACAAAAAGGTTGCCCAATAACTATGAAGTTGCAAGAAAAAGCAGTCGTAGTAATTAATTTAGGCTGATTCTCCCGATAACATATCAATTCACTACCCAATATTAAATATTAATGTAAAATATCCAATTTTTTTCTTAATGATTTTAAATTTTTATTTTTTAATATTAATTCATAAGTAAAATTACAAAGTTTCAAATATATAAATCCAGAATTAATGTCATTTCCAGATTTCACCATCCAAAAATTTATTTGGACAGTATAAATGATCTTCTGAATGTCAAAATCCGTAAGCAAACATAAATGAATTCTGGATCTCAATCCTTAGCACCATTACAGCACACTATTCTAGATATAAAAATTCGGAACTTATAACTCACTTCCGGATATGACCATCCGGAAGCTTAAATGAAATATGAAAATGACCTTCCTGATTTTAAAATCCAAAATGTATAAAAATGACTTCCGGATGTTGAAATCCGTAAGCAAATATATGAAAAGAGCATAATGGAATTTAAAAATTTTCGTTGGGTGCAGAAAGCAATTGATTGGGTGCAGGAAGCAATTGTCATTGATTTATTGAAAGGCATTTGACAATGTTGGTGGAATTGGGAGTAACAACGCACATTTCTTACACCCCTTTTGTGAAGATTGTTTCTTCCTGTACCTTCATACCTTCTTCTCTCACCTCCATAAATTTCTGTATTTCTAAAAATGCCCTTCTTTAATATCTCAGATTACGTAATCCGGAAGTTATTTTCCAAATTTATAATTAGCTTTCGGATTATATAATCTGGAAGCCCTTTTTTAAATGCATGATTACTTTCTTGATTAAATAATCTGGAAGTCATTTTTAGCTTCCGAATTATGTAATCTGAAAGTCTATTTTTAAATGTATTTCTGGATTACATAATACAGAAGTTATTCTATGAAGATGGAAGAATAAAAATGTATTTTCAGATTGTGTAAGGGAGTTAGATAAGAAAATATAAACGTGCAGGAAGAAATAGTCTTTGTGAATCACCATCACCTTCTTACTTCCCATAAACCTCACCCCTCAGTTTTGGATTTAAAGTTTATAAGTAAGGATTAATCAATTGCAAAACCAAACCCTCTCTCAATTTATCCATACTGCTCACACTGTCAGCCTGGTCTTCAATTATTAATTTCTTCTTATCCTTAGCACAAAATATATATTCATCGTTTCAGTTTCGCTAACATAAAGACAAAGGTCAGCCACTGTCTCGCAGGAATTATTATTATTTTTGTTAAAATACGAAATACATGTTTTTTTATTTGTTTTTTCTTTTTTAATCAGAATCTTAAACACACTAACTAGTAACATTATAGTTCAAATAATGAAAATAGTATTTTTAGTCAAATTTATTTTCTACTCCTTCTATTTTTTAACTGATAAATATAATTCTTTGACTTTAACAATATGTAGTTTTATTATATATTTAACCTTAATATTTAGTTACTGTTTTTATTGCTAGAATTTAAAAAGTTGAAAGACAAATTAAGAGTGTTTAGGATAGTTGTGAAAATTAAATTTTTGAATAATCAATTATAAATAAAATTTTAATCAATTTTTTTATAAGTTTGTTGATAAGTGATTATAAAATAATTAACTTTGTTTTAAATAAAAAAGCTTTTAAATTAAAAAAAATGTATGAAACTGACATAGAAAGTTATTTAAATAATTATTAGTCACAAATTTTCAAATTAATTAAAACATTTTATGTATATACATTACTAAATTTTAGCTGACATTCCTTAGTCTAACTTTTTTTTGTTTATTTTTCATGAGATTTCTAAATTATTTTATAAACAACTTGTTTTTCCAAAACAGATGAAACTGAGGAAAATATGTCAAACATGCTATAAATTTACATATTTTCGTTATCAATTTAAATATATGGAAATTAGAAAAATATAATATTTTGTATCTTCTCTTAAATGCCTATGACAAATATAGTTGAAATAAAATATGGCATAGGACATTAATTTAAAAATTAGCAATTTTTATTAAAAGAATAATAATAAAAATAAAAATTCCTTAATACAAGTGGATGTTGTGGCATGCTGTTAACCACAACAAAAGTGGAGAGATGATGTTAGGTGTTGGTCAGCCAGTGACGTGATCGGAGAGTACACGCTGTCTGCAGTGACGCAGCAATTGCCCCTTTCCTCTTCTCTTCTAATCTCATCACCAAACACACGGCCACGATTCAACCTTTGGTTTTTCCCTTAAACGACAACAGTCCTCCTACGTAAATCACAACCAGCTATAAAAACACACAAACATGGTACTGTCCCAAACTACCAATCATTAAAACCACGTAAGAACGCCATCATAGTTAAATACAACATTAAGATCATCATAACCGTCAATTAGTAAGGAACATTGTTCCGCAAAAATAGGCGATTACAAGTTGAAAGTCGCCAGAGTAGACCGTAACTATACGAATGAACTGAAACTGTTGGACTTGCAACTAAGGCCAAACCAAAACTCCTTTCGGGTGCAATTCTCTTCCTCTCTCACCAAATACTCTCAACTCTTCTCTCTCAGGTACTCAAACCTTCCTTTTCTTGCTTTATTTTTCACTCTGCTATATCTCTTTTATTCAATTTTTCAGCTCTACCAAATCAATAACGTTTTCTCTCTCTCCAGTGCGTTCTCTTCGTTTCCAGCTGTTTTCCCAAAATTTGCTGGCAGAGGTTTATATTTGAGGTACGCACGTGTGCAATTTGTATGTATTTCATGGAATTCGAGTTTAATTTGTTTTATTCTTGTGTTCTAGATCTGTTGCGAGTTTCTTCTTTCTGGGTGCTGTAGCATCTAGGGTTTTGTTGCTTGTTAATTTTTTTAGTGTAGGTGATAGTGATAACTTTTTGTGGTTTTGGAGTGGGTGATTTAGGTTATTGTTGGAGGAGAGAGTGTAAATGCAGAAGAAGCCGTCTACCGACGCAATTAGTATGGGGAAAAGGAGCCTGGAGGGTGGAGAAGATGATCAACCTGAACGAAAGAGGCCTGCTCTCGCCAGGTAAATTAATTGCTCATTGACTTCATTCGTGCTTCTTTGAATTCCTGTGTAAACCACCTTATAATAAGTTTGGGGGTGGGGAATTTTAATTCTGACTTGGTCACTATTTTTGGGCGGCGGGATAATTGCTACTTCTAAATTAAACATGTATGGTGTTTTAGTACTGATTCCCAGTTGGAAGCAAGTGAAAGGAATGTCGATGTCACTGTAATCGTACTATATGTTTACTTCGGAAGATATTTTTCATGTTGGTTAAATATATCACACTATTCCTAATTTTCTACCCCTAACTTAATTTTGCTACTTGAGTTGGATGATTGTGAATATCCTTTTGTCATCAATTGTCATTTTGGGATGGAATATTACTTGTTACCAGTGTTTGAGACAGCCCGGTTTCATCTTTTCACTTTAGTGGCTCATGCGAAAATTTTCTTCTTGATGGTTTTTATTCCATTTTGAGTATCATTGTGTCATATATTTAAAAGATTCTTTCGGAAATTTCCAAATTGTCGTAGTGGTCAAAACAGTTATTTGAATGGCCAAGCATAGTTAAATAAGGTTGAAACAGTTAGTTAATTTGTTTTTTTATGCTTTCTGTTTTTTCTACACTTTTTCTGTAAGGAGGAATTCTTAATATTTGATTGTGTACGTCAGAAATTTTCTTCTCTAAAATTCTTTATTCTTTAATCAAAATTCTCTTGTATAAGGTTTTGACTTGGAAAATAGCGAATATTGTGACTTCAGAGATTGTATATCTTTGCTTATGCTCTATAAAATGTATTGTCAACTCTTCAAAAACTGTTGAAACTTGCTTCCCTGGCAGTGGAGGTTCTTGGTCTGATATTATGAAGGGCATAAGTGGGAAGTATCTCTCACTGCATAATCTACACTCATTGTCGATAAAAAAATTCAAAATCTCCCCTCACTTTTTGCTTATCTTTCATGTTTTCTATTGTTTGTTAATGACTGTTTTTGTTTCCTCAAATGCACACTCAGCTTTTTTTAGAGTTATGATGAGATGATCAAATGAGTATTCAGTAACTTAATAACAAATGAAATGTGTGCTTATTTCAAGTAAATGAATATTTATGTATATATATATATATATATTATGTATGTATGCTTATTAGCTAACATAGTTGTATTGTATGTTTATACAAACTTATCTGTTAAGCTAAACAAGATTTTATTTTTTTATTAATCATAATCCATACGCTACATGTTTACAATTTATGTTATATTTTTTGTTTGTTTCTTATAATTGGTTGTCATGTATTATGCAGTGTAATTGTCGAAGCTCTTAAGGTGGACAGTTTGCAGAAGCTTTGCTCATCTTTAGAGCCTATTCTACGTAGAGTTGTAAGACAGTTGGCTTCACATTACTTTCTCAACCTATTTTTTGTTATATACTTTTCTTTTTGACATGTTTAATTTTTTGGTTGGGGGCACAGGGGCTATACTTTCAACTAAGTTATTTTTCCTTTTACTCCAACTGGAAGCCATTTTGTACACGTTACATCAATTCTTAAAATTCGTGTTATCTGATATGCTTATTGAGAGTGTTGGAGTATTTTTACTTGACTGTGGATATTCTTCTACCTATTAGTAAAATGTCTTATTCTTTAATGAAAGAATTAAAATGTATACTATTCTTGCTTGCCTAAGAAGACCTATTGCTCACGATAGTAGCGTGCTACAGTGGTGTAACAGATTGGAGTGGCCTGAGCTGCTATGGCATTCAACTAGTGGAGTAGTAGTTTTCAACAGCAGTCATTGTGGCAAAAATAGTGCCTTTTTGCGTGCTAGCAGAGCTACTGTAATAAAGGCTTCAATAATCCATTTTTACCACTGAAGCAATGTTGTTTAGGGCTTTAGGGTATAATTGTGATTTCTCCCCTATTTTCTAATGTATTTTTTTCTTCAGAAACATAACACTTTGAAATCCCTCTTTTTTCACCGTTCCTTGAAAGGTCACCTCTGTTTTGATTTATGTTCCTTCCTCAAAAGATCAATAACTATGTTGTTTACAGCATGAAAGTATATAGAATATCGCACAAACATTTTGATTTCAATGTTCCATCTAACTCCATCTTTTTTCTTCTTATTTTGGTATGTGATATTAATTGGAGCATTTGTGTGAAGACATGTGTTTGGCACATCATTGAAAAATTTAACAACTTTGTATTCATTGAAGAAATTATGCTGTTAAGATTTATTTTTTTATACCTATAAGTTTCAGTACTTGGTTCTTAATTGATTCAGTAATGCTGATGTGAACAGGTGAGTGAAGAGGTGGAGCGTGCTTTGGCAAAGTTAGGTCCTGCAAGAATTGGTGGAAGGTTTAAGAAATTCTTTACAAATTTTGGAAATTAATTTGAACATGTTGTAGTTTTCATTCTATCCCTTGAATTATAACTATAATCGGACAATGAAGAAATAATAATTATCATTTCATTGTTTACCTTTTAGTTTTGAAGCCTTCCTTTTCTAGCAGATTTGGATTTCTCATTATAATGCTTTTTAAGTAACAATTTTCTTGGTTTTTGGGTGAAAAAGATATGCTATCTGGAAGTTATCTTGTGACGGATGACTGCATTCTATAACAATGATGGTGGTATGCCATAAGAAAGAAAATGACTGTATATATGATTAAACTCATTTCAAAAGTATTTTTTCTTCTGGCTGGTGTTTTAAAAATAAGGAAGATTTTATTTTTTGTTTGGTTAGGATAACAAATGAGTGGAAAAGAAAAAAATATATATGTCAGAGGATTAAGAATTCTCTCAAAGGAGACCAATTAACTATAAAACTATGAAAGTAAGCTTATCTCAAAATATGATGTGGTAGGGAGTCTATTGCTATAGATTCTAGTGTTGAACTCTAATAAAATTCATCACACTTTTATCTTCGTAAGTTTTTAGGACCCAATTGTGAGGGTACGGGGTTTGAATTCCACATTTGAAGTATGAGATTCTATCGTATGGTTTATATACAGCTACAACAACTAGCTTTTACGGTGTGGTTCTTTCAATGTCTTTGTCAATTGGTATCAGAACCTCCCCCCATGTCTCCTAACTGCAAATGATCAACATGGGTGCTGATGCTGACATTATAATGTTCACTTGGAACTAGTCAAACGACCAGTGCACAGTCAGCCTGCATGGTTGCCAGTGCTGTGACTGAAGAGTCTAGTGGGATTTTAAGATCTAATTGCAAGTTATGGTAGTTGAGTTCCACATTAGAAGTCTGGGATAAGGCCTTGGGATTTCCAACTACAACAGCAGAACTACTAGCTTTTGTAGTGTGGTTTTCTCAAGGTTCTTATCAATTTCTTTGTAGGCCTATCAGTCAGTTAGTTAGGGTTCAGTAAGTCATTTAGTGTGTTACTCGATTATTGAATTGAGTGGTTGAAGATGTATGTCAATGGGAAGAGAGCTTGAGAGGGGAGTCATTTATTGTGTGGGATTTTGTAAAGGAATTGGGAGAAACTTGGACTTCTTGAAAGTCCAGGAGTATTCATTTTGTTCTCTTTGCCCTGTTCTTGATTTTGAAACCACATTGGGGCCAGGGTTGGGAATCAGGGTTCTCAATCTAATTTATTTCTTATGTGCTCAATCTGAACCAGTTTCTATCACCTTACTGTTTTTTTCTTTTACTCAAAAGCCATGAAGAAACTGAAAAGAAAATTATAATTTTAGCTGAAATAATTTCTTACGGTTCTATCGTCTATTTAGGTACTCCTAAATCCACTGCAGTTTCTAGAATAAAGCTTCCATGATGTAAATGTATTCTAACTCACTGGGGTGTATTAATATATTTGAGATAGAGTAAGTCTGGCTGTGTTCAATTAATTCCTTTTCTATAAAAATGTTCACCTGCCTTGTTCTTGGAGGATTAAATGTGACAACAGTGTTGTTTGGTGGTAGTGATAACATCCATTATGTTATGCATGCCTATATATTTTTGTTTACTGGTTCCCGGATGTATATTTAACTTAAACAAGCTTCGAGTTGTAGTAAGCCTTTTGAGTAAGTAAGGTACTTACGTGAACTATCTTCATTTGAAATTCAGAGATAAAGCTTCGTTCTTGGGCAGAAAATAGAAATATAGTTAACCGGCTAATTAGGTTCTTGCATATAGGCATTAATTTGCAAACAGTATGTGCATTGAGATACTGCCCTAGTTTCTTAACATAAATAACCAATGACTTACATTGCCCCTTGAAGTAGGCAGGTATTCCAAATTGGAGAATGCTTACTGTTGTTTGATTTGGTGTTTCTAATCATTAAGTTGCATGATAATAATTCCATTTGCCTATTTTTCTTTTTTAGTGCTGTACTATGTCCATCCTTTCAAATATATACACGTAACAACTTCAATTGCACGATAACATCTGTTATGTTTAAATTTTGTACCTGGGTTCGTTTAGTATTTTTTTTAACAGTCTAATATTTCCAGGTCTCCACCTAAAATGATTGAAGGCCCTAATGGTAGAAACTTGCAGCTGCAATTTAAGTCTCGGCTGTCTCTTCCTCTCTTCACAGGAGGAAAAGTAGAAGGCGAGCAGGGGGCTCCAATACATGTTGTTCTGATTGATTCCAATAGTGGAAGCGTTGTAACATCTGGACCTGAATCCTCCGTTAAGCTTGATGTTGTTGTCCTTGAAGGTGATTTTAACAATGAAGATGATGAAGATTGGACCCAAGATCATTTTGAAAGCCATGTGGTAAAAGAACGTGAAGGAAAGAGACCTTTATTAACTGGGGACCTGCAAGTGACACTCAAGGAAGGAGTTGGAACATTAGGGGAACTGACCTTTACTGATAATTCAAGCTGGATACGGAGCCGCAAATTCCGGCTTGGCCTGAAGGTTGCCTCAGGTTTTTCTGAGTCCATACGCATTCGTGAAGCTAAGACAGTGGCTTTCACTGTTAAAGATCATAGAGGAGAATGTATGTAGGGTTATGCTTCTGCATCTTTTAGTTTTTCTCTAGCACCAGTGCTCTCCCTTCTCCTACTGTGTATCACCGTCCTTTTTATTCAATATTTTGACCTTTTTCTCAGTATATAAGAAGCACTACCCTCCTGCATTGACCGATGAAGTGTGGAGATTGGAGAAGATAGGCAAAGATGGATCATTTCACAAGAAGCTGAATAATGCAGGAATATTCTCTGTTGAAGACTTTCTTCGGCTTGTGGTTAAAGATCAACAGAAATTGCGGAATGTAAGTTTGGGTTTTTCGTCTTAATCTTTAAGGTCTTTTTGTGGTTTTCTTATATCATTCAACTGTAGATCCTTGGAAGTGGTATGTCAAACAAGATGTGGGAGGCTCTTTTAGAGCATGCAAAAACATGTGTTCTAAGTGGGAAGCTCTATGTTTATTATCCAGAAGATGCAAGAAATGTTGGTGTTATTTTTAACCACATCTATGAGCTGCGTGGCCTTATATCAGGAGAACAATTCTTTTCTGCGGATTCTCTCACTGATACCCAGAAGGTTAGTCTGCATCATGTGTTTCTGCCACTGATATTAATAGCCAGAAGGTTATTACTTCAAGGTTTGATGAGATTTTGTAATTATGTGTGGTAGTTGGTTGTCCTTCAAAAGTTGAGCATACCCTTATATTGCTGGCATACTTGGATGTATTAATTTAATTGATGCTGCAATACTCTGTATGTTTTTCCCTTACACTTGAAAGCATACGAATACTTAGCTTAGCACAAATAGTATCTTTAAAAAGCTATTGCAAATCCAGGTTTATGTAGATTCGTTGGTGAAGAAAGCATACGAAAATTGGGATCAGGTTGTGGATTATGATGGCAAATCACTTGTGAATGGCAACCAAAATAACAGGTCTATTGCATCTGAAAATGAACTTCGTGTTGAGTCAATTGATTATGGTAGTGGTTTAGATCATCAACTGCAACTGCCGGGACTTCCAGTCTCCGTTCCTTCTGAACAGCAAATGAATTCTGGGATGTCAGTTGGGGGTAAGCATTACTGTTTCCTTAACTCTCAAATGACGAATCTTCTCTTTTTCTGTTCCTAACCTCTCTTCCTTTTCGTTTGAGCTAGGGTTGTCAGATTCAGTTACTTTTGCGTCTCAAATATGATTTCTGAATACAACTTTCAGTGATAATAATTATTGAAATGGAATATTTTCTATAATAGTGTTAATAAGAAAATTTGGAGGTTGCAATTGTGCGATGATAATATTGGGATGCAAATGTAGCTTATTCAATTTCTTTACAGGTTATAACGATAGTGTGGTAACACGATATCCAACCCAGTCATTGGTTTCGAACTCCAGCTCCCGGAGTCAGTTCGATGGCTCATTATATCTGTCTAATGACCAGTTAATCAGCAATACTCACCAAACCCCAAACACTAGAAACGATCATGGGACAGTTGGGTTAGCTCTTGGACCTCCTCAATCATCGACGTCAGGGTTCCATGCTGGTAGCTCTTCTATTCAGCCATCTACTCTAAACCCTTTTGATGATTGGTCACACAACAGGGACAAGGGGGTTGATGAATTCTTTTCAGAAGAAGAAATCCGCCTCAGAAGTCATGAAATGCTAGAGAATGAAGATATGCAGCACTTGCTTCGTCTCTTCAGCATGGGAGGACATGGGTCCATGAGTGTGGAGGATGGCTATTCATTCCCAACATTCATGCCATCTCCCAACGTACCAAACTATGACGAGGATCGCTCTCGCCCAGGCAGAGCTGTTGTTGGATGGTTGAAGATCAAGGCAGCAATGAGGTGGGGCTTTTTCATCAGGAAGATAGCAGCGGAGAAGCGGGCACAGATAGAGGAGTTAGATGAATAGGTTGTTTGGACAATGGTTGCAGGCTTAACAGTTAGCCTTAAGTTCATACTGATATTCTGCAGATTTAGTAGTCTTTATCAGTGCCAACCAAGTTGTGCAGTTCATGGTGTTGATATTTAATTCATGCACCCGTGTATCTGATTTGACCGCACGTTTCTCCCAGTATCCTCCTGTACAGTTTGTTGATGCTTAGGAAAAACCGTGATTGTCATTTGTTTTTCACTTTCATGTTTATGCTCTCGACTTTCTATTGGCTTTGGGTTTTTAGGGATGTATTTACGCAACACCTCTCATATTTGAAACGATAACTAAGACTGATCATTGTATATTTTTGAGCAACTTGATTTCTGGTTGTATTATCCCAAGTTATTATCTTATTGTGCTGTGGCATTGGGTGCTCTCGTGTTACTTTTAGTTATGCATGTTTATCGTCTTATCTAACTATATCCATATCCAGTGTTTGTTTGATTGTCTCTTCTCCTTATGAAATAGGAATTAGAAAGTAGTTGCGATATATATAGAAGCTTGGATAACCTCACCCTAACCCACTAATTTGGCCATGGAAAATTATTTCCATAATGAAAAAGTATATTTTAATTATATGTCTTGGTTACTGGTGATGGTTTGTAATTTCATTAAGTTAATTTTATTTACTTTATAAACAAAATTATTCATTTTTCATTAATATTTTATTTCAATTTAAATTTATATTTTTGAGATTAATTCAGTCAAACATTTTAATTATGTTAACCATTCTGAACTAACTATATCATTATTCTTAACTATATAACCTTATCGGGAGTGCAGTTTGATGATTTTTGTAAGTCGATTATGTAAAAGTTAAAGAAAACAATTTTTAACTTCTAGAGATATATTTGTACCTAAATTTCATTATATTTTGATAATAAATAAAATAAATTTAATTTATTTAAATTTTGATAATTCTTCATTATATTTTCATTATAAAATATATATATATATATATATTTTAATATTTTATAATAATTTAGTATTTTAATTTAAATTTAATTTTATCTTTAATTTACATTTTAAAAATTCGTTTTTTACATTAAATTATTTTTTAAAATTATTTTATAAAATATTTTCTAAATATATTATTATGCCAAATTTATTCTAATATATGAATCAAATTGAAGGCAACCTTCCTGAATTCAAATAACCTAAGTTTCCTTACTTTATTTCCTTTAGAATGCCGCCTAAAAAATGCAAAATATAAAACAGGATAAAAAAATGTATTGTATGTATTTTATAAGAATGGCCGTATTTGTTAACACAGTGATGAACAACAGGGGGAAAGAAGGAATGAAAGAATTTAAGTATAATATAAAATACCCAAAGTATTGGAATGGCACTCTGATCCTAGAAGAACATAAAAATAAAAGTACTATGTTGCTTTGTGTTTGGCTCAAGAGATGTTACATTCCGGAGGAAAACCTTGTGGAAAACGCTTCGCATCTGAGCAATAGTTGTATATCATGTAGTTCCTCTGCACCCATTTCAACCTCTGTTGGCCTGTAGCGTCCAGCTCCTGTGAAAACCATGATGAGCCACCGGTGGATTCAGAAGCACTGGAACCACAAGATGATGCTCCAGAAGACCATATGCAAGCTTGAGCATTGAAGTTTCTGTAGGAAGCTGTGAATGGAGCTTGTGTCCAATCCGTCTTCACAAGTCCACCTCTTGTTGCCCAGTCATCAGCATTCCACAAACTGGAATATATCCTCATGGGCTGATTCTTTGGGAAGGGCACCCCAATAGCCTCTGAGTTCTTGAACTCTCTAATAGGAGTGCCATCAACGGAGAATCTGAATAATGAGCATAAGAAATTATGTTAAGGATAGAGAAAAAAGGAAATAAAGTGGTGAATGGGTGAATCAGATGAGGACTTACATAATCCGCTGGGGGTTCCACATGATAGAGTAAGTGTGGAAATCAGCAGTTGGATCAAACCATAGATAGAATTGTTGTTCCCTGTTCCCTTTGCCTTGGCTGAAAACGTTTGTGTGAAGAATGTATGGTTCACCGCTTAGATTCCCCAGAAATTCATAGTCTATCTCATCCCAAGTTGATCCTTTTGAAGATAACTGCAAACAAAAAAGGGCAAACTTTTATCATTAACTGAGTGTATAAACGAATTGTTATTTGTATTATTGTTGTATGATAACAAAGTGAAAGGAAGAACTTACATAATAGGCGGTGACAGTTCCAGCAGAGTTTCCTGGGACAAGCTTGAGTTGCATGTCAATCTTCCCAAAGAGATACTCATTCTTTGACTGGAATCCTGAACCAGACGCTTTGTCCAGTGTCAGAGTGAGCAACTCTCCATTGTTCAATATCTTGGCGCGGCCATCTCCCCAAGTGAGATCAAAGTCTTTGTTAAAGTCACCAGCAAAGGCTACTATAAGTATAACGGGAAATAAAAGCATGTAACAAAAAGTTAAAGCCATCTCCAGAAAGTAGAAAGTAGTAGTAGTGTTTAGTAAGTAAAAGATGTTCAGCAATTGGTAGTGACTGAATGGATTATTGTGTGGATGAAAAAGGGTTGATGATGGTATTTATAAGATCTTAGTTGGTGAGGAGAATTGGAAAGAAGTGTATGTGAAATTGCAATTTGTAAAACAAAGCTGGAGACAGTTGGCTACTTTTTGTCTGTAAGAAAGTGTACAGATGGCACTCGCTATTATCCAGAATTGAAGATTAGATATTGTTGGAAGGAATGCGGTTGGTCCCTTTTCATAAAGTTGGAGACATGGTTAAGTTTTAGTAGTTGAGAGAGAGAGTGAGGTAAGGTAACTCTGACACCGTGTGCAGTTCACAGAGTTGGCTGCGCAAACTCTATCTCTTTTTCTTCCCTTTGGAAGAGAGACACCGCCAAGTGACAACCCAGGCAAACGCTTTTACAGCTAAACTAATAATAATAACAATAGTGTACTAAACTTTAAGGACCCTACCCTATACCCTACACTCCTTCTCCTTCACCGCCATCGCCCCATTTGAAACAAAACGTCCCTCCTCCACAATCTAATGCAAATCTACTGTTTCTTTGCTAGACTACATATATACATGAGTGTGTGTGGTTAGTAGTATTTGGATTAGGTGACACATGATGTTGAATAAATAAATATAATGGGTGAGTCGGTGTGGTTCCTTGAAGATGTGAGTATGTTGGGTTGAGAGTAGAAACGTGTGGAGTTAAGGCATTATCTGTAAGTAAGATCTTGGGAAAAGCAACGAAAACCCGCGTGACCCCCTACCCCCCACCAATATTTCCTTCTCATCTCATTATTAAATTAATCAAATACGACACAAGTTGCTTTCATACCAACCTTTTCACACCTTTCTTCTTCTTACCATAATACAACTATCCACATGTCCATTTCCTCTCCGACTTCCACACTTTCACTCACTATATATACCTTCTTCTCTCTTCCATCTTCTCATCACACCGCAAACATCACTCCATTTCCCACTAAACATTGCAAACCTTACCTTGTTCATTTCTCAACTCATACAAAATATTGGTCAAATGTCTTCTCCCAATTCTCCAACCCTACTACCACTTCTTCCTCTCCTTGTGAGTGCTTACTTTGTTCTCTGTGCTGCTGCTAACTTCAACCAAGACTTTCAGATTACGTGGGGCCATGATCATGCTAAAATTCTCAACAACGCCAATTTTCTCACTCTGTCCCTTGACAAGGCCTCTGGCTCTGGCTTCCAGTCCAACAACGAATACTTGTTTGGCAAGATCGACATGCAGCTCAAGCTCGTTCCTGGAAACTCAGCAGGAACTGTCACTGCTTATTATGTAAGTTCGATTTCTTAAATTATGGAGATTTATTTGCATGTTTAATTCTCACCAAACAATTACAGAGACTTATAATATGGTGTTTGTTCTTCTCTTTTCAGCTGTCTTCGAAGGGGGCAACATGGGATGAGATTGACTTCGAGTTCCTTGGCAATCTGAGTGGCGATCCTTACATACTTCATACCAATGTGTACACAAGGCAAGGGCAGCAGAGAGCAGCAATTCTATCTCTGGTTTGACCCCACTGCAGATTTCCACACATATTCAATTCTCTGGAATCCCCAACGCATTGTGTAAGCACTAAGCACCCAATCCAATCTTCTACACACATAAAATTGCAAGCTACTACAGTTCGATACACATCAGTTGTTTCTGAGTAGCACATTAGTCACTAATTTCAATTTGTTATAATTGTGTGTTGCAGATTTTCTGTGGATGGAACCCCCATCAGAGAGTACAAGAATTTGGAATCAATTGGGGTTCCTTTCCCGAAGAGCCAACCCATGAGGATATACTCAAGCCTTTGGAACGCTGATGATTGGGCCACAAGGGGTGGACTCGTCAAAACTGATTGGTCCAAAGCTCCTTTCACTGCTTCCTACAGGAACTTCAATGCCAATGCTTGTGTTTGGAATGCAGGAAAATCCTCATGCAATTCAAACTCTCCTTCCTCTGCTGCTCCTCCCACTAATGCATGGCTGTCACAAGAGCTGGATTCAACTGCTCAGAAGAGGATGAACTGGGTGCAGAAGAATTACATGATTTACAATTACTGCAGGGATAGCAAGAGATTTCCTCAAGGCCTTCCACTTGAATGCACACACTCCTAGACACTTGGATCTCCCAAAACCCAGAACAACTGCTACAAAAACCATTCTTTTATTTTTTATTTTTTGAAAAAAAATCCTTATGTTTTCTTCGCCGTTTTTGCTCTTTTAGGATGTAAAATGTCTCCAGTAGAATAACGGTTCTGTTTTTTGAATGTAACCTTTTACATTACTTATGAGCGTAAAATCTCTTCATTTCTAATAGTTTTTAAGAAATTAATGCTCTCAAGGATTATCTACTGTGAACCAACAAAATTTTCACATGAATACGCTGGTTGCATGTACTAAAAGGAGTTAGATAGTGAATAAATCAAGTTTATTTTTTTATTAGGTGATAGATTTTTTTTAAGAAAATAAATTGGGAGTTTAAATTAAAGCATTGTCAAGTAAAATGATTTTACATAAATAATTAATGATATTTTGATCAATTTCTTATATTATTCTATTAATTAAAATGACCTGCTGACAAGTAGTCATACTTCTTTTCACACTGTTATGGATATACAAAGTTTTCCAAAGATTTGGAATTCAATTTTTAATTGCTTCTACAGAAGTAGGATAGACTGTGAATTTGAATAACACTATACAATTAATTTAATAAAATCCTATGATTTTTCCATTCTAAATAAAGTAAGTTTTTATGAGCAATATTTGACTCGACATTTCCACAGTGAGAAAAATTTCGCTTGTTTTTGAAAAATTATAAATAAGTCAAAGGTGTGGAAACTTTCCTTTTAAAAATGGGTGGATAGAGCCTTTATTACTTGTTCTTTCAAATAAAATTTATAATATCTCTTTCTCATACTTAGATTGTTATTCATTAACTAAAACACTTTTTTAATTATTTACATATGTATTTGTAAATATCAAGAAATGTTTATTAAAAAATATCATCTTAACGTTAATTCTTTTGAACCATAACGAGTTGTGATATACTTATCATCATATAAAATATAAAAGAAAATTTTGACAACAAAGACATGTTGTCCATGTGACATTTCATCTCATGATATTCAATAGTTAACACAATAGTTTGATTTTTATAAAATGGTTTATTAGTTTTATATATGTCATTCAGAGAAAGAAGAGAAAAAAAAAAGATATATTTTATTAATAAAAAATTATTACTTACTTATATTATAGAGTATTATATTTATATAGTTCATCAGTTTTAATGTTGATTATATAAACCATGTCACTCTATCTTTTATTAACCTTCTTTCAAAAATTTAGATATTTAGACGAATTTAAGAATTAGGTGTGTGATTGTTGAGTGATTCTCCTTTAATTTATTCCTTTGAGTCATATATATTTAATTTTTTTATCGTTATTCTAAGTGATCTCTTCTAAATTTTCTGCAACACCGTCAACATTGTCATGTTTTCTCAAACCAAATTTAGGTGTGATATTTCCATTAAATATGAAGAAAACATGGATGAAGATGATATCATTGAAGAGCAAAAAGAAGAAGTCACAACAAAAATTAAAGCTAAAAGGTCAAGTAAAGGAAATATTGCTGGAAAAATATAACAACTATGAGACAAGAATGAATAAAAAGATGACAAAAAAGAGTTTAAAGATGATATTAAAAATAATTGTTTAGTTCAATAAACTCTTGTTTGTACATGTAATATAAATCTTTTTATTTTTTAGTATTTTTAGAACTTATTGTTTAGTTTATTTTAAGCTTGGGAAAGTTTTGGCCATAGTTGGATATTTCGAATAAAATCTGTTTTGTACACAATCTAACCAAAGTTAAGCATTCCTTAACTCTTGGAACTCCAAACTCATGGCACATGTAGTTATATGTAGTTACATTTAACCTTTGTAATTCATTTATTCAATCAATAAAAATTAGAAGCATTCTTCTCTAGTTTGGTTAGAATTTCCAAAGGCTCCAAGAAAGATATGAACATTTCTCTTAGAATATTAAATTCAAGTAATGATTTTCCTTTTACACTTATTTTTTTTATAAGTGGCGTGTGTTATCTGTTCTTAATCTCTCTCACTTCTAAATTTCCTTTTCATTGATTGTATGTGATAGTCTATAAACATTAAGTAATAAAAATGAGTTTTATATCCAATCATGATATTTGAACTAGGGTGGCAAAGTGGGGCGGGTCATGCGGGCCGGTCCGCGGCCTGCTAGTCAAAAACGCGGGACAGGCTTAGTTTTTCAATCCACTGACCCATTTTAGCCCGTCCCACATAACCCACAGTCTGTGCGGGTCAATAGCGGGGCGGGGCGGGCTGGCCCGCTAGCCCGCAAAAAAAAAGTTTGTATGTTGACTTGGGTTAGACTTGACAGTGACAACTTGGACTAGAAAAAACATATTTATGTTTTTGAATTAACTATGTTAATTGTAGTGGTGTTTATGTTTAATATTTTTAAATTAACTATTTTTAATGTTTTTGAAATGGAAGAATATTAATATTTGATTTTTATCTTAATTGAATTAATGATGTTTGACTATGTTTGAAATGGAAGAAAAAAATATTGATATTTGATAATAACAAATATATAGGTTCAATTTGACAATTTTTCAAGAGCTAAAAGTAAAAAATATTTTGTTTGAATTTCTTTTTAAAAAAAAAAAAATTGAATGCGGGCTGGCCCGTAAACCCGCGAGCTGACCCTTATGCGGAGCGGAGCAAAGAATCTAGCCCGCATTCGTTACGCGGGGTGTGCCAACCCAGCCCGCATTTTGCGGCCCAAGTGCAGGGGCGCTATGCGGGACGGGTCAGCCCGCTTTACCACCCCTAATTTGAACCAAGAGATTCAATTATTATTCAACGTTTACTTTTATACCAATTATATTGCAATTTCCATTCAATTCTATGGTTCAATCTAATGGTTGAATTCTTCTAAACAATTATCTTGGTTTAACCAAAAAAAAGAGAAAATGAGTTTCATTCCCATAATGTGATTTGATCTATGATTTTTTTCAACTTTTGGTTCCTTAGATGATTCTAAATGTTTTCCATTGAATATATCATTGAGTTCTATCATTTCTATAATTTACTTTATTATATAATCCATTGGTTCAAATATGGATTTAGACCCACTCTTGTGTTTATGTATTCTTATTTATGATTCAATTGGTTTAATCATTCACTTAAATCATTCCAAAGAAAAGCGTGGAGATATCTTATTTTTTAAGATTCAATTTCAATTGGATGTCTAGTTTGATGAATTTAACATTTCTAGAGACATTATATAAACTAAATTGATAAGTAATAAATTTAAGCATATAATTTCTTAAATATTTTTATAGTACCAGTTTTAGTTGAATTGAGCTTAAAATCTTTAAGTAATGTTTTTGTAAGAAAAAAAAAATATGATCAAGAAAAATTTCATCAAATGTGACTAGCTAGTTAATTTTTTAAAACAGCTAATTTACAGAGTTGATAAACGACATATATATTAATACTATGATGAACGAAAAATACTTGTTCAAATTCAATTCAACTAATGACGGTGATATTACCTCTGAAATGTAGATATTGTAATAAAATAAAATTTTCGGACTTTTACTCAATTTAATGATTTCATCCCAAAAATACCTTCAAGTTTTTAAATTCCTTTTTATGTATCTTTTATGCTTCGAATAGCAATTAAGGAATACATATAACTTGTCGGTTGCTCTTTTTCAAGTGAGTTGACAATCATGAAGTAGAAGAGATGGATTAAAGATTTGACAAGAAAATTTTTACTTTAGACACTTATATAAAATAAAATACTCTCAATTTACAACCTATTTTATTATTATAATAATATATATATATTAAAATATAAAAAATATTATTAATATAATAATATATTAAGTTGAAAAATGGGAATAATATTTTCAAGGTGCACTCATTCGACAAAAGAATATTAACCAGTACAAACGTATTACTGCGACTTGAAAAAAAAAAAAAAGCCATTTTAAACTTAAACAAATCAAATTTGAGCAGAATTTGCATAGTGCAAAGGATCGAAGAAAATTAATGATGCTTCTTTCCCTTTCTTGTAACAGAATGGACAAGTACCAAAGAATAAAAGAATCAACATTCATACAAGTGAAAATGAATTGAATCGACTTAGGAAGAATGAAGAACTGTGTAGTGGTATTTGTTTGCAGTAGGATTAATAGGAACTCATGATGCTTGGCACTCTGTGGGAAGGCCTTGAGGAAATCTCTTGGTGTCAGTGCAATAATTGTAAATCATGTAATTCTTCTGCACCCAGCTCAGTTTCCCTTGGTTTGTTGAATCCAACTCTTGGGAGTACCAGGCATTGGAGGAGCCAGAGTTAGAACTGCAAGAAGAAGATGATGATGATCCAGAAGGGACACAGGCATTGGCATTGAAATTCCTATAAGAAGCTGTGAAAGGAGCTTGGCTCCAATCAGTCTTCACAAGACCACCTCTTGTTGCCCAGTCATCAGCATTCCAAAGGCTAGAGTATATCCTCATTGGTTGATTCTTCGGGAATGCAACTCCCTCTGATTCCATGTTCTTGAATTCTCTTATGGGAGTCCCATCTACTGAGAAGCTGAAACATGTGTGATAGATTCATTAACATAATTCATGGCACACTGTGTGTGAAATTAAAATGTAACATTGTCAGGGATGTGTGGTCATTGAGAAATGCTTACATTATGCGCTGAGGATTCCAGAGAATGGAATAGGTATGGAAATCTGCTGTTGGGTCAAACCAAAGATAGAACTGTTGCTCTCTGTTGCCTTTTCCCTGACTAAACACATTGGTGTGAAGGATGTAAGGGTCACCACTCAGATTCCCCAAGAATTCAAAGTCAATCTCATCCCAGTTTGACCCTTTTGATGACAACTGCATTACATCAAACAAAACCAAATTAGAATAAAAATGAAGGAATTTCAAAGTTTAACAGAACTAGAATGGAGGAACGCATGAAGTTTTGTTGGATGAGTACTCACATAATAGGCAGTGACAGTGCCTGCAGAGTTTCCAGGTACAAGCTTGAGTTGCATATCAATGTTGCCAAACAGATATTCATTCTTGGACTGAAACCCTGAGCCAGAGGCTTTGTCAAGGGAAAGAGTGAGAAGGTCGCCATTGTTCAGTATCTTGGATCGGCCATCTCCCCATGTTATGTCAAAATCCTGATAGAAGTTGGCAGCAGAAGCTGCAAAGGCATAGGCCAATACCAATGCATAAAGGAAATTGATTGTTGAAGATGTGGAATGAAGAGATGGCATGGTTGATTTGAATATAAGAATGAGGGAAGGATGAAGGGATGTCTGGGACAGAGAAGTAGGATTGGTATTTATACAAGTTTGTGACTTGAAAGATGTGGAAGCAACAGAGGAAGGTGCAATCATTAAAATATTATTATTGTTGCCTAAAAGAGTTGAAACAAAAAATCAAAATATTAGAAATTGGGTGTCATACTCGTTTTCTGTGAGAAAGTGGAGTGGTTTGGTTGTATCTAAGGACGCGCTTTTGCTTTTTTTTAGCGATTCACCAAATTGCAAGCTGGTGGGGAGTGGCATGTGGGTCTCCAAACAACGTTCACAACACCGCCACCATGCCCTTGGGTTATAAAGTAATTTCAGACTCTGTTAAATACTTCCCCTTAATTTTTTATGCAGTATCATCAATTGCTTCTTTATTTGAAGAAAAAAAAAGGTTATATATTGTTATTGTATCACGTATGATTATAATTTATATCTTAAAATCATAAATGATAATTTATTAATAAATATAGTGTCATGGGTCAAATTCGATTGAATTCGATTGAGAAAAAAATTGGATTGGTAATAATAACAACTGAATTAACTTAAGTTTAATCTCATTGGTTTATATCTGAAGATAGGATGTCAGGCTAAACCCGGTAATAGGATGAAAGCATATCTAACACCCCATCTATGAAAATGATAGAAAAAATCTTATTTACTTTTCATAAAAAAAAAACTTTTAATTAAGGTGATTGATTGAATATGTGAGATTGTAATTAATTTAGAAATATAGTTTATATCTGAAGATAGGATGTCAGGCTAAACCCGGTAATAGGATGAAAGCATATCTAACACCCCATCTATGAAAATGATAGAAAAAATCTTATTTACTTTTCATAAAAAAAAAACTTTTAATTAAGGTGATTGATTGAATATGTGAGATTGTAATTAATTTAGAAATATAGTTTAAAATAAAACTAGATACAAGGAGAAGGGGGAGAGCAGTGTCCTATATAACGGAAGGAAAACAACTCACAGAATACATAACACATGACGTACTTTCAACTCATATTTTACACTATACTCGCTGTATATACTAGTTTATACTTTTATTGACTTGAGCGTCAAAACATCTTCTACAGGTGAAACACCTCATTTTTTTAGAATCAATTCATAAAACTTGCAAGAATATCATCAAGTGACAATATCAAAGTTTAAGGAACCTCAATTAAATGTTTTAGTTAAAATATATCACTTGTCTAAAAGAATAAATAATTATTGAATTCTTGTATGAAATATTAAGAAAGTGTTTAAAATAATTATCTTTAAGGTCGATATATTTTTAACTACCACAATTAATTTATTTTATTTTAAATTTTAGATTTTGTAGTGATTATCTGTGTGTTAAAAGTTATTAACGACAAATAAAAGTCATCAATAGTTTAAAAAGATATTTTAAACTCTTATTACTCACGGTTCAAAGTCGTCAACAAATATTAATATTGCCTGAAATGTAATAAAAACTAGTAACTGTTGCACGCCATTTATTTAAAAATAAAATAAAATTACAAAATAAGTTATAATTTTTTTTGTCTAAAATTACAAGTATGGTTATAAAGCACAATATCAGTTATACAATTAATAAAAAATAAAAATAATTAGAAGTAAAAATTAAATATAAGAATGATAATTAGAAATAATGTTGTTACAAATTGTAATGACAAAATGATAGAACATGTCGGAAAGGATAAAATAATAAATTTGAAAAAAATAATTTACAAAAGAAAAACTGCTCCCATAATTATTTCTTATACTTTGCCTTCATTTTATCTTTTGTTTTAAAATGATAGCATGGAATTATAAATGAAAATGAGTAAAACAGGTCAAATCTCAATTAATTTTTTTTTTCATAAAATTGTTTATTAGTTTTTTTATATCTCAGTTAATGTATGTAGTACGTATTTAATAAGAAGAAACCAGGTTTTTTAATTTATTAATAAGAAAAAATCATTGTTAAATTTTTAAAAAAATTATATATGTATAAACATTTCTAGAAAAGAAAAATAAGAAGAAAGGAACAATTTTTTTTTCATTAATTATGATCATGAAAGTCAAAGTTAAAATATCACAATACGGAATGAGTTGTAAGGGTCTGTCGCAAATCTTTATAAAAAAGAGCGTGGAGTGACCTCAACATTTAAGTTTGTGCTCGCATAAGTCTGTCCTTCAATTCATATATATTTTTAAAAATATTTTACTATATAATATATGTATTAAATATTACTAAATAATTTTATTTATTTTATTAATACACAAATATAAATATAAATTTTAAGTGAACAATATAATAACTGAGATGTAATGAATGATTATAGTGATCCTACGTTTAAATAGTTTTTACATTTACGTTAAAAATTTAAAAGTGAATAATATCTTGTGATATTTAGGTTTGGAAATATTTGAATGGATTTGATAGAAATAACTAAATTTTAAGTTTTCTATTTATAGTTATCATTTGTACAGTAATTTTTTTTTTTAAGATTCTCAACTTTGAGATTATAAAATTAGAAAAAAATTACTTTGTAAATCTTTTCAGTTATACGAGATAGGACAGATCTTTTAATCCATAAATATTATGGAAATTGGCCCGTTTTAATCGTTTGTAGTGAAAAGATTGTTGTCCCTAAATCTAACGTTTGTTTTTTTTATAATGTTTAACTTATTCTATTGAAGAATTATTACTTTCATAAGTTAGTATTTTCTAGTTATACATTAACCTGAGTCAAGATAAATCAATTGTATGTTTTTTTATGAAGATTTGAAATTTCTAAATATGATGATATACATGACAAGCTTTTTATGAAAATATTTATAAGAATAACTTATTGATTAAGAGAAGCCTTTTATAACAATATTTATACAATGAATAAAAGAATTTAGCATAATGGAAATCACAACAGAAAAGAATAGAAAAATGAAAAAGAAAGTGGAGGATGGATGGATAGATAGGAAAAAAACAAAAAAATTAGGCCGTGTTGCATTCTGTAGGAAGGGCTTGTGGAAATCTTTTGGTGTCGGTGCAATAGTTGTAGATCATGTAATTGTTCTGTACCCACTTGAGTCTCTCCTGACTAGTGGAGTCCAATTCTTCTGAGAGCCAAGCATTGGGAGAAGAGGCAGAGTTTGATGAGCAAGAAGAAGTTCCAGAGGACACAGTGCAAGCATTGGCATTGAAGTTTCTGTATGAAGCTGTGAATGGAGCTTGGCTCCAATCGGTCTTAACAAGCCCTCCCCTTGTGGCCCAATCATCTGCATTCCAAAGGCTTGAGTATATCCTCATTGCTTGGTTTTTGGGGAATGGAACACCCTTTGACTCCATGTTCTTGAACTCCCTAATGGGACTTCCATCCACCGAGAAGCTGAAATCCAACAAAATTAAGAAATAGACTCAACACTTTGCTTCTATCACAAGTAGGAAACCAAAGCAAAAACAGAACAAAACATGTAGTAGTGATGTTAGTTCATAATAATATCTGGAGAATAGCATAATAGGCATCTAGAAACTTACACAATACGTTGAGGGTTCCAGAGGATGGAATAGGTGTGAAAATCTGCAGTTGGGTCAAACCAGAGGTAAAATTGTTGCTCCCTATTACCCTTGCCTTGGCTGAACACGTTGGTGTGGAGGATGTATGGGTCACCGCTCAAGTTCCCCAAGAATTCAAAGTCAATCTCATCCCATGTTGCTCCTTTTGAAGATAGCTGAAATTAAGCACCACAAATATTTCCCATTAATATTTCTAAAAGGTTAAAACTTATAAACAATATGAATGACTAATTAGATGCATAGAAAATGTATGATTAATTGAAGGCATACATAGTAGGCAGTGACGGTGCCAGCAGAGTTGCCAGGGACTAGTTTGAGTTGCATGTCAATTTTGCCAAAAAGGTATTCATTCTTAGACTGGAAGCCCGAGCCAGAGGATTTGTCAAGAGACAAAGTGAGAAGCTCGCCATTGTTTAGTATCTTGGCGCGACCATCTCCCCAGGTTATATCAAAATCTTGATAGAAATTGGCTGCAGAGGCAATCAAAAAATACCCAACAATGGATATTAACAGCACAAGTCTTGAAAAAGCCATGCAAAATTGTTTGTGTATGAAACTGAATGAAATAGTTTTTGGTTATTTGTGTGAATGTTGGATGATACCGCAAAGAATGGTATTTATAGGTGCAGCGAAAGGAAGATGGGTAGATAAGAGGAAAGTGAGAAGAAGGGAGGTTGTGAATTTTGAATTAGTTGGTCACAGCTGGTAAGGAATGAGGAAGGAGTAAAAGAGTAGCTGTTTGTTGCAAAGGGACGCCCACACCAATCATTTCACGCGTTTCTGCTGCATGAAATGCATATCAGAGGACACCGCCATACTCACTACATGGTTTCTATTACTTAATATTTTAGAGCATGTGTTAGCAAACATTTTCATTCCCACGCTTATTATTATATAAACAATATCCACGCCTTGTTTCCTTACTAAATCTAATGCTTTATTTTCTACAATCTTGACTAATATTAGGAACATATCTTCTGTGAAAAAAAATTATATTACACTGAAATAGGTTTACACTTTATCAAATCACAAAGTATCGTATGCGTGCATATACCTAACTGTAATAGAACACAAATAGTCAATATTTCTGTATATTTCATATGCAAGTTATAGAGACATGCATTGGGTACGAGAATATTGTGCTGTATTTTATTTGTTATCTAGGTCCATGCTTTCAATAGTGCTTCTCTAGAAATTTCTTCATTATCTATTATCAAACATCACTCAAATGTCTTGATTGTCACTCATATAACCTTTTAAATTATATTTTTTTTATCTACTTAGTCAATCATATTAAATTGGTAAAGTTCTCTTCCACTTGATTATGATACAAATCAGATTCTCTTGTCTATTTATAACACAAATTTTACAAAGAGAAGAGACTATTATGCATTCAATATTTTGTGGAGTATTGGAATGAAATGATAGATGGGTATGAAAGTGTTTGTTGAAGTAGACATAATAAAAAGAATGGGAAAAACTGGTTAGCAATGAAGCAGTAACAGTGCTGTTAAACCAACCCACTTACTCCGGTCAGACTTAACAGTTTACCTAACAATTTTATACAGGGTTAGTTGAACTCATTTTTTTAGTCTAACCATGAGGTCACTTTAACCAACTTTAAACCAATTTAAAAGAAAAAATAATAAATTTAAATTAAAAATTAAAAATATACTTTTAAATAAGTTATATTATTAAATTTAAATTTTAGGTATAATAAATTGATATAAATAAATTATAATGCAGGTAAGTATTTTAAAAAATATTACTTCAATTTTAATATTTTAAAAATATAATTATTATTTTCGAAAATAAACCAGTACATAAATTTATGAATCAATCTAGAACAAATCAAATTTAAATTGACGATTAAATTAATTGATTAAAAGTACTTGATTCAATTTAATGTATAATTTTATTTTACCTTATCTATTTTAATAATTCTTATGACCAATTTGCTGACCAAATCTGTTTTGACCATACCCCAATACCAAAACATCGAGCATAATTTCTTTTATTTTGACAGCTGTAGAGAATTGAAACAGCGATACCGCAATACCAAAACACTGAGCATAATGTGCAGATAGTTTGAAACTAGGTCAAGAAAATACATTGGTTTGAGAATAAATGAATTAAATCATTTTAATTATATAGTTTATTATCAATTAATAATATATGTTTCAATTTCATAAATTATAATCTAGTTTAATTCAAATAGTCATAGGGACAATTTATTTTTATACTATTTAATTTAATTTATTATCATTTAGTTGAATTTAAATAGTATGGATTTATTTGAACAGGTATATTTTTGAACAGTATTGTAGGTAAGCAGAAGATATAGAAAAAGAGGAGGAAGCTAAACTCCAAATTAATGTGGGATTGGTGACATCATTAAAAGAGCTGGATACAGATGGCTGGCAGAGTAGGGTGGAGATCGTTCAGACATTTAGATAATGAAATGGGTATTCTGCCAAGTCATGCCATAAACCCCTCATAAAGTGTTAGATTTTACATTTGAAACAATCAATTCATGTCTAAATTAGAATTACTTAACATAGTTTTTAATTTATTATAAATTAAAATTTAATGAGTAAATAAGTTTTCATTTTTAAGTTTTCACTATATTGAATTTTTTCCGGGAGACTCTCACACTTAATTTGGGAGATCTGAATCATAATCAGTCTCAAGCTAGTGACAATTCATGTATAAAATCATCTCCAACTCAATTTTGATGCATTATATTTATGGATTTTTGTCTTTATACATTATTCACTCTACTTATCTTCACACTCTTTCCTTAAATGTGAATTTTAAAAGTATATTTATAGAATTACATGGTTTTATCTGGCTAGTTGGAAATTGGGAGAGGTACATGACTATGCATATGTGCAAAAGAAATGTGTGTAGAAAATGATATCCGGATTTAATTCGTTCCTCTCATTGGATAGAGATTGGGGAGATCGGGGAAATCGATTTCTGAAAGATTTGACAGATCCAAGAGACTCCACTCAATCTCAACTATAGTCGTGGAATAACAATCCATTTCATTCAATATCTGTTATATTCATGGAAAAACAACTCACTAATATCGAAATTCTAGGAAAAATCCGCAACAACCCCCAAATTATAGTCAATATGTTTTATTGTTATGTGAAATTTTCATATTTCACTCAAGACCTAAATCATTTATAAAAGCAATATCATTAAAAGTAAAAAAGTATCACATTTTATTTTGGGTTGGTTTAACGGAAAAGTTAATCACTCTATAACCTAGAAAAACCTTTCCGCCAAAATAAATTCATACACTGTAAATCCTCTAAACCTCATAATCATCTTCTTTAAGTATCTATGTTGAGATATACATTTCAAGATCAAGCGATAAATTGTTGGAGTGCTTTTGTAATATAACCTATAAGATTTTAAGACAATAAGTTTGTGATTTTTTCTCTTGTTGATCTAATCCATTTAAGACTTTTTATTCCATATTTGTGATTTTTACTCACTCACAGATTATATATAGTTTTTATTTTGATCAAATATATAAAAAAAATAATGTTAAAAAGGCTAACCGATAATGGAATAATCTTCCTGAAAAGAAAGACTACTAAATCAAAACGAGTGATTTTTTAGATTAACACATTGATAAAAAAAAGTTAGGAGAATAAGATGGTGATACAATTTAATCTTTAAAAGAATTAATTGAATAACTTATTTTTAAGAACTAATATTTTAACATGAGATTACATGTATTTTCGATGAGAATATATTGGCAAGTAAAATTAGTAAGTGAGAAAGTATATTTGTAGTATTTACGAACTAGTAAAAAGACGTATAACTCTAAAAAACAAGAATTAAATTTTTTTGTGAGGTTATGGACTGAGTCTAATAATAGGGTGAAAGCAATACGATATTTGGAAATGATGAAAAAATATCTCATTTACTCTTCATAAAGAGAGGAGGACGTTAATTACAAAGATTGACTAAATATACGGGATTGTAATTAATTTTGGAATATAACTCAAAACAAGACCAAATATAAGGACAAGAGGGAAAACACTACTTTATATAAGAGGAAAAAGATGACCTGATAGAGAACAACAACTCACATGAGTAATTTCAACTTATATTTTACATTATATTCACTATATACACTAAATTTTATATTCTTACTAACTTAAGCCTTAGAGTATCTTCTGCAGGTGGAATTCTCTCTTTTTCTTGGAGTCAATTAATGAAACTTGAAAGAATACGATCCAGTGGCCATCTCGAAATTTAACTGACAACAACTCGACTGTAAATCATTGTTTCTGATTAAACTAAATATTATAGTCGAGAGATATCATTTTAACTAGAATTTTTTTTTCTAAGAATTAATGATAAATAATGATTTTCATGATGAGGATATGGCTTCAATCCTAATTATGCAAATTTAGTATTGCAGAGCATTTAAAGTTTAAATTAAACTTGGGAAAAAATATTTTGCTACAACTTCGTCGCTTGTTTTTAATTGATATTATAAAAAGTCACTTGATATATATACAAATTATTAGATATTAAGAATGTTTATGTTAGAACAGAATTTAAAGCAACTGATCTTAAGAACTAAAGATCACTGGAATATGTTTTGTTTCTCTCCATAAAATCTTATTTTATTTAGTTTAGGAATAAAGAATTTTAATAACATACTTAAATATCCTAATTATCTTCTATCTGATCTAGAATTCTAATTTTAGAGTAGTTGCCAACACTTGTACAATTCTAATTTTACGAAACTAACAATTGCTGAATTTTCTTTCTTAGTCTCATAGATCATGTTATGAATGTATCACCATGATATTTGTTGGGGCTTGATATTTAAGATGTAATTTTTGTTTTTTAGGTTTTGTGTTTTCTTAATAAAGTTTTAAAACGAAAATATGGGATTTTTTTGTAAATTAAGAGAGTGATATATAAGATTTATAAAATAAATATTCAATGTATAATTTTTGAAACTATTAAATAAAAATATTTATTAGTATAACAATAAAGTAGATGGAATAACCATTTTATTTTAGTGTGGATCTAATCCGGACAGTGGTCAAAAGAACACGAACTTGACCCAAATAAGAACCGTAAAGAAGAAAAGGTAGACCCGCGAAAATCTGGACCATAACGGTCTCAAACTTCGGAAATATGCGGTGACTCACCTCTGCTTACAACTTACAAGTATCAAATGATTTATCCCAAGCACAGAAAAATCATATGGTTCTATTTTATTGGATGATAATTAGTTGGAAAGTGAAAACTAAGATCAACATTTGGCTGAAATCATGTTGAATCGATTGTATAAGATTTGGTCAAATTTTGTTGAGAAACTGTTCAGAATCTTTCCTGGTGATAACCCTCTGGCAGCTAGAGAAAGTGTTTTAGTTGAACAACAGCTTTGGAGTATAATTTTGAAGAAAGGAAATGTTGTCAATACTCACAACACAACACCCTCTAACCATTTTCCCTCTCATTCAGCCTCTTCTTCCGTCTTGAATTATTTCATGCTTCGGTCTCGGTCTCGGTCTCTCCAGGTCTGCCAATTTCTTATAGTTCTATGAAAGTATAAAAGTATTCAATCAATGTCTAATATAATAAGATTTTCATAAATTTTATTTGACAATGAAATTAAACTGCTTCTCTATATCAAGAGAAGTCCTTTCAGATTTTATCCTCGGGTCTACACGGGTAGTAAAAGACACCATTTTTTGTACCAGACCTACTGAATAATAGAATATGGTCCTACCCAGTACACGGATTGCACCAAGGTATGCCCGTGTTGTTAACGTTTTAAAGAAAAGCATTTTCTTGCACTGCAGTAGTGTTTGACAAAAAAAAGGGTTGATAATAACCATCAAATTCCTTTCGTTTTTTCAATTTGGACATCACATAATTTCTCTTATCGTACATAAGAAAGGGTGAAATTTTGAGTTCGTTCCATGACTTCAACTTAATCGCGACTCAATTTCTCTATATACAGATGCGTAATCGTATATATTTTGTAGCATATCGAGGGCCAGAAAGTCAGAAGTTTTTAGACGGATAGAAAACGGTACATCTTCTAGAATTTAGATACATGTCAGAGAATGAAATGAAACCAACACTTCCTTCCGCTGACTAGGCAAGCCATAAAGATTACATGGAAAGTACCAGAAACTACATTAAAAAATTCTCAAGTTGTAGCACTTTGGATAATACCAAATCCTTAGAATAAACAATACCATTGCAAGACATGAACTCAGGTTTGGTTGGGTGGAACAAACCTAGGAAGTCGTAGCCTCTGCGCCGAATGTGTAAAATATAAAGAAGCACCACGTAATGGACCACTACAAACTATGATCATTGTGCTAATGAAACATACTGCTCTACAGCTGTTGAATTCCCACATCATCCCACCAACCAACTTTCATTATATCAAACGCATCACCAAGCTTCCCCAATCCCCAGAGACTACTATAAATTGGAGGAGGGAACGAATTAGCCTTCTCATCAGTTGTGCACCGAATGTCAACTCTGTCTTACATACTATTACATTAATCACAAGCTCTCCAATGGTTGTTTTCTCTTATGTTAAGGCAATGGTTGGGCTTATCCTAGCCTTCCTAATCTCTCTGCCTTCCATGGTTGCCTATGCTGGCAACTTGTACCAAGATGTTGATGTCACTTGGGGAGATGGCAGAGGTAAGATTCTGAACAATGGTCAGCTTCTTACTCTGTCCCTTGACACTGCCTCTGGCTCTGGCTTTCAGTCCAAGACCCAGTATCTCTATGGGAAGATTGACATGCAAATCAAACTTGTCCCTGGAAATTCCGCTGGCACAGTCACCGCTTATTACGTGAGTTCCATTAATAAATCTTATTTATCCTATTCAATAACTTTCCAAAATAGTGCCAGTAACTTGCTTAATACACTACACGCGCGCGCATATATTCCTATTGCATGTTCAGGTAGCTAATTCTAACTATTTCTAATGTATATAATTTCTGCATGATGCAGTTGCGTTCAGAAGGGTCATCTTGGGATGAGATAGACTTTGAGTTCTTGGGAAATCTGAGCGGTGATCCTTATATAGTTCATACTAATGTGTACACACAAGGCAAGGGTAACAGAGAGCAGCAATTCTATCTCTGGTTTGACCCAACTGCAGATTTTCACACCTATTCCTTTCTCTGGAATCCTGCACATGTTGTGTAAGTTCGTAAAATCCAAAACATGCATACTAGTATATAACCTTGCATGGAAATTGGAACATTAATTCAATATTCCACTCAATTCATGGATTCTTTTACTTTGCAGATTCTATGTTGATGGTAGACCAATTAGGGAGTTCAAGAACTTGGAGGGTGCGGGTGTTGAATACCCAAAGAAACAACCTATGAGGTTATATTCAAGTCTATGGAACGCTGATGATTGGGCAACAAGGGGAGGGCTTGTGAAGACAGATTGGAGCCAATCCCCATTCACTGCATCATTCAGGAACTTGAGAGTGAATGGATGCGTTTGGTCCAATGGGGCTTCTTCATGCAACTCCAGTTCTTCTGATAAAACTTGGCTGTCTCAAAAGCTTGATGCCACAAACCAGAAGATGCTAAAATGGGTGCAGAAGAACTACATGATTTACAATTACTGCACAGACATAAGACGATTCCCTCAGGGTCTCCCTCTGGAATGCACAGTTCGCACCAAGTCATCATAAGAATACAATCACTGCTCTTGTATATGTGTGTGCATTCTTTTTTTCCCACTATTCGACATAGCTTGTCTATGTCATTCTTTCTGCAAATTTGAACTCAGAGGGCGTGTTATGTAATCATTTTTATTAAAATAGAAAAAATAAAGTGGGTATTGATTTTTAGCAATAAAAGAATTTTAGGGATATTGAAGCAGCAAACATGGACACATCTTTTTCTGGGAGTTTTAAACTGTGGTTCTCTGCATTACAAGGACTAACCTTTCTCCTGGATCAAAACTTAGACCACCTGAACCAACACTCGTCTCACTTTTAGTGTTAGTGAATCATGAGGGATGAATTATAAACACTTGTGCTCAATATGTTTTTAGAAGGCTAATATGAGAAGGAAAATATGTCGCATCAAGGAAAAAATATAGATACCCTTCATGAATATCCGAAAGAATTCCAGAAAAAAATTGTATCTTCAATTTCAGTTTCATATTCTCCCTTGTGATCTAGTAAAGTAAAAGCTTTAAGGCTTAGCAAAAAATGAATAATTGTCAAGTAATCTTGTGTTAAGATTACTCTGTAGGTAATTGATCTCGTGTAGATACTCTGTTGTTATAAGTTCTAAACAGACTAAAACAACTACTCAATGTGTGTTGTTGTTAATGAATATTATTCAACTAAAAGGGATTGAATGTACTTCTTGAACTTATGAGATTTTAAGAAAAGCTTTTATTTATATATATATATATATATATATATATATATATATATATATATATATATATATGTGTGTGTGTGTGTGATTCTCTGTGTAGAATTCAGTGAATTTGCTTAGGATGAAAGATGTTTTCTTATATGTTTTGGCTTATGTGTTTTGTTATTCTTGAATTTTTTTTCTCCTTTTTACAACTTTAATTTTTATAATATAGTCCAAATGAATTGAGTATGTTTATTTATTGACTAGTTCTTATTTAAATCTTTCGAGATAAATAACTGAGAGATTCAATATTATTATCCATAAGCAAATTATATAAGATACACTTACTCGACGTTAAATGTAGAGCACACTTACTCAAATTATATAAAAAAAAATTCAAGATATCATAATTTTTTTCATTTTAATTAATGTGAACTCAAATTCATGCTTTGAATCTATGAAAAAGTAATAAAAAGTTTATTTCAAAAAAATTAGAGAGACGTATTATTTAAAGTTGTGAATAAACTAAACTATTTTACGATAAAAGAGAAGTTGTATTTTTGACCCATTGATTATTTTAGAAATTATAGTTTGTTTAATATTTTCTTATAAATAGAATCTCAATTATTTCTTTATTTTGCTTACTATTTTCCCCTTCAATCAAATTGATTAACGTTATGTTTATATATATTGCTGTTTTTTAATTCTATAGAAAAAGTGATCTTTATTAATTTCTTTTGAATTATACCCTATCACTAATTTACTCTGGTTTTTTCTTGAAAGAGTAAAAAATAAGTTTTGTAGAAGTCTCGGCCATAGTTATTGGTTGACGAAGATGGTGGATGAAGGACCTCACTCAGTGCTCTGTGGTTTGATTTTGGTGGGAGGATAGATATTTGAAGTGTTTATAACCAATATTTTTAAAATTAAACCAAATATTAAACAGGTTAAGATACCGATTTAAGGTTTAATGATTATACTAAAATTGAACCGCTATTGGTTAATGAAATTATTTTAACAATTCAAAATATACAAAATATTTTTTAAAAGTATTTTCAAAAATTAAAATAAATTTTAATCTATAGATTCTTAACATTTAATATATATATATATATATAATATTTTAAATGTATTCATCTTTCAATTTGACTTTTAATTTTGAAGAAGAATATTAAAATTAAAATTTATTCATTTTTTCGTTGACACTAATTTTGAACTTTATCAGATTTTAATAGTAAACGGAATAGAAAACTGACTTTTTAAATGAACTAATCAAATCAGTTTTTTTGTCCAATTCTAATAACCATGTCCTAACCAATGACATTTGATGTTGGTTACAGTAGTTAGTAAAGTTTCAAAATTCGACCATATTCTAACTAGTGATTTGATGTTAGATACAAGATTAAGGTTTACAAATTTAGCCTTTAATGTTAATGTTGTTGTGGTACATCCATATAATTTAAGAATTGAGATAAAAAAATATATAAAATTGTGATACTTCGAGTTTTAAAATATACAATACTTTAAATATATAATAATTAATACTATTTTGATAAATTTTTTAAATTTCATATTTTTATTAATTAAATTTGCAAACAAAATTTCATAAAGTTTCAAAATTATTTAGTTGGTATGTAAATATTTTTAATATATGATATTTGAAGTATATAAATATTCACTATTTGATAACATTTATAAATTTTAAAAACTATAAAATTCAGCTGTTGGATTAATTAAATTTACCTTTCATAAAAAAAATATTGAAGGTGTAAGTTGACTAACCACCTGTATATATTGAGCTTTCGAAGCTTTGATTTAACTCTTTTAAATAATCAAACCTAATATCAAAAGTTTGATTTTATTCATTTAACTAAATAAACAAGTTTAAACAAACAATTAATAAAATCCAAAAAATTCAATAATAATTAGCTTTCTTTACATTAATTTCTGCACGAACATGGTAGATTTTTTTTTTTTCAAAATTACTGAAATAAGTACTTTTTTAAATATCACGAATTTGTACAAATCGGGATTAGGATAATGCCTACCCAAACAATTCTGCCTCTTATGTTGATTGTTTGCCCGAATATGGTAGAATTCTTTGTCAAAATTACCACAACAAGTATTTTTTTAAAAATATTATGAATTAGAATAAATCTTCATCAGGATAACAGCCTTATTATAAAAACGTCAGTCACTACTATGAGTTTGTGTTTTATTAATAAAGTGACACCTTGACTTTTGTAAGTTGCTACTTAAATGATAATTTATTTTTCTTATATATATATATATATAAATTAATTATAAAAGTGTAATTGATATTTGAAAACATAAAACAATATATAAAATAAGTATAAATATATAAATTAAAATTATTGAATAATTAAATTTTGTATGATTTATATTTTTAAATTATAATAGTTTTATTTTTTTAAAAATAATGTTTAGATATTTAATTTTTTTAAGATATAATTAGTTGCTTTTAAGATGGTCAATTTATAATAATTTTTTTAATTTAGATTTAGGTTAAATATGTGATCAAAGTAAATTTTGTTAAAGAGAGAAATATAATTGAAATAAATTTGTCGTGAACATTTTAAATTAAGTATTAAATATTATCGAATATAATGTAAATAATATTTTGTACAAAGGGATAGAGTCAAATTTTTCATGGAAGCTTATCCTACATATAAATCTTCTAGATTTTCGTTCAGTTTTCCTCTAACACTTAAAACCTATAAAAGTAAATCATACTTTCAATTGACAGCTTTTGAAAAACCAAAATAAATTGAAGTTGTTGTAATATTATAAAGCTCATTGAATGACTTCTTCTTCGTGAAATCGTCGGGTTTACCAAAATCCATAATTTTATTTTTTAAAAGAACACCCACTTTAGTAATTTCGAATAAAAACTGCTCTATATTGGTTAAAAAACCATTTACAGACCTTAAAAACTGCTCAAACGTGGCACTTTTTACTGCACTTTTTCATTAATCGTACTTTTGAATTGAAGGGATGAGTGGATTTTGGTTAATTCATTATCCTACAACCTATTTAACGTGTTAAATTTTGAACACGTTTGAGTGGATGTGTTAAAATGTGAATCCAATTCAAAAACAAGTTTCGAGAAAGAAAAAGTAAAAAAGTAAAATTTATGAATAAAATTGAAAATAAGAAAAACAAGGACCTCGGTGTGGTTGTGAGAACAGCTTCAGTCCATTTATAACTAACTACTTGAATTAGTTACACGTGTCCCACGCCCAAGTGGCAACCTTAGGTCACTTTCATTTCCGTTTTCCCTAAATTCATCACGTCCACGCACCACATTAAGTATGCTATGCATATCAGAGAATTTAATGAGACAACAAATGTCTATATTTATGAAATCAGTGAAAATTAGTTGGATCACTATGTGGTAATAAACCAGGCTAGCAAGGTAGTTTGGGCCTATAATTTAATGAAATAAATACCAGATTTGTATAGTTTCGTCCCATATATATGCTTATGATAAAACGTGTGCATGTTGAAAACTAGTTTATGAAAAATTAAACATCACTTTCCAGTTACTATTTATCTCCAAAAGAAGAAGAAAATGGTTAAAATTAATCTCAGGCCACTTTATATTGTTGGTAGTACAAAAACTTCAAATTTTTGGGTCTCTATGGGCACCCAGAAAACCTTAAAACCATCCATACAACTGCATGTGTAACGTTACAGTAGTTTTAAAAACCACTTCTTTGGGTCACAATAAGTGCACAAAAAGATAGCGATCCAACAACTAATCTAGTTGGATAAGATGGATAATAATAATAATAAAAGTTAGGTAATTGTTGATCGGGTTGATACAGACCACACTCGTGTATAGTTGTGAGCCAGAATTGTGAGGTCAACGATTTTGGAAATCGTAATAGTACGGCAATAGGCTACAATGCAATAAATAAGCTAAAACAGTGGACATAATCGATTCATTTGATCCAAAAAATGAAGTTGGGAATGGCGAGAGGGGAAGTCTATCTAAGGTTCTCCGCAATACTGGTTTTGGTATTAAGTGCATGCTTGGTTGCTTTTGATACTCAAACCAAGGTTGTCCTCTTGGGTATTCAGAAGAAGGCTACCTACAATGACTTGGACCCTCTCAAGTAAGACCCTCTTCTTCCTTTATGTATCTTCTCCCATTGCTGTGGCTTAATACTCCAAATTAGATCCATCAATTTTATCTGTCTTTAGGATCTCCGTCTATGTTACATCTGCGGCTGCGGGTTATAACCTGCTTCAATTATGCAAACACTCAACTTGCTCTAGAGGAAACTTCAAAGCCTCATATATGAGCATGGCTTGGATTTCTTTATTCTTGGATCAGGTAAATTAACTATTCTTTTCTTAGATGTCTATGTATTTTTTTCATTCAAAGGCTTTTGTATTTGCGTCATTTGATCAACATATAACTGTAGAAGGGAATAAGTTAACTAAAGCTCATTCGGAATCTTCAAATTGTTCAGTATATAACAGAAGTTGAATGTACTATTTTTTCCCCAATTAGGTAGCTAGCTCAAGTTCTCTAATAGGTGAAAACAGATTGCACACTCTCGGGATTCATTTGGGTGATGATGATAGGGTTGTCTGTTTCCCAATTAGGGGTGGTGTCATGTTTATTCATGGAAAAGTCTTAGCTTTGCTACAAGGCACAGTTAAGATGGTACATGGTAGAATGTTTGTCCAATAATACCCTCAGAATCTAACCATGTACAAAAAAAAAAGATTAAATGTGCGAAATTGAATCTTTAGTCATTTGACAAATACGAGTTTGTGTTAAAATTTGTGAACAGATTGCTGTGTACATTACATTCGGTACAAACACTGCATCAGTTGCAGCATCGATGATGGCAGTGACCGGGTCAGAAGCCTTTCAGTGGATGAAGGTATGTGACAAATTCGGCAGATTCTGCATCCAAATAGGAGGAGCCTTATTCTGTGGCTATGTAGCGTCCATCTTAATGGCTCTAGTCTCCACTATATCAGCCTACAAAGTGTTCAGGATGTACTCCCCAAAGTGGTTCCTGCGTTTGAAGAGCACGTGATCATTTTTATTATTGTTATCTTTCAAGGACTAGTTTGTGTTCTGGAAACTTTTTTTTTATTCATTGTAATCTGGAAAACATGAAGCAAAATATATATGATGAAACTGCTGAAGAGTTTGTAAAATTTGTTGTCATATGGTTTTAGGTTGGTCTATTTTCCTTCTCTTTTGCTTGAGTTTTCCCTGCCTACATCATGTTCTTGCTCTCTTTTTCCAGTTAAAGAAATGTGAAAAAATAAGCAATATAACAGTGAAGAAAAATAGGAATAAGAAAAGTGTCAATTTCATGAGTAAAAGCACCGACAAAGAACTGAACAGAACTTTTTAGAGTAGTGTTTTGGTTTTATTTTTTTAATACCTTTTTCATTTTCTATTATATTATTTTTGTTTCATACTATGATTCGTGCTCGTAGGTTTGTTCGATAAATTTAACAGCAAATTGTAGCGATGAAAGTAAAAAATAAATTTCAAGACTGAAATGAAATAATTAAAACATTTAAGAGAACCCAAAATGAAAAAAAAAATCATATATTATTGAAACTAAGATAATTATTTAAGCTCGTAAAAGTTAAACTTTTAAATATTACAAATATATAATGGAGAAGAAAAAAAAATTAAATATGCCACGAACACATGATAACTAGAAATCTAAGTTGTAAAAATTAACAACATACAAACAGATCCAAACCACTTCCAGAAATTATTATATGCAAAATCACATTTATGCATAATAAATTTCTTTTTTTAATGCTAGGAGCATTAAAAATTGGAAGAGTATTTGAATAAGTATATTGGAGAGATTTGGAAATATAGGAATGATTATATTTTTAAAAATGATAGAGTTGATTATGTAGAAGTTCTCACTATTGCACAAATGAAAGTTTGATCTTGGTTACTAGCAAAAAAAAAAAATGTAATAGATTTTTTTTGTTTAGATTGTTACTTGGAATCTTTGAAATATATGAGATACATTAGAAAATATAATTGAATTGTATTTTCTGTTGTGCCTTATGTAATAGTATTTTTTGGTTTGTTGTAAACAAGATTAGGATTATTTTTTTCTTGTAGGTTGTTAAATGTGGGAGGATCTTAGTTTGTGTTTTGTTGGTTGGAAGGAGTTTTTCAATTTATTAATTGCAAAATATTGTCAATTATTTTGGAGTGGAAAGGATGTGCAGTGTTTATAAGGTCAAAGTTCCTGGATTTATCTACTAGGAGAGAAGAATCAATTTGAAGGAAATGAACCTTGTTAGAATTCAAAGATGAAAGTGTTTTGAGGATTTGCTTGTGGTTTGGGCTTTTGTATGATTTTTTTTTATTCTGTTTAGAACTTTTTATTTGGAATGTAGAACAAAGTTTTGAATGACATTTAGGCTCTGTTTGGATTGAGGAGAGGATTTGTGATGAGGGGAGGGAGTAGATTTGTGAAGATTAGAGAGGATGTGTGAGAATATGTGAGGTTGTTTGAATTGAGAAATGATAGAGTGGATTTGTGAGGATGGTTTATTGTAAGTTTACAAATTTATCCTTGTTATTAAAAATATTTGAATAATGAATTATGATTTTTTTTGTGTATAGGTTTGAATTAATTAATATTTTTAATATATAATATTCATAATTACTTATATTTTTTAATAAAAAATTTAAAAATACAGTAAAAAATATTTTTGTGTTAAATTGAAATAAATTTATTAAATACATTAAAATTTATGAAAATAATATTTATTATTATATTCATTTGTTACTTTTTATATATATATATATATATTTTGTTGATATTATAGTTTTTTTATTATTATTTATAGTTATATGTTGTTATTAATAGTATAATTAAATATTTTAAAATTATAAATAAATTTATGTAATATTTAATTTTGTATATTGTAATAAAATGTTTGTATAAGGATATTTTGGTAAAATACAATAATTCTACATCAATCTTCACAAATCTCTTCATTTTGTGAAAAGTGAAAAAAACCACTCACCATTTCTCTCATCCTCTCTCCCACCCTCAATATCCTTGAAACAAACATAAAAAACATTTCTTCCCTCCTCCCCCATGGAAACAAACACACCATTAATATTCTTATGAAATATTAGATTAGCAGGTTGTGTTTGAGGTGTTACTCGTATATGATATTTTATTAAGTTAGACATGTAGAAAAAGATGATATTGTTAAGATCGGTTGTATAAGAGTTAGAATATTTTTTAAATATTTTTTATTATTTTATTATTTTCCTGTTGATAAAAAAATAATTTCTATGAAATACGTAACTGCATATATTCATATAGCAAGTTGAGAAACAAAGATAAAAGCTAACAATTTAGAAGTAAAAAAAATCAAACATACCCTAAACCAAATACAAATGGTAATAATTCATAAGCATGAAGCAAAAAACAAAGACGGAAGAATGTCTAGAATAGTATCTAATAATACAAATACTAATACTAATATGCATAATATAAATTAAGAAAAATCAAATCATTCTTTTCTATCATTTGTTCCGCTAATAATAATGATTGTGTACGTCAGTTGTCATTTCTATGTATTTTTCATTTCTTACGTCTTATCATTTTAGGTTTGTTTTCTGTTTAATATTTTTTATATTTGCTTTATAAACTGAAGATAATTGAATCATTGCATAACTTTTACGAAGTTCTATCTTTAAAATTTATTTTTTAATGCTTACCCATGCATTCAATTTGGGTAAATGTGTTTTCTCTTCATCGATTCAATTGATTTTATTAAATTTAACTTAAATAAATTCTTGCTCCTCATAATATATAATTATTTTTTATTTTGTTCCTCTTATTTTATATATATATATATATATATATATATATATATATATATATTACATTCTAGGTTTACCACTGAATAAAAAAATGTTAAAAGTTGAAATATAAGTTGAAAGTTTTCACATAAATAAAAAAAAAAAGAGTTTAATAATATATAAATTTCGAGAATGAAAAAAGATGTTAGCTTCACTCTAATCATTAACATAAATTTACTACTTTTAAAAAATAAGTTAAAGAACGTAATATTTTGTTCTCTTTTTTTGAATTATATACAAGGCTCAGAGAACAAAAATAATAGGACAAACAGAATCTTCAAGCAAAGAAGAAAAATTCCTCTATTTATTCAAGAAGATAAAATAATAAATAGGAAAAAAAGTATGAAGAAAGATGTTTTTTACATTCAGAAGTTTATATTTTGATGTTTTATTGTTGTATTTTTGTGGTGAACATATTAAAGATATTTCTGTGTGGTCCATGGAATCTATTAATACTTTGCGGGAAAACTTGGGCAGCATGGTATATAGTGAGTGCGAGAAGAGTGAGATAGTTTGGCCACCATTTTTATTGCTCTAGGAAGAGAGGATCGTGTGATGTCTGATTGTCATATTCATAATCGATGAAACTAAGTGGTTACTCTCACATTTAATAATAAGAAATTAAATATATTTTTCTAATGATGTTTACGTGACAGAGGGAGAAGGCAACACTCATAATTAAAATTGATATCACCTCCAACGGCCCAAGTTTCCAACACAGTTTTCTTTATGATTTTTAGGTCCACATCAAGCTTCCTTTCATTGCCGCTCCGAATAATGCACACATTTAATGTTCAGTCTTTTTTTTATATATAAAGAAACTGAATAAAAATTAAGAATCCCAAGTCTTTGAATTAGTTAGACATTAGGAATCTCGTATTAGAAAAGAAAATTTAAAGTCTTCAAATTAAGGCTGTTTTATTTCCGTTTTACTCTATTATTTTTACTCTTTGTATCAAATTTTAAACCCTTTTAAAAAAGTGGAAGAAAAATTTATTTTAATATATTGATACTATAACTGTTAGCTGTTTATTTTTTACTATGATCGTTGTAGGATTAAAAATATACTATCCAATTGTTTAATATTGCAAAAAGCCAAGAAAAGAATGCCCGAAAACTTAGACGGGCTATGCATTCAGTACCCCCGTAACTGGACCCCATAGTTAATGTTAAAAAGACCAAATTACCCCTTCATTATATTTATATTAAACCTACCTTTTTTTTCTCACCCATATCTTCTTCTTTCTGAGTTGCACCTCCTCTTTTTCCATTCTTCTTCCGTTTGTGAATGTGAGGACCTTGTTGAAAATGTACTGGTTGCCGTCGTTCACAATTATGTTGCACGATCGAATTTTGAAATATATTTAAAAATGCACAAATCCTAAATATAGGTATATATTATAGATTATGCATATCATAATGTATTTTTGCATCCAAAAACACATTCTAGAACATATAGTCCATAATATATAAATATATTATGAGTTATATAATTCAAAATGTGTTTCTAGATCCAAAAATATATTTCGAAGTGTACAATTCATAATGTATTTATTATTTAAAAAACACTAGTCATTGTTTATTATAATTATTGGCAGAAATATGTTCATAACCAAATATGGATCATCAATGCAAGAGGAAGTCAAACAAAAATCGACGACGATGATCCATATAAGGGATAAGAAACAAGTTGTCTCTACCATTGATATTGATGTATTGCCACTAAAGGATGAGTGTATGGGATTAGGGATGACAAAACCGGCTGAACCCAGGCCTACCAGTCCACCATCATTTAGGCGGGGCAGGTTAACTTTTTGAACCTGTCAATCCGTATTAACTCAACTCACCAACTTGTCATTCTTTATTTTTGACACTTTTAAAGAAGAATTTCATGCTTTTCGAATTAAAATTGGTGGTGGTCAATGTTTTATATATAACTTTATTTACATTAATTTCTTTATACATCATTTTATTAATTGAAGTATTATTGATATTTACTTTATTTTGTTACGCATTAAACCTTATTTGATTATAATATTAAAGTTTGATTCAATTTTATTAGTCTTCCTTGTATTTTTATTGTCAAAAATGTGATATCAATGACTACAATTAAGTAATTAGATCCAAAAATAAATAATTACAAAAAAAATTTAAAAAAATGGCAGGTCAAGCCACCAACCCACCCTTTGACGGAATGAGTTACTAATTTCATCCCGTATAACCTTGGTGGGCCCTGGATTGGCCCATTTTGCCACTCCTAGATTGCTGGGAACTTGTTGATACGATGTTGCGATTGAGCTACACTGACTACATGGCTTATAGACTGTGTGAAGGTGAGGATCAAGGAGAACTGAAATTGGTCTCCCTTATCCTCAAATTGAGGTTGTAGCGCTTAACACCATGTTGTTGCCAATATGCAATATTATTTTTGAGACTGTTGATAAAGGTCATATAAGCTTTTGTTGAGAGGTGACATTGTGACACCAATAATTTTAACCTCCATGTTGGTGACATGACCATCACACTAGATGATGTGTCAACATTGTTGCATCTCTTATTGTGGAATAGTTTTGTTTGTATATGGTGTTGGATTTCACATCAATGCCATTATATGTACAGTTGGCGTTGTGCACGTGCAAATCGACACTCTTACCCATGTTGGGGTGCTCTGAAGTCTTTATGATGACCATCGTCCTAATCGACCGTTTGAGGCGATAACCATTTTCTTAGGATATATCTAGCTCGGGACGTGCGAATGACGACATTTTCTGGAGCATTTATTGCGATAGTTTAGGTACAAATAAAGGATTCCTCGAGCTCCCCCACCATTTGAAAGAGGTATAGTTGCTATTACTTATGATCTAGGTCATTTTTCTGACCATACACTGGTTGAGATCATGCCACATCCTTACATACTTTGTCGGGCATATGGAGATTGGTCATTTGAACTATCTTGTCGTTGTCCACATAGTCCACATGATGGCTAGACACGATCATTGTCACACTAGGAGTATGCTTGTCTGTTGAGTTATTTCTATTATTGTTTACCATGCATTCTTTTAAAATATTTGAAGTGCCTAATGTAATTTCAATGAAAGTAAGGTTTATTTAGGACAATCGACGATATTTTGTAATGCATGATCGACCTTGGACATGTGACAGAAGGTACTCTAGTATGAGACGAAACACACAATGCATTGCAGTTAGTCTTAACGTCACAGATAAGAAAGTCATTTATACCAGACATGCACGTACTCTATGGGACAAGCCACAAAACATAGTTATAGTTTTTAGAGAGATTTTCAATATACTTAAGTTTTGTATTATAAATTTAGTAATGATATCATAATTTTTTTTATCATTAATATAAATATTAATATAATTTATTGTGTTTAAAATTAAAAAAAAATACTATTTAAATAAATTAGTTGTATTCGAAATTAATTATTAAAAACATAAAAAAAATCCAAAAAAAACATAAATGATATATTATGAATTGTATATTCCATCATTTGTATTTCGAATTGAGAATTTCAAAATACAATTTAAAAAAAAAAAGATTTTCAAATTATGGAAGTTGAGAACGTAACTCCCAACTTAAACCAACAACTTTTGGGAAACATCTAAAACTATATTTAGTTCGGGGCCCGTATTGTTCTATTTGTTTAGGTTATGAAATATTTTTGAATATTTCTTTATACACCCAACAAAATTTCACTATGAATCCCATTTTGTATTTCAGAATACTCTTTCTAAAATGTAAAAATGGGATGCATGATGAGTTTTTTCAGTGCATAAAATATAATACGATTTCTTTTCGTAAATGATTTAGGTGACTTTTTAAAAGAAAACAAACTAGCTATAGCATATAAATCTGGCTGGGATATTTGGGTTTTACTTCATGCCTGCAATTATTGGGCTATAGTAGTGTGCCATCTATCCTTCCACTCTATATATTTTATAAATCAATTCTAATCTCCACCCTATTAATTTTTTAAATTTTAGAGTTGCTTTTCATTTTGGAATTCAAAATTCAAAATTAAAAAATGTATTATAAAAATTAAATTTTAAAATAGATTTTTTTGTGTTCTGAAAATAACTTCCAAAATAGAATTAGAAAATTAAAATCTCATTTATAAAGATAAATTTATAATATAAATAATACATTTCAGAAAAAGAATTCTGGAAAACAGAAATTCAGAAATATTTTCCAGAGAAAAACCATTATGAAAAGTTGTCCAAAAAGTCATAAAAAAGATGTCATTTTTATTATTTCACGTTCACGTTATTGATAAGATGCAGATGTTCAAATTTATTAGGTGCAGTAAGGAAAAACTCTATCCTTCTCTGCGACCACAGTCTATGACTTTATGGGCTTTTGATGGCTGTTTTTGGATTTTTATTGTTACACATCTTATAAAAGTTCTTTATTATTTTTTAGGCTTCTTCTTCCTGTACCCCTAAATTTTTCTTCCTGCACCCCCACAATTTTTTAAATCCCAAAACTGACCTTCACCTTTTATTTAGAAAAACTAGTTTTTTAGGTTACTAGATTTTGGGATCCGGGAGTGTACTACGGATTCATCAATCTAGAAGTGAATGTTTCGAAGACAAATTGTTGATTTTCGGATTGCTGAATCTGGAAGTCTAATCTATTACGGATTGACGGATCTGGAAGATTACCGGATTCACCAATTCAGAAGATTACCGAATTTAACAATCCAGAAGATTTACGGATTCCCCAATCCGGATTGAGGGATATTTTTGTCTTTCCATTACATTGTGGGAATGCAGGAAGAAATATGTAGACGTGAAGGAAGAAACTGCCTATTTTTTATTTCAAAATAAATATTCCCAAATAAAAAAAAAAAGGCAAAAAATGACACGAATTGCCTCCCCTTTTATTGGACGTACATGAGCCCAAAAAAGTAACACAAACATTCATGGTGTTTCTTCTTCCATCCATCAAATTTCTCCTTACACCCAATCAATTAAATGAAATAATCAAAATGTCTTATCTCTGATTCGATCTTATTCAAAAACACATTTTGAAAATTTTATTTCAGAAAACACATTCCAGAACATATAATATTTTCTGGAAAGTTTATTTGAATAATTCTGTTCTAGAAAATGTTTTCCAAGAATATCTTTTTATAAATTTCGAGAAAATATGTTCTGAAAAGAGTAATTAGGAAACCATCTTTAAAAATGGATAAAACAATTTTTTTCTGAAAATAATGGGGTGTAAGGAGAAATTTGTTTGGGTAGAAGAAGAAACACCCAACATTCATATACTATGACATAAATAAATTTAAGGTATTTTTTTTGTGTTTCTTTAAAAAAAAAAAATACTCGTAAGAGAAGGCAGTAAAAGAATATTTTTAATAAACTAAAATTATTTTATTTGTGATGTAACCTATAGAAAATCATGTATACCTTATCTAAATTCTTATTTTTCGTTTATAAAAAAGTATTATTTTGTTTATAAAATTTCTGAAGAAATTTATCAAAAAAAAGACCCTAAGAATATGTAAACAATTATGATTAAAATTTATTTAATCATCACATAATCACTTAAAAAATCAAATAAGTCTCTCATCTAATCTTAATTTTTATAATTTTATTTAATGGACATAATTTATCCCTCCCAAAAAAGTTTTATTTTTATTTTTTTAAAATCAATTGGTTTAATTAAATTTTCAGTTATAGTTAACTTGTTTTGGTTTTAATTGACCTTAAATTAATGAAAATTACAAAACTAATTAGCAGAGGAACATTATAAGGATTTGGGGTGTTGACGTATGAATTAGTAATAGGTTGTTGAGGATTTAAGATTGGAAGTGATGATCCATGCAGAGTGGAAGAGCGAGTGTGTGTTAAACCAAAAAGGTAAAATCTAATGGAGAGGAAACCATGTCTTACAGGAAACGGAAGCAAAAAGAAAAAGGATAACCCAAATTCAGAAAGAGGAACATAATCCAGATTATCATCACATGAAGGAACATGGTTCATGCAAACCAAATGATAATGACACACTAATGAAATTAAGTGGAATCACTTTGACATTGCTTTAATTTGTTACTTGTTGGATACAGCTTTCTTTGCTCCAACACCACATTTGTGAAAGCCAAACTTTTAGTGTCCGTTACGTGTCAAATTGTTTCCTCCTCCTTTCACCCAACAGGTAAAAATCTCTCAAAAACACTGTCGCTCAAATCAAAACATTATCCATAGTAAATCACTGTAACAACATACTGCATGTGATTTAATTTTACTGTTGAATCTATATATATTTTTTAAGTTTATTACTGAACTTGGATCACTATTTAGAAGTTTGGAAATAGTTGACATAGCGCAGACACCAAATTTGGAGAAAAAGAGTTGCTAAATTGATAGATAAATACATGAGAAAAAAACTATTATGAAAGATGAGCATGCTCACAGGAACGTTGAAAGAGAAAGTTTGTGTAGTAAGTGATTTAAAAAGGCTAAAGTCCAGAACGCACTTGAAGGGGTAGCTTAACTGGAACAAGAAAGACACTGAATTTGTTGCTTCATTTTAGCTAAACCGGTTAAAAAAAAGAAACACATCACAAACTGGACCTCTACCTTAAACAATGAAACGATGATAAGTGGTTGATTAAGCAAGTAAGAAAGAGTGTGGCCCACCATAAGGACTCATAGTCAAGGATCTATGGACCACAATGGAGATAGATAATGATAATGATGATTATATATTATGTCTCTGTGCTACTTAGAAGCATGAACCCAAGGATTGCATTACAACCTTAAAGAGACACCTAACATGGCCCCTCTCCCAACTCTATAACTTGGAATTGTGGCCGACCGTATCCAACCCACTTACCTAGTTTTCAAAAGTACTTTGCAACAATCCCTGTCTGCTTTACTAATCATCCATCTAACTTCTACATTTGACATTTTAAGTCCGTGCACATATCTTTGCACCTCCATTGCAATTCCAATTTCCTTTACCATTACAAATAACTCATTATTACACCATTCAACCAAGTCTTTCTTTTCCATAACTAATCAACATTCTTTAAAACCTACTTAATCATGTTGGATTATTTTAACTTAATAATAATCTTCAACTTAACTCTTCACAATGGATACACAACTCTATTGAATGTTTCATATAACCTTTTTTTTTTTTACTGATTGTTCTTGATTTGAACAATCTTCTTATAAGGTCGGATTTTTCTAAAAGTGTTTTTCTTTTTGTTGGATTTCTAGGTTTCTCGGCTTCTCAGCTTCTAGGTACTTAAGTCTTTTCATTTTTATCAATGATAGAGATACTTATAAAGATACTTCGACATTCAACTTAACCCGAATACGATCTGCAAGTGTTAGGGTTGATTAAAAATTATATGTGTCTCTTGGGTGCCTTCGTATTTATATCTTATGGCTGGATCTTTGGTGTAATGGGTTCGCATGTAAGACCCAAAAAGAAATCCAATTACACTTTAATCATACTAAACAAGTTATATATTGTACCCCAGTTCTACAAAATAAAACATTGTCTATGAGTGGTATGTCTTTATCAAGATTATGAAAATTAATATTTTTACTATGTTAGTTCTAGTTATAATGAATATAAAATTATTTTTTAAAAAAATAATCTTCAAGTGAGGTGGTTAGCTTAACTCATCACATAGACCTACTTGATTCCATGCATGTCGAGGTAATATATTTTTAAAGCAGTGTTGAATCACAATGATTTTTGACTTGTAAATACATTCTATACATGAAATTTATTGAAAATATAAAAAAAAATGGTGGATTTATATCTTATTTAATGAATTTCTTTTTTAACAAATAAAAATATATATTAGAAAGAGTATACCAAAAAATACATTTTATACACTCTTCTTAATATATTATATCAACTGCTTGTATAGAGGCACACACTACTTTCTCAACAATTTAGTTTTTGTTGAAACAAAAAAGTAGTCTCAATGAATGTATTTTTAACCCATAACATAATTTATTCAATGTTTTTATAGAGTTAGACAACTTTATGTTATCCATAGAAATTAAACACATATTAGGGAATTTAAAATATCTCACACACTCTATTCAACTAACTAAAGTAGATCTCTTTTACTACAACTTTGCAGAAAGATTATGCATGCACATGTACAGTTTTTCACGTTAGAATATTTGGTTATTATCAAAAACAAAATATTAAATATAGAAATGTAAAATATTGAAATAAATAAAATCACAAAATAAATATGAATTAATTAAATATATATCAAAAGAATAAACACAGATCAAGTTGGATCTTATATAAGAGATTTTCTAATAATAAATAATCAATTTTAGTTAAGTTTGTTAAATGTGTAGGGATATGACTTAATAAGCGTGATTCATTTGACAAAATAAATCTTTAGTGAGGGACGCCAAATTTTAAGTATCACGAGTTCTTAGATTAAATATTAGTCTCATAAATTGGCCAAATAATCGAAGTTTGTAAAGATATTTTGAGATCTGTTGGAAAAGAAAATTCCTAATTATAATTATTGTAAAAAATTTGGCTAGGGATTAATCATATTTAATCCAAATCCAATCACGATCAAGGCGGTTTATTGGGTTAAATTTTAATAATAATAATAATAACAGTTAAATAGAGGAACTTAAAAAAAGAAACACTCACACAAAAGATTTTTTTTTTTTTAAATGAGAGAAAAATACATTTATCTTCTTCATATTTGAAAAAAATTGATGATCAAGGATATTTCTATACAAATTTTTTCATAAAAAAAAAATAAATGTGTTTATCTATAAGTTGAGAAAAAGTGTATATATATAGAAACTAATTTATGTATAAGCTAATTTTATCCTGTGTAAATGATTTTTTCTGAAAGTATTTATGTAAAAGTTCAGTCAAATATATCCTAAATCATTAAATACTAAGTATTTATATTTTAACATGATTAGGTAGAGGATAAATATTCTATACATACCTATTTGATTGTTTTATATGTATACCTTTTTAATTTAACCTAGTTTTTAAGCTTGAATTTAGTTGTTTAAGTTAGTAAAATTAACCTAACCTTTATCACCGGTACTATATTATAGGATGAAAAAAGCCTACTAATTTGATATTATTATTTAACCAATGGAAAGATCATGATTTTATTAAAAAAAATTGAGCATGGTTCGTAAAAGAAAAAAAAAAAAAATTGGTGTCCGTTACTTGAAATATTTGTACACATGGTAACACTACTTAAAAAAAAAAAAACATTCCAGAACATCATTGTACATTTATTTAATAATCAATGCAAAAAGAAATACAGTAATAAAGTTGTAAATTCTTACAATTTTTTTTTATAAATTATATAGTAATTAATATGAAAAAGTCACATTTAACTTCAATTATATAACTAAAATCATTCACATTCAATATTTGTTATCAATAGACAAAAACAATAATTTACACAACATGTATTAGAAGGTGTATAAGAAGGAATATGTGTGGTTCACATTCAATATTTCTTATCATCATAATATTTTATAAAGATGTTACTATAATATATTTTTTTTTGTCTTATACAACACCGAATTTGTCTAAGAGTATATAATTGTTACTTAAAGATAAAAAAAAAATATTTTTATAAGTGGTGATTTATAGATCACAATTTATAAATTGTTGATATTTAAGTAATATATTTTAGATCCTATACTGTGTGATTCTTAATCTAAATATTGACATAGACTTTCAAAACTTTTATTATTAAATCTCGACATCTTGTTAAAATAATATCAACTAATATCAATAATTACTTGTATATACAAGAACGTATTAATTAAATTTTTTTTGTTAAAAAATCATAGAAACTAAGTTCTTAAGTTAGTAAGTCTACTAGAAGATCCTATTTATAAGTTGGTTATGATTGACCTAAATCTTTTTCATACACTTTTCTAGGTACCATGATATGTTTCTTATTTGGAATCAAAATAGGTATATCCATTGTACACAACTATAATGATTTGTTGAAAATTATTTCTCCTAACTAGTATATGAATATTTCAATCTTGTTGCTTCATGTTGTATACGTACATAATTTGAACCTTTTATTTCAAAAACAATTTTCATATATTTTCTTTTCGAGCTTTCATACAAATATTACATTTCATACGTTTCTATATAATTTGATTATTGCACAAAATGTAACAATAACTTTAAATTTTCGAAGTCTTACTCCATCTAAAAATCACGAAATAAGATGAATGAGTGTAAAAATTACATTTAGTAGTAAATGCATAATTTCATAAACAACATTTTCCTTCGATCATATTATCATGAATAAGTCAAACTTATTTATAAAACATTTTGTAATTTTATTTTGTTTGATCTAAAAAATTGTTTTATCATCACATATATATAGTCACTAACAACTCACTATATTCTTTGTGGAAATGTTGTACACTTATTATGTTCACTACCTAAAAAAACCACCACAAAGTTAAAAGTCATAATGTAGGGATATTATTTACTTTACTTAAATTTTATATTTGTGGTAATTTATCACCAATTACTTATTAATTTTTCATCTTATCATATGAATGAATATAATACAAATGGACACTAGTGTCCTTAAGATTGTATAATGGATCTTAACTAGGTTAGTTATAATAATTGTTTACTAATTTTATTCATAGTTTTTCATGTAATTAGATGTTCACTCTCTTGTAATGTACCAAACAAGGAGACATTGTTGATCAGGAAAAAAAAAAAAAACACAAGGAGACATTGTGAGTCTGGTTTTTATATGATGCATTGAAAGTGGAACACAATCTTAGGTCATGTAACGAACTCAAAAGTAAGATTACAATTTTCCTTTTCAAATTAATTCTAAATTAAAAATTTTATTTATTATCATAATTAACTTCATTTCCACAAATGTTACAAATATTTGGAGATCCTCCATCACTTACTTCCAAAAGAATTAGGAGAACACTATAAGAAAATCACTAAATAGAAACTAATTTTAAAGATAAAAAATAATAAGATTTTAACTATCAATTATTTAGATTTTAAATTTGGTAGCAAAAACTTTGGTAGCTAATTAGATATCAATTTAGAAACTATTTAACAATAATAAAAACTAATTTAGAAACCAAAATTTTTTTTATTTCTAAAATAGTCTCTAATTTAGTTACTATAGCAACTAATTATTTTTTATCTCTAAAATTAATCTCTATTTAGTGATTTTCTTATAGTAGAATATGTAACTAGAATGAAATTTTTTAGAACTTAAATATTTAGGACTAATATTTCTTTTAAAAAATTGTACTTTTAAAAAATTGTACAATTTTAATGTTATATAAAATAGCTTTTTGTGTGTGAAAATATTCAAAATCTTTAAGACAATAGTATTTCTTTTCTAAAATTGTACTTTTCTAAAAATGTACAAATCTAATGTTATATAAAACGTCATTGTAATCAATATTAAACACTATAGCTTTTTGACAGAATAACCAATGTTAAAAGTTCAAATTTTTCAACATTCGTCTAAAAGATAATCGATAAGTGATTTTCAATATCAGTTCAAGTTCATGCTTTCAAAGACATGGTGTTTAATACCGATTATGAAATCAATGTCGTAAAGTTCACAAAAATGACAATAAATACGTTTCTTTTTACAATAGTATAAATATTACAAATTGAAATTAAGAGGGTCTACAAAAATCATTTAACTTCATTTGAACAATCACTACTAGAAAATCTTTAAAAAAAACTAAGTTTAGAGATAAAAAAAAACTAGTTATATATTGACTAAATTAGATAACATTTTAGAAATTAAAAAAAAATTATTGGTATCTAAAGTAGTTTCTATTGTTAATAAAATTTATAAATTAATTTATAAATTAGTATGTAATTAGTTACTAAGGTTTTAGATACCAAGTACCTTATATTCTAAAGTTGTTAAAACTTTGGTAACTAATTAAATATCAATTTAAAAATTATTCATTAATGATATAAATTACTTTAAATATCAATAATTATTTAGTTTATAAGATAATATCTAAATTTAATCATTAATTATTTTTTATTTCTAAAATTGATTTCTGTTTAATGATGTTCATTGAAGATTATTTAGACGTGTTTTATTATATTTATAGGAAATTACAATGATATCCAATAAGATTTTTATTATCATTACAATAGTTTTTCTTACCTAATCTTATTAGGGAGAATAAATGTAATGTTTTAAAAATTTAATGGGGTATGTGATATGAAAAAGAATAAAAATGTAATGAATTCAAAACAAAAGGGAAGATTGTGTAAAATACTTTTAAAAGATTGAAGTCTTGATAGAATTTGATAAAATATTGGAAGATGTTAGTGTAATATCATTACAAGAAAATCAATAAAAAAATACTAATTTTAAACATATAAAATAATTAGTTACTGTATTAACTAAATTATATATTATTTTATAGATTAAAAATATTATTGGCATCTAAAGTAGTTTCTATTATTAATAAAATTATAGATTAGTTTCTAAATTGGTTAGTATCTAATTAGCTACCAATGTTTTACTTTGTGTATGTCATCTTCCATGTTCTTCTTGTTTCTTTTCTATAGTTGTACGTTGTTTTATTTTCTCTCCTTTTTTTTTTCTCTTCTCTTTGTTATTGTGCTTTCCCTTTTCTGTTGTTGTTTTTCTTTTGTCTCAATGTCGTTGGTCTTCTTCTTTTGCTATGCAAAGCTGGAAAAAAAGGAAAGTTAAGATGTGTACGTGGGTGTGGAGAGTTGAGGTGTATAACTACGTGTGGGCGTGGGGACTTGAGAGAAGAAAAATATTTTTTATAAAAGAAAACATTTATTGAAAGTTTTCTTTTTAAAAAATTAGATATATTTTTTATGCATTTTTCACTTTTAAACACATTTAAGACAAATAATTACAAGAAAGTTTTCATTCTCTAATCTTAATTTGTTTTGATTAAAATATTTGTAAGAAGTTTTTGGAACTTTCTTTTAAATGTCAAGTTAATTTTAGTTGACAAAAAATGTTTTTAATCAATTAAAATGTTCTTGATTTTGTTGGATTTGCAAGTTAGAAAGTGTTGGGTAACAAAATTGCTTCTAAAGTCAATTTGTTAAGAAGAGGGGTTGTGATTGATTGTATGTCTTGTTGTTTGTGGGAAGGCAGAGGAGACCACAATACATATCTTTTTAGAATGTAGAATTGTTTGATTAGTTAGGAATCAGTGCTATGCTGAACTTGGGGTGACATCGGTAGATCATATTTGTTCTTGTCACATTTTTTTGCATTTTAAACTGTGTAATGTTCCAACTTATATTAATGTCGTATTTTGGATAAGTATTTGAATTGTAGTTATTGGTGAGATCTGGAGGATAGGAATAAATTCATCTTTAAAGGTGAAGTGATAGATCATTCTGAGCTACAAAAATGTAACTAAAAAGGCCTTGCGTGTATATAGATTAAAAACTAGTTGGACTATTCACTCTACCAAAGAAAACCTAAGTATTATCGTCTCATAGTGAACCAATATAATTCAGAGTGTTATCCTTTTTCCCTTATCTCTTAAAACCCATATCTAAATGAAATTTATATTATATGATTATGAAAAATTAAAGAACATTAACATTTATTGAGTTTAAACTGAATTTTTTTTTAAGTTTCATGGATTCAAAGTTAATCCTTCATCTATTTGAAACATTTCTAAATTCTCTAAAGTTCAAATCACCCTTCACCCATCATCCTCATAAACTTAAACTATTTTTCTAACACTTCTATCACTATTCGTGCAACTCTAACACAAACAAGACTCTTAACAATTAAAATCAAAATTAAATACCAAAAAAAAAAAAGAAAAAGAAAGCAGACCGTATAGATAAGTTAAAACAGAAGTAAACATCCAAAAGTAATCTCTAAATGTGATTCATTCAATTTATGATCTTGGAGTAAACTCTAAAAAATGTTTTTCTAGCTTTTGGAACTTATCTCAAAGTTTAAAATGATTTAGAATATTTTTTAAAATTAATTGCAAAAAGATAGTTTGACATAACTTTTATATAAAACTATCAGTTTTAATAAATTAAAATCAAATTTAATTCATTTAAATATAAGTTGGTGACTTGTTGTATAATTTTAATCCACTAAAACATGCTTTTAACATGTTAAAATTCCATTTAAATCAATTAAAACAGTGTGATCACCATGCTTCCAAATGCTTAAGTGAAATTAACCTATTAAAATATTGTTTTAATCAGCTAAAGTATTCTTAGTCACAAATCCAACAAATTACCTTTTTAATTGATAAAAATATTTTTAATATATTGAAACAGAACTTAACATTTCAAATAAATTTAAAATACTTTTAAATGAATTATTCACTTAATAAAAAATCTAAAAATAAAGAAAATGCTTACAACACATTAAATACTCAAATTATAACTTAAGTATAAGATCAGACACAAGATAACCTATTCAACATTTATATCGTTATCAAAAGAGTATATTGTGATTTAATATTTGCAACTTTAATTAAGTGAAACTTTTATACCAACAAATCTAAATATTAACTTTTGGTATACTCTATTTTCTTAATCACATCTATAAAATTATGACTATTTTTTAAGAAATTTAAGTCTAATTTCATTTCAAACAATGAAATATTGGTTAAATATATCATTACAAGAAAATTATCAAATAAAAATTAATTTTAAAAATAAAAAATAATCAGCATGATATTAATTATTAGATACTATTTTAGATATTAAAAAAATTATTGATATTTAAATTAATTTTTATTATTGATAGATAGTTTCTAAATTGATATCTAATTAAATTCTAAATATATATAAAGTGAAATAGAAAAAATTTCTCATCCTAAATTTTATTGAACAAATTCATGAAATCTCTTGAAGAAGACACTATACATGTTTAATATTTATATATTTATATTAGTGTTAAGATTTTAATATTTTTAATCCATGAAAAAGTATCAATAAGTAGTTGGTTTGATGAAACTGAATTTGAATCTCTTAAAAAACTTTAAAATAATTTTATTATAGATGGTGACACATAAAAAACTTTTGCACTAAGTTAATTTTATATTTTTTTGTCAAATATCTAAAATGTAGCTTAATCATTGTTCATACTTTGTTAACATTAAAAAAATTATTTACTCAGTAATATTAAAGTTAGAGAAGGACTTGAGAAATCTCTACAGATCATAGGTAAATCTAGGGAAAGAATGAATGACATTTTTTTATACACTTTGCATCCTCTAACAATCTCTACAACCCATCGTTCTATTTATACCTTATATTTGAAGATTGAATAATGTTTTGTTGTCTTTCTATTTTTCTATCCTTTGTTAAAATTAAAAATAATTTAGATTTAAACCAAAAGACTATTGTTTATTAACTGCATACTGATTGAAATTTTCAAATCAAGTATATATATTCATGTGGACGACCAGAATATATATATATATATATATATATATATATATATATATATATATATATATATATATATATATATATATATATAAGTGATGAAATATTTAAAAAAGTATTTGTGATTGAGCCTTTTTTTATCAGCAATAATTGTGATTGACCATATATCTACTTTTTAAAATTAAATGATGTTATTTGGTTTTTAATAAAATGGAGGTTGTGATGTATTTTTCTTTTGTACGCTCACAATGTACGGCATGAGGACAACCACAGATAAATTGAAAGCAATGCAATAATGCAGTGCACACGGATAAAACTTGTCACACTTGTTGAAGCACCAACTCTACAACTTACGCCTACCAAAAATTACAATTGGAATATGCACAAAGCTAATTCACTTCATAATTGTCTGTACCAATTCTCAGCCCCGTGACAATATATAACGTTATTTACCATATCATTAAATCAAACTCCACTCTAACTCCCCACATAAAGACCAATTATTCGTTTATCTCCAACATAGGAAGCCCGTGATAGAGAGAGCCATAGACTGCATGTGTTTGGTGAGGGACCATACCAGAGATAACGATTATTATTTTAGAACATCATGTACATGTCTCTTCTATCTGCCTAGTTACAGGTATATAAAGATCTTATCTCAATTACCATTTTTTTTCTTTACTTCTAATTTCAAACAAAAAAAATAGTTCAGGTGCATTTCAATGTTAGAAAAAACTAAGGAGCTTGTCATGGTCATTTGTTTTTCCCTTTCTTATTAAGCCCTTGTTGGAGTAAGCTTGCTGGCGAAGCCAAGGAAAACGATACATATATTATCGTTTTTCAGAATCAAGAACAACGAATTGCACGTCAGGAACTACAGACGACTTTCTCAAGGAGACATTAGGTAGTATCAAATAATTAAATTCACATAGAACTTTTAAGGAACTTATTATTTATTGCACATAGGAAACTTTTATTTCCCACCAACAATTCCATGTGAAATACTTTTAGAAACTGTATTCTCATGATAAGAGTCCAGAAACTGCAGGAAAGTTTGTTACTGCTGCATAAAATCTCAAGGAAAGTCTATCTATATATGCAGTATTGCAACATGATTCCAAAATTATACCCTTATAGGTTGGTTCAAGTTTTTATGTGCATCTGCAACTCTTTCATGTTAGAGAAATATTAACAAAATAACAAGCAATGTGGCATGGAAATCCCTAAAAATATTGCGTAGTTAGACTATGGAAAATCGTAGCCTGGTTTCTTATAATTAGTTACACGACTAGTCTGGTGCAGGCATTTGAATTTCGCGATGCATTGCTCCATTTTGCTTTATCAAACTTATTTTTATGTTAAAAATATCTGAGATTTCAATAATAGATATACTTCCATTCTTACAGTACAAAAAACGTACAAAAGTAAATCATAAAGATAGCCACAGTCACCAATATAGTAACCTATGTAACCTGAAATAAAGCTTCCTTTACCTTCTAAAGAAAAAAATGGCACTGGCACGTCCTGATCTTCTAAAAAGTGTCACTTCAAATTGTTACGCGATTGATTCCCCCACAGACCCCTATCTAGATAGCCCCTCTCTATAGCTAGCTCCGCGTATAACTGGGGCATTGTTTAATTTTCTACATTCATAATCAGAAATTAATTCAGAATGGTTCATAATATTCATCTTATCACTCACAGTCATAGAAGCAAGATGTTATAGATCACAGAGCTTCACATATTAAAATTTCAAAGCCTCAACGACAAGTCAAGTTGGCCAATATCCTCCTGAACATGCTCAGAAGTATAACCCCTTGACCAGGAAGCCATCCCTTCTTTGGGTCCAAAACTGTATTCTTTTCTTCCGCCAAGCCTCACATAACTTTGTCCTTGGTTATCCACTACGTTAACCCCAAGAGCATGACCAAGATGGTGTGAAGGGCTGAAGTTTGATCTTTGCTCCTGTGTTCCGTAAGATTGCATGGTTGAACTCATTTCCCTGCTCTTCTTGGCCAGTGTCCTCTCAAGCTTGTGAGCATTTTGGTGACCCCCTAGCGCTTGAGAGCTATAGAACTTTCTCTGGCAATAGTTGCATGAGAATATCCGCGGCTCAATGGGACTTATAGGTGAAGGAGAAGATGAAGAAGAAGAAGATGGCTCAAGAAGAAGATCTAGATTGAGGTGATTGATCTCATCTGGTTGCCTTAGGTGAAGAGAAGTATTGGGATGGAAATTCATGGCTATAAGAGAGTGTGCAAGGTAGTGGTAGTGGTTCCTAGAATGAATATGGAGTAAGTAGTGTGGGAAAGAAAGCAATAGAGAGGAAAGGATATAGGGTGCGAAGTGGGGGGTTAGAGAGGATCTTTATGTAATATAAGAGGCTCAAAGGTTCACTGTTCCTGCAGACACAAATAGTAGTATATTGAGTGAAAGAGTGAGGGTATTGAGTGAGATAGAGAGACATGTATCTGCAAGATCAATGGAGAATCAAAGAGGTTGTCGCCTTCATTAATGGCAGAGTTTGGATCCTTTGTCGGTCGATGGCCAAAAAATAATGTTATGGGGTACCCCGTATGAAACCCACCATGAAGATTAATCAGGTTTTTTTGTATTTTAACTTTGTTTCTGTCTTTGAAAACGAATGAACATTCGCAATAAGCATGTAATGAGAAATTCTAACTAGCATTGTTGTGAACCCTTGTCAACAACGAGTTTAAACTCAAATCATGCAGTGTTCCATCAATGTTCCAATTTTGGAATTACAAAATGGGCAAGATAAACCATCTTGACTCGACTAAACAATGAACATGATTGGAGACTATTTTTACATTTTGTCTTAAATCAAGGGCGTGCTATATATACCTATTTTCCACTATGCCACTATCTGTCCATTCAGGATTGGACAATGAAACCATTTTAACGAAATCGGCGGCTTAGATTAATTAGCTACTATTCAACCATTCTGCTCAAACACCTCGTATCAATTACTATCCACTCTATATATTTGTGTAGAATAATCTAGCTGCTAATTAATATAGAACAATGCATATCTGTCTGCCCATATGTACATATAATAATCAGTACAAAGGCTACTCAATTTGGTTTTATTCAATCAATAATGGCAGACCAACCAATAATCCATATTTTCTCATGATGTTAATTGAATTTACACAATGTGGATTATTACCTTCGTCCCAATGCAAAGCACGCAATGCCTTGCAATTGGCAGATATACCCCTCCCTCAAAAAATAATCTTTTCAAGTGTCTGAGGTGTATATATTTTATTTATTTTCCAATAACTCTTAAGTTTCACCTTGCACCGTACACCCTCAGTTTGAAAAGAATCAAATAAATAAAAAAGGCAGGGTGAGTTGTACACAATATTCCTAGCTGTCGATATGTAGTGAATTTCGTACTGTTCCCTTTTGAATCCATCTCTCTGATTGTCTGTGTCGTTACAGCACAGCTACTACTTACTACTAACAGTCACAGTTCTAGACCTGACTTGTATTGAATCTGTATTGATGGCTTTGCCTTCAATTTTATCAACTACAGTCAATAGCCAGAATGGAGAAAGAAACTGGTAGTTCTAGCTCTGTACTCTGGCTTTGGCACGGTGCCCTTATTAATTATGACCAAACTTCCTCTTCTATCTGTCTTTCTCTCTCCACTCCTTCCATTCTGGCTTAGTCATTTTACAAATGTGTTGACTGGGCCAAGCACATGGGGGATGGAATTATAAAATAAGATATTATGTTATATAATTTCTTTGTACAAAAATTGTGTGAGAAAGAGAGAAGTATGAAATAGGATAGAGAGAAATAAAGGGTGTAAACATTGTTTATAAAATTGTGGCGTAGCAGAGAAATTAAATTGGAGGCGTCCTCCCCAGAGAGGTATTTGTAATGGCACAAAATCCCCATCACGGAATAGGGTTGAATAATTTAATGGCAAAACATGATTGAGGGATCATAATCTTGTTATCGGCTATCATTGCGGAAGGGCTTGTCTGCAAATCACAGACACAGAATGAACCAAGAAACTACGTCCTGTTGCCGTATCAGTCACTTGGTCTTAAGATTCCAAAGCTAAGTAAACATTAATTCTTGTGCAAAACTAAACAATATCCACTCAGTCAAATGGGATGTTTCCCTTCCTAATTCAACAAACCAACATTAATCATAACTAGGTTCCATGTATACAGAGGCTAATGTTAATTAAACTCACTAGAAAATACAATCACAAGGAATTGTCTGGTAGACATGTTACAGAACTGCACTCATTTCTGAATCTTCACTTGTTTAAATTAAGACACATACCATGATACCATGACCGTGATAACAAACCACTGTTATTGAGAGGATGTCTACTATACCAAAAAAAGTGTGCGTAAAATAGGTTTTTAAGATTAGTTATATTGGATATTAGTTTATGACCTGACTTAGAATTTAGAGATCATACTAATATTATATATTACATTTACCACTATATTAATAAATTTTTAACTTACTTCATCCACAATATTTGTTTCAATATTCACAATATCAAAGGTTTGAAACTCGTATGAATTTGGTTAAATATTTCTAGTTTGTCATAAAAGAAAAAAGTTAAATAAATATTAAAAAATAAACTTTAAACTTAACTCAATTATATAAAATTTACATCCATTTATAAATTATAAAATCTCCTAATATTTCATAATAATAAAAGATTAAGATATTTTATATATAAATAGGTGCAAACCTTATTTTATAAGTCAATTTTATAAAGTTGAATCAGATTTAAATTTTAATTATAAATGATGAATATGTATATATTGTAGTTTTTGATTTGATAGACTAATCGAATAAATCTTAGAAGTTTGGTTTTTAGTTGAATCTTTCTTTCCATGTCCAAAATTAGGTAGTTTGGCATATTCAAATGAGTTTATTAACAAAAATTAAGAATACATCGAGATTTTTCATAAATATTTATGGTAGACAAAAATAAAAACTTAAACTAATTTCTCTGTTTTTTAAAATTAATTTATGCATAACAAAATAATATTGTTTTCAAAAATTGACGAAATGATGATGATAATTGAGAGGTAAAATATGTAATTAAGATAAATATATTAAGTGAAAATTAAGTTGAATATTGAAAATATAAAAAATATACAAACTGGGGGATTTATTGAAAAACTTGAGAAGAAAAAAAATTGTGAAGAAAAATATTGATCGAGTTGATTAAAGTAAGAAAGAAAATGATATGATGCATGCACAACCAAAACATGGATTGTGTTATGATACGTGTGTTCTTTCTTTGCGTGTTCCTTTGGTCAGAAGGGAATAATAGTGTATAGATTAGATTATGAATTGAACAAACAAAATTTTTCTGTATGGTCCAAATTCAACTATTTCTGAAGCATCTTCAAATGTGACGCTAAGGATTATGTTCGAATTGAACTTCAACCTCTATCTTCATGCCAATTTTGTTGGCATAGACATACCTTCTTTCATCTCGTTTGTTTGATTTTCCTCTTTTGTTTGGGTTATGGACCATTTGTTTTATGCAAAATAAATCTAAAAAAGCATCACTATATACTAACTCTGAAAAACAAAAGACTATACATATATACACACACACTTGATGTAGTAAATTTGCATTTTATCAAACTCTATATTTTAAATTTATTTATAGAATAAATAAATACTAAAAGGATTTCTGATACAACACTACCTACTCCACTCTTCCAAAAAAAAAAAAATCAATAGGAAAGTCTAACTACAAGATTAAGGTCGTAAGTGTCTCAAGGCCAAATGCTTAATAAGTTCCACATTCATCTCGTGCTCTTTGTTTTTTTAAAGTAATCAAATGGAAAAAATTTGTTTATATTATTTATAGTACAATTTGTAAATATGCATAGATATGTTCTGGTAATTTATTTCAGTTTCATTATTTGTTTAAAAATTTATAATAAAAAATATTTTACATTTACTTCGAGTTTCACAGAAATATAGCATTGAATGGAAAATAATATAGTATATGATCCATGAAAGGGATTTTTGAAAAATATAATAAGAGTAATAAAATCACGCATATAATTGAATTAATTCTTTTGATTTTTAAAAAATAATATTTTTATAATTTTATTATCTCATGCACATATTTTAATAATTTTTTATAGCTGGCTTGTGTGAATAAATTTTAGAATATGGTATCACTTTTGTTTTGTTTTATTTGAATCCCTATAATTAAAAACTTACAAAGAGGATGAAATGAAGAAAAAAAAATGAATTAATCTTGAAACAAATTCATGCTTAAGAGAATATTTATTTTATTTTATTTTTGGTTAAATTAGAGAACATTAATTTCTTATTGATAGTCTCTCTTTGTTTTCTTTCTAAGAATGACCGTATGAAAAAAATATTTAACAAATCAATTAATTACCTATAGCAAGGATTAAATTATGTTTATAAATTATTGTTTTTAAATAAATTCAATATTTATAAAATATATTAATAGTGCAAGAGAATGATTAAAAATAATACAGCAGACAAGATGTTGAATTACTCAACTATAAAAAACTTTAACTATAATAACTTTATAGTTTAGGAAATTATAAAAAAAAAAAGAGTAAATGAATTATACTACATTAAGTCTCAAATATTACTAAAATTCATCTAAAAACTTAAAATTTCTAAATAGTCTTGTACAAGACTTTTCTCATAATTAATTTGGAAAAAGAACTATGATTGGCCAAAAAATTTCAATCGTAGGCAAGTTTCCAAACTAGAAAATAATGGGATTCAGGCTTGTATATTTCACAATTGGAGATTTTATTTTCGAGGGAAAAGAACATCACTATGAATTAACAATATTTTTTTCTCCTAACAACAGATAAATTCAGAACTATTTCCCACCTTTAGTTTGTTTTGTGCAATTTCTTCACAGATAAATATAGTAAAGTAGGTTTTTGACACCACCATCTTCTGAATGAAAACTTTACTGTTCACTTTCTCTTGGCTACGGTGTCTGCACTGCACCATTGGCTATCAGAGACATTGGTATCTAACGCACTTTAGCTTTAATAAGGAGAATCTGGACACAGATTGTTACAATCTCATAGATTACCTTTAATAAACTTCTTGTTCCGCATATTTTTCTCATTTCAAAACGACAAAACCGGAAAATGTTGATGAAATGTATACTTTTTTGTGTGTATCAAGATAATTTCAATCAAAAGCAAGGGATTAATGATCCTTCATAATGTCGATACATAGATATAACTGAAACGAGTACAACTTCTCTCAGCCAAACCTTTATAAAAAGTGTTCTTAATTTCTTGTTTTTGTTACATACTGATTGACAGCTTTTACACACCCTTTCGAAAAAATCAACAACCCATCTAAATTATAACTTTTTCTTTTAAATTTTTTTAAAAAGATCCGCTTTCAATAAGCCCAAGTTGGTAATGATTATAGATTTGAAGTGGGTGACAGAGACTGGGAGAACTGCAAAGCCTAGTGACAACATTGATAAGATGGAAGCAAAGTCTTCTGTCTCACGCTTGGATATGGAATATATGCAAAGGCAGACTCAGATAAGAGGTTGTTGACAAGCACGTTGGTTGTTTTTTCTGGCTTCAAATGTAAACTAAACTCATAAGTGAATGAGAATGTGAATAATGATTGATCCAGTTAAGTAAGAACTTATTATATTGACGTGAATTTGAATACTCCAACTGATATGATGATGACTGTGTTTATGAATAAGTTCAAAGATCCGCAAATGCTTTTCTGAAGTATTAACAGTTGCTATGATCTTAAGGAGTTTTTGAGAAGATCATTTGAGCATATGAAATATTTTTCTCCCTCCCAGTGGATATGACTCTTCTCTTTTTTCTCAATTAGTGATAAACATTTCTTTTGTCGTACACATTTCAGCTTTAAGACTTTAGTTATGGCTTATATAGTTGTGACTTGTTATGACATGATCGATCATTAAAGCTCCAAAATGAAGATGTCTCATCACTTGCAAGTTGCAACACCTGGGTCTACGCATTTTCTTTTTGATGCTTCATTTTGTCGCTTTGCCTATATTGGCCGATATTCAACTAGTGTGAAGCCATTTTAGCTAGGTTGCGCATTCTTCTTTTTTAGCATAAACATGGAATTGGAAAGTGAAATATGAAAATCTATCAACTCACGGGGATAGAGTCAAAGGTTAATTATGTGGAGAGATTCACACACATTCCTTTCACTTAAGGCTCCAAAAATACTTCTTAGAGTATGAGATTGAGTAGATCAATTACTGATTTAGTACTTAAATCTGGAGACTCTCTTAATTAATGAGGTAGCTTTTAGGATTGGATTGTTTTATTATGTTTAAGTAATGATAATTAGTGTTTTCATTCTGGGTTATGTTTGGAAAAAATTTATTTATATACTGAATTAAGGACTAAAGTAATATTCATCGGTGAGTAGAGTTGTTTAAAAAAAATTCGATTTAATGTTTAGATTAACAGATATTTAAAAGGGTAACTATAAAAGTATTTATTGATAATAATAATATCAAACACATTATGTCTTATTTTATTTTATTTATTTTTTATTAATAAAATAATAATAATAAGATTCTCACGACGTTAATGCATTAAGTTACTTATTAATGTTTAAAAGAAATTATTTTATGTAATAGTTAGTTTTAGGGTTGAACTCCTCTTGTATATGTTTAAGTCTTTTAAGAGTATTCTTTGATTCTTTTTGAATTTGTTAAGTGAAATTTCTAAATGATACTATAATTTACTATAGATGAGTATCAATAATTATTCTATCATCTTTTCATTTAATTATATAATAATTAAATACTCAACTATCTTAAAATAATTATAGGATTAGATGAAATTGTCCGTGGGATAGGTTAAGCAATTATAAGAAAATAGCCTTAATTCATATTAGTTATAAACTCTCTTTAATTATTGTTATACATGCTATAATTTTATGTACGTGTTGCATTGAATAAGCTTAAATCTATTATTTGAAGATTTGTGTATGTGATTTTACTTCATTGAATAGGGTTTTGGTAATGTTGATTGACGCTTTTGTACATCAATTGATTTCCAACAGAACACATATATGAAAACTGTGCTTTTTGTTAAGAAAACTACACAAATTTTTAGAAAGGGAAAATTCAAAAATCTGCAATTTTAGTTTGCTTTGCTTGTGCTTTTCTACATCTATTTTCACTTTTCTGTATGTTTGGACATGATTTTGGGCAAATCAATTGTGAAGTTTTGTTTCTCACATTGAAAGGATCATGATGATACCTACTGTAGAATTCATTTTGAATTGAAAAATTGATTATTACTAACCTTAATTCAGCTTTAGCTTCAATGTAAACATGGATAATCTAGATAAAACCTTTTCTCCCCTCCCCACTCCTCCAAAAAAATTTAAAATTTCCAACCCAGTAGGTTTATGTGAACCAAAATGTTCTACAACATTTAGTGACGACAAAACCCATAAAATCTTTTTGTTATGTGTAATGATTGTTGAATTGGATCTATCCATAGATCATAGGGTACTATATTTTTTTCGTGCAGTTCAAAGTAGAAATTTGCCTAGTCAACGAATAAATATTTAGACTTTGAAATTACCTTTCTCTTCTTTAAAGGAGTTATTGCTAGAGTTTTGCTCTTATAAGATGGAATATATGATTCTTTGTCCTTTTTATTTGGTGGGAAGAGGTGGATTTTGGTGATTTACATGCTACAAAAACTCTCAATTTTATTGGTTATTCTAGTTCCTTTTGGAAGAAAAAGGAACCTAATTTTGTGCCTTATATTGGAATACTAAAGCAATCTCTCTATCAAACCAATACATATATACACACCACACTAAGTTTTATATGAAAAATAAATTGTATGTTGATATGCTCTTGTATCTTGTTATGGTATGTTAATGTGGTTGATGTGTTGCAATGTATATTGGATCCTTGGCTAATTGAGTGATAAGAAACTTGTGTTGAAATAAATAAGCGTTGGAGAATGTTTTTAAAACTTTATTTTATTTTTATATCTCATCATATTAAGACTTGTTTTTATAAATTTTATTTAGGATTTAAGGTTTAGATTTTATAAAACTAGTTTATAAGGTGAGCTATCAATTCATGCGTGGGACTATCTATTTATGAATAGTTTGGATGGTCTAGCCAGTGATTTGATAAGTCTAACAAACTTTTGATAAACTTTAGATAATTGTGATATCATATTAATAAGTAAATTTTAAGTTTAATTCAACCTTATAAAACTTGACTTATAAGGTGAGGTGAGGTTTGCATTACCTATATGCTATGAAATATTCTTAATTTTAACCGATATCAAATCTCCAACATTGTATTTTAAGACATATAAATAATTATTATATAATCCTTTTCACTTTTTTTATATCAATTTTTATTCTTATAAACTATAAAATTTATTAGTTCTATATTAAACTATAATTAACAGTGTAATTTCTTAAAAGAAACATTTATATTATAATTCATCTTTTCATTAAATATATTTTTATTAATATTTTGATAAATTGTTAGTAATGTAATTAATATTGTATAAAATAAAATTATAAATACATTTGTACAATATTTGATATGTGCGCATTTATGACTTTTTTAGTCTCAAAATAATTATAATTAAATTATTTGCACCCATATTAATAGTAACAATAAATTTTATTTTTAGAAACAGTTTTTAAAAATAAATCTAATATTTCAGTAAATACATTATTTGAATTTGTTGGAAAGAAAATATTAATATATTCTTTATGAGACAAATTAGAAAAAAAATAATTAATAACTCTTTAAAAATTAAGAACACTATTTAAACTATAATTAAAAATAAAATAAAATTACACCCATTTTAAAGTGAAAAGAAAAAAAAGAAAACCCAAGTTTAAATTCGCTGTAGTGAGTTATGTTTCCTCCCTGCAAACTATTGTTGATTGGTGTTAGGGTTTAATGGCTGCAACCATAAATGTTAAAAATATAATATTTCAATTTAGTTTAATTTATTTATTTAAAAAATTAAATATAAAGTGATTGTATGGGAGATATATTTATATTATCTAATAGTTTTTTATAAAACACAGTTTAATAAATTTATTTTTCAGATTATCGTGATATTATTTTGATGGTCATACATAATAAATTTCAAATAAATTAGACAGTAATATATATTACAAAATAATTTTATTCACTAATGATTCAGCATTGAATTCACTTCCGCCATTATTTTTTTTTCTCTGGTGAAAGTTGAATGTTAGAATAAACATTGTGAAGTTATAGGAAATATGCTATACTATAAACAATTTTATTATAGTATAAATATTTTATATCAATATATTGATAACTATTATTCGTATAATTAATATATAATGTTAGTTTTGTTAGTTAAACAAATAATATATTTACGAAATACATCCTAATATATACTTATCATGCATAAGTAAGTATATAATTTTATAGATTTGGATTCTCTTCTGTTCTTTTTGGTTGACATGAGAATTTATGGATTGTGGTTGGGTTGTGTCTAGGACAAGTTGAGATGATAAATTTGAAGTTGATTCAATTAAGATTTCATTTACAATATTTATGAGTGATAAAATGAAGTCAATCTATTTACAGAATATATTAATAATCTTTTTTTTTTTTTGAATTGCTTGAATTTAATTTTTTAAATTAAAACCCTTAAAAGATATTAAGAGGGAGCAGGTGATGAATACTGTAGTAAATAAGAGAAGATATATTTTTCATTCCATTAACGTGAGTAAGGACAAAATGCATACACGAAGCTGAGCCCGCATGTTTGCAATAAGGGTACAAATCTTATTCTTCAACTGTGCAGACATGGAGGACTCTGTACAAGGAACAGGATCCAACTGTTCTAGGACTAAAACGACAAAAACATTTAACTTTTTTCCCCTCAACTATATAATAATATTAATAAAATAGTTTACGTCGTTTATTTAAAATTAAACCTTTTATCTGCATAAAAAGGGTTACAAACCCATCTTTAATGTATTGACAACATGAATCCGAGGAAACATCCTTAATTAGTAAGACTGTAAAAGGATAAGCTTGGAGTTTGACATAAGGAAAAGATTTGTTGATAAGTAGTGAATTAATGAAATGATTTAAGCTTTGTAAGGCATGAAAAGTCTTAGAATTGTATGAAACCTGTGTCATGAGTACTGAAATGTTTAATTTTGGTGTGAAAGTTGTTTGGACAAACATGTGTGTGACACGTACATCCATTACCTTTATGTGAAAGGTATCTCTTTTAAACGTCTAATGTTAGGAGCCATTCATCCGTCTCCATTACCCTCACTCTGTTTTTGACTAAGTGAACACACTTTATATATATTGGATTTAAATGGATGATTTTTGACATGGAGCAAAAGAAAAATGATTAGGGAAAAAGTGTGGAGAGGTGGAGCATATGTAGGTGTTTGTGCTAAGAGGTCTAGCTATTAGGCTATGTAAGGTGGACATGGTGGTGGTTGTGGTGAAAGAATTAAAAGGAGATAAGGACTAACATGTGTGATGAAACAGAGTCTCATATGTGGGTGGATTGAAGATGAAAATAAGAGTAATTAGAAGCATATAATATAATTGGTTCTAAACATATGAGTCATTAGTTACCAAAAAGAGACAGAAATCTCATCCGATATTGGAAGATGACGTGTTAGCACGCTTTCTATCTTCTATTTACCACAATAAGTAAATAAATTTTTAATTAAGTTTTGAAATAGGTGGTGTTTCACTGGTACGATTCATCATATTTTTTTCAGTTACATTATCTCACTTTCAGATCATTTTTTTGGTGTGCTCATTCCACAAGAATTAGATTATACAGAATTTGTGAGGATTCATCAAAGTTCAGTTACTTGATTTCACTTTCAGATAACTTTTTTAACTAAAATCGTGTTCTCATTCCACAAGAACTGAATTATACAGAATTTGTGAGGGTTCATCATCATTTTGTAGGGAACGAATTCTGTGTAAAAAGCATGGAAAGAGTGTATATGCCCTATCACTTTCTCTGTTTATGAATTTTCTTGGGTTTCTTTATGAAAATGTTTCAATACTATTTAACTTCTTTCGTTTTTCAGTCTTTCTTGTGTTTTTTTGTTAGAGATGTTTGTAAGTATTTTTAATTGAACAAAACATCTAAAACAGTTTATTTTTAGTACTAATTTAATTTAAAATATTTGCAGAAATTATAGATATATTTACTTTTGTTTTTGTTTGTTAGAATATGAAGTTTGTTTTACCAACAAAAGATTATTGATTATAAGTTTGTTACTTTATATGTAAATATATTTACATCTAATAATAATAACAATAAACTAATATTTATTTGTATTATAGTCTAATGTGTTATTTTATTTTAATTTTTATATTTTATTAACAATTGATTTTAAGTTATTTGTTAGTATTTAAGTTAAAATATAATAACATAGTTATATTTAATTGTATATTTTTTTATTAATTTATTGAATTGTGATAAAATCTTTTATAAATTCATCAAATAGATTTTTCAACTTTTTTGTTAATAAAATATTTATTAGTGTAATAGTATGAATAAACAAACATTTGAATAAAATATATAAAATTTAATAAATAAAATATAAGTTAAAAAATTAATAAATAAATTTTTTAAAATTTAACAAAATAAAATATTTTATGGAACCTAATTTGTAACACCCAAACATACATCTAACTATTATTGGTACATTTTCATCGCAAAATAACAAGAAAAACAAGGTAAGCTAGTAAAAATAAAACTTTATAATATACACAATTCAATCAAAAGAGCAAACCAAATTATATGGATCAATCTCTCAATTATTCAATCTTCTTCAAATCCCAACATAAAACAATCACATAGATTCCACATGGATCTACACATCCAGGATATTTAACAAACAGAATAACAATTGACACTTTCCAGAATACTCATATTAAGTAAGTCCTACCAGATACTAACACTTAACCAAAGACTTAGATTACCAACAAATCCAAGCAAAGGGATCAGGGTAAGCTCAGTACAACCCAAATCGTGCATTTCATATGTCATGGTGTCCATGAACTCTCCCATCAACTTCTCACTATCTTAATATATGTGACTTAGATCATCAGTGAAGCTATGAGATATCTGTTACCACATAGGTATCAATACTCAATATACAAACAAACATTAGTCTCTACATTATCCCAAATGTATGTATTCAATTTCATACTACTTTCATCATACAATATCATTCAAAAGGCAATCCACAACATTCAAAATCCTATTTAATATAAAAAAAATACTAAAATATTAAACCATCAAAATCTAATATTTTTACAAGTTTAAGCAATATATAAACAAACATATCCTAAGAAATTGAATATTGGGACCACGTCCCCTCCACATTCAGATCTTCTAGACTAGGGTACTATCAAAAATTAAAGTTAGTTTCAATTACCTTAAATTTCTTATTCTCAAAGGGGAATCATCCAAAATCTAAGAACCTAGAACAAGTTATCCAAATATTACCAAATTTTAGTATAAGCTTAATCAAGTTGAAAAAGATATTTTTCTCAACTAACTCCACTAAGATTGATGACTAAATCATAGAGAAAAAACAGAGAATAAGGGATCTTTAGAGTAAAAATGAATTTATACTCTGTTTGAAAATATAATCGGGTGAAAATGTTATCTTTAAAATCTAAATAGTTGATACTTAAAACCTAGATGACTAATTAGATACCAACTTAGAAACTATTTATCAATAATAGAAACTAATTTAGATACCAATACTTTTGTCTCTAAAATAGTATATAATTTTATCAATATAGCAACTAATTATTTATTGTCTCTAGAATTGATTTTTATTTAATGATTTTCTTGTAGTGCATGACATTATCAGATTTTGGAATATATAATATATGGGGAAGATGGACAGCTGTTACTTAATAATTTTGAAAAATCATAATTAAATTTAAACTATATATATGTATGTATATATCATGATAAAATAAATATATTGTTAGATTTTTTTACTCGTTTATTGATGAAATGCGTGATAAATTTTTTATAAATTCACGCAATTTTATATTTTTAAATTAATTTATTGGTGCAATTTATCTCATATTTATAATGATGTCAACCCAAATTTTAACATACGAAAATCATATCACTTTGATCATGTATGACATTTGGATAGACACATGAAAGTAAATATTTTATATTATTAATTACAAGCCATGGTTGATCTTTGATAATTCATATAAATTTTAAAATTAATTATTTTAATATAGTTGAAGAATATTAAGAAGTGAATTTTAAGTTTAACTCAATCTTATTAATTTATAAAGTGGGATTTACACTCACTTATATATTATAAAATGTTGTCCTTATCTTTCATGGATGTGGGATCTTCAACACACCCACCACGCTAAGATTTGTCTCATGTGTAAAATTATATATTCATAGATGATCATCTCGCTATGATAAGTTCTAAATGATTATAATACTATCATATTAGAAGTGAATTTTAAGTATAACTCAATCTTATAGAACTAACCTATAATTATAGATTTGCACACATATATATACTCTGAAATGCCCTTATTTATATACTCTGAAATGCCCTTATTTATAAGCCGATTTACAATCTCAAATAGAACAAATATTGTTTCAAAAGAAATTGTGCAATAAATTCACTATAGACGTCCAATTTCGCAAAGGTTCCAAGTCTTTTTCAAATGTTATTTCAAATATTTTTATGTTTCAATTTAAATATATATATATATATATATATATATATATAATATTATATTTAAATGTCTTCGTGACTTACCTTTTTAATATCATATTTCATAAAATGTTTCCACTTGATGCAATTTCATTCTCAGTATCATAACGACTGAAATTCTCTAGTACATATTTTTAATTAAATTATAATAAAAAAATGTAAAAATATAGTTTTTGATTCTGATATTAATTATTATATAATTAAATTATTTTCATATATATAATTTCATTCAAAATAGAAGACTATTATGTAGTAATTAAGATCTTAGATCACTCAATGTGTTATCTCTATTCCTTCCGAAAAATGGTTAAAGAACTTACTCAGATTCGTTACACGCTTAATTCGTTAATGACTTGATTTTCTTGATGTATGAAAATGCTCCTAAAAGGATTCCCTCCCTAACCCTTTGGAAAGATTATAAAAAAAAAACAAACAAAAAATTGTCTACTAACTCCCTCAATGTTTAAAACTTTTATCTAAACAATTCAAAATTGAAATTATTTATTTATAGATTATTATATCCTTCATAAAGTTAGAAAATGATAAATTAATTTTAATATTTCTAAAATAATTCCTATCACTTTAATACATTTATAATCTAGTAATCATCACATTATATATCCTTACATTAAAATTATTATATAAATTACATGAGTTATTATTAAATTAAAAATAATTTAACACACGTTTACATCGATATATCAAGAAATATTTTAATAACAAATTTTGAATCACATATATTGTTAAAAACACATCTAACTTTTTTCATCCAAAAAATAATAATAATTTTCTCTAATATAAAGTTATTCTGGCATCAACTATTCAATATGTTAATCAAATTAATGATTGAGTTTTATCACTAATTCTAAGTATTTTATCAAAAAATATTATTTGAATGCATATTTTTGAAACTAAACATGTTTTTAGTGTAGAAACTAATTAAAAAAAATAGTAGAAGACAAAAAGTTGTAGAAACTAATTGAACGTAATAATTTCAAAACTGCTGAACTGCTTCTCACATTTTGATTTACTTCAATAATATATATATAATAAAATTATAATTACTGGAAGCTATAAAATAGGAATACTAATTGTCCTGTAAACTGACCATTAATGCAATACTAAAGGTAAATAATTTAAAAGTAATAAAATCTGAATTAATAATCAACATTTAAGGCTAATAAAATCTGAATTAATAACCAACATCCTCCCTTAATTCTGATTTGGAATAACCTTCATGCCCAACAGATCTCTTAACTTGATGAAAGCTTCGATTTTCAATAGCTTAGTGAAAATATTTGCAATGTGATCTTCTGATCTGCAATATTATTCCCCTTAAACTCAAACCTTTCTTATTCTTCATTCAAATTGTTTTTCTGAATGTTATCATCACCCACATTTTCAATATTTTTTTCAACAGTTACCACACTCTTTTGTATAAGAAGCAACTTCAATCCTCTTCACTGCACCAACCCATGTAGAGTTCTGGTTTGAAATACTTTTAGTCTCCCAAACAAAATCTTTTGCACTTTTACCCTTTGAATTAAAAGGATTTAAGAAAGACTCTGGCTTCAATGAGCTTGAAACATGATGATTAGACCATATATCCCTTTCAGATGATGCCTTGACAGCATTCCATTTACTGTCTTCTCCCAAATCAAAACCATATTTCCTACACTCTCATCAACAATAACAAAAGATGGAAGATACTTGTCATTGACCTTTGGTTCTACCTTTGTAAAATTATAATGGGTTTCTAATTTGGATTGTAATTCATTCACCTTTTCTTTTTGTGCCAAAAGCAATAAATGGAGTTCTTTAACTTGATTGACTCTACTTTCTTTTTCTTTCTCCATATCAACATAATTTTTCTTCCAATTCTGTAAACCTTCTTTCTAGGTTACCAAATTTTACTTCAACATTCTCCAATTGAGATACCAATCCACTCCTTTCATTCAGAAATTATGCTTTTCATTAATCAATAAATTGCACAATTCTTCCAAGCTATTTGATTTTTCCCTTCAACCTTCAAGCTCAATTTTGTCATCACAAAGGAACTTCTCCGACAATGTACTCTTTAAGTTGAATCTGAACATTCGATTCTTCGCCATCTCCACGTTTGCAAGTACTCGTCCATTTTTGTCCTTCAAGTGCAAAATCCGGTCTTTCATGAAAATCGAATAACCTTTCTCCAATAATTGTCCCATACTGAGAATATTATTCTTCAGATCAGGTACAAAATAAACATCATAGATGTACCTATGATCACCATTCTTCAATGTGATAAGAATTCGCCCTTTTCCAGTCACCGAAACGAACTTGCCATCACTGAATTTCACTTTAGTGCGAAATGAATCATCCAAATCTGCAAATAGCTCCTTCTGACCACACATATGATTCGTGGAACCTGTATCCAAATACCAAGTTTGATTGTTTGGAGTTTCATTTGTTGTGGCTACCATTAGTACTGCATGATCATCTTCATCTTGTTCATGATTACGATCTTCTTGAGCACAATGGACAACATGATTATCACCTTTTGATCTACACTCATTTGCATAATGGCCATGCTTATGGCAGTTATAACATTCCAATTTGATCTGCACTCATTTGCATAATGGCCACATTTATGGCAGTTATAACACTTCACATTTGATTTATTATACATGTCTCCTCGTCCTCCGCGACCACATCCTCCACGCCAAGAGTTATTTGAATTTGGATTGTGATTGGAACCAGTGTTGTTTTGCTCAGCGCCTCCATGATTCTGGCCACCACGACCTTTGCTGGAATAGCTACCACCACGTCCCCGTCCTCTGCCTCGTGAACTACCGTGTTTATAATAGGAGCTACCAATTGAGGCTTGTGCTTGTAAAGCCTGTTCAATTGGTTTTTCAAACTTATTGTTGAAGCTGAAGGAAGCTTCTTCCCAACCTTGGCTTAAAGTGTGTTTGATGAAGAAAATTGCTTCAGTACTTTATAGTTTTGTAAAAGGATTTAAGTGAATTTTGGTTTAGGCTTAGGAGGTGAGGAAGTGATGAGGCACCGATCTGTAATCGGTCATTGGGGGAAGTAATGAGGAACCAATCGGTCGTCGGTCATTGGGGAAGTATGAGGAACCAATCGGTCGTCGGTCATTGAAGGAAGTAATGAGGAACCAATCGGTCGTCGGTCATTGGAGGAAGTAATGAGGTACGATCGGTCATCGGTCTTTGGGAAAGTAATGTGATCAGTCATCAGTCTTTGAGAAAGTAATGTGGGACGATCGGTCATCGGTCGTTTGGAAAGTAATGTGGCACCGGTCGGTCATCGGTCATTCTGTTCTAGTTGCCTAAAGCAAGCTTAAACCAAGCACAAGGAGTGTTTAAAGTTTTCAAAAATGTTGTTTAAAGTTTTCTCAAAAAGTCTGAATACTGGACAAAAATAAATCTGTTTCCTGGATAATAAATAGATTTATTTTGGTTCTGTTATTCTTAACTGTTTTTCAAACTGTTTTTTGAAAAGTGGTTAAAAACTGGTTTCTTTAAATATAGAAGACTTCTCTTACACAAAAAAAATACAGTGCAATCACGTTTCAATCAGTTTCTGAGTGAGAAGAAGAATTCAAAGGCTTTTGTGAAAAGTTTTCAGAAGGAATTTCAAGTGTGCTTGTTCTAGGAAAACCTTGTGCTTTGTGAAGGTGCTGGTGCAGTTTTTGCAGCAGATTGAACTACTGGTTTGAGTTCTTGCATCTTCTTTTCAGGTGTATTTTTTTCCTTTCTCATTTGTTGTAAAGGTGGAAGTGTTAGTCACTTCTTGATAGGGTTTCTTGGAGTGCATGGTGTGCTGAAATAGGTGTTTTTCAGCCTTGTATGTGAGTGTTCTTGTAGGTTTCAAGAACTGCTGTATATGCTGTAATTGTTGTATGTGTTTAGTGAATTCCACCTTGGTGTAAGGTGAACTGGATGTAGCTCTTGATGAGTGAACCAGTATAAAAACTTGTGTGCAATCTTCTCTCCTTTCTTGCATTTATTTCTGGAATTTGAATTGATAACTGTCCAAAATAAATCTGTTCATTTGAAATTGAATCTGTTAATTCTGGGTTTAATAAGAACTGTTCTTCTCTTGGTTGAAACCTTCTTGCAAATATCTGAACAAGTGTGTTCTGCTGTTCCTTCCAATTGTGTAAAATCTTGTTTGATTAAGTTCTGATAGTACGAAGGTGATTTGGAAAAATAAATCTGTTTTATTTGAAATCAATCTGTTCTTTTAATCTCTGTTATACAGAAGTCAGTTCCTGTTGCAAAAATTTTTAAAAGATCAATTCACCCTTCCCCTCTTGATCTTCAGACCCTGCTTAACTCTAACAATTGGTATCAAGAGCAAGGGCTTGTAGGTTACTCAAGTTGTGCAGAAATGTCTGAATTCAAGATGCCTTTTGCTGAGGGAGCATCCATCAATAGGCCTCCTATGTTCGGTGGAGTCAACTATGCTTCCTGGAAAATCAGGATGAAGATTTTCACGGAGTCCATTGATATGGGCATCTGGGATGCTGTGGTGAGCGGACCTTTCATACCTATGCAGACTATGAAAGATGAAACTGTGAAGAAACCATGGTCCGAATGGAGTGAAGCTGAAAGGAAGAAGGCTCAATATGATTCTCTGGCCAAGAACATCATCACCTCTGCACTGAATATGGATGAGTTCTTTAGGGTGTCTCAATGTCAATCAGCTAAGGAAATGTGGGAGATACTGGAGGTAACTCTTGAAGGCACAGAAGATGTTAAACGGGCTAGGAAGCACTCATTGATCCAGGAATATGAGTTGTTCAGAATGCAATCTGGTGAGAGCATTGCAGATGTACAGAAACGATTTACACACATTGTAAATCATCTCACGGGTCTTGGCAAGGTTTTTGATAAGGAAGAGCTCAACATAAAGGTATTGAAATGCCTTGATAGGAGTTGGCAGCCAAAGGTAACAGCAATTTCAGAATCAAGGGATCTTTCCAAGATGTCCACTGCAGCACTCTTTGGAAAGCTGATGGAACATGAATTGGAGCTGAAAAGATTGAAAGACCAAGAAACTGTGGAGAAGAAAGTCAAAGGAATTGCCTTAAAGACCACCATGGAGCATGACACAAGTGAAGAAGAAGAAAAGAATCCTGAACAAGATGAAACCTTAAGCTTGCTCACTAGAAAATTCAGCAAATTCCTTAAAAGGAAGACTAGAGACAGAACACAGCAAAGAAAAAGGTATTCAAAACAGAATGATTCTAATTCTTCTACTTACACCTGTTTTGGATGTGGCAAACCAGGTCATATAAAAGCTGATTGTCCAAACAATCCACATAAAGAAAAATCAGCAAGCAAGAAGAATGAAAAAGGCAAGGGAAAAAGGGCTTACATATCTTGGGAGGACAATGATGTATCTTCAACAAGTGAATCCTCAAATGAGAGTGAAGAAGCAAATCTGTGCTTCATGGCAAATGATGAAGGTTCAACTTCAGACTCAGTAAGTAATTACTCAACTGATTCTGAAAATTATGATCAGCTTTTAATTGCGTTTAAGGAAACTCATGATGAAGCCAATAGACTTGCTGTCATGTGTAATAAGCTTACCAGAATTAATAAAGTTCTTGAACCTAAGGTAAAGGCTCTTGAGGAAGAACTAAACAAAGCTAAAACTGAGTTAATTAGTCTTGAATTAACCTGCCTGCATGCATCCATCAAAACATGTGAAAATTGTAAGAAATTGGAAAAACAGGTTGAATATCTTCTAAAGACTTTATCAAATTTCACAAAAGGAAGAGAAAATCTTGAAACATTGCTGGGTTCACAAAATGCTGTCTTTAATAAAAATGGTTTAAGATATAATCCTGGAATAAAGCAAAATGTTAAAAAGCTGTCCAGTTTTTTTGTTCCTGCCAAAACAGGTTTTTCTTCTTTTAACAGATTAAATACAGTATATACTGCATCCTGTTTCTACTGCATGAAATCTGGTCATACATCAAGAACATGTAGGGCTAGAAAATATCTTGTTCCTAAAGGCTTAGCCAAATGGCTTCCTAAGGAAAGGTATTAATCATGCTGGACCCTATACTAAGAGGGGTACCATATATGTAATCTGTTTTGCAGAAAAACAGCAGGAAAAATAAGTGGTACCTTGATAGCGGCTGCTCAAAACATATGACAGGTGATTTGGCCCAGTTCATAAGTTTGAAACTCAAAGCTGAAGGTTATGTCACATATGGGGACAACAATAGAGGAAAAATTCTTGGAAGAGGAGATGTTGGCACTAAAGACTCAACTATAATTGAGAATGTCCTATATGTTGAAGGCTTAAAGCATAATCTTCTCAGTATTAGTCAGCTTTGTGATAAGGGATACTTGGTTAATTTTGAAGCCAACACATGTACAATTTCAAATCAGAACTCTGGTAAGGTGCTGTTCACAGGGAAAAGGGTAAACAACATCTATCTCCTAGACATTGTTAATAACAATTCTAAAAATGAATGCTTGTTGTCAAAAAATGATGAGTCTTGGCTATGGCACAGGAGGTTGGATCATATCCATACAGATCACTTGAATAAATTGTTGTCTAAGGATCTTGTTTCTGGTCTACCAAAAATATGTTTTAAAAATAACAGGTTGTGTGATGCATGTGTAAAAGGAAAACAGATTAGAACCTCTTTTAAATCTAAAGGTATAGTTTCTACAAATAAAATTCTGAATGTATTGCATATGGATTTATTTGGACCATCTAGGACTGCTAGCCTTGCTGGAAATTATTATGCTTTGGTGATTGTTGATGACTTTTCTAGATATACTTGGACTCTATTCATTGCTTCTAAAAATGATACATACAAAGCTTTCAAGAAATTGGCAAAGGTTTTAAACAATGAAAATGAGAACTGCATAAAACAGATTCGTAGTGATCATGGGGGAGAATTTCAAAATGCAAAATTTGATAAGTTTTGTGAAAAGCATGGCATAACACATAGCTATTCTGCTCCTAGGACACCTCAACAAAACGGTGTGGTTGAAAGAAAGAATAGATCTTTGGAAGAGTTAGCAAGAACTATGTTAAATGAATCAAATTTACCAAAGTATTTCTGGGCTGATGCTGTTTATACTGCTTGCTATGTGCTTAACAGAACATTGATAAGACCTATTCTTAAGAAAACCCCTTATGAACTGTACAAAGGAAGAAAACCTAGCATTAGCCATCTTAGAGTATTTGGGTGCAAATGTTTTATTCTAAATAATGGTAAAGATAATCTTGGGAAATTTGACCCTAAATCTGATGAAGGTATACACCTTGGTTATGCTATAAATGGACATGCTTATAGAGTCTATAACAAAAGATTGCTTGCTGTAGAAGAGTCTATGCATGTGGTGTTTGATGAAACAGATTGTTCTATACCGAAATCTGTTTTGGATGAATCTGGTGTGGATGATTTAAGAATAATTCTGCAGAAAAATCAATCCACTGAATTTGATACAACTAATCCAAATGCTGTCAAAGAGTCTGTTGTGAATGCAGGGTTGCCTAAGGAATGGAAGACTCCCAAGGATCTTACTCTTGACAATGTAATTGGAAAACTAGAGAAAGGAGTCTCAACCAGAAATTCTCTCAACAATTTCTGCAGAACAGTAGCTTTTGTGTCACAGATTGAGCCTAAAAGCCTGGAAGAAGCACTACAAGACAGCAATTGGATAACAGCAATGCAGGAAGAACTGAACCAGTTTGAATACAATGAAGTGTGGACCTTAGTTCCAAGAAAGCATGAGATGAATATCATAGGAACCAAGTGGGTGTACAGGAACAAGCTGGATGAACATGGAGCTATCACTAGAAACAAAGCAAGGCTGGTTGCTAAAGGATACAACCAAGAAGAAGGTATTGATTTTGGTGAAACCTATGCACCAGTAGCACGCCTTGAAGCTGTCAGATTACTTCTAGCATTTTCCAGCATCAAAGGCTTCAAATTGTTTCAAATGGATGTTAAAAGTGCATTCCTAAATGGGTACATAAATGAAGAGGTGTTTGTTTCCCAGCCCCCAGGCTTTGAAGATTACAAAAATCCAGAACATGTGTACAAGCTTAAGAAGGCCTTGTATGGACTAAAACAAGCACCAAGGCAATGGTATGAAAGGTTAAGTGAATTTTTGCTTTCTCAAGGCTATAACCGTGGTAATTCTGACAAGACTCTATTCATTAAGAAGAAAAGGGAAGATATTATCCTGGTACAAGTGTATGTAGATGATATAATCTTTGGGTCAACCAATGAGGAAATGTGTGAAGCTTTTGTCAATACAATGATGAGAGAGTTTGAGATGTCAATGTTGGGAGAAATGAACTTTTTCCTTGGCCTGCAAGTAAAACAGCTCAAGGATGGAATCTTCATTAGTCAAGAAAAATACTGCAAAGAGCTGCTGAAAAAATTTGATATGGATCAATGTAAGGCAATTAGCACTCCTATTTCAACAAGCTGTCAACTAGACCAAGACTGTGCAGGAAAACCTGTTGACCAATCCAAGTTCAGAAGCTTAATTGGATCCCTGTTGTACTTAACTGCCAGCAGACCTGATATTATGTTTGTTGTATGCCTATGTGCCAGATATCAATCTAATCCAAGGGAATCTCACTACAATGCAGTCAAGAGAATTCTGAAATACTTGCAAGGGACAAAATCTGTTGGACTATGGTATCCTAACCATGTTTCCTTATACTTAAACTGTTTTTCAGATTCTGATTTTGCAGGGTGCAAGGTTGACAGAAAGAGCACTAGTGGAACATGTCACATGCTAGGATCAAGCCTGATTTCTTGGCATTGCAAGAAACAAGCTTGTGTTGCCCTCTCTACAGCAGAAGCAGAATACATTGCTGCTGGAAGCTGCTGTGCTCAAACATTATGGCTAAGGCAACAGCTAAGTGACTATGGAATACTGTTAAACAAGATACCTATTAATTGTGATAATATTAGTGCCATAAACCTGTCTAAAAATCCTGTGTTACATTCAAGAACAAAGCACATAGAGATTAGACATCATTTCTTAAGAGAAAATATAGCTAATGGTATTTGTGATATTAAATTCATTAGTACTGAGTTTCAATTGGCTGATCTGTTTACAAAACCTCTGGCTAAAGATAGGTTTTATTTCTTGTTAAACGAATTGGGTATTATCAGCTTAAACTGTTCACTGCAGTGATATTTTAAATCTATAACATGTTATTTCTCTGGTTAATCTGTTTATTTCTGTGCCTAAAATATACATAACTAGGAAAGAGAAATTATACATGCACCTTAACTGCTTTATTGCTTTGACCAGCAGGTTTATGGCTGTTCTGTCTGGATATTCAAACTGGTTTGACTAACTGTATGGAAAGCTATTTCTCACTAAAAGCTAAAACACTTTTTCAAAATGATTTTGCCTCTTTCCAAAAACTGAAATTGCTGCAGGAATAAAATCTGTACTGACTCTGTGTTTTTGATTTGTTTCTTCTTCACACTCCAACTCTGCTAAGCATTAATACAATCTGTTTGATTCTATAAATAATGGTATTCAAAACCTGTAGTTCACACATTCAACTTCTGCATCATTGGTATACAAAAGGAAGAAATCCCGTGAGCAGAAGAATAACACTCAAGGTATTTTAGAGAAATGGTTCGATGGTGATGCTGAAGCCATGACCACTTACTTACATGAGATAAGTAGAAAACAGGTAAATGTGCCAAAGATTCTCGAGTTTTCATGGATGAAGAGTGAAAAGCTGACTGAACCCAAAGCACTTCTCAAGCATCAGAGATTGAAGCCATTTCTTGAAATGACTGGCAACATCTATCCAGATCTAGTGAAGGTATTCTATACCAATCTGACCCTTGATGGGAAAAATTTAATTTCCCACGTAAAAGGTGTCCAAATAAAAATAACAAGTGAAGTTTGGAGCAACATCGTTGGATTCAAGTATTCAGGCCTCAAGGTGGGAAAGGGAAACACAACCATGATTCAAGAATTCAATAAAATTCAGTTCTACACAAGCTGCATGAGAGATAAGAATCAACACATAAACAGGTTTCATGCAGGTAATCTGAACCTAACTCCTAGGTTTCTAGCCTATGTTATTGCATGGCAACTGACACCTAGGGGAAGTAATCATGCTACATTACATGAGGAAGACCTCATTTTACTCTACTGTCTCATGCATCGCATAAAAATAAATTGGGTTTGTGTAATGACAGAGCATATGCTCAAATCCAAGAGGCTATCTGATTACAGATTTCCCTATGCAATTTTCATTTCAAAATTAATCGATTGTTTTGAGATTGACACTACTAATGAGAGAAACGAGCCAATCAAAGCAATTAGTGAAATCGACAACTCTATGCTCATGAAGATGGGATTCCTCAAGGAAGGTGAAGAGTGGGTTTTTAAAAGGACAACAGGTCCTAGAATGGAACATGGTACGTCCAACCACAACAACAATGATGATGAAGAACCTGTTGTTCCTGTGGAAGATGACAATGTTCATGCTGATCATCAACCGAATCATGATGACTTGGATGCTACAGAAAACAATGCACTGGTTGCATATCATTCTCCCGAATTCAGAGGTGAACCTTTGTCTAGTTTTGAAAGGCAAGTACTGCATCGACTTGACAATCTTTCAGAAGACCAGAAAGCCTACTTTGAGATGACTCAAGCCAGGTTCCAGCATCTAGATTATCAACTCGAGGGAGTACAGGAACAACTGGCTGAGCTTTACTACAGGGAATAGTTTTCTTTCTTCCCAATATTGTCTTCTTATATCTGTTGAACATTATCCTTTTATTTCTGTTTCATCTCTATTCTGGAATGTATTCCCCTCTTAAGGACTTTATGAACTATCATGTATGGCTATTATATGCTTCTGTTTTTATTTGATCCCATGCTGTTTGATGAATCCAAAGGGGGAGAAAAATAGCTGATCTTATAAGCTGCAGTGGTATAGGGAGGTATATATATTCTCTACTCTTCTCTTATTCAATATTCACTTTAAATATGTGTATTGTGGAATCAAGCTTTGTACAGGTATTGATCTTTCTTCAAAGCAATCGAGCTATGGGGATTTGTCTCCATCAAACAGGGGGAGATTGTTGAAGCTGAAGGAAGCTTCTTCCCAACCTTGGCTTAAAGTGTGTTTGATGAAGAAAATTGCTTCGGTACTTTATAGTTTTGTAAAAGGATTTAAGTGAATTTTGGTTTAGGCTTAGGAGGTGAGGAAGTGATGAGGCACCGATCTGTAATCGGTCATTGGGGGAAGTAATGAGGAACCAATCGGTCGTCGGTCATTGGGGAAGTATGAGGAACCAATCGGTCGTCGGTCATTGAAGGAAGTAATGAGGAACCAATCGATCGTCGATCATTGGAGGAAGTAATGAGGAACCAATCGGTCGTCGGTCATTGGAGGAAGTAATGAGGTACAATCGGTCATCGGTCTTTGGGAAAGTAATGTGATCAGTCATCGGTCTTTGAGAAAGTAATGTGGGACGATCGGTCATCGGTCGTTTGGAAAGTAATGTGGCATCGGTCGGTCATCGGTCATTCTGTTCTAGTTGCCTAAAGCAAGCTTAAACCAAACACAAGGAGTGTTTAAAGTTTTCAAAAATGTTGTTTAAAGTTTTCTCAAAAAGTCTGAATACTGGACAAAAATAAATCTGTTTCCTGGATAATAAATAGATTTATTTTGGTTCTGTTATTCTTAACTATTTTTCAAACTGTTTTTTGAAAAGTGGTTAGAAACTGGTTTCTTTAAATATAGAAGACTTCTCTCACACAAAATATACAGTGCAATCACGTTTCAATCAGTTTCTGAGTGAGAAGAAGAATTCAAAGGCTTTTGTGAAAAGTTTTCAAAAGGAATTTCAAGTGTGCTTGTTCTAGGAAAACCTTGTGCTTTGTGAAGGTGCTGGTGCAGTTTTTGCAGCAGATTGAACTACTGGTTTGAGTTCTTGCATCTTCTTTTCAGGTGTATTTTTTCCTTTCTCATTTGTTGTAAAGGTGGAAGTGTTAGTCACTTCTTGATAGGGTTTCTTGGAGTGCAAGGTGTGCTGAAATAGGTGTTTTTCAGCCTTGTATGTGAGTGTTCTTGTAGGTTTCAAGAACTGTTGTATATGCTGTAATTGTTGTATGTGTTTAGTGAATTCCACCTTGGTGTAAGGTGAACTGGATGTAGCTCTTGATGAGTGAACCTGTATAAAAACTTGTGTGCAATCTTCTCTCCTTTCTTGCATTTATTTCTGGAATTTGAATTGATAACTGTCCAAAATAAATCTGTTCATTTGAAATTGAATCTGTTAATTCTGGGTTTAATAAGAACTGTTCTTCTCTTGGTTGAAACCTTCTTGCAAATATCTGAACAAGTGTGTTCTGCTGTTCCTTCTAATTGTGTAAAATCTTGTTTGATTAAGTTCTGATTGTACGAAGGTGATTTAGAAAAATAAATCTGTTTTATTTGAAATCAATCTGTTCTTTTAATCTCTGTTATACAGAAGTTAGTTCCTGTTGCAAAAATTTTTAAAAGATCAATTCACCCCTCCCCTCTTGATCTTCAGACCCTGCTTAACTCTAACAATTGTCATTCATCTGCTGCTCACGCGCTTGTAGGGAACCGGACAATAACCTTACTGTCATTGTTGAAATGTCATTGGCCTCTTCAATTGCGGCAACAACATGTTCAAATCTAGGAGTTAAAGACCTCAAAATCTTCTTCACCTTTGTCTACTCCGAATGTGTTTCACCATTAGTCTTCGTCTGATTTGTCAAGGCAAGAACTTTATTTATATAGACATCAACAGTCTCTATGGTTACTATCTGCAGCAGTTCATATTAGTATCTTAGGGTTTGAAGACGCACCCTCTTGATCTTGTCATCACCTTTATAATTGGTTGACAAAATGTCCAAGTCTCACTTGCAGTTGTTGCTCCTTCTATCTGTTCAAACGTCTCGTCATTCATCCCTTGATGCTACTCGTTGCGCCTCAGTTGCATTATCAGCTAATGTAGACACTCCACTCTCAACGACATCCCATAACTCATGATAATCAAACAAAACTATCATCTGCACACACCACCAATTGTAATTTTTTCCATCAAAGATAGGGACTGATAATTGGGTAGAGTTAATGATAACAGACTGGCTCTGATACCAGCTGTAGAAACTAATTGAAGAAAATAATAGAAGACAAAAAGTTATATTGAACATAATTGCAAAACTATTGAACTGTTTCTCACATTTTGATTTACTTCAATAATACATATAATAAAATTACAATTACTGGAAGCTATAAAATAGTTTAAACTGACCATTAATGCAATACTAACTATAAATAATTTAAAGGTAATAAAATCCGAATTAATAATCAACATTTAAGACTAATAAAATCTGAATTAATAACTAACATTTAGTAGTTAATTATATTATTTTAAATTATTTGTTTATAAAGGAGTATTTCAATTTGGTTTCAATTGGCAAGTAAAAAGTAATTTATAATTAAACATTTGATAAGCTATTGGTCTTATATCTAGATTGAAAGTTCTGATATGAACGTCTAAAATTAGTGAATTTTTTTATAGTACTCGATTTTTAGATATTATATACTACTTTATTTTATTTGAAAGTGGTATTTTTATTATTTTATTATTTACCCATATACTTTAATCATTTAAATAGTTAATTGAGGAATACAATGCTATGTTTGATGTTATATTTTAGTTAAGTTTTAATTGAACTGTCAGTTTTTATAATCTTGTATTTAAGTTGAAATAACTACATCAAATATAAAAATGTATTATCTTTTGGTATTGAGAGTGTTAAAAAAATGCTCCTGTGAAGTTCTAACTATACTATAATATTATTGACAAATAATTGTATGAAATTCAACAAAATTATGCTTTTAAATTCTAATATGCATTTAATTTCCAGTATCCCATATAAAAGAAATGTTAAAAAATAGTGTTTTCATGTACCATTAACAATTACAGATACAAGTGCTATTAAATTTTAATCAATTAAGAGCTATTTTTTAATATTTAATTATTATTATTATTATTATATTTTTAAATAATAAATAATTTTCAATCAAATTTTGATTTATTTAATAAATATTTTTAATCTCATATTATAAAAAATATTAAATAAAAATTAATTATAAAAATAAAATATAATTAATCATTATATCAACTAAATTAAATATTATTTTAAAAACTTAAAAAAAATTATTGATATTTAAATTTTTTTATTATTAATAAATAATTTATAATTTATTGATAGTTAATTAAATATTAACAGTATCTAATTTAGTAAATATAGTGATTAATTATTTTTTATTTTTAAATAATTTTTATTTATTAATTTTTTTATAATATATATATATATATATATATATATATATATATATATATATATATATATATATATATATATATATCCCGTGAAGTGACTTATGCATTAGTTACCAGTATAAAATAAATAGGATTTCAAGAAAGTGATATTATAAGCTCAAAAATTTTTAAAAAAATAATTGATAGTATAAGCTCAAAAAGAAGTTAGGCATTTTCTGAACTCTGTCGTGTTTTAAATTCTTTTTTTTCCCTTCATACCTTCTAACTGCATATCTATAATAATTGTAAAAAGTGAGTTTTAATTTTTTTTTAAAAATTAAATAATTCTAAATGAAGCATATTTTTATGTTTTTAAAATAATTTCAGTTGCTCCTCTACTCTTACATATTTTCATTTTAGCCACAATATCTTTATTCGTCTCCCAGTGACGTTTAAGAGAGCAGTTTCATCATTTGAACGTGTGTGAGATAGTTGATGAGAGAATTGGTTGTATTCAACATTTTCCAATGCAAATTTTTATTTTTTTTAATTTTGTATTCCATTTTTGAACCTCATTAAATTTTTTCTGAGTTTTGTAGTTTCCGAAAGAATAACTAAAAATTTATAATAATAAAATGTTGCTTCGCTGAAACTAATAATAAAAGTAAACTTTTTTTAAAATATCTTTCTGTCTTCCAATTTTTTAATATTCAAAGAGAAATAATTTATTCATGATGACATTTTACTAACTTTTCTTTTATAAAAAAATTTATTTGAGACATCTTTTGAGTTTTTAGTTTTTTTTATTTATATATTTTTTATGAAAGAAAAGTTAATATAGATTAAACATTTTATTAATTTTAATTTATGTTTCGATTAAAGGGTATTGTTGAAATTAGAAACAAATAGAAATGCAGAAATGCAGGATTGGACTTTTTTTTTTCATTTTGATTAGGTAATGACCAACCACTTAACTAATCACTCAAGGCCTTTTCTTCCTAATCATGGGATGCTGGAAGAAATGGCCATCACTTAATAACAGTTAGTTTTTGTTCCGTCTAAACCCAATAGAGGTCCACGAAACTGTGAGTTTTTGTTTTCAATTTAAGCCCAATTCAGAAGCCCTTAACACTACTCAAACTCTGATGAAGCATTCGCCAACTCAATCTCCATTTTATCACCTTCAATTCAATCAATAATCATATACCATAACGTAATTTCAATTTTAAAACATGAATCCTGGCCCAAAGTTTTTCATGCTTAGAGTTGCAGCATATAGAGATGGCAGTGCATCGGTATCTCTGACTGATAAATAATATTTAGTGAGAATGACAAATTGTTCAGACTTGAACCACTGTAACATTGATTTTGTATAAATGGGACTGAATAGGAAATTTGAAGAACACCCATATGCACTAGATGGACATACTGAAAAATTAATGAATTGTGTTCTAAAATTGTAATTTTTTTTCACTGTGTAGTGCATCCTTCATTGACCTATTCTGCTTAAATACACTTTTTTTTTTCATACAATTCATATCTAATATATTTGTAACTTTCTATTGCTCTCAATTAATAGCAGTCTTTGACCAAATTTTTTAACATGTAAAAGAGGAGAGAAAATAACTGTTTTACTGCATTAAAAATAGGGTACAAGCACTTGTGTAACAAACTAACTATGGTAAGATTAGGTAATGCATGATTAAAGAAAGCTTATTAAACTAATTGTACGTAGTATAATTCTCAAGTATTGTATTACTTTGAGTTACCAAATAAAATAGTAATAATTATTATTACGCGAAAATACATGTGATGCCGCGCACATGTATATTTATATTTTTATTAAATTAAAATATATATAATTTTATTATCTTTATGAATAATTAATTAAAAAACAACAAAATTTAATATATATATATATATATATAATTTTATAAAAATAGTATTAAAAATTATATAACTATTATTTTTAAAAAGAGAAGTTATTTAGTTATTTTAAAATAAAAAAAATTATTTAATTATTTATTTTATTAAATTAATTATTTTTATTTATCAATGGGTAAAATTGTTTAATTAAAAATAGGTATAAATAATTTTTATAATTTTTAAAATAATTTTTCTCATAGTATTTTTATATAAGTAGTTATTTTAGTTTAAAAAAATAGTTACTCAAAAAGTAAAATTTTAAGAATTTGTGTACAATAAAATGTTTTTGCATGACACTGGTGTGGATAAGTAGTACTCCTTTGTTGGTCAGCCCTTTTTCTCTTTCTTCCTTGCTCTTTTATCCTTGGGCTTTTCTCTTTGAACTGCTAGCTTTTGTTCTATCAATAAAAAAACAAAAGGAAAAGAATCGAACCTCATTTTCTCTTTTGACATTCATAACTATTTTAATCTTGAAAATTAGTTTCTCGTTTCTTTTTTAAAGTTACGGACATAAAGCTGATGAGTTTTTTGTATTTTCTGTCATTATTACTTTTGATAACTTTATGAACTCATACTACAAGTTGAAATTAAATTATACAAAATGTTGTTTGCAAATTGCAACGACTTGATGACTTTTAATTTGATCATGTTGTAATTCAGAGTCTGGTCTCCAACATGCATAGAACATCATACGTTACACATGAATAAACTTATACAACACAACAATTTTTGTATTGAACACAAGTTGAAAACGAGATGTAAAATTTGGAACAAAAACCACAAAAGAAAGAGTTGTGGTGCGGCAAGTAAAAGAGGGACGGTTTTGGTGTGTCACAAACAAGGACCTAAGTGGGCGCCACCAGACCTTCGTTAAGTCTTGCAGTTAGTACCTTCCTCAGAATTTTGCCTGAGGCTGCTTTAGGAATAGAGTCTGTGAAGAAAACCCTACCGATTCTCTTGTAAAATACCACCTGCCACAAACACATCCCCATAAATTCAATTACAACCACAAAAATATAACTCACATATACTTCATTCACATGTTCGATAACAGAACCTGTTGTGAAATGTATTGCTTTATTTCATCTTCAGTGATCTCAGAACCTTTTGATCTTACGACAAATGCAACAGGAATTTCTCCGGCAGCTTCATCTTTCATGCTGAAACCAACGTTACATGTTAATTACTATTAATTATAACTGTGTATATTTTCTGAAAATAACTATAACGAGACACAATAAAGCAAACATAAAAGTTTACCTAAAAAAACATAAAATTCAGACATATACATCTTAGGAGGTTTTTTAGGGTTTGAATGTTGAACTTACGGTACAACGGCAGCTTCAGAGATGTTTGGATGGGCAATTAACAATGCTTCGAGCTCAGCAGGAGCTACTTGGAACCCTTTGTATTTTATCAATTCCTTTAACCTATCAACAATGAAGAGTTCGTCATCATCGTCGATGTAACCAATATCTCCTGTGTGGAGCCATCCATCTTTGTCTATAGTTCTCTCTGTAGCCTCTGGGTCGTTTAGATATCCTACAACCACAAATTCAACTTTGCTAAGAAAAAAAACAGAGTTTGATATCTTTAGAATATTATATTACATTATAACTTGAGAAAGAAATTTGATTGATCAAATTTCCATGGCAATTGTAAAAAGTAACATTTTTCAAAAAAATATTATTATTTTTATAAAACATTACATTAGCCTAGTTAAATTAAATTAGGTTTATAGAGTTTTTATTTGATCAATTACGACTTTTTACTCAGACAAGTGTTTGTCGATCACCTACTTCATAGTATCAAATTTTATGCGAAAGTTGACGTAACTCTATTTGTAAGGTGTGGAGCATAATAAGTGGATTACACGTCCTACATGATTGAATAATTGTGACTAGTTTTTGTTGTTGTTGAAAAGTAACTGTGACTTTGGACCTTGTAATTTCGTCTCTCTGGGAAAACCAGGTAAATGGGGTAGGTGAGGATGTGGACTTCCAGACTTCTAAACATTGCTTTGCTGCCATCACTTTCCATTTCAACGTAAGCATATAATTTTCCTCACCTATCAACTTGTTTTCTGAAATGCTTTTATATCAATAACTTCAAAAATATTGATAGAGTTTTTTACGTGCTTTTTTAAAATATAAATAACACTGTTTAAGTATTTTTATGGTATGAAGTACTTCAATAATCTAGAATAAAAACTAAGAGAAATATTCTCTTTAGAATTCTTAGTTTATATAATATTGTAAAACTACAATATTAAAATAAAAAACTTATTTAACCAAGAGTTCAGCAACAAGAAAAACTTACTTAATTAAGAAAAAATATATTTAGCAGAGCTTTTCTGAGCACGTATAGGAAATTAAAACCATACAATATTTAAGTAATTTTTAATAAATATTTATGAAATTTAAATAAATTCATTATTTTAAAAACTAAAATGGACTTATTTCTTTAAAATATTTCTCATTTAAATAAAACTGGGAATTATTTGATTTAAACGCGTGATATTTTTTTATAGGACGACTGATTTGATCATGAAAGGTTAAATTGAGTTGACATGATATTTTTATTTATTTATTCTTTACGGATATTCTTTATAAAGATGATTTATTTAAATATTAAAACATCTTTTTGATAAAAATAATACGAGTTATTAAAGCTTCTTCAAATAGAAAACACAATTTAATTTTGGAAACTTCTTAAACGCACAAAATTTACTAGCTTAAAAACAAATTAAAAATCAGGAAATAATTTTAGTTCTACCTAAAATATGTGGCAGCTATAAAAGAGTAAACAACAGGAGAAAAAATGTTTGAACAAAAAATAAAAGTGTTGAAAAAATTAGCATGCAAGAGTGATTGGGCACGTGAAGATATGTGATCGGAGTCTGCTTTAATGGAGTGGAAGAACCAGAATAATGATGTCAGTGTCAGCGTTACCAATTCTAGATAATAAATTATTAATTAAGCTCTCTAAAATCATTGTCATGGTTTGGTGCCTGATAAAAGCTACTTTTACGTGAGCCGTTGAACTCTTCTGGAGTTCCCACTTTGAATTTGTGGAGCCATATAATAAGTATCATAGTTATATATATTCTGTTCATACCAACCAATCTTTTCTTCCACCCAACTCACAACCACCCCACTTACACCCCTTTTAAATAAAAAAGAAATATATATATATATATATAGCAAAACATTTTAATTTTTAAAATATAAAAATTCACTTAATATGTCATTTTAATTTTTAAAAAAGGTAATGCATATGTAATACTTAGGTTGATATAATCAATATTCTTAACATCTCATTAAGGTTTAAGGTATTAGTAGCCAAACATCTAACGGGGAGAGACAACCGAACATGAAAAGTACAATGATGAAGATGATTACCAAGGATTAAGTCCTCTCAGCCAACCTGCTATTCTCAAGGAAAGTTGTTCATCCAATGAGAAAAATAATATTAGTTTTTTGTTTGAACCTAATCGATGTCGAAGAAGAGCGTCAACGAAGTTGGTCTTTCTCAATTTACTATTATGACTAATCTAATGTTTCACTCTGTTTTACATTTTGTTTTTATTCACACTCTGTTTATATGATAGTGCGCATGAATCATCACTCTGATTGTAAGCAAAATACAAGTATATGCAATAATACCTTTCATAACCTTTGTGCCTCTTATGCAAATTTCACCGGTTTTGTTTTTCGGAAGGGAAACACCCGTTTCTGTGTCCACGATTTTCATCTCAGCGTTTCTCACAACGGTGCCGCATGCACCAGGTTTTATCTTTGACGGTTCTTTTGCAAATGCCATGCTAATCGCTAGTGGTCCTGCTTCTGTCATCCCATATCCCTGCAAGTCCCAAAACGAAATTCGTTTGACTATTTTTTAAGATTTTGAAAAAAAAAAAAAGTATTTTAAAAGAAGGCCATGCTTTAAAACTATCTTTTAAAATAAATATTGTTTACAAATAGAGTAAAACAAATATAAATCATTTTCATAAAACCTGTAAACAAAAAATTATTTTTTGAAAAGCTTGTACGATGAATAATGAGGGTTTTCGAAAAGAATATTTTTCCGCGTGCAAGGGTGATTATAAGATTTATTTATGCGATTCCCACGCTTTACCTATGATCCACAAAAATAAGTATTAATACGACAAAGAAATCTGGAATTTAATGAATAGAAATTAAAGAATTTTTTTGTTACTATCGAAAAGAATTCAGTAGGTTACGTCACTAAAATCTCACTTGTTATCGATTTAATAAAGGAAAACGTTTTAATTTGAATTTGGGTGATGATTTAATTTATGCAATGAAAATGAAACCTGTCCAAAAGTGGCGTGTGGTAGCCTAGATTCCACAGCTTCTTGTAGTTCCTTTCCCAAGGGTGCGGCGCCAGTGACGACGGCGCGAACGGAGGAGAGGTCGTACCGATGGGCCTCTCCGCTCTTAACCAACGCCAAAACGATGGGTGGCACAAAGGACGCAACGGTCACCCTGTACTTCTGGATCAGCTCCAACAGACACGTCATCTCAAACTTCTGCACAATGAGAACGGCCGCACCGGACCGAATCCCGCAGAGTAAAATTGAATTGAGCGCATAGATATGAAACATAGGCAGCACGCAGAGGAGCACATCCTCGCTGTGAGTGTACTGGTGCGCGTTTTCGCCGTCAACTAACTGCGCTATAGTGGTGACCAAGTTTTTATGCGATAACATAACTCCCTTGGGGAGCCCCGAAGTGCCAGAAGAAAACGGAAGCGCCACTACGTCGTCTGGGCTAATCTTAACGGCGGGGGCTTCCGTTTCGTCGGCGTTAGTTAGCGTGGAGAAATGTAAAACGCCGTCGTTCTCAGAGTCGATGCACATGACCATCACGTCATTGTTATCGGCGAAGCTCTTGATTTTATCGACGTACGCGGATTGCGTTATGACGAGCCTGGTTTTGGTGGCGGTGGCTTGCTTGGCAAGCTCTAGGGGCGTGTAGAAGGGGTTGGCAGTGGTGATGACGGCGCCGCGGTGGGAGGCGCCGAGGAAGGCGAGGGCGAATTGGGGGCAGTTGCGGAGGACGAGCATGATGACGTCACCCTGGCGGATGCCGATGTTGTTGAGGCCGGCGGCGATGCGGCGGGCGGCAAGGTCGACTTCGGCGTAGGTGAGGGTTTCGCCGGTCTCGCCGTCGATGAGGCATGTTCGGTGTTGGAATTGGGAGAGATTTTGGAAGCAGTAGGAGTGTAGTGGAAGGTGCGTGGGAATGGGAATATCAGGAAGTGGGGATCTGAAGATGATTTCTTGTGGAGAAGGTGCCATTGTTGGTGGTGGTGTTGTTGGTGGCATAGGAAAATTTGCGAGCTTGCTTCGAAGTGAGGGCATCATGTATGCATATATATGTGTGCCTAAGAAGCTCGTGGTTACATCAAGAGTTGTTGAGACAGTGACTGCAGCTTCACACGTATGTAATTGGAAATTGTTTGTTTCCCTTGTTTAGGTAGAAACACTCGGAGTAAATAAGAATCCTATTTCTTTAATATTTTTCTCCAATACAATGGATTTTTTCTTTGAAAAAAACTATTTTTACCACTCAATTTTCTAATTCATCCAACCATGTAGAATGGTCGTATAAACGTAGGAGAGTCTTATTTTCTTTTCTATAGATAAAAAATATTATTGTAATTAATTTCTAATTTACATAGAAAGAGTAAAGATAATAATATTTTTTGTAGCCATGGGTATTTATTTTCATCCTTTATAGACAAAATATTATATATTTATGCTCTTTTTTTCACACATCATGAATATTTTTTACAATAAAAACAATTAAAGTGTAATCTTTTAAGAGAGTTTGAAACCAGATAAGGGTGTTGTTAAGTTACTCTTTAAAAGTGTGTACAAATTATATATTATTGTCACAGCGTACAAATTATATATTATTGTCACTCATTCTTCCTTTAATGTGAGATTTCCATGTTATACAATTTAATGTCATTTAACAAAATCTAACCGTTTCTTATTCTGTAATGATTTTTATATCACCAACCCTATTTGTTTTCATTTCACTATTTAAGATCATTTAAGTTATGTAATTAATTATTCCACGTATATTTAACTTTACCTTTGACTTTCTAATATGACTTTCGACTATTATTTCTTTCAAATTTATAATAGGTCAGCGTGTAAAGGAGATGATTATAAAGATAACTAATATCATTTCAATTTTTTTATTAATAAATAAAAATATGTTTCCTAAATGGACAAATTTAAATAAAAAGTAGAAAAATCTCAACGAATGTTTTTAAAACATTGTTTGAGGAATGAAAACGAACAAAAAACTAGGGAATAGTATTATTAGTATATCCCGTAAAATCCTTACATTGATTTTTTTTTTCTTAACTAATTTTCTTATTAGGAAACTCATCACAAAACCATATGATTTCTATAAGTGAAAATAATTAAATTAAATTTGATGATTCAAAATTATTTATTTATTCTATATAACCCAGTGATAATACTTTTGTCATCAAATTACAAAAATGATTAAACAATTTGAATTGAAATGACTCACGGATAATTTATCTATGAATAACGATAGGCTTCGTAATAATTTTTAAAATCTTTTTGCCACAGTATTTAATTTATCTTTCTCTTATAAAATATAGTATGTTATAGGTTTTTATTATATAAATACCATAATCCCTTTTTTTCTATCCCTATCTCACCAAACTTTTGCCCGTGGTTGCAACATTCAACCTTTTTTTTTTTCTTCCATGAAACCGCCAATTGTAAATAATCAAAAACTTTTGTGTTTGATATGAAACGAAATACATAAAATCAACACACAGATAATGAATTTCCACATCCACCTACTACCACTTTGGATGGTCCAGGCCAATCTCATTGTCACAGTAACGTCACTTTTTACGTCACATATAAGTTTATTGAATTCAAGATGGGCCATCTAAAACCACAGGAAATTAAGCATGGGCCTCGCTTAGACTTTAAGCCCAATAGTTACAGGATGCGGGCGGTGGCTATTTACTCCCCTTTTTCTTGCTCTTTTCACCCCTATTTTAAGTGAATGAAAAACGTTTTCGTATGGAAAGAGTTGATGATATTGGGCCTCATATTGAGAAGGGTGCGCCTCAAAACCTTGTCCTGATTACTTTTCGCAAGATCTTTCCAGAGGGAGACTGTGGGGGTGTTTCTTCCTACACTATAAATACATTCTCTCGATCTTAGGAACATGTAGTCAACTATTTGTATTTTATTTTATTTTTATTTTTATTTTTATTCTTTATCTTATTTTCGGTCCTCCTCAAAACAATTGGAAAACCATTTTTACACATTATTTTTCTTAATGAATTACTAATTCATTGACTCTCTTGATTGTTTTTGTTTTTCGGATTGACTCTCTTGATGAACTATTAAATTTTAATCCATCGTAGAAATTTCCCTAACTCATTCTCTCATATAATAGTTTAATATAACATGAAATAACTATACTAATTCTGAGTAAATCACCTTGTTTCATTTTTGTATCATTTGTATTTTAAAATTTAGAAAATATACTATCATAGAGTCATAATAATTATAGACAAAATATTAACAATTAAATATTTTTAAAATTAAATGAATTTTTTAATAATAAAAAAAGTTAAATCTGTAAGTGATTTCGATCTACTTTTAAAATTCAAAATATTTCTATTTGAATCAATACAAATTGGTTTTCAGTTATCTCTTCAATAAAACATTACTTAATAATCCACTCGTTTATTTATTTAGTAAACTATTAAAGTCTATTTTTTCAATCTATGAAGAATTGGCGGAAGAATTTGTGATCGACTGTAAATAAAATAAATAAATAAAAGTCTATTTTTTCAAAATAACTTAGAAATCGTTTCATTTCTATTATTTTGCGGTTTAATAACAGTTATGTACTTTTTTTAAAAAATTAAAAAAATAAAAGGGTGGATGGAGGAAAAGTAACACATTGTAAGTTATTAAAAATAATTTTAATAACTAAAAAAAGTATGTGTTTTAATTTTAAAGATAAGAAACTAATGACTATATAATTATCTAAATGGAAAACAAATGACTTATTGGAAGAGTGTCAATATATTTGATAATGTTGACAAAATTAGTTCTACTACACAATTTAATATATTATTATTTTAATCAAGTTTTTACATTTTAATAAAAAATATTGATATATTGTTAGAATGGGTTGTTAAGTGGAATTGTTTTATCATTAAACTATAATTGTTCTTAATTAAATCATATTATTAAGGATAAATATTCTTTAACTCCAATGTAAAAATATACATCACCTTATATCTTTTTTTTATAGTAAAATATTATATTTTAATAAAATAATAATTTTTTAGTTGTAAGGTAAATATAAAAAAGAAAAAAAATATTAATGGATAATCACTCCATTGTTAAAAGAGATTTAATCTCTTTATGCCATTGATATCAGAGGGCGAACTATTGAAATAATTGATTGGTGGACCCAAATTTTCTGAGAAAGTCCTATGATCTCATATGCCTTCACATTTTAAGTAACTTACTATAAATAGACTCCTATAATAACATAGAGATAATAAATATTAAATATTAAATATTTTAATTAATACTCCTTAACAACACAATCGGTCAAACATTCTTCAATAATAATTTCTAAATCATGCATTACATTCTCGAAAAACTTCAAAACAAAAACGTTGACTGTTTACGCACTTCCATAATTTCTCTTCACATCCTATGGAGTAGGTGAAAAATTATTTTGTCCTTAAAAACTATATTTCAAATTATAAAATTTAAAAGATATTTTAAAAAATTATTTAAATATTTTATAATTTAACTTTTTTTTTTATTTACACATCCAAATAATGAAAATATTTTCTGAATTTTACAATCTAAAATATTTTTTAAAAAAAACATTATAAATTATAAATTTAAATCTGAAAATACCATATAAATTTTATAGCTTTAAATATTTTTTTACTTACACATTTTAAATTATAAAATATGAAATATATTTTTAAATATAAAAATATTTTTCAAACTTTACAATTTAAAATGCATTTAAAAAAAAACGTTCTTAATTATAAAATTTGTAAAATATTTTTGAATTTGAAATGGATCCTGCAATTTAGAGTTTTCTAAATAATTAATTTTAAAATAGAAAAACATGAATATGATAAAGAATATTTTTTATATTTTAGAAAGTAGAATAGTAATAGTGCGAGAGAAAGCGACGGAGGTGGAGGAAACTTGTTTCATTTATGGGTTATTTTATTGTCCAGAAGGATCCAAACTCAAATTACGATGTCCAAAACATTAAATCTCTGGTTGAAGGAATAGATCCTTCAACTGCCTTGACAATGAATTATAGCGAAACGTGGTGGTTAGATTTAATGCTACTATTTACGAAAGAAAAGGAAGTAAGTTTATCCCATCTTACACAAATAATAACTACTATTTTTAATTTTAATTATTTATTAGTAAATAATAAAATAAATGGATATTGTATACTCTATATTTTCTTTTAACCAGCAAAACGCGCAGTAGCACTACTAAAATAAAATTTGGGACAGGTGATGTAGTTATGCATAAGATGATAAGAAAAGAGGTTGTCTTGTCTTAAAAAATCCAGCTAATTATATGTCATGTTATTTGTTAATTAGGTATCTGTGGAAAAATATTCATAATTTTTTAAACTTGTAAATACTTTTATTTTTAATTTTAATTTTAAATGAAATTATTTAAAAATATTTCTGTAAAATATTATTTCAGATCAGAAATTTAATTTTAAAATGTAATTAAAATTTTATAAAATAAATATTTTTTAAAGAATTTTTTTAGTTTTTTAATATTTTTTTATTTCTAGAATTAAAAGTTGGTTTCAAATGAAAAAATTTAAAAGTTAAGATCAATTTTCTTTCACTTTGTTTCATATTTAATATATATATATATATATATATGTGTGTGTGTGTGTGTGTGTGGCATGAATTGTTAATCAAATAAGTTTTATGGGTTTCCACGAAATAAATTGTGGGTAATCTGCATTACTCAGGATAACTTAATCATAGACACAAAATTCATCACTATTGTTTTTGCCAACTAATATTTGGCGGTTAAAAATACAAACCACAAAGTTCTAGCATTTATAAAATTCCATGACATGTCCTTTTAGTTTATTTTGCAAATTGAATAGGAAACCTTATATATGAAGACACCCTAATTAGGTCTCCGAAATAAATTATTATTGGAATTAAACGCTTTTTTTTCTCGTGCTTATAATTAATGGGGGCACCTTTAAGCAAAAATGACTCAATTAGGTTGTGCCCCATATATTCACGACGAAGGAAGACCGTTTGCAAGCCTTGCCCTCAGCTCTCTTCGCAAGATCTTTCCAGAGGCTGACTTTGGAATTGAACCCACAAAGAAAACCCTACTGATTCTTTTGTAAAACACAACCTGCCACCAAAATATACAAATTGTTACAAGCTTTCCTTTTTATAATTATTTAATAAATTTAAAGTTTGAATTACGAAAAAAACTAATATAATGTTAATTTAACGAAAAATATATTTAACTTATATTTTTATTTTTTAATTTATAGTAAAAATAAAGAAAATGAAAGAAGAATTATATTAGTTGGGGGTGTCCGATGCTAAGTAATACCTGCTTTGAGATGTATTGTTTGATTTCGTCCTCAGAGATCTTAGAACCATTTGACACTACAACAAATGCAACTGGAACCTCTCCTGCAACTTCATCCTTCATGCTGAAATCAACGTGATCATTAAACTCTGTGCTGAAAGAGAAAACTAAAGAAATAGGAGAGGATCAAAATTCACATTATATGATAAATATAGAACTCACGATACAACAACAGCATCAGAAATGTTTGGGTGGACAATTAGCATGGCTTCCAGCTCAGCAGGAGCAACTTGAAATCCTTTGTATTTGATCAACTCCTTTAACCGATCAACGATGAAAATCTGGTCATCATCGTCCATGTATCCAATATCACCCGTATGCAACCATCCATCTTTGTCTATAGTTATTTTTGTGGCCTCTTCATCATTTAGGTAACCTAACCAAAAATTGGCTTACCTAATTATGCTTATGCACTTTTCCTACTCCTCTAGTTCATATTTCTTACATAGATAGAGTATCAAATGATATAAAACTAGCTAACATTAATTATTACTTTATTTATAACTTCATACGAAATATACTTTCGAAAATCAATCAAATCATTAGTATATACTCATTTTTTATTTTTTATTTTTACAGTTTTTCGAGAAAAAAATGTTTGTTTATATAAAAAAAAAAAAATCAGTGCAGATTAAAACTTATCTTATAAATGGAATTTTTTAAATTATATATATAAAAAAAAAAGTCATGTTTTAAAATTACAACTTCGAGGTGTGATACTTTTAAAGCTCGACTTTTCTGCATTTAAATATCTTTTTACAAAATGTCATGTTTTAAATACATGACTCTTTTTTTTTAATGAAATATTAATTAATACATATGATTTATTCTTCTTTTTTACTTTTTAAAATTGTTTTCATTTTGCATATTTTTTATTTGAAATGTTTTTATAATTTGGTAAAAAAATCATACATACTGAATACAATTTCTATAAGTATTCAACCTGAGTCCGCCTTTAAAAAAAAAAAAATCAAGGAGGAGCAATTGAAAAGTTCAAGTTCTTTTATTTTTTGTATTTTGGAATTAGAATTTATGTATCCGTGTAATTTTTTAAAAAATGTATTTATGTGGATAAATTTCAATAAGAAAAGCAGCAATAAGTAAAGAAGGTAAATGTACCTTTCATGATCTGGTTGCCTCGGATGCAAATCTCACCGGCTTGATTTCTTTGGAGCGAAGCAGCAGTGTGAGGGTCAACGATCTTCATCTCTGCGTTTCTTACTACGGTCCCGCACGAACCTGATTTCACATGCACTGCTTCCTTCGCAAACGCTAAGCTCATTGAAAGCACTGGCCCTGCCTCTGTCATCCCATAGCCCTGCATGTACATGTTCACATTTTTTCTTATACTCACTTTGGGAGGTTACTTTCTAACATTCTTCCTTGCCAAATGACAAAAACACTTTACTAAACATATCCCCACTAAATTTAATGTCGTATACACAGTTGCTGTTCGTACAATTATGCAATTATTAATTTTCCTCTTTTGCATTTTTTTAGTTATTTGTTTCTATATATATAAATAGATATTTAGTTAGTTATTTTTACAATATATAAGTTACTCCAAACCATAAGTAAATATAAGTAAATGATTTTAGAGGTTAAGTTAGTATAAAGTTAACTCTTTAATGTAACTTATATCAAATTTCAAAAATCATATTTTCATAACTTTTTATTTTATCATTTTACTTTCATATGACAATAAATAAAAAAAATAACAATTGATAAACAACTGTTTAGATTTAAGCATTGGGAAGGGTGCCAAAAAGACTAAAAAAGTAAACTAATTTGACCACTTGAAGTAAACATGATACTGGAATTCAGAAAATCTTGAATGCTAAATTAATAGAAACAATTACCTGTCCAAGAGTGGCGTGGGGAAGTTTGGCCCTCACAGAGTCCTCAAGTTCCTTTCCCACAGGTGCGGCGCCAGACAAAATCATTCGAATCGAGGACAGGTCGTAACGCTCCAAATCTGGAGTCTTTGCAATGGCCAAAATGATGGGTGGCACAAACGGGGCCACGCTCACCTTGTGTTTCTGGACCAACTCCAGCAACGAAGCTATCTCAAATTTGGGCATTACCAAAACGGCAGCCCCAACTCGAAGCGAACAGAGCAAAACAGTGTTGAGCGAATAAATATGGAACAGTGGAAGCACGCACAACACCACGTCCTCGCTGCGTAGATACAGATTAGGGTTCTCTCCGTCAACTTGTTGCGCCACGCTCGTAACCAGCCCCTTGTGCGTTAGCATCACTCCCTTCGGAAGCCCTGTGGTTCCTGAAGAATACGGCAGCGCAACTACATCGTCTGGGGATATTTTAACGCCGGGAATGTCTCTCTCGTTCGCCTCCGTCAACTCCGAGAAGTCCAGGTAACCTTCCGGCGCCGCGTCAACGCACATCACTCTGACGTCCTTTTCCCTCGCATAATCCTTCACTTTGTCCACGTAGGACGCCTGCGTTATGATGAGTTTAGCGTTGGACGCCGCGGCTTGCTTGGCAACCTCCGCCGGAGTGTAGAAGGGGTTAGCGGTGGTCACAGTGGCGCCACTGAAGGAGGAGCCGAGGAATGCGAAGACGAACTGGGGGCAGTTCTGGAGGAGAAGGAGGATGACGTCGCCATGCTGGATTCCGAGTTTCTTGAGGCCGGCGGCGACTCTGCGAGAGGTGAGTTGGACCTCGGCGTAGGTGAAGCGGTCTCCGGTGGCGGCGTTGATGAGGCAGGGTCGATGGTTGAATTGAGAGATGTTTTGGAAGATGTAAGTGTGGAGAGGGAGGTGCGTGGGGATGTAAATGTCGGGGAGTTTGGAACGGAAGATGAAGTCATCATTGTGAAGTTGTGCAGATTGTTGTTGTTCCATTTTGGTTTTGGTTGATACGTTGTCGGTTTGGGTGATGGAGAATGTGAATGGCTGTGAAAGATGACAAAGTAGAGTGGAAAAGAATGTGATGAGGAAGTTGTTGATGAGTTACGTGGGTTGTAGTTTCTTGCGTGACGATGCTTTCTCTGCTTTTGTTTTGCAGATTTGGTTTGGATCAGTTGCACATCTCAGTGCATTTAGTGTAGAATCCGTAGTTCTACAGTGGAGCAGCTAGAAATAAAGTTCATTGCCATCTTTTTTTTTTTTTTTTTCAGAAAACAAAATTATAGTTTCACCTTAAACATACAAAAACACTCACTAATCCTCCTTAATAATATAATAATATATATCAGCATTTAAAAAAATAAAAATATATATGATTATTAATATTTTGAATGGTTAAATAAGATTTTTTTCGTTGCTAATAAAATATATTATTACCCTTTCTTTTGTTTGTATTTTAAATTAATTCATGATTATCATAATTAGTAACTTATATTATATATTTAATTACTTTTTTAGAGAACTGACATTTTAACACTTCTAGAAATAATATCCACTTAATAATTAATACTTTAATATTCTAATCATGTTTGTAATATCCTAATTTCTACTCATATATAATAAAATAAAAGTAAAATAAGTAATATCTAATTAACATATATATACATCTATCTCATAATTATATCTCAAAAAAAATATCCCTCTTCATATGGATTTTAATATATACACACCAAAAGTTTTTAAAACAAAACAAAACACTCAAATTATAACTATCCCTTTTTCCAGCTGCTCACTGAGGAGCTCTATTACCTGCAATCTTATCTGCTCTCATGTAAAACACGATTATCACAGATACAGAAATAGACACAAACAAAGAATAGGGTAAGCTAGCCATATAAAATTCTATAAAATTTCAATTTCAAATTAATAAACATAATTCATCAAGTCTCATACAATTTCTCAAACCATCAAATGTCTATTAAAATTCATGATTCATCTTTCATATGTCAGACTTCTACTGACTCACAACACATAGACACTTTGACCCTACTTCCGGAAGACTCATGCATTGACTTAGACTCAGAGATCTGCACCTGTCATATTATATCACTGTGAAATCCACACAGCTATGCGCATAAATATTCTCAATATCATCTTTCTCCTAGTATGACAGGGTTAACTCATATAATAGGTCAAGTTAGTTATCTTTCAAACAACTTATCCATTCATATGAATCTCCTTCAACTCTCACCACCTGAGTAACTTCATCTACATGATTCTATTATCTCAGGAGAGTCAGGATATCTCCTTCTAGACGAATCCCTAGTCAATGCACATCTTAAACAATCTTAACATGGTATTTTCTTTCCTGAAAATACTATGTCTTGATTAAAAACTCATATTTTGAATCTCACAATATTCAGCATCAAACAATCAAATCATACCAAAGTTTAGAATTTCCAAAACACACAATATGAAATTAAAGTTTGATCATCAAATGTTAAACCCAACAACTAACTTATCTAAAAAATAGCAAAAAATTCAAATTACAATTAACATAGCAAATCTCCAAATAATCACACTTATAAGTTACTTTAAAACAAATTGTCACAAACTTTTCTTTTCAAATATATTCAGTAGCTCATTCAATTCCAAAATCATATACATTCTACAGCATCTACTATATCTAAAATTTCACATTTCAATCTCAAACAAATTCCAATCTACACAAAAACAAGAAATCCTACAAGAAAATTTGAAACTGGTGACCACGTCACCCCTACATTTAGAATCTTCTAGCCTAGGGTTTTATTGGAAATTTAAACTAGCTTCCCTTACTTGAACTTTAGCAGATGCTCACTAAGAGCTTCAAATCTACCAAAAACTTAAAGACAATTAACCTGCACCACAAAGTCTTGATCAAAATCTAACTATATAACTAGGACCCTGAGTTAACAGAGATTAATCCTGAAGCTAAAAAAATTACATGCAAAGCCTATGCAGAGACAACCCTATCAAGTTCAAAATTTAACTCAAAGAAAAGGGCAAAAATGAACTTACTCTGTTTAAGATTTTGATCAGGCAATCTTGTAGAATTAATTGCCAGGAGTCCAATGGCAGACTTCGATCGTCAAACTGATAAGTGAGGATGTTAGAATCGTTCGGAGAAGGAGAGGAAAGGAAAAGAGGACAAAAATAAACTTACTCTATCAGAGATTTTGATCGGACAATCTTGTAGTCTTCGCTGCCAAGAGTCTAATGACGTACTCTGATCGTCAAACTGATGAACGAGGAGGTCATAATCTTAGAGAAAAGGGAGAGGAAAAGAAAAAGGAAACTTTTTAGTGAGATGGTAGTTCTTTTGAAATGAAACCTAAATAACTAAATTTTCTATTTATATGTCCTTTTCATTTTAATAATAAAATGTTCATGAGTCATTTAAAATATACCACTTCTACACTAAAGTAATTTTCTAGATCCTTACATTCTCCCTAACAAGAAAAAATTTTCGTCCCCGAAAATTGACTTACCAGCAAAGAGGTAGGGATAGGTTTCTCTAATGCTTTCTTCTAATTCCAAAGTTGAATCATCAGATCTATCATCCCACACCACCTTTACCATATTGATAGTCTTGCCTCTGAGCTGTTTACTCTATTGATCTTCAATCCTAACTGGTTTTGCTTCAAAATACAAGTTATCCTTGATTTGCACATTATCCACTTCTAACAAGTGACTAGAGTCTGGGGTATACTTTCGTAGCTATGATACATGAAAGACATTATGCAAGTTTGCTAATTGGGGAGGTAAAGCAATCTCACAAGCCACTGGACCTATTTTCCTTAATATCTGATATGGTCCAACAAACTTAGGAGATAAATTCTTTGATCTGATAGCTTGTCCTACACCTTTGGTTGGTGTCACTCTCATAAACACATGGTCTCCAACTGCAAACTCCAAAGGTTTTCTCCTCTTATCTGCATAGGATTTCTGCCTACTTTGAGAAGCTTTCGTTCTGTCTTGTATCTGTTTCACCTTCTCAGTTGTCTGTTGAATTAACTCTAGCCTAACCAAAACTGTTTCACCCTCCTGATACCAACATAAAGGAGTTTTGCACTTTCTCCCATACAAAGCTTCATATGGTGTCATCCCAATACTGGCATGATAACTATTATTATAAGTAAATTCCACCAGAGGCAACATCTCATCCCAACTTCCCATATGATCCAAGATACATGTTCTCAACAAATCTTCTAAGGACTGGATTGTTCTCTCAGACTGTCCATCTGTTTGAGATGATATGCAGAGCTCATTCTCAACTTAGTTCCCAAACAATCTTGTAAAGTCTGCCAAAATCGTGAAGTAAACCTGGGATCTCTATCCAAAACTATACTGGAAGGCACTCCATGCAACCTCACAATTTCTCTGATGTACAACTGTGCCAACTTAGCCATAGATATCCTCAAATTAACTGGAAGAAAGTGAGCATTCTTTGTCAGCCGATCAACTATGACCCAGATTGCATCATGACCCCTTACTGATCTAGGTAAATGAGTAAAAAAATCCATAACAATGCTATCCCATTTTCACTCAGGAGTATCCAACTGCTGTAACAAACCACCAGGTCTTTGATGTTCTACCTTTGCCTTCTGACATGTCAAGCATGTAGCAACATACTGAGCTATTTCTTTCTTCATGCCTTTCCACCAAAATGACTCCTTCAAATCTTAGTACATCTTATTCATACCTGGATGTAAACTAAGATATCTCTTGTGGCCCTCTTCTAGGATCATTTTCTTCAACTTTTCATTTGGTGGTATGCAAATTCTGCCATTAAATCTCAAGATCCCATCATCTCCCATCACAAAGTCTTTAGCCTGATTTGTACCTAGTAACTCCACAGTACGCTTCAGACTAGGATCCTCTAATTGCTTCTCCTTTATCGTTCCAATGAAATCATTAGTTATAGTTAACTTACTACAACTAATATGATTAACATGAAATTTCACTTCTAAATTTAAATCTCTAAACTGCTCAATCAACTTCTGCTCTTCAATCATCATGGTTGATACCTGTATTGATTTTTTACTCAAAGCATCTGCTACTATATTAGCCTTCCCTGGACGATACATCAGTTGGAAATCATAATCCTTCAGAAACTCCATCCATCTTCTTTGTCTCATATTCAACTCTTTTTTATCAAACAAATATTTTAGACTTTTATGGTCACTGAACACTTAAAACTGAGCTCCATACAAATAATGCCTCTAAATCTTCAAAGCAAACACCACAGCTGCCAACTCTAAGTCATGAGTAGGATAGTTTCTCTCATGAACTTTGAGTTGCCTTGAAGCATATGCAACTGCTCTTCCCTCTTGCATCAAGACACATCCCAAACCCTGATGTGAAGAATCACAGTAAACATCAAAAGGTTTTCCTGTATCAGGAATCACTAACACCGGAGCACTAGTTAATCTTTTCTTTAGCTCTATGAAACTCTGCTCACATCTGTCAGTCCAAGCAAAAGGTTGATATTTGCGAGTTAACTATGTCAAAGGACCTACTATCCTAGAAAAACCTTCAATGAACCTCCGATAGTAGACAGCTAGACCCACAAAACTCCTTATCTCCATAATTGTCTTAGGGTGATGTCATTGAAGCATTACCTCCACCTTGGCTGGATCCACTGAGATCCCTTGAGCTGATATTACATGTCCTAATAAGTTGACTTCCTTCAGCTAGAACTCACACTTAGAGAACTTAGCATATAATTACTTCTCCATCAGAATCTCTAACACTGTCTTTAGATGTTCTTCATGTTCTTCATCGGTTCTTGAATAAATAAGTATGTCGTCTATAAAGACTACAACAAACTTATCTAAGAAAGGACGGAAAATTATGTTCATGTAATCCATGAACAAAGCTGGAGCATTTGTTACTCCAAACGGCATCACCACATACTCATAGTGTCCATACCGAGACCTAAATGTTGTCTTCTGAACATCTTCAGCCTTTACCAAAATCTTGTGGTATCCAAATCTCATATTAATCTTTGAGAACACTGATGCTCCATGCAATTGATCCATCAAATCATCAATTCTGGGTAGAGGATATTTGTTCTTGATGGTCAACTTATTCAACTGTCTGTAATCTACACACAATCGAGAGCCTCCATCTTTCTTCTTAACTAGAAGCACCGGAGCCTCCCATGGAGATACACTAAGCCTGATGAATCGTTTCCAATAAATCTTCAACTTGCTTCTTTAGTTCTATCAACTCAGCTGGAGCCATTCTGTAAGGTCCCATTAACATTGGTCCAGCTCCAGGTACCAAATCAATAGAGAATTCCACTTCTCTCTTAGGAGGTAATCCAGGTATTTCTTCTCGAAATACATCCATGAAATCCTTCACCACATGTATACTGCTCATTTCTTCTTCAGTCTTCACTTTCATCTGAGTTAAGATTACAAAGCATCTTGATCCTTCTTTCAATTCCGACCACACATGCTGAGCAAATATCACATCCGACTCTTTGAAATCCGAAAACACTATTTTCTGTTGACCACAATCTATGAGAATGTGATTGGCAGATAATCAATCCATTCCTAGGATAACATCCAGATCCTAAAGAGGTAGACAGATCAAATTTATTTTGAACTTGTGTCTCTCTACTATTACTGGACATTCAGAGCAAATTGTAGAGGTCAATACTTTTCCTGATGCAGGTGTAGAGACCAACAGTTCAAACGGCAACTCCTTCACTAAAAGACCCAACTCAGCTACACACAAACTTGACACAAAAGAGTGTGTCGCTCCAGAATCAAACAAAGTTTTTACACATCTACCAGTTATATAACAAACACCTAGTACCAAGTTACCTGACTGAGATGCCTCAGCTCCTAACATAGCAAACACTCTCTCTGCTACCTGAGGTCTACTGCTTTCATTCCTAAACTGTTGAGAACCACCTGATTAAGTCATCCTGTTCTTGTTAGGACAATCTCTAGCAAAGTGTCCCGTCTTTTGGCACGTAAAGCATCTTTTCTCTGGAGTCCCCTTGGAGCACACATTGGTGGTATGTGGTCCACCACAATGGAAACATCTTGGTTTCCATGGTTGTTGCTGCTGAAACTGGGGCGGAACTGCTCCTGCCCTATGTTGTGGAGGTCTAGCATAAGGTTTGTGTTGTTGATGTTGCACCTTGGCCTTCCCACTGAAAGACCCCCCTGGATGTGATCTGATCACCCTGGAATCACCCCTTTTCAGGGTCTCCACCATCTTCGCCTTCTCCACTAAGGCATGAAACTCCCTAATGCACATAGGTGCTATGGTCTTCTTCAACTCATGCTTTAAACCTTCTTCAAACTTCCAACACCTCCAAGCCTCAGAGGTAGCTTGGGTATAGAATCTGGCAGGTACTTAAACCTAGCAGCATATGCATTCACTGACATCTCTCCCTGCTCCAACCTGAGAAATTCTGCTTCCTTTGCAAATCTTGTACTATCTGGAAAATATTTCTCGAGAAACCTCACTCTGAAACTTTCCCAGTCTAATACTTCAGATCTGGCTTCCATCATCTATTGAGCTCCCATCCACTAGAATTCTGCTTCTTCAGACAACAAACATGTAGCAAATACCAATTTCTTATCTTCGGGGCAGGAGGTTACCCTAAAGATTTTCTCTAACTCCCTGATCCATTGTTCTGCTTGGTTAGGAGTAGCATTCCCACTGAACTTGGGTGGATTGTGCCTCATGAACTATGTCAGTCCCATCTGCTCCTGAGACTGACTGACATGGGAAGTTGCTGCAGCAGATCTAGCAGTTTCCCAATGATGCATTGCAGCCTGATGATTCTGAGTCATTGCCATATTTTGTTGTTGGATAGCATTTTCCATCATCTCAATAGCCCTGACAATCTGGTTCATTTCAGAAGAAGGTTGGGGAGGAGTAGGAGGTCTAGGAGTCATTCTATAAAACACAAAGTAAAGATTTAGGATAAATCTTTAGAATTTTTAAACTATGTAGTTTTTACTAACAAATCAATTAAAGCACACACAAACAACCCCATAACCCTTAGGTCTCCTAAGGTTCGAACAGCTCTGATACCAAAAATGTAACATCCCTAATTTCTACTCATATATAATAAAATAAAAGTAAAACAAGTAATATCTAATTAACATATATATACATCTATCTCATAATTGTATCTCAAAAGAAATATCCCTCTTCATATGGATTTTAATATATATACACCAAAAGTTTTTAAAACAAAACAAAGCATTCAAATTATAACTATCCCTTTCTCCAGCTGCTCACTGAGGAGCTCTATTACCTGCAATCTTATCTACTCTCATGTAAAACACGATCATCACAGATACAGAAATAGACACAAAAAAAGAATAGGGATAAAATTTCTATAAAATTTCAATTTCAAATTAATGAACATAATTCATCAAGTCTCAAACAATTTCTCAAACCATCAAATGTCTATTAAAATTCATGATTCATCTTTCACATGTCAGACTTCTACTGACTCACAACACATAGACACTTTGACCCTACTTCCGGAAGACTCATGCATTGACTTAGACTCAGAGATCTGCACCTGTCATACTATATCACTGTGAAATCCACACAGCTATGCGCATAAATATTCTCAATATCATTTTTCTCCTAGTATGACACGGTTAACTCATATAATAGGTCAAGTTAGTTATCTTTCAAACAACTTATCCATTCATATGAATCTCCTTCAACTCTCACCACCTGAGTAACTTCATCTACATGATTCCATTATCTAAGGAGAGTCAGGATATCTCCTTCTAGACGAATCCCTATTCAATGCACATCTTAAACAATCTTAACATGGTATTTTCTTTCCTGAAAATACTATGTCTTGATTAAAAACTCATATTTTGAATCTCACAATATTCAACATCAAACAATCAAATCATAACAAAGTTTAGAATTTCCAAAACACACAATATGAAATTAAAGTTTGATCATCAAATGTTAAACCAAACAACTAACCTATCTCAAAAATAGCGAAAAATTCAAATTACAATTAACATAGCAAATCTCCAAATAATCACACTCATAAGTTACTTTAAAACAAATTGGCACAAACTTTTCTTTTCAAATATATTCAGTAGCTCATTCAATTCCAAAATCATATACATTCTACAGCATCTACTATATCTAAAATTTCACATTTCAATCTCAAAGAAATTCCAATCTACACAAAAACAAGAAATCCTACAAGAAAATTTGAAATTGGTGACCACGTCAGCCCCACATTCAGAATCTTCTAGCCTAGGGTTTTATTGGAAATTTAAACTAGCTTCTCTTACCTGAACTTTAGCAGATGCTCACTAAGAGCTTCAAATCTACCAAAAACTTAAAGACAATTAAACTGCACCACAAAGTCCTGATCAAAATCTAACTATATAACTAAGACCCTGGGTTAACAAAGATTAACCCTGAAGCTAAAAAAATTACATGCAAAGCCTATGCAGAGACAACCCTATCAAGTTCAAAATTTAACTCAAAGAAAAGGACAAAAATGAACTTACTCTGTTTAAGATTTTGATCAGGCAATCTTGTAGAGTTAATTGCCAGGAGTTCAATGGCAGACTCTGATCGTCAAACTGATAAGTGAGGATGTTAGAATCGTAGAGAGAAGGAGAGAAAAGGAAAAGGGGATAAAAATAAACTTACTCTATGAGAGATTCTGATCGGACAGTCTTGTAGTCTTCGCTGCCAGGAGTCTAATGGCGTACTCTGATCGTCAAACTGATGAACGAGGAGGTCAGAATCTTAGAGAGAAGAGAGAGAAAAAGAAATAGGAAACTTTTTAGAGAGATGGTAGTTCTTTTGAAATGAAACCTGAATAACTAAATTTTTTATTTATATGTCATTTTCATTTTAATAATAAAATATTCATGAGTCATTTAAAATATACCACTTCTACTCTAAAGTAATTTTTTAAATCCTTAATGTATGTTTCTTATTTGTTCACTTAAAATATTAATATATATTTATTATCAAAGTTAGATGCAAAGTAAGTATTTTTTTTTCTTTTTAAAGATGTAAAGTTTTTTTTTTTCTTTTATTTGTACATTCTCAAAATTTATTAAGGAAATTCATTGTTTCTGTTCGAATTATTATTATTATACTGTCTAATATATTTTTATAAATATGTATATATGTAAATTATTTTATATTTTTTTGAATTCTATTTATTATATAAAATAAAATAATTAAATATTTTATTATAAAAAATTATTAAAAAAAACTAATTTTAAAAAAATAGTTATTTTATTAATAAAATTAAATATTATTTTAAAAACTAAAAAATTTATTAGTATTTAAATAAATTTTATTAATAATAAGTATAGTAGCTAAAATTTTGATAACTAATTAGATACTAATTTTAAAAAAATTATTAATAGTAAAAATTATTTTATATACCAATTTTTAATAATTTATGTAAATAATATTGAATTTAATTATTATAATGATTAATTTTTTTTATCTTTAAACTTAATTTTTATTTAATAATTTTTAATATATATATATATATATTTATTTATTTATTGTATATGGGTGGAAGATGATTTTGTTGGCTAGATCTTAAACTAAGTTAATCATACTTGGTTGGCAGACTTTAATATATTAATTGAAAAAGGGTAGACAGTACCACGTCTACATTGATTCTCATAAGATTAAAATGGATAGGTGTTTATAGTTTTTATTGTATATATATTAAACAATCATCTTACGCTTTTTTTTTTATTTTACATCATATATATAAATAAAAGATACATTTGCTAATAAAAAAAATTTAATAACCGCTTTTTTCTTAAACAACTACTTGACATTTTTTTTATAATAAACAACTATAAGATGTTTAATTAAAACAAAAATCAAATTATTTAATAAAAAGTTAATAAAAACCATTATAAGATAACTTTGTATACAATAATAGAGTTCTCAATCCCAAAATATCAAAACTCAAAAAAATAAATATATATTTCTTATACTTACTTATACAGTAAAATTCAATTGTATCTTAAAAGAAAAAAAAGAAAAAAAAAAACTATGGTAACATAATTTGTCAACAATTACATTTTTTAATTGACATAGCATCCTTCTCGGCTTATATTAATCAAATTCTTTATACTATGTGTTAGATGAAATATTTGTTTGCATAAATGTAAAATCATTTTGGTAAAGTGAAAATTTACCTTAATTAAGTGTATTCTTCCACTTAATTTTTTTATTTTTTTAATAATACTTTCTTCATGTAATGATAAATGATTGTTGTTACTTAAAGTGTAAACCTAATTAAAATGTTAAATCAAGTTGCATAATATTGTGTACCATAAAAAATTTTATAGAAAAAAAAAGTATGAGATGTCTTCAATTACAATTTGAAGAGACTTGAATAAAGGGAAATTTTAAGAATGTTTTTCTCATCATAAATAAATAAAAAAGAAAACTGAGAAGAGTATAATAGGAAGTGATTTTTCGCAACAGAGATATGAAAAAAATAGTGGAAAAAATGTATCAAAATTATAATACATGACGAAAATATATATCACAGCATTTTGAGTTCTAAAAATATAGATGGAAAAACTTGAATTACATTTACAAGTCTTATAATAAAATTAATAGTTCAAAAAAGAGTTTAAAAAACTCCTGTTATGAAAAATACTCTTTTACAATTAAAAGAATAATGATTTTCTTTCTACACAAAAATTATTTAAATAAACTTTATGAAAACTTAAAAGCAAAAGATATACTCAAAAAGAAGAAAACAGGCTCAATTAGATTAAATCAATAATCAAATTATACCCATAAAATGATAGATGGTTCTTCCAAAGCTATTAAAAAATCACTGTAGTATACGTATATTGATCAACGGATCAAGATTTACAAAACTCAAAATTGAAAGGAAAAAATAGTTATATCAACATTATTCTTATTCATCCTCAAAATTATACAATAAAGCAACATGGATTTCAATGCAACACAAATGGGTTTAGAAATAAGAACAAAGAACCTCATTAGAATTATTTACATGGTTAAAGAAAACGTATTCTAAACTAGCTTAAAGTAAAAAAAAATTACACCACTTCATTAGGAAATGATGGAGGATCTATCGACTCCAACTTTTCAACCGAACAATTTAAAACAAATACGATGAACAGTAGAAGAAGAATTCGCATAATTAGAAACTAAGGAACAACAAAAGTTGTAATTAAAAAAATCTAAAGATTAGAAATGAAATAATGCATGAATTTATGTATACCGAAAATATAAATATCATTAAAGTTTTACCACTTCAGAAACCACTTTTAAACTCTCAAAGAATTCCGAATTTTATAAAAAGAAGGTTAATTTTATTTATATCAACTTGAGTGATTTATGAAAGATGTCACATCTACTATTTATAGTAAGATTACAAGAAAAATAATAAATAATGATAAAAAATTTAGTCATTAAATATATAAACAAAATTATTTATTAATCAATTTAATAATGAATTTTAGTTATTGACGTAATGTTTAAAATCCGTTATTGATTTCAGTGATAAAAATTAGTAGTTAATTAATTTAGTAATAGATTTAAATGATTAATTTCAATAAAAAAATTAAAAATTGCTTAATTAAAGTATAATAAATTATTTCACTAGAATATATTGTTACTATTTAAAAAAATATTTACTGCGTCATTAAAAATATAATCAATGATTAATTATTTAATATGTCACTAAAATAATTTTAAAAAATTAATATTTTTATACATAAATTCCTGAAGTTTTATGAGACGCAAATGTGAGTGTCGCGCTGGCACGAAGCATATTCACATAAAATCCTTGGCTGGCTTCTAATAAATGACATTACGGTGCCCAAGTGCGCGGTGTCTTCGTAGCCATGTATGTGTATATTCCAATCAATGCATGCAACCACGCTCCACAGTTTTCCATTTCCTAATAAGACAAGACCAGTCTTATCAGCCAAAAATAATATCTTAAATTCTATCAAATCACGTCATTTCGTCGCATGATTAAGAAATTTGAACACCTTTCACAATATTTAATTACCTAATTTGTAGAAAAATTTATGTGAGGGAGGTAATTTTCCGGGAATTAGGAAAATGAGTAAATTTATTTATTTATTATGTATATAGATAAATCGAATCAACTTAGTAAGATTTTAATTTTCTAAAATAGTCTCAAGTTTTTATAAGTTTGACTAGATAAATATGAAGTGTAGATAAATATGAAGTGATGTAATTTTCACATGATTTTGATTATCATAGTGCAGTTATTTAGAACTAGCATAACTTTTCTTAAGATTGTTAATGCAATATTAAATTAAAATTATATCGATATTTTTGAGGTTCATACTTCAAAGAAAAAGTCGTATAGAATTCCTACAACTTCATCGTAAGTCATTATGACAAAAGCTCTAAACATATGCTTCATCACATTTTATTATGGTGGTCGAATCAAAATGGGACAACACATTGTCATAAGGTCCTTGAAAATCTTCGTCAAAAATCCTAGTTGATGATTCATCGTGAGGTTCAAGCCTCATGGGTTTGAATATTTTCATGTAGAGAAGTTGTGTTTTGTTACTAAATGCAAAGTGGAGAATGTTGTTTTCATTAATTTGATAAAGAGGTTGTTTCAATGTAAGATTTTGGTAATTGAATTGGGTGGGAATTGGGAAGGAAGGGGCTTCCTCAGGAATGTGGTTGTGTTCTATTTTTGATGAATGTTTACTTTCAAACATATAACATAAATTAGCATTATTTTTTTTTTTTCCGGTCAAATCTTACATGCAACAACATACCTTCACACCCAACGAAAACAAAAAATTATAAACTTGAGAGATTAAGAAAAACTTTCTTATCCAAATCAAATCTATGATAGATTATAATTGATATAATCTTCATCATTTTCTAGTTAAACATTATGAATAAGAAAACAATAAATGAATGTCCCAACTTTAAAAAAAGTTAAAAGAGAATGAAATTTTAAAACGATAATTGTTTAAAATAAATAAATAATGAAATATTTTATTTTTATGTATACTTATAACATATAATCAAATATTCAATTATCTTAAAAGAAATTACACTCCCAACAATTCATAATCTCAAATTTACTGTTTTTCTTAATGTATGTGAAAGAAATAAACGACAATAATTTTATAATGGTAAAAGTTCTTTTTTTTCAAAATTAGTATCATCATTAGTGCTCCCCTCTCTTTTCTACGTGTTTATATATTAATATAAGTTCTTACTGATTTTAAATAAGAGTATTTTAGTTTTAAATTAATTACCGTAAGAAACATCATAAATTAGATTTTAGGAAAAAAAATGAACACTACTTTTATAACGCATGAAGAAAGTATTTAAAACCGTAAGACTTATGTAAAAGGGAAATGTTTTAATTTCATAACATTAAATCAAATGATTATATTACTAATAATATTTAATAAACATTTCATTGATAAATCTATAAATTTACTTAGTCCATAAATTAACCAAAGAAAAAAAGCAAAGAGGGATAGTTTTCTAGACTTGGAAAAGACACGAATTCTAAATTACTGAATATCTAAATTGAGAGAAGGAAAGGAGTACAGAACTCTATGTATAATATCCTCTATCTCTTTAGTATGGAAAATAAGATTATTATTTTAATATTAATTAGTACTATTGTAAATATTTTGAAAATTATATATCAGTAAGATCATAATTTAGAATTTGTTTTTTATTTAAATTTATCTTTTATAAGTTTAAATAAATTGAAATTTGTGAGTAAGATTAAAATTTCCAACGAAAATTGAATATTATGTATTTTTTTTATTTGACAAAAAACGAGTATTTTTTTTTTTTCACTTTTAGTGTTTGCAATTATGTTTTCTTCTAACCAAGCTAAAATAGTTTAAAGCATTTATATGAAATATGTTGGGGGTATCATGAACATTTGTGAGAAGGAATTAAAACAAAATCAGCAAGTTCAAATATTACACTGTTGTTTAACAAAATGCATCAATTTTTACGCGTGTGTGCGTGAATATAATTAACTGAAAGCTGAATAATTATAACGCTTTTAAATTAAAAAGTAATTATGTATTTTCATTACTATTTAATTAGCAGTTCGAATTACATTTTAATTTAATATTATATATAATATGTTTTTTTGAAAAAAAAAGTTAATAGGTCAATCCGTCTCGTTCTACTTCTCAAATAATCTAAAAAATCTGAAAGATTAGTCAAAATAAGTCAAGATTGATTAAACAATTAAAAATGTAAATTGACTAACAGGCCGAACCACTGGCCCGTCCTTACCATATATACAAAATATTATACTTTATTATATCTATAAGGCTTAATTGCAATTTTAATTTTATCACTAAGTATATTTTTTAATTTTTAATTGTTCATAATTTTTGGTCCATAAAGTTATTTGTACATAATTTTAATATTTTAACTTTAATTATCCGTAACTTTGTTTAAATTTCATTTTTTAAGAGATATTAAATCACTGTCAAATTACGTTTAGTAATAACTTGTTACCATCTTCAATCGCTAAAAGTAATCACGAGTATTATATGTTTTCCTTCAATCTCACGAGTTCATGTCCAACATGATTTAAAATAAAATGGAAATACGTAATTTTTTTTTACGTGAAATATCTAATAATTACAATCACTTAATATTTACCTAACCATGTTTTTTTTGAATATTTATGAAATTTTAAGATAAAACATTGTAATGGGATAGTATGTTAGGCTATTACATCTACATAAAAATTGTCTCCAATCTCTGGGCCTAATAGGACCGGCCCAACTCATTTTTCACAGTGGTATTATAGTCTGAATTCTCACTAAAAAAAATTATTAAAAAAAAATCAATTTTAGAGATAAAAATAATTAGTTGTTAAATTGACTAAATTAAAAATTATTTTAAATACTAAAAAAAATTTTGGTTCTAAATTAATTTTTATTATTTTTAAACAGTTTTTATATTAATATCTAATTAGCTACCGAGAATTTTATTTTAAAATCTAGATAATTGGTAGTTAAAACTTTGGTAATTAATAATTTAGAATTTAGATAATTCAAAAATTATTTAACAATAATAAAAATTAGTTTAAAAATAATTTTTTTTAATTTTTAAAATAATTTTTAATTTATTTAATATAACAATTAATTATTTAGTCTTTAAAATTAATTTTTATTTACTGATTTTCTTATAGTGTATAATAAATTAAACACAAAATAAAAATTTCACAAATATTGATGGTAATCATATATATATATATATATATATATATATATATATATATGTGGTAAAATCAGTTTATATATAAATTAAAAATTACAATTTAAAGAAGATGTACAAGATACTGCTTACAAATTAGTTTATATAATTTTAAAAAAAATCTATAAATACTTAAGTTTACTTTAATCTAAGGAAAGATAAAACTCTAAATTAAACAATATGGGAAACAAACCTAAACCAAAAAGAATAAACATGGTTGCTGTCGAGAGAGAACATTGTTCATGTTTGAGAAATAATACCTCAAAAGCATGACTTTCATTGAATTTCAAATTCTCTGTTTCAAATTAATTGTTTTAATTACTGGTTGACAATAGGTAATGTCTTCTACCTCTTAACCAAATCATTTAGAAATTAAATTTTAATAATCTTATTCTATTTTTTTTAAATCATATTAATAGGAGATAATTGATTTCTTTATATAAATTTTAAATTTTCAACAATATTAACTATTATTTCTGGCAATAGTTTATCGTTACTCGTGCCATGATAAAAATAAAATAATCAATGTATTTATTTGAAAACAACTAATTTATAATTTATTATCTAAACAACCTAATATATTGTGTGGTATTTTAAATTCTTTAAACAAATTGAATTACTCCCTTAAAATTACGTATCGAAAGTAGTTCTATCCCTTACCATTGAAACAGTGTATCAGAAACTTTAGTATTTGTAATTCTGTTATATTTTAAAAGTTCCATCAGCAGTGAATCTATATATTTTATTTTTGTGGTATCTACAGCATCTATATATTTTATTTTTGTGGTATCTACAGCGCCTCATCTCATCACGGGCAATTCTTAGGCAAGTAAGGATTTTGTCATCATATCTTATTTCATTTTAAGATTCTCTTTGCTTTATAGGTTGTACTGTTCAAGAGGAAAGATATGAATGGATGTCTATCCTTTGGATAAGGGATGTGCAGGAAAGGAAAAAAGTGGATATCCATGAACAGTGATTTTTCTCATCCTCCACATATGCAAAGATTTGAGGGAAAAACCACTTAGGATGTGGTATTTTTCCTTTTTGATTTTTTTTTTGCTTTGTCATTCATACAATAATATATATAATAATATATTTTATTTTTATTATTTTTTCATCATAATTATCATATTATGATATTTCATACTTTATTATATATATTTTTTCTTTTTTTATAAATAAATTTTTTGTACAATTCATTCTATATATAATATTTTTTTATTATAAAATATCCTCTAAAATATCTATATGGTTATATATCTACATACAATTTAAATCAATGAATATAAAAAAACTTTCAAAATGTATAAATAAATATAACAATAAATTTGTATATGCTTAGATAATATTATTTTTATGATTTTTTTCATGTTTCAATAATATTAAGTAACTCGTATTTTTTTCGAAAATAATTATCTAATAGTAACGAAATAAATTATTCAATTGTATAGAAAATAATTTAAAATATTTCAACTAACTCAAATTTACACAACAAAATACATTTTATTTCATCATTTAAATATTTATAAATATAAAGGTAAATTTGTAAACTTACATTTTACACTTTTAAAAAAAATTAAAAAAACTTCAGAATCATTACATCACTCACAAACTTCCATAAACTTTCCTCACACATCCATCATAACATACCTCAATGCAAACAACCTCACTTTCTTCACATTTTCTTCTCAAATCCTCACACATCTACTCCCTTAAATCCTCATATATCTACTCCTCAATCCAAATACACACTAAAAGTTTAATTTTGGTAGCTTAATTTTTATTTGCAAATATCTTTGTAATCATTTCGGAATTTAATTTAAAAAAACGTTCGTAACGTTTGGAATGTATATTCTTTTACCCATTCTATGATCGTCTCTAACAGTAAGAGTGTACAGATAATGAAAACTCAAATGTGAATTTGTTGGAATTACTTAACAAAATTTGAATAAGTCTGATTTTATAGCTATTTATGAGAATAAATTAAATTAAAACAAAGAGTGGAATTAAAATACGTATTTTTTAAAAAAATTATTAAAATTTCACCTAACATTAACTTAATATACATAAAAGTTTTTTGGTATTCATACTTAATAGCATCTACATAACTTATATTTAAAAAATATGTAATATATATAAATATTACTCAAATAACTTTTATATTAATGTTTATGTACTAAATCAAATTTATATATATATATATATATATATATATATATATATATAAATGAAAAAAATAACAATATGGAAAGAATTTTATATTAAAGATTTTTTTTATTTTGTTTGTGTTAACAAATAATTCGAAATACCTTCATTTTTATATAATAGATATGAGACAAATAACAATAATTTAAAACACTTTACACTATTTTAGATATCCAAGGATTCAATCATATAAAATGATTTTATTTTTAAACTCATACTTAATGTATTAAAAAACATATAATTAAAAAACTTTCATTTATTCATTAACTTGTATCAACAAGGGAAATCTACATATTATGTAAAGATATTATAAAAATAATATCTATTCACGTATGACATAAGATTTATATTAAATATATTTTATTAGAAATTAATATTTATACTTAGTCTAACTTAAGCCTCTTATAAGTCTGCATTTTGGTCTTAATAAATCATAGTACATTTAAGATATTTACTACATATTTTATGAATATGTAATAAACTCTTTATTATCTTATCTTCTCTCCACCAACAATTTACATGATTTAAACATTTAGTGAATCATCTTAACAAACTTAATATATAAACAATTATAAGTGTTCACATATCATCTAAGATTATGACCTCAACTGATTTCATCTCATATATTTATCATTCATATGTACTTTAGTACCAATTAAATTGATATATATCATTATTTATATACATAATACCACTTCATTCCTTGAAATAACAAAACTAAATAATGCATTAACAAGTTTTTTTTTTATCAGTAATAAAAAATAAATAAATATGAACCACTTTAAAGATGGTTCAACCCTTATACATGAAAACTTTTACCCTCCCCACTTTGACTGAATCCAAAATGAATCACCTAAGACAATCACTCATACATCTAAATAGTACATCATGAAATCATCCCCATACAAACCAAAGGGTCAAGGCACCAATAAGAAAAGGAGAAATGCACAGAAGGTGACTTGGATGTAATCAAAGACCAAACCTTAAGTTGAACCAAAGCAAACACTTCCAATACATCTATTACACCCCTTTTAAATATTACATTGTTTCTATGCTTTCAAATCTCGTTGACAACTGCAATCCAAATCACTTCCCAAATCTCATCTATCGAAGCAGGCTCATTACGCATTATAAACTGGAAGAAATTTAGCAATGCATTAACAAGTGAAATTGTCTTTTAAGCACTCAAGCAATGAATAAAAACTTAATTTATACTATATTATTGTTTGAGCGACAAAGTCTGGCTTGAATAAGAGAGACAATGTTAAACTCTCTATCTCTCATTTTTGTCTGGACGAGCATGTTTCAATTGAGCAAGATAAACCAAAACAATGGTTCTTTTGCAACATTTAAAAAACCTACAAACAACATATTATTCTATCATTTTAAAATTTATTAACAAGTTTATGTTGAAAATACTAATATAATTCTTTAAAAAATAATTAAAATTTTAATCCTAATGTTACCATTAATTTTATGAAGAGATGTTAGTGCACTTATTTTTGTTTTAATTGAATTTATTATTACTTACTTCTTTTATCTATAAATCTAACATATTCAAAGAAAAAAAAATATAATAAGTATTGTAAAAAATGTCATTTTTTTGTTTTATAAAATCATTGGTGTTCATAAGATCTGAATCCTTCGTTGCACTTGATTGATCTGACAAGTTGATATATCTTGAAATATAATTGCATATTTGTTTTGTTTTGTTTTGAGTAATAGGGAGGTTTTCAATTTTTTTACCACACTAGTGCAATTTAATAAGTTAATTATTGAAATAGAAAAAAATCTAAAAAATTATCAAAATTGATTAGTCATATCAAGATAACACGATTTTGATTTTATCGAAGTTACAATAAAATCATGTTACCTTGACATGACTTATCTTTCAAAAGACACGTAAACTTTCCCATTTTCATAATTAACTTATCTAATTGCACTAATTTAATAAAAATCTAAATTTATCTCTCTAAGGACTACAACCTAACAAAAACTTACTTCTTTGATAAACAAAGAATTTATTTAAGTAATTATGAATATTTTTTTTTATTTATTAGAAAGACAACGTAGAATTTAATAATAATAAAAATGTTAATTCACGTAAATAGTAGAAAATCATGTCGTTTTACTTTAAGAATCATGGAATTTATTTAATATCACATATATTGCCAAAACTTCTCAACCCGACTTAAAACTACCTTCATTATTTAGTAATCTCTGTATCACATTCATAAAATAGTTTTTTAGTTTAATAATAATATAACATAATTTTATGTTAGCAATTAATTACAAATAAGTTCTAATATAACATGTAAGATAATTGGTTAAAAAATAAAACGTAATACATATAGTGAATTATAATTAAGTTATGAAAAAGTAAATTTCTTAAAAAAAAATCCATCATTGCATTAAATAACTATATAAGAATCTTGTTTTGTTAGCTGATCTCGTTTTGCTCTATTTGAGTAGTTTTCATCACACTTAAAGATTAGGTACAGAATAACAAAAGGAATAAGACAAGCTCAGGCCGGCCGCCACAAAACTAACAGCATCCCATTGGCAGTAAACTATGATTTCGAGTTGAAAATACTATCTCATTAAGCATACAAATTAAAAAATATAATTTTGTATTAAATTAAAATAATTTTAAAATTATATTATATCACAACCGAGTTAATTGATGATCGTATTTATTATCAGCCGGTTTTGCATCAAATGCTTATAAAGAGAGAAGTAGAAGAAAGGCAACATAACTAAAACAGGAATAATCTCAGTTTTTTTTTATTTTAAAGTTAAAAAAGAAGCAATATAAATGTTGGTTTGTGCAACCAATTACTTCTAGGCTTCTGTAGTTATGAATATCTTAAATAAAAAAATTTAGCAGTTAGTTTTTTTACGTAATTATTTAGTGGAGCAGAATAATTTTTTTTTACGAAATTGATTTTAAAACATACTCTTAAGTATTATATGTTTGGTTGAAGATCTTTCTTGTTTGACGATTTCATTCTAATAGAATTGTAACACTCTTTAAATATTTTATATTAATTTATTATTTGATATAAAAAATAAAAAAAAATACTTCTGCATTATATTTGCTTTTGAGAGGGTGTGAAATATGTGTGCACTATTATTTTTCATAGCCAATATAAGTTCTAAAGATAAATAATCATTAACCCAATTGGAAATTTCCTGCAAAGTGGTGATGATCATAGAAACCTTGCCACAACTGGGTCTACAGCAACAAAGCTTGAATTGAACTGATAAAAGGTCAAAGTTTGACCATAGGTATATGTAATTGCATTAAGTTTTCAAAGTGTACACGGTAATCTATTTGTACACGAAATTTTGGGCATCCCTTTCCTTCCTCAGTAATCCACCACGTTCTCCTTCAATAATATTTTAAATTGAAACAGCGTGCCACTATCCACTTCCTATAAATATCTTCCACCTAAGATGCCAACTTTACAAAAACTGTTATCTCATTTATTTGCCCTTCAACAATGACCAACGATGACAGGAACTCGCATAAAAAGTCTCTACTGAGCCGCCTCAGAGTGGCCGTGAAGAAGGTGAAGCTCCTGCTGAGCGCCACCGTGCTCAGCCACGCATGGCATGCGGCAAACATTCTCCGCGGCGTTTCTATGAGCAAACGCCAGATTAGTTTCAATGATCGAGCCGGGTTGATGATATGTACTCCTGCTTCTGCAGAGGAAACGGATTCGGAGGGGTTGATTTCTCCTCCTGCGCACACCCTTCAGAGGACCATAAGCTGTCCCTCAGATGATGATATTGATAAGAGAGCAGAGATGTTCATAACCAATTTCAGACGACAGCTTCAGATGGAGAGACAAATCTCACTGCAGCTACGTTATTGCAGAGAAAATAGTCTTGAATTGGTCTCTCCCTGATTAATTATTCAGATTTCTTCAAATGGAGAACTTGTGTTTTTTCGGGGCAGATCTCCATTTTTCACTTTGCGTTGATCGCCAGGGGAACGTGTACAAAAAAAGTGTGATTTTTTCCTCTCTCATTTGTAAAGTTTTGGATTCTTGAGATTGTTTTGATCTTTTTTTATGATTTGCAGCAATTACAAGAAGCTGGGAACATATCATGTTTTTGTTAGTTGTTCCTTTTTCTCTTGTGTATTTATTTTTTCTCATTAATAAAATTACAATACAAACTATCGAATTTGCAGAAGTTAATTCTCTTTTCTTTACACTGGATTTTACTACAAAATTAAGGCCTTTAAACTAAGGGTAGCTGTCCTTAAAGCAAGACATGTATACAACGTTTGTCCCTGTACTAGTATTTTCTTTTTCTGAGATGTACTTGGATGGCAATCAGAACTGAAAAAAAGAAGACATGTTACTAAGTAATATGATTAGCCCACGTCACATACTGCTTTGGTATATTCTTATAATATAAGTTGAGCAACCTTGAAAAGAATTTAGTTCCATACTTTAATACGTCTTAAACTTGAAGGGTTATATTAATTAAGTACGTATCAAAAGAAACGAAAACTTATCCAATTCCTACAAGGGAAATATTTATGAAAATAATTAATTTTTTTTTTTAATGTCGCGATTCTGGATTTAGATAATTTGGTAATGTTTTAAATTTAAGTTTGTGAAAAAAAAACCTATGATAAAAAATAAGCATATTTTTTAAAATTAAAAAATTAGTTTGTTTAGTGATTTGTAAAACCTACAGTGATCACAAGCTTAAAACTAGAAAAATAACACTACATAGTGTTGACTATTGCAGTATTAACCAAAGATTATTTCATCAGTAATTTATCTGAAATAAATTTATGGAGAATGGTTTTTGCTCTTACTTGAGAAGACTTTTGTAAGTAAGACTACATTGTATATATTTTAATTTTTATGTTTAATTAGTTTTTGTGTGTGTCTTATTCTTGGATTGTCTTTGGAGTGATTGGAGTCATATGGTTCTAAAGAAAATATGATACTCAAGTCAATATTATGGTATAATATTAATAATAAATGTGCAATAAATAATATAGTAATTAATACTTGAGAGCAGTTGTTTATGTATACTACTTTTATAATAGATTTCTACTTGTATGAGTTTGTTAATATGAAGTTATTTCATTATTATTATTGCTTAATCGATTATTTTAAAAATGTTTGGCGTTAATCCGATAAGGTATGGATTCAACCTAAATCTTCTCGACCTTGCTATACAGTTTTCATTAATCATTTTCTAACATATTCCTTTCTATTGGCAATAATTAGTTATTCAAGAATTTAAATTTATCCATAGATTTTAATAGTTGGTAAAACAATTTTTTAGTGAAATATTACTCTTTAAATTAAAATTAATTTTTTTATGCAAAATTATAATTGGGATTAATTTAAACACGTAACTTGATTATTGTTATTGATTTGCAGGTGATTTATTAAATTCATTCGTATTCAACATTAAAATAAGCAGATGGTGAATATATTTTAATTTTCAAACTTGTACTCTTATCTTATATTTGTTAGTCTTGGTATATATGTGTCTAACTTATTTTGAAGAGAGAAAAACAATTGTTATTTTCATTTTTAATAAATTCTTCGAACCAGATAATGATTTCTCTAAATTTAAGGTCAACTAAAAAAACGCGTTATTAATGGTATTGGTGTTCAGCTAAAGTATGATGATTTTTTATACGGCTGTTTATTCCTGATTCATAGTTTTCCTCCATAACCTTGTAGATAAAAAGATTATTTTATTTTTAATAAATATATTTTAAATTTTATAATTTTTAAATATATTTTTTCTATTTACATCTCTTAATTACATAATTTATAATTTAAAAAAAATACATTATAAAATTTTAAAAATATTTTTTTATACAAATTTATTGTAGATGGAAACACTAGTGTACAATCTAAGCCTTTTATTTTGCAAGATGCCACGTAAAGATTGGAATCTAAAGAAAAAGACTTGAAAATTGATAGATAATAAAGATAGTAATGATAGTATTCAAAATTCATGTGAAAATTATAGGTGGAATGTTGAGCTATATTGTTTTTATGATCTTTTATTTCATCCTTTTTAGTTTTACCAATGTTCAAATAAGAGGATTTCTTAGATTAGGGGTTTAGTTTAGAATATTTGAGTTTGTTTTACATTTTATAAATCCTTATTTGAAATATAAACTTTGAATGAAAAATATAAAAATTTAGTTTGTTAAATCATTATGCAATATTTAGAGGTTTAGAAGTACTAGTGAAGATACATTATGTAATGTTTTGTTTTGATGATTAGAAACTATATTTTTAAAGAGAAAGAAAAAATGATAAAAGGATGATTTTTTTTAGTTTTACTTATAAACTTATCAGTCTCCTGTATGTATCTTTAATTTCATTCCATTTTCATTTTGTTTTTATTTTCTCATTCAACGAAAAATAATGTACAAGTAAAAGATTATTAGTGATACATGACATAAAATGAGAGAGAAAAAAAATATTATTCTAGTTAAATTTATTATTTTTCTTAAATTAACTAATCTTTTGTGCGGAGACTATTAATTTTTACCAACTAAAATTTGTAATTTTTATTCGTTAATAATTAATAACAATAAAAAAATATATAATTGAATAGTCTAATATGTACGGTTACTTTCAAAATTGATTAAATGGTGAGTATTTATTTTCTTGGGAATCACATTTCATATTTATTTATAATAATTACCGAGCAGACTCCTTTAGAAGAAAAAAAAAAGTTGTTCACCACATTTTGTAAATAAATTTGAAAAAGTAACTTTACAGTAATTTTTTTCTTTCCTGATTCTCTTACAAAAGCACAATATTTGTTTTCAAAATATTCTCTACCTAATTATGTACCATTATTCAAAAAGGAATCATTTGGTTTGATGATAATTTGAGGTTTGAAATGGGAAAACATGTTATTCATGGTTAATTAACCTTTTAAAAGATTAACATTGAAGGGTAATTATTTTTAGTTTCTTGGTAGAAATCTGAAATTGGGAAATGAAGCAATATTTATAAGGAATGGTTTTTATTCAAATCTTTAAAAAATAATTTCATTAATGCAGCAAAAACTGATAAAATAGAGATCAGGATTAGAACAAATAAGTAGAAAGGAAACTCATAAAAAAATTAGATTATTCCAAGTTGTGAGCCGATCTAATCTTATGATTTTTAATACTCAGTCGGAAAATGCTGAAAAAGAATGAAAGCTTTAATTTTCAATAATAAAATAACAATTCCAACAAGAATCATGATTTGAAAGCTTTGGAAAACTAATAAAAGAAAAAAAAAACCTATATTAGAGGATTATCAAAGAAGTAACAAAATTGAGTAGTAAACTTTTCAAACTAAGAAGCAAACCATTGAGTAGTGAACTTTTCAAACTAAGAAGTAAACCGTCAAATCAAAAAGTAAAAGTCAACCGCACTAGTCTCATGTTCATCCCACAAAATTTCTCTTATAAACCATATACCATCAAAATACATCCAAGATTGTAATCAAACCATCAAAGAAATATTTAGCTTCACAAATAACATAATTTCCACAATTTAATCCTTGGAGAATAAGTAGAGAAAATAATTCAAACATCAAACACCATTCAATCCAACAATAGAGACGAAACTCATCGAGAAATTAGGATATTCTGAGCCGCAGTCGTTTTAAACTTTTTTTAGAATTTAGGGTCAGAAATTTGAATTGTTGAACCGTGGTGACAACCCTTTTCATTCGTGTGACTACTCCCGCAACACCATCTAGGTGGATCAAATGAAATTCAAGAAACAACAAAATCGGACTCTACTTGGCACTGGTTCCGTGAAGATTCGAGAGGCAACAAAATTGGACTCTATTTGGCACTAATTCCACGAAGATTTGAGAGGAAACAAAATTAAAAGTAGGCACTAATTTCACGAAGATGGTGTTGAAAAAGAAGCCACACAAATAAAGTCATGCCATAGTGATCACGAAAATCACCCAAAAAAAATGTGGGTCCTTAGAAAATCGAGAGGCAACAAAATTGGCCCACCATTCATGCATTACGGGTGTTAAAATAAGCCAGAGGATGAATTCCACAAGTTTTTGAGTGAATTTTTTCAGTCCATCACATAATAATATCAAGAAGGTGCCCACCATATTTCTTTAAGATTGGCCAAGATTTTGAATTTCATAAATTTTTTTCAAAATGGTAAAATTTTCAAAATTCAAAACTTCAAAAATGACTTGGTTTTTCTCTAAACATTTCCAACATTATTTTGGATCCATTTGTGGTTGATTCCGACTAAGAAAGCTGAAAAACCATGAGGTCAAAACTTTTGACACCAAAATCTCACCATTCATGCATTATAGGTGTTAAAATAAGTCACAATATGAACAAATTTCTAATTACAAAATTAAAAACGACAAAAAAACAAGACCAACAAGCTGTCTTGTGCTTGATTTATTTATTTATTTTAATTTGACATGGAAAAAAAATTAAGCTATCATTAGAATTTAGAAAAAAAAAATGGACACAAAATTACCTATAAAAGAAATTTATGACGTCAAAACCCATTAGAAGCTTCTCCTTTAATTATACCTTATTTTTAACAAATTATTTAATTACTCGTCTTCTATTTCAAAGCACAAATTTATCAAATTTCACATCAATCAGGAATCGACCCTAATTGATGAAGATCAGCAACTAGAAGCATCCCAAATAATATGTTAATAGCAAGTGCAGGAACATGTCACTCAATAGGAAGCAACAAAATAATTACCTCTTCTGCCTCCAATGATACTGTAAGATAGAGAAACTTCCATATTGTAGACAAATAAATAAGGGTATATGTTCAATGACAAATTTATTTGCACAATATTTTGATAAGGCTGTTACCTAAGAAAATATGAAATAGTCTATCATCATCTAAAACAATTGTGTTGCTTACAAAAACAAACAGAAAAGCATACAACAAAACTCACTACTCTACCATTGTATTTAAAACAATCTTTGCCTTTGTGAGATCAATAGCAGTACATTCAATAAATACATTCTTTGTCTCTAGAGTGATGGCTGAGTGAGCACCATTGATAATTGGGGGTAAAGATAACATAGTTCAGTCAAAACATTCTAGCATATTAATATAGTTGAAGTTAGCAACTACAATTAAGTAGAATATTAGAGCAAATTGAAGATCAAGAGACAGTAGTTAGTTGTTCAGAAAATGCATAAACAGAGAAATTTCACAAGGAATGATAATTAAAAGAATTCCAACAAGTTAACCGGATCAAATTTTAGTGGAAAACTGGGAATGCATTTCATTGAAGAAAACATGAACATTTCAGTTTATGCAACCATATAATGGTAAATATGCATCTATGTGTTTACATTGCACACAATATATGCATATTTTATGCTAAAAAACCTCAGTTAAATTTTTATAAACTAGAATTTAAACCAATAAGATATTTAAATATAATTTTGAGACAGTTGTAAGTCACTCAAATAAAAATTTAGCTTTTTTCTCCTATCATGCCATAATTTTTATAATTATCCTTAACATTCTCTAACTGAACTTTTTTGTACACATTTTTAACTTCTAGCCGAATTTGTCCTTAGATTGAGGGTGAGCGTTGGCAGTAAGCAAAACAGTATAGTTACTGCTTACCACTCCTAGAAAAAGCTATTTGGGGGTAACTACATACATCTACACTCTCCAAACTGCTTACATGGTGAATATAATATGTATATATGATTTTATTTATTTTAATTATAATAGTTAAGTTTAAATTTTAATAACTACCCAAAATACTCTAAGCAAGATATATACTACTTATAGAGTTCTACAAAACTCTAGCAGCATAATGCAATGCAAATGAGAGATAAAAGATTTCAATTTTTTAAATACTCATTTAGTCCCTATAGTGGTCAAATGTCATCCATTTGGTCCTTATATTTAAAAAGTATCTATTTTAGTGTCAACAAAAATACCATGTTAATCCCTTTTAGTCCCAAATATGCATGCCACTTTTAATCTGTTTTAGTACCTACCGTCTAGAGACATAAAGACTAAATATTAAAAAAGATATGTTTAAGAACTAAATTGGATAATTTTTAGGTTTAGAGACTAAAAGGTAAAGTTTGTTGAAATATACGGAGCAAATCAGTAATTTTACTGATATTTAAATACCAGGATAAATGAAACTAGCATCTTAGATGGCTCTTTTTCTTAGCCTAAAGCAGATGAGAGCCAAGATTTCAGATCTTTGAAAATTTAAATATAAGGATACTATGAAAATTTAATACCTCTTACTGTCATATAATACAGGGAAAACAGGGGAATCCTCAATTATATGCAATAATTTCTTCAGTTTCAAATCTGACTGTCAAACAAACCAACATGTATTTAGATATGTAATAACTTGTAAGTCTTCTTCTACTAGGTTCCTAATAAATGTTTATATAAACAACAAGGAAAATAATACAAAAACTCACTTTGTAGAACTCCATTAACTCATCAGCTCTGAAGTTCCTTTCCTATCATGCCAAAAGCAAAAGGGAAAACAGAAAAGAAGACAAAAGATAAGATTGGCAGTTCACATAAAAAATTTGTGGTTAATTCCCAACAAGAAAGCTAACAAACCATGAGGTCAAAACTTTAGACGAAAACCCCACTAATCAACAAAACCACCAAACATGGCTAAGTACACATTAAATCAAGATGACCCAAAATCACCAAATTCTAATCATCATATATATCAAACTTGTACATACAAAGTTGTTACTTTTGAAAATTCCTAATCCAAAAAATCTAGAAGACTTATGACTTTTCCCAAACCCTACCATGTCAAAACAACAATCAAGAATTTAGGGGAAATGATAACTACACTGAAAAATTTAGCTTACCAAAACCTAACCATGAGAATCCAATAAAAAACTGAATATCCAAACAAGTTTAGCCAGTCACGAATGAATGCATAACAAAATTTAAACATAAAGTTTCACTGGACCACGTGCTAGAGTGTCTTCATTCTACCTCACACAATTGTTGCTTTTAGTTGTCAAAAAGACGAAGTATACAAACAATAACACAAATTCAAAACAAAGAGTGATATTTACTCATAAGATAATTGATTAGACGTAGGATATGTGTCGTCTCGACAAAGGGAGTATGCCACTCCAACACACTATAATCGCGAGTTGCAATAAGAAGTAGTTATTGGAAAAGCCATTGAGAGATCCAAAGAAACGTCGAAAATCAATTCTTGCTAATTTCGTACTGCAAGAATAAGAAGAAGAAGAAAAGCAAACAAGAAGATTGCGCTCCTAGAATAGCCGCAATTCTTAGCAGAATCGAACGCTGGGAGACAACAAAAAAGGATGCAAAAATCGTTATGTTGTGTCATATAACAGTTTATTCATAACGTTTTGTTTTATATGTTAACTGGATCATCTCACCAATTATTAATAGCATAAGTTCTAAAAATATAATTACTCGAGTAGTTTAAAATACTTATCTAGCTATTTTTTAAATATTATTCATATATATATATTAATTAATTTGATTTTTTAATTAAATAATCAACATAAATATCCCTAACTTATTTTAGATAGAAATATAATTATGAACCATTGTAATAATTTTGTTTAGAATGAAAATATAAACAGTTATCAATGAAATTTAAATTCATATTCTTTAATACAAATATTTAAATTGACGTTATTCATACTATTATAATTATTATTAAATATTTATATTCACATCAATATTTTGGCTATTATTCTATTGCATATAAAAATAATAATAAACTAGATATCCATTTAAAATAACCTTATACATCATTACTCCAAGTATAATTACATTTTTTCCCTTTCATACAAATCTACATTATATATTGTTTCTTTAACATTTTTTCATTCAAATTATAGATTATACACAACATATAAAAAAATAATATATGTATATATATACATTTTAAATAAATATATAAAATTTAAATTAATATGAATATTAAATTTAACAACCTATTAAAATAAGATGTATAACAAAAAATACACGCTCAAATAGTATAATAGAATTATCATCATCAGCACTGATAAAAGATTATATAACAAATATGATAAAGTGAATAGCAATATTTATTTTTCATTTTCAAAATGTTAGTAAGATAACATTGATAAAATATTAAATTGGTAACTTGGATAAAATAGATTTCAAGATCTATTAATCATGTTCATGGTTAATAAAATAAAATAGATTAAAAAAATGTTTAAATGTAATAAATATCCATTTATTATAATCAGACTCAGCCAAATACATAAATAAAATAAAAATATCGAAAAAATCATTTATCTGACAAAAGATTAAATGGGAAAATAAGATAACAAAAAGATGGCAAAATCTATCAATGTTCAAATTCAATAAAATAAAATTGGTAAAAATATTAAATTGGAAAATAAAATAAAGTATCTTTTCATCATATTCAGAGTGAATAAAATATTATTAAAATTAAATTGGTAAATAGTATAAAATACTTAGGAGCATTTTATTTCTTTTTTCTGAGTCAATGAGACAATATTATTGATGAAATTATATTGATAAATAAGATACTATAGATAGAGAGATATATTAATTACATTCAGATACAATAAAACAAAAATAAAATATGTATGTATCATATTTAGAATCAACAAAATATTAATTTGGTAAAGAGAAAAAAATACACACAAAGATTTATTTATCATACTCACAATTAACAAGATAATACCGATAAAGATGAAATTGGTAAATGTTAAAATATATAATGCGATCTATTTATTATTTCCAGAAACAATAAGATAATATTATTAAAAACTATTTTGATAAATAGATAGCAAGATCTATTAATCATGTTCAGATAAATTGTCTAGTTATCATGGTGTCAATATAAGATAGTATTACTAAAAGATTAAATTAATAAATAATATAAAAATACATAGAAATATTTATTTATTATTTTCCGAATCAATATGACAATATTAATATAATTAAATTGGTATTTAAGAATATATAATGAGAATTATCTCATTTATCTACTCAATTCTTTTATTTTGTACTTGATAGTACTTGTTCTTGCCAGTTGACTCGCTTGTCAGTTGACTCCACGACACTCACACGCCTCCTTCCTCACGTTGATATGTGCTTGATTCTTGCGAAACAATCTGCACCTGTAAAAGAGAAAGGGGCGCCCTAGAGGCCGTTTGCACTCCGAGGCTCAAGTCAAGATGGGCAAGAAACACCAAGTGTATTGAGTCTCTCTGTGTTTAGGTCTAGAAACTGCGTACCTTTGTGAAGTATTTTACTGTCCCTTATATAGTCTAGGGTTTACTGCGCCGCTAACCCTAATTAGGGTTCACTACGCTGCTAGCCATATTCAGGGTTTACTGGAATATCCTTGCGCCGCTATCACCCAACCTTAGGGTAATCTAGCACATAAGGTTTCCTTCTCTGGAGTGCAAACTCTAACAGGGTGACCACCTGGGTGCCTCCTTGTGCACCTAGTCTCTAGGGCCACCTGTTCTGGGAGTGCCTTCACTGTTCACGTGCCATGCATGTAGCTTCGCTGGGAAACCCTAGTTCTGATGAGTACTCGACCCCTCAGGACTCTGCACCTAACTGTGCTCTCCCTGCTACCCGCATAGGCTCTTCATGATTCAGGCCTCTCCCTACCTCTGGGTATTTAACTGGTCATTGGCCCACTCTGGGAACCAATCTTAGCTGCTCTGGTTATGTTTTTCAAATCACCCAAGACCGAGGTCACCTCGTCACACTTTGTTGCCGATCACCCTGCGGAGTGACGAGGACACATCAGCCCTTTTTGGTGATCGTCACGCTGATGGCTAATCACCCTTCTCTGTGGGAACATGCTGATGACTAGCGCTGTTGATCACTAATCACCCTTCTCTATGGGAACATGCTGATGACTAATCGCCCTCTAATCAATACCACCTGCGGGGTCCATTCCACGTGGCTTTTGGCCCATGCTGTGGGACCCAGCTGACGTGGTTCACCCTTCACTACCTGTCCTCGGTGTCTGAGGACTGGTCGGTACAGTACTTTAAAGTCAAAATAAAAAAAATTAAAATGAAGATACCCATTTAAAAAGGAAGTATAATATAGTGGAATAAAAAAAAAAAGAAAAAAAAAAGTGGCAACAAAATAATTCCTTTGGGAGATGGAAAAAAACAAGTAGCCATCCCGATAGTAATTAGCCTATAAATGTTTAGGGTGATTGATTCTGTATAATTCAAACTTTTTTATTTTAGCACAAATTTATTAACACGTATAATAAATAAGTATTTAATAATTTTATTTTTATATAATAAATATATATAATAAATGTTATATATATGTATATGTGTGTGTTTTTATTAAAAATAAGTATAAAAATAAAATTAAAAAATGCGGATAAAACATCATTTTTATTTTTACCAATATAATCTATATTCAAATCCAATAAAATGTGATAGGTGAAAATAATTATACCTGTAAATATAATAAAATGTCTATTTATCAAATTTGGAGTCTAAAAAAATATTAAACTACTAAAAAACTAATCTAGTAAAAAAATTAAATATATAGAAAGATTTAGTTAATATATCCATAATTGATTGATCAGATTAGTGCATAAGATAAAAAAAAAAATATAATCATAATATTGTTCAAAGTCAAAAAAATAAATTTGGAAAAAGATTAAATTAGTTTAAAAGATTTTATTGATATAAAAAGAAAGTATAAGTCTTTTAAAATATGAGATAGGCTCTTCTATATAATACACACACTGTATCATTCAATTCTTTAATCACATGCAAATTTTTACTTTGAGGATTAAAATTTGAATCTTAATATCACACAAACATACATGACTACATCAAAATTGATGAAGACGACACAGTGCAACAAGAGGCAATACAATAAAAGTAATGAGTTCGTTTTTTCAATTTCAATGGAATCACTTCCAAGAGACAACAAGAGACAACGCATCGACATCAATCAGTCTTCTTTGATTCCAATCAAATCGATTCCCCAAGACTTGTTGGTTAATGTGGTTGCAAGGGTAAGCTCTGAATCTTACATTGATCATTACAATATGAAAGTATGTTGTAAAGATTTTTTTCATGCTTCAAAAGAAAACTACATGTGGCAACAAGTTTCTCTGGAAAAGTTCTCCTTAATTCCATGGTCACATAAACAAACTTTTGATTTTTTTATGCAAAGCTGTAAGGAAGGTGGAAATTTGAAGCTTTGTTTAGAGTGAGATTGCAAGAATTGAAGAGTTTTGTTGGAAATATAGAGAAGGGCATGAAAGACTTGAAGATGGTTGCTAAAAATGGTCATTTGGAAGCAAAATATACATATGCTTTGATTTTATTAAGCTCCCACGATGATTATTTGAGAAAAGAAGGAGTTCAGTATTTGCAATTTTTGAGGAATGCGAAGTGTGTTGTAAATTGCAAAAATAAGATAATAATGTTATTGGAAGGATTGTGGAAAAGACCTTATGGAACACTAGTGCGCAATCCAACCCCTTTATGTTGCAAGAAGCCATGTAAAGGTTGGAGTCTAAAGAAAAGGACTTGGCAATTGGTAGACAATGAAGATGATAGTATTCAAAATTCTTGTGAAAATTGTAGGTGGGACGTTGAGCTAGTTTTTTTTTATGATGTCTTATTTCATCCCTTTTAGTTTTACCAATCTTCAAATAATAGGATTTCTCAGGTTAGGAGTTTAGTTCAGGATATTTGTTTGAGTTTGTTTTACATTTTATAAATCATTCTTTGGAATATAAACTTTGAATGAAAAATGTAAAAATTTAGCTTATGAAGTTGGTGTTGTTAAATCATTATGTAATGTTTTGAGATTGAGTAAGATACATTATGTAATGTTTTGCTCTCATGATTAAAAATTATGTTTTTAAAGAGAGAATAAAAAATAATAAAAATAAGATTTTTTTTACTTGTAAATTTGATCAATCTCCTATATTTATTTTTATTTTTTATGGATTTTCATTTCAATTTTTGTTCTCATTCATCCAAAAATAATATATAAGTAAAAGATGATTAATAATACATTACGTAAGATATATTTAAGAAAAAAATATTAATCTAATTAAATTTATTATTTTTCTTGAATTAACTAATCAATATATAAATAATTATTTTTTTTTGCAGAGGCTATTAATTTTTACCACCTAAAATTTGAAATTTTTATTCGTTAATAATTAATGACAAGTAAAAAATATATAAAATTATATACTGTAATATTTACGGTTAATATCAAAATTGATCAAATGGTGAGTCTTTATTTTCTTGCGAATCACATTTCATATTTATTTATAATAATTGTAGAGCAGGCTCCTTTACAAAGAAAAAAAAAGCTGTTCACCAAAATTTGTAAATAAATTTGAAATACAGTAATTTTCTCTACCTACCATTATTCTAAAAAAAATCATTGGAGGTTTGAAATGCGAAAATATGTTAGTCATTGTTGATTAACCTTTTCAAAGAGTAACATTGAAGGGTACTTGATTGAATTTGAATTTTTAGTTTCTTGGAGATAGGGATGAAAATGCGGAAGAGACCATATCGCTATTAGAAAATGTGGACGGACTCACCAATGTAGTTAGTTGATCTGTTTAGGCTCGTTCTGCATAATCTGTAGTTCATGCAGATCAACAACGAGATTGGGCGGGTTGGCTCGCAAACCCGCATATACCCATTCATCCATTATTGCAGTATGACATTTATTTTATTTTATTTAAAAAATATTGAATTTGATGTACTAAAAGAATAATGTTTTATTTTAATCATTTAAAGTGGATAATTTTTTTATCGGTAATAAAAAATAAATAATTAAGAATCACTTTAAAGGTGATCAAATTCATACACTTGCACAGAAGTAAACAATCCCTCGTAGAAGTTTGTCACTAACTTTCTACTTGAACTAATACAATTTAACCAACCTAAATAAATCACTTATGTTTGGTTGAATACATACAAACCAGGGGATAGTTAAAAAAGGAAAAACAAGCAAAAGGGATTTTAGAGGTTACCCATGACCAGACATTTAATTGAGCCATGGTTAGTATGAAGAGTGAAAGTTAATTTAATTTTAAGTAAAATCTTATATTCAAAATATGTTAATAAAAAATAATATAAAGAATAAATTTCAATAGGATAGTTAAAAAATTAATCATATTCATTCAAATATTTTGTAGCAAAACTTTCATAAGATATTCTTATGTATTTACATACATATATAGGAAAATATATGTAAAGCAAAACTTTAATTATTTTTAATCAATCATTCTAACAACTATCATACTTGAATTTATATTTTTATCTTAATTGAATGATTGAAAATGGGATACAATTTTAATTTTTCAACAATAGGAATAAGTTTTTTATAATTAATTAAATTTTAATTTTTTAAAAAAAGAATATTTTTCTTATGCGGGCTAGCCTGCAGACCCAAAAATTACCTCTTATGCAGAACGGGTAAGTGAAATAAGCTTGCACCCCTTGCACAGGACGGGCTAGCCCAATTCATATTTTGCGAGCCAAACGTGGGATGGACCAGCCCGATGAAAATCCTGAAATCAGGAAATGAAGCAAGATTTTGGCAATTGTTTCCCACACCATATTACTGCGCCCAATTATAGGAAAAAAGACGAAAATACCCTTAAAAATGGGGTACATATAAAATTACATTCTGGACCTCTTTTTTCCAGAACACAATAATCTCTTTCGGATTTTTTTATCCAGAATGGGATTTTGATTTTTGTTTTCGGATTTTTATATCCAAAACACAATAATCTTTTCCGGATCTATTTTCAAGAATGCATTATTTTTAATTCCAAAACAAAAGGTATTTTTGAAATTTTTTAAATTGTGTTGGATGGAGGTTCAAAAATTAGGTGCAGGAAGTAATTGTCCAAGATTTTTAAGGAATGATTTTTATTCAAAATCTTAAAAAACAATTTCATTAATGCGGTGAAAACTGATTTTTTTTTTTTCTGAAAAGAAATAGATATTGGATTTATTACATTGTGTTGTGTTGTGTGTAGGCTTAAAGATTTTGATAAAAAATAATAAAACTATCTTTAGATTTCCAATTTACATATGTAAATATTATGAATAAGAATCATCACTAACAAGATTCAAGATTTGCAGTTTATTATCATTAAAAAAATATTAAACTAATTATATTTCTTTAAAAATAAATAAAAAATGAATTTTGGAATAAAAGTGGATTTATAAACGTTACATGTGGTAAGAACTGGGAGTTCTGAAAGGGGGCGGGAATGGAAAAGAGTGAGAGTGAGGCGGTGTTCGATGCTCTTAATCTGAACCCACAACTCTTCTGCAACGAAGTTCTCAACAACTTCAACGACGTGCTCGATGATGCTTTCTGTTTCTTCAACCAGTAACACCCTCTTTCCTTTCTTTTATTACTTTTTTTAGGGTTTTAGGAAATATAAAGCTTGTTAATTTAAGACTTCATTTATAAAAAATATTTTTATTGATATAATAGATTTTTATTTAAATTTTTTATTAGTAAATATAAATTATTTATGTATAATTTTTGTTAATATATAAGTTTTAATTTAGTTCTTTATATTTTTCTGCATTTATTTTTTTTAATAATATTTTTTTTAATAATATTTTTTTTAAGTGATGTCAAATGATTATTACTTGAGGTGTGTCAGTTTAGTTGGATTGTGAAATTTTACAATGAGATTTAATATAAAAGATTTTATAAAAAAAATTATTATTATTTGATTTAAATATTTATTACTATCATCTGAATATAATATTTATTATTTAAAAGGAGTTGTTAGATAATTATAAAAAAAAATAGGTTATAATTTTTTTTCAACATTAATAACAATTGCAAAGGAAAACACGTAATTATTTTTTATTGTAAATCGAACCCGCCCCAAATAGTTTAGGGGTAACCGATCTGCCACCGTCACAAAAGTATTGTTTATTCTGTTTGCTGAAAAAGTGGAGTTTCATGATTTTCACGTTATGCTAGTACGGGCAACAATACTTCATGCTGCAGCCAGAAAACTAATTTTTCTAATATGAATTATATTATTCATTTAACGTTTTTTAAGACAGCATTTTAGCTAACTTTTTTATATTTGTTATTTTCTCTAGGTATCTTTATCATAATTAGTATATAAAATTGATCGAATAAATAAATACAGTTTCTGGTATTTTAACTGAGGAGCTAAAAGAATTATTTGGTAGTCAATGGCGTTACTTGCATCATAATCAAGTATAGCGTGAATGATGCCGAAGCCTCCTTTGTTCATGCAAATTGGCCTAATTACGAAAAGTTGACCAAACCACTAACCACACTCAACAATTGCACGCGCCCAACGTTCAGGCCAAACTCCACCATCGCAACATATTCTTCCCTTCTCATTCTCACCCAAATCTTCAAATTAATTAATATTTCAAGTTGCTCCATATATTTAGAAAAGGTGCAATGGATTTGAGTTACTCAACATTTACTTTAGAAGAGGAGAAGTCAAAAGGAAATCCCAGTAGCACGAAAATGTTCTCCTATGCGTTACATCTAAGAAACTTCAAATTTTATTAGTATCATCACTCCCTACACTACAAATTTCATTTCCAAAACAAAATGCCAAACTTCACTTTCTTTTCTGAACCTTGAACACAATGGCGTCAAAGTCCTCAAAGCCCAACCGGAGGCGATTCATGTGCTCTTGTTTCACAACAGTCGTCTTCCTCTGCTTGTTCGCATCAATTAACGAAGTTCGATTCAGTGGTTTACAAAGGTTGGGTCGATTTGCTCCCTCAAACGAAACTGCACCCACAAGAAACGAATCAGAAGACCTTCGAATCCTGATCTCCGTTCTGACCCTCCCCGACCAGTACCTACGACGACACTTCCTGCGCCTCGTGTACGGCACGCAAACCTGGGAGGGCGCGAAAGTGGAGGTGAAGTTCGTGTTCTGCAATCTCACAAAAGAGGATCAGAAAGTGATGGTGGCGTTGGAGATCATGCTTCACAACGACATCATCATCCTGAACTGCACCGAGAACATGAACAAGGGCAAAACGTCGACGTTCTTCACGAGCCTGCCCGAGATGTTCAACGACACGAGCGGTGTGGGGCCCTACCCTCCCTTCCACTACGTGATGAAAGCGGATGATGACACGTACGTGAGGATTAACAGTTTGGTGCGGTCGTTGAGGCCGCTGCCGAGGGAAGATTTATACTATGGATTCGTGATACCGTGTGGAAGCATGGACCCCTTCAAACACTACATGTCTGGGATGGGGTTTGTGGTGTCCTGGGACATTGTGGAGTGGATCCACGGCTCTGATATTCCCAAGAAACACGTGGAGGGCCCAGAGGATAAGGTGTTTGGAGATTGGATGCGATGGGCTCGCCGTGGAAAAAATAGGTACAATGCTAAGTGGTCTATGTACAACTACCCTGATCCACCCTCCGTGTGTAGCCACGAGCTTTGGAATGACACTATTGCAGTTCATTTGTTGAAGAATCAAGAGAAGTGGATTCGGACTCTCTCCTTTTTCAACCACACTCATTCTTTGAACTCATCCAAATTCTATCATATACCTTAGCTTTAGGCCATCTTCATTCTCCACATTGCGATTTATATCTTTTTCATATTTTATTTTTTTATATATCATGACAGTAATAATGTTACAATTCTGATTCCAATGTGTACTCTTCTGCTCCCTGCTTCTTAACTATTACATTGATTGAAAACAATGGAATGGAACAGGGCTCCTCTGTGTGTTTTGGTTACTGTCTTTTACTTTTCAAAATAAAACACAGTCAAAAAAATTTGAGTTAAAATTAGGTTACTTGATTTTGAAATACTTTTACATTCATTTTCATTATAATTATTCTTATCCTATTATTAAATTTCATTTATAGATTTGGACAAAAATCTGTCAACCATACTTATTTATTAATTACTAAATTAAGTACGTCTTCCTTCGTAAAAGAGTAATAAAAAAGCTGGATAATAACATAAAAAAACAACAGCTATATATAATAAGTCATGTCATTATTGATTTTACTAAGACTACTGTAAATATTATATTAACCCTAATAATATTATTACTATCCACACTATTACTACCATATAAACATTAAGAGAATTCTTTTAACTCAATTTCTAGAGTTATTATATGAGTTTGTCCAAGCAAAAAAAGGTAAGTTAATCCAATTTAACTCGAAATTGTTTACTTTTATATTTATAGTTATGCTTGTTGTTTTTCCATTAGTCCGACTAATTTTATAAAAAATATTCTATTTATTTTTGTCAATTTTTGTGTTTGCTTATTTGATTTGACTTACTTGTTTAGCCAACTCATTATTTGTATGTAATAAAAAAGATATAAGAAAACATTGAAACAACAAAATAGTTCATCCAAAACTAAGTGTTGAACCCTCGAGGGAGGAATAACCCTATTAAGGAAAGTGATTTGAAATGTTGTTCTTGAAAAATTAAATGAACTAAGTTTTTTTTTTAAAAAAAATTGTAATATAGATAAGAACTTAAATTAATGATCAGATGACACGTAAGTTGAAATGTAACACTAATCAAAAGAAAAAATTAAGATCAAAACAGACTTATTCTAATAACTCTTATTATAGTTTTAAAAAAAAAATTAAACTCTATGTAATTAAGTGATTCAATTAATTAACTAACTCAAATTAAATTATCATTCAATCTAATTCGTATTTAATCATCAAATCAAGATTAATTAATTTTTAATTTGATTCTAAATTAAGAAACTCAAATTGTAATTACAAATTCCAAAACCAAAACTAGAAAACAGCAGAAAAAGAATTGAAATGTTAAACAATCCGTGTAAAACTTAATTTACCTTATTTGATATTCGATCATCGAGATTTAGTTTTTTATGGATGAAACACAACAAACACATTTTAAAAAGGTGAAGTTATAATTTATTTATGATTATTTAATTTTTTTTTTAAAATTAAATTAATTTTTAACAATTAATATAAAGGTGCAGGAGGAAATATATGGAGATGGAGAGAGAATTTGTCCTTAGTTAATTATGTGTTATCTTAATGTTATCTAATTCTTAAAATTTATTTTATTCTGTTTGTATTTTTTTCAATCAACTTTAATTATCATAAATAAATATTTTTTTTTATGTTATAAATAATTTAATTAAATTTATCACTTAATAATTAATACACCTTGTAACCGATACTCTTTAGATCAATTACATAAAATTAACTAACGGTAATAACAATAATAAGTAAAAGAAAAATAATTCTAATATATTTTATTTTTCTTACATGATAATACTCGCTCGTGGTGTCTCTTCTTTTTCTGCCTTGGTTACCATTTCCCTTGGTGATTCCGCCACATTTTATTTTATTTTACGTGTGCCTCTTCTCGATCACATAAATACAAAAATATAAAATTAAAAAAATCTATTATAAAAATAATAAAAAAACATATGTAAATGAAATAAAAATATTCATATGTCCCCCTCTATTTTCTTCCGCAGGAGAATCTTTTTGGGTGTTTGACACATAAGAAAGAAAATAAATAAAAACATAATTATATACAAATAAAAAATAAGAAGAGAGACAAAAATAAATAAAAATACATGAAAAAATACTGATAAGTTTTCTGAATATTGTCACTTATCTGAACAAATTCACTCGCTCATTCTCATTGTTTTTTTTCCCCTTTCATTTCAATATTTTCGAACACAACGTAAGAGAACTTGAATAATAGAACAAATTAAAACAACATGATACATAGTTTTAATCGTTATTGAAATACAGATGATCCAAATTTTAAATGCATATTTGGATACACGATATATTTACAATACACATGTTTCAAAGTTTCGTTATAAGAAAACTAAAACGATATATATCCTTTAAAAGTTTGCTTGAAAATATAGTTTTGCATAAAAAAAACTTAATTATTTTTAAAATTTTAAAGTAAATCCAATTTTAACTGCACAACCTGTAATTCCCATATTTTTGTCCACTATTTAATCTAAACAAAAACTTAAAGACATATTTAGTAGATGATTTTGTTTTATATCCAATAATTATTAATCTTATGCATTAAAATTCCTAAAAGCCACTAAATCATATTTAGACGGTAAAAAGTAAAAAAAAAATTATATAATTTTTTATAAAAAATTTCACCTTATCATTACATAAAAAAGTATTATTAAATAAAAAAAATACAAACAAGCAAATATGAAAATTAGTTCAAAATCCACATATAAAAAAGAATATCAAAATAAACTAATCCGAACATAAAAGTATAACATCTATTATAAAAAAAATCAAAAAAATAAACTTGACTATAAATCGTTTATAGAAAACTTTGTTTTTTAAAATATTATTTCAAAACGTAAAGATAAAAAAAGTATCATATTTTTCGACGTCACGAGAAACTATACAAATTCTCTTCTACAAACTGCCCCTAATATCTTGACAAATTTAATAATGTTTTCGATTCCGGCAAACACACTTTTTAACATTAATGTAATAATGTTTAAAATACTTAATTTCTCCATTTTGAATGCTAATCTTTATTTATTAATAAAACGGATTATATGTATTAATAACATGATTTCAAATAATTGAATCAGAATAGCACTAAAATCAAAATACTAAAGTAATTATTTTAAACTTAGCTATTGATTAAGCAGATAATTTTTAATATAAGCATGGATATAAATAGTTAACGTGTTAAATTTAAAATAAAATTATCAGAACATTATTCCAATTTAATACTTAACTAAAATAAAATAATCATGAATCAAATTTTACTTGACGTAGATTAAAAAATATTTAATTTGGAGAAGGAGCATGGAAGATGTCCAAAAGGGCAGGGTAAATGATTGTGGATGACACCCTGGACGTATTAAAGCCAACCAAAGTGGGACAAATTCAGAATGGGGTCACGTTTGAGGGAAGAAGAAAGCAAAGAAAAAGAAAAAATAAATAAAAATTTATAGTATTATTTTTATTTTTTAATTGTTTCATCAATTCAATAAATTTTTATTTATTTTGTTTTTAATTTAAAAAAGTGTAAATTGAGTAAGGGGCTTCTCACCAACCAATGAGGTTTATAGTTTTGATATTTCTTTTGTAAGGGATACTTGCGAGTAGGTAGGTCTAAGGAGGCCACGTCAGCACTGTTTGTGAGTTGAGACCCAGACCCTTGCGTTTTCTTCCGCAGCCCACCGAGGGTTTGCACCAGTGGTGCTGCGTGAGAGAGAGAAAGAGAGAGACAACGACTCTTACGCTTCCACTCTTTCTTTGGCGGCGGCGCGTCGTTTTCTCTCCGCTTCACTCATCATTCCTTCTCTGTAAGGCTTCTGCATCATTATGTTGCAATCATTTCCTCCTATCATCATCACTTTTTAGATTTATTCCATTTTCTCCCCTACTCCTGATTTCTTGATATTGGTTTGCTTTTGACTGCGATCGTTTGTGCACGATAGAGTTGTTTTTTTCTCGTTTGGTTATTTTGTCGAGCATCTGGTGAATATAAAATCAAAAGATGCGATGCGCAGTAGTTTGATTATGTAGTGTTTCTTAGAGAACTAGTGGAGTTTATTGATGACCTGTTGTGCTTTATTTTAACATGTGTTGGAGTTTTTATTTTCTTTAGTTTGATTTTAAAGCGTGAAAATAACGCTCTTGTTCTGTTCAAATTCACAATATCAGTTTTTCTTGTAAAGTTTCTATGAACCTGTATTACTCGCTTATGATAATGTGAATGTCCAAGATTGACTTTGTTAATTGTCCCGATTTTTGTAAATTAACTTGGTGAGGTGAAGTTGTCATCATATTGATGAAAATAAACACCCCGTGGTTGCAGTGAAGGATTTAGGTGTCGCGTTTTCAATATAGGAGCGGTTAAGCTTGAGGTAGCTGAAAGGAGCATAAATGCTTTTCCACATGGGTAGTGTTCCAGTCTAATATACCTCGGTTAAGTTTAGATGCTGCCTAGAGACAGAGTATTCAATTGTGTCAATCTGCTCGCCATAGGGTTCTTCGTGCCGAAATCTTCTTCGTCATCATCTGGCCAATTATTCCTGTCTTAATTGATTGGTTCATCTTCTGCAATTCTCGCGCAAGAGTTTAGGGAGGGACTCACGAGTATCCCAGGAAAAAGAGTGTTGGCTTGGGCCTTGAGCAGCTATTATCCAATATCCCAAGGGTGTAGTCGGTTAGAATACGATTGGGAGCAGACACTATCCCTAATCCTCAAGTAGTTTTGGTAGTGATGATCAAACTACTCGGGCAGAATACGACTGGGATGGTCCAAGTTAGTGTCGTATAATGTGAATTTTAATTCGTGTGTATTAATGTTGCTTCAGAGGCTTCAACTTAGTCCTAAATTCTAATGAGTCACCGGTTGTTGCTTAGAGCCTTACTTTATCTTTTCCTGGATCAATTTACTGATTATGTGCCTGGGTTAAACCTAAATGGACATGTATGCAGTAGTGCATAGTTGCATAAAGCTCATAGCTGATAGTTTCACCACCCTTCCTGATAAACGTCATATATGCATTAGAAGTCATATCATAGGCATATGAAACATGAATCAAACAAGAGCTGAATCTCATTCGTGTCTCAAGTCATGAATATATTCATGAAAGGCTTAAATCAATGATTCCTTATATGAGCTTACAATGAATTAAGAACTAGAATATAATTAGTATTGAACACAAGAATAAAACTAGGATTCAAATACACCAAATAGAATGGAGCTAAGAATAAACTAAACTGAACAAATTGAATTACAAGACATATGAACCAAGTAGTGAAGGAAACAACGTAAACTATGAATAGAGTTGATTATTGGAGAAAGTGACTGAACAAGAACAAGTAGCAAAGAAATAAGAACTCAAACAAAGAAGGAAAAGATGGAGGAAAGTTAGATGTGGAGGAAGCAAGGTGCGCCACTTTGAAGAAAATTCCATGCTCCTCTCTAAGATAAACACCAAGGATGAATCACCACTTGACTTTCTACCTAAGAAAAAGGATAAAACTCTCAAATGGAATCACACTTACAAGTGCCTAAAATTCTATCAGGTGTTTCATATATCAAAAGTGAGTTGCAAGAGGAGGAGATGGTTATTTATAAGTTAGTTATCTGAAAATGCAAATGAAATTTACAAGACACGATTCCTAGATGAAATGTGAAACTTAATTATTGACTAATCTAATATTTGGATGAGATTTTGAAATAGAAGTGGAGAGAATTTTTTATCTTTGAAATTAAAATCATAGGCTACATGAAGCTTGGCTGAAAATTGGAGGCGTGTCTCATGCCTTAGTCATGCTTTTCTTGCTCCTCGTAGCACATACCTTCCTTACCTCTTCTTGCCACCATATAGCTCAACTTGGCCGGAAATTGTCGTCCAATGGGCTTCAATTGTAGCCCAACTATATCATAAACATGAATGCTAATTGTACCTAAAATTTGAGAAGAAATAAATCCTAATTTATGAGTTCATGAAATAGGAAATAAGAAATGTTCTTATTGAGGATGAGTTGTCCTTCTCCCAAGGTGTATGTGGGTATGACAAGAGTTTTTGAGTTGATTCAACGAGTGGTGATGCTCCTAATAGAAGAACTCCAATGTTCAAGTTGGTAAGAATACAAATGATTTTGTATGTAAGTAAAAATAAATAAGATGGATTTACTTTCAGATAGGATTGAGGTATTTATAGACTCATAGGCTTAAGTAGAGGTCCAAATAAAGTGACTACTTTGTCATAACCGTTTAGGCCACGTTATTCCTTACGTGTGTCCTATTTTTAAGGTGACTTAGCAGTTATTTGGTAGTTAAGGCTGAGCATCATGTAACATGGGTAGTTACTGCTGAGCTAAAAGGTTAACCGCCATAACTACGTTAGCAGTTTTCATCCATTAATACATGATATTTTGTAAATCCCTATTATTTAGGTACTGGGTAGTACAGGAAACTATTTTTATAAGCAAAATTTTTTTATCTTGTGCAGCTGTTTCTTCGAGTGATGTATTCATGGTATTTGTCTTTTTCTCCTTCTTCATTCATACATTCATCACTTCTGCAGTGTTATTATGATCTGACTTGCTGACAAATTTTAATATTAATCTTTTGTTACATACAAAATATTGCATTCGCATGTATGCATACATTGGTTGCATGAGACAGTTATGATCTATGGTACTCTTTATGTCCCATATTTTGTTTTTCAGTTTTATTCTGAAATTAACAACAAAATACAACACAATAATTGTGTTTCACAGGGTTTGGTGCATTTCATTCTGATTCATTATGGCCAATGGTCCGGCAACATTTTCTGATATTGGAAAAAGGGCGAAAGGTAAATTTGCATTTGAAATCATATGATGTTGTTAAATGGTTGAATGTCAAGGTGGAATTTTTGCCAATGACAGTAGGCTATTTGTGTAGGGAGACCTGCAATGGCATGATTATATGTTGGAATTTGGGCTTCGGTCATCTGCCATTGATAACAATGGAATCATAGTATATTCATTTTTGTATGTCATTAAGTTGTAAATGTTATTGTTCCTATGTTAGCGAACAAGTTGTCTTTAAAAGTTCTCTACCTTCAAGCCCTTTCTGATCCTTACAAGGAATACATGGTAGAAAATATAGATTGTTGGTTCCTCTATCTTTCATATCAAGTCACATCTAAATTTTATAAAACATACCAGTGACATTTAAGTTGTAAATAATTTTGTTCCTATGCAGAACTTTTATACAAGGATTACAACTTTGATCACAAGTTTAGCCTGTCAATTCCAAACTCCACTGGATTGGTAATGCATAACCCACTCTCTGCTATTATTTCTTTTTAATTACTTGTCTAGGGTTCATTTTCTCATTTCAGTTGACGCTGATGTAAAATCCATTTTGCTTGAATATGCGGTAGTCTTAATCACACACAATATACTGAACCTCATATAATTTAAGAGGTATGAAGACAGTGATTGTTTTTGTAGTTTTCATATTCTCCTCCTTTTGACTGGCCATCAAACGGGAATATGATTCTTCAGAAAATCTGATATAAATGGATTGCATCCCATTATTTGTGATACGAGGATAAAAATTTCATCACATCCATCTTTCATCTTTGTTATTCGACTATTGATTAAAATAAAGGAAGAGGATGAATGAATGGATTTAGTGTAATGCTCAATTGATTGATGTGATGTCATCAAATTAATAATTTGCATTCCTTAAAATAGTAATAATTGAGTTTTGTTATTTTTTATTGCTAGACAAATATCAAGAGTTGCGAGATAAAGGTAACCGCTGGATTCCTTGAGAAATATCTTTCATTAGGAATCATGTTTTATCTATTTAACATAATTAAGTAAATCATTAATAACTAACCATGTGTACTGACAAAAATCACTTCAGTGTCATCTAAACTTCGCCCCAATATGTAATTTTACTGCCAAATACAGTGCTGCGGGAGAGGATGAATTGTTTTCTCCTTTCTTGAGCCATCTGGGTTCATAAAAGTCGGGAACTTGTGTCTTTCAGTTCATGGATTGTTTACATATTCCTATGAGTACTAAAGATGTTCACCACAAATGGAAACTTGTATTTTACCAAATAGCCTTAAATTACTGTAACCCTTAGTCCATCACTCTGTCTATATTGTCTCGAATTTCAATTTTTTTCCCATTTGGCAGGGGCTTATAGCAACAGGATTGAAGAAGGATCAAGTCTTTGTTGGTGACATAAGTACACTCTACAAGAGTGGAAATACTACAGTGGATGTGAAAGTTGATACATACTCTAATGTAAGAAATAGAGTTCTACTTTTACTCAGATATGCTTCCTTTGATATATAGATAATGTTGCTGCCATTGTTTTGAAAATCGGATAGGATGAGTTGGTTGGACCGGGAACCATCCTAGTAATTGGTCTGGTCATTATATAAAACCGGAAAATTTTGGAACCGGTGGGAACTGGCCAAAAACCTATTTTTTAATCGTTAAAAACTTTTAAAATTTAAACTAAAAAAGTTTATAATAAACAAAAAGTCATATTTAATGAGTTTTACAAATTGATGAGTTATTTTATCCACTATTATTTTTGTTGTTGTAAATCATATAATTTAGTCGTTTATATCAATTTATATTTTTTTATATATTATTTTCTTATAATTTTATATTATAGGGAAATTTATTATTGTTAATGGATATTATTGTATTTTATTAATTTAAAATAATTATTATAATATTTTTTATTTAGATTTTGATATTTATTTTGAATGCTACGAATTAAACAGAATGATGTTTTTTAGTTTTTAACATAATAAAATTATGTTGTTATGTTTAATAATATTTATATATTATTTATTAGAACCAGTTTAATTAAGTGTAAACCATCGAGTTATGAACAAATGTCTTGACCGGTCGGATTTTAAAAACATTGGTTGCTACTTCTGGTAGTTATAAAATTGTTATCGACTAATTGTTTCAAAAGGTTCAAGCTTTCTAAGATGGGTTGTCATGTAAGTTGACATAAACTAAAAACAGACGCTAGCATTGTTGAAATTATGGGGTTTAGGTACAGTGGGATGAAGATAAATAAATCATTATAAATATTTTGAATAATATTGTATTGACTACTGCAATAAATAGCAGTATCTAAACTAATTACAATCCTAGGTAAATAGGAACCAAATTACGAGTTGAATATATGGCAATCAACCTTATGAGATATGACAAAGTAGAGTTTAATATTTTGTATTTTCTAACGGGTTGAACCTACAATGATGCTTTCTCTGATTTACCTCTCCAGGTATCTACAAAAGTGACTGTGAATGATATCTTGCATGGTACAAAAGCTGCTTTGAGCTTCAACATACCTGATCATAAGTCAGGGAAGGTGGGTATAATCTACATTTCCCAGTGCTAGATAATGTTAATGCATGATTTACAAGACTGAATTAAGTTATGGTACCATTTACCTTACCAGTAATGATTTAGAGTAGTAAGAAGGATAAGTTGATTTTATTTGGGGATTAGCTTGGTAAATCCTGGAAATGCCCGCTCAACTCATGTTCATCATGATGGGGCTGTGGCTGCTAATGTATGACTGTTTGTCCCTTCCAAACCCTGCAATAAGGGGAGCCCCCTGCACTTGGACATCCTTTTTTATGCTTAGCAATATGTAAGCAATGAATTTAATTCGGCACTCTCACAACGTATCTAACCATGCTATGTTACCTCAGCTGGATGTGCAGTACCTTCATCCTCATGCAGCCGTTGATTCTAGTATTGGTTTGAATCCATCCCCTCTATTGGAGCTTTCAGCTGCAATTGGCAGCAAAGATCTTTGTCTGGGTGCTGAAGTTGGATTTAATACAACTTCTGCTTCGTTCACAAAATATAATGCTGGAGTCGCCTTCAATAAACCAGATTTCTCTGCAGCACTTATGCTGTAAGTAATGTTGGTACCTCATTTTTCTTGTTCAGTTTATGTTCTCGTGTCTTATTATCATGTCTTTCATTTACCTGCATTTTTGTTTATTCCTTTCTATGTTTTCTGCGTGTATTTGTGATGACCTATTAGAAAGGTTAGATAAAATTTTAAATATTGTAAGCATGGCAATAACTTATAGGTTAGACATACAGTCACGTAATATTTTTCTGAAGTATTGTTTTTTTTTTAAAACTCATGTTAGACATCACTTTGACATCAAGGCTGACACCCTAATTTACCAATCATCTTCAATCACATGAAAATCTTATTAAAAAAGAAAAGAAAAGATTACAAAAACATGGGGGACCACACCAAATCCATGTAAGAAGAATAACACACTCCCAACTAAAACTGGAACAAAGGGAGTTGGAACCTGTTATGGAAAATAATCCAAACTAATACAAGGAGGTTAATAGGGTACCCTATAAAATCTAACTTATTTTCAACTCCAAGGCTAGCTAATTTGTTAGTGCAATGATTTCCTGCCCTGGAGATATTAGAAACCTTGAAATTCATGCCTTCACAGGTCTTCAAAAACTTCTGCATCTCTCTCTAATAGACCAAGGAACCACCATAGCTGAGGAAAAAAGCTTGACAAAGCAAAAAAGTCACTTTCCAGTCAGTCTTCTATGACCATTGACCAACAGACTGAGCAAGCTCAATGGCAAGAATAGCACCCATGATTTCAGCATACAAGGAATTTTGAATCCCCAAATATGCTGAGAAACTCCCAATGTACTCCCCTCTACTATCTTTGAAGATCCCAGCACAAGCAGTAAAACCTGGAGAGCCTGTGCTAGCACCATTAGTATTAACCTTGATCCATCCAATCTCAGGAAAATTCCTGACCACTTGCATCAGTATAAACCTTGGAAGGTCTAGTGTTGATACCAAAGAAAACAGAAAAGTGAGTGATATCAGTATGCATATTTTTATTTGAAGCAATTACTTGACATACGGATGTACTCCTTAACAATGTGAATGGCCGAATCAATGCATCATCCATAAGGAAAAAGTGATACCTAAAATCCTAATGTGCTTGATCAAGGGGCTCCCTGAAGATGGAAAAGAAGAGATAATTCCTAAACGAGAAATGTTATTCATATCATGGACGACATTTTAAAGCTAAGTCCAAAAATACATGTTTAACTAATACTTAAATTCTTACTATTGTACCAGGATAGGCGAGTTAAAGTAATGCAAACTGAGAGAGATTATACACATAAGAGAATGTTAATCTATGCCATGCACAATTATAAAATATCCTCAAATTAATTCCTTAATGGAAGGATAATACTATAGAGTGTTATGTACCCAAAAAATATATTAATATAATAGTATGGAAATCACAAATTTGAAGCCCAAATCCAAGAGCATGATGTTTTGCATTAAAAAAACATAACAAAATATCAAGCTAAGTGATTACATGATAACAAATATGACAAAATTATAACTAAGTGAGTTTTATGGTTAGCCAAATATTTTGCATATTGAATTAAGGATATTATAACTATTTAAGGATATAATAGTGAATAATATTCAAATAATCAATCAATCACGCTCATAATTGCAACATTAAACAAAATCCATAAAAGGAGAAAAAAATCCATAATATCTAAATGTTTTGATCCTAGTTTGTTGTTGATCCCTGTATGTAGTAGATTCAATGAAAAAATTTAATGACTCAAATGAGAATCTTTAACTATAATTTATAGTTATTTCATATTATTCTCAGATCAATGTTAAATCATAACATTGACTATATATCACAATTTATATAAAAGTACTCACTATATGTGAGATTACAATTATATTTGGATGCAAGTGCAACCCGACCCTCGCCGGGCCAACCTTACCAGAATCTCATTCAAATATTTATTATATACATAGATAAGATAATAATCATATCTCAAATTATCAGATGATGATTAAAGATAGAATATGTATGATGATGATGATGATGATGATATAATGATAATTATATCTCTAATTGTAATATAATGATAAAGATAATATTTAATTATTAATTAATACTATTCCATAATTAATTTAACGGTGTACTTTAAATATTCTATGAACCTTGGGTTATTTCAATGGTTTATTTATTGTGATGTCTACAATTTATGAGGTTGAAAATACGGTGGTTTTTAGTAATTTTTGAAGGCATGGGTACTTGTTAAATGATTAATTTATGTTTTATTTTATTTAGTTTTTTTATTTTCGTTTGAAAGTGGAGAAGTATTTTTCTGAAAGCTACATGGAAGATATATTTGTTACTAAAATTAATGTACGGGAGGGTGGTATCCAAACAAGATGTGTTTATGGTTTCCAGTCTCTTACTTCTGCTGAGTTTCTGTAGATGTCCATCTGCAAAAGCTTTTTGTTCTGTTCAAGAAATGTGTTCATCTGCTTTGTTAGGGTATATATTTTACATCATGTCATTAACTCGCTATGCAGGGCTGATAAAGGACAGACCCTGAAGACATCTTACATTCATTATGTTGATCGCCCAGATGGATTTACAGTTGCCGCTGAAATGACACACAGGTTTTCCAGCTTTGAGAACAGATTTACTATTGGGAGCTCACAGTTAATAGATCCCAAGACAGTTTTGAAGACTCGGTTCAGTGACGATGGCAAAGCTGCCTTTCAATGTCAACGAACATGGAGGCCAAATTCACTTATAACGGTGTCTGCTGAATACGACTCCACGAAGATCTTTAGTTCATCCACCAAGTTCGGTCTTGCTCTTTCTCTGAAGCCTTAACTTGGCCATTCTATTTAATCTGATTTGTTGACTTCAAAATTTACCGTTATCATTTTGCATTGTTTCCAAAACCCATGGCTGGTTGTTTTAAGCCCCCTATCATAAGGTAAACCAGAGAAACTAGTAATATCTGTGAAATCTAAAGCGGCACAGGGAAGGAGGACCCAGTTTTGAAATTCTTACATAATGGCTAGAGGGTTTGTAGCTGATTTATGATACTACCATCCAGGATCTAGCATATAATTTTGGGACCAAATTCCATAATTTGATATAGTGACTCATGGTCAGGTGAATCTGTAAATGCCTGGTGTCTCATTTCATATTATTTATCGTTCTATTTCACCAGGTCCCTCATCTACACTTGAGAATAAAACTTAGTCTTTGGAGAACTTGTTTTTGGCTATCCTGAGCAATTGAATGCTTTGAATTTAGCAAGAGGAATTAATATTTGAAGCGTTAAATTTTAGATGTTCATTTATTTGGTACTTTCATTTGTATTTTTTAGACCTTGCCCGTTGAAAAGCACATTTAAGGAGAAAAATGGATTTGATGATAATCATTTATGGAAATCAAACAAGAAAATGATACCGCAACAACAAAATTTGAAAAGTATCTAATTAATTTTATATAATGGCACATTGACATAAGAATTGTTTATATTACTAATTTTATTTCCTTTTTGTCTTGCAGTGATGCCATTTCTATGAAACATAATAGTGACAAGTGTACCATCATTTGGTTTCTTATAAATTGATCTGAAGTAGAAGTTTTAAAAAACAGTTCCACTTACTTTTAGTTACACTGGCAAAGAAATAAACGAGATATGGAATATAGAAATAATAAATAAGAGAAGTAATGGATATATGAAAGAATTACTAATAAATTTAATATAAACTAAGAGTTTAATTACTATTTTTTATGTGCATTATGACGTACATTTTTTACGCGAAAAAACATACAACAAATACATTTTTTTTTTAAAAGGGAGTTAAATTTAAGATGAAGAAATGGAAAAGGTAATGGAAATAAAACAAATCCAAATATAGAGCAAACACAAGACATTACTTGTTTTTAAATAAAAATATTCCCGTGCAATCTCCCAATTATAAATCATGATGTATATAATAATTGCTTCAAAATTTAAACAAATAATTTACAGTCGCGATATATAATATATATATGAATTAAGCTCTAAAACGTTATTTTATTAGTTTATAATAAAATAAAATCATTCTATCATCAGATTTTTTTTTCCTGGAAAAAGAATAAAATAGTAACTCACGTGTTTTTAAATAAAAATGTTCACATATCATCACTCAATTTTGATTTTATAATAATTACTTCGAAAGTTCTCTAAAGGAATTAACTAATTAATAGAGACAAAAAAATAAATTAAGCTTAGAAAAAACTCATTATTTTTTTGAGTTTGTAATGCAATATAATCTTATACTTTTACTCGAAATAAAAGATAACACTTTATTATTAGATGTATCGTTTGGGACACGAAAAGTGAAGAAATATGAATACGCATTAAAAGCACAATTGCATTTCCTACCATTGAAAAAAAAGAAGAAAAGTGAGAAATATGAAAATAATAATGATAATAATATAATAGCATAATAATAGTTTATATGAACAAGAAAGGTAAATGAAGGAGAAGGAAAGAAGAAGAGAATAAGTGTAGTGATCATTGTGTGTGTGTGTTTGTGTGTGTGTTGTTGTTGTTGAACTTGGTTGGGTGTGAGTCTTGGGTGTGAAAATGTCGCACAGCGATACCATACCCCTTCACCCATCTTCCCAATCCGACATCGACGAGATCGAGAACCTCATCAATGCCAGCGTTCACCAATCAGTCCCTTCCGCAAGGCCTCCAAGTCCCCCACGCGCCTCCATTCCCGTCTCCGTCTCCGCCGCCCCTTCCCCCTTCATTTCTTCCAACCTCCCTCAGCCGCCGCCGATACCCAAATCCTCCACTTCCGCTCCTCCTCCGCCGCCACCTCCGCGTCCCGACGTCTCCTCCTCCGGGTTCGGACCCGCCCCCAACACGCTCACCGAGCCCGTATGGGACACCGTGAAGCGTGATCTCTCGAGAATCGTGAGTAATCTGAAGCTGGTTGTCTTCCCCAACCCTTTCCGCGAGGACCCCGGTAAGGCCCTCAGAGATTGGGATCTGTGGGGCCCTTTCTTCTTCATCGTCTTTCTCGGCCTCACCCTCTCTTGGTCTGCCTCTGTCAAAAAGGTATATCTATTTCTATCTTCGTTGCACTCTTTCTTCCTAAATCTTAGGTTTTGCAATTCAGATCGCAAATCGCACTTTGCCGATCTGTTGTCACCACCTTCTGATCTACTTTTAGTGGCTAGTTCAGCTAAAATTTTCGTGTTTGTTGAGAATCGCGTGTCTCTGGATGGAATCCTAGGGTAGAATCCACTTAGGAGTTTTACATTGTGCTTGATCTTGATCTCATTGCAAATGTGTACGAGAATCACTTGGCTTTAAAGCTTCAGTTATTGCACTCTGTGTTTGATTGTATATATTTGGCGGAAACATAGAATGAAGAGAGTGAATGTATGTATATGTACGTTCTTAATTGCTGTTTCTGATCTTTTATGGTTTCTTTGCTGTGTAGTTTGATCGTATCTTTTTGTTTACATTATTTCTGCAGTACGTTACAGAATTGAATTGTGATTTATCATTTCATAATTTAAGTTGATGTTTCTAATTGTGCCTGTTGGGTTTCCTTCTCTGTTGATTGATAGTGTGAAAATTAAATTACAAGTTAAGGGGCTCTGTAATTTGTATCCCATAGGAGGTATTGCCCATTGAACAATGAATTGGTGAGGTATAAATCTAGTTTCAAAACATATTCTTGTAGTGGCACATTGCATTATTTTGGTGTTGCATTTAAGCCAATGGTCTCGATGCTGTTGATTTGACATTCTCTAACCAGCATGAGACTGTTGGTTTGCTGCACGTGTGCAACATATGTGGTTTGAAACACCATTTCTACCAAGTGTTTTTCCTAAATCATTCTGCATCAGTTTTCCCAATTTTATATTCTTCATCATGATGGTAGAATTGGGCTTTAAATAAATCATGAATTGGGATGTTTATTTCTAAATCGTAATCAAATTGTATTGTACATCTTAATATTCATGATCAATAACTAAAAAACATGACTCTTAGAACATTTTACCGTACAGAAACTTGAAAAATCAATACAGACGTATATATTAACATATATAAACTTCAAAATACTTTTATTTCATTTTCCATAATATCTTGATAAGAAAATAGAAATTGATTCAATGAGATTAGAGAATCATGTGTGATTAGAGGGTCCAAGATATAATTCTGAGTATCCAAAGTTGAAAAACAGTCTCTGTCTTGGAACTATAACACAAAAGTTGCTTAAGTAAAGAAAAAGTACCTTGTTGTTAAGGGTTAGGGTTATGAATAGGGCCATTTCTCTTCTCTGATCCGCAAGCAGCAAGCACAGTCGGGAGTGTAAACAGAATGTGTAGAACTGCAGTGTGACATTATTTGCCTGCTCTAGATGCCATTTTTTGTGATTCTGGCTGCGAAAAGTGTAACTCCAACCATGACAACCAGATGTGACACTGTGACCCTTAGATGGAAAGGTGCTGTAACCCGCCAAAGAAGAATATCAAAATCTGTGTTTGAGACGTGATTCACACTATTCATGTGCTATTGATGCACAAAAATGATTCAACCTACTATCTGTATCACCGAGCTGAAGAAACATATTGTATAACAGTGTATTCAGAATCATTGGATACTGATAACCATTAATTATTCTTAATTCTTTCTTGTTATGTTGAATTGAATTATGTGTTGAGATTGTCTTCAATTTGTGGTTTGGCATTTGTTTCTTCATATATTGCCAACACTTAATCTATCCATGTGCGTGTTTATATGATAGGTGTTGGAGTATTGGAACTTATTGATTTTTGAAATAGAAAAGTAAAAGCCCTTTAATGTTGTTCATATTCTCTGTCTGATTGTAATTTATTTTAGATGATTTGGAGACCGTATTTTGTAATTCTGGAAGATTTGTTGTATTATTTGATCTTTAATAAAAGCTGTCTTCTTTTAAACCGGTTTGCAAACTTTGGAACTTTGCATTTTTCAATATCTTGAACAGAATTGTGATTAATTAATGTCATTATCCAAGTACTCAGTTAAGGGTTGTCATTTGAGATTCCCTGAAGAGCTGAGGTAGTCATAAGTTTGGGTCGATGATATTTCCAGTGAGCAAATGGCATGGAAGTTAGGTGTTTATGATCTGGGGCTGATTATTTTTTAGCTTATTTCTGTTCTTTATTCATAAAACAGTACCTGTGATAGATGCTAGTAAGACCTGGTATTGGCTCTACAAGTCTGAAATATCAATAGACATGATATTGCTCTTATAGAAGAGCATCCAACTCTTAGGGTAGTGTGTTCAGTATGGCATAACTTTTTAGATGTTGGTGGTTTTTACTACATTATTGCATCTAACAATAGAATTTCTCTTCTCAATGGTAAAATAATTTGTAATAATTTTTTTCCTTTTTTTTGGCTATGAGTGGTTAAATTTCAGTTTGTAAATTATGAAGTTATAGAGGGTGATGTATTGATTACTGATTAGTCTACGGAGCCAACAGTTATTTGTAAAAAAATGTTATGGTTGTTGGATTCAGTTAACTTTGTATCAGGGTTTAATTTCTTATCTCATCCCCTCAGTCGTTTGTGCAAATATGTTCTACCCATAATTGCATCTATCAACAGAATCTTTTTCTCTATGACATGGTTGCAGTAGAGTGCTATAGCAGGATTATGGAGCGTCCTTTGTGCCACTATGGAATTAAATTAGTGGAGCAGTTTCAATAGTGACCAAAGCAGGGGCTTTTTGTGTTCTATAACGGTACTGTCATGATATAGGCTTCAAAACCCATTTTTACTGGAAAAGCATTGTTTGGGCTTTTTTGGGTAAAATATATCTCAAAAAGTCACTTCTATATTGACCTCTATTCCTTCATACATAATTGGACTATCTTTAACTTGTCGCATTCTTTCTTCTCCCTTTTAGACTTCACATTCTACTTTTTTTTTTTTTTATCTAATTTGTTATGTTCTTTTTCTATCAGTTTCACAAAGTTACTTCTGTTTTTGACCTCTATTCTTTCGTACAGTTAGATTTCACATTCTTTTTTTTAATCTAATTTGTAATGTCTTTTTATATTAATTTCACCATCGTATTTCAGTTTATTGGCTTCATTATTATTTCTTATTGCTCCTGGAATGATGTTGATTGTGTGTAAACTGTGACATTATATTTTTATGAATTTTGCAATGAGTATTTATATTTATGTGTATGAATTATTTATGTAGTATGAATTATTTTGTATTATAATATTTGATAGTGCTCATCTCGCATCATGCTTTAGTGTTTTCAGAGTTAGCCACTACATGCCGGCTGCTATCTGAGATCGATCGCTATTCTCTGTGATTCTAATAAATTGTTTTTTTCCTTTTTTAAGGCCATGTAAAGTTAAATATCAGTTGTTAAATTATGAATTTATTGAGGCGGATGATGTAGTGATTAGTCCATGGAACGAATAGTTGTAAATTAAATTTTATGGCTGGATTTAGTTAATCTTGTGTCGGGGTTCAAATTTCTCAGTCCAATACCTGGTTCTTTCTACTATGTGCTAACTTTGGTGCCTCTCTAGTGTATATACTCTCTTTTTTTTGCCTGCGTTGTAGTTTGCATTGATGAGAGTCTTGGTACAATGGTAAGTTTGTGACCAAGAGGTTATTATTATGGGTTTGAATCATAGAATAAATTGAGGTAAGATTGTTGTGTACATCTACCGTCCCTCAAACCACACTAGTTGGGAACCTTGTGCACTCGATTTTGTAGTTTGTGTTGTATAATTAAGTGAATCTGGTCAATCTTAGTCGTATTTTTTCTAACATCTTTCTATCTGATTGTGTCTCAGTCTGAGGTTTTTGCTGTTGCGTTTGCTTTACTTGCTGCCGGCGCCGTAATTTTGACATTGAATGTACTTCTTCTGGTAATTGCCTTTTTCTCTGTCTTCATGTGGTCATATTTTGAGTGTCAACTGTGTTATGTTGAAGGGTGGTGAATTTGGCCACTCTCGAAAATATAATGTGATGAATAGAGACAAACATTTGACTTTGTCTTCGTCTCTTCAAAATTTCAGGGTGGACACATTATTTTCTTTCAGAGTCTGAGTCTGTTGGGTTATTGCTTGTTTCCTCTGGATGTTGGTGCATTAATTTGTATGTTGAAGGACAATGTGATAGTGAAAGTGGTTGTGGTATGTGTGACATTGGCTTGGAGCTCTTGGGCTGCATATCCTTTCATGAGTTCTGCCGTCAACCCAAGGAGAAAAGCTCTTGCACTCTACCCAGTTTTTCTCATGTATGTATCTGTTGGTTTTCTCATCATTGCCATTGACTAAATGCATCAGTGCTTCTGATTTCTTTATTCCGATAACCACCTGGAATCTGCTTCTAAATAGGAATTTTTGTTTAATGATCAACCTTTTCTTTTTAATTCTTTTCCGCCCTTCCTTTTTTCTGTTCAAAATTTGGTTAGATATATTTGAAGACAGACAGTTGTATAATATTACGTGGAAAGTATATGGTGGGATAAAGCTTGCTGCATAAGTATTGTTTTCTCTTTCTATTGTGTATTATTTAATGTGAATGTGAATACTGATAGGATTGAAGGACCCAAATAGAGAAAGAAATTGATCAAATGAGCTATTTTATTTTAGGTCTAATGAAACTATACCCGACATATCTATTTTTAATATTACCTTGAACTCCCTTGAAGACTGGTTTCTGTTCACAGAAAAGATACGTGTTATGTTATATAAACCAGTTTGCGCGTTTTTTTATGATAATAATGGAATGAATGCAATTAAAAGAATTTATTACTACAATAGTTATAAAAATAAAACCAATCCTTATTAATAGTTTATTTTAGATTATAAAAACGAAAAAATTGGTTAATGAGGATAAAGGTGATATGATATGATATAATTGTAATATGCCCTTCTATTATTTTTGTTTAGCTACATGCTATGCTGACAACTTAATATGTTCTACCCTTATAAACAGTCATCTCACATTTTAATAATTTTTATTTTATAATAATATTTTGGTTTATCAGTTTTGCTCATGTCGGAATCTATTTCAAGTGTTTCAGATTTCCATTGTGGAAATTTTGTTCTAAAAATTGTCCTAGACATCACTTTTCAGGAATTCCAGAAAGTGTATTTCGAAAAGTTTCTAGATTGAGTAATACAAAAGTCACTTTAAAGCAGGATGAAATGATTATTTTGAAAATTGCGAGGGTGTAAAAGGAAAAGGCCTAAGGGGAAAAGAGAAAAGGTTAGATCTAAAATAAATAAAAATGTGTTTGAGAAAAAAGAAAATAATCAAGAGAAAATAAAAAAAAAGTTATATATATATATATAGTTAAACAGCACGAAATAAATTATGATGATTTGGATTGGGGAGATAATGGACTGAAAAAGAAGAGAAAAAGATAATAAATTAGGTGTTTAGATTGAAAATTAAAAAAATAATGGAAAATTTGTATGTGATTTAATTATTGTAAGATTAATATTTTTTGTAGATTAATATATTTAAAAATAATTTGATATGAAAGTTATATAAATAAATTTTAAATTAAATAAAAATGTACGAAGTAAAAAAGTGATATTTCAAAAGAAAAAAATATATTATTATTTTTGTCTGAAGTGGAGTGTGTTTCCTCCGAAATCTGGGACTTCAATAGAGGTAACTCCTCTCTTCCATCACTCATGTTTCTTTTTAAATCATTCCCGCATTTCCATCACTACCTACAGGTCTTCACCACATACAAATAGGAGTAACAGAAGTACAAGACAATCCTACTCAATCTAATTAACCTAACTCAATTAAAAATATTATTTATCTAATAATTTTATTAAATGGATATTATTTAATTGTATGTATTATAAATATTTTCATTACCTTGTAGTTATGAACAAATATTAAAAATATTTATTATAAATTATGTTTAATAAATAAATAAATACTTTTTAAATTACTTAACCTAATAATGCAATTAGATTATAATTAAATTGATTTGATTCACTAAATAAAATAAAATAAACTCGACTCAATGTAGTAAGACTGAAATTTTGCTCAAATTTGATGTGAGAAGGACACCTTACACCCGTAAACAGTGACCAAAGTGATATTAAGACGGTTGAAAAGTGTAATGGTGTATCTGTATTAATTATTAAGTTTTGAAAGTCTAGGCCCAAATTGACTTCAATATTTTGACACGAGTGATTTTTTTTTTAGTTACCTAAAATGAACGAGAATAGATTGATCTTATCCACAGTGGTTTGGGATTATTGAATTATTGATTAAGCAGAGAATCCGTTGATTAGGCGAATGATGGTTAGAATTAGTTACATGGTTGATGTTGCTTCTTTCTTCATCTACTATGAATGATATGATATAGATGTTGGAATCTGGTAACCCAAAAGGTCATAAAAGGTTAAATAATTAGGATTATTAGTAGGTTAAGATTGAGACATTAAAGTATTGATTGTAGATTGGTGGCGGCGTTTCTCTACACTTTCTTACTACTAATATTTATTTACTCATCTCACTTTTCACTTTCTTCTCCCACCACACACACACACACTCTCTATGCATATGCATGCTCCTCATTACACTTTCAACGCGCCATTATAAATAAATCCAATTTCTAAGATAAGCTTTACATCCTATATAAGTTGGTACGTAGGGTCAAATCATAAATATTTAGCTCCCATCTTCTATACATTCTTCTTCAACTATCATCATTTCACTTCCTCACCCCATTTCTTAATACTTTTTATTTTTATTTCCTCTCTCATGCTATTTTTCATCTTTCTATGTCAAGTGGAATAAATATAAAGAGAGAGAAAAATTAGCAAGTTCACTTTCAATCTTAAAAGGGCTAAAAAAAATGAATTTTATCTATGAAGGCTACATGTTGTTTTTTTATTAATTAAGAGTGAATTCATCCGAAAGAAAAGAAATAATAAAATCAGGTAAGATTGAATGAAAACAATGTTCTTTAGTTTGCATGAAACGGAGAGGAAATGTAAAAAATAAATAAAGAAATGAAGTTAAAAAATGTGAGTTACACAATTTTAATTGTTTCCTCTCTCATTTATCTGCCGTCAAACACGTCAATATTTATATTTTCTGTTAATTTCTCTTTTCTTCACTCTATATTTCTTCTATCAAACGAGAGTTATATTACTTATTTATTAACCGACAATAATAATATAATAAGAAATTGAGCGGTTGAACGGATAAAACGAAAGAAAATAAATAAATAACTAAGGTTGATCATTTGGACTATCACTTTTTTAAATTAGATTTACTTTATTATTCTTATATTTAAAAATATTGATTTTAAGTCTTAATTTTTGGCAACAGTGCCCAAAGTTGTGCATTCAAATTTCATTATTTTGTCTTCGTCGTTAAAACAAGAAAAGGTTATTTTGAACGCCAAGTGTATGATTGTTCAGGAGAAAAATATATGAAACAGTGAATTTCAAAGAGTGAGAATGATAATGAAGTTGAAATTCCCTACAGAAATTTATTCCTTTTTATTTTCTGTTAGTTTCTAAATTAAAATTTTGGTAAAAAACAAGTGATTCATCGCCATTCGATAGAAGATTGCTTTGGAACGATATTAGTGGAAAGAAATAATAAAGCATCTCTAAAGTATAAGCAAATGGAAGGTGGCTACGATTTCTTGGTGTCTATTCTTCAATAAAAATAAAATAAAAGTAAGAAACTGAAGCTAATTTATTCTTATAATCTTATCCCGTCTTAATATTCGTCAATAATGGAAGCCCGTCAAAAATGAAAAGCATGAAGCTGAAATTTTCTAGTTTTTGGAGAAAAAGACTTTTGTGTCTAGTCAATTTTCAAATGTGTGTAGATTAACACGTTTTAACAATATTAAAACAAACTATAATGTTTTTTATAACGAAAAGAGTTAAAAGTAGGAGTGTCTTGTCTCATTGAATTTTTAGGTTATAAACATAGACTACTGCAAGATGTATTCATAATTTACTATAGTTTTAACATAAATTATTATACCTTTTATTAAAAAATAAGTTTGAGTTTAATTATTTTTAAAAGATCGGTTTTTAATATATATTTCTTATGCCAAAAACATTGTGAATTCACACTGAGAAAATCAAACATAAAAATTTAAAAATATTTAATAGTGGATAATATGATGGATTCAAATCTTAATTAAAATATCTAATAGTGAATAATATAATAAATTCATAATTCTTCTTAAAAAATATAAAATATTTCGTAAGTGTAAGTCTAATTCATCATCATAAAAGTGATTTGTAAGATAAAGGTTATTTTTACTTATATAATATAATTTAACTTTACGAGGTGAGATATTAAATTTTATGTTCTAATTTTTCAGTCTTTTTATTTTTATTTTTTTTTCTTTCCACTCGCCCCATAAAATAAGAAGACAAGAATAAATATGTATTTTAAATCTTTAAGATCAATTATATTCAGACATTATTTTATTATGCATCTATTTTATTTTCTCATAAATAATCTTTCAAACGAAGAATATTATGTTCCAAATAAGCTAACTTAATTACTGTTTTTATTTTTTATTTTTTAAATTGTGATAAATAAAATTAAATTTAAGAAAAATAAATTTTGTTTTGTAAAGAAAATATTAAGCTCTTAATTTACAATTTTATTTAAAAATGTTGGTTTAACTTGTATCATTTAAATAGAATAAGTTTATATAGGCATATGTAAAAGTGATATAAATACGAGAGTTTAATTGTGTTTTGTTATAATTTTTTGTAAGAAAACATTTTGAAAACGCTCAATACAAGAAATTTTTAAAATCTTAAAGACGTGTACATGACAAATAAAATGTACTACAAAAAAAATTCTCACGATTTATACATCTTATTACAATACCCCAATTGGACTGATATGCATTCAGTCAAAAAAATCACTTATTTAATATGATATAGTATAAAATTTATTTATATATTATAATCATTATTTAATGTTTTTCTACCTGAATTAAAAGAATATATAATAAGTGATTAATTATTTGAAAATATACACTTAATTTTTTTCATATTTTTAATACTCACAAATATTTATATTTTTAACTTCGAATAATTTTTTACAAGTTAACATTTCACTTACAAAGAAATATATATATTTTTTCATTTCGGAACTATTACATCATTTTCAATAACAACACTTAGTGTTATTATAAATAAAAGTTATGTTGAGTTTAATAAATAAGGTGGCGAAATTTAAATTGATTTATGACCGTAACATGTGTAATAGAAAATATAACTTATAAACATGTTTTATATATATTAATAGGTAAAAGTTGTTATAGGTTATAACTTTTCATTAAAAGTTCTGTTGATTTGTTTGTACTAATCACTTAATCACTGTATTTAATACATGAGAATGATAAATTCTACTTGTTAAATGTCATAAATACTTTGTCCATCTTTCAAAATGAGATGCTTTTTCATTAATCTTCCATGTAGAATGTTAAAAGAAACGTTGATATTCTTACATTCTGGGACTAAAAATAATAATAACATTTATACTCAGTGAAGAGTAAATAAAACATTAACAAAATAATCATTAGATAAGACACAAATAAAATTGTTAATAATTATGTTAAAAAGAACAACCATATAGGATAAATATATTAATATAAAAAATCATTTAAAAATTTAAAATTAGAGAATATATAGTGGTTATTTTTATTTTAACAAGAATTTTACAATTATAAGATAAGTAAAGATAAAAAACATTAAAAAAATATAGAAACCAAAATCAGCTTATAGATTATTATTATAGATATAAATAACATAATTACTCACACTTATGCCCTGAATTTAAATGTTAAACTCAACCTCCAGTGGATGGTGGCCAGTCTACCAAATCATCCCAGTCCAAACTTTATTAACATTCTCTATCTAAACTAATTACATAACTCTAATATAATCCAACGTATATAAATAATAATAATAATAATAAAATATTTATTAACATAATCAATTCCTTAAACTCATATAATCTATTATGTTAATAAATCTTTTATTATTATTTATTTATTATCTCATACATCCACTCACTCCAATCTTCCTACATCCATTTTCCAATACAAAAACACCTAATTGTTATGCTTAATTTTTTTATCTTGAAACTTAGGATGAAAAGAAATGATTAGAATTGATAAGAAAAAGGTTGGAAAAGTTAGATTAGAGAAATGGGTATTAATGATAAAACTGTTTGATTTTGCATAGGAATGAAGATATGGTAAGGTGTACAGAAGTGATGAGACGCAGGCACTCATGACTGAGTCACTGTGCCCTCTGTAGACTCTCTACTGTAACCATCTCTGCTTTTACGTCATGCTCATTTTTGTACCTCTCTGCCTGTGCCTATACCTGCCACACATACAACACCCACTTTGCTTCACGTAATACCTCACCTCTTAACTTTACCCACTTACATTGTCAAAAAATACTACCTTACAATTGTTAAATCAATTTTTAAATATTCTTTGCAAGTTTTATGTCAATAAAAAATCTTATAATATTTACATATTTTTAATTTTTATTTACATGTAGTTGGTAAAACTTTTACAAGATAAAAATATTTTTTTTTTACTTCCAGGGGTCACCCCTCATCACTCGTCAAAAAGAGATATAATAATCTAGATATAATTGTACAATAATTAAATCGCATGGAGAACGTCTAATAATAAGATTAACTATAAATATGCATATTAATCAAAATCAATATTCATAACTATTATAGTATTTATTAATTTTAATGATAAAAACTTATTCAACCTTAAAGAATCTTTTACGCATGATGAAAAACGAATATCATAATCGAAAGGTTAGAGTTGAAGGAGAAAGAATATATACGGAAGTTACTATCTCGGCACCACAGGAAAACACTTTTTACTTTTATCATTTACTGAGTTATTTAAGTCCTGTCACGTTACCGTTGTAAAGTTTTTTTGGTAACATTCAGATATTAAAATTAGGACCTTGATACTTAATAAGTTGATATTTAATTTTATTTTTATACGTTCATCTAGAACCAAAAGTATTGTTTTTTAATATTTATTCAAATTATTTAATTACAAATTTATAAAATTAATTTTCCTTAAAATTAAGATGTTAACCATTATCTCACATATATGTCTTAGTAATAAATATTTACTGGAAGACACGCAAGTCGTGAATCAGACCAGTCACCTCACTTCTCTGCAAAACTAAAACAAAATTAGACAACTCATTCTATGATTGATCCTTAATTTGACCTTTCCATAAGTTTAGAAAACTGTTTTGATACATATATCAAGAAAATAGTGTTTTTTCAAATGGCAATAACCTTTTTTAGATAGTATTTAATTAACAAAGAAATTGAAATACCTTTTAACAATAAATGTGACTTTTAAAATAAAACAAATTTGAAATTTTTATTTCAATTGTTTCAATTTCTATTATTTTCAATGCATATTAACATTTATATACTATTTTCTTATTTTTATAAATATTTATTTTCACTCTTCATTAATTGACTACATTTTAATAATTGAATAAATGTAATTATAATAAACCGACTTAATATTATACAAATTCATTTGAATACAACTTTATTGTCATTGTTTTATCAAAACTTGTAATTTCTAATAAATTTATATATATATATATATATATATATATATATATATATATCATATTAATATTTCAATTTTCTTTTTTTATACCTTGCTTATACCAGTGTTACTCTCTTCAATTATTACCTTAACTTTAGCACCCAATCTTCATTTACATACATAAAAATAAAAAAGTGCATTAATATGACTTCGATTAATTTCATAGAGAATCTTTACTGGTATAATAGGTTTTTATTTAATCTATTTTTAGAATTTTTTATGAATAGGTATAGTCTACTTATCTATCATTTTTGTTAACATATACGTTTTGGTCTACTATTCCCATATTTTTATATTTTATATATATATATATATATATATTAATAATATTTTTTTATATAATGGTAGATGATTGTTATTATTTGAGATGTCAAGTTACATAATTATATTTATCATAAAAGTTTTTATAAAAAAAAAATTAATTTAAGAGAATCTCAAATGTATTAAATATCCTCGTGTAGTTTTAAGAAGATCATAATTCTCATACATGAATACCTTCTTTATAAATACATTACATGACAAACATCTATCATTCATGCAATGTATGCTGTGCAAGTCTTGTGCAAAAGACGTAAAGTTTTCCTTAATATACATTATGTGACTTTATTATTGTTGTTTCTCAATAAATGAAAAACAATAGTTTTCATTGTACAAAAAGACAATAGTTTTTATTGTACAAAAGAAAGTATCATCAAAGACACTGATACCTTTTTCATGTTCATCTTTATACCCCTTTAAATCTTCTTTAATGGAGAAATATAAGGAAAACTTCTTATTAACTCATTATTGTAAGTGCTACCTTAAATGACTAGAGAGTAGAAATTCCTTTTTTTTTTTTGATAGTTGAAATTCCTTTTTTTTTTTTTATGAAGTTTTCCCCAAGTCATTATTTTTCAACTAGGGTAGATGTCGATGACACATCAACTATAAAACAAAATTCCAATAATAAAATAAACATAATTTTTGTACTAAAAGGGAAATAGTAGCATAATGCAGTAAGTTTCAAATAATTTATCTATTGTAATTTCTTCAAATTCTTAACTTATATATAAACTATTTTTAACTAATACAAAATTTATTTATTTATTTTTATTAATTTTGTCTTCTAAATTTTTTATCCAAATGCCTCTATAAAATATTAATTTAACCTCTAACAATATCAAACGAGAGATCATTTGTTTAATTAATGATGACTATGATTTTTGCATAAGACAGTTCTAAAATGGTAAATATTAAAATTTTAAATATATTCTTTGAATGTAACAAACTTTAATTATTTATTTATTTGTTTTTAAAAATCACATTTTTTTTGTAATTGCTTTTTGTCTAAACTGTCTTTACATTATCTTTGTCTTTCCTAAGTGATTTTTCATCATTTCCTCAATTAGATTCTAGCACTTAAGATGTAATTAAGTAGAATCATATCAAACTGACCAAATTTTGATTTAGAGTAAGTTTTTTTTTTTGCTCTCCGAGTCTTTTAGAATTTTACATATTCAATCAATTGAAAAAGTTATTATCTCAAATAGTTCAATTTTTTTGTGACTGTTTTGGTTGGTTAGATGGGGTTACCTTAGGTTCCCGAAGCTTTGTTGTGGAGTTTTAGCTCTTTCTTGTTTTGGAGTTGTCATTATTTGGAAAACTTTTTCTCATCTTAGAGTTACTGCTTGGAGAAGAAACAATTACCAAGTAATAAGGGATGACCCATAAGAATTATAGTTTATTTGAAATCATTTTCTAATAACTTTTATTTTCTATTAAAATTGATTTAATGAATTATGAAATTGATTGGGACTGATGAGATTGAACATGATTTAAAGAAACCATTTAATGTATGTTGGTTTGATTGAAAAATATTTATTTGCTTCTAAAAATAGTTTGCATTTGGTATATAAAATATATAGAAATGATGAAAATTGTTGAATTTGAGTTATAGTTTCTTTTGTGCAAGTTACTAATTTTATTAGTTATGCATATGTTACTTAAGCATTGGGTTTGTTGCTCAAGTGACAGTTAAAGTTGTTTTTTTTATTTTATGAACAAAACACTATTACTTAAGCATACAACAACCTTTATTGCTTAACTTGTGACTTAAAAATTGAGTGAGGGATGTTGAAACAATTCTCTACTCCAAAAAAAATGTCATCACTCAAATGTTAAGTGGTCACTAAAAGGATAAAAAATTATAATTTAAGGTGAATTTTGGAATTCAATGGCTTGATGCAAAAACTACATCACCTCAAGTGAGATGTAACATTTGAGCAAGAAATAGTCAATGTTGATTTTCTTTCCACTTAAAGTGAAGATGTTCAAATGTTTGTTAGACACTCAAGCGGAGAGAATATTAAATCAATCATTTGTCCTTTATTAAGTGTTGAGATCACATTATTCAAACGTTAGTATTCAAGTTAGAGAAAATAAGACAATCATTACAATTTAGAGGAATAATATATTTAAAATGAAGGTAGCAAATTTAAAGGAATAATGTATTTAAAATGAAAGTAACATTTAACTGTTCTCTAATTTGTCTCTCAATTTTCATATATTTCTGAAATTATTTTATAATCTAAAATTATCACTAAAAAAAATAATTTAATAATAATCAAATTTAGAGACGAAAAATAATTAGTCACTATATTAACTAAATTAGATATTAATTTAGAGACTAAAAAACTATTTATATTAAAATGGTTTATATTATTAATAAAATTTTAGAAAATAATTTCTAAATTTGTATCTAAATTAGCTACCTAAGTTTTAGGGACTAATATTTTAGATTCTAAATTAGTTTCTAAAAGACTAATTTATAATATAAAGTAGTAAGTAGTTAAAACCTTGATAACTAATGGTTACATATTAATTTAGAAACTATTTTATAATTTTTTATTAATAATAGAAACTACTTTAAATATTAATAGTTTTTAGTTTATAAAGTGATGTCTAATTTAATAAAATAGTAACTAATTATTTTGGTCTTTAAAATTAGTTTTTATTTAATAATTTTTTATGTGATGTATTTAAGCTCAACTAATTTATATTTATTAATTACGTTAATATTACTTCATTATACATAAAAATTTTATTACACTACTCCACACGTATACTAACTAAAATCATATGGCATTATCTATCCTTAGTTTCACCACTAAATGACTGGATTCTAATGGATTTAGATATGATTTTATGGATGTTCATTTAAAATGAACGATGGAAAGAAGAAAAGATAAATGTGTAAAGAAATTGAGGATTTGTAGTAGTTAGAATGAGTGAACCTATAAAAAAAAATAGTATAAGAAGAAGATAAGAAAACAAAATTATACCCAGATAGATAGACAAAAATGCATTATGATAGATTATATCATTAAAATTATGAACAAATAGAGTTATTTTGATGGTCATAATTAACTATGTGATATTTATAATTAATTATTTATTTATTCATAATTTATTATAATTTTTTAAAATTAATAATAATAAAATAATTAAAATTATCAATAGCAAATCAAAATACACTTTTTTTTCTATCAAACAATTTTTTTATGTTTTTTTCTCTATTTCTCTCTTCTATTTGTTTCCTAGTTATACATATACTTTTAATGAAATTCCATTCTTGAATGAAGTGAATTGTGGATTTTTGCACTTTTTTTTGGATAATCACATAAAGTAAGATAATAAAGAAGAAGAGTACCATGGATTTAGAGATTGAATAAGTATACTGAGATTGTTCTACTACATACCCCATGGAACTAAAAACAAAACAACCATCTTTCTTCATTATCAATTCAAATCAACTCCTTTTTGCCCTCACTCCTGTCATATCTTTACACCTTTTTATCCATACTATTACTTCTCAATGACACAGCATTTTAATAAAATACTATTGCTGTAAAGTACACTGTTTCAAATGAAGCCATGATTTTGGTTTTATATTTGAGATTCCCCAGTTAATCATTCACAAATTATTGTTTAAATCAGTTCCATGAATCATAAATAGTACTTGTCTGTATCAGTTAGTATTTTCTCTCTTCTTTTTTTTTTTTTACTTTTATCGCATCATATTACTGTATACATCTTTTACTATTTTTTTTTTCTGGTCTTACTTACTTTTGTTCATTGGTTTTCCTTCCACCTCTTACAAAAAATATGAGCACATTCATAATTTTTTATTTTCTTTTCTTATTAAAAAAAAACTAATTTTCCTAGTCATTGTGCATCTGCCTTTTATGTAATGGATTGATGGAAACAAAAATTGTACTAATCATGTACATATTTGCCAGCAAGAGAGGTCAATCTAATATAGGAATTCCTCTTTCTAAATTTTTATCTAAACAAGTAAAGAAAAGAGAATCTAATCTACCTCTACTCTATTACTTGCATGGTTAATTAGCCAAAGATAAAGTAAAACAACTTGTGATTCCATTTACTATAAATCGAGAATCCTCCAAAATTAAATGAAAATAACTATAAAAAAACACTGCATTGTGTAATTGCAATTGTTTAGTAATCATTAAGCTCAATCTTAAAACAAAACCTTCAACCATTTCCGAATCATAAAGAATTAGAATAAAGTTTGTTCCCCAGCCAAAACATATTCATTCTCATTTATGACAACTACACCAAAACCAGAGTTAGAATCTTCTGTTATGAGGGAGTGAATCATAAACAGAAGGTTGGAATGCTTTTCAGGATAACATGGATCATAGCTCTGCCAAGAACATATGAAATTTGTTGCTTCTTTTTTTCTTTCTTCCCTTTAAATAGGTCATTGTTCCAGTTGTACCAAATTTCCCATACAAGTGAACAAATGATATGCATAAGAGAATAATCCACAACCTGAAGTCAGTCCCAAAACAACAGATGAAGCTTTGGTTGGGCAAAAGTTTTGCCTTTGAGTTGAGAAACAAACCAAACTAGCCTGCCTCCTACCACAGACTATAATGATATGTGTTATAATGACATGTGTTATTGATTTTTCATATTCACCCTAGCAAGGCTTATAATATCAATATCCATTCCCTTCCTTCTTTAATTTTTGAAACTTAGGGAATTTTATTCAAAAATATATGTGAAACAGTTAAATGAATTAAGAAATAATCAAATTGTTAGTAAAATAATGAAATCCATTTAATTTTCTATATAAATTATGTACGCAGTGTCAGTGACTCTTTGTTTTGCTGATGGTATCTATCAGGGATCCTTCTTTGCAGGAAGCAATATGTATCTACATTTAAAAGCATTTATACATCTACATTTGATGGAATATAAAAGACACTTTTTGTTTTTAAAATAACCAATCAGCATTTTTCCACTATATATTTTTAGGAAAACATTTGTTTTGTCATATTTTTATTAGAGAGGAGTACCCAGAGAGAAAAAGAAAGACGTGTTCTACTGGTATGAGGAAAGTGTTCATAAGGTTGGAGGTTGGACCCATTGTGAATTGGACACTTGTAATAAGATGAGATTAAACAAACCCTAGTTTTATGCTTCCAAAATGGCTTCGAATCCAGGGTGATATTTGATTGTGGGAGAGGTGGCCACCGAATCCTTCCATATTGATTCCCTCAATTAACTACTTCCTCAATCTTTTCTCAACTGACAAGCAACCACATTAATTTGTAGTCAGAAAAAAATCTGAAAGAAGAAGTGTTTGATAAAGAAAAGAAGAATTAGTCAGATAATTGTGTTTACATGTGAGAAAGAGTTTGGTGGTGGGGTCAGATTAGCTTCCAAATTTCAATCAATTCTTGGCCTAGAAAGGGACCCCTATATTTTTACTGATCTATGAGTCTATTCGCTACTAATTCACACATGTTAATGGGTGGAAGCAAATGAAAAAAAGTTTTGAGAGTTTGAATATGGTTTCCACTGAGGTAGTACAATACAATAATTAAAAAGGACAGTATAGCCCAAATCCAATGGTACATGATCTTCTCGGTTTTACTACTAATTAATTCCTGCAAAAACTCACATGCACATATGACATATCCCTATCAGCAGCATGAGGATTCAGGTAGGTGGGTAAGAGTAAGTGTTTTGAAATAATAATAAGAATAATAATGATAATAGAAACAACAATCCTCTCTTCTGCGGTTTCTAATTATGTGAAGTGTTTTAACCCATAGTGGTTGTTGACATGGGTGCAACCAGCTGTAAATCGTTCCCTTTCCAACATAGTTGCTTGTCCAATTGCAAAGAAAGATATGGAAGGGGAGCATTCTGATAGCATTTCAGATGATGGTCAGCCATCCATCCATCCATCTGTGGCAGTAGCAAAGTTGAAAATAAAATTTCCACATTAGTGTAAAGGGAAAAAAGAATCCTTTGCCTGGCTCTCAAAGTCCAGCTCCCAACCCAATGGATTAGGCCCCATCTCTGATTTCTTCACAACCCAAAATTCCAAAACCTTTTTGTTTCTTTCTCTTTCTCTCTCTCTCTTCTCTGTACTTAAATCCCCTTCCTTGGCCCACACACCCTCTTCACATCACATTACCTTATATTACATTTCAAACCACCCTTTATTCCCTTTCTTCTCTACTCTTCTCTTCACTTCTCCCCCTTTCACTCTCTATATATACACCCAACACCACTCTCATAAAATTACAACCTTTCCCTCATCTGTAAGAAGAACAGAACAAAAAAATGAGAGAATATTGGACCTCCCTCGCGTCACTACTCGGTGTCTTTGCGTTCTGTCAAACCATCCTCCAAGCAGTCTTCCCCCCGGAACTCCGTTTCGCTTCCGCCAAGCTATTCAATCGGATCTTCCACTGCTTCTCCTCCTACTGCTACTTCGATATAACGGAGATCGATGGCGTCAACACCAACGAGCTCTACAACGCCGTGCAACTCTACCTCAGCTCCTCCGTCTCCATCACCGGGAACCGGCTCAGCCTGACACGCGCCGTCAACTCGAGCGGGTTCACCTTCGGGCTTGCGAACAATGACAGCATCGTGGACACCTTCAACGGCGTGAACGTCCTCTGGGAGCACGTGGTGACGCAGAGGCAGGCCCAGACCTTCTCCTGGCGTCCACTCCCCGACGAGAAGCGTGGCTTCACGCTCCGGATCAAGAAGAAAGACAAGTCCTTGGTCCTCAATTCCTACCTCGATTACATTATGGAGAAAGCCAGCGATATCAGAAGGAAGAACCAGGATCGCCTTTTGTACACCAATTCCAGGGGTGGCTCCTTGGATTCCCGGGGCCACCCTTGGGAATCTGTGCCCTTCAAGCACCCCAGCACCTTTGACACATTGGCCATGGACCCTCAGAAGAAGAAAGAGATCATGGAGGATCTTCAGGACTTTGCCAATGGACAATCTTTCTACCATAAAACTGGAAGGGCTTGGAAGAGGGGTTACCTTCTCTATGGCCCTCCCGGGACTGGTAAATCTAGCATGATTGCTGCTATGGCCAATTATCTTGGCTATGATATCTATGATTTGGAGTTGACTGAGGTGCATAACAACTCTGAACTCCGGAAGCTTCTCATGAAAACCAGCTCCAAGTCTATCATAGTGATTGAAGACATTGATTGCTCTATCAACCTCACCAACAGAAACAACATCAGTAACACTTCGGTTTCTGCCTCGAGGAGTTACTATGATTCGGAATTACGAGGTGGTGGCGGTGGGTGCGGTGAGGAAGGTGGGAATACAATTACTCTGTCTGGGTTATTGAATTTCACTGATGGGTTGTGGTCTTGTTGCGGGAGTGAGAGAATTTTCGTGTTCACCACCAACCACATTGAGAAGCTGGACCCTGCTCTGTTACGGAGTGGGAGAATGGATATGCATATTTTCATGAGTTACTGTTCGTTCCCGGCGTTGAAGATTCTGCTGAAAAACTACCTGGGGTGTGAGGAGTGTGAGTTGGAGGAGTCGACTTTGAAGCAGTTGGAGGAGGTTGTGAAGGTGGCGCGTATGACTCCAGCGGATATCAGTGAGGTATTGATCAAGAACAGGCGGAAGAAGGAGAACGCGGTGGAGGAATTGTTGGAAACGTTGAAGGTGAGAGCGGATATGAACGAGAAAAGTGGGGTTGATATGAGAGGGGAAAATGGGGTTGAAGAGGAAGAAGAGCAAGAGAAGAGGGCTTTGGACAGTGAGAGTCCTAAGGAGGAGTCAGAAACTGAGGAGAATTGCAAGGAGGAAGAGGAAGAAGTGAAGGTGAAGTGATTAGAATAATGTTGTTGAAGAATTGTTTGTTCCCGAAAAAGAAGAAGAAGAAGAAGAATAGAATGGAATGAATGAATAGAGATATCCAAGTGTAGTAACATGATGAAGGGATTTTTGAAGGGAAGGGGGAGAAGCTTAACTAGGGCCTCTAATTTGAAACATGTCACATATTTGTGTCTGGTTTAGTTTTGAATAATGGAGTCCTTTTACTCTTTAGATATATAGGGAAAGTTGATCTGCTTCGTGATATAGTTTAAAGATTTGTTCCGTTCTTATATTTGTTTTGGGCGTGGGTAGGACTTTACACCCTGACATGGTTGGGGACATGGTTGGGGAGCCAGCTGGGATGTTGGTGAACACCTGGGTGCACATGGCAAGGGAAAGGTTGGTAATCTCATGATGGGACTTGTAGGGAATAATGCCTTTCTTTTTAATCAGAATGCTCGAATTTTGCGCTAAGTTTATCAACAAACTCGTTTTTCTTTAAAAAAATTACGACTTTAGTATAAGCAGTCACGAGGAGAACTCATGTTTTACTCATATCAATTTGAACAATCTTAATTTAGGTTAATTTCTTATATTTCAAGTGAAGTCATGTCTACCAACTTAGTTGTTTTTATCATATTCATGACTTCTGTGTGTGATTATATTATTTAAAAAAAATGTACGATATTTCAGTGCTAATTTATCATCACAATGCTGAATAGTAGTAACTTGGGTGAATCAAGCAATGAATTAGGAGAGAGGAGAGGGACCAGGATCTACTTTGGTCCTGCCCTTAAACTGTCCTTATTCTAAACCAAACGGTGCCAAATTTATCATCACAATGCTGAATAGTAGTAACTTATATTAATTCTGCTTCTTTATCATAAGCTTGAGGTTAATTTCAGAACAAGACTCCTTCAATCTATATTCATTGTTGCATTACTCTTTCGAAACTAAGAATGAAAATTGTTATGTAATTTGCCGTTTTCCAAAGACCATTTTACAAATTATTATCATTAAACATATACTTATTTTGTAAATAATTAAGAAAAAGAGCCTAAATCCAAACATCATCTTTAATTTGCCTCTATATGTTCAAAGCACCTCTTTTGTTACACTACTCTTTAGGATAAATGACCTACCAAATTCTTCAATGTACGAGATATTGTTAATTTAATTTTTGAAAAAAAATAGAAAGTGCTATTATTATATTTTGTTGTAATTTTAAAGATCAATTCGTTATCGAATTAGGTTATTTTAGTGTTGAACTATAATAATATTCACTAATCAATTCGATTTTTATACATTTTAAAACTAAAGCAATTTTTTTATTCTTTTAATTATTAAATTAGCAACACTTCATACATACAGTAACTATTTTGATATTAAATTGTGGTATTCAGGGATGAATTTCAACATTTGACAAATTCAAAGATTAAATCTTTTTTTTTTTTTTTTGCATTCACTAACTTAACAATTAGTTTGTCTAAAAAAAAATTATAAGGAATCTTTAAAGTAAGAAGAAAATAATGAAATAATTTTTAAAACTTAAAAGTAGTTTATTCATAATCTAATTATTAGTTGTTTATATTTTTTGTTTCATTAATTGTGCATAAAATGTTGTAAAAAACTTGTATATAAATTAATTTTAGTTCGTGGTAAATTTATTTCATTTTTTGAAAGATGTTTATTTTTTATTTTTTTTAATTAATATTATTATTTATTTTATAAAATAATAATTATAAAACAAATTATTGGCATCTATAATTGATTATGTTACGAGGATTTAATTATATTTTTTAACTAAAAATACATTACTATCACAATATGATTATATTGAATATTATAATCATTTATGGTGGACTCGAAATCGTCTTTTCAAGCTCAATTGAGATGGGTTTTTTTAATCCCTCAATTTTCTTCTTCACACTTCTTTAAATATCTCACTTTTTGACACTTTAAAAAAAAAAAAAACAAGACTTGAATTTTCATTAAGAAATTTGTTATTACCAATAACCAAACTAAAAAAAGTCACGTAGACAACATCTAACCCCACCTCTTTTTAGCTTAAGAAATTATATTTCAATTAAGCCATTGCATATAAGAATAATTAATAGTACTTGACTTGTGTGTTATATTCCAAAACACAAAACCTTAAGCAATTTGGCTACTCCCAATTTAATGCTTTGTTTCGATAGAGACAAATTGGAAAAGGAAGGAAAAGAGAGTCGAAATTCAGTTTGTTTGAATATAACAAAAATAAGTTAAAATGAATTAAAATGAATGAAAAGTTTGTAGATTGAGTACACATTTTTATTTTTATTTAATTGTGTGATTAAAAGATGCATTTATGTGAAATTTGTGATATATATTGAATTGTTTTAGGAATTTAACTTTGATGTGATTTAATGGTGTATTGATAGGTTAAATGAAGTATGCAATGATGTGAAAATATGATCGAGATATAGTATTTTCAGGGAAAAAAATATCGTGTTAAGATTTTTAGAAGATTGTATTGATTTGTGATGTACTCTGAAAATGGATAATCCTGACTCTACTAGTATCTTAGAATCATATAGATGAAAAGTGTCATGTGGTAAGAGTCGAAGGAGATTCATATGATTTTGTCCGGGTGTATAAAAGAACTTGATCTTTTAGGTCATATGAATTAAGCCTAACATACGAGGAGGTTGAGGTTGAGATATTTTTTATGTGCATGGTTGTGTGGATATACCGTGATAGTATGACAGGTGTAAGTCTCTAAATGCTAATTTTAATATACTGATATTCCAAAAATAGAATCAATTGTTTATGTGTTGTGGATCAGTAAAAGTCTGATATGAGAAAGATGAATTATGAAGTTTTTAGAGACTTGATCTCTTTGCAAAAGTATATAAGGATTGATGCATTTATGTTTGTTAATTTAAGTTATGTTTATATTTAAAATTTTAAAAATAGGTAGTTTATCTTGTTGTTTATTTTTCTTATTTGTAATAATCATGTATTTACATAGTAGCATATTATATTGCAGGTGAGAGAGTTTTGTAGTGAGCAGAAAAAATATTTAGTTTTTTTAAGTATTTTGATTTGATATAATATATATTAAATTTTTTATGAAAAAAAATATATTTTGAAATAGTGTATGACTAATATGTATATACATGGGATGATGATGATAATAATAATGATAGATAATAATAATAATAATAATAATAATAATAATAATAATAATAATAATAATAATAATAATAATAATGATAGAGAAAAAAAAGAATTGCAGGACTTATCCTAAGTAAATTTTTTGAAATATCGAAATGTTAATGTTTTTGTGATAAAGAATTAGAGTAAATTTATCACTTAATTAATCTAAATTATTAATTGAAAGTAATATATATTATATATATATATATATATATATATATATATATTAAGAACATGACAAACATGTTTTATGCTATAATAGAACCCAATGACAAACGAATTTACTTTCCACGTATGAATTATTTTGTTGGTCTCTTAAAAGTTCCAAAATCGTAGAAAGGGTGGTGGGGATTTGGATGTACATTAAAGTATGTATTTGCCCTAAAAGAATCAGATACCACTGCTTTGTACACACCCGTATTATACTTGATTAGTGGCAATAGAGAATTGTTATAATGAGAGAAATGAAAAATAAAAATTGATAAAATGAGAAATAGTATATAAAATAATTTTAGAAGAGTATGTTGTGGATTGGAGTGTGGCATAGGTGAGTGTGTAAGTGTGAATGGATAGATAGAGTTAAGCATTTAATTAAAATTTGGAAACGTTGAAATTAGTGTGGGGGTGGATAGGATTAGAATAAGTAGTGAATAGGGAGATTTTGTGTTCGGAAAAGGAGGGTAGAGGCAGAAAAGCAACTACAAAGTCTTGTCATAAAATGAGAAAAAGTTGACAATATTTGGCTCATGATTTTGATATTGAGTTGTAAAGGGTATGAGCTTAGTGGTGTGTACTTTAAGAAAAAGGGAATGTACCAAAAACAAAAGGCTAAATAGATCGGACCTTGCCTCAAGGGTAAGTGCCGACAACTATGACATGCAACATCCTTTCAATTATTATTACATTAAATTAAATCAACTCACCCACATCCAACGTTTTCTTCTATCTCTTCATTCCATTAGGGTTACACAAATCTTTATTTTTACTATTAAAAGTTAAATTAAAAATAAAATCACGCACACCTATCGGATTCAATCAATCAAGCATAACTAATTACAACTATTTACTGAGTATTTAGTTAATACTATTATATTCGTTATGTATAAATAAAGATATATTTTTCTAATACAATATTAACTATTTTTTTAACGATAAAAAATAATAAATAATTATAGTCTAGTTAAGGGATGGTTCAGCCCTTTTATAAAATATAGAAACTAACGTTTCTCTCTCCAACCACTACAATCCTCGCAAGAAATCCCCAACAACCAACATTAACCATATTAACACTTAAACTTAAGTAAGTTTTTGTTCCTTAAGTGTTTATTAATTGTCTTACTACTGAATTAAATATATTATTATTTATACTAATTATTAGGAGTCTAATCTCATTACCTCATTTTGTTTCAGAATAAGTTCATTGATTAATTTTTTATATTTAAATTTTATTGTAATATTACCTTTAATTATTAATTGATATTTGCTTATTATATTTACGCATCATTGTCCTTATAAAAGGTGTAAAATTATTATCGTTTAAGAGGTTTTCCTAAAAATCATTTGGCCTCTTAGCATATCAGTTAAATTATTAAAACATCTAAATTTTGAATATTTTAGAGAAATTTAATTGGAAATATAATTTATAGAATTTTTAGAATATTATTTTAACAATGTTAAATTAGAAGGAGTAAATTATATATTTTGATACATGCAAAAATAAATAATATAATACTGACACATTTTAAAAGAAACACGATAGAAGAAAAATATTACAATAGAATCTAGAAATTTATTTGGAATAGAAGTGGTATATTTTAAATGATTTCTGAGTATGTTATTATTTAAAATGAAAAGGTCATATAATAGAAAATCCATAGTAGTCAGACCTCGGACGTCGTCCAAGAGGTCTGAGGTCAGTATGGTAGAGGTCGGTCGGTGGACCATAGTGGGTTCCAGAAATCACATGTATCAAGGTGTGATTTGAACCTTAGATACGCCATGCATGCGGGATAAATGCGAAACTCTATGCTTTGGCATAAGAGATTGTCCTCAGTGTTGCATGCATTGGCGCGTGAGGAGTTAGTACCGACCTGTCCTCGGCAGGAGAAGCTACCGATGTCACCGAGCCATGTGCGGGTGATAACACAGACGTGGAGTAGTGAGTCGATGAGCCTTCAGCAGGGGTGACGAGGTGTCATCAGACATCGGTCGTCTGCCAGGGAGAGACATCGGTCGTCTGCCAGGGAGAGACATCGGTCGTCTTCCAGGGAGAGACATCGGTCGTCTGCCAGGATGAGACATTGGTCGTCTGCCAGGATGAGACATCGGTCGTCTGCCAGGGTGAGACATCGGTGGATAGTCATCGCGAGATTAGTCATCGGGGGGTCCTGTTATACGCAGATAAGCTGGGACCCAGGCTTCCAGCGAAGGCGTTCTGCAGGCGCGACACGTAGACAGTAAGGGTCCCCAAAGCAGTTGGCAACAGAGAGTAAGTAGGGCAGGTGGCTCCAGAGTTTTGGGCATACAAAGCTGTCCACGTGGCCATCCTGTCAGAGGAAACTTGCACGCAAGAGTTTTCCATCAGGGTGGGTGGTGGCAGCGGCATTCTTGGGCAACGTGGTTTAATTTCAAAATCCACTTCTGATAGGCAATGTTCGAACGCTGTTTGGGTAGAGAGAAATCGAGTGAGTTGAGTTTTGGTTCCCTATTTCCTTTCTCTCCTTCTCTCCACGTTCGGGCATTTTCGCTACCAGTTGACGTTTTCGACACCATCAAGCACCCGTTTAACGATCGGCGACTTCCCCTGGGCTCCGGACAAGTATCTCTGCAAGTTTCCGATCAAAGCCTTAAAACAGAGTAAGTTCGTCGTGCTTTGTTTTTGAAGTCGCTTCTGAACTTGAGAGATTTGCCTCTGCATAGGCTTTGCGTGCGACTCTTTTGGCTTCAGAGTTAGTCTCTGTTAACTCAGAATATGAGTGTTATAGTTAGTTTTGTGATCGGGACTCTATGGTGCAGGTTAAGGCATCCTTGAGTTCTCGGTGGGTTTGGAGCTCTTAGTGAGATCGGCTCAAGTCCAGGTAAGGGAAGCTAGCGTTATTTTTAATAGAAACCTTAGGCTAGCAGATTCTGAAGTTGGGGTGACGTGGTCACCAGTTTTAAATTCTATTTCACAATCCCCTATTTTTGTGTGAATCGGTATTTTTTGAGATTGAAATGTGGTTTTTTTTTAAATATAGTGGATGCTGTGAACTGTGTATGATTGTCGAAATTATCAACCTTGGTATGATTTGATTGAGATATGTTTAGATTGTTAGAAAAGGTTTAAAGTATGTTATGGTTGCCTTGTTCATTTACGTGTTGGATGATATACTGGAATGATGTGAAAGAGTGATCAAAGCATAGTATTTTCAGGAAAGAAAATACCGTGTGGAGATTTGTTTAGAATGTGCATTGACTAAGGATTTGTAATAAGGAGATATCCTGACTCTCCTGAGATAATGGAATCATATAGATGAAGTTATTCAGGTGGTGAGAGTCGAAGGAGGTTCATATGTATGGGTAAGTCGTTTGAAAGATAACTGACTTGACCTGTTATATGGATTAACCCTGTCATACTAGGAGAGTGATGATATTGAGATTATTTATGCGCATAGCTGTGTGGATTCACAGCGACCCTGTGTGGATTCACAGTGGTGTAGTATGACAGGTGCAGATCTCTGAGTCTGAGTCAACGCACGAGTCTTCCGGAAGTAGAGTCAAGTGTCTACGTGTTATGAGTCAGTGGAAAGTCTGACATGAGAAGGCTGAATAAAGAGAAATTTTGATAGACACTTGATGGTTATGTGGAATGAATGACACTTGAGGAAATTGTGAAATGTGTGAAAAAAATGATGGGTTATGTTGATATAAAGTTTCATATTTAAAGATTTTCTTTTTACAGCTAGCTTACCCCTTTGTTTTGTTTTGTGGTTGTTTTTCCTTAAATCTGTGATGATCGTGTATAATTTACACGGGAGCAGACAATGTGGCAGGTGATAGAGCTCCCCAGTGAATTATTGGAGGAAGGGATGGAAGAGTTTGAATGCTGTATTTTCGTTCTTTTTGAAAACTATTTGATGAATCTGTATTAAAATCCCCTAGAGAAGGGATGTTCTTTTGAGATACAATGTATGGGATGGATGTATTTTATTATATATATACATATGTTAATTTTGATATTATTGTTTTACGTTTATTTTATTATATAAAGATGAATAAAAATTGAGGGGCGTTACACACTTGTGTTCCAAAAAATAATTAGTAATTTACTGATGTAAAATTAAATTATTTAAATAGTATATATTTTTGTATGAGTCAATAAAGTATTTTTTTCTTATAGGTAGTAGATTCTTGGTTACAAGGGATAGATTCTTAGTTACAAGGGATCCCAGCTCTTAGATTTCAGATCTCAACTGGAACGTCTGACAAGGGATACATTACAAGAAAATCATTGATTAGAAATTAATTTTAGAGACAAAAAATAATTAGTAGCTACATTGACTAAATTAGAATCCATTTTAGAGACTCAAAAATTTGTAGTTTCTAAATTAGTTTATATTATTGTTAAATGATTTCTAAATTGGTATCTAATTAGCTAACAAGGTTTTTGCTACCAAATTTAGAATCTAAATAATTGGTAGTTAAAACATTGGTAGCTAATTAGATACCAATTTATAAACTATTTAACAATAATAGAAACTAATTTAGAAACCAAAAATTTTTTTAGTCTTTAAAATAGTCTATAATTTGGTTACTATAATAACTAATTATTTTTATCTCTAAAATTAGTTTTTATTTAATAATTTTCTTGTAGTGATACTTTAAAAAGTCACCTAATGTATAAGTAAGTATTCGATATTTCGTGGTTGGAATGATAAATGTTATTAAATGTGTACCTTAATCTTGCATTAATCTACGTATTTATAAGGTCAAATGAATTTTTATGTTGGTGAACTCAGTTTAACATGAATATCAAGTTAATCTTTGTATTAAATAGACATTCCATACACTTTGATTATGTTAATTAGGTGTCTTAAAATGTTATTTGAACCAAGTTCCCAAAATGTGTTTGGTTAACATATTCTTGGGGAGATCTTGACCACCAATTTCAGGATGAAGATTTTAACTAATATGATTTAATTTGAACTCTTAATTATTGAAATGAGTAAATTTTCTAAAAATTATCAAAATGGGTAAATTATATCACCTTGACATGATTTTAGTTAAAATTTAATTATAATTAAGTCATGTCACCTTAACACGACTTCAATTCAAATACACTAAAATCGTGTTACCTTAATATAACGACTTATTTTGGTAATTTTTAAAAATTTTATCTATTTTTGTAATTAAAAAGTAAAATTTTCCTATTGGTAAAATATTCTTTAGGTTGTTGTCCGCCATTTATAATATATTTTAAAATAAAAAATTAAAATATATTTCTTAAAAATCATAAATTATTAAAGATGTAGTTAATTAAGCACGTCATAATTAATCTTAATGTTTAAGTTGTTTACTTTTCTTAAAGATATATATTTTTTTTCTCGTCTTTGTATCTTAAACTTCAACTCATTAAATACATAACATGCACATCCTAGAGGCAAAACATTTCTCCATTTAACGTACTTGAATTTGAATAAGAGATTAATTGGTTAAAACATGGTCAATTTTTAATCGAGGACAAACGTCTTTTTTTTTAAAGATATAAAAATCTTCTCAAAGATCAATTATTACTTACGCACTTATTATTTTAAATTAAATACGAGACTCCATTTTTAAAACACGATCAATTATTACTTGCAGATAAAATCTTCGTAAAGACATTGTTTACTTTTCAAAAAGATTTTTTTTTTCTTGTCTTTGCATTCTAAACTTCAAGTTCTTATATTTGCACATAACATGCATTCATGAGTATTAGAGGTAAGCATTTCTCTATTTAATGTACGTTTTGCTTTATTGTGCTTTTAAGATTTCTATGAATTTTTAATACATGATTATTTTAAGTAAAAAAGGCCACTCTTCGCTCAATCGATTTATTCCTTATTTTAAATAAGATTAAATTAATATTTGTTAATTTAGTAATACTTAATATATACGACAATTCCTATTTACGTTAATATTTTTCGCAATGATTACAATTATTTACATCATCTGCAATAAATGTTTTCATTAAGGTTACTAACATAAACATTTTTTACTTGTTTGTGGTTTAAATTTATTTTTATTACTTGTATATATTATGCTTAGAACACGTTAAGGTTGTGTCTGGACTAGGGAGAGAATGTGTGAGGATTTGAGGGAGTGGATATGTGCGAATTTGAGAGAAAAGTGTGAAGAAAGTGAGTATGTTTGGATTGAGCTATATTAGAATAGATTTGTGAAAAAAGTTTATTAGAGTTAGTGAGTGATGTGATGATTGTGAAGTTTTTTTAATTTTTTTTTTAAAAGTGTAAAATGTAATTTTACAAATTTACCATTATATTTAAAAGTATTTAAATAATAAAATATGGTAGATTTTTGTGTAGATTTGAGTTAATTGAAATATTTTAAATTATTATTGGTACAATTGAATAATTTATTTCGATATCATTAAATAATTACTTTCAGAAAAAATACAAGTTACTTAATATTATCGAAACATGAAAAGAATCATAAAAATAATATTATCTAAGCATATACAAATTTATTGTTCTATTTATTTATATATTTTGAAAGTTTTTTATATTCATTGATTTAGATTGTATATAGATACATATCCATGTATATATTTTAGAGCACATTTTATAATTAAAAAATATTGTATATAAAGTGCATTGTATAACAAATTTATTTATAAAGAAAAGAAAATATATATAATAAATTATGAAATATCATAATATGATAAAAAAATAATAAAAATAAAATATATTATTATATATATTATTGCATGAATGATAAAGAAAAAAAAGGTCAAAAAAGAAAAACACCATCAACATAGGTAACTTTCTCCTCAGATATTTGCATATGAAAAGGATGAGAAAAATCACTGTTCATGTAGATTCACTATTTCCCTTTCCTACACATCCATTAATCCAAATAATGAACATATCCATTCACATATTTCCTTTTAAACAGTACCATCTTCAAAACAGAGCCTAAATGCTTCAATGTTGAGTTGAGTTGATTTCAAGAGTATGGCAGAATTTCTTCTTTATTTAATTTTCTCATTCTTTCTTAACTTTTTGAATCTTTACATAACCCGTGCTGACATTTTCTTTCTCCGACTATAGAAATACAATTTTTTTATTAAAATTTATATTAAAATATATTTATTATATTTAATTAAATGCATTCCAAATAAAAAGATGTTTTTATTAGAATCCAAAGGATACTTACAAACAAAAATTTAACTTTTGTTGGTAGGTGAAGTTATAGCATAATAGTTTTCTGTTACACATAATAATTGGTAGGATTTTCAATAATAAAAAAACTCAAGAATAAAATTTAAAAAAAAAAAAAACACTTCTACTAATATGAGACATTATATATAAAATTTACTCATAATAGAGTGTCTCGGCTAAGTTTATAAAATTTTCATCAAGTTACAACAAACTGATACTATATAATTTAACTTACAAAGTTATTTTTAGTAAAGGATTTTCTCTCATTTACATTACACGGTTTAACTAATTATCTGATTAAGTTATTCAACAAAGAGTATTTTTTACATGATTTAAAGTTAATCTTCACAGATGCGCACTCGTATAATTGAGTTTTACTTTAGTAATTTATATTTTATCAAATGCATTAAGTCTATTTGATTTGAAAAAGAGTAAAAAATGCCACTTAATAATCACTTGTTCACATGACTAACAAATTTAACAACGAATTATAATAAAAAGACCAATGTGCTCAATGGCTTTATTTACAGACCTATCACCTCCTATATATTCTTGGAAGAAAAATGGATGTTTATTCATTAATAAGTATTTTCTCCTTTTAATAGTATTTTCAATTTAATTGAATTTTAAAATAATATATACATATATATACTCAATTACCTTTTGGTCTTATTATTTATTTACTTTATTCGATTATATTCTTCCGTTAAAAAAATCAATCAAATTCCTTTGTGTTAAAAATATAAACGATATGACTCTTTAAATGTTCAATTAAGTTTGCAAACAATATTGTTATTTTTATAAATTGCATTGTACATAATTTAAACTTGTTAATAGTTGTTTGTTAGCATATGAGTTTTGGTTTAGTCTCTCTATATTTTTGTATTTTTTTTTCTTTTTTTCTAATAATACTTTTTTTATGTAATGACAAATGATTGTTGTTGCTTGAGGTGTCAATCTAGCTGAGATGTCAAGTTGCATAATGATACCTAACATGAAAACTTTTATTTAAAAAAACTAGGAAAAAAAGTGGTCACATTGTTGCCATTAAACTTTAGTGAACATTTTATTAATAGTGGAACCACGTTAAACTAACAAACAAATAAATAAACAATAAAATTTAAAAATCAATTAAACTTGTGATTCTAATAAGTTATAATGTCAAGCATAGTGCAATAAATCATCTTTATATAAAAAGTTAAAAAAGAATTCTTATATTTTTAATGAGTTGTATATTGGTTTTTGGGAAGATAATTAATATAAATATTATGAAAGATATCAAGTATGATAATTATCCTAAATTATTAACATAACTGAAAATGTATGTATTATATAAACACTATAAGAAAATCATTGATTAGAAACCAATTTTAGAAACCAAAAATAATTAGTTGCTATAGTGACCAAATTAGAGACCATTTTGGAGACTAAAAAATTTTTTGGTTTCTAAATTAGTTTTCCTTATTGTTAAATGGTTTCTAATTTGGTATCTAATAATTAGCTATCAAGGTTTTTGCTACCAAATTTAGAATCTAAATAATTGGTAGTTAAATGATGTGTTATGTATATATAAATTATGTTATGTAATTAGTATCCATCTTTTCTATCTCTTAATTTTTCTTTCTTTTTTTATTTTCTCCATTTTTCTCCCAACTCTCTTCCTTCCTTCTATCTGATCCGACTTTCTTTTATTTTTATTAAAGATAATTTATTCTCTATTTATCCTTAGGATTTAGTTATAGATCTTGATGGGGATGGTTGAGAAAAATGTTTCTCTCAACTCTTTTTATCACATATTGAATTTTGGTAATATTTGGATACAATGTTTTAAGTCCCTTGATTTTGGAGTAGTTTCGCTACTAAAGTTGAACTTTCCATTGGAATAAAAAATTTCAGGTAATGAAAGTTATCAATGTTTTGGATAGAATTTTTGTATAGCTGATTTAGATAATAAGTTGATCTAGTAATTGAATTATGTAAGATAGAGTATAAAGTTAGTTAAACTGAATTTGATTATGGGTTGATGAGTTTATGAGTTTGAATGTTTGAATAGATTTTAGTCTGGATTGTTCTAGAAATGATATTTTAAATTTTTTTTTTGTCTTTATTTTCTTCTTATATCTTCTATGAATTTGATTATATAGTATTTTTTTTATAAATATAAAATCAATATTAGTTGGTATATTCATTTAAAGTGTGAAATTTCTAAATAATATTGATTGGAGTAAATGATGAAATGTGTATGAAATTGCGATGTGTGTAATTGATTTGAGAGATCTTAAATAATGTATAAGTGATGGATATATATTCCATGTGAATGATATTGTATGAGAACTATGGAATTGTATGAAATTGAGATCATACATTTAGGTAATGTATGAGTTGTTAATTTGTTTGTGTACTAAGTATTAATGCCTAAGTTGTAACAGGGATCTCCTAGCTTCATTGATGGTCTAAGTCACATAGACTAAAATATTAGGTGGTGGGAGACTGATGAGGAGTCTATGCACACTGTTACATATGAAATGCACGACTTGTGTTGTATTGAACTTACTCTGGTCCTTTCTCTTGGATTCTCTGGTAATCTAAGACTTGGATATTGGATTAAATATTAGTCTCTAGTAAAACTTACTTAATAGAGCCTTCCAGAAGACGTCTGTTGAATATTTGTGGTGTATGGATCCATGTGTGGTCCATGTGATTGTTGATGATGATTTTGAAATTAAGTTAGATTGTGGGGATCGGTATTGACTATTCTATGAGTATGGTTGATGGAAAAATGAAAAGAAAGTACATAAATGAATAATTAATCTAATTGATTCTATTTATTTATATTTTCATATGTTAGAATTTTATTTTCGATAGTTTATTCTTGTATGTGTTATTTGTGTATGAACTATGAGGATTGTACTATGTACATGAGCTAAGCAGATATAGGTGCAGGTATAAGAGAGACCTTGGAAAAATAGTGAAAAACACAATTTTTATTTATTCAATTTTATAAATAATTTTGTATATTTTAGGGTGTTGCAAGTGTGGAATTAATATTTATTTCTTCTTATCGTATTTGTTATTTTTTCTTGTTTTTAATCTTGAAATTTTTTTCCTAATTAATTAAATTATTACTTAATTGGACCTGATCCAATTAAAAATAGGTAAATTTGAATTAAATCATTTAAAAACAATAACTCCACTAAGTTTATTATGACTAGTTATTTATGTATTTTAATTATATTAAACTCAACTCTAAAACTTGTTATGCCTCTTAAATTTATGTTTAAGTTAACACCAATTATTTTATATTTTTACACAAAGTTAATTGGTGTGTAAGCGTGCCAATATATTATAAAAATACAAAATAAAATATTTTTTATCAGGTAGAAAGAACCTTTCTCACAGTTGTCAAAAGTCTAAGGTGTATATGGCGGCGAATTTTGTTGAACAAGAAAGTTTTACTCAATATTCCTTACTTAGTCACTAAGAATAAATTTACTGATTCAAATTAACGAGAACAATTCAAAATTGTTGACAGTTAATATTATTACTTTCATGTTCAACTTTTAAACATCAAAAGGACCACCTGTTCTGATTCATTGTCAAAGATTGATCAATTTTTATATTAAAAGTATATGAAAAGTTAAATTCATCTTAAAAACATTACCTCTTTGTGATTCTTCCGTGATTTGGATCTCTCTTCTAAATTTCAAAACAGAAAAAAAGGTACTCTCTTTGTGACTATTTAAGGAATCTATTTCACAACCTTTAAGAAAATTACTCATATATTTTAAATCATGGATGCTATGACAGAAGAAAACTTTATGTCATTATTTTAATTTATTTATATTTTTTCATGAAAACATGTAAACTGATTAAGGATATTTTAAAAATTTTAATGTAACAAGTGTAGGTGGATTCTATAAAATGTATAAACAATTATATGAAAAGATCTTATAAATAGGAAGCAACTATGTAATATTTTGGTGGAATCTCGAAAGAGTTCACCTTCATAATGCAACCAGCAAAAAACTTGCATTATGCATTTAGAAACCAGTCCACATTTTAAAAAATTTAAAAATATTATTTTAAAAAATTTAAAAATATTATTTTAAAAAATTTAAAAATATTATTTTAAAATGTAAAATTGGACTAATTTTAAATTATGAACTGCCTAATAGAAAAACTATTTATACAAAATAATTATATAAATTACCTAAAAAACATTTTTCTATTTCATATTTACTTAATCTATAATTTTATTTTACATTTAAATATTATATCCCCCTTTAACAATTACTAACCCATAAAATAATACTTAACTTTCATATATATATATATATATATATATATATATATATATATATTAAAACTTATTTTTACAAAACTTACACTCATTTATTAGTGTTGTATTTTTATATTAAATTGTAAAAAACCGGTACCAAATAAAACGTATTTGATCCACAAGTTAAGAAATCAGACTAAGAAGTCCACAATTCAAACTCATTTAAAATTTTAAGACACTTACATTATGTACTTGCATGATCAAACTCGAATCCCATCTGCTTAAGAAAAATTAAACCAAACTTATTCGTTAGTCGGAATTCGTTTATGTAAAAATTAAAATTAAGTTGAGATAACTTTATTTATAGAGTATTTTATAGGAAGTAAATTTTAATTTATAAAATATTTATTTTTTTCTTTTGTAAGTACATGTAAAACTTATCACCCAAGACATATTATCGATATACGTAACTAAATCACTTATATTGTTTCACTTTTAATTTGGAGTTATTTGAAATCACACATCAATCAACTAGAGATAAAGACATTTAATAATATATAAGTAGGTGTAAATTTCATCTTATAAATCAATTTTATAAGGTTGAATTATGTTTAAAGTCCTCTTCTTAATATGATATCAAAATTATATAGAATCTATCATAACGGTCACCTGTATCGAACACTATTGGACCACCCATTATATAGTCTCACACACGAGTTGACAGTCTCGATGTGGAGGAGGTATTGAAGATCTTACATTAACTAAAGATAATGACATTTAGAAATATATAAATGGATGCAAACCTCAACTTATAAACTGATTTTGTAAGATTAACTAATAAACTGATTTTATAAGATTAAGTTTAAATGCAATTCTTAAATCTTAATAAGAAGTTTTATCAGAAATTGAATATGACTATAATAGAAATTAATTATTGAATGAAACTATGAAAAATTGTTATTTTAACAACCGCACACTTAAAGAAATTCTCAAGATATAAGCTCTAAAGTGATTTTGGTCTAAAAGCATAGTAAGGTCTTTCTCAATCACTTGAAAAGAGCAATAACACGTGTGCCACTTTGACGCAGTTTGAATGAAAGAGGTCCACACACGCATATATGCAAATAAAACACATGTAGGTTTCAGAATTCTAGTTTTGGTAGCAAAACAACATCAGGAACAAGGACGCTGCTGCGCTAACAAGTCCTTTTTGCTTTTACTCTCTCTCTTTCTCAGCGTTTTCGTGTCATTTTTCTTGGTTTGAGATCAATGCAAAGATTTTTATTCTACTGGTTCCCGTTGAGGCATATAAGATGCCCCACCAAAACCAAATAGAATGGATGTGATTTCATTTTCCAACAAAATTATCCCTACCTTCTCCCTTTCATACAAAAACTCCGAATAATTTCAACGGACCCAACTTATTCACATACAACAACAATGTTACTTTCAGATACATTTTAGATTTTAGCTGAATCTTAGACCAACTAAATGCAATCCTTGAATTTTTAATAATGTTACATTACAATGTTTTAGGTTCTTTATTCTTCCTCTAACTTGACTTCACCGGTATATGCTACATTCTTTTTCTATCCATTTAGCTTAAAAGAAATGGTAGCCACTAATTCTCTGCAGAAAAGGAAGTGACAAGAATCAAAATACTTGATTCCTTCAAACTCCACAGAATCAGAACAAGTAGTGAACTTGTTTTTTACTATTTTGCGACGTACATAGGGCTGGAATTTGTTTTTTTTTCATTGCCACCGTTGGATGCATTAATCGACCCCTTTTGTTCGGAGTACAAAGAATCAGATACTCTCAGGGACCATGCATGAATTGAATGGTGAACATTTTGTAGAAATGATAAAAGTATAAACGGAATTTTGAATGGAAAAAAGATACTGAAAATGAGTTATGCATGGTTGCCATTTTAAAAAATAATGGCAAGCTGCCAAAAGAAAGGATTCTTCACCACCAAAAGGACTGGGATGTTTTGGCGTGTAATGTAGTTTACCATGCTCAAAATAATCTAAAAATACATACCACTATTTGTCTTTGCTTCAAATCATTTTTTAGTCAATGAAACTGGTTATATCGGATTAATTAAATCAATTATTTTTAACTTTTAAATTAGTTGTATCATCCTAATATAGTTTAATATTTTTTATTTAAAAAAAATTAAGATTGTGTGACAACGTGTATCTAGGACTGTCTTACAATTTATAGACATTATTTTAATGAAAATTGAGTCTTTCCTTTCCTAATATTAAAAAATAAACACATAACTTCTAGGAGTCAAAATAAATAAATAAATAAAATAAATGGCTGATGCAAATTTATTAGTTTTTAAAATCTGAAAGTCCTCAACTTTTAGAAATTCGATGCAACGAGTCGAGTTGCAGGGATCGTTCTATTGGTGTTATGGTATCTTTAAACTTAAAATTAAGAAGATATCTTATTCCATTAACTCATTAATTACTTGCTTAAGATTTGTGTATGTTAATTGATGAAATTGAAAAAGATTTGATAGTTATGAAATATTCTGTTTAAAGCTTAGATATCTATTTTTATTACAACAATGAATCCTATACAAGCGTCTAACACATGGCCGGTCCAAAATTTATTTAACTTTCAAGCGAATTTAAAGTAGTTGTTTAAAATTAATAAAAAAATATTGAAAATGTTATCTTAAATTTGAATATGCTAATCTAGATTTTTTTTAAAATGAAGGTTAAACAAGGCACGTAAGGTGTATTTTAAGAAAAACTAAAATCATAACTTATTAAAACACTTTTCAAAATAATGAGTGGGTTGTGTACATCCACTTAACTTTTTAGAACAAATTACTTAAAATAGTACATATTTTTACTGCTTTAAAAAAAATTATAGTTATAATTTGTTAACCCACTCGATTTTTAAAAAAGATGAATACTAACGATTCCGTTTAAATTTATTTAATATTTACAATTGACAACAATAAGTCAATTAATTAAAATTTTCCGTATATACATTTTTATCTTGGACACTTTTTCTTAATTTTATAGTTTCATAAAACTTATTTCAGTGAAGGTTTGTTAAGAATTTTTTCTTTTACCGTATTTGCGCAAAACAGACAATATTGTTGGTGTAAAACGTGGTTGGCAACTATTTTTTGTCAAATATAGATGTTCATTGAACCTTCCATTATTAATAATATTGTATAAATAAAATGCATTTGAAAAACATTATATAGAGAGAGAGAGATTGACCAACATGTGTGGTTTAGTTTTACAGGAAAAAAGGAACTAAGTAAAGAAAGTGAATAAGTTTTCCTTGATTTTTTTTTGTAAATTTAAGTTTTAGTATTTTAACTTTTAGAGTTCACTCATTTTATGTTTTTAAAATGGTTTATTGTGTAACACTCCAAAAATAACATCACACCATTATTTATAAACTTTATTAATTTACATAATATATAAATATTTCTATTTATAAAAGAAGGAAATAAAAAAAAATATTGTCATATTTCTCTTCAAATGTGATTTTTCACCTCATATATGCATGGTATAATCATTGTAGTTCATACACAAATAAATATATGTAAAAATAAGTTATCAAAATAAAGTTTAAACATATGAAAATAAAATTTAAAAAATCTTGATTTTCTTTCAATTCCTAATTCTTTGATTTCATTTCAATCAGATTGATTACATATGGATCTATTGTCTTTCGAAAGACTCATTAAGCTCATTAAGTATATTCTTACCAAGGACTAACATCTTATCCAATACCAAATATTTATATTTATAGATGAGTTTAAGAGAAATGATCATCAAGTTAAGTTCAAACATCTAAAACTGTGTGACTACAAGCGGTCAAGTGTGTATGAATCTCATGAGATTCTCACCAATTAATATCTCAATCTATGTGATTTAAATTATCATTGATGTTATATGATCTCTGTTAAAACATATATTTTTCATACTTAAGGTACCAATACACAACATCTGATACATTATCTTAATCATATGACATCAAGTTCATACAAACTTTCCTCATTCACATACAATGCATATCAATCACTCATACATTATTTAAGATTTCTCAAATCAATTACACATATATCTCAATTTCAATTTCACATGTCTTCTATTATTCACACCAATCCATATCATTTAGAAATTGTATTATTTAATTGATCATACATCATTTAATTAAGATTTCTCAAATCAATTACTCATATATCTCAATTTCGTACATATTTCATCATTCACATCAATCCATATCATTTAAAAATTTCACAATTCAATTGAATGTACCAATCAATATTCATTTTATATTTATAAAAATAAATTATACATAATCAAATTCACTGGAGATACAAGAAGAAAATAAAGAGAAAGAAAGAAATTTAATTAATATTTTTTCCAAAGATCATTTCAAGAACAATCTAACCATACAACTCCTAAACAGTTCAAAAAGATCAATTTAGACTAAAATTTGTTCAAACATCATTCTTCAATAATTTCAATACAATTGCAACTATTCAAACTCATATACTCCTCAACCCATTTAACTAACTTTGTATCTTAACATGCATAATTCAATTCCTAGATGAACTTATTATCTAAATTAACTATCCTAAGGTTCTATAAAAAAAACATAGACAACTTGTCTTACCTGAATTGCTCACCTTCCAAACAACCATCTAAAATCTTTTTAAGTTTGGATAAATTTCAAAAATAATTAAACTTCGGTATATAATAGAATAAGTTGAGAGGATCACTTATCTCAATTGATCCCTCAAAGACTGTTTACTAAATTCCAAGAAGAATAAAGAATAAGGGATATTTAAAGTATATGTGAACTTATTCTATTTCAAAATATGACCATATATAATTGATCCTTAACTACTTAGTCAGCTATGATGACAAGATGATGTGATAAGATTTTAAAATAAATGAAGTATGGAGACGAGATCTTAGAGAGAGAAGAGAAGTTACGAGAGAGAGACAAGAGAAGAGGGGAGACATTTGTTTTATAAGGTTAAGTCACACTTAAAGTTCACTTCTTAATATGATATCAAAGCCATGTAGAATTTATTATAGCAAAATTTTGTTAGACTTATCAAACCACCAATATATAGTCTCACACACGAGTTGACAACCTTGGCATGATGGGATGTGTTGGAGATCCCACATCGACTATATATTATAACATTCATAGTATGTAAGTGAGTGCTTGCAATTTTTTTTACTAAAACATTAAATAAGTTAATACAGATTATTAACATTTTGGGTATCGTAGTTATAAAAGTATTAATTAAATATTTAATATTTTAAAAATTTTTATTTTAGTATATATGTTTTAAATTTTTTCGTTTTGATTATTGTTAATTAAAATGTCAATCATGTTAAAGGATACATGGGTTAACTTCATTAATTTATTTAATATTTTTTATTAAAAATTATCTAAACGAAAAATATAAATTACTAAATTGACATTTTTAAAACTTAATATACCAAAATATAAAAATATAAAAACATGGATGACTAGAAACTTATGATATATGTTGTATTTGCAAACACCTCTATCTCTATGCTTGGCATAGGATGGTGAGAAAATTGAATATAGGTGGTTGTTTTCATCTCTAACGTTTGTGTACTTAATTAGTTTTCATTTTGGTTGTGAAAGATTGATGTATTAATTCATAGGTTTTGAATAGATTATTTGTATAAGTAAGTCTTTAAATAACATATTAATTTGTATTTAAATTGTTTGTTAAAGTAATTTTGTTCTAATGTACTTGTATAATTAGACATCCAAAATATTTTGAGAAGATTGAAAATTATGTCTATACCAAACATCCTTCATGCTATTAAACACAAAGGGAAAAGTCTAATATATTCAATGAGTCACATGAAAAACTACACAGTTATAAAAAAAACTGGTGGAAGTGAGGATAAAAAACGACAATTTGCTAGTAGAGAAAATGAAATATGAAATGTTTAATTTATAAATACAAATCCATAACATAAAACATATCCACTATATTATTATATTGTCGATTTTTCTCATAATAATGAAGATCTTTAAAAATAATGTATATTTCTTACACCTTAAATAATGACATTGGAACTCTACAAGTTACACTTACAAGTTAAAAATTCTACGATTATTAAAGTAATTAAAACATTCCTCTTCTTATGAGATAGGAGTTTCCTTCATCAGGTTGGGTTAAAATTAATATTGATGGGATTGTTAAGGGTTATCCTGGTCTTGCTACTTGTGGAGGTATTTTCCGAGGGAGTATGAGAAAGTTTATTAGAGTTCTTTTTGCATTTCTTGGAGTTCAAACTGTTGGGTTTAATAGTGCCAAAGTTCAAGAGGGGGGGTGAATTGACCTTTTAAAACTTTCTCGCAGAAACAGTGTTTAACACAGTTTTACAGAAAAATAAATCAATTTATGTGAAAATGAACAGATTTATTTCAGCACTGTTTTTATTTAAAAAGCTTTTAATTCAGCAAGGTTAATCACAAGATTATGCAGATAGAATTTCAAGATGTACACACACAAATATCAGATTGAAAAACAGTGTAACTAAAAAACAGCAAACCTTAATTCCAATTCTTGTGATTCAGGTTCAGTTAAGGGCTTGACAATTAGTGAGACAATCTATTACACACAACCTATTTTATTAGCCTTTAACAGATTATCAGTGTTCTTATTGAAACCAGACAGTTTTCCAGAAATTAAGAACAATGAATCACAGAACAACAAGCTTCAACTTTAAGCAATTGTTTAAGGTTCAATTAATAGTTTTAACAATTTCTTGAGCAACCTATCACAGCCAATCTGTTCCAGTGGCTTTTAGCAGATTTTATATGTTCTTATCAGATTCAAACAACTTTTTCAGAAATTAAGAACAGTATGCACAGTGCCTAGAAAGAACAGATTTATTTTCAATTGAACAGATTTATTTCTTCGCTGTTTTATCAATTATGCAGAAACGAAATTGCAGAGAGTGAGAGAGAATGAGCACAAGCAGTTATACTGGTTCACTCAACTGAGCTACATCCAGTCTTCACCAAAACCAGGTGGAAATCACTAAAACACAGTACAACCAAGTACAATTCCCACTGTTCTTGAAACCTACAAGAACTTAGGTACTCTTGCTGAAAAAACCTATTTCAGCTCACACACACACACACACATTCTCCAAGAAAACCTATCAAGAAGAGTGTTCAACCAAACTATTACAAGAAATGAGAAGTGAAACGACTACACCTGATTGAGGATACAAAGATCTGCCTTAAACCAGTAGGCAAGATTGCTAGAACAGTAGCAGCACCTCACACCAAGCTTTTGGAACCAAACCAAGAACAAGCACTTTGTGATTTTTGAAATCTTTGAAGAACAAATGCTAATCCTTTGTAAACACTTAACTCTCTGCTGTCAAAACTTGTTTTTGCAAATGAATGAATCAGTAATAAACTCAGAAACTAGTTTGTATTTTATAGAAAACCAACTTATAACAGATTTTTGAAAAACAGTTAAAGCTATTATAAAATGAACAGATTGAAAATAAAATGAACATATTTATTTTCAAAAGCAGTTAGAGAATTTGTTAAGTGAGGAAACTTAGTCAACCATTCTGGTGCAGAGATAAAGCTGAAAAACGTTTAAGCTTGACATGGCACCAGAGACAAAAAGAATCTATTCATTTACAGATGAACAGATTTATTTTTCAAAACGAAAACAGAAAAGCTTAAGTGTTTGAAACTCAGTCGTTTTGAAAAGAAGAAGACTTAGTCAAAATACCTGATGCACAACATCTAATTTTTACAAGACTTAGCCAAGGCATCAGTGAAAAAAAAAATGAATCTGTTTATTTAGAAAAGAACAGATTTATTTTTATGCAGTAAACGTGTTTTTTGTAAAACATGTGAAAAACAGTTTAAGAAAACTTATGCTTGTTCTTATCACATGGCTAGTGGTTATGAGGTGAGATACTCAGCAAAAGCCCACTCTTAGACAACCTCTAAGCACTACTTAAGACATACTTAAAGCAAAGCAAAATACAAATGAAATGTACATAGAAGTCTTCATCAAACACAATCTTGAAGGGGCAGCAACCATCTTCAACACAAACTGCTATAGTTGCTGAGTTTTATGGGGTTATACATGCTATGCAGGAAGCTAAAAAGATGGGGCTTACTAATGTCTGGTTAGAATGTGATTCTGCTTTGGTTTGTGCTGTGTTTATTGCTAGGACAAATGTTCCTTGGATGCTTCGGAATCGATGGAATACTTGTCTTAATTATTGTGTGAAAATCAGGTTTAGGGTTACTCATATTTTTCGTGAAGGGAATGCTTGTGCTGATAAGTTGACTAATTTAGGATTTATTCATAAAGAATCTTTTCATTGGTATAATAGGCTTTCATCTAGTCTATTCTTAAAATATTTTATGAATAGGTATCGTCTACGTATGTTTCGTTTTTATTAGTATATGAGTTTTGGTCTAGTCCTCCATATTTTTGTATTTTCTTTCTTTTTTTAAAATTTTTGTTAATAATATTTTTTTCATGTGATAGCAGATAATTGTTGTTGTTTGAGGTGTCAGCCTAGCTGAGATGTCAAGTTGCATAGTAATACCTAATATGAAAGCTTTTATAAAGAAAAAAAAAGATAATTGAAACATTGTGTGGGATCATAAAATTAGTGAAATAAATATAGGGTTTCTAGACCCTTTAAAATATATTATACAATAAAAAAGTGATACATTATCTGCTAGCGAAATTAATATATAAAGACTCTTTTATATTGCAAAATTTATTTAGTAATTTATCAACAAACAAAACTAATATTGAAACATTCATTTGTATGAAAATTTTAATCGTCAACCTGTATATCACCAAATTTTAAAATTAATTTATAAAAAAATTAAATTTAGTTTATTTTAAACTTATTTGAAGAAATTCTTATACATATATATATATATATTACATTTTTTGTACAAATTAATTTTAATTTATAAAAAAATATATTTCCTTTTTAAAATACTTATAAAAAAAACTCGTTAAACACATGTTTTAAATTAAGAAAACAACTTAAAATGCGCAAGACACAACCTAAGGAAATAAAAATATGAAAAAATAAATAGAGACATTGGGTTCAAAGTTCAAAGGCATAATAGTGTTGCTGTATGTGCAACAGAAACAAAGGTCCAAAGAAATTCTAAACATTTGTTTGGCATGTGAAATTCACTAGGAAATTAAATTTTGGAACCGACTTATTCATTTTAGTATTAAATTTAATTTTATGAGGTTTAATTTTTTTTAATTATCATGTTATAACTTATAAGTACATGATATTTTATTATTATTGTTTAAATTTTATATTGATTAAAAATTATAATTTTTTTCATAGTATATAAGTAGGTGTAAACCTCATTTTTATAAACCGGTCTTTTGAGATTGAGTTAGACTTAAAGTTAACTTCTTAATATAGTATCAAAGTCATTTGTACTCTTTTCTAACAAAAGTTTGTTGACTTATTAGATCACTAGCTATTAGACCACCCATAAATATAGACAAATTTTTCTTCAACCTCCATATTTCCCACGTCCATCCCCATATTAATTGTGAAAAGTCTTTAAACTTTTAAATTTTTTTAAATAACTCTAAATGAAGTATAATCTCACATTTTTAAATAACTCCAGCTGCACTCATGCACCTCATACATCCCTTCCGGTTGTAACACTTCAATTCTTCTTAACATTTGAAAGAATAATTTCATGACGATTTGAGTGTGCATAAAAGGGTAACGAGAAGATTAGTTGTATTTGATGAAGATAAATTTTGTTGGAGCTTTGTATTCTATTTTTGTACTTCGTTGATTTTTTCCTAGATTTTGTGCCTTTCAGAAAAATTAAAAAAAAAAACACAACTTTTCTCAATCACTAATGTTCACCATCAGCCACCACAAGCAACCACAACTATTACTTGAAGATGTAAAAGAAGAGATCAATATTCTCCTCTTTACTTAAAAATTTATTGTTGAAATTAATATATATATATATATATATATATATATATAGGTACAAGAAAAAAATATACAAAGCTGCAAGAAGAATTTGCTTAGATATATAATTCTACACACATGTTTGTAATCTCAACCTGAAAGAAATATATTCGTATAAATAACTATAATCTTATCTTATAAATTGATTTTAATTTTAAAACCTAAATTAATCTTAATTTTAAAAGTGGATATCTAACTAATAATTGTAAAAAGTTTGTCTAGTTATATTTTTCTTTATATGCAGCATTTCGTATTTGAACATGTAATCTTACTGAAAAAATTACAACAATCTCATCATAAAATAACTCATTAAAGTCCATTCAAATTTACAATCAACACCTTAACAGTTATCATTTCTCCAAAAGAAAAAAAAAAAAAAAGGTGTTTCTCTTAAAGGATAGGGGACATTCTAAAAGCAGTTGGTAGGATTGGATCCGTTGGTAACAAAAGACATGTGTCCCTACAGCTTCTTCAAAAGACATTTAACAATCTGTGACCAGATATGCATCTCATGTTATTATCCGTCTTTTCATCTCTGTCATAAAAACGCACATCTAATTTGTCCTTTTTGAATTTTAATATTTTCAATGTTCTGTAGTAACCAATGCTTTTTTTATCCTATTTCTGTAACAACCAAAATTAATGATTGAATAGTGTCCATTGTTAATGATTGTAATTTTGTCATTTTTATAATCAAAATTATAACACTTATTTAGCAAAGCGCCGAGGCAAATGCTGTTATACCTTTTCTTAAACTGTCCCTCGTGTTAAAAGAAATGCTTAAATGGTCTTCAAACACATTAAACATGGTAAATTCTCATCTAAATATTAGAAGAAGAAAAAAATATTTGAAATTGATCTTTAAATTTTACTGAGATGACCAATTTAAGGACTTTTTTTACAGGACTAAGGTTGTGAATACTGCACTTCAAATAGCTCTTAAACAACTTTATTACTTTAGGAACTACTTAGAAGTAGATTAATAATTTGCCAGCAAAATTGGTGGTTAATTTATTCAGAGTTATTCATCCATATTTATTTAATTTTTTTCAATATTTTTCCTTTTGGTTGTATCATGTACCTTTCACATTCATTCTTATTTGTTGAAATAACTATTCCTATGGTTGGACTAGATTTGTTTGGGAGAGTGAGCAATTCCAGATGGCCAAATTCTTCCTGCAATTTATAAATTGTGATCTCCACCTTTATTTTTTTTGGGAATTGGAAATTCAGAACTTAAAAAATACATTTTGGAATAAAATTTTGTGTTCAGGAAATAGAATTTTAGAATAGAATTGAAAAATCAAAATTTTATTATGAAAAACAATTCTAGAAGGAAAAAATATGTTTTGAAAAAAAAAATCTAGAAAAAAAATATAAAAATATAGAGTTCCAAAAATCTAAATCCAAAAAATTATTTTGAAAAAGGGATGTGGTAAGGACATTTTTATCATTTTCCATATAAATTTGGGTGTAGGTTCAAATTCCATGGGGTGAAGGAAGTAGTTTCCTTCAATATGCTAGGAGTTACTTTTTTGTATTACATTTATTAGTTGTATTGCTTTCTAATTAACTTGATAACCATAATTTTGGAATATGGTAAATATTTTTTCAAAAAGTTTATTATAGAAATGCTTTACAAATCAATCCGCTTCCATAATTTACTTCCAGACAATTATTTTACATTCTAGAATTCAAAATATAATTTGTTGGCATATTTTTCATAAATTAAAATTATAGAACATATTAAATAATATTAAATACTTTTAAGGATTAAATTTAAAAAATAAAATAAATTGTTGGGCAACTAAATACATAAAAGTTCAAGGCAATTACTTCTTGCACCATATCATTTATGACATGCACCCAACACAAAATTTAAAATTCAACATTGTCCTTGATTTTATTTTGCTTATGGATGTACAAATCCAGAAGTGATTTTTATGCATTCTGGATTTCAAAATTCGGAAAGTTATTTTTATATTTTATTTAAGCTTCCGGATGATCATATCTAGAAATGAGTTATGAGTTTTGAATTTTTATATCAAGAATGATCTGCTGTAAATGGTGTTGAGGATTGAGATCTGTAACTCATTTATGTTTGCTTACGGATCTTGACATCCGGAAGGTCATTTATGTTGTCTAGGTAAGCTTCCGGATGGTAAAATCCGAAAGTAATATATTAGTTTCAGATTTGTATATTCAGAACTTTGTAATTTAACTAACGAATATGAACATCCGGAAGATAAAAATTTTAATTTATTAAAGACAAAATAGACATTTCACTTCATTGTGTGTTGGTATAACTCTGAATTGATTTGAATTGATATGGTACAGGAAGAATCAGCCAAAGTTCAAAAGGGGTTCGTCAAAATGACCCAGAAAAGATGGGCTACCAGACAGGCCCATCAGCCCGTGAACATAATGGATCAATCAATTTTAGTTATTTTTTTTCTGGAAAATGTTTGTTGGTTAGTATTATCGTTGAGGGACTGTCTTCTGGTGCAGCAGCTCCATCTTAAACTACTATAGTCTCATGGATCGAATGACGAGTATGGTAGTATCCGCTTAACCGTTGGATCAATTCTTTTTTGAAGATGCGAGGGCAAAGGTTCAAACTGGCTAGATTTTGTGCCTCACTACTGTCACTAGCTCCTTCTCATTTTTTGCCGCTCAAATTCCTCTTACTCGCTTTGTTGGCGGCTTCAGTTGGGAGAGAACGACGAAGTGAGCCTCGTACTATTCTCTGACCAAGCGCAATTTCTTTTGAAGCCTATCGTGTTGTGGTAATTTCTTGCTTGGATTCTATACGCATTCGTTGTATGGTACGATTCGAACGAGTGGCAAATATTGCTGAAATTCATTTTCAACTTCGCTTTGGCTGATATGAATCAGAATGTGATATTCAATTATTTCCAGTTCTATTGCCTGAAATACATCGTTGTTTTCACTTTCCTATTTTAGTGTTTTTCCACTGCTTTTATTTCAGCTAATCAGGTTTATATCGAAATGTTAATAAATATAAAACATATAGACGAGGGAAAAAGTAACAATGCAAGAATATGTTGAAATGAAAAACGAGTAGAAAGTGTAATTGTTTAAGTTCTGGATGTCGTGTTTTAGCATTTTGATGACAAGTAAATGTTGATGAGGAACTTCTGCTTAAGTTACAATTATATTTTTGACTTGTGATTAGTGTTTCACTACAAACAATTGCAGTTATGGATACTGATGAGGAGTGCTCAATTGTTCTTGAATTACCTGAAACGGATCCTTTCTTTGACAAAAAGAAGGTAAAAATAAGACTTTTTGCTTTTGTGCTTTTTTGTTGAGGAGTTTCAAATATGTCAAAAATTAGGTGAGAAACTGCAGGAAACTGCTCCATTAACATGAGTAAAATTTAGAGGCAGTACAATTGCACAATAATTAAGCTATTATGCTAATATCTTCCTTTTATTTATCTCTTTGAGTTCTAAGCCACTAGTACTTGCATACGATCGTTTTATCAGAAATTACTACGAAGTAAGGGTTTTAGTCCCAAAGAACGGATATACCTCAGGAGCTCTTCAAAACCTGGCTGGATGAGTGCTACTGTGGAGGTGTTACTTCAGATTGCACGGATCATACAATTAAATGAGGTTACATCCTTTTACGGCTATAATACATACTGAGTCACATTTACTCATTACATTATCAATCTAAGGACAGAGTATAGTTAAGGGATTGTAGTAGTCTTTGGATTATTCACACATCCTTATGTAATAAGCTTATCTTCTCGATCTCTTTAATGAGGCAAACTGAAATAAATTACACCGTGTCTTTTTTTGTCTTTTTGTACTTGCCTTTTCACTTTTAGGACATTATCAAGTCATGAATTAACTGATTTACTGAGTTGCAGGTGGAACTTTATTTTGCTGAAGATGATGTATGCATGTCAATGGAATTTTACAGTCTCAGGAATGAGTTGGAGGCTCTCAATTCAATTGTTTTGCTCATTGACATATCACTTTCTAGTTGTTCAGATCTCCATACAAATATCCTGCAAGGGTTACGCCAAACAATTCTTGATTTAATTTCTGATTTGGGGGACAAAAACAGTGTGAAGGGAGTAGTTGAAAAAGACCACAGTTGTAACCAAGAAGAACGCCTGATAGAATGGGGTGAAAGCAATGGTGTAAAGACAGAATTAAAAATAGCTTGTAAGTTTCACTATGACTTTCTTTCGTTTTGTACAAGTATTAGTTTACCTTTTAACATATATAAATATAACACAAATTTCTTTTCCTCTAAATCTAAACAGATATTGAAGGAGCTGGTCGAGGTGCAATAGCAAGGAAAGATCTAAAAGTTGGAGACATTGCTTTGGAAATTCCTGTGTCCATTATCATTTCTGAGGAGCTTATACAGGAAACTGAAATGGTATGTTTCCTTATTGAAAAAAAGTGAAGATAGTTTATTTATAACTTCTTTAAGAAACCTGTGGTAGATTAATTTCCTTTTGTTGCAAACAACTATTGAATGATAATAAATTATCCTTTACCTCCTTTGCATTCAACACGGTGCCATATTATTTACAAGTTGAATATAAATACCCATTTTATATCTGCATTTCATTTATCCCTGCATTGTAAAATAAGGTCATGTAGGATGCTAGTTTAGTTGACAATCCTTTAATGGGAGCACTCTCTCTCTGTTGGAAAGACTGACAGTATAGTTGAACTCTAATCTGTCTTATTTAATAAAATATGCACAACCATTGTAGTTGTGATTTTTTCTTAAAATAAATAGAAAGTGGGAAATGTCATATGTTCACCACTCTATTATGTTCTTAATAACTGATAATTACCTTTTTTCATTTCAGTATGGTGTCTTAAAAGAAATTGACGGCATATCATCTGAGACAATATTGCTATTATGGAGTATGAAAGAAAAGTACAATAGTGATTCAAAATTCAAAATTTATTTTGACACACTCCCAGAAAAATTTAATACAGGTAATCTTACTTTACTATGATATGCTTTATATACATACATGGATATAAATTTTGTACAGGTCCCCTTAATCGCAAGTCGTTGTGATGCATAACCTTTTATGCTTAAAAACACTTAGAGGTGCTTTTCTAGGACTTTGAACATTACCTGCATACTGTACCTTTAATAATTCAATGGATATCTAGTTATATAAGTTTTATTGAATTTCTGTTTTTTATCAACCACATGGAAGTTTTTTGTTTGAGTAATAACTTTGCAAGAGTGATATACCTCTACATTCCTTCTATTTTAATTTTTTTCACGAAGCATAGACCCTTTTAGCTCTGGGGCTGTAACTTTTGTATCTTTTTTATTGATCTCTACTTTGGGTAGCACTTGCCTATTTATTCTCTTCAAATACAAGTGGGAGTCCAGCTGTACAAGTGCTCTGGCTATTTCTTGGTATCAAGTAGGAAACACTTCTTATTTTTCATATCCTTTTTGACTTGTTTATGTCCAAATGGCTAATGTGGTAGTTCTATTTGGCAGAGGAAAAAGTTCACAAAAATGATAATAAATTACATTACATACATGAAAGGACAGTGCTGTTATGAACTCAATTTTTTTGGATATAAGCTGAGCACAAAGACGAGATATCCGATATGATGATGATGTTATTCTAAAATAACAATGTATAGTCCGTGAGATACATATTTAAAATTGTATAAAAATTCATAAAACACAATGAATATATAGCTGCAAATGCAATTGGGAAAATCCATATTACAATCACATTGCCAAAATAAAAAATTATAAATCATTGTCATAGTAAATTCCTCTCTATTATTTACGTATAGGAATAACACTATCAATCTCATTACTCTTTAAAAATAATTCATAAAGAGAACAATTTTCCTTTTTGGTATATGAAGAGACATTGTTTCTATGTTTCTCTATTACTCTTAATCTGGACATTATTTGCGTGTCTTCCTACACCTTCTCAAGCTAGAGATATATGTCATGCACCAAGCTTGTTGCATATGTACTTATCTAAGGACCACTCAAAGACTAGCTTGTCATTAGAATTAACGAAGTGAATGGTGTTGCCTCTAAAGTCTAGATAAGATATTTTCTATTGAAATGACAATTTATCTCATTGTTTTTGGTTCTCTAATGAACATTGGATTGAACGTTATATGTAGCACGCATGATTACCACAAATGAGTGTCATTTGCATAATAAACACATAAAATCTGAGTTCTTGAAGTTATGTTTGAGTTGAATAAGTTCATAATTAACTAATGCCATAGATTGATATTTTGCTTTAGCAGTTAGCCTTATAATGACATTTATAATCATAATTTGTATCAAATTGTAAAATTCAAAGACAAACTAGAAATAACTTCAAATATATATCATATAGATGATATATAATGTTCAGTTCAATATAATCATTTTAAATTTGAACTAGATAAAAACAACTTATCCGCAAGTCTCAAAATGAAATTATTAGTTAGAGTTTGTGACGCCTCTTTTTGAGTAATGGAAATGAAGCAATGAAATAGCCAAATAAAGTGCACGTATTAAATGAGTGGGTGACAAATAAAGTAGTGGAAGGATCAAATAGAAGAGTGAGAAGTGTTCCTTCAATTCCTTTTCATCTAGCAATTTAAGCTTATATGAATTTTAAATTTATTTCATGAGTATTGACAAAAGAAAAAGAACAATTAACAAATTGTTTAATTGTATTTTGTATTGATAATATGACATTGCTCCAATTCATTCATATATTGTACCATACAAAGTCATTTGAGATTTATCTTATGAAACAAATAAATAGTTAGCTAAATTGTAGAATACGAAATGTGAATAAGATTATGATAATTATGCTTTGGCATTTAAAATTGCAGGTTTGAGTTTCAGCATTCAAGCAATTACAGTGTTAGATGGAACCTTGCTGTTGGAAGAGATAATGCAAGCACGGCAGGTAATCAATTTCTAGTTTATGACATCTTCATTGATCAGCTTGTGCTTAGATTGAAGGTTATGCCTCTTTTGCGGTGTACTGAAACACTGAACTATTCTTATTAGTTTATTCAGGGTTTAAGTTGTTGATCGTGTTAATGTTAAGGGTGTACCTGCCCTGCTCCGCCCCTTTTAAGGATGATATTAAACAAAATATTAGCCAGAATCTGAAGTTACTTAGGAAATAGCTTGTTAAATTAAGGGATCTCTTTGAGTATGTTTGGGAGTTGAATTTTGGAGGAAAAGGGAAGGGTGGACAAATTTTTCATTTCTAATAAATATTCTTTATTTAATATTTTTTTTTAATGGAAGAAATAAAATGATTAACGTAAACTTAATTTCCTGCTCTTTTGTTCACGGCATATTTATGAACGTTTCTGGCATGTAAAGAATGACAATTTCTTTTTTCTTTTTTGTGGCAGCACCTGCATGCTCAATATGATGAGTTGTTCCCTGCTCTATGCAATACTTTTCCTGATATATTTCCACCAGAGCTGTACACATGGGAGAAATTTTTATGGGCTTGTGAACTTTGGTACTCTAATAGCATGAAGATAAAGTATTCCGATGGAAAGCTAAAAACATGCTTGATCCCTATTGCTGGCTTTCTTAATCATTCAGTACGTATATTCTCTCTCTTTCTCATGTTTTAGTTTGTGATCTTCAAATATTATGCTTTGAACACTGAATTTAATGAATAAACTAAGGGTAACGAAATTTGAAAAGACAAGGGTTGTAAATTACGTTATTAAGAACTGCATAACTTGGTAGACATTTCTTTTAGATTGATTTTACCTGCAAGTTGATACCAATTTATTGTTGAGCTCTACTAAATATTTTGTTACTTTCTATACCTGAATTAGCAGTTCTGTGATATCTGATGTTTGACATTATTTACTTTGGTTCATGACATTTGTTGATTATACACAATTATTTAAGAAATATCCAGATTTTGCATTGCAGCGTTTTACACCTACAAATGTTATTTCTCTTACTTCTGTTTTGGACCCCGACGACAGCTGTGCCCACATGTTCTGCACTATGGCCAAGTGGATCCTGCAAAAAATTCACTGAAATTTCGTCTGTCAAGACCATGCAGATCTGGAGAAGAATGCTGCTTAAGCTACGGCAACTTCTCCAGCTCTCATCTAATTACCTTTTATGGTTTTTTACCACAAGGAGACAACCCGTATGATGTTATTCCGTTAGGTAACGTTTCTCTCCGTTCCCTACTATTCCGTCTTGTCCACAGATATCTCGAGTAACGTCCCTTCTTGAATTTGTTGCGCCTTACCTAGTCCTGTCTGTCTGATTGATATTCTCACTAATTGTCATTTGCAGACATTGACGGCACCGACGTTGATTCTAATGAGGATATACCCAGGTCCAACTGGACGAGTCACATGGTGCGTGGTACCTGGCTCTCCAGGGATCACAAGATATTCTATTATGGTCTTCCCTCTCCATTATTGGACCATCTTCGGAGATGTCGAAGTCCCATGCTGCGAACGAAGACCTTTGTACTGTTCTTTCTTCTTCCCATCCTATCTTGTTCTAAAACTTACTTTATTAGAAGGTTCTTATGCAATGCATAGTTTCACCTTACTTCAAAGGAAGAGAACATTACATTCCCCTCTACTCCCTACTCGAAAGCATATCAGTCAGCATTCTTGCATGATTAATTTAAATCTTCCTATTAAACACTTTTTAATACTTCTACTTGTTAAATATAGAAAACACCAAACATTTTATATTTTCATTTCCTGGATTAGGAATCTAGTTTGAACTTTATAGTCATACTTCAGATATGACAGGTGATTCTAATGAAGACTGTGGACTTGCTAGAATCGAAATACATCCTCCTCCCTTAATTCTTGAGAAAGGGTAAAATTGAGAGTCCCAAGTTTTAGCTTCAAAACTTACAATAGTTCATATGTAGGTGACCCTAAAAGTGTCTATCAGATTTGTGGTGGTTAGAACATTTTCAAAACATCAAGTTTATTTTTCCATTTAATATTTTATTTATGAAGTATAAAAAGATTTGTAAAAAGATAACGATAATGGTAAAAGAATGAAAAGTAGAAAGTTCTAGTTAAAAAAAAATGCATTCCCATACATTATTCTTCCAATAATATAGTTTACATATTCCGTTGTTGGTCAAATTTTACTGGCTCACCCCTTTTTATATAAATCTTTCTTTTACAGTTGCAAGAAAAGCTTGGACAATGAGCTGAAAGCCTGGATAATAGTTAAAGAAAAGTAGAAACTTCTTGTTAAAAAAACATGCACCCCATACATATTCTTTCAATAATATAGTTTAGGTATTGCCATGTTAGTCAAATTTTACTGATTCACCTTTTTAATTTATACAGAATTTTTGTTTTGCAGTTGCAAGAAAGCTTGGAAAATGAGCTCGAAGTTCTTGAAAATCTGAAAGATATCTTCGATGACATGATGGGAAATATGGGCGAGATCGATCTTGATGACAGGTGAAGGCATTAACCAGTTATTTGCGGAAATAAATCGAGGTTTCTTTTGGTGACATGGTGTCTTTTTTGTCGTCAGAGAAAACTGCTATTGGGATGAAAAATTGGCTATGGATTTTAAAAATACACAAAGACGAATTGCGCATTCTGTTTCAACCTCGTGCCTCGCTGGTATGGATATGTTAAAGAACGAACTATGCAAGTGCATGGCTGAGGACATCCTAGGCTAATTGAGCATGTTCGATCATTGTGCCTTGAAGACGATCGTTTGGACCTTGTAGCGTAACAATCATTTTGTATAATAAAACTCCCTCAAGCTTTTTGTTGTTATTGACTATGTGGCTGAACTAGGACGCTCAATTCTGACACTAACAGCACATAATCTCTTCTTTTGGTGAAATGGCTGGTCCCACTTCCTGATTTTTTTTTTCAGGAGAAGGAAGTTGTTTGGTGCAAACTAATGCAAAACCTACCATCCAAAATGCTTAAGAGGAAGATTCGCCTAAATAATGGTATGCGCATTTGCATTATCTTTAAAATATGCGGTCCAGAAAGTCCTATATCAATCAATTAAATCGCATGCGTACACCGTATGAATTTATTTTAACTGACTTTATTAATATTCTGACACGTTTGTATTTATTATTATATATTATTTATTATATAATAATGTGATTAGAAAGTATACAAGATATTTGCATATGTTATGTGTATTAATTAAATTAAAACTTTAAGCCTGAACTGATGTTACGATTATCATGTGGTAGAGTAAATTTGTAGGTTTTATCATAGTAATTGAGTGACATTAACTTTAAACCACTATTTTTGTGTGCAGAAGACCTATCAAGAATATTAGTGTTGAAAAATAACTCAATTTACACGTAAATGGATATTAGAGTGGTCAAGCAACAGAGTGATGTTTTGAAAAATAAAATAAAACCCAAGTTATGTTGAAAATTAGCGTTACAGTGTCCAACTAAAATGCAATATCCATTTCAAAATGAAATATAGAAAAAAAATGTATTATCATGCGCATCTCACTCGTAACTTCAAACAAATGTGTTTGACTTTTTATCTGAATAATGTGATTCACGCATTGCTTACATGCGTGTGTTATTAGCTAAGGCATCGGATGTCACCGACAATGATTGAAGAAAATGGTATTTTAATGAACTACCAAAATGCATATTTATATTATTTGTCATTGAATTTTTTTTCCATCGAATGCCCAACAACCAGTTTAAACTCTGACTATATGACTAGAAAATGGGTTCTCTATCTCTCTCACACACACACTCCCTCTTAAATTTGTGTGCCCCATTAGTGTAAAGGGAACATGTGACAACCAAATATTTGGTGGAAACCATAAAAACCAACAGTTAGTAAATAACTAGTTCTTTTTTATTTCCTGATTATGCAAGTAGATAAGATTTTGCTGAGAGAGGCAAAAACTCACTTCAATTAGTGTCCCGACTTTTGATTATGAAAGTACTTTACCGTCATAAGCACTCATTAATTCCACCATGTGAAGTTCATTCAATTGGAGATTATGTATTTTGAAAATTTTGTGTTACTCACATTTTTCTTTAGTTAATTATCTTTTATTTTAAAATAATAAGTAGATTTGGAAAGCAAATTTTCCTTTTTCGTACACAAAAGTTTAAAACTTGTAATATTAATCTAAAAATACATGTACACACATTTTAGTCCTCACTTTACAATCTCTTCTATAAAAGTCAATTTTACTTGTTGACATGAAGGGTCTGATGTCTCAATTTTTTTAAATTTTTATTATGTATACTAAGGTAGGGTAAATAGAGAGGTGTGATAACTTATGAGTCACACTTTGAAATGATAGAAAAATGTAATTGAAAATAAATCAAGAAAATAGACAAAAATTACAAGTAATCAATTTTGAATCTATGTTAAGTTTTAAAATAAGAGTCATTGGCCTTTTATGGTAATGCATAGATAGGTATTGAAGCAAAGAAAATTATGTGATTTTTATTGACTTATAATAATTTTAATTAATAAAAGTTTATTATTTTACATTTTTACATAGTAAACATTTTGTTAAATTAAAATAAAATTTATATTCCTGTTTCACCCTCAAATATATTTAAAAGTTTACAAAAATCTATAATAAATACATATGCAATATTCTTTTTTAACTCTTAATTATATTTTAAAATTAAGAAATAAAAAACTATCAACATAATAAAAGTGACTGAGTAAATACTATTTTTTTAAAGTATATAGACACAAAGTGTCTCTTTTTCACTACTATGATATAATTTTTTTGCCAACTATAGTATTTATAATATTTTTTCTATTTCAAGATTATGCTTTAATACATTAATATTGATAATATGGTAGACTTGTTTTATTTTTCAATATTTATCACTGTGTATTTTAATTATATTTTTACTTTATTTAAATATATCATGTTTATTTAAAAATATATTCATTTTCACTTTATTTTAAATTTGAATAGAAATATTGTAAAATAGGATATAAGACTAATAATAAATACAAAATATGGAAAGTATACAATAATTAAAAAAAATATATATATATAATGAAATATTTTATTTATAAATACAATATCATAATAGTTCAAAAATAATGAAAATTAAAAATACTTTCAAAAATATATTTTATAAAAAAAATTACAAAAATATTGTAGAAGGAATTCAGTCATTTACATTTATAAATTACTTCATCTATGAGCTATTTTTTAGAAAAAAATTCAACTAACATTCTAATTTGTTTTGGTTAACAAGGGCTCGATAACCAATTGGTTTTTGGTCTTTAAATATGGAAAAGTTCTTGGCATATGCAAGAGTAAGTTGGGTAAATTAACCCTTTTCCACAATTTCTAACAATGAAAAACCCTTTTGTATGCTACTTTAAATTCTTTATTTATGGATATAGTTTCACTCCTTTCCTAGACAAATTATTTAAGTATAATTTATTTTCCTTTTAATAACGTTTCCTCTTATAATCTTTTATTTCTATTTCAAAACTTATAAGTAACTGTACATGCAATCAAATAATTTATTAGCATTGTATTTTAGTTTGTTATTTCTACTTTAATCTGTTATATCAATTTTTTTTATAATTGATTTGATAATTAAACTTTGTAAGAAAAAGTTATTTTAAAAATACTACACAAGAAATTGGGAGTTCCTTGGAGATGCATCAATAAATATTATTTTTTTCATCATCATTACTATTCTTATATTTTATTCTGCTTTTCTTGTTTTTTTTTCAAACAGGTGTAATGTGTTTGTGAAAGTCCTGAAATAGGTAAAAAACAAATTATTTCCATAAGAGATAAACCGTGTAATCACTGAGTGAGATTATATAAAGAAAATCGTGTGTTGCAAGTTATGATTTCTTTCTCCAAAAAAAACTAATATAGAAGTCATCTATACCAAAAACGAATTCATTACTGTCACAATCAAGTTCTAGGACATGAAAACGCTTTTCATACTTGAGTTGTGCTTATTAAACATGATTTTGGGGTAATTTTTTTAGTTTGAAGTTGTGTTTGAAACTAACAACTTTAATTAATAAAAAAGTTACATTAAAATTGTGGTTACCAAACAAGATTTCGTGTGTAATTTATATTTTTTGTTTTTAATAGGAAGAAATTTTATTTTCTGTAATTTTTATGATGAATAATTATTGAAATGTTAAAATAATTATTATAACATTAAAATAATTTAAGAGAGATTGAGTGGTTCATTTTAATGTAAAATTAATTTAATTAAAAAATAGTTTTAGAACTTAAAAGGTATACTATAAAAATCAAACTCTAATTGAACATGAATTATGTGATATTTTTTTACTGCAATCATCTACTATAATTTTTTTATTGGAAAAACTCATTTATTGACACGTGTCATATTTAATTGACTGTCTCAATTTATCTCAATCTATTAAATGAATCATGTTGGTGAAGTGATGTTGTAGCTAGAACACCTTCGAATAAGTCATTAATGTCGTCATTTTCACTAAATTCGTGAATAATATTTTTGATTACGAGTTATTTTAAAGTATCATAAATATCATATATTTTAGGGTTCAATTAAAGTGTAATTTATAAGGTGTATCGTTTAAAATTCTAAAACTATTTTTTAATTACATTATTAGTTTTACAATAAAACAAACAATTCAATCTCTCTTAAATTATTGTAAATATTTTAATAATTTTAACTACTTACTAATTATTCCATTATTAAAAATACGCAAACAATTTAATTTTTTTTTAAAAAATAACTAACCAAAATTTACACAAAACTGAAGTTGTGTTTAATAACTTAAGAGTAATTTTGTCAACTAAAGTCATCAGTAAATACATGTTGAGTTAAAAAAAATACATTAAAAATTGAAGTCATGTAAATGTGATACTACTAAAGTCCTTTTTGACATATATAATTCCTATATGAACTTTTTTGAAGAGAAAACTCGTGGCCTCCAAACACAATTTTCTTTATATGATTTTGTGCAGGTGTGCATGATACATCTATTAAGGTAATAAAAAAAAGTTTTACCTATTTCAAAAATTTCACTAGCACATTACACTCGTATGAAAAAAACCATCATAATGCTTTGTGTCTCAAAATCATTGTTGTGTGAACGTTAGAGAAACAAATTAAAAGTTTATAAAAATTTACTTTTAAGACCATGACCTCTGTCATTATTGTGTGACATTTTTCATTTAATATTCTAAATATGAAAGTAAAACACTATTTAATGATTTTTTGGTTATTGGTGTAACAGATGACTTGATAAATAATATAATTGATTTCAATTCATTAAGATTTTATAGGTAAAACAATGTATTTTAGCTAGATAATAATTTCCATCATTTGTAAATCTAAACATTAAATGTAATTTTATACCCAAAATTTAAATTCAACACAAATTAGAATAGTATCATGTTAATTGATACACATATTTAGTAGTTAGTGTTTACTATTTAGCTTAATTTTGTTCTAATAGAAATTTTAATTAACTTTTTTGAATATTTATGTGATTAGGGCGAGGTACCATCCACTTTTTTTAATGAGAAACTTTTGTACAAAATCTGATATATTATGGGAGAGTCTTCTTTCCTAAAATATGTTTTTCTATCTCTATAAATTTGATTTATTACTTTGTTGGATCAAATTTAGTACCGATTGAATTAATTACTTTTTGATATTTCAATTTAATTTAATGTTGTTCGTGATTTCGTCTCTTTTAAGTAAGATACTCTGCAGATATGAACATATTTTTCATAATCGACCATAATTGTCTGAATCTGTAAGTATAATTTAGAAACAAAAGAAATAAAATCATGTAAACAGATTTTTTTTAAACTGAGTTCATATGAATAAAAACTATCGAATTTAGTTTCAAGTTTTAAAATTCATTCATACACAAGTCCATTAAAATATTATTATCTTAACAAATTTTATTGAAATGAAGTCAAAATAAATGTTTAAATTTTCAATCTTATTTTTTATGTGATCAATTTTTGTTGAAACTTAATAATAAACAGCACAAAGTCATAATCCATTATGAAAACAATTATTAAAATTATAGAAAAGTTTTTTTTACTAAATATCCAATATATTTATTGAATTTATTCAACACTAGAATAAAATAAAATAATTTTGCTTTTATTTATCTATATTAATCCGTAATCCAAAAAATTTGTATCTGATGAGTGAAATGCTAAGGTGAATTGGTCAAGTTGGACCAAACCCCTGATCAATCCTGCTCTTGCTGAAACCGATAGGCATGTCCACTTTTCAAAAAAACCTTGTTTTTTTCCACTTTCAATTTTGTAGGTTTTATTAAATGGTTTTGAAATATTCCCAAAACTAAAAAAACCAAAACAATAAACAATTAAGCAGAAAGAAAACAAATTTTGGTTTGTGGCCACCAAAAAAACAGGAAAGAAAAGAAGGTTGGGAAGTGAAGTGTGACTAGGATGCATAATCTATTGAATATGTTCTTATATTGTGTCCCAATGGAAAACAAAAGATAAAAGGAAAACAGTTTCTTACTTTCTTTCACTACTTTTGACATAATAATGGCATTATCGGAACAGAACAGCCAAATCACGAGCCTAAAAAATGATGAATAGAAAGAATATTTTCCATATCACAGACTTAGAAAAAATAAGAATAAAATATAGCAGTAATTAAGAGATGGGGCCAAAGAAAAGAATAGAAATGGTTTGGTAACAGCCCTAAACTCACTGCCCCATTTCTCCTTTTCTTTCTCCAACCGCTCAACCCTCTCCTCTCTTCTTCCCTTTGCCCATCCTCTACACTCCACCCAATCATAACCCTCCAACTCTACCACTCTCACACGTGCCTCATAACCTTTGCTGGAAAGCATAGGCTATGGTGGAATTGCCAGCACCCGATCATAACCTTCCAAAAAAAGAGAAACCGGGAAAACAAAACGTGGATGTGGAGGTTAAAAAGAGAGAAGGGTCGCTTGAACGTCTCTCTCTCTCTACGAAGGTTTCTTTCTCTCTCGTCTTCCCTTACTCTGTGTTGTGTCGCCTTAACACAAGGCGGGGGGAGAAAGAGAAAGAAGCCGGAGGCGTTTCGACCCACCCAATAGCTTTGTTTCTTCAACCAGACATAGCTTCGTGTGTGGGTTTCTTCCTTCCTGCTCGGGGATTCAACATTCTGTCTTTTTCCCTTTTCTGTCTGATCTTCATCTGGGTCGTTTGGTTTTCGGGTGTTGCTGAAGATGTTGGTAGCTAATAGCTTTGATCTATGGCGAAAGGACGCTTTTTTCTCTGCGGCCGAAGAGGTTCAGGAATCGGCTGACATGTACGTTCCCCGATTTGTCCCCTAGGTTGATTTAATCACGATATTAGATGAATTTCATGTTTGAGTATGCATCTTGTGGATTGAGGTCATGTTGGGTATGTGTGGATTATTTTGGTTCTGGTGGGTTGTTTTTCCAATCGCCGTGTTGTGTCTTTCGTTCTTCCTATTTCTTGTCTGTTCTTTGCCCAGCTAGACTTTTCTTTTTTTTAAATTGATGGATTTTTCTTTTCCTTTGGCGCTTGCAAATGGAGTTTTTGGTAGCTGAGGGGAAATAATAAAAACGAAGGGGAGGTATAGCATGTAAGAGAATCTAAAATATATTTTCCCTTGTATCAAAGTTTGGAACTATCTCTAAGTTGACATTTATTTGATCTTATTGTGCGTGTAAATGATATGAATGCCAACTTACAGTGGATTCCTATCTTATATGTGGGTACAAAATACATGAAGCTATTTGGATGATCTATGCACTGCCGTGCCCCTTTTTGAGTCATTCCTAATTTAGGATGGAGTTTGGTCATGTCTTCAATATCACTATATTCTATAAATAAATCGGAGTATGTCATTTATGTCTGACATAAATTTCATGCCTCTTTATCCAGAATGGAATCTGCGTACAGGGCATGGTTGAGAGAAAAGAGAGATAGGTCAACTCCTACTGAATTAAATGAAATATGCAGGGAGCTACAAACTGCTTTAGGTACTGCAAAATGGCAGGTAAGTCAATATACTATTTTTTAAAATATTGAATTCCTCTCCCTTTTGTATCCTCTTTTGACCATGTACATTCGCAACAAAATCTTTAATTTTCTTATTGTAGATTCTCTGATAAGTCAACTCTCTCCTTTGTTTCTTGTCATTTCCCTTGAGACTGAATAATCCTTCTTGTGTTTTGAGCATGCTTAAACAGTTAGAGGAGTTTGAGAAAGCTGTCAGGCTAAGCAACCGACATCATGGTGATGACAACTTAAGCACCAGGCATAGGCAGTTTATTTCTGCCATTGAAAGCCAAATTACCCAAGTTGAAGAAGCGCTAAGGGAATCCTTTATTGAGCAAGGCAGGCAACCGCTTCGGTGGGTAAATCTGGATGAAGAAGAGCGAGATGATCTGGCTGCGTTTCTATCCGGAACTTGTCAGACCATAAAAAGCACTAATGATGAATCCATGGAGGCTACCTCTTCGAAGATAAGCTCACTTCAGCAGAAACAAGTCAGAAAAGAAGATAAAAATTTAGATATAAACACTCTCTGCAACCGGGATTTATCTTCTAGTGAAAAGTCTGCTAACAAGGATACAAATTATGTGATAGAAATAAAATCAGAGGTTGTTTCCAGGAGTAATGATGAGATAGTTTCTCAAACAGATAGAACAAGTACAAGAAAGACGTGGAACCCACCTAATTACGGTGCTCTAAAAATTGTAATTGCTGACGAAGATGAGCCAAGAGATCAAACTCCAAGGACTGTTGATGCCACCCCTAAAGAAAAAGGATTCAAGCATCTATCTTGGAAACAAAAGTTTGAAGAATATCCTCAGGTCATGCGAGTACTTCGTATGTTCAATCAGGTAAGATGAATAAATGCATTCAGAGATAGAAACATTTTCTTCTACTTTCTTTGTTTACGGTCTGATTTTTGTACTGTGCAGCGCTTTGGGCGCATTGGTATATGCCAGAGCCAGAGACAGTTTCAAAGGCCCTTGCACTCACGATATGGGTGTTCTATTCAAGTTACACTTGTTCTAATGCTGACCATTTTTCTCTTTGGTAAGCTTTCAATTCCTGCTCATAAAGGATTCTTACGTCTGGGAATTCTGTCTATTTTGTCTCTAATTTCTGTTTATTTCAGCTCTACTTTCATGTTCCTGTTAACAAAGTTAATTTAATACATGGCATTTTCTCTAACTGGGTTGTGAGTTGTGAGTAACACATTGGTTAGAAGATCTTAAAACTTGTTAGTTCCTATCATCTTTGGTATGAAGATTATTAAAGCTCACATATGGTGAAGTATGTTACAATTATCGCTTGAGATTAATATTATTAATTTTCTGTATGTGTTCAGATAGAAATGATGCCATTATATAGGGAATGAATGATCGAATCTTGTTATTACTGTTGATATCGTGATGATGGTTGTCATACCTAGACTTCCCGGTTGTCAATAATTCATTGCTAATTAGCCATTCTTCTCCCTTAGAAATCTGGTGAGGCACCTTCTTGGTGCGTGTATCTTTTTAACACAACATCCAAATTTCCGAATGTTTTCATTATCTTGCTGACTATTTGAAATTTTTTACAATGAATATACCCGTACATTTTGTTTTCTCGGTTCAACAAGATACCGATACATCAACTGGTAGTTAATGATGGTTGGGATTTCACTTTGGCTTTGCTTTTATTTTAATAATTTGATTTGATGTAGGATAGGGAAAGCAAATTCCTAGTCTGTAAACTGTAACTTGTTCATAAATTTAATATCTGGATGACATTTCTTTCAACAAGCTGGACTTTTTTATATTTGTCTTAGCTTTTTTGCCAAGCTTTAACCTTTCTCAATCAATGCATTGAGCATTGCTAATTAAATGATATTTTCTCGCCTTTCTCTGTAGTTCCCTTTGTACTCTATTCATCCTGAGTTAAACGGCTGCTTCGCCGACCAGTTTAAGAGGTATTTCCTCAACCTTAATATTCTGTTATGACTAACATAATTAAACCTGAAATTGTTGTAAGTATTTTTGAGGTGAAAGTTAGCAATAAGATGTTTACTTTCTACATAAAACATGGTTGGAACAATGAAATATTTCATTTATATGCTGTAATGGTTAAAATAATAAAACCTTTGCAAGTATGTTTTTGGGGTTTAGGTTAACATGAAGATGTTTCCTTTCTCCTTAAAATATGGTTGGAACCAAGAAAGCTTGCACTTCCTTTTTCCTCAGATAGTTTGTGGTGACCTGTATTGCAAGATAGTTTATTTATTCAAAAGTAGATTTAACTTCACGCAACTCATACAGATTCAAACAGCTTCATCATCCCAAACATAGCATCATTTTTTTCAGTTCAAGTGAAAAATTGACTTCAAACAGTGAGATCTGTGTATGAAAAATACTGAGATCTGAATACTTGTGTCATCTTAATAGAGATTTGTACTGAATTTTTCTTTTCAAGAACTTGGCTTTTATTTGGCGGGTGTGTGTGTGTGTATTTTAATTGGCGGGTGGCACTGTTATATCAATGAATGTTTGGGTTTTGTAGGGCTTTACTTGTCGTGGTGGGTGGGCAAGGTGAGTGGTCATTCGAGATCTCAGCCACTGGCTTCATTGATATATTTTGGTGGGACAAGTTAGCCGAAGGGACAGTGACCTTCTCTTTTGTCGTTGTTGAGATTAAGATGAATTGTGTGGATACTGATAGGATAGCAACCAACCTGTGTCCTACAGGGACAGCTGTCTATTTTAGTTTCTCAGGCCTGTTAAAATGTATATACATTTTTATCCAATATTCAATGCAACTTAAGCTATGTTGGTTGCAACACTTTTACTGTCTCAATTCAATGCAACCTTCGATCCAAACTTAAATATGACAAGGTGGAGGCTTTTATTATCTCGTAAACACGTTTAAATATGTTTCTTTCTACCTTCTGAAGGAATCATGAGTATGCGTTTCTTTCTTTCTAATTATATTAATTTATTATATAGTCAAATGGGCAAGGCCATTCGTTTGACGGGACTGTTGCGACTACTACTACTTTTTATCACAGATTAATTATTGTTTTAACTTTATAAATAAAAATTGTTAGGTGGAAAAGAAATATAGATAAAGAGTTTCGGACCAAAGAAGAATATGATAATCAAACGTCTTCTTCCAGGATTGAACACAGGCACCTAAAGTGCAGGGTCTAGTAGTCTAAGGCTGCTCCTGTATATTTTCCCAAATGACTGTGCTAAAAAAATACTCACCTCTATAAAAGTCAAACCGAAGCTGAAAAAACCAAAGGATCAGGAAAAGTCTGCGATAACTTACATTAGTCTTAAAAGAGACGTAAATGATAATTTTTGTTCGTGAAAGATGAAAATATCAAAAACAATTTTGAATTGGTCGATTTCTTTTTCAGACAGAAAAGAACACTTGTTTTATGTTGCAAAGATTAACGTTAATAATACAAAAAAATGTTTGATTGGAAATACAAAAATATAGGTTGACATTCAATGTAGAAAGTCAAAATGATCCTCTTCATTGCAAATTCTCAACGCTATTGAAGAGCACGCCACGCCGTTGTTGGATAATGTCTTTGACATGAATGATGTGATGTCATGTAATTTAAAAACTTACATCTTAACTAATTTATATAGCATTAAATAATTGGGGGAAAATTTAAACGAGTGAGAGAAAAAACACGCAATGAAGATGAGGAGAGTGAGATAAAACTAGCTAAGCTGTTATGGGCCGAGCCTCTGGATGGATCGGCCCAACAAAATTGGTAAAGGAAATGGAAAGAGAAGAAATGGGTCAGAAAAAAGAAAAGAAGAGAGGAAGAAGGAAGAAAAGGAAAAGAGAAAGAGAAAGAGAAAGGAGAGCATTGGTGCCAAATTCCTGTAGCGAGTCCAATCAGTCCTCCACCACACTCAGATCTAAGAGTTTCGCTTTCCGTTTGTGTTCTGTGTGTTGTGCAAATTGAATGTTCAATCCCCAATTTCCATTTTCGACTTCTAGGAATTTCAAATACCCTAACTGAACGCGATCCCAATCTCCCATGTCTTGTCTAGCGCTTTCCTTGCAGCCCTCCAATGGATCCGACATACTTCTCCAGACTCGCGAGTGGTTCCCTCCCTCACGCGCCCTCGGCGCCCTCTCTGCGTTTCGCCAAACGCGCCGCGCCCTCGCGGCCAACAAGCACTCCACGCCAGACGACGCCTACGCAGCGGAATCCATCGGCGACGACCCCCTCGCGGCGTCGAGCGGCCAGGTCATCGTCGGGGTGGAGAGCCGCTACCGCGTGGTGTACCGCCTCGTGAACGGCATCTACGTGCTTGGAATCACCGTTGCGGACCACGACAACTCCGTCAACGTGTTCGAGTGCATCCACATCGTCAACCAGGCTGTCAGTGTTATCGTGACGGCGTGCCGCGGCGTCGATGTCACGCCGGAGAAGCTCAGCCGCAAGTACGCCGAGATCTACATGGCCCTCGACATCGTCCTCCGTGGCGTCAGCAACATCCGCCTCGCCGCCATGCTCACCACCATGCACGGCGAGAGCATAGCCAAGATGGTCCACTCTGCCATCGACACTGAGAACAAGATCCGCGGCGCGGACACGTGGCTCACGTCGGAGGTGTATTCGCTTGAGCACCAGGCCTGCATCGACGCCTTATCCACCGCCTCCTTCGAGTTGCCGCCGGAAACGCTCGAGGCCGGGGAAGAGATCGCCGCCAGCCTTGCACCCGCCCCGCAGGAAACGCAGGAGGAGCCGCAGCAGAAGCCGGAGGAGTCTCAGGTGGAGGACCCTTTTGCAGCTAGTGATGCAATTAACAAGCCGCAGGAACTTGTTGAAGGTTTCAAAAAAACAAAGGACCCTTCTGCTAATGATTTAACCTCAGCTTTGGAGGGGCTTGATGTCACCTCATTGCCTCCTCCTGAGGCTACTCAATCGACGCAGATAAATGTGGAGGGTTTTGAAGGGAACTACGGTGGAGTTGAGTTTGGGCATGAACAAGCTTCTATTGGAGAAGCTTTTGAAGGTTTCAACGATGCTTGGGGTGGTGGACTGGATCCTTCCGAGTTTGTGGGCACAACCAAGCCTCCCAAACCGCAAGGTCTTGGTGGGGTTGAATTGTTGCAAACTGGGCCTGATGCTGCTCCTAAAGCAGCGGCTGAAAGTGGTTCAGGAACACCACTTGAGAACTTGTTGGTGAAGAAAACTGAGATGAAGGGTCCTGAGATGTATATTTCGGAGGTGATTAGTGCAGAGTTCAGGGAATCGTTGCTTGCAAGAGTGGGGTTGATGGGTGTTGTTTACCTCAGAACTTTGCCACCCAAAACTGCTGGTGATAAGGAAACTGAATTCTCATTCCGAATTGAGGGAACCAGTGCTGTTAAGAGATTTGTTATTCAGAGTTCGCGTGTTAGTAGTCTTGGTAATGGGTTGTTTCATGTGAGGACTGCGGCCTCTGAGGAGCCAATACCAATAATGAAGTATAGCCTGGTTCCTAGGTTGACTCCTTTGCCTTTGAGGGTTCGACTTACGAAACGGCATACTGGGAGTTTGCTTTCTGTGATGATACAATATGCTTCAAACCCTGATTTGTTAGTCCCATTGCACGATGTTACGTTCACTCTTAAACTGCCCGTTGATCCTACTCTGTTGAAGGTTTCTCCAAAAGCTGTGTTAAATAGGACTGAAAGAGAAATTAAATGGCTTGTACCAGAGATTCCGTTGAAAGGCTCTCCTGGCAGGTTGAGAGTTCGGATGCCGGTAGATTCCAGTGAAGATGACGAGGAAATTGAGGTTGTTGGTTATGTGAAATTTTCAGAACAAGTAACTCAGTCATTGTCGGGAGTTTCTATACGGCCTGCTTCGGAGGGTAAGACAGACTTCTACGAGGTTAGTGACAGACTTGAGAGTGGGGTATACATGTGCGATTGATTTTTGTAATCATAGATGATAGCAGGAGCTGTACTTTTTCATTTTGTGTCCATGAGATTTATGGTTTTGTTGTGTTTATAGCATTCTTTGATATCGATCGTGTACCTTAAACTCTGGAATTATCTGAAAATCTTTGTTTCTCTGGGTTGTGGCTATGAATTTACTTCAATGAAAGTACTAGTTACTTGCTAGTATTACCACGTACTCATTTTAATAATTCCTATTTGCAATAATTAATTTCTATAGCTTTTTATTCTATGCATCACTCTAGATGAACAGTAAGCAATATATTTCTAAAACTTGCTAGTGCCTGCTGAAAATTTAACAATAACTAGTAATCAAGATTATGAACAGTAGATGGCAGCTTTTGGTGGTGAGTAGAGGTTTAAACGAGTCGAGCTGAGCCAAACTCTTAAAGTTTGGACTTGGCTTGTCAAAGAAAAGGATAGGTCAAGTTTGATTCATTTATTGAATCAAGGTTAATTGAAAGTTTGAGCTTGACTTATTTAGCTCATCTCATTTATACTTTAATTATTTGTGCTTATATGTGTTAGAAATTATGGCTTTAAACTAGAGGGGGGTGAATTGTTTAAAGAGGTTTTCGCAAACTTTTTTTGAAACTAGAATGAGTTTATCTCAGAAACCAATTGATCAAGCAATTCAGTTAGTCAAAACTGCACTGTCAGAAAAACAATCGGTTGTTTCTTCGAAACAATCGGTTGTTTTTATCAGCAAACAACAAACAAACTGAATTTAAAGAGTAAGGGATAGAGAGATTGTACACAGTTGTTTATACTGGTTCACTCCAACCCAGAGCTACATCCAGTCTTCTCAGAATCCTGAGGAAATCCACTAAGCAATCACACCTTGATCACTTACACAACAACCAAGAGAATAACCTTGAAAACCTCAAGACACACACTCTCCTTGGTCAACACTAAGATTGCTGATCTTGAACACCTCAAGAACACACAGCCAATCTCAGCAACAATACAGAAAAGAAAAGTTTCAGCAGTTACACAGATTACACTTGTTACAGATGAAGATCTGAAATCAATACAAGTAGAATCCTATTCCAGCACTTTGATCAATCTCTTTTGCTCTTAAGCAATCTCAGTACTTTCTGAAAAACTCTCTTAGTTGAAAAACTTTGTCAAAAGCATTATCTTCTTTAAAAGAGATTTTCTGAATTTATATAAAGGAAGTTTGTTACCAAATCTTAACAAACCCATAATAGCTTTCAAAAAGATTGGTCAAAGCAATTAATGACCGGAGCGTATACAGTTTCAAATCATTTAAAGCTCAGTCAAAGAAAACAGTTTTTCTGTTATGGTTCCAAAACAAACAATCAATTGTTTCTTCGAATCAATCGGTTGTTTTGTCACTTAACAGTTTTCTCCATTCAAAAACAGTTTTCAAACTTTCTCAAAACATCTAAGTATAAACAATCGGTTGTTTCGATAGAACAATCGGTTGTTTCAACTTAGTTTGAAAAACACTTTTGTTTTATCAAAAACTGAGATGCTAATTGCTTTGAGATTTAATCTAAGGTTGGATTACACCTTAAACTACCCCAGAACAAAACAACAAAGCAGCACAGCAGCATCAAGCAAGCAGAATCTTCATCATCCTTCAAAGAATTTGGATTCTTCAAAACCTTGAACATCACTTGGTTCAACAATATGAAAATTTTCTTATGTTATTTTTCGACTTTATCAATATAGCATCTCAGTTTATTTTAATACTAATCTATTTAGAAAATATGTATCAAGTCTTTCTTAGATAGTAATTCATATTTCAAAACGAAGCTAATGTTTTGCACAAATTCAACTCAATATTAGCTAATAGAGCCTGAACCTTGAAACAATAATGGTAATATTCTAATAAAAAATAAACTAAAGAACTTTCTATTATAAACTTTTATAGCACACACATACATAAATGAGTTACACATTAGTTCTTAAAGTCAAACTCTTAAATATTGAACTCAACTCATTTAAATAATCAAACATTATTTAAAGCTTGGGTATGTCTATATAACTTAACAGACAAGATTGAACAAGTATTTAACAAGCCTAGTCTGAACAGTTTTATAAATAGTTTTACTTTTTCCTGAGCAAAAAAACCACCATATACATGGTGGTTGGCGTGATGGCCTATGGACGAAGCTATTATGAACGATAAAGAATGTACAAAATCTAAAGAGTAAATGGCAAAAATAAATTAAAGAAACAGGAGAACCTTGGACTAAAATCTAATAAGATATCCTCAGTCTCAAAAGAATGATTTGGGTGCAATGACATTTTACCTATAAATGAATTTTTTTTGGGAACATCATAAGTTTAATACAAATAAACATAGAACATGAAATTCTGAAAGACAGATAACTAAATTCTGAAATTCTAAAACAGAACTAAATCCTGAAATTTTGAAAAACAGAGCGCAAAAATGTTGAACAGATGAAGAAGAATAGCCACACTCAAGTTGCTGACTGGGTGGTCACTGGAGAAGGTTCTCCAGAGTTATTTGCTTAGGTGGTTCCCGGTAAAAACCTAGGGTTTCACAGTTAGACACCAGGGAGAAAGAGTGAACACAAAAATGAAATGGGGGTACGTTATGTTTTATGAATGAAGTACTCCTTAAAAGGGATTCTTAAAACTTAAAAAAAACACGGGATGTTCTGCCATGGGTGTTGCAGTGCAGTGGCATAACAGGTGCCATGGCAGATATTGCAGATGGTGTGGTGCCATACAAGGGCAAATAGCATATGGTAAATGGTGAAGGGGTTCAGAAGCACCCCGTTATGGTGTTGTGGACATTGCTAGGAATTGTAGATTCTTGAAGAGCTGGTGTGAAGTAATGTTGCTACTTGCTAGTATTACCCCGTGCTGCATTTACTAGTTCTTTTAAATGAGCATTTCTGAGGCATATATAAGCGGTACAAATTATTGCTCTAATATTTAGGTTGGTTAAGAAAGGTTTTAAAAGCTCTGACGGTACCAAGCAAGGTATATTAAATTTGAAAATAGACACTGTAATGGTTTGGTTCGTTGGAGGGGTGAGAGTAGAAATAGAGAGTGAATTTAATTAGGTATGTTTGGTAGGAAGGAAGTAGGGAGGAGAGAATTAAAAAGTGAGAGGTTCCATTCCACCAGTACTTTTCCACTCTATTTCTCACCTATTTTCACTCATATCGTATCTTTGTTCTTTTTTTTTTTCTTTTTTGTTCTATTAAACATCTTTAACTATTTTTCTTATCAATTTTCTCTCATCCTTTATATTTTATCCATCCTTTTTCTTTCTTCTACCAAACAAGGTTTCTGTTTGCTAGAATAGGAGGAAAACAAGGGAAGAGAGAAAAATTTAAAAGCTGAATTGAAGAGAAAGTGCCAGGAAACAAAAGTTTGATTTTTTGTCTCTAGAACTTGACTTTTCTCTCTCTTTTCCTTCTGTTTTCTCTCCAACTAAACAAAAATAAAATAAATACATTGTTATATATATTTTAAACTTTTCTTTCTTTTATTTTATTGTCAATGTCAATTGAGCAAATGTGTTTTCACCTTTGAATATTAGTAGGTTAAGATTTTAGAGCAAAGCTAAGACCTTCATAGGTGGTCCATGGTGATCCATATTTACACTAGATTCTTAATCCCCTTCTAAGTCCTTTTACACTGGATTCCTAATTCCCTTCTAGCATCCTCTACTTGTTTGTTGTCATTGGAGACTATATATGATGATGTGTATGTTATTTTTCAAATTCGACCCCAAAATCTCCATCTCATGTTAGATTCACAATCATAAGAAGTCTCCACTATTGTAATGTGTTCTAAGCAAAAGAAGTCTCTTGTAGCAAACAACACCAAGGAAAACCCCCCCTTCTTCTTTGTGCATGGAGTCCTAGTAGTTGAGTCCTTCCTCACTGGTCAGAAACCTCAACATGTCTTTGGCTTACTGAGCATGCAATGAAGAGCTCTGGCAGTAGCACTGTCAGCTTCCTATGCCATTGAAGCTATGACAACATTGGCAATGTGCTTCTTGCTGGGCACTTTCTGCGTGATCACATCAACAGTTGGTCATTGAACAACCACATTTCAGTGGGAAAAAGAACCCTTGGGAATTTAAATGACGTTGGAATTGCAATCAATGAGGCAGCTCAAAATCCGTGTCACCTTCCTTTGTTGAGAACCATCTAGGCTAGACGGATAAGATAGGTCACTTTGAGATGGAGATTTTAGGGTTCGATGCGGTGGAGAATAGTTTTGTCTGACGATGAAGGAAAGGTGAGGGGTTGAGTTTGAAGAACATAAGAGGAAGTTGTTTGAGAGGAGGGAGGAGACAGTGGAGATGGCAGCGTGATTGTTAAGAGGGTATTGGGATCAAGTTATAAAGAACCTATTGTAAAAGGATTAATCTAAAAGGGTAATGGTTGTCCATACACCACGGACAACCTATTAAGGTGTACACAATACATTAGCCTTAGATCATAATGTCTTACTTGCTCTCTCTAGAGTTAAGCTTATTTTAGTAGACTGTTGCCCATCAAATTTGTTGGATCCCTTTCGATTTTATTGATTGAATTGATAATGTGAAATTGTGGTAACTTGAAAGCTAACAAATCATTTTAGATTGGAGAGGTCCTCAAGTCATGAGAATTCTAACGGTAAAATATTTGTCCCCTGTGATTCACTTTCATAATGTGTTGCAGAAAAAATGATTTTGTGCTTTTCTAGTCTTCCTTTGTCCCGAATTACCCATCTCATATAATGGTATTCATATATATATATATATATATGGTGGAAATATAAAGATTTGTCAATAGCATGCTATAGAGGTGTAGTTGCCATGGCCACCTTATGCAGTGGCGTAGTGTTACATTTCACTGTATTAGCCAAAGTAATAGCATTTTGTATTGTGCTGATGTTAAAAATCCCGAGAATGGCCATCTATGTTAACGTGCTGTAGGGGTATTTTATGGAGGTATTTTTTATTTTATTTTGAGTACTAAAATGGTTTCAGCTTGTGGAAAACTTTCAAAGTTTTAACCATACCTCACTTGTCTCCTCTTCTACCTTGCGACTGTTGCACAAACGCAGTGCAACTCTCTGCAATCACTGTGTGACTCTCTCAGGAAACCAATAGCAGCTTGCCAGTTTTTTTACTTCCATATCTCATTCTCATTTTTTTTCAGTTATTTCTTCTAAACTAATTCTCTTATTCTCATCAATCTTTGTTTTGTTTTGTTTTGTTTTTTCTCTCTTCTCTCTTTTTTTTTTTTCCTTCCTGTTTTCTTTTGTTCTTATTGTGTTCTTTGTTCCATCAGTCTGTTATTTTACCATCTATTTGTCGCCCGAAGACCCAAATCCATTCTCTCTTTTCTCTCCCTTTGGTTAGTCAGGGCATCCTTTGTTACTATTTGCTTGCATGTTTGCTTAGGAGCTTGGACCAATAACCTTTTTTTTAATTATGAACATGTCAAGATTTGAGTATTTTTATTTTAATTTTTTTAGTATTTATATGCATTTACTGTATATAGTATGGAATATATAAACTGTATAAAAGATTTCAAAATGGCTATCATCATTTTTTGTTATTAGTCGCTAGGTTGGATTGATTACTGTAACTGAAGAAATTCTTTTTCAAGGACTGCGGTGATGAAACTAGGTTGCTTCACTTTTGAAGTATTATGATATGATCTATGGTTAGTTCGAATTTCTTATTATTTCAGAACTTGTGCATTTTCTCTGGCCCTCCCTTTGGTGTTTGAAAATTTCAGGACAAGCCCTTTTCCTTTGTGTGATCAATCAATGCATTAATTATAATGTGTCTAATTTCAAATTGTCATGTCTTTCTCAAATGAAGTTTCTCTTCCATGCCCCACGTTGTTGGACAATTGATCTTTCCACTTTAAGAAAATATTTTATTTTCAAAATGTAGTGTAATCAATGTACTTTTCGTGGGTCCATTATATGGAAGAAATGGGGGTCATAACGATCCTCTTTCAACGGTAGAAAATTTTACCAACAGAACTGTCATCAGTTGTTTTGTGAAGTATCTATCACCTGTTGCATGAATACATGAATGAGTATTTACAAGCAAAAAAATTGACACGACGAATGAAATGCATCAAAATATAACATCAGAAATTGATACCTGTAAACTAACGAAATTTTGAAAGTCAGTTGTTTGGAACTATACATGATGGTTAAGCTGCAAATAGTGTGATTTCAATTCATTATGCATTAGCAAGTGTTAGGGACCAAAATACTGACAGGAAGGAAAGAGTGGAGAGTGTTGTTAGGCGAGGGAGAAATTGATACGCTATTTGTTATGATTGAAATTATTGAAAATTATAATCATATATGGGTCTCATTTCTAAATTGAGAGGGATCACTAAATGAGAAGATATACTGAAAATAGTATTTTTAATAAATTTTAATCACATACAGTCATACTAGTATAAAACATTGTTGAAGCTGAAAACATTGTTGGGTTGTTGAAAGGGAGAAACCATTGGAGGAGGATACTCTCCTTAATTCTGTAATAACATATTCTTTCCTGCTCTCTTTCTCTTGAAACCTATTATCCTTGTATTTTGCATTTTGAGTTTCAATCAGTAAACGAGATGTGTCAAGTAAGGTCTTCGTAAACAAGTGCAAACCAGACGTCCAAAGTACGGGATCCATGGCTCAAAGATGCAAGATAAATTGGAGAGAGTTATGTTTCTTTTTTTGGGGCTTCGTTATGTTGCTTTAAACCTTGTAGTATGCACAACTTTTTATTATTTTAATCCTTATAATATTTATTTTTTTGCTTTTGTTCTTTCTATTATTTAATCGTCACTCTACTCTTCTTACTCTTTTAAGTATTGATTTGATTGGATCGAGGAGTGGAAATGAGACAATGAAAAAAAAAATAAAGAGAAAGAGTGAAAAATGCGGTGTCCTTAAATTAAGGAAATATAAGTGAAAAATTGGAAAGTAATTTGATGTGATAAAATAAAAATTTAATTTGATATATTTATAAAATGACCAAATCTCATTCGATTAAAAATGATATTAGATTGAATCTTAAAAGTTGTTTTAATATATATTATCCGTGTTGGGTTAATTTGTTTGTTCTATTATGGGTTGGGTACTTGTTTATAGAATAGCTGATTGTTTGAGCGTAAATAATAACGTAACTTTTTTTAGTTTTAAAATATAAATTGAAGTTGAAATAAAAAAATAATTAAAAAAAAAATCATTATAAAATGTTAGCAAAAGTAAAAATTATAACGCAGAACAAATTAAAATATTTTTTACTTAAAATATCAAAATTTCAATTCATTAAAAAATAAATAATATATTATAATTATTGAAAGAAAAGAAGATGAAAACAACATGAAAAGAAGTCTTACTTATTCCAAAGAGTGCTCTAATTTATTAAAGATTTTTCAAAGTCATTAATTCTGTAGTTAGGAATCTAATTTATTAAACATTTAAATTTAAATGCTTAATTCTTGTGACAACTCTGGAATTCCACTATAAAATTGTGCAAACATATCAATATTAAGGTGAACTTGGGGTTGTGTGGCCTAATAACTCATTTTTAATGATCTTGGTCGATTCTACCATGTCGTCTGATATCATTAACATTAATAGAATTTTATTTTTTTCAATTTCATTAAACCAATATGTTAACTTAGGAGTGATTTATGCCTTTAAATTTGACACTATGGTGCTCCATAATGCATATAATAGTAATTTCATAAAGAGGTATCCCATTAGTTTTGTGTGATATGATGAGGTGAATTAATCCAAATGTTATTTCTAAGGACCTATAATATGAAAATAGTGTAAAATTGTTACTTGGAAGAGTGAGTATATCCACATTGATGTATCAATTAACAAATATCAACCACATTAGTGATAAGATATTTAGTATGAGTAGTGACATATGTATAGAGATGATAAATGAACTTGTTTCTATGAATATTATCTAAGCTTGTCCCAATTTTGATAGAAATTCTCACATTGATTATGTACCGTATGAGTCTTAGTGATACTCAATTTTTTAAATTGGGTATGGGGACGAAGATGACTATGGACATATTCATGAACATATTCGTTAATGTTGGTGTCCAAATACTCATTCATGTTTTCATACCTCATTTTAGTATTGAAACACCTTTAATTTATTAGGCAACCTAAAAAATTTAAATTAACTTTTCTTTGGTTCTTAGTTTTGTAACTTATTTCTAGGCTATATATTTGATCATTTTATATTCTTTTTATAATTATTTAATATTTATCTAATTATTATTTAATATTTTTATTTGATATTTATACAATTATAATTTCTTTCTTGATATTTGTCATTACTAAAAAAATGTATCATTTTCACATTGAATACTTGATAATATTATATTTTCTTTATTGTGATTTTTGTTTTTATAAAAAAAAATATTTAATTAGTATTTGAAACTGTAAGGAGACAAGTACGGTATGGATACGGGTATACCCATTCCTTAAAGATGTAGATGCGACAAAAAATGTATACCCGTTAAATATGAAGATGGTGATGAATTTTTATTTTGGAGATAAGAATGAGATAGTTAAACTTACACCCACTTCATCATCCCTACATCAAATAATGTAAGTAATATGCATTAAAGACTTTTGCATGAAAATGCAAAAAAATAATAATAATAAATATTCATTCAGAAATTTAGTCATATAAAAATACATAAAAATTACTTATATGGATGTACGTAAAACAACATTAAATTATTTTCTATTTTTATCTCAAATCATTTGTAAATAATATCCTAAACTATATATAAAAGAAAAAATTATATAAAATTTTAGTAAAATAAAATGGTATCAATTATCATAACCAAGAAATGCATATAAATATATATATATATATAGATATATATATATATTTGGACTTGAAAAGAATAAAGTTTAGAGAAACTAGTTTTGATTATGATATTTGAAAAAGATGTAATTAAAGGTTTATTGTTTATTATAGTTTTTATTGCATTTTTTTTTAGTGTTGATTTAGTATCCAACATAAGTTTAATCTTAACCATAAAATTTGTTTCCAAAATTTAAAATATTTTAAAATTATTTTAATTTAATTTACTCGATTAAAGTCTTATATAATCCATTAATATATTTTTGACACGTTTTCATAATAGGATAGTTGATTATCAAATTTTAATAATAGATTAAAGCATATAACAAACAATTGACTTATTAGTTAGTCATTAAGAATAATTGATTAACACACTTAATAATCAATTAATATATTTTTAAGTTTTTCCATATATAATGAATGGCAAAATAATCAATTAGTTGGTTAACTCGATTAAAATAGAGTGTTTCTCCTTGATAATAACTTTTTTTTTTTGAACAATCGATTAACAAGTTAAAATCATCAATTAATATAGAGAGTATTTCTCATTGATAATAAATTTTTTTTTGAATAATCAATTAACAACTTAAAATCATCTATTAAATGTATTTAAATCAGTTTTTAAACAATATTTTTTAAACTTTTATAAATTAAACCTTTGGTTTAAAATGAAAAATCATATATCATACTTTACAAAACTCGATTAGAAATATTTTACAGAGATCAACTTAGTTGCTTTCATTTGTTCCAAGAGTGCATTCAAGAACTTTTAAGAAATCTTGCAACTCTTTTTGGTTTTGTCAAACAATTCTAAAGGTTGTATATTGGTATTGAAATTTCACTTGTGAGTGTTATGTATCTGGCAATCTTTTTTTATCATTGTGTTAGTTTTTCATCTTGATTGTTTAAGAGTTGAAATGTTTGTTCTCTTGAAAGTTTTTCAATAGTAGTTTGTTGTTTCTTCTTGTTGTGATCCAAAAGTAAGACCTATCCTCCTTATGTGTGTGTGTTTAGGAGTTGATGTGATTGATTTTCCTATCTTTTATATGTTAAACATATAAAATTAATGAATTTTGACTATTTTAAAATCGAATAACTGATTGAATGTATGATCTGAACAAATAAAAATAAAAATTATTGTAATTTCTTTTATATTTTATCTATCTTTTATATATTATTCTTCCTATATTGATTTTGAATGTTTTATCTTTATTAGTATTGATTTTGAGTGTTTTATCTTTATTAATCTTAATTTCATGATTAATTACATTAACTCTTTAACTAGATTTGTTTTCAAAAATGTTTAAAAAAATAATTAATGTTTTTCTAAAAAAAATCAAAACCAATTCACCTACTCCTATCTTAGTTTACCTTAGTCTCATATTCATTACATAAGAAGTTAGTAAAGCAATTACAATAAATAAAAACAACTTTAAAAAACAGTATACGTATAACAAAAATGAATACTGTAACAAAAAAAATTGTAGATATACAAAATTTACATAAAAATGTATAAAAAAATTTAGTAAAACAAAATCTATATATAAGAAAGACTTTTTCATAAGTATACGTATTTAGAAATATAAGCATTATATATATATATATATATATATATATATATATATTTTTACAATCAATATAAAACTATTTATTATCATAAACTATTTTAAAAATCATTAACCAACAAAATGTAGTGAATCTTCCAGAGTATATAAAAGCAATATATATATATATATATATATATATATATATATATATATATATATATATTAACATAAATTATAAATAATACATTAATACATTATAATTACTACAATAGGATGTGTATAATCAATTGTGGAGTTAATCATATAATCTATACTATCATAACAATTTTCAAACAAAATTTCAAGTCATCCAACTATTCAGGAAATAAAGCATATACAATAAAAATACATGGAACCACATCCATAACTGATCATCATTGTCTTCCTTGTCTAGACAGTGATAATTTTACAAGGAGTTTTAAAAAAATTATACATAAGTAATTATATCATAAAGACTAAAAATATGTTTAAATTTGTGTATCATTTTGAGCAAACTATATTAAATTAGTTCTTGATACTGTATAGACTAATCATTTTAATGAGAGTTTTAAAAATCTCAATCATATATTCATTTTATAAAAATAATTTTATTTTACTTCTTTTTCGCTTCTTTATTATTTTCATTTCACGTAAAATGACGTTTAGGAAAGTCAAGAACGAATGGTATACTTTTAATTTTTTTGGTGCTTAATTTGCTTGCGTATAATTTCGAAATTTGATTTTAAAGTTCGCTTAAGTTTATTTTTTCACATCTTTCTTCCCTTTCGACAACCTTAATACAGATAAATTACTTATAAATATGGTCTTCCAGATTATACCTAACTATAATATATAATGTATCAAAAGAAACCAATTAAAACAAATCCGAATTCCATACATGGTCTTATAATTGAGTTGAGCCTGTGAAATACAATTCTCATACATCTTCTGCGAATATTATTTCCTTCACTGTGAATATGAAAATTTTATGAGAAAATTTTCAACCACAAAATGTTAGGTAGTTTTTGCTCAATCATACTATATTTTAAGAGTAAACCTCCACTGATTTTAATCTCTCCATCTTGAGCATCAATCTCTTTAGTTGTCATGATTTTGCAATTAGTGATTTACTTTAATTCTTTTCTGTGTAAACAACAGTTAACAATAAAATAGAAATTAAAAACTACGATAAATTACTCTTCAGTTTAGATACTATTTTTTTTTTTTTGGTAAGATGTAATATTAAAGTGAGTATCCACTCCAATTGCAGTGTAGAAGTGGATAGAAAATAGCAAAGTTTGAGTGTTTCTTTTCCTGCCCTGACCATTAAGAAAACAATCGATGTGCATTCCTTTGATTTGTAGACAGTATACTGTGTTCATTGAGTGAGAATGATTACCTCTGAAGAAGGGAACAGTCACAAAAGTTATGATAATTTAGCTTTTATCATGTTCATTGTTGAAGAAGCCAATGCTGAATGAAGTCACAGTTCAAAATTAATAATTAATATATATATTTATGTGTGTGTGTGTTCATCATCAACATAATTGTGTTACCGTTTTGGTTTTCACTTCACTTAATCTTAGCTTGCTTACTTCAGGGTTAAGGCTCTCCTAATTACTCTAGTCCAAGGATCACTAGTCCCTTAATCATGATACAAATTGAATAAAGAATCTAATTATGCCCATAACTCATCTCAATTCTTTTTTTTTTTACATGTCTTTTCTCACTTAACATAAACCTAATGTTTTGCTTTTTATTTCTTGACTTTGATTCATATTCATTTCATGGTGGAGTTTACGTACAAATCTTGAAATGTAGAATATACTAAAAATCACCATAAAAATTCCACTTATTTTATTATTAGGAAAAAAAACTAATGAATGAGCTTATTATAAGAAAAAATAAACCGTTTTTTAAACTTCTTTATGTATTAATATACTTATTTTAAAGTTAAGTACATAAATTTTATTTTCATCTTAAATATTTAATTATTTTAAAAATTACTTATTTCAGAAATATTCATTTTAAATTTAAACAAACTGGTATAATGCATAGTAGTTTTACATTTGTATACTATTATTCAATTATAAATCATCGTATTTAAAGTTATACCATTCATAATTTTTTTTATTGATTGACAGTATAAAAATCTCTTACTCAAGCAACGTATAATTTTTTTTAAACCATCATTAAAGGACCAACTTTTTCTTGAAGAATTGCAAGGTACGTAATCGATTGTTCCACCTTGATTTAGAAAACGTACTATTCTACCAAAAAGAATTGACTTTAATTTTTATTTTTACCTTAAGAAAAATATAAACTTATATAAATATTAATTTAGCAGACAAGTATACAAGAATAAAAATCCTAAATGTCCGGTTCTTCATTTAAATTAAAAACAACTATAACAAAATGAAATTGCAAAATTCTTCTGCCTATAATTATTTTCAACGTATTTTAATTTTTTATATAAAAAAAATAATCTATAATTTGTATTATTACTTCTTATCTTAATAATGAACAAAAATGACAATTTGAGAACACGCAATACCTATCCAAAAATTATAATAGTAATTATATGCTTCTTAGTTAACCCAAAGGGAATCATGGAATACCATGTTTGTCTCCCACTCCAACTTCCCAAAAGCTCTAATAATTCATACTGTAATTGCATTCAATTATTTCAACATTACATTCTTTTTTGTCTTAATCAAATATTTTTTACTCATTATAAATGAAAATTATTTATTTTCTTGAAACAATTTATCGCCATAGTTTCAGTGTCTTCGTAATTTAAAACTTCATTCGATTTTAAATAATTTAAATTTTGTTATAAAATTTTAAAAATATTAAATACTCTATTTCAAAGTAAATGAAATTATACTTTTATATATACATACGCACCCCTTTTACTTAATTAATGCTCTCTAGTTTGTTTCATTAAAATTTTACAGGAATAAAGTTAAAAATAATTAATGTCCTCTTGGATAAATTATGAATAATGTAACATTGAGTGTATATACTTTTATTATTATTATTATTATTATTATTATTATTATTATTATTATTATTATTATTATTATTATTATTATTATTATTATTATTATTATTATTATTATTATTACTTGCCATATTCTTGATCACTACCGTTATAAGCATACAAAGCGGCTATTTTCGGCCAAGCCTAAAATAACTTGAAGCATCGAATAAGTAAGTTGATTACCCGAAGCTTTGTGAATGATAACTTTGTGATGGTTGAATTCATCATCAATGACTTTTTAATGTATTTGGAATAATGTTAAACTTTGATTGAGGTTGATTTGATAAAACTAATATTAGTCAAAATTAAAAATCATGTGTATATTTGAATATTTTTATGATAAAAACATTTAATTAAAAAACTCAGTATTAGTTTTGCATTCAACAACACATAAGTTATAAGTGCTGGAATGTTGTTTAAATATATAAATGTTATTGAATTTAATGAAAAAATCTATAAATAAGTTATAAAACTTTCATTATATATTTAATAAGAGTTTACTTTTTTTATCCTTAAAATATATTTTTTAGACTTTTTCTAAGAATATAAATAATCTATTTTAATTACAGAGTTTAGTAAGCACTGGTGTAGAAAAACAAAATGAGTGGGGCTATTTTAAATTTATAAGAGCGACTATATAGCCGCATTGGATGAACACATATTCTTAAATCAAAAAGATGAAAGGACGGTTGTATAACCGCATTGGATGAGCATGTATTATTAAATTGAAGAGATGAGAGGACGCTTGTATATCCGCATTTGTAAATACTATTTATAAGTGTGATTATTTCTGGTAGTCACACTTGTATATATTTCTGAATGGAGACTAACAGTTTAAAGCTAATGCACTAAGTGCAAGTACACAAATAGTCACACATCATTGACTTAATTCAATATTATTTTTTTTTTCATGGGGTTGTTGATATTTATATTTTTTTACGATACAAAAGTTACATTTATTATTTTAATTTATGATCAATTTTAAATCTTCTTTATTATAACTAAATTTAAATTAAATATGTTTTTTATTCAGTTTAGCTATTCAATAATGTTAATTTTATCCTGTCTTTTCTATTTTATTAATATTTATTAAATTGTATATGTAGGTGTGACAATACGTAGAGCACAAAAGAGTACCGTGATTCGATATGAACTAACATTGTGAAGTAATAATTATTTAAAACAGAAATATAAAGAAGAAAACAAAATTATTCGTTCTTATTGATTATACCATTAGACACGAGTCATGTTCTGCTTTTCCACTGTAGGAACAGGGTGGCCTTCTTCAAAATTTTGTAATGCTCAAGCAACTGGAGCACAATTTGATGAAAGGGGTTTTCAGAGAACTGAAAGAACTAAGAAGAGATTAATATTTAAACCTTTATGAATTATTTATTCAGTACCATGTCATCACTATATTCTATATAATGCTTATTTGTTTCAAGAAGGGATGCTAATTGTGTACCCAATAATTAAATCCTCCATGTTAAGTAGTAGTAAGGGAGAGAAAATTGGAAGTAGAAGGATGAAAAAATTTAATAATTTGTGGATAATTAAAAATGCAGGGAGATTGTGGTAATTGAAAATGAAGTGCATTTGCTTAATAATCGAACAATCGTTGAGAAGAGAGTAATGCAAACGTGGGTTATTGTTGATGAGTGAGAATGTGGCACTTGAGTTAATGGTAGGGTCGTTAGCATGTTTGGTTAGCACACGCAATATTCATACTCCATTTAAACCTTCTTTGGCCAACTTCTCTTAGCCCATCCCATCATAAAAGGAAATATGATACAAAATTAAAATAACTCAAAGGTCAAAAACTACATTTAATAATTAATAATTTTAAAATCTCACCCTTTTCTTTCTTTTTTGACTTTTATGTCCCTATCTTGTTCACTATGTTGGCGTCCTCGAACGTATATATTTATCTTCTTGTGTGGTGACTAAAAACCTCTTTTTCTTATTAATATCATCACATTTGAGGACTGAAAACAAGGAGTAAATAAAAACAAATAAATAAGGACAACATAATAAATTGTTGTATTTTTATTTTTTTTTTGGATGTTTATCTCCTTAATAAACTGACGTCATTAGATCGTTGAAAGATAAATAATTGGAAGTGCTTTTTGTACTTGTCCTGTTGTCCTCAATTAATTTTATCAATTAAGAATCATCCCCTTAATTTAAAAAAATATACTTGTTATCACATCAGTGACAGGACGGCATATTCTGTAGCAGCCAAAGGAGGTAAGACATTAAATTCATCAAACAGCATATTATTCCAGTTGCTTCCACTATTACCTCCATTTCATTTTTATATTATTTTATGTAAAAATATTGCAATACAAGTTTACATAAAGAAATTAAAATTAAAATAAAATTCATATAATATATATGCAAGTATGTATAAATTAAAAAAATTAGAAAATATATTCATAAAATATATATGAATAAAGTAATTTTAACTGATAAAAAAATTGGATCAGTATTTGGGAAAATGATATTGAAACATGGTTATAAGAAGATCTGTAATTAAATTGACATTGTAAATTAGAAGATGTGATGATGATTCAGCAGCAAAAGGAAAAAAGAAGTGGCATTATATTTAAAAATAAATAAAAAAGGGTAGAAAAGAATTACAGGCAGAGCAGGCATTTTTTGTGTGAGTGTCGGATTTCTCGTGATTGTCATTGAGTCCCATAATCAATAGCCACCAACCTAAGGAACAAAAATAAACTTAGAATTCACCAAAAATAAATAAACGAATCCTCTAATGGTCCTTTATGCATCAGTCCACAACTGTACAGATACCCCTTCTACGTGAAGTCAATATTATATTTTCCTTTAGCTCAAGCAACAATCCAATCACCATAATACCCCCATCCATCTCTAACTTTTACCCAACCCACAAGGCCAATCACGTCAATTCAACAATAAAAACTCTCGTCACGTCTACCTCACGTGACTTCCACCTTACGACGCTTGCGGCAAGGGAAACGACGTCGTTACCGCCACGCTGCTGTGATCCTTGCAACTCAGTGCTTTCAGTATTCTCCATGACACCTTCCCGGGGCTCCGATTCCCGCCCGCCTTCTCCGCCGACACAAACATCGTGCTCGATGCGTTCCGCCGAACCTGCCGGTTCTTCATGTCGCTCAGCCCCATCTCCGCCGGCACCTTCATCGTCCCGAACATCAGAGAGTACCAGCGCGGCTTTGTCGCCTTCTTCGACGCAGCCTCCGGCAGCGCACCGCTCCTTCCGGATAAATTCCGGTCAACCTCCGAGCCGGAGGACTCTCGCAGCCTATTGTAATCCAAACTCTTGCTGTTCCTCATCATGAGGCGGCGAGAGCCTGTGCACGTGCTCACACTGTTCGATCGCGTCACGGAGGAGAGAGACTCTGATCGCCGACGGCGCGCGGGCGATTTATCCTCTTCGACGATGAGGTTTTTGAGCGGAAGGAGTTTGCCGCAGAAAATGATGTCGTCGGCGGGGCACATGTCGGAGCTGCTGCTGCTGCTGAAACCATTGAAAATCTCGTTATCGTGTAACGACGAGGGTCGGAGAATTTTCTTATATGACGTTTCGTCCAAGCTTGGAGTTCTGGAATTGCTGTTAAGTGGAAGGTCGCAGAGCGAGAGTGCCTCCTCTTGCTCTTCTTCTTCTTCTTCTCGGGATTCCAATTCTTTCATTATGTGTGCTTGCTCTTCTTCCATTGTTGAACAAAATTATGGGAACAATGGCTGTATATATATAAATATATATACGTGTGCGGTTTTCTTGGGTGCGGTAAAATGGGGTGTTACTTATTTTGTAAGCAGATTTGGGAGCGAAGTTAATAAAGTGGTTGCGAGTTTGAGTGAGAAGCTAAAAATGAAAAGCCGTGATTATTAGAAAGGGAAAAAGAAAAGGAGTGGTGGAAGAAAGAAAGAAGGGTGAGGGGAATTATTAGTATCTATCACACTTTAATTTTTGGGTTGGAGTGTGCATAACGAAATTTCTCTCAGGAGTTTTATCCTTTAGGTAGGGTGCTTTGTGATTATTTTGGCGATGGCTTCGAGAGAATATTATAGGAATGAGAATGAGAATAGTGCAGCGTCCATTGCTGCCAAAGAACACAACACTGTGTCAATATAAATATTCCAAATTAATTTCATGATTTTTTCCAGTGAAATACAAACACAACTATTCATGATTTGTCATTGCTCTTATTAATTAACAACAGTAAAGGCAATTTCGGACAATTAAGGTTGCGAATTTGAACATAATGAGTATTAAGTATTAACGTGAAAAGAGTGGACCTTTTTTACTGGTTTGAGAAGTGATTGTAGTTTGGATTAGTGATGAATTTTGATTTAGGCAGCGTATGATTCGTAGCACGTTTTGTCCTCACTTAAATACAGATACACACAATCCCCACTGGCCAATGTAGCACCGAGAGACCCCACGTCATGCCCAATCTCCTTTTTACATCTTTTTATAACAACTAACTCACATAAACCTTTTCTTTTAAATTTCGATACTTAATTTTAAAAAGTATATACACACACACACTTAGGTTTACACATTATTTCACCTAGTTTTTCTATAAAAAAAAATTGCTGGTTTAAGATTTTGTGCCAGTGTTTTACTTTTACTTTTTTTATGTTTATTTATATCTTATTTTTTAAATATTTCTTGAGATTTTTTTTAACTCTTTTCTATATAAGGAATATTTATTTATTTATTTTTTTATCTACTTACGTTAGTATTTTTTTACGTAACGTAAAAAAACTTATATTGTCTATAAAAAAAATAAGATTTATTCTTATTTTTTATCATTTACTTTAACTATTATGTTATTTAAAAAATGTTTAGTTTAGTACTTTAGGATTATACTCCAATATATAAATATTGTTAGATAATAAATATGTTTTATTGCTATTTTTTTTTTATTTTGTATTAAATTCTCTATTTTAACTATACTTCACTTTATTTTAAATATTTTATTGTGTCTATTTAAAAGTATGTTACTTTTATTTTATTTTAAATTCACATAGAAATATGTAAGATATATAAGATTAATAATAAAAATTAAATATGAAAAACATGTAACAATTGAAGGTAAAATAAATAATGATAAAATAATTTATCCACAAATAAAAAATATAACCAAATTAGAATGATTTAAAAATTAAAAATAAAATTAGAAATACTTATAAAATATATTTTACCAATATTTATATAAAATTAATATATAGGCATGTTTAGTTACGTCCTTTTAAATAAGATAATTTTTTTCAAAAAATATCACTTAACGAGTCAGTTTATATTTACTTTAAATTATTAATTAGTTTTTCATCTTCAAACTAACTTTACTAAACAAAATCTTACGTGACTCGAAATCTTAATCAAATTAACTCATTTTGTAACGTCCGGTATAATATTAGCATAATAGCAAAAACAATATAACTACATAGATATAACCTATACTGGTAGCATATTATATAGATAATATACAAACAAAGTAATGTAAGGGTGACTTAATGTAAAATAAAATATATTACTATATCAATTTTGTCGTTATATATAAATGTTAATGTATTCACATTTATATATCAATTTTGTCATTATATATAAATGTTAATGTATTCACATTTACACATCAAATGTTAATGTATTCACATTTACACATCATGTCATGATTAAATGTAATACATCTTCTAGAGGATTTTAAAAATCAGTTTTATTAGAAACTAATACCTTATATATTTTCAACCAATGAAATCTTTGTTAGCTTATGTTTTCGATGTTAATGTAACACAAAACATATATTACCATGGCAGATGTACACTTATTACAAAGTCACATATAAGTCTTATTCAATTTCTCACCACTTCAAGTTCAGTTTACATTATTGTATCACTAATGAAGTTAATATATACTTATGTTAATGTGAGTGTCATGTTTATTACTACCACCCAAACTTGATACCACTCTAAGTATCATTATACCACCCATCAAGGGTCAGGCAAATCATCATCCAAGGACCACTCAACTAGGATCAAACCTTATATACATATATACCAACACATATACATGTTTATAAGACAATCCAACTCAGATCTACCAAAAAGGGCATATATCTCATGCATACATCATGTAATGTATTTCATCATTAATCATGCATATACATTCATAACATATACAACTAACCATATATTGTATACAACATATTATAAATATAGCATTGGACATGTATAAAAGCATATAACATAAAATCATAATATTCTTAGACATTGTCGCTTAAGCTAGCTTCTCTAGCTTAAGTGACCTCTTTACTATAAATAAGGTATCAATCATCTAACTTGATCAAACTTGATCAATGCTCTTGTTGCTTAAGTGAAATGCAATCTAAGAACAACATCTCTTTTGGGTTCTCCTCACTTTAGCAACACCCTCGTCATTTGAGAGTTCTCGTCAATGCTCGAGCGATGATCCATTATTGTAAATATTCTAACAAGTTCCAAATTCACCTCATCCACTGAACATTTGAGTGTCCAAAACATGTGCCATGCAGTGTTACATATGCGATAGATGTGCATATCGCCTTCATCACATCTAAGCGTTCAGAACAAACTTGAACTACTATTCATATTTTTTGAGTATTGTCCAACACTTGCGCAATATGCTTTCAAAGGAAAGAGAATTGTCTCAATATCTCTCTCGCTCAATTTTTAAGTAATCCCTTGAGTTATATGCCATGTCACTTGAATAACATCACATCACTTGAGTCATGTATAATGGTAAGTGCAATGATTGTATACCAATTAGGTCTCACCTAAGACACAATATATCGTTTGAGCGATATTCAACCTAATAGCACACCAAACAGGCTCAAAACATTTTCAAACATTTCTAACATCTACAAGTGATTCTACACCTCTCACACTCACTAAGAAGGCTATTCTTGCACATACTACAACAATGACACTTACTCAAACCAATAATTTCATGAGAGAATTCACATATCTTCAAATTCTTTATAATTCATACATCAAAACAAATCACCACATTCTAAAGATGTAATATTAGATTCTCTTACCTAGATTGAAACATATTTTATTTGTAATCTACTAATAGCAATCTAAGAAAGTTTTCGGAATATCGACTTCACACCGACAAGAGAAAAAAAAAATACTAGAACGCAAGTAGGGTTGAATATATTTGCTAAATCTAGACTTCAATTGGTCTAAAGCAATTTATATTTTCCCAAACTCCTCAAAATCTTAATTTGGCTAAGTTTCCACCATCAAAATCTCTTTTATTTTTAAAAAGGTAAAGAATGATGAATTTTCAGAAGAAAAAAAACAAACATATTAATTTTTATTTATAAAGTTTTGTTTCTTATTCACCTAAAATCTACTTATTAAAACAACACAGGTTACACATTTCACTCAAAATTATAGTCCAATCAATTAAATTTAATAGTAATTTATTGGAATGTTGGATTTATTATTTGAATATAATGTGAATTTGAATCAAATTTATTTATTTATTTTAATGGAGATTTACCGTAAAATCATACTTTATGTAAAAAATTGTGTCTTTGAATAATAGTATTGCGTGTGAATTTTTGGGAAATATATCATGTATTTTTAAATTATTTTAAGAAATTACTCTTATAGGAAAGGATTTGGTTGATCTCAAATAAATATGTCTTTTCATCCACTTGGTTTGATTAGAATTTTGAAAAGTTATTTAAAAAATTTAAACCAATAAAAAGTCATTTATTCAAACTTTTTATTAATTTTATTTAAATTGATAGTAAATAACGTTATGTATTTGTAAACCAAAAGAAAAAATCTTTCAAATAAGCTAGTTTCATAGTATTATACTATTATTAGGGGTTAAAGGCCTGAAGATTAACGTTTAGCCACTTCACCGTGGAAGGGGGAAATATGTCCAACATAAACATGTCTTATATTTGGGGATCCTTTTTGACAAGTAGAGGTTTTAGCTTCTTCAAGTAGCTAATCAATTTTAATTTTGTTGTATATTAGGGAAATAAAGTAGCTAGTCTTCTGCTACATTCAATTCCAGACTACCTTCTTGATTTAATCTTTAGAACTAACCATAACTTTGCTTTTATAAAAGAAAAAGGTTAGTGATGACTGGATCCACCATTAGTATGGTGTGAGATAGCTATTTTGATAAGTGCTTAAACACTGATTTCTCCCTACCCTTTATATAATGCAAAAAGAAATAAAGAAGCTTAGTGTTATTTTTGGAATTGCTTTATACTTAATTTTTGTGATCATTTATTATAGTGACTTTTAGCTTTCATTTTCTTTTAGAAGAAAGAAAATAGAAAGAGAAGGAAGGATGATCATAATTTAATTCAGAAAAGGAAAGATAAAAAGGTAATGTTTTCATTAATTGGATATTTGTATACTTATTATATTAATTTTTAGATTGTTTTGTGTTCCAGCCTTATACGTTCTAATCAATACGCCTTTTTAAATGTCTTCTTTAACTATGAATGTTGGTTGTGTTTAAACCTTTTTATTTATGTGGATAATATATTAAATACTTGGTTTCTTTTACTTGTTCATGTTGGGACCTTGGAACTCCTAATTTCAAGCTTCAAAATATATATATTTAAATGAGAAATTATCTTAATGGTCTTTTAGATTGGGGCATCCTTTTGCTACGTGGATTAAGAGCTGACTTCTCGACATGTTCTTCTATAGATTGCTTATAATTATGGACAACCCCTTTCCTTAATTCATATAATATATACTAAAAATATTGTGACTAGGAGAGGAAAAGAAGAATGGAATGATATATAAGGTAGTGTTGATCACTGTTGTTGGCTGGATCATTACTCTGACTATAGACTAGAATGTAGTTATGGGACCTAAGGGCCTTCAAATAGAAAAACTGCTATAAGAAATCCGCCACATCTTTGTATTTACATGATTACTATATTATTGGTCAAAATTGTGATACTTTGACAATAATCAAATAGGAATGAAAGAATTTATACATGGTTGTGAATAATGTGTTTAATCACTACATACGGATTAATTTTTATATAAGAATTATGATTGTGAGTAATGTATCTAGTCATTATATTAAAATTATTTCATAAATGATTTTACATATAGATAATTTTATATATAAAAAAGAATTGTGTATAAATATATTTATGCTCTTATTTACATAGAGACGTAGATAACGTTATATATGAAAAATATTTATGTATACAAATATACTTATGCTCCTATTTACATAGAGATTTATTTTTATATGTAATCTGTAGGTAGTGGTTAGTTTGTGACAAATTTTAGATATTAGATACTGATTTCTTCTGTTGAAAAAAAAAAACTGTTTTTTTTATGTCAATTATAACAAGTTAATCAATAGATAATTATTTTAGAGTTGAGTATATTTATTATAGGGTTGACATAACTTATTATGTTAACATCTTCACTACATGGAGTCTGATACAAACTCATTATTTTATATACTATTTTTCTTATTAACATGAGCAGTAAAACTACATTTAGATGTGAACCTTCTTTTGTTACTCAATCATACCTTTCAAAAATTCTATTCAATAAAATTTACAATTTTATCTATAAAACTGAAAGATTTCCTCTCATTAAATATTCACCAAAAAGATAAAAATAATGTTGATATGCACAAAATTATAAAAAATTCTTTGTTGAACATAGTTGACTAAAATTTCTTATCAGTAATAAAAGATAAAATGTGGTACTGATATTCCTTCGGCCTAAAAGTAAGAATAAGTTGCGCGGTACCAATACTTTCCCCTACGAAAACAACCATATCCTCAAGGCTGTAATAGCACTGTGAACTTAGTCATCAAGAAGGCTTTATCGTGAGAATTTGGATCCGTTATCGAGTGATCCACAAGTTCATCAAGTGGGCTTTTGTTAATTGCTAGTGGACTATTTCTTCCTGCACCTCCATATCTTCTTCTACCATCCCATACACAATCTGAAAATACAATTTTATCCTTCTTGTGTCATTTCCATAGAATAGCTTTTGAATTATGTAATTTGAAAACGCATTTGAAAAAATATTTTCGGATTACATAATCCGATGTAATTTAGAAAGTAATCATCCATCTAAAAAAAGGCTTCTGGATTATGTAATCCAAAAGCTAATTATAAATTTAGAAAATGATTTTCAGATTATGTAATAATCTAAAATATTAAAGAAGAGCATTTTTGGAAATACATAAATTTATGGAAGTAAGAGAAGAAGGTATGGAATTGCAGGAATAAACAGTCTTGCTAGTAATGTGTTTATGCGGATCACTCACTAATGGATCTGTGTTAAACAGATTTTTTTTATTTTAGTTCATTTAATATGTAACTTACCTAAAATTAGGTCGAGGATACAGGTCTATCTATTTACAAATGGTCCTTATTTTTAAAAATAATAATTATACTTGTTTAAGAAATTAAAAATAATATTGTTTCATTAAAAAAAATGCGTGCATTATAATTTACATATAAAAATTATTTAATCTAAATTAAAAATAGTTTCATTATATTTCTACGTAGATCAGGCTGTACCATCACATCTATTACTTTTTAACCCATCAGTTAGCACTAGCCCTTTTCACACCTCTAGAGAGTACGTAATTTATGTTCATTCAAATGAGCTAACTTAGTCACTCGTCCTCTTAATTTTCATCTTCAGACCAGCAAAATAGCGGAATAGAGATGGCAATCCAATTCTAACAACGGGACAACCATAGATAAATTGAAGCCAAGAATGCAAGATTCATTGTAACCAAGCCAAAACTTACTCCATCTAGGAAGGTTCATGTCTTCGTAAAGTGATTCCCCTCTGTATTAGATTAGATCGTAACATAATATATGGGAAACCTTGAAAATTCACAAGATGGGTCTGTTCGAACAAACAAAGGAATGTCAAGCATCCAAAGATACTTTATTTACGAGCAATAAATTTGTAAACAAATTTACCCGCCCACAAGAACAAATTTTCAAAAGCAAAGCATCAAAATCAAAAAAGCTTATGCAACCAATTTAAATTTATACTACAAAATCAAATATGATAGAAACCTCCCACAGCCTAATTATGTCACTCATATCTTCTACAGCTGTAAATACTTTAAAATCTACCTGCAGTGTTCAAGAAAAATCAAGAACCACCAAGACTTACATCAAAGCATTGGAAATGTTTTTGCGTTTTAAATTTTAATTTACAGCGGGCTAGATGACAAGAAAATATAACTACACAATGAATTTTCCTTGAAAAAGTCCAAATCATTCTGATTAACATCAATAATTCTCAGAGCTACAACTCAAAGCCAAACAAGAACAATTCTTGAAACACTAAGCTATAGCCGAAGAACTAATGGAATATCAACAGCGAAATTGACATTATAAGAAACCCTAAATTCCCAAGGCATTGCAAAAATCCCCAATTCTCTATCCACCGAAACCGTAGAGAGTCCTACCCTGCCTCTTGAGGGCGTAGACAACGTCCATGGCGGTGACGGTCTTGCGGCGAGCGTGCTCTGTGTAGGTAACAGCATCGCGAATCACGTTCTCGAGAAAGATCTTGAGAACACCACGGGTTTCTTCGTAGATAAGACCACTGATACGTTTAACGCCACCACGTCTTGCGAGACGGCGAATCGCGGGCTTGGTGATTCCCTGAATGTTATCCCTCAGAACCTTACGGTGTCGTTTCGCACCTCCTTTTCCGAGCCCCTTGCCACCCTTTCCTCTTCCAGACATGGCTGACGATTTTTCTTTTTTCTCTGATACGGAACTGAATATGAAAGGAAATAACTTGGCGGGTTACTGGGAGAATCCAGAGGTTTATATATATATATGGGAAGAGAGATCTTTGGCCGTCGGATTGGTTAGCGATCCGTGTGAATGGTTAACCACGCCGTTGGATTCAAATGCTTGATTTTGATTGGCGGAAAGTGTGTGACGCGGATAGTGAGGTTCGAAATGTGTATTTCTTTCGTTGGGAATTGTGTCTGTGAGAAAACACATATTTTTAGCGCGTGGATGAAAGTGAATCCAATGGTGAGCGCAATTGAATTAGGAAATTTTGAATGAAAATCCAATGCGCTCCACATCAAAACGTTGTCCAATTTTTGGTAATTTCGGATTTGGCTTTGCAGCGCGGGGAAAATTGTATTGAGAGTTCAGACACAAGCTACATAAACATGTGTAAAATTAAAAATGTTTCACTTATCAGTTCTCCCTAAGCAGAAAATTAATAATATAAATTTCTTCAAAATTATGCAACCGAACAAGTCATTCATGGCGATTAATTGGCAATAGAGCATTACTTTATTTTTATTTATATTTTTACTTAAACAATATTTTATCCTCACTAGTATTTCACTATTATAATAAATCTCTAAATTTTATGATTATAATTATGTATTATAAAAAAAGTGATCAATTATTAATTTATTATTATAATTATATGTCAGAAAAAGTAAATAATAATTGTACTCATATTATAAAGTGAGTTTAGATAGTACCTGAAACTGATTATACAATTATTGATGTGTTAGTTGCCTCCTTGTTCTTTTCTTTAAGTCTTCTCCTTAAATTGTTGGTGCTCGGTCGAGATTAACCTAAAAATGATACTCCGACGATAAGTAAGTATTGTGTATTAACAGTGTATAGTGAAAATTGATTAAAACATATTTTACACCTCGGTGAAATGTTTATTTGTAGTGTTTAATCATGGGTCTATGTTGTCATAAACTGAATTTGTCAAATTCAGTATTAATTGATTTCTAGTAATATTTCCTTTTATACTAATTTCTAGTAATATTTCTTAATTTATAGGAAGGTATATTTGGAGAATATTTTTATTAAATCAATACTTTTCATTAAATAAGTGTTAGTTGGTTTTTTGGGAGTGTTATCCGGATTTTGTGGAACATGGTGATGACTCGTAGGGAGCTTCCATAATTGTCATTATTGTCATTTATTTAGTATCTTGAATATATCTTGATACGGTCGGTCGGTCGGTCATCAAGACCAAGTGACTACTTCGTTTAGTGTCGATCGGTACAATAATATTTTTTGTCGAGAAAAAACTTAAGGAATGGATTTTTTTTTCATAATATCAACAAGGATAAAAACATAAAATTTTATATTATATTTGAAAACTCAATTGTACCACACGAGGTCGAGATTTCCTCGGCCATGAATAATTATATTGGTCAAACCTCGCTTTAACATCCTTATAGCAAAATTAAATGAAGATTAGAAGCGAAGTCATATATCATATCAAAATGTTAACTATGAAAATTGTGTTAATATATGTTCATAAAGCATAAGGATTTAACTCGTCCCTATAAATAAACTGACAAATATCATGTCAACCTATAATATAATTTGTTCCTATTCAAGAGTATAGTAGCTCAAGCATCACAATTCCATTGTGACTTTGTCCACTTGACTTAAGTCACAAAATAACTATTTTAAATGCAACTAACATTTAAGAGTGTACAAGAAGAAGATTATAAGCAACGTAGTTGGAATGAACCAATGTAGAAAGAAAAAAAGACTTTTATTGTATTTATTAGTACAACTTCTACATGTTATCCTTTCATAAACCTTGCAAAAATATTTTGACATTTATTTTTTGAACCAAAATATTTCCCCTAAACCATCAACTCAACGTCCTCAAAAGTTTGACAAAAGTGTTTTAAGTTAACTTGTTCTTTCACCTTTAAGTTTAAGTTTATTTAACAAGGGTGACAATTCAAGTTGGTGTGTCAGCCTACAAAAATACGTGAAACATGTTAGAAATTTTAATCTTAGTCTCTTAGTTCACCTAGATTTATCTTACTACCCATAATTTGTACGAGCTAAAGAATGAACCGACTTACCAAACATAAAACCTACACTTTTTTTTTTTTACTTTCATTATTTGTTTAGTGAATATGATTGATTTTTTATTTATTATTTTATCAATATCATATTGGTATATCTTTGTTGATTGTTGGAAATTGACTATACCGAAAGATTGATTAATTTATACACAAGTTAAATGTTCTAACCACACTATCATCGACAATCAACTTTTTTTTGTAAGTTTGTGTTTTCTATATTTACAAGTAGATATTTAGATTTTATTTGTGGTTCTAATTTAATCCTTTTGTTATCTAACATGTTTCTTTATTTACCTGCAATTAATAAAATACTAATCTTTTAAATTTTTCCTCTTTTTTAGCTTGTGATACTTGAATTACTTTCTAGTTTTTAAAGAGAGACTCCAATTTTAGATAAGAAAAAACTATGATTATATAATTGATTGGACAAATAAATAAAACCTGAGCATAATGGTTTTTTTTAAGAAAAAAATCATATCAAAATTCATTTTCAATAATACAAATGTATCAATCTAGTAACTTCATTCATAAATTCATTTTATCATAAGGAGTTCATATAGGTGTTTCAACAAGAAAACCCTTTTAAATCCAGCAGTTAAACACCATTAGTTTTCAACATATATATCCTGGTAGAGACTCTTAAACCAATACCTACAGAAATTACATATCACAATTGCAAATTTCATTATATATAAAAATTATTTATTATACGTGATACACAAACTGAGATACTAATGATTCTCAACAATTAATTTATTGGGAGTGTCACCAGATCAAGGAGTTCATGAAAAAAAATTGAAAAGTTGAGAATGTTGATGACAACATCCCTAGTTAAATATTAGAATTAATTAATATTCTTACAATAATTACGATAATCGAAAATACTTTAAGAATATGGATGTTTATGGAGAATTTTTTTTCTTAATTTAATTTTTATTGGAGATTCTACACCACTATAAATGAGGTTATATTGGATACTAATTAAACTATAAATAAGTCAAATTATAATATATAAATGGATTGTAATCTCTTTTTATAAGTCCATTTTGTGATATTGAATTAAGTCAAAATTCACTTACTAAGATAGTATAAAAGTCTATTATAGTTAAATTTTTTGAAGTTATAATATCATGATTATTGGACTCTTATTAGACTATCCATCAATATTTAATCTCCTGCTTAATATTTTATTTTCCCTATAAAAAAAATGTCAATTTATAATGTACAAGTAACTGGAGTGTAATATAATACTATTATCGAGTTCTTATTAGATCATCCTTAAATATTTAATCTTACATTTGAAATGTTTACATTGAAAAAATAATTATAAGATTTTTAGACAAATGTATCTTTATTATTCACAATTAAAATATATTTTTCAAGATTAAAATATATTTTTCAGTGAAGGGATGTACCAATATAGAAGGAGCCCATACTTTGGGGAGGCATTGTTGGTGTCTAAACATGTGATAGGGCCTCGCATACCGTAGAAATAAAAAATTTACATAACATATAAATGGGAAACACCCACACACTTTATCTTAAAATTTTGGGTCTTTTTTTTTATGATGTTATATTTTCCTATGAGCTTGACTCGACGGCTATGGGTGAAGATCAAAACGCAAGGAAATTCTTGGACAAACACAAAATTTTACACTACTTTAGTTCCTATGCGATAAAAGCTGGCAAAAAGGGAGAAATAAAGGAGATGGTGACAAAAAGGTGGATATGCCACATCATCTTAGATCAAGTGTTAGTTTGAGCATCACTAACCCGATTCAATTACATGGTAGAAACTATGATGCTTCAAGAAACATCATTACCCCAGGATATGTCAAGTTCCAAAATTTTTTTTTTTTTTGCAACAACCAACTACAAATTGGTTGGTGACTACTATGCTGGAAAACAACGAAGGTAAAGGTGTTGATGAGTGTATTATGTGTATCAAGACGACCGATAAGAATGAGTACTCCACACACGAGGTTGTGCGTGATAACGGAATGGAGAGTATAATGGGGAAGCAAGGTGTTTAAACTTCCAGTGGGATGTGACAAATAAAATGTGTCACAAATTCTTAAAATAGTTCTCTCGTTCCTCAAACCAGTTCTCTCGTTTTGGACAGAGGAACATTCACAATACAAACTTTACAGCAAGCAAAACTTTTATAAACATAATTTTATTTATACACTAATAAAGTTCACGGGTTTACAATTTTTTTGTCTAGATTCTCTCTTCTACAACTTTTTGGTCAAAATTATTCTACACTACTGTTAGCACTTTGAGCATTGTAATGAAGAAATCTCATTCAAAAAATATATGCAGAACTGTCCACAGTGTTTAATATATAGAAAAAAAAAGATAAATATTACAAAAAAAGTGTGCAATCCTGACGTTCCAGCTGGCAGCTCTGAGCACTGATTTTATAAAATTTACCAAAATTAATTGGTACATGCGTTTGGAGTGAAACCAACGCCAAAAGTTTGTTAAGATCTTGTTCTGATTGTGTCTCAATTTTCAGAAGCAAATACAAAAGGGTCAGCTCAGCATAAATCTTTTAAAGATACGCTTTCTGGACCACAACAATTTGTGCTTTTCTGTTGTGCTGTTTTTTGGTTTTTAAATCAAATCTAGTGCTATTTCTTAGGATTCACTTTGTGTGTCTACCTTTCTTTGAGTACCTTTATTTGCTTGTTTTATATTTCTTTGGAACTCTTTCTAGTTGTCACAATTTTAACTCCATTTGGTGGTACTGTTTTTCTAATTAATTTGTTTCTTGCTTTAATCCTTTGGCCTCTAAATTTGGTGCTGAAATTGTTTCTCAATTGGTGCCTATTTGAGTAGAAATTTAACTTGAGTGAGGTCTAGCTTGTGTGATAGGTGCTGGATTGGAGAATTAATTTCCTAATTCTAAGAGGAGCCAAAGCAAGGGCAGCAAACAAATATTACCCAAAACACCACAAACACTTGGAGGGCCCAACAAAGAAAAGACAACCAAGGGAGTGCCAATAGCAAAACAAGGATCAACAAAAAGGGGGTTTTCTTAATCTTCTTTGCAACTTAACCTTGTTAATTACTTCTTTAATTACGTGATTAGACGGTGGGTGTGTCTTCAAGGGCTCCAAGTGTCCAAGAAGCCTCACCTAGGACCGACTAGTGTAGACTTTAATTGGTTTAGCATGTGTTAATTGTTTTTAATTGTTTTCCTTGCTTAATTAATTACGTTTGCTAATTGTCTTGCCTTGTTTAAGTTTGTTAATTCTTTGCTTGGTTAATTAGCTAGTTTGCATTGTTTTCTTGCATCAAAAAGGATTTCTTCAACTTGATTGTGTTTTAAGTGGTTTACTAAGAGAAAGCTTTGTGTGAAGACATTGAGGGATAGTCTTTGGCTAAGGCAAGGCTTCGTATTTAAGTAGTCCTTTGAGACTCACCTCCCTTACCTGGAAGACTACCTTCTTTGACTTTCCTAAATTTTCTCAAGGTAAAATACTTCTACACACAAAGCTTTAGTCATGTCTTCTTCTTCTCATTCGCCAAAGTCCATTGAAAGTGATGTAAGGTCCATAAAATCTCTTTTGAAACAACTCTCCAAGGACGTACAACACATTTCATATAGACAATTGGAAGATGAGTCTAAAATCAATGAATTAACTAGAGGAAAGGAAGAAAATTCTCAAAATTCAAAAAAAAAACACATACCCATGCATCTCAATCACAAATCCAAGAGTCTCTAGGGGAGGGAAGCCTTAGAATCAATGATTACTACCAACCACCCCCTAGGAGAAATAGGAGAAGAGAGGAAGAAGCCCCAAGGGAGGTTAGAGTAGACCTACCTCATTTCCATGGTAAGGACAATGTAGAAGTTTACCTAGATTGGGAAATGAAAGTGGAACAACTCTTTGCTTGTCATAGGGTGAGTGAAGAGAGAAAGGTACCCTTAGCCACCCTTAGTTTTCAAGGAAATGCCATGTATTGGTGGACCTCTCTAGAGAGAGATATACGTCTTCATAGGGACCCTCCCATAGAGTATTGGAATGACCTTAGGGGAGCCCTAAGACGTCGCCACATACCTTCCTACTACCACATGGAGCTAATGGACAAGCTCCAAAGGCTCCAACAAAAGAACATGAGTGTGGAAGAGTATAGGCAAAAGATGGAGCTATACATGATGAGAGCCTCTATTAGAGAGGAAGAGGTCACCACCATATCTCGGTTTTTAAGTGGACTCAACCTTGACATAAGAGATAAAGTAGAGCTTCTTCCCTACCAAGACTTGAATGATTTGGTTCAACTTTGCATTAAAGTTGAACAACAAAATTTGCGCAAAACTTCAAGTCAAAGGGTGGGAATCTACTCTAACTCTTATCCCAAGAGAGAGTATAGAAGAGAAAGGGAGGATAGTTTTTCAAAGGATAAATCCAAAGAAACTCCCAAGAGTGTAGGAAAATATGTGTCTACCTCACAACCCCGCAGTAGAGACACCCAGTGCTTCAAGTGTCTTGGTAGAGGCTATATAGCATCCCAGTGCCCAAATAGGAGAACCATGATCTTAAGAGGGAGGGATGAGTATAGCAGCCAAGATGAAGAGTCTAGTGGGGAAGAAGAGAAGGAAAGTAGTGAGGGGGCATATCCTTGTGAGGGATAATTAATGATGATCAGAAGAACCCTCAACAATCAACCTAGTGTGAACCATGAAACACAAAGAGAGAACATCTTTCATACAAGATGTAAAGTTTCAGAAAACATTTGTTCTCTCATTGTGGATAGTGGCTCTTGCTGCAATTGTTGTAGCACTAGGATGGTTGAAAACCTTAATCTACAATTAATACCTCATCCAAAACCTTACAAACTTCAGTGGATAAATGAAGATGGGGAATTAACTGTAGATAAGCGGGTAAAAATCAGTCTTTTTGTGGGGAACTATAAAGATGAGATTTTATGTGATTTAGTACCCATGGAAGCCTGCCACATCTTATTGGGAAGACCATGGCAATTTGACAAGAAAACTATGCATAATGGTCTTACCAACGAGATAACTTTTACCCATAGGGAGAAAAAGTTTGTACTCTATCCTTTAACACCTTCACAAGTGGTAAAGGACCAAGTACAAATAAAAATAAAAAGAGAAAATGAGAAAAAGAAAAAAGAATTAAAGGAAAATCCTTTGTTTGGAGTTGAACCAGGCATTGACTTAAATTCTTCTTCCACAGAAAACTCTTGTGAGAATATGCTTGAAGATAAATCTGTGTCTGGAGCTGAACCAGATATAGATATAAACCTTTCCTCCACAAAAAAGGCAAGTGAGGGGTTGTTTGAAAAAGAAGAAGAGGAATCTAGAAAGAATGAAGAGTATCTTACAACACCTCCTACAAGCATAGTGGAAAAATAATTCTTAAAGGGGGATTGCAATAATTTTAACTCTCCTTTTCCTTTGAATCATGATGCTTACTCTTATTTTCAAAAATCACAAAAACAACACTTTGTGATGTTGTTGCTTATCTTGGGCAATGAACAACACAAAGGAAGCAAAAATATTTTTGTAAAGGGCCCTATTTCTTTCCAACAAAACTTTTATAAAAATAGCGAAGGAGCTTATTTCATTACTATTTTATTTGAATACACTAGTCTTAATTTTCTTATCTCACTTTTCTTTGATGTTTATTGTAGGTTAATATTTGATCCTGGAGGACAAGCATAGTTTTCAAAGCAAGAATAAGGCTGTTGTTTGAGATCAACCCTGTAGATTTGAGGACAGGTCCTCTCAAGAAGGAGGGAATGATGGAAGAGGCCCAAGCTCCAACCCAAGTTCAGGCCCAACACAAGGTCCATGGCCAAGCACATTCACGTCTAAATGAGTCAAGCCACAGATGGGAGGGAGAAGACCTTGTACATGCTACTTGGAGGCCCATTAGGGGTAGCTTAGTAGATTAGTGTAGTGTAGAAAGCAAAACTTGCTCACTTAGGGGTGTGCTATCAAAAAGGTGCCCTTAGCAATAGAAGGAGGGGTGTGCTAGCAAATAGGTGCCTTTAGCAAAAGAAGGAGGGGTGTACTATCAAATGTTGCATTTTTGACCTATCTTCTAGAATATTAGGATGATGGTGTGGTTTGACTAAAGTCAATACCCTAGGCAGCCCCCACTTTTTGTATTTCCATCCCTACCCTTTAAGCTTGCTCACCAAGGCTCCTAAATCTATAAATAAGGAGGCCTACCTCATGTATTTTCAAGATTAATTTGAGTAAAGTTATGCTGCCAAATTTGTGCCATACTTACTCCCTTGCCTAAATCTCTTGATTTATGGTTTTAATCTTCACTCCTTCACCACCAAAGAGAGTTGGCCAAACCTCTCTCATTTTCATACACTTCATGCACCTTCAAGGCACCCATGCTTCCTAGGAAGGCCTTGCTCACCTCCTCCATAAGCTTCCGCATCCATCATCACCAAGGAACTCCAAAATCCAAAGAAGAGCTCATAGGAATGCCATCAATATTTATAATGGATGGAAGGGTGTGCAAAAGTAAAATTGCATCTGTCTCTCCTATCAAGTGTAATTAGCGCAAATATTCTCACGTTTGTGAGGAGTAAAAAAACACTCCACCCTAATCTTTCATCCACACCAACACCCTTAAATACACTGAACCAAACACACACTCCACTCGCTCGTCTCTCCATCCTCCCTTATCATACCTGAAAACAAACTGACCATAAAAGATTTCTTAGCGCCAGAGATATGCGATCCAAAAGAAAAGTTTCTCTGCTAAAGAAATTTTGTTCTGTAAGTAGCTTGGTTTACTTTTTTGTTAAGTCCTAATGTTGCATATTTGGTTTATATCATGTCTTATTTTATTAAATAACCTCATGAAAATCATTGAGTTGTGACTATAAGGGTCATGAAATGTTTAAAAAGAGTTTGTGATAAAGGAATTTTGTTTTGCATCGATAATTACACAAGTCTAAAAAGAAGTAATTCAAATTTGGTCAACTTTCCACTTATACGATATTTCTTAATAGGATTATTTGTGTTTCTTAGTTGCTTTCTAACGTCGTGAAAGACCCAAAAACAATAAATAATATAATATTTAAATCATTTAAGAAAGTTAAGTGTAGATTATATCATTTGTGAAAGTTATGTGTATATTAATATTGACAAAATTATAAGTTCAAATTACTTAAGTGTGAGAAATTTAAAAAATAAAAATTTGAGTTATGGTATTTATTCAACATTTTGCTCAAATCTTTTTTTTAAAAATAAAATATATCAAAATTAACTACAATTCTCTTCAAGATTAGATGAGTGAACACTACAAGAAATTTCAAATTTACTTTTGAATTTAATTCATAAATAAATTTAATATTACATATAAATATTAGTCATAAATATGTATTTATTAATACATTCAAAATTACAGACAAATTATTACCCATATATATATATATATTAATAAATTTAACATTACATACAAATATAAATCCATATATAAATTTAATGTATTACTACCGTCATATTAATACTAATAATAACATTATTAATAATAATAATAAAATTATTAATATAATAATAATATTATTAATATTAATATTATTTAAACTATTGATATTAATATTATTGTTAGTAATAATAATAATTTATTGAAATTATTATTAATATTTTTAGTATTATTTATGAATAGTAGATAAATTTATCTATGAGTACTTAATGCATAAGTAAATTTATTGATAGATAGATCTTTAGGTAAATTTACATATAGAAACAAAAGTTGTAGGTAAATTTACATACGAATCTGAATACATGAATAATTAATAATATTAAAATTATTAATAGCAATATTAACAATATTTATAATAATATATTAAAAATATATTACTAATATTATTAAGTTTGTTATTAAGATTATTAACATGGTTATTTATATTATTAATATTATTATTAGTATTATTATTATGATTAAAATTATTATTATTATTAATATTATAATATTATTAGTATTTTTACTAATATTTTTTTATAATTTTATTATATATTATTACTATTTATATTATTTTTAACATTATTAATATGATAAATATTATTACTGTCAACACATTATAAAATTATTAAATAAAAATTAATTTTAGAGACTAAACTAATTAGTTATTATATTTATTAAATTATAAAAAAATTATAAATTAAAAAAACTATTGGTATATAAAGTAGTTTTTATTATTAATAAAAATTTATATAGTAGTTTTTAAAATCATTAAATAAAAATCAATGTTAGAGACAAAAAATAATTAATTGCTATATAAAAAAATTAAATATTATTTTAAAGACTAACAAAATTATTGTTATATAAAATTAGTTTCTATTATTAATAAATAATTTTTAAATTGATATTTAATTAGATACCAAGTTTTAGATACCAACTTTAGAATCTATATAATTGGTAGCTAAAACTTAGGTAGCTAATTAAATATTAATTTATAAACTATTTAGCAAAAATAGAAACTAATTTAAATACCAATAACTTTTTTGTCTCTAAAATCTGTCAATATATTCTAAAATAGTATTTAATTTTGTCAATATACTCTAAAATAGTATATAATTTTGTCAATATAATAACTAATTATTTTTTGTCTCTAAAATTGATTTTTATTTAATAATTTTATAGTTGTGTAAATTGATATCTAATCATTATTTACTAAGATTTTGGCTACTAATTATTTTATATTTTAAATTAGTCTCTAATAGATTTTTAGGGACTAATTCAAAATATAAAATAGTTAATAACTAGAAACTTAGTAGCTAATTTAGATATCAATTTAAAAATTATTTTATAATCTTTTATTAATAATAAAAATCACTTTAGATATCAGTAATTTAGTCTATAAAATAATATTTAATTTATTTAATATAATTATTAATTTTTTCTGTTTTTAAATATTTAATTATTATTTTATAATTTTTTTGACATTTTTAGGATTATTATTATTAATATTATTACTAATAAATTAATACTAATAATAATAATAAACATAATTATAATGATTATATTAATATGTTTTGATTACTTATGCTTTTTTCAGTGAAATAATATTTCCGTTATATTTATTAAGAATTATGATATATTGAGAACTTACTCTTTTTCTACAACTACCCTATAACCTATGAAGCTCGGATACTTCCTTTTATATAGCGTGTCCGTGTCGGACACGACACTTGTATGACACTCTTAGGACACGTATCGGTGAAGTGTCCGATTCAAAAAATATTTGTTGGATTTCTGACTATTCTAGCACGATTCTAATACAATTTTAAAAAGAAAAAATACATTAATTTTCTAAAAACTCAAATTTATTGTATAAATTTTTAGCATAATTATAAAAATAAGGAACAAATCCTTTTTAATCAGTCATAAAAAACATCTTTATACTCCAAAAAGAAATTAAAACATATTTATGCACATAAATCTTTAATGTCAATTTATATAATTCATAATTATATAATATATAAATCCGTGTCCCCGTATCCTACATTTTAAAAATTATACGTATCCATATTGTATCAATGTCCGTGTCCTTGTCTGTGCTACATAGCCGGTAACTCTTAAAACTCTTAATATTATTATTTTAATCATTTTTCGTATTATTTAATTATAAATTTATTATTTATTATATATATTTTGGTTAAAACTTTCACATCAAGAACCCTACAGGTATAATTTTTCATTTACTAATGTTCAATCGTCATATACCTCCATTGTTGTTTCTTTCCCGACCAGATTCAGGATAACACTTGACCCGCTTTCCTGTAGGTTTTGAATAATGGTAATGGACAAGAAAAATAAAGAGAACACGACTTGATGACACTCATTACTTGTAACTCACAATTTTATAGTATAACTTTTTGTTTAATAATTAACAATTAAATTTATGTTCTTTTTCCAATGTTTATTCTTTTTCAGTTTGCTAAACGTTTATTCCCATGTTTATAAATTGATTAATTAATACAGCAACATGGTCTGCTTGCTTTCTTATGTTTTGGTTTTGTGGTAAGTCTCACTTTGGCAGTTGGCATATTTTTGCAAAAGGAGGTTTTTATTTTTTTTATTTTTAATTGGTATATTTTTTGGGGGGCCTTGAAGCGACACAGTTTTTGAATCTATGATAAACGGGTTTCCTGCTACTCTCACTGTTAATCTATTTACTACTACTACTACTAATAATAATAATTTACTTTTGCGTTTCATAAAAAAATAAAGATTTTTAGTAAATTTTACGTTTTTATATTTGTACCATGCATTGATCAATAAAGAAATCAAAAATAAAAAGCTGTCATGTGATTTACACAGTTGTATTGTGCCGTCAACATCACAATACATATCAAACGTAGTTCAAAAAAATCAAAGTTTCTTATAACTTATGTTGGTAGTTTAAATTCGCAAATAATCATATATAAAAATTGAATTGTGAAACTAAATTTAGTGGTTAAAGACCGAGACAAATTACCACTTAAGCAAATGATTCAACAATGTCAACTAAAAGGGACTATAAAATCAGCTAATTTCAAATTTTCGTAGACTAAGAAAAGAAAAAAAAATGGAAGACAAAAAATTACAAATTTATAAAGGAGTAATATATATTTAAGCTTAATTTATACATTGAAACATATTTATGTACAATAATTTTTAATTATATAACCTTATACAATATATTCAAATACTATTTGTTAGTTTCTTATAAATTAACATAAATGTTAAATAGTTAAAAATGTTGAATATACATATATAATAAAGTTATTATTTAAGTTAGAAAATAAATCATTTTATTCTATAAGATCTCTAACACACTCCTTCATGTTGAAAATATCAAATCTAAAAATAGAAAAAAAAATTGATATTAAATAAAATAACTTTTATATTTAATTATATGTTATAATTTAGTCATATATCTAATTAATGTTAGATCTCTAAAAATATTAAAATTTGTATACTTACATAAATTATAAGGGAAAATGTCTTCGATTTCAACTTCTATTTCACTCCTACTTGTCTTTTTATCTTACTTCAGTCTATTCTTTCGCTACTCGTACTACTCGATTTATCTCTCAGTATAACCAGTATTATTTATTGTATTTATGTGTCTTCTGTCTATACTAACACATGTAGTTGTTTTTCACATAAACCTTTCATTGATTAATTTTTCGGTCTTCCAACCTTTCGACTTCTCGGCCTCTCTCTGCATATCAGTTCAGTTCAGAAATATTATATAATTAAGAAAATACTCACTACAACCAATTATCAAAATGTAATAGTGTATATCAAGATTTTAAGTCAAAAAAATAATATAAATATAATTGAAATATTATTATTTTGAGTTCTGAAGTAGATGTAATTTATGTGGTGGGTATGAAAATATCAACTCCCATTTTGAGTAAAAAAGAGATATGCACAAAAACAGTCATACTCTCATTTTCTATTATTTGTGTATGTTTCCTGCAGCAAATTTGAAGTACTGGGGATGGATCACAAACAAAGTTGGATGGGGGACTTATAACCAAACTTATGTGATAAGTCATAAGAACTAAATATATAAAATGTTTGGCCTATTATAAGCAAAGAGGCAAAATTGGTCTGAGGTGAAAAGCCCTCGAGTGGTGTCATTATAAATTTGAAAGGTGATAAGTGGGCCATCTCAAATGACTGATAAATTTTTTAAAGGATGTGTGGGTGTGATCGGGTGTTATTCCTATTGATATGATATACTATTGTTATATACAAAAAGGCATCGAGTATAACACTGAAATGTTGTATAGAAAATAGCCTTCTAGCTGAGTGCAAAAGTGAAGGGTATAGGTACTGGGACCATGACAGGCCTCATGGCATGATAACCAGATTTTTTCTCTGCAAGTAGGCACTCATGCAACCACAACCACAGTGCTCCTTTAAAAGGAACTTGGTCGTAAGGTTCTTTTGGAATCTAATACTTATGGTTTTAGCATCTCAAAGCAGTTTGTCCCACATGACAGGAAGTCCTTTGGCTCAGGAACATAAGCCAATATATCATAAAAGGTTTTCTGTGCTTCAAAAAAAGTCTGCATAATGCATGCATGGATAATGTGAACAGAATCCTTGCTCACGGGAGTAAATATATGTCGCTACCTCATGCTCTCTTATTGATAGTGATTTCTGATCACTGACATCACAAATTTCGAAATAGCACACCTCCCTAGCTCCAATATTAATGATTGGATTACTTCTAATATCACTGCCATTAACTAACTAATCCAACTATTAACTATTAATTGCCAATAATTATGACTGCAGTTTACCCTCGTGTTTGTTTGATCTTATCCAAATGACTGGGCCGGCACATGACTGAGTCTGTCCTTGTAACTTTGTCTATCTGCACTTTCCTCCCACTCTCACTAACCACAAAAAAAGAGTGTGAGAGAGAGTGATATAGAATTGATGGGTCCAACGTACTGATACAAGGTCAGTATTAATATGAATGATGATAATTTCACACTATTTTAGTTTTTTACATTCACTATACAAGTAAAAGAATAGTTATTTTGTTAAACAAATAGTTAGAAAGTGAAAATATTTTTTGAACATGTGTCGAAGTATTTTGTTGTATTAATATGTTCGGACTCTTTAAATATGGTGGTAGATTCAGAGAAAAAGGACGGGTTACATAGTTCAGTTCCTTCAGCTACCTTCCTCGCACCATGGCCAACCCTGCAGGCTTCGTCTCCTTTAGAAAGCCAATCACCCACGTCATTTTCGACATGGATGGTCTTCTGCTAGGTATTGCCATCTATCTTCAACAACTAATGCCATGCCATGCACCCCTTGCTGTGTTTTTTCAGACCATATAAGCATAATTTTTTAGTAGACCTTTATTCATCGTGTACAAATTCATTCTGTTGGATCCATCTTTCGTGCTGGACATGGGAGTAATATTTGCAGTGAAGTCTGTGTCGTCAATTAGTTTTTCAAAGTCACTCGCTTTTTTCTTTTTTTTTGTTTTTTAGCAAAGTAACAAATCATATTTGGTTGGTGGAAAAATATTAATCTGTTGACTACGAATTTGATAAATATATATATGAGGGGGTTGGTTCTGTTGCAGACACAGAGAAGTTCTGTAATGAAGTCCAGGAGATCATACTTGCTAGATACAACAAAACCTTTGATTGGAACGTGAAGGTTAAGATGTTGGGGAAGAAAGCATTAGAAGCTGCTAGGATCTTTGTTGAGGAAACAGGAATTAGTGAAATTCTGAGTGCTGAGGAGTTCCTGATCGATAGAGAGGATATGCTGCAGGCTTTGTTTCCAAAAAGTGAGCTTATGCCAGGTATGTGGATTAGACAACCTTACCTACTTAATTAACGTAAAATTAAACAAACGCGTAGGTTGCCACAACTACAGAACTGTCGGATCAGGATCTCCATGAAGTCAGGGGAGAATCTAAATCTTACACTGTTCATTTATTTAATATTTTATATAAATGGAATTTATTTTAATGATGGAGAGTCCTCCCGTTGAGAAAGACGCATGATGCGTGAGAGGGAGGAGCCTTGACTAAGAACCTCAAATTGAAACTTTTTAAACCCTGTTAGAGGGTGGTGACAAAAAAAAAATAACCGTTTCACTCATTTGACAGTTATAAAAAATATTATTTTATTATAATATAATATTTTTTCCCAAAAAATATTACAGAATGGTTATTTTGTTTACCGTGTCAACTTATCACTTATTTGAGTTCTTTTTATTTCGTCTCTCGAGGTAGGACTACTGCATGGGAATGCTCGCAATGGTCCCATGGAAAACCAAATTGATTAAACTGAATAAAAAAAAATTGAAAATGAAAAAAATGCAAATTCTATATTGTTAGACTACATTTCAGATTTGATTTTGAAAAGCCATTCAAATCAATCCAAATCCATATTTTTCTAATTTTTTTATATCACTCATATTTACATTTTATTTATTTTTATATATTTATAGAATTATATAACAAGTTTTCATTATTTTAAAAAGTATGATTAAATAAAGGTATTTTTCCAGTAAAGTAATAATATATAAATGTAATTATCAAATCGTGTTAATTTTTAAACGCTGCATTTAGGGAATGTACTACTATTAGATTAGATATATGATTTAATTATGTGTGTGTAAAGTTTGATATTTTTGGTATTATTGATTTAATACACTGTCTGGCTTTAAAAAAAGTATCACTAAAGCAGAATATTGGTTGAATCCAAACCAATTTAAATTTAACTAGATATTTACTTAAATTTTAAAGTAAATCAATTATATGATAAAATAAGAAAAAGGAAGTGATCGGGTGAAATGATTTTTCGCTTAAAAAGTTCAATTTAAAACACCTCTACTGAACGTTTGTTGAAGACAATCCTTAATTATAACATAACATAATATATAATAAATTTAGAAATGTTAGGGATATTTAATCATCAGTTTTGTGCTGGAGAAGAAAAACTATTCACATTTTACTATATATTTTGCTTATAAAGTCTGAATGAGACAACTACATTATATAATGATTATAAATAAAGATTTTTATCCGTGTTAAACTAATATGTATTTAGTTACCTATCATAAAAATTCAAGATAAGTTCTTCCACGTGAACATATTACTAATATTCTTGTATAATAATGAAATATTAATTTAAATACACATTGAAAATAAGTATCACATAATTGAGACAAAAAAAAAATTATATTAATTATAGTTTGACATTAAATTAAATCTAAATTTTAGAAGAAAAAAAGATGTAGAATAATCCAACATAATTTATAGGGAATCGCCCATCAAACTCAACAAACCTAAAAGTTATATAAATACTTAAGTATACAAAATCAGTGTCATAAATGCACTACCACCATGTTTATACCATCATGCACTACCTACCGTGTGATTTTCATCTATCATAGGTGCTGGTCGTCTAATCAGGCATTTACATGCCAAAGGAATTCCAATTTGCTTAGCAACAAGGTACCCTTCAATCATCTTCTGTTAATGAAATACTTATTTTGAAGGATTTATTTATGCAAAGTTGTTTTGACAATTTGCCTCACAGTTCTCACAGGCGACACTTTGAAATAAAAACTCAAAGACATCGTGAACTATTTTCTCTGTTGCATCATGTTGTTCTTGGCGACGACTTTGAAGTTAAACAAGGCAAGCCTTCCCCAGATATATTTTTTGCAGCAGCCAAGAGATTTGAGGTATTCCAATGAATGTGGTGCACTTTTTGACAAAATCATCTGCAAATAAAGGATAGTTTTATTGTCGTATTTTCTAACTTGTTAGTGTGTATTTTTTTCAACAGGGTGGACCTATAGATCCTAGTAACATTCTGGTTTTTGAAGATGCACCCTCTGGAGTTCTTGCAGCTAAGAGAGCAGGAATGTAAGAGAATTGAAGCATTGAATAATATAGTTTCATGTTTAAACTTTGATGAATTGTAATATTATGTTTAATTCGTAAATCTTTCCTGGTTCCATGTCATTCAGGTATGTTGCTATGGTCCCTGATCCAAGGCTGGATAAAGGTTTTCATAAGTTAGCAGATCAAGTTGTGAACTCACTATTGGACTTCAACCCTGTCGAGTGGGGTTTGCCTCCTTTTGAAGATACCAATGGAAGATGAACTTGGAATTCTATTATTGTCGTTTTTTTTCACTTCAGTCACAGAAGGTTTCATATGGGTTTCATTTGACTTGTAGAACTACTTTTATCAGCACTTAATCTATTTCAATTGAATAAAGTTTAGTAGTAATAATAAAAAACAATATTCTATTATTCTCAATAAAATAATAATTTTTCTTCCATTAAAATTTGCATAATTTGTTTTGTTGAATTATTCGACCCATATCGATCGACTAGCCCTTGCACATTGTGGTCAGGGAAGATGTCGAACCGTGAGTGTTGTGTGGGTCTCAAATGTTGCAGGACTAACATCATCATAATAATACTAATAATAATAATAATAATAATAATAATAAATAATAATAATAATAATATAATTTTCAAAACGGACATGGTTCAGTTTACATGAGATTTTTTAAGGCTGAATTCGATCTTAAGTTAAATAATGTGTAAAAAAAATATTAATTTTAGGCTAAATACAAAACCATGTTAGTTTTATTTAAAAAATAAAAAAAATGATTGTAGATATAAAAAATAAATAATTCTTTTTAAATTTAAATCATGCAAATAAAAGTAATATTGATTATTAAATATAGTTATTTGATATAAAAGACTTTAAAATATAAACATGTTTAATAAAATTAATATCCAATGAATCAATTCAAATCTCATAAACCAACTTTACCCCATTTGATGGAACAAATTAAATAGTTCAAATCAAAACGACTTTATTCAATTTAGATCGTATTTTTTTTTATTAACTAAACCCTATTAATTTATTATTTGGACAATATTTTTTCAATAGTTTTAATTTTCGTAACTCTAGTTAAAACATTAATTATATATATACACCCCCAAAAAAGTAAGAATATTTATAGGGAATTACGCTCTTAAATAAGTGAGAAACTATTACATGTTAAATTGCAGATTATTGAAATTTCGTCGATTATTAAGTTTACATCGAAATCTAGTTTTCGCACTCAACCTAACACTGCAATATTTATAATTATGTGTATTAAGAATAAAGAAAATAAATGTTGGTTGTGTGAAATACATCTAGATTGTTTATTTATAAGTAAAAATAATAACAGATTAAAAAAAGTTATGAGTTAAATTCAATGCATTCAACACTTTCATCAAATTGGTGTATATAAATTGTATATCCCAAACTTATTATGAATATATTCAATTTAGTAAAGATACATGTTAATTAATCATTTGAAATAACAAACTCAATCTTAATGTTTTCAAATATAATATTTTTTCAAATGAAATGACAATTAATCTCAATAGGTTTGTTCCTTTCATGAAAGACGATATTTGAACTAATATGAAGAGCAATATAATTATCACATATGAGTGTCATTTAGTGACTTTTTCAAATTACAAATTTTTTATGAACTATTTAAGTAAAATAAGTTCACAACTAGCCGATATCATAACTCTATATTTTAATTCAACACTAGATACACACATAGAAGCACAATATCCGAAAGTGAATATATTATATCAAATGAAGATCCTCTCCTATTAGTATCTGAATAACACAAAACCCCAATATGATTAGTATGATCATATATCAAATCTTTTTTAGAAGAACCTTTAATCTACTTTAATATATGAATGACTGTATTCCAATAATCAACACATGGGAAATTAAGGAATTGACTCACCACACTAACTGCGGATGAAATATAAGACGAGTAACAATAAGGTAGTTAAATTTTCCAACTAATATCTTATATATTTCTTAGGATCCAAGAGAGGCTTCCCTTGACTAGGTAGGAGTTTGACATTGAGATTCATAGGTGTGTCAACAAATTTTGAATTCATCAATCCAATTTCCTCCAAAATATTCACTGCATACCTCATTTGAGAGATAACAATACTATTGTTGGATTGTGGTACCTCGATCCCAAAAAATATCTAAATTTGCCAAGGTCTTTGGTTTGAAAGTGGTGTCAAATATGTTGTTTTGTTAGAGAGATGTCATGGTGATCACTACTTGTAAGAACAATGTCATCAACATATACTTCTAGATAGATACACCTAGCACTCGAGTGACAGTAAAAAACTAAATGATGTGCCTCATTGTGAGTCATACCAAATTGATGAACAACACTACTAAACTTTCCAAGCTAGACCTTAGGAGACTGCTTAAGGCCAAATAAAGATTTGTGAAAATTAGATATCAATCTAAATAAGTGAACATAAGTCATCTTTGCCATTGGAGAAAACATATCACCATAGTTATGCATTGTCGTGATAGAAATCCCCCAAAATAACTACAATTTGAATTTCAATAATAAAAATGAGACATAAAATTCATCTTAATGACAAATGTTCACCATGAATGCCCAAATCCAATACAAAAGAAACATCCACTTGCACAAATGATAAACAAAAAAGAAAAAAAAATATGCTTAGGGTCACCAATGAATACACAAATATTCTCACCACAATCATCATAAAAAAAAAAGAATAATAATAATAACTTAATCTAAATAAATTTTTACGTTAAACATTTTAAACTTTAACATAAAACTCAATATTTATGTTAAACACTTACGTAATCCGACATAAATATTAAGTTTTATGTTGAAACTTAAATTTATTCTAAAATTAAAACAAAGACAGCGTTTTAAAATGTATTTTTTTTTTATTAGAAATCATATTTTAAGACATATGATTTTTGTTTATAAATCATATTTTAAATGACGTTATATTGGTATTTTTTCTTAAAAATTTATCTATTTCAGCAACTTTGACACAAAGTACTAAAAAATGCAAAAGTTCCTGTGTATGAAAAAAAAACTCGAATAAAAAATTCGTCCGAATGTGATTCGTTCAACAACAAAAATTGAGATATTCCCACGAGTAAATCAGGGACGACGATTGGAACCCGCGGTTGTGATCGGAGACTGGAGAAAAAGTTTGCACTGTTCCTTCAGATTCGTTGCGCAATGACCAATCTCTCCGGTGTCGTCTCCGTTAGAAGGCCAATCACCCACGTCGTTTTCGACATGGACGGTCTCTTGCTCGGTATTTCATCGATCTTCAACCATCGCATGCCACATTCTCGTTTACCGACATAATTTCTTAAACACATATGCACTTAGGTTTATCGTTTACTAGCAATGCCTTATTTTTGTGATTATTATGGTGGGTCATATTTCTGCTGAAAGCTTCTGTTCATTTGGGAATTCGATTCTGTTGCAGACACTGAGAAGTTCTATACACAAGTCCAAGAAATGATCCTTGCTAGATACAACAAAACCTTTGATTGGACCCTGAAGGCAAAGATGATGGGAAAGAAAGCAATAGAAGCTGCTAGGGTTTTTGTTGAAGAGACTGGAATAAGTGATTCTCTCAGTGCTGAGCAGTTTCTGGTAGAAAGAGAGGATATGCTGCAGTCGTTGTTTCCCACAAGTGAGCTTATGCCTGGTATGTGGATTAACTAATGGAGATTGCCCGCCCTTATCTAATTGACTTAAAGATTCGTGTAGCTATAAACCATGATCTGGTTCAATGGAAACTGGAACTGACACACATACATGTGACGATGGAGTTTATGTATGTATCTCATGTATATACTTGGTGTTAGGATTCCATTACAGGTGTGAGTTTGTATCCCACTTTGAGTAAGAATGAGCTAAGTGAATATTATATAACACAGAAGACCTACAAATTCATTGCCTTTTAAGGTTTTTGACTGAATTTGGTGTCTTGATCTCTACTATATGAAATGCTCAGGACTTATTAGTGGCGAATCTCCTGGTGTTTCCACTTAGAAAAACATGACACTTGGTGTGTTCAAACTTCTAAACATCAATTCTTGAGAGAGGGGGTGACCTGCTTATTTTTCAACGGTTACTAAATCCTTATTTTGTTTTCTTTTGTTTAAATGTACTAGTAAGAATTACTAACCTGAAGTTTGAAAGTAGAAATCTGTCTAATCATCATTATCATCTATTCAGTACGACTCCTATGAAAGCTTTTAGCTTATTTCTGTAAACTTCTATAAAGTTTATCAAGATAAACCCTTTTCTTCTTCTTTCAACAATAACTAAATTTGTGGCGTAAGCTCTCATGAGAGGTGTTTGGAATAACTTATATGGTGTTTAGTTGAACTTATAAAAATAGGTCATGATTCCTAGAAAATCTTTTTAGCTTATTTCAGTAACCTTCTTGGTGAAGCTTATCAAAAATAAGTTTTTTTTAACCTGTTGTGATGATTTTCAAGGGAAAATTTATGGCATAAACTCTTATGTGACAAGTTTATTGAATAACCACTTAATTAAATCTTTGACCGAAACATATTCTAAAGCTTAATTGAATAACTGATTAATTAAGCTATTTACCCAAATACACACTTAATGTATGGCATTTGAATGTCTTAATGCCTTACAGAAAGCATTTTAGAAGCAACCGATGCATGTATTATTATGTACCTGTGTCTTATTGGTAAATGATTTCATCTCATCACCTTTATTGATGACAGCAACTCAATCAAATATGTAGGTTGTAGAGAGACAAATAAAATGATTTGATTTGTACAGTAATCTTTTAAAAAATATAATGTTGGAAAGCTGAATCATTTTTAGGTAGAAAAGCTAGTTTACACCAAGGGAGAACAGGAAGTATTTGTCCAATGAACCATCTGACAGTGGACACAATTAAAGGATGACAGTCTTTTAGAAAAACAGAGTTTGTTAAACACAAAACTAAGTTTCCTTCTTACATAGGTTAGGAACAGTAAAAGATATGCAGATACAAAGAAGAAAAGTGTGCACAATTTTTTTTACAGTCGTTCGCCTCATTAAACAATACCACATGTAGTCCTTGGTTCACAACCAAATTTTACTATCAATCACAGATTACAAACAGTGTTTCCCAACACCCAAGTATTCTTTATACTTATGTCTCTAAGGTATTTTCTTATGCAAGCCTCTTAAGTTTTCGCACACTTGCCAAAAGTTAATAAAGAAAAGATAATGTTAGACTATTGTTGAGTACAGCTATAGTAAATGATATTATGAAGGTACAAATACTCAAATGATTTACATAAAGTTCAAATTAGGAATAAATTTGAACAATGACTTTGGCAGCAATCTCTTTTACTTGAGAGCAAGTAGGACTGTTTCGTAAAATTAGTTGTTTGAGGGAGTCTTCAGTTCTTGAGAAGAGACATTTTATTTTAATGTTGAAGGCCATTAAATGCTGGCATTAAATGTTATCTCCTCACAACTTGATAGTCAAATGCTTAAATAGGTTGTCTAAGAGAACTTTTTGTATTTTATCTGCATATCAGGTAAAGTTTCCATTATGGTGAAATATATGCTATCTTTCTATGAGCAGTTGTCTTGTCCGCAACTACTTTATATGTTATCCACTTTTTTTGGATCTTTCACGTTTTTAATGGAGTAAATATGTAAAATTATCGATTAGTTATTCTTACTTGTTTCGGCCATTTCATTAGTTCACTTATCCTTCTTCAGTCTTTGATCAATTAAGCTGTTATGATGCATAAAGGTTCATAATTGGTCATCAACTTGCAGAATTGAATCTTTAAACTTGTAATTATTCTTTGTTTGGTGACTGCATCCTTGTTTAATATAATCGGGCATCTTCCATTCTTTTGTTAGACACATGGTAAAAACTTGAAAAGATTCATCTCAAAATGGATCTACTAGGGATGAGAAGAAATTATATAGTGATATATGTCTGCATCTCAAAATGGATCCTTGTTTAATATAATTGGGCATCTTCCATCCTTTTTGTAGACACACGAGGTCAAAACTTGAAAAGATTAATCTCAAAATGTATCTACTAGGGATGAGAAGATATTATATTGTAATATATGTGGATTGAACATCAGAACTTGTACCCTCTTTAGTGTAGTTATGAGTTTTGAATTCATAAAATTCTTATAAGATGTATATCTTATCATGATTTTGTAGCTGGTGGATGCTTCTGTGTGCTACTGTTATTACTGGCATCTTTGAACCCATATACCTCAGTCTTCAAATACATTTGTTTTAAAATGCTTGTATCGGTTTAATGGTTATGCTATTGAAAAACTGTTTTTAATTACGGATAGAATTCCTTCCTTGTGCTAATTTAGCAACATTATATTACTATATCTCAGGATGGCATGGAAATTTTTTTTTTCTCATAAAATGCTCTTCATTTTCAATTGAAAATGTTCATATAAAATCTCCCAATTATTCAAGATTCAATCTTCGTGTAATTCATGGGTTCTCTAAGGGATTTCCCTCACCCAACCCACCCACATACTGCATAATTTTTATGTCATTGAACTATAAGTATAGATCCCAAACTCAAACAAACTCAGAAACTACCTTATGTGTTCTAAGATTATTGTTGACTAAACTAGCCATTTTGCTGTGATAGATAGCCTAAATAGACTAGGTATACACACACACACACACACACTTAAATATACAAGTCATGTGTTATTTTCACTTTTATCATGTTTATGTGTTGATGTCATGTGCCATTTTATCCATCATAGGTGCCAGCCGTTTAGTCAACCATCTGCATGCAAAAGGAGTTCCAATTTCTGTGGCAACTGGGTACACTTCATCCATCTTTTTTGTATGTTATGTACCGTTTATTTTTTTATTTTTTTGGGGAGGAGGGGTTAAAATGAAGAGGTTTATTACTTGCTAATGTCTATTTTGAAGGATTTGTTATGCAAAGTTGTTTTGACAATGTGCCCCACAGTTCTCACAGGCGACATTTTGAATTGAAAACTCAAAGACATCATGAAATCTTCTCTTTGATGCATCATATTGTCCTTGGTGATGACCCAGAAGTTAAACAAGGCAAACCTTCTCCGGATGGATTTCTTGCAGCAGCCAAGAGATTTGAGGTATACCAATTTATAAATGTGGTGCACTTCTTGACCCAATTGTCCAGGGATTAAAAGATTACAGATGCCTTTTTCTTTTCCTAAGTTGAATATGCGATTTGGTTTGATTTACTATTGTATTTCTGACTTTCTTAAGTTTGTAATCATACATGGTGATGTTGTAGTTTATGATAAATTGATGTTCAACAGGGTGGACCGGTTGATCCTTGTAACGTTCTTGTTTTTGAAGATGCACCCTCAGGTGTTCTTGCTGCTAAAAATGCTGGAATGTAAGTGGATTAAAGCATTGGATGATATTTTATATTTTCATATTTTTAAATTTAAATGCAACAGAGTGTGGTTTCCAAAATATGTCATCATATGATAGAATGGGTAGATAATTTTGTGCTAGATTTAGCAGTTTCAGACCCTGCATTATTACTCCCACGGTATGTAGTTAGAAATTTCTGTGTGCGTGTGTGTGTGTGTGTATATATATATATGATATGGAATTGATGAAATCTGTGTTTTCTGTACCCAACAAGTTCTTCAACCTAACAATTATGACAAATTGCACTGTATATATGTTCGGTAGGCTCTTTCCATTATCTCTCCCCCTCGTAAATGGAGTACATGACGCTGTACAAATAATATCTTTATTACATGTATGCTTGAGGTGTAAAAACCGTGTCATAAGAATATCGGAAGCTGGGTAACTGATTCCACTGTCTTGTATGTTCTTGCAATAGCTAAGTTTGAATGTTAATTAAATGCGAGTGGCAGTTGATAATGTTTTTACAAGCAAGATAGTCAGCGAAGCATGGTTGCTTGTCACAATTTTCCTGTTAACAAAAAGATATTCCTGTATTTATTGTACTCTAGGTTTATTTTTATCTATAAAATTTAATATTTACTAGGTTATAGAGTATGGTTAACCTCCAAGTTTCAAGGGTGATTGAAATCCCCCTTAAAAATCTCTCGCGCTATTTTGGTTCAGATAGATAGAAATTAGCATAGAGATGTTAAGAAACTCAACGGGAGCTAATTCACAACTTAGTTTTGGATCTTATAACTTTCCTCACAATAACACAGCTATCAGTCTGACTGTGTTGTGCAAGTAAATAATATGATTTGAAATGAGTAAATCATTAAATGACCACACTCTACAGTGTGGTCCCTCATAACTCCAAGTCATGATGTTGTCCATGTCCACACGTTCCTATTTCTTCTGACTCATTTCTTACCAATTAGTTGCATGTTATTATGATTAAAAATGAATACGTTGTCCAATTAGAACATTATCTTCAATTTGTTAATCTTTTCTGATTACGTATCATGCAGGTCTGTTGTTATGGTTCCTGATCCAAGACTGGACAAATCATTTCATGATGCAGCAGACCAAGTTTTGAACTCACTCTTGGATTTCAACCCTAGTGAGTGGGCTTTACCTCCATTTGAAGATAATGATAGCTGAACTTGGGTTTCATTTACTGCCGTCCATTTTTACTGCGGATCGAAAAGGCTGCATTTGTTTCGTACAACTAAATGACCAGTAATTAATCCATTTTCATAGATTGTATAACCTTTATGCTATTATTCTGGGTGAATTACTAAATCAATATTGATTTGTGAGATTTTTAAAGTGGATATCCTTTACATATTTCTCCCGTGGCATGAAGCGTAAATCGTGATTGATTCGGTTTATTTAGAACGAGTACTTCTTCGTTTTGTTTCATTATCAAAATCAAATTGACGGTGACGTGATTTTGGACCAGTTAAAAACAATTGAATTAACTGATTCAGTTACTTAACCAACAAATATTTGTATTTTTCAAGAAATATTTTCACACGTCATAAGGGTTTACATACATTTTGTATTATTATATGTGAATTGTTCTCATTTCCTCACAGTGGATCATGCTAATGTGTAAGTTCCGTCGATTATCACATAATCAACAATGGTGCGTGTACAAGTCGATAAAATTTCAATTATATGTGCAAAAGGTAAAATGATATTTTTAATAATTTTTTAAAATAAACAAGTTCGTAGTATTATTTTTACTCTATTTTTTATTTTTCTTAAGCTAAATAAATTCAACTTTTATATATTTTTCTTGCTTGCCTTTCACTCTATTAATTAGAAATAATAACAGTGCCTGTAGTTGGACTATACTTGTATTTGTCTACGAACTAAAAAAATTATCCGTATTTCTTATACTTGATAGATATAAAATCTGTCTCATTTTTTTTTCCGAGTATAACACTAGATGGTTATGTGTAGGTTAAAATATTCTTAGTAAACCATTGAAAGCATTGAAAAACACAGTATTTACAAAAACTAAGCACGGGGTGATTTTATTCGTTCCCATTAATCTTAAATCTGAGATTTGGCATCGTTGTATCTATTGTTTGAGTTTTGAGTTGGCCATTATGGACTTGTTGACGGTGGTCCGTTACATTTATATGTGTTGTGGTCCATATGGATTTAATTTGAGGAAGGTTTCGCTGGCCTTTAAACTTAAAGCTAATTTAGAGGCTCCATATTTAAAATGGTGGTTCTATTACTAGCCATCGGAAAAAACCAGTTACCAAAAGTTACAACTGTTAAAGATGAACAACATCTCTAGATGTTTGCACGTACGAACTACGTGAAAGGGAAACATGAGGAGAATATTTGTTAATACAGGAAACTATAATTGCACAGATAAAACAGTTACTCAGAGATACTAAAATATGTTACTAAATAACTCAATGTGTAAGGAATTTCTACATTTTACTTTCATTCAACTGACAATGTCAATGCTTATACTTGTTCCATTGCACGTGAATACCATAAGTAAGCAGTGAAAGGTCATTGAAAAAGGGTTCCTCCTTCCACCCGCTGCTCAAATTCATTTCAACCAAGGTCGATAAATACAAAGAATTTGTGTCCACAAACTTTCTAAAAATACTCATAACAAAAATATAAAAAGGGGAAATAAAGTAATTTTATGAGTTCAAAAAATAATCTATATATTAACTATTGATTTTTGTGTGGAGAATTTTCATATTAAAGTTAATTAAAAAGCTTATTTTACTTTTCATATTTTCTTAAAAGTGCTTTGGACAATTTCCATATAGACCATTATTAAACTCCTCAATTTTAATATTTTTTCCAAGACTTAATATTTATACAAAAAACATAAAATAAAATCAGTTTATGCATAAATTAATTTATAAAAGTTTTTTATGAAAGTTTTTACACAAACATATTTTTAATCTATGCATAAGTTAATGGAGTTTTTTTTTCTTTTTCTAAAAATTTACAGATTATAAAAACAGGTCCTATTTTTCATATGGCACAAGAAAATTTTAGGGTAACCATGAAAGGAAACTCGTTAATGGAGAAAAGCTTGTGGAAAGTAGATGAAAAACCTAAGCAAGATGGATCACATGATCCAAATATTCAAAACAGTCAAGAATATTATAAATTTGAAATAAAATGAAAACGGTTAGGATTTCAAGTATGAAAAGTGTTTATGCAGAGGAGTTTCAGGTAAACATATCCTGAAAATAACTATATATGTGTGAGTAATCACTATATTGTTTGTGAAAAAATATTAATGCAGAAACAAATACAAACTAAAAAAATAAATAATTAAGATTTTAAGTATGAATTTCATCCTGCATTAAATAGAAATGAATATGAAGAACAGTATATAAAAAATAAAATTCTAGTATTTATTTTGGATTGAATGAAGTATCTTGTTGTTTTATATAAAATGTTCTTGAATCGTTATTGTTAAATATTTTTTTCCTAGCGAAAACTAAACACATGTTAGAAGTTGGAGAATCTTGCTAAGTATAAATTAACTAATTGAATAACTAAAGTATTACTAATATTGCCATATAGTAATTGTTAAAAATGATAAGTTTATTTTCGAATAAGACCAATTCGAACCATGATTTTTAGTTGTTCTATATACTCAGCAATGAGTTAAATTAGTGAATATCAACTTTAACGGCTATTTTGTAATAGTACGGATCTTATCTTGAATATTCTAGTAATATATATATATGAAATTTTAATAACACTACATAATAAAAGTCGTTTACTAACAAATAAAGATGTTAGGCATTCCCTTTATTAGTATAGCTGTTGTCTAACATAAAGTAACCTGTTGTTATAGACATCATGGTCTACACTAATAATATAATGCATTATAATAACCTCATTTTTTATTTTCTAATCAGACAAATATGCTAGCAAAAACTAATATCCAACATCAAGGCTCAATTAAAACATTTCTATAAACTAAAATCAATTTGTGTATTTCGTTTTAAACATAAGAAGAATTTTGTGAATATTAGATAAAAATCATTTTTTTCTAATTTTGGAATTATAGTTTTAAGACGCATGCATATAAAAAAATAAAAAAAAAGTAAGGGATATAGGTAATGGAAAATGTTACTTTGATAACTCCATAGTAAAAACACTTATTTTAAAATTTCTCCATATTTTTTATATGGATTCACATTTTAATAAAAGATTATTTTTTATTTTATTTTTGATAATTATAATATGAAACAATTCAATGTTGAATTGTTAAGATATAATTACTCACAGATTTGGCATACATGATATCAACCTTTTTTAAGTTGAAATAGTGAAAGTGTTTAATGAATATTGAAATTTGATAAGTTTCAAAGCATAAATCATCCCTGGTGAGCACTGAAAGGGGAACACATATAAGAAAATTCCATAAGACATTGTTACTTTAATGATATGCATATTGGAGCATTATATGCATAAGCTAAGAAACACCACTTATTATGAGGAGAAATGGGCTTAATCAGCATCACCCAACGTGTCTTTGTGGGTATCCACAGGGAGGAGCATTTATATTATATTAAGGACATCTTCAACTAGTTTTTGACCAGTTTCAATTCAATGGAAATGAGTTTGTTTTCGTTTATGGTTAGTTCTATCTTCTCATATATTGTATCTTCTTGAGCAAAATGAAGAAGAAACTAACCAACCTAAATTTTCTCGTACGGCTTTTTGGCCTCAATCAATTCTTCAACAGTTTAATATATGCGTATGAAACTTGTCAGAGGCTACTCCTTTCTGGCTGATCATGAGGTTGGTCCTCAACCCATCAACTTGCTTTAGTTAAATGTTTAATTAAACCAAAAGTTAATTAAACAAAGCAAGGTGTCTTAATTCTATTTAGCCGCCGTTTTACCATTCCAATTTAAAGTTACTTTATCCTTTGTGGGTGCAATTCTAACATATAACAATATATTGAATATCCAAAAACCTAATTGACACCTACTCTTATATACATATTATAATATCCTAGAAAATGTGTGGAAAATGACAAGTCTTAATCGAGTGTTTAGATAAATAAAATGTCCAAACATCATTATTCCCACATAAAGTATTGACAAAAAAACTCATTACATATGTTTATTAGAGATAGAGGTGAACAATATATAATGAAAATCATTCCTCAATTCTTGCTTAGAAAAACATTTTTTAACTAACAACCTAATTTTTCATAGAGAATAAATTAATATATTTAATTCCAATGAGTGTAAACTCATAAAGTGTTTGAATATCCTTTTTGGAATTTTTTTTCATAGAGAATAGACCGGTGAGATTTAACACTGATAATGAGAATAAACTAATGCAAGAGATCATGGACAACACAGTTAATATTTATAAGTTATTTATAAGTCTTTTTATTCTTATGTTATTTAACTTTTTTTATTTTTATTCATATGAAACTTTCAACTCATATTTAGATTTTTAACAAGTATGAAATAAAATACCATAGAATATTGTCGAAACAAAATACATATATACTTTTGTTCGAAAATGTCGTTTAAAATAATTCTAGTTATCTAATAACTTTTTAATCTTCTATCTCTTTCAGAATATAAAAGAGGTGAATGACACGTTAACTGAATAAGTGTCAAATTAAATTTAGCATCGCTTATGAACAACCTAAAATCACTGATTTAAACTTTGTTCACCATTTTTTTTCGTTTGTAAACTTGTTTTGAAAAATATCTTATTTGGGTTTTAAAACGAAAAATAAGGTCAAATTTAATGAAAATATAAACATTAGGTTGAAAATGTTAATTATACTAAATTTTACTCACAGATATGAATCTTGTAAATGGCAATTAACGCATATGCTAAACAAATTAAAATTGTTTTATAAAAAACTGCATTGATGTAACCGTGCACCGACTTGTGGAACCAAATTCTATTTTACTCAGTACTAAGAATGAAGAGCACTTGTAGTGAATAATACGTGAATTGGTAACCGGGGATTTTATTCGTACAAGCACACAGATTTTACATGTACTTCCAATTGAACTAATTAGCTAGTAACCAGCATTTCTTGCTAACATTATCACACGTTCCTCATCTTAAAACACATTTTCTTCTCAAACTCCAATTTATTTCATTAGTTTCTGCATGCTCAAAACATCCCCCATACACCATAGTTGCAGGTTATCATCACTTATGCTGCTCTCGTTGTACCTTTTCTTGAGTTGCCCTTGGTTGGAATTATACGAATTCTCTTTGCCACACGTACAAAATCCCTAATTAATAATATATGCAAAATAAGTCACTGCAAATATATCAGAAATAATTATAAGAAAGGATGATTTTATATACTTTTGTGATGTTTTCCAGCAATCTGCATAATTTTTATTGTAAATATCTATGAAAACTGAGATAAAATTATAATTCTAACATGTACACAACATAATCAACATCATCTAAGAAACTCTAAAAAGAAATGTTCGTTTTCCTATGTGGCCTGCATAGTATTAATAACGATGAAAGGTGTTAGTAAATGAGAAACATAAAAGCTCATAACTAAGGAAGTGAAGTAAGTACTAGAGTAGCAACATTAATAATTATTGAACGTTAGAGCGGTGCTTACTTCCAGCTAAGGTCACCGGCTAGAAGAAGATCGTTCTCCATGTCTTCATAGGCAATAAGGTGGCCAGGAATGGCATTGGAAAGGTCAAGATCATCACTGTCTCGAGCGTCTTCCACAAACATTTGGCGTAGGGATTTGGCCAGGCTTTGGTAGCTACCATGGTTATGGAGGCTGATGCGCTGGCAGATGGAACGACCCTCTAGCACAACTGTCACAGCGGGAACCACAGTGGAGACAAGATCATCGTCCTCAAGCCCAGGGAAGCCTTGGAACTTGTTGTTAGAATTGGTGGTGGTGGTGGTGGTGGTGGTGTTACCAACATAGGAAGCCAAAGAAGAGGAAGTTGAAGGTGCACCCGCGATCTGTCTTCTCTCTTGCCATCTCTGTTTCAACAAGTCTTGTCTTTGGGGGTCAAAACTGTTCATTGGATCAAAAACTGATTTTCTTCCGTTGAGAACAAGAAAAGATAAAGTTTATGAAAGAAAAAAGATGCTACTTCTGTATATTATTTGTATAATCGAGACGACTGCAAATGGTTGGGTGTTAATGCAGCATGGGAGGGAGAAATGAAGGCCTTAAAATCTAGAGTAAGTTGAATGGAGTTTGGTAAAAGTTCAGATCATAAAGAGGAGGTGATCAAATCTGAGAGCTTGTGGGGTTCCTGGGGCACTATCTTTGATGGTGCATGTATTTGATTAAGTGTTGTTGAAAAATGAAATACACATAGAGATCCAAGAGAGAGAGAGAGCACAAATGTCGGGAGAGGTCAGATAGGTGTCTAGAACCCACCCCAGCCTCGTGGCTTAGTTTTCCTTTTTCAAGACCATTTATTGGACTCCCCTAACTCTTAATTTCTTCCTGTCAAAATATCTCAGTCACTTTTCATCTCTGTTCCTTAAATTCACTCTATGTCTCTATCTTCCACCACCACACTTCTTGCTTTTCATTTTCCCACTTAATTAAAAATTTCTTTTTTCTTTTCTTTCACAAGTCAGGAGAGAGAACTAAGTTAGGCAAACGAGTGGTAGGAAAAGTACAAGATTGAAAAAAGGGTGGGGATGTTTGCTTGTGATTGCAAAAGATGGTGCTACCATAGATTATTAAGTTCATTTCAACTATATTTTATTGTATACATTTGAGGAGTACTAAAATATTAGAGTGTTGCATATGTTTATGGTAGATCTTGTTGTCAATATCAATTACAATAATGCAATTTTTATGGGGATGGCCACAAACAATTAATTTTATGGGTCGACAAAAAGCAAACTTAGCTATGCACACGAGATTACCCTAAAGAAAGGTTAAAAAAACAATCTTGAAAGTTGCAGTGTGCATGAGCAGTGGAGACGACCGCGCTGCGGTCGCCGAAAGGTTTGCTACATTGAAGAACCCAAGTTTTGAGTTTAATTTGCTCCATCACTGAAACCTTTCGGATCAGAACTAGAATCAGTATATAATCTCTTTCAATGCATATATGTTGCACGAAAAATAATGAAATGGCCGAATTTATTTTCTAAAGTACTATATATAATTCACTTTTAGTTACAGAACTTGTCACCCTATTACTTCATTAAATACATCGACTTATATAACTCTTTACCAACTAATCTAACTTTTACAGTCATATAATCATAAAATAATATTGTTGCACACTGTGTTATGTAATTAATTATAATTATTTAATTGAGATTGCAATATATTGCATTGGTGTCATTATTCTTTTTCCAAAAGTCAGTTTCTTCTTAACTGGTTCACAATGTGAGCATGGCTTGATGAGAACACAGTTGGATTTAAAACTGAAAATGGGCAGGACCAAGTTCCAAGGATAAGTATGATTTTTTTGACCTTAATTACATTTAAGTGTTAAAATGAAAAGTCTGATTTCATTGACTATTATTTTAGCCAAACAGAAGCTGGAAGACTTGCCTTCAAACTTCAACGTTAAGCATATAGCTAGCAAAGTTTGGCATGGATTTATGAAAACAATTCGCTAAATAGCTGCAATTCAGCATAAAATCTCATCTCTTTTTATTCTTTTAATTATTGTAGGTTGCATGGTTAACTCACTGGCTCTCACATGTAGCATGTCCCAATGAAAGAGAAAACATCAAACAGTAATCATCTCTGTAATGCTAGGATTATATTGATATTTTCCACATTGTAGTAGGCATTTCAAAATTTGTTGCCGGGTGACACGGTTTACGTAGATCACAATGGCACCAAAAACACCAAGGAGCCCAAGTTTCGATTTTCAGGCGACAATTGGCTTTATCAACAACGCAAGCAACCTCTTGTGCTGCAACTTGGGATCATAAATTCCTAACTTTGGGATTCTATGCTAAGCGGAGTTTATGTCATTTGTGTCTGCAGAGACACTAGAATGGTTGCATTAATATTAGGGTTGTGTAAGACCCAACACATTGGGAATACAGTTTGTAAAAGCATTTTTTTTATTGCAATTCTACAGTGCACAGGAAGAATTTTTTATTCGATCTTATGAGTTGAACACTGCTACAAACTCAGCTAAGAATAATATTCAGGCGAAATAGAATATTCAAACAATAATAGAAAAGAAATTAAAGTTCACACACACAGAACATAGTCAAACATACATTCAACAAGCTACTCGTGTCAGTATCATACAAAATGAGATAATGAATATTATTTTAGTGGTCAAATTAAAAAATATATACATAGAGTTAATAAGTATTTCCTTATCCATTTATAGTATAAAATACAATTTTTCTTAAAAAAAAATATAAACTATGTATTTTTAATTATTTCACTATAAGAAAATCATTAAATATAAACTAATTTTAGATACAAAAAATAATTAGTTGCTATAATAACTAAATTAGAGACCATTTTGAAGACTACAAATATTTTTGATTTTTAAATTAATTTTTATTATTGTTAAATGGTTTCTAAATTGAAATCTAATTAGCTACTAAGTTAGATATCAATTTAGAAACCATTTAACAATAATAAAAACTAATTTAAAAATCAAAAATATTTTTAGTCTAAAAAATATCTTTAATTTAATTATTATAGTAATTAATTATTTTTAACATTTAAAATTGATTTCTAATCAATGATTTCTTGTAGTGTTTGTATATCTAAAATAGGTTTTTATATTTTATACATAGTTAATGGAAGAATATTTCATTTCATCTTCAATATTTTTTATAAAATATAAATTTGTGTTAACTTTTATATTTTTATTAATTTGATATATATGTGCAAAATTTTATATAATTTTTAAAATATTTGAAAAATTATGAAATCACACTAGCATAAAACTAAATATTTATGAAAATTGTAATAAATTTTTTTATCAACAATAATAATAAATAAAATAAAATATTATGTATGTTTCAACTCATACAAAAGAACAAAAATATGTGCATGTTATTTAAGTCCAACGCATAATGACCAAGAGTTGGATTGTATACATATTAAAAAAAATCATCCAATTATAAAAAAAGTTATTCAGATTTTATTTAAATATATTTTTCGACTTTCTGGGTACTTATAGTAAGGAAACTATTGTAATGAGATTTTTATAGTTTTTTTACATAATAAATGAATTTTCAGTATGGAGTAAAATGTTAAATATTCCATGTTCACTCCGTGCTAATGTGAATGTTATAATATTATAATATAGTTTACGTTTAAAATTTGTTTGTTACCAAAACAATATGTTTCAATTTTTTAGACTCAAACATTAAACTATTTTTTATTTTTATAGTTATTTACATATTGATTATTGATTCTATATAGATGACGATTTTGGATTTTACATATTGATTATTGATTCTAGATGACTTTGGATTTTAAATATTGATTATTGATTTTGGGTTTTAATTATGCAAAGTATATGTGGGTTCAAAAATGTTGTTGAACTATTTCTTTGAAATTGTGAATCTTATGTTTGGTGTGGAAAATAAATCCTAATTAATTAAGGTATGATTAATTTGTTTAATATATAATTAAATGCAAGTTAAAGACCGTAATAAAAAAATAATAACAAAAGGTTGTAGATGTGAGAGGACAAATTTTAATATAATTACTGTGACATGTAACTTTCAGTAGTTATTCTAATTATAACTATCATTAAAAACTGACCAAAAATTAAGAAAAAAAAAACTAGAATACATTATAGTGTGTCTTACATTCTCAGCCATACCAAATTCTCTTTCTTTTAATGATCCGCATTAATATGGTTTTATCACTATTATTGAATGACTATTAACAGTTATTAGAAGCCTCTATATCAATTAATTGATACACATAATATAGAATTTAAAACATTTAACTATTTTTTACTAAATAACATCGTTATAAACAAATAATTTGAATAGAATTATATATATATATATATATATATATATAAAACTAAACATGTGTCTAATTCATTTAATTAACCTGGTTAAGTGAGGATAATATTTTTTATATTTCTCACAAGCTATATTATTGAATATTTTGATTTTGTTTGTTTCAGTTTAAATTTATTATTTGTTCATCTTAATTGACAAAGTTAGAAATTAGTTTTAATGTACTGTATTAAAAAATTATATTATTTTTAAAAAATAATGTAAGATAAAACTTTTAATATAATTTTCCGTAAAATTCAAATAGATAATCATTCATTTTGATTCTGCGATTAAAAAGTAATTGTGATACATTTCAATAAATTGAAGTTGACTTGTTTAACAAAGTAATATACTTTGATAAAGTTCTATTTCAAGAGAAGGGAATACCACACCGATTAGTTACCAATTGGGCCTGGACATATCTTTCTAGAACTGTTTCCAATAAATTATCTGCAAATCTTTTGGGCTTTAAAGATATCATAGTAAGGATACTGTTATTCTCACGCTCCTTTTTTTAATTCCATACCCTGACCTTTTTATTTGTTTTTGACCAAAATTTCCTTTACTTTGTTGTGTACAATGACGAAAATGAAATTTGTTTCTGTTGTGTCATGTATGGTATTTGGAGTGTAAAAGTGTAACACGAAATCATTCTTCCATTTCGTTATTTTTTTTATACAAAACAAAAATTTGTTCTGTCCAATCAGTAACAAGTAGAAAAGATACAATGAAAAGGCATAATTAAAGGTCAGAATGGATCTGTGGACTAGAACAAACCAAAATGTAAAGGTATAACGGATACCAGAGCAATTCTTGTACAACAAATTATCGCTGCACCACTTAGTCTTCCCCTTGCACATTCATATTTTTCTTAATTACAACAACACCCTTATGAACATGGTGGAGAGAGTGGTGATTTTCATTTTCAAGTGATGGTTGTTTGTGATATTGGTTGATAGTTGAGATAAGTTTTATGGTGTTTTTATTATGGAAAATATCGGATACAACAAATCTTCTCGTTAATCTTCTAAAAAACATTCAAATAATGAAATAGGTATCTCAAACATTGTAGTGGGAAAAGAGTGGAAGTATTGCGGTTAGAAATAATGTATGCAACTGAAATTGAGAATGGAGTGTGAGGGTACAATTGAAGTTATTTAAAATTGTGAGGTTATATTTCATTTAAGATTATTTAAAAGTTTTAAAATTGTTAACACTAACTTTTCACAGTAAATAAATATGAAGGCGCAAGGGAATGTATGGAAGTAGATGGAAAATTTGTTTTCTTCTACCTTCATAGTTTATTCATGCACCTCCTCCATAGAATAAGCAAAGTGATAATTTTACCTTTCTTTTCATCTTTTCCATTAAGCACCCATCTTCCCCCTTCTCAACCTCACTTCCAACGCCACCAACTCCCCACCTCCATTCTTTCCCCTTGTACTTCCATAATCTTTTTTAATTCCAACAATATCCTTATGAGTATTGTGAAGAGTGTGCACCTTCTTCATTTTCAAGAGGTGGTGGTTGATGGTTGAAGTAAATTTTGTGGTGTTTTTACCAGTGGTGATTTAGTTTCTTATATTTTTTTCATTATTTTGGAAACTACAAAACAAAAACTCAGTGAGGTGCAATAATAAAGTACAAAACTAAAAAAAAACAAAAAACTTCACGCACGCTTTAAATGATGAAACAACTCTCTTAAACAATATGGTTAGAGAACAATGAAAGTGTTGGATTGAAAGGGAGGTATAAGTGCAAATGAGTTTATTCAAAAAAGTGATATTATGCTTCATAAAGTTATTTAAATATTTTTAAAAAGTTAAAAAAAAATGACTTTTCACAATTAATGAGTTGAAAGAAAAATGTATGGAGGTGCAGGAAGAATTTGCTTTAATCATATTCATTTTGGGTTTCCATTATGAGAGCCCAATGAAAACTTGATTTGTCCATTTGAAGGAGGCCCGTTTCTCCAGCTGTAGGCATAATGGTGGCCGAATAGGAGAAAAGGCAAAGGAAAAAATAATGTTTGATGAAGACAAGAGTGACTCTGAGATGGAGGGAAAAAGAGGGTTAAAAAAGGAGAGGGGAGAAGGTGGCGAAAAAGGTAAAATAGGAAATGCAAAGAAGAAAATTATTAGAGTTTGTTGTGTGTTTGAGATAGGTGAGAATTCTATATTATTTCAACAAACAAATTATATATATAATCGATTATAAATTTTAGAATTATTTTTTCAAAAGTATTTTTAAGATGATTAAATTTATTTGGATGAAAAAGAAATCTTCTTTTACACAAAAAGTGTGAATGAACTGTAAAAAGTTGTTAAAAAATATTTATTAAGTTGTAAATTTACAGATTCAAGAAAAACAACTTTTTTTTATTATTGCAAACATAAAACTTATTTTACAAACACAAATCTTAAAATATAAGTTCTACATGATCTAATATGAGAAAAAAAAAAGTGGCAATAAAAACTAAGCCCAGTGGGCTGTTCAAAAAGGCCTGAATCCCAAATTCCTTTTATTTTGATGGCTCGGGTTTCAAAACCCTAATTACTAGTTTGTGCCCTTGTAGCTTCACAGTACCAGGTTTCAGCGATTGCGATCTTGAAGAGCACAGCATAACGTTCTACTATGGCTGTGAGTGCCTTCTTTTTGCTCCCATTCTCGCTCATCATCTTCCATGCATTTCATTCACATAACCCACATCTCCATAACTGAGCGATTTCAATTTTCCATGCGCTTCTGGCTCTGGCCAATGTTTTTTGGGTATAGAAGATCACAGCGTGTGATTGATTGTGCCTTATTTTCTAAGGTTTTTAAGTTTCTTTTTTACCCCGTGTTTCGCAGACTATACCAGTTAATCCCAAGCCTTTCTTGAATAATTTGACCGGGAAGCCTGTAATTGTGAAACTCAAGTGGGGAATGGAGTACAAAGGTATGATGCTTTGTATGGATAACTTTCTCTATTGTTATTTCATTGCTAAGCGCGTCGTTTCAGTGTTTATTCCTAAGGTGGTCAAACACTGCATGGATTTCATTGTGTTTATCATGTCTTCACTGTTTTTCTTTCAGGGTATTTGGTTTCTGTTGATTCGTATATGAACTTGCAGGTAATATATTGAAGTTAATTTCTGAGGTGTTTGTTCCCGTATAATAATTATATTTTCAGCTTCTTGGCTGAGTTGATTTTTTTTTTTTAATTTTTTATTATCTGTCTCTGTAGCTGGCAAACACTGAGGAATACATTGAGGGACAGTTTACTGGAAATTTGGGAGAAATTTTAATCAGGTAAATTCCATATGAACTATTGTTCATGTTTAGTGGTTTTTGTGTTTTGCTATTACATATGTTCAAATCTCATCCATGCTTTTAAAACCGCTAATGTTGTGTTTGAGAAACCCTTGAACTGAACTTAACGCACATTTTTTAATCCATTGACGTTTCTGCTTCTTCATTTGGTGCCTTGGAAAGTGCAAATGGAGCTTTTGTGGCTAAGAAACAATAATTAAAAACTCTAAATTAATAAAAAAAATTAGAACCGATCAAGCCATTAATAGAAGGCCTTAAAATAAAACCACTTTTTTTTCAGTTCAAATTAGTTTTAGGTTTTCCATTTAGCTACCCTAAATAAATTATTGTGACTATCGGATTTAGTTAATAAAAATGACTAAAGAAATGATTTCCTTTCATTACTACTAAAGATGCTTGAAGCCTTTATGTTGTGTAGGTTCTAGATTATTTAAAATCTCATCCTTGACCAAATAAGCAAGCTCAGGTTTGTATAAACAATTGTTTTCGTATATTTAAGTGGAATAGAAAATGAACTAGTAACTAAAGGAGCAATTCTTTAAAAAAAATGTGCTGAACAATTAGATCAAACGGTAAAAATCATTCAAGAGATAGTGTGCTATTTGAAAAGTGTTCATTTAAAGTATCATTAGGGAAACAAAAACTTCAAGAAAATGAATCATTCTATCCAATAAATATTGCTTTTAAATCGGATTGGGTTGGAGTTGAGTTTGACATTCTATTTGATCGGTTTCAAACATGTAGTTTGTTTTTGTGTTCAGATTGAATGGATTTCCATGTAGAACATTTATTCCAACTGAATCAGAAACACCCCTTGCTGACACAAATAAATTCTCATGGATTTAACTGTGTTTTGAAATTGTTTAATTTTTGGAACTAGACTTCTCTTCCTCTCCATTGAAACATTTTTGTAGCTAGAAAATAACATGATATATGGTGTTTGAATTATGTTGCTTAAGCGGACAAAGGTGATATGAACCTAGACCTTTTTAATTTTTCAAAAGTAAAAGCTACTTTATGTTACTCCATCAAAATATCGTTGCCAGTGTTGTCATCCTTGTCCTGTATTTGCGTCCTGTTGCATATTAATTTTTTGGCTTTATTAAATTTTAGGTATCTCATAAATTTTGGTATTTTCAATTGAGTTCCTGTTGCAAACTTTCTTTGTATTGAATGTCCAAGATAATTTTTATGTTTGTGAGTACTTTGATTTTGTTGTCAACTGAATGAAATAACTATTACTTTCGTTTTCCCGTCCTCAATTCAACAATCAAGTTGTTTATTCCGTTTCTATCCTGCTGCTCAATTTACTCCTAGAACAAATTGACCGGTAAGTTGGAGGAGATTGGAAGTAAAAGTGTAGTTGATTGATGAGTTTGAGACGGAAAGAGGAAGTGGTGAGGCCATCCATTCAAATAGTAGGTTACTTAGATAAGAATAAAAAATATTTTGAGCAATAAAACGAATTTTTTTAATAGGGACTCAATTAAACATACCAAAATTTACAAAGAAGTTAAAATTTAATTTAGCCTAATTTATTTTAAGAAAAAGCAGCTACAATCTGTGTTTTTTGAACAGAATCAACATAACAGTGTTCCACAGAAAAGTACAAGATTATTTCACTTGGTCACTCTATGCTCCTTTGAGTGTGTCATTCTTAGTACATTGGCTGATTTTATTTCATTGTTTGTTTCTAGATGTAACAATGTTCTTTATCTCCGAGGAGTCCCAGAGGATGAAGAAATCGAAGATGCCGCTGAAGACTAGATTGATAGAAATTACTAATTGTGATGACGAATAGAACTTCTATTGTTTACCTGCTTCTGTCTTTCGATGTATGTTTTTGTAGTTATATGTAGAGATTTGAATCAATGATGCCCTCGTGAATATTAGGGTTCCTGTCTACAAGTTGTTCACAATTCTTCAGGTTATTCTACATAAATCTGTTACTGCATCATGTTTTTCATACTACTAAAATACGAGTAAGACTGAGCTTAGATTTTATAGAATCATGCAGCTCAATATCATGGAAATGACCAATTTATTCTTATTATCGACCTTTGTTGTCAATATGGAATAAACAAAAATTTTGTTAAAAAAGGCTGAAACTTTTATTGTAACTTATGTTAGTCCAACTCTTAACTAGCATTACTCGCGAGTCAACTTGTTAATTCGTCTGAGTTTACATTTCTATATGCACTCACCAAGTTAACTCGGTAACAAACTTGTTTTTTGAGCGAATTTGGCGGAATTGGAGTAAACTTAGTGAGATTGGAGTGAACTCGTGATTCTGGTCCAATTTGGCGAGTTTAATTGAATTTTTTTTAAACCCCAAAACGGTGTCACTTTGAAGGGGGAAATTAAATGAAACATCTGACCTTAGGGTTTCATTTTCGTGCGTTTCTCTTTTTATTTTCATGCGGTTCCCTTTGTCTTCTTCTGTGAGTGTGGCGGTGCGATTGAGGGGAGTAGCGGTGCAATTGAGTGGAGCAATCCTGCAGTGGTGTTCATGCGGTGGTAGTGGTGGTTTCGTTAGTGTCGTTCTTCATACAAGGTTAGAGATGGGTGCTGTGAAATTAGGGTTGCATTGCTATGTAGTGTGATTTAGAGGATTAGGGTTTTGCTATTTTTATTGGGCTGCTGCGAAATAGAATATACGGACTTCAATTTTAATTTTTTTCTATTTAATTAAGCTGCAACTGTGATTTTTTTTTATTGAGAAAAATTACTGCAATAAGAGTTCCAACTCTAGATGCATTTGATCTTGAAAATGTGACTTTTGATGTCAATGTGAATGAAGATGAAGATGGAGATGATGATAGACATGATGAAGGAGAGGATATCATTAGAAAATTAGACATAGAAACCTAATTATTTAATTTCTATGATTTGAACAATTTAACTTTTTTAATATTTGTATGAACTTCTTTATTTGAAACTTTAAAGTTATATAATTTTCATTCAGGACTAAATGTAGTTATTTACTATTAATTTTTTTAATACGAAAATAAACTCTTACGAGTTTATGAATCTAAGTCTACGGAACTCCATGAATCTACGTAGACTCTCGAATTTGACATCCTTAGTTACATAATACACTACCAGGCACACCTATATGACTGAGACAACCCATTAAATAAAGGCCGGCTAAAAAGAAAGTGAATTATAAAATTTATGTTGGTAAAATCATGAATTCTTCACATTGAAAGATGTGTTCCAAATACTTTAGAAAGATGTGTTCCAAATACTTAACAAATACTTGATGTGATTTTGTTCTACGAAATTGTAATTTAATATTATTTTTATACCCTCTTTCATTACTAATGACTAAAAGTACCTTTCTACGACTTCAATCAGTTGCATTTTTCTCTAAAATGCAAAAATGAGCATGGTAAATGCAAAACTAATGCCAATCATTCCCATTTTCTCTTGAAAGTAAAATTGTGACTTATTGTAGAAATGTTTATTCAGAGGAAAAAATAATGAGAACTGAAAATATTGATTTACAGATAAAAATACGAACGGAAACTAAACTGGTATAAAGAAAATGAAAAATCGGATTTTGTTTTTATTGAATTAGACCAGATTCGATTTAAGAAACTGACTCCATTTGAAATCAACTTTTATATTATGACTTAAATAAATTTTAGATGAACATTTTTTGTTGAATGTGATAATTCTTTCTTAAAATTGTGTTCACATAAAAAATTTCTTTCATTATTAATAATATGATATATCATTATGCAAAAACATATTGATTGTTATAATAAAAAATATTAAATATAAAAAAATCTAAATATTTTAAAGATTAATACTACTCAATTGGGGAAAAAATTAATGGGTTACTACAAAAACTTGTCAAATATAACTTGAAAGTTTATTTATATTCATAAATCTACTGCAGTAACTTAAAAAAAAATCTTACGGTGAAACTTAACCGCTTTACTTTTGTCTAAAATTGACAAAAAAATGCTTTCATCGTAGTTTTTTATGCATTCCTCCAATTAAGCTTACACAAATCTTTGTATTAGAGGTATTTTGCTAGATTGGTTTTGATTAAAATGATAAACCGATGAAATGCTAAAGCAGTTTATAGTTTGGCTTGTTGTGGTTTCTTCATTAAAAATTCAGACTACTCTAATACAATACAATATGTTTTGTATTATAATTCGAATTTTAACAACTCCTTTGATAAAGCATCCTTCACTATATATTTGTTGAAATTTATGTTTGGACATTTTCTGCTTTCATATGAAATTTAAGTTTTAATTCTCTTATTAAGAAGTATGAGTGAAAGAAATCAGAATATTCTAATTTTGTTTGGTGATAGGTTTGAAAATAATTACGGTTCTGACCTTAAGTCTCTTGGATAGTATCATTAGAGTCAATTCTCTAATCGAGGTTTGAGGAAAAGAATTCCTCTTGGTTGAAACCTAAGGGAACAAGGATTCCGTTGAGATAACATCATAATGGTCAATTACCGCATTTGAGTTATCGTTAGTTTTTGAACTTTCAGTTCTGTCACGGTTTTATCCTTAAAAAACGTTTCGATGGGTTAAGTAAAAAAGGTATATATAAATTGTTATTGACCTCAACTCCTTAACAATGTAAGATTATTGGATTACTGAAACAATTACAACTAAAAAATATTTTGCATTATCACTTAGTTCAAAAGAACACAAATTTATACTTTAAATTTTAAAGTGATCAATACAATTTTTTACTGGATTGACAAATACTTTTATTTTATATATATGTAATAAAGCATGAATATATAAATATTAATTTTCATTCAAATAACATGTTGTATTCACGAGAGTACATAAATATTAAGTCAAATGCCATGCATTTTAGTGATTATAGAACTATCTTCAAAATGTAAACATCATGATGTATATTTGGAATTGTTAGTCTGCAAATTTTAATTTTAGGATTTATAGTTCAAATTGATAAAAAAAAAAAGGAAGTTAGTAAATAAACGATAGATGTTCATTACTTGTTTTATTTAGAATTTTATTTTCTAAAATTTAGATTTTATGAATTCTTTAAGTAAAGAGAATATTATGACTACTCTGTTTGTGTTAGATTATATTTATAGAGAGATGGAACTATATGCACCGATTAAAGTAAAGTGAATCAATCTATACCAAGATTAATTTCTTTTTCTCTCCTCTCTTGAGAAATATGTTAATAGGGGATGTTGTCAGTGTAACATTTGCTTTTGAAAACTTATCTGGATTGATTTGAGATTCTGAACGCGTTGGAAATAAGTTTTGATAGTAGACACAATTCAATCGAGGTAATGAATAGTAGAAATCATTACGAGGTATGTATATACTAGACGAGAGTTTTTGCTTGCACAAAAAGGAAAAAGGAATAGGATAAGAGGTCAAAGTGATCTTTTTTTTTTTTGTCTTATATCCTTTGTATTTATGAAGATGGTAATTTAAAAAATGAACATCTAATTATTTTTTCATAATCATAAATAACATGTGAGTTCTTGATAAATTTCAAAGAGTATTTTATGCAAAAATTAAATTAAGTCATTACTCAACAAATTTAAATTTGAATTTTTTTTTAAAGGATGAGATTAATTCAGAATTACCTTTTATATTTTTTATTTATACAAATGAGTGAAATAAATGTTCAAAACTTAGAATGACATCTTTATGATATGTTATGGCTACATGGGTGTATTAGTCCGACAAGTGGATGAAATATTTTTAATTCATTAGTAATTTGGTTGCATAGACAAAGGAGAAGTTGAAGGTGGTTCATACATCAAACATGAATAAGTAGATGTATCAACTATTGTATTGTAAAACATGTGTTGGTTACTAATAAAACATACTTAATACCTATGTGTCTTTTAGAATATGACTTATGACCATTATAATGTATGTTGTGGTTAAATGTTTTAGTTTAAATTAACTTATCCTTATTTTAACACTCAATAGACAAATTTTTTTAAGAAATGAAAGATTAAAAATTATATAAAAAATAATATACTATGATATTAACAATATAATTATACTAGCATGTACTGTTATTAACTATTAGCTATGCATGGTTTACCATGTGTAGTTTTCAAAGATGTTAGATGTATAATAAATAAAATATTAAGTGTGAATGATAATAATTTTGTCCAACTACATTATATAATATTAATAACTTTCCTCAAGAATTTGATTAGTACCCATCGCATATAACTTTAGTTTTATTAATCAAACTATTTATTTATGACTTAATTTAAATAAACATCCTCATAAAAAAAATATTAATATCAAAGTTATAATATCTAAAATAATATTTAGAGAATTAAAGGATCCAAAGAAAAACCACATTTTTAATTTTCTTTTATCATGTCAATTGAAAAGTACTAATTAAGTCTTTCATTAAACTAATAAAATTTTATATAAAAAATTATAAATTATTTATTTTAAATTTACACATAATCTCATACTAAAATATGTGAACAATTTATTTTATTATAATTGATTCACATAAGCTAAATAATAATAAAAGTTAAGAAAAAATGTAATTATATTTAAAATTTCATGCATAATGTACTAATAATATAAAATATCACATTAGATTAGTTAAAGTTGAAGAAATATGCGAGTCACATGTCTCATGAATAAACCAATTAACATAAATTAATTTGACTCATATCGGAGTATTACTTAAAATTCGAAACAAATTTAATAAAATGGGTTTGAACTAACAAGTCACATCAGTGTTAACTTAAAAATGTAATAAACTATTTATTTATTATATTATATACTTTCCCGCCAAGTGAGTTGGCGCCCAAAACCCTCTCCTATGTCATAATAAGCATTATTTGTTTATGATTTTAAAGAAACACAACAGAACTAAATCCCTATTTTTTTCTCTCTTTAATGGCTTCCGAGAAACTCACCGATTACGAGCTCAAGCGACTCGAGAACATTCGCACTTTCCATCTTTTTGGAAATCCTCAGAGTTGAAACCAAATCCTACCGCGTGAAATCGGAAAAGAAACCTAAAACTGAAACCCCGATTGTTATCCGAGTCAGAAGCTCCCTCCGAACCAGGGGTATTCCACCAGACTGCGGAGGTCTTGACGGAGATTCCGTATGCCCTACCACTCCTTCCGAAGAAAAACCACCTTGGGACGTAAGTTTGGGTCCTCTTTCCATGGCCAATTCTCGTGAAAGCGCTCACTATGATAGTTCCTTCATTGAATCGCCAATGGGTATGGCCCAAGACGACAGTGTTCAAAAAGAAAAAGTGGTGGATTCCCTTGAATTGGAATCTCTGTCTTTGGATCCCGAGAATATTGCGATCTGGACGGATTACCAATGTCACGTTTTTCCCTTCCAGTGGTGTCAGAATGCCTGCCGTGGGGAACAAGTATGGGAATATTGGGTTTTGGACGGATAATGAGGTTCATTTATACCGTCCCCATCAGGCTCCCATTTCTGGAATCTTGATTCAACCACATTGTTATTCCAAGGTACCATGATGTATTGATCTGTCTGTATTTGCAACATTTACTGTCTATTTGTCAAGTTTATTTTTTTAATTCTTGCCCGTTACTCTGTTGCCTCGAGACTCAAACTCTTTTAACTGCGTAGTGTTGGTTTAGGTAATGATGCTAGTAAAATATGCCCAGTTACCTGTACGGAAAATCCACTCTCTTGTATCATAAACAGATAAAGTATGTTAAGTTAACAGTGTTTATCTAGCATGTTTTTATTTCATATGTATACTACTTAGGGGCTTTTAGGTTGTAGGGAAAGCAGAGATGAAAATACTGCAGAATCACCTCTTACCCCTATCTCATTCTAATCACTTCATACGTTTTACATCTTGTCTTTTGCGGGATTGTCTGATGCTGTCATCTATTTTATATGCGGATATACACAAGTTGTTATGATGGAGTTCTTCGGCTAATGGATGCTGAGAAGGAAATCTTTGATCTGGTGTTTGAGAGTGATGAAAAAATGTATGCTCTTTCTCAACCAACAAATGAGACAAACTGCCTATATCTTGCCGAGGGTTCTGGAGGTTTGACTATTTGGGATAACAGGGTGGGAAAACGATTGTCGCACTGAGATTTGCATCACAGTAGGATTAACACTAGATTTCAACTGTGAAAACCCTCATATTGTAGCTACTAATCCCTCTGATGCAACTGCCTGCACATGGGATTTGAGATATATCAATAATAATAACCTCACAGCCTTAAAGACATTTACCCACAAAAATCTGTCCAATCTGCTTATTTCTCTCCTTCTGGAGGTAGCCTTGCAACTACAAGGTATGGTGTTTGTTCTGAAAATACTTTCCATTGTGCAATCTTTTGTGTTTTCAGTTCACTACTTATCTTTTATTTTTTCTTGATTGTCCAATTGTATCGAACCTGGTCTTTATGTAATTGTGATTTAGCTGGATGAGGTTAATATAATCCCTTGGTGCAGCTTGGACAACACTATTGGTATTTACAGTGGAGTTAACTACGAGGATGCGGCTCTTATTTCTCATTTCAATCAGACTGGCGGATGACTTTCTACATTCAGGTATGGTTTCTGGGGAAGTATCTGAAGGTTGACTTATTATACTTCTCATTTTCAACTAAGCAAAAAGATTTTTTCAAATCAAACCTTGGGATTTAAAAGAGCTGTTTTTTACATTTCAAATAGGCTTCAACTCTTCTCACGTAGAAAGGAATTTTTATTCCGCATGATCTGAAGCATGAATCATGTGTGTAATACGAATATGTGATGCCTCTTTAAACTTGATATACCTTATAAATAGCCCATTTATTTTGAAAAAAAGCAGCTAACTTTTGTGAGCTTGATCTTGCGGTTGCAGAGCTAAATGGGGTTGGGATGACAAATATCTCTTCATTGGAAATATGAATAGAGGGGTTGATGTGGTCTCAGCAGTTCAAAGGAAAAGAGCTATGACTTTAGAGAGCCCACACATGTGTGCCATTCCTTGCAGATTCGCTATAAACTCTTCTGAGGTTGGGATACTTGTAGGAGGTACAGTTGGAGGCCAGGTTTATGTCTGGACATCATGCTAGGATGCTCAATATGACTTCTCTTGTGTATGTTATAAAACTACTATAGCTTCTGATTCTAGATTGTTTTCATGTGCTATATTATCAGTTATCAGCTATAATTGACTAGACATGATTTCATTTAACCTGACCATTATTAGTTGTGGATTGTGTTACTTGTACACGCGATATACTTGAACTGCCCTTAGTTATGCTGTCGGGTTATAATTTAGTTTAGAGGTTAAAACATGGTTTCCAAATGTGAACTGTTTTTTCTCTCCCCATATCTCCTGCTAAATTATTTATCCTCACACTTAAGTTTCGATACAGTCTTTCAAGTCGTGACATCCAACCATCAGAAGAGCAGTATTTGTGAAGTAATATTTGTGGGGTCATAACAAGAACCCGAAGGGGAAAAAAGAAAATGAGGTGCAATTCTAGAAGCAACAAACTCCACTGGATTAAAATTTAACCAGGCAGATTTTAAGATTTACTATGGATGTCTGTTGGACTTACTGTGAAGCTTTAAATTTTATTATGTTTCCATTCACTATTTTTCATGTGCTCGATTTGGAATGTCTACAGTCTCTCTTATTGGTTAGATAGTTGGAAGGTACCCGTGTCTGTTATTGTGTGTATCTAAGCAAGGGAGATACCTTTAGGTCCTCCATCTTCTACCCAGATTGATTATAGTTTTCTTGAATTGATTGGCAGATTGATTATAGTTTTCTTGAATTGATTGGCCTTACAGGGAAGCCAACCAATGAAGTGTGGTGTAGGATGTGCAAATGGTGGGTGGAAATTCTGTGATCTGTGAAGCTAAATGTTTCTTTCACTTGTACATTGTTGTGGTTTGATTATAATCTTGGTTGTATTTTGACTGTGTATGGTTTATAAAAGGCATTGTGGGATGAGCATGGGACAAGTGCGGTTGGGCTTTACTCTTTTATTTGATGGATTGCATCTTGGTTTGAAAAGTTCTACTACTCAATTTTGATGCTCATAATCCTCTAATATAGGTCTTTGGCTCTTTTATTAGTTTTCCAAACCTTTTGATTCTTTATTCTTGATCACCAAGCAAGCATATAGGTTAAGTTGTGAACTTGTTTGGAATTGTTGCTTGTAATCTCCCGCAAGCCTATTATGAGTGATAGTAATGTCTCTTATTGTGAGTGACAACAATGTGTGAGCCTATTATGAGTGACAACAATGTGGTATAATAATGATAGAGCTCAGGACTATTCGGTTTCAATTTTTTTATTACAAAACTTTATTTTGTCTTTATTAGTTTCTTTCATTGACAAATGAATTTTGAACTTGAACTTGGTTCTTGCGAAGGAACAATGTTCTTGCTTATCCCTTGGTATTGAATTTGTGGCCTCCCTTGGTTTTGAAATTTTGAATTTACCTTAACCTTTCTATACTATGACATGTCATCTCTTTAAAAGAGATTAGTTTTCTCGAATCCCCATGATTCTTGTTGAGCTTTTACTGGAAGGCAATATATATGTGGGCAGGTTTTAGAAACAGTGAATGGAGGTCCAGTAAAACTTTAGGTTTTATTATCTTTGTGGTCATTCTTTTGGCTAAACTCGTGGAGTGGGAGTTCTTGTAGACATGCACTATATGAGTATGAGAGGCTTTGACACTTGTGTTTGTGTCTTCTACTTTGATGATTTGATTATTTGATTCTACGTGTTGTAGTGACTTACTACATGTTGCACTAACTTACTATGGATGTTTGTTGGATTGTGGAGGTAATTGCGGTAGATTATTGCACTTACTGTGAAGCTTTAGGTTTTATTATGTTTCCTTTCACTATCTTATGTGCTTGATTTGAAATGGCTGTACTCTCTCTTATTGGTTGAATAGTAGGAAGCTACACGTGTCAGTCACTGTGTGTCTATGCTAGGGCGATTCTTAATTATGCTTATCCTTGATCTCATGATCTCAACTATCTTCCAAAATGAGATTGTTCTCCATAATGACAGTAATATTTAGTTCTATTTCCAATATGAGAATGAAAAACTACAGTTTTCTCTCTCAAGGCTATGAGTGACCTACTCCAAAAGGAAAGTTCCAACAGGAGAACTCTATTTACTTCTTTCAGGTTGGGGTCTCACTATTTGTGATAGGATATGGAAGCATAATGTATCTTATTGCTAACTATATTTCTCAATCTTAGTCCCTTGCTGATTTTGGTCTTTATTGTTTAATGTTTTTGGACTTGATCACCTAACATATTGGCTGAACTGTTGTTTATCTACAATAGTATTTCAAAGTGTTTTTTGTAATCTTCTTTGTGCTTTTGGTTTTGAATTGGTGGCTTCCCTTGGTTTTATGGATATGTGAATTTATCTTATTGTTTCTTTACTTTGTCATGTCTTCTTCTTAAGAAGATTAATTTTCTCAAGTCTTCTTGAGCTTTGCGATGAGTCTTCTTGAGCTTTGCCCGGAGTCTTCTTGAGCTTTGCTCGGACTCTTCTTGAGCTTTGCCACAAGTCTTCACGGGCTTTGCCCGGAGTCTTCTTGAGCTTTGCCCGGACTCTTCACGAGCTTTGCCACAAGTCTTCACGGGCTTTGCCACGAGTCTTCACGGGCTTTGCCACGAGTCTTCACGGGCTTTGCCACGAGTCTTCACGGGCTTTGCCACGAGTCTTCACGGGCTTTGCCACGAGTCTTCACGGGCTTTGCCACGAGTCTTCACGAGCTTTGCCTTGAGTCTTCTTGAGCTTTGCCTTTCTTGTTGATTTGATTATAATCTTGGTTATATTTTGATGGTGTGTGGTTCCTAAGAGGCATTATGGGATGAGCAAATTGGCTCAACTTGTTGGTTTGATTATAATCTTGGTTGTATTTTGATGGTGTGTGGTTCATAAGAGGCATTGTGGGATGAGCAAACTGGCTCAACTTGTTGGTTTGATTATAATCTTGGTTGTATTTTGATGGTATGTGGTTGTGGGATGAGCAAATTGGCTCAACTTGTTGGTTTGATTATAATCTTGGTTGTAGTTTGATGGTGTGTGGTTCATAAGAGGCATTGTGGAATGAGCAAACTGGCTCAACTTGTTGGTTTCATTATAATCTTGGTTGTATTTTGATGGTGTGTTGTTTCTAAGAGGCATTGTGGGATGAGCAAACTGGCTCAACTTGTTGGTTTGATTATAATCTTGGTTGTATTTTGATGGTTTGTGGTTCATAAGAGGCATCGTGGGATGAGCAAATTGGCTCAACTTGTTGGTTTCATTATAATCTTGGTTGTATTTTGATGGTTTGTGGTTCATAAAAGGCATTGTGGGATGAGCAAACTGGCTCAACTTGTTGGTTTCATTATAATCTTGGTTGTATTTTGATGGTGTGTGGTTTCTAAGAGGCATTGTGGGATGAGCAAACTGGCTCAACTTGTTGGTTTGATTATAATCTTGGTTGTATTTTGATGGTGTGTGGTTCATAAGAGGCATTGTGGGATGAGCAAACTGGCTCAACTTGTTGGTTTGATTATAATCTTGGTTGTATTTTGATGGTATGTGGTTGTGGGATGAGCAAATTGGCTCAACTTGTTGGTTTGATTATAATCTTGGTTGTAGTTTGATGGTGTGTGGTTCATAAGAGGCATTGTGGAATGAGCAAACTGGCTCAACTTGTTGGTTTCATTATAATCTTGGTTGTATTTTGATGGTGTGTTGTTTCTAAGAGGCATTGTGGGATGAGCAAACTGGCTCAACTTGTTGGTTTGATTATAATCTTGGTTGTATTTTGATGGTTTGTGGTTCATAAGAGGCATCGTGGGATGAGCAAATTGGCTCAACTTGTTGGTTTCATTATAATCTTGGTTGTATTTTGATGGTTTGTGGTTCATAAAAGGCATTGTGGGATGAGCAAACTGGCTCAACTTGTTGGTTTCATTATAATCTTGGTTGTATTTTGATGGTGTGTGGTTTCTAAGAGGCATTGTGGGATGAGCAAACTGGCTCAACTTGTTGGTTTGATTATAATCTTGGTTGTATTTTGATGGTTTGTGGTTCATAAGAGGCATCGTGGGATGAACAAACTGGCTCAACTTGTTGGTTTGATTATAATCTTGGTTGTATTTTGATGGTTTGTGGTTCATAAGAGGCATTGTGGGAATGAACAAACTGGCTCAACTTATTGGTTTCATTATAATCTTGGTTGTATTTTGATGGTGTGTGGTTTCTAAGAGGCATGGTGGGATGAGTAAACTGGCTCAACTTGTTGGTTTGATTATATTCTTGGTTGTATTTTGATGGTTTGTGGTTCATAAGAGGCATCGTGGGATGAACAAACTGGCTCAACTTGTTGGTTTGATTATAATCTTGGTTGTTGTTTTGACAGGGTAGGGTTTGGGCAGAGTTAGCAGAAGTCTTATGGGTTTTTTGGATTAGGAATTGTCCAACTACTAATAATTTGTGTACAAGTTTGATGTGTTTGTCAGATATTTTCTAGGGATATATATGTACATTCTAATGAAAGTGTATATATATATATATATTTATATAGTTACTAGGTTTATTTTTACATTGAATTACATAAATGTTTTATCACTATGATCATTTGATTATATCAGAATTGTAGTGGTTTTTATAAAGTTATTCTTGGTTGTTATATTGTCTTTAGTAGTTATTGTTGTTGGGAAAATAATCTAAAAATTCTTTGTATGTTGTATTTTGATGGTGTATGGTTCATAAGTAAGAAGCATTGTGGGATGAGCATGGGACAAGTGCGGTTGGGCTATACTCTTTTATTTGATGGATTGCATCTTGGTTTGAAAAGTTCTACTACTCAATTTTGATGCTCATAATCCTCTAATATAGGTCTTTGGCTCTTCTATTAGTTTTCCAAACCTTTTGATTCTTTATTCTTGATCACCAAGCAAGCATATAGGTGAAGTTGTGAACTTGTTTGGAATTGTTGCATGTAATCTCCTGCGAGCCCATTATGAGTGATAGTAATGTCTCTTATTGTGAATGACAAACAGTGTGTGAGCCTATTATGAGTGACAACAATGTGGTATAATAATGATAGAGCTCAGGACTATTTGGTTTCAATTTTTTTATTACAAAACTTTATTTTGTCTTTATTAGTTTCTTTCATTGACAAATGAATTTTGAACTTGAACTAGGTTCTTGCAAAGGAACACTGTTCTTGCCTAATTTGTGTTGCAAGATTATTGATCTTTTGCTTTGAAGTTCTAAAAATTATATTTTCCTTGCAGTATTGAAAAGATGGTTCTTGGATTCATTCCTTTCATTTTAGTAGTTGTAATTAACAAGAAGACTTCATTCCTTTGATTACAAAACTTTTTCGTTTGTCTTGTATTGTTTTCCTGCATCGATAATTGTATCTTGAACTTGTTCTCGCATAATTTGCCATTGGAATTCTTGGTTTTGTCTTTTTATTTTTAGTCTACTTGTGACTACAATTTCACGAGTCTTGGCTATGCTATTCTTATTCTGAGGGTTTATTTTTGTCTTTTCTGTTTTAAAGTGTTGTTCCTTGATTTATTTGCATGGTTCAGATCGAGAATAAATGAGATACCGATTTTCTTGTTCTCCTCTTGTGTTACATCAACCATTTTATTGCTACTTTTATTGATTTGCAACTGTTTATGATAATATTATTTCTTCAGCTTCCTCTTATTAATTTCTTTGGACTTGATCACCTATCAATAAGGATTGAATTGTTTTTGTCAGGTGTTGCATAGCATTGAGCCTGGTATGATTTTCTCTTTGTTTTTTCATTCTTGAATTTATGAATTCATCTTGTCTAGTTTCTATAACTTGTATTAAGAGTGCCTGTTATGACTTTCTCTATTGGCTTTTCTTTCTTGAATTTATGAATTCATCTTGTCTAGTTTCTATAACTTCTATTAAAAGAGACCAAAATTTTCTTTAATTCTTGGGCTATACAGCTAACACAACCAATGAATCATTTGAAGGTATTTGAGTAGTTTTGGACTTGACCATCAACCATATGGGTTGAACTGCGAACTGGTTTCTCTACTGTAATATTTGAATGTGTTTCTTGTAATCTTCCCGTGTTGTGTCGAGCCTACGAGCGAATCCCTTGCTATTGAATTTGTGGCCTCCCTTGGTTTTGAAATTTTGAATTTACCTTAACCTTTCTATACTATGTCATGTCATCTCTTTAAAAGAGATTAGTTTTCTCGAATCCCCACGATTCTTGTTGAGCTTTTATTGGAAGGCAATATATATATGGGCAGGTTTCAGAAACAGTGAATGGAGGTCTAGTAAAACTTTAGGTTTTATTATCTTTGCGGTTATTCTTTTGGCTAAACTTGTGGAGTGGGAGTTCTTGTAGACATGCACTATATGAGTATGAAAGGCTTTGACATTTGTGTTTGTGTCTTCTACTTTGATGATTTGATTATTTGATTCTACGTGTTGCAGTGACTTACTACATGTTGCACTGACTTACTATGGATGTTTGTTGGATTGTGGAGGTAATTGCGGTAGATTATTGGACTTACTGTGAAGCTTTAGGTTTTATTATGTTTCCTTTCACTATCTTATGTGCTTGATTTGAAATGGCTGTACTCTCTCTTATTGGTTGAATAGTAGGAAGCTACACGTGTCAGTCACTGTGTGTCTATGCTAGGGCGATTCTTAATTATGCTTATCCTTGATCTCATGATCTCAACTATCTTCCAAAATGAGATTGTTCTCCATAATGACAGTAATATTTAGTTCTATTTCCAATATGAGAATGAAAAACTACAGTTTTCTCTCTCAAGGCTATGAGTGACCTACTCCAAAAGGAAAGTTCCAACAGGAGAACTCTATTTACTTCTTTCAGGTTGGGGTCTCACTATTTGTGGTAGGATATGGAAGCATAATGTATCTTATTGCTAACTATATTTCTCAATCTTAGTCCCTTGCTGATTTTGGTATTTATTATTTAATGCTTTTGGACTTGATCACCTAACATATTGGCTGAATTGTTGTTTATCTACAATAGTATTTCAAAGTGTTTTATGTAATCTTCTTTGTGCTTTTAGTTTTGAATTTGTGGCTTCCCTTGGTTTTATGGATATGTGAATTTATCTTATTGTTTCTTTACTTTGGCATGTCGTCTTTTTAAGAAGATTAGTTTTCTCAAATCACCATGAGTCTTTTTGAGCTTTGTGATGAGTCTTCTTGAGCTTTGCGATGAGTCTTCTTGAGCTTTGTGATGAGTCTTCTTGAGCTTTGCCATGAGTCTTCTTGAGCTTTGCCATGAGTCTTCATGAGCTTTGCCATGAGTCTTCTTGAGCTTTGCCATGAGTCCTCTTGAGCTATGCCATGAGTCTTCTTGAGCTTTGTCTTGAGTCTTCTGGACTTTTTGCCCTGAGTCTTTTTGAGTTTTGCCCCGAGTCTTCTTGAGCTTTGCCCCGAGTCTTCTTGAGCTTTGCCCGGAGTCTCCGTGGGCTTTGCCCGGAGTTTCTGTGGGCTTTGCCACGAGTCTTCACGGGCTTTGCCACGAGTCTTCACGGGCTTTGCCACGAGTCTTCACGGGCTTTACTTTGAGTCTTCACGGGCTTTGCTCTGAGTCTTCACGAGATTTGCTCTGAGTCTTCTTGAGCTTTGCCTTGTTGATTTGATTATAATCTTGGTTATATTTTGATGGTTTGTGGTTCCTTAAGAGGCATTATGGGATGAGCAAATTGGCTCAACTTGTTGGTTTGATTATAATCTTGGTTGTATTTTGATGGTGTGTGGTTCATAAGAGGCATTGTGGGATGAGCAAACTGCCTTAACTTGTTGGTTTGATTATAATCTTAGTTGTATTTTGGTGGTGTGTGGTTCCTAAGAGGCATTGTAGGATGACCAAACTGGTTCAATTTGTTGGCTTGATTATAATCTTGGTTGTATTTTGATGGTGTGTGGTTCATAAGAGGCATTGTGGGATGAGCAAACTAGCTCAACTTGGGTTCATAAGAGGCATTGTGGGATGAGCAAATTGGCTCAACTTGTTGGTTTGATTATAATCTTGGTTGTATACTGGTGGTGTATGGTTCCTAAGAGGCATTGTGGGATGAGCAAACTGGCTCAATTTGTTGGCTTATTATAATCTTGGTTGTATTTTGATGGTGTGTGGTTCATAAGAGGCGTTGTGGGATGAGTAAACTAGCTCAACTTGTTGGTTTGATTATAATCTTGGTTGTATTTTGGTGGTGTGTGGTTCCTAAGAGGCATCGTGGGATGAGCAAACTGGCTCAATTTGTTGGTTTGATTATAACCTTGGTTGTATTTTGATGGTGTGTGGTTCATAAGAGGCATTGTGGGACGAGCAAACTGGCTCAATTTGTTGGTTTAATTATAATCTTGGTTGTTGTTTTGAGAGGGTAGGGTTTGGGCAGAGTCAGTAGAAGCATTCTGGGTTTTTGGATTAGAATGTTGGTGATGATGTGAATGATTTGTTTTAATGTTGATTGTGATTCTATTTTATAAAATATTGTTTTATGGTGATCATTATTCAATTGTTTTGTATACACTCATTTATGATATTACTGTGTGACAAATCTCAAAGGCCTTTGTTGGCTACTGATGCTTAATTCTTAAGAAAGGTTCCTGGGTTGCTCTGCAGAAAGTTCTAAACTCACTCACAAATAGTAAATGATCTATTGATGTGCTTTTGTCTTTTGTCGGATTGAAGACTGCAAAATTTTTTAGTAAATAGTAAATTTCATTTGCATGAATTCTGAGTATAATTCTCTATTTGATGATGACGAGTTTTGAACCTTTCTTTACATCTTTTCAGCTGGTGGGTTGTATATTCATTTACATGAATTCTGAGTATAATTCTTTATGTGATGATGATGAGTTTTGAACCTTTCTTTGCACCTTTTCAGCTTGTGGCTGGTTCTCTTGCATTTCTTTTTGCCTATGGATGACAACGACCAAGGGCTCAAAGTCCTTTTTGAGTTTTCCTTCTATTATTTATTTTTTGTGGTATTGATCACCGAACATAAGGATTGGTCATCTTGCATTTTTTTTGCCTATGGATGACAACGACCAAGAGCTCAAAGTCTTTTTTGAGTTTTCCTTCTATTATTTATTTTTTGTGGTATTGATCTCCGAACATAAGAATTGGTCATCGAACATAAGGATTAATCTTATGAAGTTATACTTTTATTAAGATTTCCTTCAATTTTGGACTGTACAGGGTATATCGTTTCCTTCAATTGAATTTGGTGTTTGTGTTCATTCTTCAATTTTTGGACTGTACAGGGTTTATCGTTTCCTTCAATTGAATTTGGTGTTTGTGTTCATTCCTTTTTAGCAAGTCCTGAGTCTCTGAGACTTCTTTTGGTGGTTGAGGAACTAGAGTTTAGAATGGTTGCAGATCAAGATATCCTAATTTCTCGATGAGTGTACCCTCTATTATCTAATTTCTCTATACTTGATCACTGAATATAAGGATTGAATCGTGATTTGTTCTATGCAGCAAACATAATGATTTAATTTTGATTTATTTATCTACAATGATGTTTGGATTATTTTTGCATAATATTTTCATTGAGTATGTTATGCGGCATAATAGTTGAATTGTGATTTGCTTCTCTGCAGCGTGGTAGGATGATTTTCACTTACTGTGGAACATCTCATGGAGTATGTTGGTTGGATGATTTTCGCTTACTGTACAACATCTCAGAGTATGTTGGTTAGATGATTTTTGCTTACTGTACTGTATCTCATGGAGTATGTTATCAGCGACCGTGTTTCCCTTAATTTTTTAATTTATCTAATCGTTCTCTATTACCATATATAATTTTGTTGAATTATTGTTCTTTACATGGATGCGTGTGGGGTAGGACATGGAACAATGGATATTCCTTGAACTGAGAGGCATTAGTTTTTTCTTTTGCATTTGTCTAAACTTGTTTGTTTGATTTTTGTTTTTCTTCTTAGGCATAACCAAATAAATATTGGACGGCCAATGAATGTCCAATTTTAACAGATGATCATGACAAATAGATTGAATTATGATCTTCTCTCTTGGCAGCTTTTATGATCGTGTCTCTATGCAATGTGATCTTAGGCACTTTGGTGGTCTCAGATAAATTGAAAGGAACGATTTTGGAGTCACTCCTTTCATTTTAGTAGTGGTAATTAGTAATAGCTCAGTACTATGTGGCTTCAATTTTTTTATTACAAAACTTTATTTTGTATTTATTAGTTTCCTCCATTGACAAGTGAATTTTGAACTTGGTTCTTGTAAAGCATCAATGTCCTTGCCTAATTTGTGTTTCAATATTATTGATCTTTCGTATTATTGATCTTTCGTATTGAAGTTCTGAAAATTATATTTTTTTCTTAGTGGAGCAGTATTGAAAAGATGGATCTTGAAGTTATTATTACTTTCATTTTAGTAGTCGTAATTAGCAAGAGCTTAGTATTATTTGCCTTCATTCTTTGATTACCGAACTTTTTATTTTGTTTGTTTCCTGCATCCACAAATGAATTTTGAAATTGTTCTTGCATAATTTATCATTGGGAGGAAATAAATTGATGGTGTAGATTTGGAAACAGTGGATTGGGACCATGTGGAAATTTAGGTTTTATTCTTTGTGTTTATTATTTTCTTTGCTGCTATTGTTCACGGATAAACTTGTGGACTGGGAATACTTACCTCTTTATGACAGGCACTGTAAACGTCTGTGTCAGCCATTTAATAACAGAGTCATTTAATTGCAAAGAGTTTTGTTTCCTTTCATGTTCTTTATTGTCAAAACAACCTTTGTTTCTTTCTTACTTCTCAGCTATGGTATTTTGTTTCACTGCGATCTCGGGATGTGTTATTTGGAAGTGATGTGGTTATTCATTCGAGGATTGAGTTCCATTCCCTTCTTGCATTTGTTTGTGTTCATTGCTATCAAACAACTTTCTTACTTTTAAATGTATGGAGTGTATTTTTTTAGGATGAAATTCCCTCTAATTGTTAATGTTTTATTTATTTTTTCTTTCTTTTTACTCATTTCCTATATGTTTCTCATAAGCTTGGTATCATTCCCTTCGCCTTCCATTTGTTTGCGTTCATTTCTATCAAACAACTTTCTTTTTAAAAAGTATGGAGCCTTTTTTGCTACCTTTAGATGTTGATTTGTTTGTGTTCATTCCTTTTTAGCATGTCGAGACTGCAAGAATGATTGAGGATTAAAATCAGGAAGTGTTTAGAAGCATAAGGATTGAATTTTCATTTGTTTTGTGCATTGATGTTTAGATTATGTTTCATCCTGTATCTGATTGAGCGTGATGATGTCTCTCTTTGTTTTGAATGTCTTATTGTATATATATTTCAACTTTATGAGCCGTTTTAGCCTTCCTGAATTCTTAGGGTGTACAGTACAGGACAAACATGCAACAGATGTGAGGTAGGATATCAAAATATTGGTAGGACGACATCCTTGAAACTTTAGGTTTTGGTATCCACACATATTTTTGTCTTTATCTGGGCTATTTGAATTCATTAATTCATCTTATCCTTTTTTAAATTCTTGGTCTTTATTACCCATATCTATTTGAATTAAAATATAGTTCTTAAATTTTTTATGTCTAGGTGTTGATTCGTTTGTGTTCATTCTTTTTTAGCATGTAAGACTGGTTGACAAATAAAATTTGCAAGTGTACACGAAAGACAGGCAATGAATGTGAGGTAGGATATCTAAATACTGGAAGGACATGCTTGATTCTGTAGGTTTTGTTAACCATACTCTTTGATGACAGATGTCTACTTGAGTTTGGATGTAGTTATTTATTTGATGACAGAGATCTATCATATGTAACTGTTTATCTGCTTGTGTTAGTTCCTTTTCAGCAGGGGATTCTGGTTTAGGATTAAAAAACATAAATTTGAATATTGTTCTTGTCTGATTATTGAAATATGTCAAATCTAGCTATTTGATGTTGATTCTTTTTCATCACATTAAAAGTTAATAATAATATAATACTCAGGGAAGATGTCTCCTCTTTATTTGAAACTTGTAGATGGAGCATATTTTTCAAGATTGATATGTGAGGAAGGATGTGGAAACACTTGCCAGGGGATTTGTGAAGCTTTAGGTTTTGTTACCCTTACATTTCTTATGTCTTTATTTGTGACTAACTAAACTTCTTGTTGGACTCTAAGTTTTGGTTGGATTCATTGCAAACCTTGTAGTGTGTTTGTAACTAAACAGTTCTTTTGGGTGTTTGTAACAAGCACTACCAGACTATTAGAGGTCCTGTAATTTGGGGAGGATTTGTCTGGCAGAGTTTCTAACAACTTAATATGAAGTACTGAATTAATAGTGAAAAAAAGATAAAGAAAAAATATCATGGGCATTAAAAGTTTATGTTTCTTGTCCTGTTCAGCCATGCCACTTGTCAGTGAGCTCTTCTTCTTTTTCTATTGGCCATGCATCTTTCTTTGCATTTGTTAGTCTTTTTTTAAGTTGTCCATTTCTAAGTAATTTAGGCTTCTCATACTGGATTCATAGTGAAATTTGAGCCTTTTACATGGTGCAATTGAAATTAAGGAGAGAATTATTGATCTTTAATTTTATAGTACTGAATTAATTTTGGATTTGCTTAGGTGTATCAAATTTGAAAGGTCATATTCTTAGTTATTACTTCATTTACTAAATTATCAAGAGCATTGGACAATTTGATTTTGTAGTGTTTTGTTTGCTGCATTGAGAAATGAATCCTGCTTTCTATTGTTTCTAGTAGTTTCGGGTTACATTCTGAATATGACATATGATGATCTCTTCTATCTTTCAAAATGAGAATGATCTCCAACATTAGAGTTGTATTTTGTTCTAACTCCAATGTGAGAATGAGAAAATTGAGAGTTGTATTTAGTTTTATCTCCAATTATCTCTAATATGAGAATGAGAAACAACAGAAGTTGAAATGTTTCCTTGTAATCTTACTGTGCTATGATTCAGTTCTCTCTCCATATATGAGAATAAGAAAATGAGAAAGAGAAACAACATTATTTGGAATGTTTTATCGTAATCTTCTTGCACTATGACTTGGTTCTCTCCCATTATGCAAATGAGAAACAACAGTATTTGGAAAGTTTTGTCGTAATCTTCTTGTGCAATGATTTGGTTCTCTCCCCAATATGCAATGAGAATACCAGAAACAACAGTACATGAGAGTTCTTTTTAGTTTTATCTCTAATACGAGAAAGAGAAACAACAGTATTTGGAATGTTCTCTTTGTAATCTTCCTGTGCAATGAGCAACGCCTCCCCTCAAGGCTATGGTAACGGGTGATGCCTCCCTATTCCAACATTATAGCTCTATATATTTCTTTCGGGTTGGGATCCAAATTTATGATACCATGTGGAAGCAAACACCATCTTTTTGGTGACTATATTTCTCAGCCCTTGCTGATTTTGCCATGCTGAATTTGGTTTTCTTGAATTGCCAAGCTTCTTAAGCTTTTACAGTAAGGCAATAGATAAGTGGGGGCAGGTTTTGAAAACAGTGGATGGAGATATGGTGAAACTTTAGATTTTATTATCTCTGCATTCATTATTTTCTTTGATGGCTAAACTTGTGGCTTGGGAGTTCTTGTAAACTGGCACTATGTGAGTATGAGAGGCTTTGACATTTGTGTTATTAGGCCTTCGATCCTGATTATTTAATCATTTGTTGCAGTGAAGACTTTATGGATGTCTCTTACCCGTAAGATTATTGGACTTACATTTCCATTCATTATTTTTCTTATATCCTCGATTTGGAATGGCTGTAGGCACATGTGATAGTAGTTGTGTGTCTAAGCAAGAGCGATAGTTGTCACTGAGAGGTAGTTTTTTTATGATACACAAGTACATTCAATTTTAATTGGATATCCTTTGTTAACAATCCTTTTGGAATAGGATTTGTCCAACTTGAAATATGCAAGTTCAACTTGAAACGGAAGCTCATGATAACTTAATTTTTTCTGAGGTTGCAGCTTTTATTTCTCATTCGAAGTATGTACAAGTTTGAAAAAATATCATTGTGTTGACATATGCTCGTTTTAGTTTAGCTATCTTTTCCCATATTTGTTGTTTTGACAGGTAGGTATGATGTTTTTGGATTACGAATTGTATGTATAAGTTTGAAATATGTGATGCGTTTGTCAAATGTTTTGTAGGAATATACTTGTATTTTTTACGTTTGTCAAATGTTTTGTAGGAATATACTTGTATTTTTTACATAGCTGTTTTGTAAATATGATCATTTGATTATAACATGAATCTTACAAAATTATTTATGATTGATGTATTGCCTTAAATAGTTATTGCTGTTGGAAAAATAATTTAGAAGTCCTTTTTTAGCAAATGATTCTCATTATTGTAAAAATTCTACAACATTTATTCTTTTAATTGTATAGTTATTTACAAAAAAAGGTTTTGCTTTCTACAATTAGTTTTTTATTCATTTCGATAACTAATTAAATATTTACTTTCACTAGATAGTAAACTATATGAATGATATATTTTAATGTTAGTTCATAAAATATTTGCTCTTTCTTAGAATGGCGGTTCATGGAATTGGTGGTTCTATGCAAAAAACCTCGAGTGATTTACTTAAACATCAATTTCAAGAATTCAACATGCGGATGACAGTTGCGGTTATTTGGGGAGGGAGGGTAGTGCCATCCCTTTTTTTTTATTCTTGGGGTACGAGATTAACAAGAATTGATTTCCACATTTCTATAGGGAAAATATCTGCTTCTCCAAGAACTACTTGTTGCAACTTGTGATTATACATCTTGAAGGGCATGCGTTGGAGTGGTATATTGCCTTTGTTGACACAGTATCCTACGCTGATGTCTTTGATATCCAAAGACCACCGTTCTTGAGTATCATGAGCAGTTTGCTTCCATTGTTACATGTTTGCACTAAATGAATCATACATGTTAGAGTTGTTTTTTTGAGGGTTTAAAGAAAGACATTTAGATGTTGACAAGAATATGAGGCGGCAAATACAGGTCTGTGAAGCTTTATCACAACATCTTATGTGTTTATTTGTGACTAATTATTTGATTTCAGCCTAACTTGGTGTTTGTGTTCATTCCCTTTTAGCAATTTGAGTTTCCTTTCTATTGTTTCTTTCAATGGTGTATGGTTCAATGGTGGAAATTTTGTGATTTGTGAAGCTAAATGTTTCTTTCACCTCTACATTGTTGGTATGATTATAATCTTGGTTGTATTTTGATGGTGTATGGTTCATAAGAGGCATCTTGTGGGATGAGCATGGGACAAGTGCGGTTGGCTTTTACACTTTGATTTGATGGTTTGCTCCTTGGTTTGAAAATTTTTACTACTCAATTTTGATGCTGGATAATCCTCTAATAGGTCTTTGGCTCTTTTATAGTTTTCTTTCATACCAAACATATGGGTTGAGTTGTGAACTTGTTGCATGTAATTTCTGAGCCTATTATGAGAGACAACAATGTTTTTTACTATGGGTGAAAGCAATGTCTGAGCCCATTATGAATGGCAGCAAGAAGGTCATGAGTCTTCTTATGAGTCTTCATGAGCTTTGCGACGAGTCTTCATTAGCTTTGTCACGAGTCTTCTTCAGCTTTGCCATGAGTCTTCTAGAGCTATGCCAGGAGTTTTCTGAAGCTATGCCAGGAGTCTTTTTCAACTTTGCCATGAGTCTTCTTGAGCTTTGCCATGAGTCTTCACGAGCTTTGCCATGAGTCTTCATCAGCTTTGCCATGAGTCTTCACGAGCTTTGTCATGAGTCTTTGTGAGCTTTGCCATGAGTCTTAGTGAGCTTTGCCATGAGTCTTAGTGAGCTTTGCCATGAGTCTTAGTGAGCTTTGCCATGAGTCTTCGTGAGCTTTGTCATGAGTCTTTTTGAGCTTTGTCATGAGTTTTCTTGAGCTATGCCATGAGTCTTCTTGAGCTTTGCCATGAGTCTTTTTGAGCTTTGTCCTGAGTTTTCTTTAGCTTTGTCTAAAGTCTTTTTTAGCTTTTCCATGAAGGATGTAGGGGTTAGGTTTTGGAAACAATGGATGGAGATACAGACTTTAGGTTTTATTATCTTTGCATTTATTATGTTGACAAAAAAAATCTATGCATTCATTATTTTCTTTGGTGTTATTCTTTTTGCTACTTTTGTGCAGTGGGAGTTCTTGTAATTGGGCCTTTGACTTTGATGATTTGATTATCTTCTACTTGTGTTGTAATGAACATTTACCATGGATGTTTGTTAGAAATACTGTGAAACTTTAGGTTTTATTATGTTTTCACTCACTATTTTTCTTATGTGCTCGATTTGGAATGTCTATTGTCTCTTCTATTAGTTGGATAGTTGGAAGGTATCTCATTGTGTGTATCTAAGCAAGAGCAATACGGCTAGGTCCTCCATCTTCTACCCAGATTGAGTATAGTTTTCTTGTTCATTGGCCTTACAAGAAAGCTAAGTAATGAAGTGTGGTGTAGGATGTAAAAATGGTGGGTGGAAATTTTGTGATCTGTGAAGCTAAATGTTTCATTCACCTATACATTGTTGTGTTCATTTGAATTAATCCTTGGTTTGAAAAGTTTTACTACTCAATTTTAATGTTAGATAAACCTCTAATGGGTCTTTGGCTCTTGTATAGTTATCATTCATACCAATCATATGGGTTGAGTTGTGAGCTTGTTTGGAATTGTTGCATTGCATGTAATTTATGAGTCTTCGATCTAGTGCAATTTGGTCTAGTTTGGTTTGTTCCCATTTGGTGTAATTCGGTATGGTTTAATTTGGTTTGATCTAATTAAACTATGCATGGTCTGGTCTAGTTAGGTTAGGTTCGATTCGGTATGATTTAGTCTTTAGTTTGGTCTGGTCTTGTTTAGTTTGGTTTGGTTTGGTATAGTTAGGTGCGGTTAGGTTCAATTTGGTCTAGTATGGTTCAATCATGTTCAATCTAATTCAGTCTAAATTGGTTTAAATGGTTTGGCTTGGTCTGGTCTGGTTTGGTTGCATTTCGTCGGTCTAGTCTGGTCTTGTTTAGTAGGCTGATCATATTCAATCTTAGTTTGATCTAGTCAAGTATGGTTTGGTTCACTTTGGTTAGGTCCAGTTCGGTTTGGCTTGGACTAGTTCGGTTTGATTTGGGTACAATTTGGTCTTGTTCAGTTTGGCTCTATCTATCTGATTCAATTAGATTTGGTATGGAACGATTTGGTCTGGTTCTTTTTGGTTTAGTTTGATTTGGTCTGATTCGATCTAGTTCAGTTTGGTTTGGTTTGTATTAGTTTAGTTGACTTTGATTTGGTTTGGTTCGTTTGGTTTGTCCAAGATTCCAAGATTATATGTGAAGGTCTTAGGTTGTAAAGTCACACACCTTATTTGTACAATGCACAAACATTATGTCACACATGACGAGACAATTGTTTTGAATGCAAATGCAATACATCCTCGTAATATTAAGAAATGTACCACATTTTATTTCTTTAAATGCTATACCAAAAATATAATTAATTTTTTTTATTTGAAATTTTTTATTCCTAAAAAAATTCTAGCTCAAATAAGAGAATTATTCAAAATTTGAAGATACAAAGCAAAATATTCCAACTTAACCAAAATTTTGGTTAATCAAGTTAAGAAGATCACTTACCTAATCACACCAAGATTGATGACAAAATTATTAAAAAAAATAGAGAATTTTCAAGGTAAATAAAAATTTATTTTGTTTGAAAATCTAATTGTATAAAAATAATTTCTGATTCTTTAGATATTATAGTGATCAAAATTTAAAATAGATAAAGTATGGAAAAAGTAAATTAGAAAAAAAAAAAAGAAAGTGAGAAAGGGGTTACCATGTTACAATTATTCAATAATAAAAGTGTTTATTTTCATAAATTAAATTATGTTATTTAGAAAAAATAGATATATATTTTTGTGATTACAGTACAAAGGAATTGTAATGCAGGGTGGGCTATGTGGGTTAGTTCGTAGCTTGTTACTAGAAAGTGCAGGGTAGACTTGTTAATTTAGTTCATTGATTCACTTAGGTTTGTCTTGCATAACCTGCGGTCCACGTGGGCTAATAATGGGATGGGGTAGGTTGGTCTAGTGACTTACATAAATAAAAAAATTAATCATTTTATTTCTTTTGTAAAAAAAAATCATACTCATTCATCCATTGTTAAGGTTTGACATTTATAATATTTTATATGAATCCTTCAGTCTTAATAGATGTCCATAAATAACTTAAGTATATCTTACTACGAATAGAAAGCAATTCCTTAAGCACTGTCTTTTCTTTGATATACATTCTCCTAATATCAGTCTTAACAATGTTTCTAGAAACCATAATTACATCAAGACATAAATAGTTTATCCAAGTCCTAAGTTCGGGATACTCAACATAAAACTATGTCTGATAACTAGATTTGACAACAATTCACGATGTACAACTTATCTATCTTATTTCCTTTCAACTTTCCTTGTATATCTAAAATCATTTGATCCACATCTTCAGTTTTTCTTTTATCACATTTCATAATATGACGATTTAAATAAGAAGTATCATATTTTCTTCCACCTGTTATATATATTCTATTACAACTATTGCATCTTACCCTTTCTTTTTCATCCTTACCTACCTTAATCTTAGTAAAATACCTCATACAATCAGATGTGGTAGTCTTATTCTTTTTCTTTTTGTCAACTTCAATAGATTTAAATTATTTTTCAAAATCATCTTTCTCAATTTCATTTTCACAAAGGGGTATATTAATATCCTCTTCATCCATTCCAATTTCCAAATTTCTTATAAATATTGTTCAGCGTCCTCTTTTCCTGTTTTGACACATGACCCAACCTATGATGTGATACCTTATACTTGAGAAGTTTTGTGTATCAAAAATTACCATTGTTGTTAAACTAGTTGATCTCTAATTCAACTTTAGAAAATCATGCTTTCATCTATTCATGCAAAAAGCTCAATCATTGCAATTTAGGGGTGTTGGTGACATTATTATACTAAAAAAATTCTAACATCAAAATCTTAAGAAGTCAACATACTTAAATAACTCTTGGCCTCCATGTTATTCTTCAGACGTCCAATGAAAGCATGTCATTACTTTAACTGGATCTAGTAATTCTCTAAGTTGATATTACATATACTAAAATTTGCATATTCACCGATCAAAGCTTCCACTTATACTATTTTTCTTCAAAAATGTTGTCATTACCCTTAGGTATTCCTCATGCACCTCAAAAGTAGAAGATGAATATACATCTCATCTATATAAACTATTTGTCTCCAAAGTGTAGCATAAATAGACATGTCATCTATATATAAATTACAATAAACTTTTTGGTATGAAATGTCATATTCATGAATTTCTTGAATATGTCTAAAATGCTCATCACACCAAATAGTTATATATTTATAACAATTGTATATAAATTTATAGGTTTTATTCTTTACATTTTCATTTTTCTCTTGAATTGTAGACACCCAGATCTTATATTTATCTAGAAAATGTTGATGTTTCATGCAACTTTATGTATCAAACTATTATTTCTTAACAACATCGTTTAATTTTCGACAATTTATACATAATCTAGATCCCTCAACTTTCTTCTTTGCCAACAACATTTATGCTTCTCATGGATGCATAAATTGTTTTCGCTATCCAAATCTCTAATTTACTTTTCAATTTTACGACTCAACATGAGCCATTTTATTGACTCGAAGCATGTATATAAATCTTTACATTGATGATATGTTGCTTATCTACTTTCACAATTGATTGGAACCAAATTATGAAACAATTATAACCTATAACTCACTCCACACTTGTTGTGCAACTATTCATTCCATATTCTTCTAATTTGATAATATCACCTTCTATTCATCACAAACTAAAAACATTATAATAGACATAGAGTCAATTCATCCAATAAATTATACTTAGATCCTTTAAGGTAGATATATCAAATTTACTTAAAAATGTTAAACCCAAACAAATGTTATTGTAAGACTATTAACCTAAAAGACAATTTCAAAATCTACAAACAAACATATAATACATTAAAACATATTACACTAGAATCAAACATATGTTGAATATTAAATTACACACTATATAAAAATAATTATTTATATCTTTAAATGTAACTAACTTTTAGAACTAAGATAAAAAATTATCTTGATTTAATCATGAATGTGCACCCTAACCACTTTATCAAGATTTTTTCTTTTTCTATACTTTTATCTTCATTCATTATAATATAAACACAATCTCAAAAATCGTTTTTGAACTTTCAACTAAAAACTTTTAGTTGTCTTCAAAGTAGACATAAATAAATATTTGCACATGCAAAAATAACCCACTACTAGGGATGACAAAGCAAGGTGGGTCGGCCTGCTAAGAAAGAACGCAATACGAGCAATCTATTTCAACTCGTTGATAAGGGCGTTAATGCGGGCTGGCCCACCCCGCATAGGCCTGTAAAATTTGGATTGGGTTGGTTTGCCACACATAAGGAATGCGGACTCATTTCACTGATGTGCCCCGCATAAGAAAAATATTTTTTTTCAAAAATTAAAGTTTCATTAATTATAAAAAAAAATTATTCCTACTACTAAAAAATTAAAATTTTATCTCTATTTCAATTTATTCAATTAAAATAAAAATATAAATTAAAGTATGAAGGATTGTTAGAAGGTTTGATTAAAAATAATTAAAGTTTTTCTTTGCATCTATTTTTCTTATATATGTATATAAATATATAAGAGTATATTATCAAAGTTTTGTTACAAAATATTTTAATGAAGATGACTAATTTTTTAACTACCCTATTAAAATCTCTTCTTTATATTATTTTTTTATTAACAAATTTTAAATATAAGCCTTTGCTTAAAGTGGTTCTTATTTATTTATTTTTTTATTGCTGATAAAAAAAAAACTAACTCCTTTAAATGATTAAAATAAAACATTCTTTTTTAGTACATTAAATTCAATTTTTTTAAAATAAAATAAAATAAATGTTACACTTCAACAATGGATGAATGGGTATGAGTTTTTGTTTACAAAAAAAAGTAATTATTTTTTATTTATGTGAGTCAGTAGGTCAACCCACCCCATCCGTTGTTGATCGGGACGGGTCTAAGCAGGTCAGCGGGCTAGATTAGTGAGTCTGCCCTGCGCTTTTTGGTACGCGGGCTGCAAGCCATATTGTCATCCCTGACTTGCTTAGGCCTACCTCGCATAACCCACAATCCAGGCAGGCCAAGTGCAAGACGGGGCGGCTAGCCCATAACCCACATTTTAAAAATTTAGACATTGTTTTTGCACCCTCATAATCTTTTCTTGGAGCCTCATATTCTAAAAGATTCTAAAACTATCAATTCCAAATTTTATAATCCGTAATACAAATTTGTATTATAAACTATACAATCTATAATATTTTGTACAATCTGAAACACAAATTTTAACTTTTAGATTCTATGACTCTGGAAGTCTCTAAATTTCACATTCCGAAATTAAAGATAAAACATTCAATGAAAAATGTCAAAGGATAATTAGAGTATTTTTTAAAGTATGGGGTGCAAGAAGAAAGGCATGGAGGTGCAGTAAAAACTACTTTCAATCTCTAATTCATAACACTTCACGAAACTTTATGATAGTTTTTTCATTTTTAAATGCATAAATTATTTAGGTTTCAATACTCATCAAATGTTAAATGCACTAGTCCGACTTTAGTCTTTTTTATAATAAAATTTAAATATAGTATTATTAATAATATATATATATTATTTTTTATCATTTTTTAAATTAGAATAGTAATAATATGTCTACATGTTACCTTTAGAAAATGTATATATTTAGTGAAATATTTATTAGTCAATTTATTAACATGATCAAAATTCAAATTTCATTGAAAATCAAAACATTATTATAATTTTTTTTATCCATATTTTTACATATGTCATGAGAATAATATTATGAGACTATTTACCTAATTCATCTAAATAAGAAATTAACTTAATAAATAAAACAAAAGTTTATTAAAAATTTATATTTAATTTTTTTTATTAATTAAAAAGAAATCTTATATGGGTTGATCCGTGGGTTAGCTTGCATGCGAGGCAAGCCAATAAAAGTAACACATATATTTTATGCGGGACGGACCAACCTGTCATGCATTTTATGGGCCAAATGCGAGGCGAGTGAGCTTGCATTGTCATTCCTACCCACTACCCTCAGGTTATCCTAAGGACAAACAACTCTAATACCATGAATATAACACCCCCAAAATTTACTATACACTATAGTATACACTCATTACAAAGTTTATTGTAATATAATTTTATTCCAATAAACGTATTCAAAAACTATATAAACCATATATGATGAATCTATATATCAAGGATATTTAGCCCATTCCTGCTCAAGCTAAAATATTCCCACTCAAGTAGAGAAAAACTTCTTTCTTTTCTTTTTTTTTCTTCTTGTCTCATCAATGAATTGGATTTTTTAGCGAAATTTTTTTTGCTTGAGCAAAAGTAGTGCTAAAAACAAGTTTGAGTGCATGGTTATCTTCACTTGAGCAAGAATTGGCTTGCTTGAGCAAAAATATCCAAAAATCAACTATTGCAATAATACAAATTCATTTTTGAAGTTGTGCCTCAAAACCAATTCAAACTCAAGCATTAAAAATATGTTCAACAGCACAAAACATCAAATAGAGCATCAAGTGATCACATCACTCTTTAATTTAGATTAATCATGCTAAGGTTCTACCAAAAATATAATTAATTTTTCTTATGTGAAATTTCTTATTTCAATAAAAATTCTATCTCAAGCAAAAGAATCACTCAAAATTTAAAGACCTAAAGTAAAATATTCTAACTTAATTAAATTTTAATATAAAGTTAATCAAGTTGAGGATCACTTTTCTCAACTAATTCTACCAAGATGGATGACAAAATTATAAAAAAAATATGAAAAAATAGAGAATCTTTAGGATAAAGAAGAACTTACTCTCTTTTGAAAATTTAATTGGATAAAAATAATTCCTAACTCTTTAGCTATTGTAGGGTATGATCAAAATTTGAAATAAATGAAGTATGAAAAAACTAAAAGTAGAAAGAAAGGAGTGAAGAAAAAAGAAAGAAAGTGGAAGTGAAAAAGGAGTTACCCACTTACAATTATCCTCAACAACAAAAATTATATTATTTAGAAAAAAAGATTAGGATATTTATCTTCTTTTTCATCTCTGAAGTGGAATTATCACATATGAGATCTCAAAAAACTAACCATATTTATATTTTTACCACAAAGTTATTTTATATGAGAATCTAAAACTTTAACTGGTTTCCCTTAAAAAGATACATTTTCTTTTACTACCAAATTATATTCTAAATTATAATTGAAATATGTATATATTATTGTAATACATAAAAGATATTATGAATGCTGACTAATAGAAGAGATCAAACAAGTTCTTATGTAATAGAACCTATTCTCTTAAAAATATGATAATGATCTATAATTTATGGGTCAAATTTTTATATTAAATTATTTTTTCTACACTGTGAATGATGTAACTCTAAGAAAAATGTACTAAAAAATATGAATTTAAAGGTGTTTTTATTTGATCTACATAAAATTTTTACCTACTAAAATTTTATTTCAACTTTCAGTACAATTTTGAAATTTGAATTTACAGTTGATAATAACATAAAAATTACCTTAAATTTATATACAATAAATTTATTAAATAATCGTTATTATTTTATAATAAAAATTATTTGTTTTGAAATATAAAAATATTGATTGAACTTATAATATGTACCTATTTATTTATATTAAAAGTTATTTTTCACTGTAAATTATTTTTAGAATTTATGTTATTAATTATTGGTGAGATCATAGAGTCTTTCCCTTTAAAAAAAAAAATTATTGTATATGTACTCTAGTTATCTAATGATGTAAATGAAATGTATTTATGTACTTTTTTTCTATATTTTGCAGTAAATGTTTTTATAAATATATTGTAGGTTTTTGCAATAAATAAATAAAAACGTTAAAAGCTAGTACTTGCTTTCTATTTTTCTTAAAATAAGTTTCTTAACAATATTCTTATTGTGCTAAATTGATTTACAAGCTTCTTTTTATATGATTGTTTTGAATCCAGCTGGTGCAATTTTTTTTTAACACTACAACTGTTTCCATGAATAATATTCATCATTATTTATGTGAAAAAGTTATTTTGAGACAAACATGTTATTACTCGGTGTTTTGTGTGAAAGAAGAAAATTAGAAATGTAGGTGAGTTCGTAATAAATAAGATAGATGTTTACAAAAAGTATTACGTATTGGGAATTAATCTATCTAAATCTGCACAAAAACAATTAAAATTGGTACGTCATGTTTGGTAATTCTGGTGTAATTTGCCTTTTATGAAAAATTATCAAGAACTAACATAAAAAGGGGGCGAAGAATATTTCCACAAAAACACCCTATAAATGATGGTTAGGTGAAGCAACTTCCTCAGAAGGACTTTCACGTGTGAACAAAAAGAAGCCTTAAAAAATAAAGGAATAACCCACATTTTGTGTTGTGTGGATGAACTTTTGGGCATGTGCACTCAAGTGCTACTTTGTTTGTGTTGGGTGGCCTCATGCTTCATGCTCCACAAAATTTTCTAACAACTTCCATAGCTTTTCAAACATTGCTGTCATGTCATGTTACCTCTCACTGTTAGTTAATGTTATTTTAAACTTTAAAAATAATAATTAAATAAAAAAACTTTTCAAAATATAACACTTAAAAAAGAGATTAAATGTAAAAGTTATTATTATTTTAACTAAAGAATTTATTATCTTTATTCAGAAAAGGTTTATGTGTAAACTCAGCAATAATAAAAAAAATATTTTTAATATGTTTTAAATACGTTTTTATAGTTTTTGTAAATAATGACATAAGACACATTATTCGATTTTTTTACTATAATGGTGCATTGCTGTCATACCATCTATGCATTTAACATTACTGTGTTTCTTCTATACAATATTAACAGATAAAAACTTTAGCATTGTTGAGAAGAAGAGTTGAAGTTTTTTTATCATATTGTTGGACTAAATTAAATATGGTTGATTGCCTTTGTTCCACTGCATCAACTGCCCCAATAACTGCCATCTTTTCTTTCAATCACTTTTTAGATTCATAAATTTAAATTTGAAATGTTACTTGAAAATTAAAATTCAGTGTCTTTGAAGTTTTAGACAGGACATTAGGTGCGTGAAGCCTATTTATTATGAACTGCAGCAATAAATGAAAATGAAATGAAAATGAAGAATTAACTGAAGTCCAAGCACTGACAATATGAAAAGGGTTATTTGTAGACCAACAACAACTACCAACAACCTGATTTGGTTCAAACATAATTGAATACTTTAAAACTAGAGGTTCAGTTTTTATCATGTTACCTAATACAATTTATTAAAAGAAAGAACTCATGTCGACAAAGAAATTGATTAAGAAATATTTTTAGTAAAATAAAATTTAAATATGTTTTTAATTCCTAAAATAGAGCTCTATATTTTTCGTTATTGTGAATGTAAAATATAAATTTTACTGAATATAAATTTGAAATAAATAAATATAATCTATGTTGCATGTATGAAATCTATAAGTTTTGAATATGTTAATGCTCAAATTATTAAATGATGACACATTCGCCCAAATACTGATAAAATAATGTATTATATATTTTTAAAATTTGTTATAGGTAATACAATTTCAATACTCAAAGTGTTCGAAATAATGATGATATATGTATATATAATACATGTTTGATATGTATGTGATGATGATGAATTGTACATATTAATATGGTATAACATTGTATGATGTATGATATGTATGTATATTTTGATGTAATAAGGAGTATCGTCCTTTATAAATAAAACATATATAATAATAAAGAAGTTCGATAGTTATATATGTGACAATTATATTTTATTTTAGTTAAACCTTTTTTACATATTATTTGAAGAGTTATAAATTGTAATTTACATTGTATATAAAATGATGATAATATATATATTTATTGAAATATGAGGATTAAATGAACCCTAGATTAAAAATATTTTATAATTTTAAATCTTTAGTTTTTATAACCATTATTCTTTAATTCTTATTATAACTTTAGTTAGTTTAATGCTAAATGAAAATTATTAACCAGCATAATTAAGACAATAAATAATTTTTTAAATTAAGATAATTATTTGAGATACGTAATTTAATTAAATGATATGTTTTTTATTTCATACAAATAAAGTAATTATAAATTATTTTTATCTTCTCATCCAATAATTTACATTTTTAACATTTTATTTTTATTAAATATAATTATAATTTATTTAGAAGTTTTTAATTTATCTCTTACATATTATAACTTTGAATGATTGAAAAATAATTTATTTTCTATCATATCTTAAATAAGGATTTTATCTTTAAAGACAAAAAAATAAAATATATTTATATTTTAGTAACTACTAATATATTAAATTTATACATAATATTAAAAAATAAGTATTAAAATTTTCATTTTATTCTCTATACAATTTAAAAATAATTATGAAATAATATTAAAAAAATTATTTTATTAATACTTTATAGGTAAAAGTAATTATTATTTTAAAAATCATATAAAAACTAGTCCATAATATAATAAAAAAAAACTACATTTGATTTAATTAACTGAATTATGTAGATAAAAATAGTATAATTTTTTTAATTTATATTTTAAATTTTTTGTATTAAATTTTATTTTAATTAGTAATAAGGACTAAAAAAGTACTAACAAAATATCAAAGATTTAAAATTAATAAAATATTAAAGACTAAAATGAGACAGAACAATAGGACTTAAAGAATATTTAAGTCGATTATTTAAATTAGTTTTAAATTGTCTAGAAACAGAAAAAATAAGTAATAATTATATTTATAATTTAATATAATATAAATATTATTATTAATTAGAAAAATATAAAATGTGTTTTATTATCTTTGTCTTTAGAGATAAATCTTTCTTTATGAAATTATTTCATAGCAATTCAATTCTATAACACCAAGATTAATATGTAGAAATAAATTATAAGATGTCAAAAAATAAAATTATTTCAAATAAAAACACACTATTTAAAGTAAATTATTGAATGAAAAATAAAGAAAACATATATTTAATTTATTTATTTTAAATTCTTTTTTCATTTTTTTTAATAATAGTTTTTCATGTAATGGCAGATGATTGTTGTTACTTGAGGTGTCAGCCTAACTGAGATGTCAGGTTGCTTTCATGATACTTATCATGAAAGCTTATATAAAAAAAATTATTTATTTTAAATAATAAATAAATAAGTATCTTAATTAATTTGAAATATCTTGTTATCTTAATTATATTTTAACTATTATTTTTATTTTTATTAACAATAAAATAATTTAATTAATATAAAAACTAATGAAAAAAGTTAGAAAATATTAAAAAATTTAAAATCATGAATATTTTTACAAGGAATGAAAGCATGGAGGCATATTTATCAGAATCAAAATCATATTTTAAAAAGACAATACCCATGGTTACCTCTTGTATGTCATCGATCATATTAGAAAAAGAATAAAACTGAGTAGTGAAGAATATTTTATAATATTCTTTAATGAATATAGAAAAATCACTTAACATTTTAACTTCTTTTATATGATTTATTAGAGTAAATTTTTAACATTAATCAGAAAAATTACTAAAGTAAATAATACATAGTTTTCATATTTTATTTTATATAAATAAAGTAAGAGAACATGTATCCAAACAAAAACACAATAGTAGTGAATAAAAACATTATTTTCCCTAGATTTTCGTCAGAATAAGTTAGGATTTATGTTGATGATTTATCTCTTTGATTAATATATCGAATACCTTAATCCGCTTTCATCTGGAACAATTATTACTGATAAAAATAGACACTCATACAGTAAAATGTATTTTTTTGTGATAATATATATATATATATATATATATATATATATATATATTAATGAACAGATTGGGAAATGCAAACTGTGACAGATACAATTGTCATTTGTGCTTAAGAGATTATTGCTTTTTGGGATATTTAAATCTAATAATAACACTAGCACAAAATAATTTCTTTAGCTCCAAACATTTTTATAGTTAATACGATACAATACAAGGAATCTGTGAACCTTTTTTTCAGGTTCAGCATACATTACAATAAAGCTAGAGTAAACACTTCATACACAGTCTACTATAAACACTAGATAAATTACAGGAACCAAAAAGAATCCTTTAGAAAATAAAATAAAAAAGAATGGTAGGAAATGTTGTGGTGGGAACAGGCACCCCCTTAATTTTGAGGGCACTAGTGAAAGCTGGCGCAAATAAGGCCCTTTCAAAAATATCTTCTAGCCACAAATCTATGTTTAAGCACGTTTTATTATTACTTTTGTCACTGCACGGCTTGCATTCAGATATTATCATCACCATACATCGCGCAAATACCTGCCAGTTGTTTGCAGACTCTTTACCATGCTCTCAGCCTTGGAACTATCCATAGAACCCTGATATCCAGAAACAAAAGGAACTTGATTAAACACAAACTCGGTATCTTATGAAAAATGAAAATTCTTAGTGTCTACATTCACACAAGACAAAACCCTTGTGTCCTCCCGGAAGAGACAATCTCAACAAAAAGGACATGATATCTATATGCTCTAGGTAACAAAGATACTTGGTGTTATGTCCAACCGCCACAACTCCAAATAAAAAAATTGACGCTGGTAGAAGCAGCTATTAATATAAGACACCAAATTCACAACCACCAATGCCATCAATTTAAGACAATTCAAGGCTTGTTATATTAAAAAAATATACCTGCTCTTGCAAAATTGTGTGCAGGGCGCGGTGTACATCCCTAGCCATGCCCTTCGCATCACCGCACACATATATGTAAGCTCCCTGAGAGATCATGCTCCAAATTTCGGAAGCCTGGCACATGAACGTTGATTAAGAGAAGGCATACATGCATCTTAGGTTCGTAATTAATTAATCGTACTAGAGAAAAGTACCTTCTCCATCATTTCATGTTGGACATATTTCTTGGTGGGTCCTTGTCGTGAGAAGGCAACAATGAGTTCAGAAAGTGCGCCAGTATTAATGAAGTGATTCAACTCGTCTTCATAGATGTAGTCCTTTAATAACATTATTAAAAATTATTGGTAAGCCGATCTAAATTATATTTAACTCATAAATCTGGAGGATAGATATAAGATAACTCACCATTTGACTGTTCCTGCATCCAAAGAATAAAACAGAGGGGCCAAGTTCAGCTCCTCCTTCTTTCAGAGCTAATCTTTCCTGAGGAGCAAATAAAAAACCAACTAAATAATTGGAATACATAGATGGATGGAAAAAAGAATTTGGAGATAAAATATCAAGTAGATTACATACCTGCAAGAAACCCCTGAAAGGAGCCAATCCGGTGCCAGGACCAATCATGATTATAGGCACTTTATTCTCAGCAGGTAGTCTAAAGTTGGACGTCCTAACAAAGATAGGAGCCCAACTGCAGTCCGTGCTTTTCTCCAATGGCACGGAATTCTGGACATCAAACCAAATGGTAAGTTTTGTTTTGAAATGGAGAAATAAACACTTTAGTTTAGTCACTGAAACAAATAGTTCGCCAATCTTAAATAGTTTAATCGTAATCTATGAACAAAAAATAAGTACCTTCATCCACGTAGAACACACTCCTTTGTGAATCCTTCCAGTGGGCATTTTATCACGTACTAATGCACAGGTAACATGAATTCTGGTTGGCGCCATCCTGTTAACAATTACAGCAAACAGCCAAACTGTAAGTACAAGAACATTGGCAGTTTTGAGACCAATGGCAATAGCCGCAGACTTAATGATGTCAGGGAAGTTCAGGAATAAAATGGTTGGCAAAGAAATCAGGACACCATAGACATTGCAAAATTGGTTGCTAAACTTCTTGACAGGACACCTCAGTAACTACATGCTTACACATGTACAGAGTAATGCAAAGCAATGAAAATAAATTTACCTTGGAGATGAGGAGATTGAATAAAATCTTGGCTGCAGACGAGGAGCAACTGCCGCAAAAAAGACACCAATTGGAGGTTTGGCTGATGGAAATTCAGCCATGACCTCAAGGAGACTTCTCTGGGAGGCAATCACCCACTCTGAATATTCATCCTACAAAAGCAGACAAAAGTAATATACAAATGAGAAACATGAGTAGAAATAGTTACTTTAAATCCCCATGGTAAAAAATAATAAAATATTAAACCTTTCCGGCAGCTGAGGCAAGATGCCTTAGACGATCAGCTTCAGATGGATCAGATGCATGAGCAGCTAAGGCAAGCAAGGCAGACTGGAAAATATATTCAAAGAATTATTAATTATTACATAAAGTGAATCTCTCGAGAAGATAAATAGATATGATTGAAATTAAGGGTGTATCAAACCCTAAACAAACACCTTTTTGGGTGAACTCAAAACATCTGCATATCGGGCAAGTGCAGTTCTTAGAGTACAAGGTGGGAATGCAGGTGGCAAGGAGCTTCCGCTAAGTGCTTTCCCATCTTCATCATCAGCATGGATAGAGAAATAGGTATCTGGTGACAAACCTATTAACCTTAATGCCTCTTCCACAGTTTCAGACAAATTCTCACAATAAACACCAACATGGTCCCCTGTTTCATATCTGTGAAATAAAACAGGCATAAGAACATGGAAAATGTAGGAAAATTATATAAACTAGTGTATCACGTCAGGTATATTCTCACAAGCAAATACTTACGCAACTCCAGTTCCTGAAATTTCAAATTCCAAATGAGTGCAAGATCGATCGGATGCAGGAGTGTGAAGCTCCTTACGCACAGCCACATTCGCCCTGCACATGCATAAGAATTCACGTCAGATTATAGTAAGGCATAACATAACTGATTTGCAACTGAATGACTATCCAAATGTACCTGACTGGATGTTGAGCATCCACAATGGCATGACCATTTACATTATGCCGTTTTTTTTCATCAACAGACACTTCCAATGGATCATGAATAACAACCCGGTACTCCAAAACAGCAGCAGTATAAGGAGTAGACACAGTGGTGTCATCCTCATCTCTAAGCAGTTGGTCCAATGCTGGCCACAGTTCTTCTTTCCTGCAATAGCATTCATATTTAGGGGAGGAGAAAGAGTAAAAAAATAGATTCCTGCTCCAATGTATTCATTTCAACTTAATTACTTCAATACCATGCAGTAAAGTCATCCTCAATACATTGATCATCATCTCCAAGACCCACTGACAAAAGACGCTTCCCTCCTTCAATAGCAGAAGACAGGTCAGATCATATTCATTGTGAGAAGTATATCAAAGTTGAAAAATTAAAGTGAATAACATAAATTTGACAACTACAATACGATTAAGCTAGAAATGCATGAACTTTTCTGTCTAGAGTATTTCTTTATATGAATAATGTTAAATGACAACCCAAGCAGAAATCAAATTCATTAAAAAACTACCCACTTATGTTACAACACTTCATTTAGAGCGCTAATTTAATTACCATTGAATCTGGAGAATCAGTAAAAAGGTTACTTATAAGCCAACATAGTTTAATTATTTGCGGAATTCTTATTAAGTGTAAAGATTTGGGATTGCAATTCCCTCTAATGTGAGGGTCACGTGAAGAGAAAAAAATAGAAAAAATAAAGTGTGTTAGGATTGCAAATAATTTAATTCACCTATTACGTCTGAATATCTTAAAAAATAATTCACAAGTGAGATCGTCATGTGAGATCCAGATCCAAAGAGTTGAACTAATATTCACCAAAAAATAATTCAAGGAATGACAATGCGCAATGTCCATGCATTTACAGTGTTAACTACTAGGAATTTCAACCTTTGGAAAACGAAACGAACTGTGGAAAAACGTGTGTATTTTTATAAGGAATTTTTTCCCCTATTATTTAAAACGTCGATCGCCTTCAACAGTGATAGTATAATTTTACCAATCAAATTTAAATCTGCCAATTCCCATGGAAATTCATCGAGGACTGAACGGGTTAAAGAGGAATGAAGAGTGTACCTTGCTCAGCAAACAATTCATCCACTACTATAGCCACCTGCGTTAAATCCCACAGCAACCAGCAACTCCGTGGTTAAAATCAAATTGAAAACTTAGAAGGCAAGAAGGGTGTAGGAATTGAGTGCAAACCTTGTTAAAATGCTCATACTGCCTGTTTCCGAGGCCAAACACACCATAATGAAGATTCTCAAGCCAACCTTCTCCTTTCTCACCCCCCTAATCACAGTGACACTCAAAGTCAAAACAAAATCCCACGATTTCACTCAACAATAATGCCACCGGAGCAGTATCAAACTCACCTCCGTAAACCATTTATAAAACCTTGCCGCATTATCAGTAGGCTCACCATCACCATATCTACACCAACACCACAACATATTAAATCTCAAACTATACTACACAGAAATAGATTAATAGAAACAAACCATAAACAAATAAATTATAAGAAATGGTGAAAAATACTCACGTGGCCAAAAAGAAAAGAACGTGTTTCTCCTTCTTGAGCCTTGCCTCGTACTCTTCGTCATCGGCAGCGTAATCATCCTGCTCGGAAAAATCGCCAACGCGTAAGCTTAAAACCGTGGTAACAAACAAAACGGAAATAGAAGAACAGTAACAGCTATAACGGTACCAAATCGACGACTCTGAACGTGGCTTTCTCGTATCGCGCTTTGGCCTCTTCCGCTATGGCCTGTCGTAACGCGAAATTCAATTTCGAGTGAGGTTCAGAAGAGACGGGGACGATTAATTAATTGATTAATTAATTAATTAACAAGTTTTGGGAAGAATAGATAGAGAGATTACCTTGGAGAAGCCTTCGGCGGTGCCGGTCTGAGTGCCGAAGAAGATGGTGACCTTCTTGGTGCCATCGTCGAGCTCAATCTCGGGAAGCTTCTCGACGACGCGCTTGGGAGGCTCGAGAGGCTTGGACTTGGGGGCGGCAGATCTCCGCCACACGAAGACGACGACGCAGCCGATGAGGACGGCGATGGAGGTGGTGAGGATCATGACGAACTGGCGGTTCTCGAGAAAGACGGTGGCGGCGGAGGAGTTGGAGGATGAGATGTTGGAAGGGTCGAGAGTGCCCTTGATCATGGCAGACATGAGATCCAGAGGGGAAATCTTCATGGAGCTTGAATCTTCCATGGCGATGGCTAGGGGAATGAATGTGTTGAGGTAATTGAGCGAATGAAGGAAGAAAGAGTGTGGGGAGTCTCTCGTCTCGGAAGTTGGTGCGTTGAATGCAAAGTAGTTGGGAGTTGAGAGAGAGAGACTCTGAAGAAGGATAGGCGTGGGTAAGGGGGTTATATTGTTGGGAGGGAAACAACAACAACAACAACAACGACGCCCACCAACCCAGACCGGTCAAATCCACCTACCACACCTCCCCTTAACCTTAACCCTGGTTAATCATAATGCTCTGCTTACTACTTCTATTTTTCTTTTCTCACTATTCCTTTCTTAAATTTATATTTAAATACTCTACACTATTACCAACAATAATTCACAGCAATTCGTTAATGTACGTAATTACCACTTTCTTCCATAACACTCAATCTACTTTTTTCTAATTTAATTATATAATTTATCATACCCACAAAATTTATAATAATAACAATAAATTTATACTTTCTAATATTTTTATCATTCTAATTCTTCTTACGGTTTGCTAGTATAATTCCTCTCTCTTCTCATTATATATAATATAGTCTATAAATAATTTATTTAAGAAACGTAATAAGTTTAGTCCTTTAAAAAAGTAAACATGGTTTCTAAGTTGAGTCCTGTAAATAAAAAAGAGGCAATAGTTTTTCTATCACTTTTAATGAAATTAAAGTAATAGTTAGACCTTTAACTTAAGTTATATTTTTTCTATTAATTCTAAATTAAAAAATGTAATTAGATAGCTGAATTTATAGTTTTTTTATTGGTTCTTGGTTATTTTTTTAAAATCATCAAGCCAACTTCAATAGTTGCAGCAAAAAAACTAACTTCGATGACTCAATTATAAAAAAAAAATTACAACATAAAAATGACCTTGTTATATGTTTCTTGGACCACTTGTATCCTCGAAAGAGACAATGATGTTTGAATATTGTACAACTAATACGAGAGTGACCAAAAAAAATCTTGGAATGTTTAACTGAATTGTATTTTCAAAAATTAAACTTGAAATGAAATCATGTAATATCAAATATTAACTTAATCTAAAAAGTGACTTATATCTATTTTTATAATAATTATTTTGAAAGTTTGTAACCGGATATCAAATCCATTTATTTATTTAAAAGTAAATTCTTAAGTATTTAAAAAAAAAGTTTGTTTAAGTTAAATAGTTGAATGATATTAGTTTATTAAAATAAAGTATTAAATAAAGTACTAGAACCTATTTACTATTGTAAAATTAAGATAAATAATTAAATTTAAACAGATATTAGTTGAATACGATCGAAATCAATGATATTTGCTCGTTCCTAATCTGTGTCAGAAATTTCAACGTAGATTTTATGAATTTTGGTCGTACCTAATACGACCTATATATATATATATATATATATATATATATATATATATATATATATATATATATATATATATCACTTCCCTTTTCCGTCATTTGCCGCTTACTGTTTGCTTTTTCGTCTTTTCTATGGGTTTTCATCATTGAAGAGATATCAACGTTCAAGATTCCCAACTCATCTTCATCGTCTCACTCTACGGTGAACTCCACTTTATGATTTTTAAATATTATTTCATTATAATTAGATTAAATATAAAAATTTACTGTTAAATTTAAAACATAAAACTCATTTATTTGATCAAATATAATTTTAGTAGCAACATATAGTTATGGCTAATCTTCTCTGATAATGATATAATAAAACTAAACAACGTTAATATATATTTTTAATGTGAACAAATGTTAACATGCGTTGTAAAAAAACACATGGCTCTTAAAAGTAAACTGTATCTTTTCATAATTGTTATGTAACTATATATGAAACACAAAAAATATTAAATAATTATCTTTGATTATATATTTTGATAAAAAATATCTTAAACTATTATTATATTGTAAAATAATTGGCCACATGTCTTGCGCTTGACATCTTCCCTTAGTGTTTGGCTTAAAATCTTGCCTGTTTCATCCGGTGAGAACGTGAACACGTTTTTTATTTGTGTTACCGGTAACCATGTCAACACGTGTACAGCCCCAACTACTTGGTCGACAAAAGGAAAGTTATGGGAGATTGTTAACATCAATCCCAATAATCTATTTTCTAATGAGAGCATTAAAAGCTTTTTTTTAATATAGTAAAAAAAAGTCTGAAAAATATATGATATTTATGAATATGAAAATTTGTCTTATTTATATGTTCTATTCTGGTTTATTATACGATATTTTATCAATAAAAAATGTATTCTAATAAGTTTTATACGCAAATCTTTTTCTTGAAATTAGAGAAAACTGAACTCTCTTTAATATTAAAATTTATATTTGTAAGACTGGTTAAAATATTATTTATTGATAAAAAATTATATAAACAACTTTTTATGGACAAATTTTATAAAAAAATTATTAACTACTCGTGTATTAATGATATATTTACTGAATTAAATTTTATTGATAGTTTAACATTCCTTTTAAAATGTTGTTTTTTTATAAAAAAAAATGTTATGATGGTGTAATCAAAGGTTATGTGTTAATTAAAATTAAAACATTTTAGAAAAAATAGTTAACAAATAAAGTAAAAATAGTTAATATTTATTTATATTTGACAACCTCAACAATTATTGAGAACAAGGTGATGACTTCTAATTATATTTTATTATTCTTGCATTGCTTTTCACTTTATACATACACTTTACATTCTTAGCAATTACATTCTATTGTTGGCAATATTACACGTGGATGATGTAGTTTCCTTCCTCATTCTTTATTCTTGAAAAAAAAAAAAAACTGTAATGGATGAACTTTTATTTTGCTAAGAGTTGACATGAAATGATCATGTGAGTTGCACGTGTTTTATTTAATGTTAATGTCTTAAATTGAAAGACGTGAATTTTTTTAACATATGCTAATAAAATATTAGAAATGACACACTCGTACTTTATTTTAAATGAATTATATAATGAATGATTAAAAATGTATTAAATTAAATAGACGTGTATTATTATGTTCATGAGAGGTTGTATTTATCATAACGTTACAGATTTTATGAGATTCTATATGATAAAGAAAATGAGTGAGTGGTCCTTTTCTTAAATTATTTTTTCTATATCTACCAAAACGAATCACATATATTTTCAGCAAATAAAATATACTGTGTTTTTTATGGGGCCAATGTCCAATTGAAGTGGACCATTAATGGTAGCATTTGCATAAATTTGAAGAAGATGTGTACACAGTCCAATCTCGTGCTGAAATAAAGTGCAAGCAAACAAGCAGTAAATTAAAATAAACTGTTCTTGTTATGATAGTTATGATGGATTAAGGATAATTTTTTCCAAACACACCTTAAAATGGTAAATTTTATTTAAAGAGTGGACATTTTTCTTTTATTCGTTGAGATTGGAATGTGATATAGATCTTAAAATGTAACTAATTACAGTTATTTTGTCTCTAAATGGAAATTTTGTTTTGTTTCAAAAAAAGAATAGAATGATTAAGGAGCATGAGGTGAATATCATTAAATTGTTGAAATTGAAATGTTTTTGGTTGCGTAGGGACGATGAAGTGAAATTGGTCCAGAAAAGCAGACAATGCTCAATAAATGGCGATGGCAGTGAGGCCTGAGGTTCACAAATTTGCTTTAGACATTATTATTTGAGGCACGTGTAGGTTTGCATTGTGGCCACAAATTACAACCACTTTTCTGGTCTCTATGTGCGCATATTTCCTCACAAGAAGGCAATTAACTGGAGGCATTGCCATTCGTGAATTAGAAACGGTCCAATCTACTTCATCTTCTACATTTTTTTTTTATCAGCAAATATTTCTGTTACTTCTTAAAATTAGAATATATTAAAATGCAATATCTATCTTGATTCAACCACGTACTGTTTTATTCTCATAAACTCTGTTTTCAGATACCAATGTAAAAACAATTTTGAAGTTGAGGGATGGAGTTATTGTATATTGTAATTAATTTAGTGTAGGTTGATATAATGTTTGAAGTCTGATATTTGTTTTTTGGATTAAAAAATAAAATATATTTAAAATAGTTTGAGTTTGAATATAAAATGTATGTAGATCCACTTGTTGAGTTGATTGGTGGTAAAATGTTTGAGTTATCAAGCACGTGGAATTTGGTTTTTGTGATGATGGTGAAGTTGGGCCAGCCGAGTGAGGCAGTGTGGCACAGGGTTCACAAATTTGGTTTGGACATTATCATTTCAGCCATGGCCTTGCATTCTGCCCACAAAATACAGGCACCTTACGTACTGGCTCCACTTCCAGACACTTCTTCACAAAATCACATTAAATTTGAGTATCTACATTGAAATTTGTCCCTGCATTGGTTACATCTACACTCCTCACACATGCATCTTTTTTCACATTTTCTGTAACAGATACCAATTGGTTGCCACCTATAGCTTCCCACAATAAATACAACTTAGATATTGCAATTAATAAAGAATCAAACTCTTTTAGAATTGGTTTTTGTATTCTAAGTGAGCATCACAATTTCATCTAAGTAATGATAACCCTTTTAAACCGAGTTTCAACTCATAACAAAAAAAAAATACTTTATCTAACAAATAAATATTTATTTTATTTTATTATTATTAACAATTTATTTGTTAGAGAAAATCAAAATCATATTTTATGTCTAGCACAAATGAAGACTTAGTCATGAGTTTTGTCTAAAACAAGTGGAGTAAGTTTTTCATATTCTGATTGGTGTTTAGAGCATCTGATTTACATGATGTCAGTTTCTTTTTCTAGGAGATAGGATTTTCGAGTATAAGATGTCTCTTTGCATGCTATGTAGCTACTGTTAGGAGGTTAGAAGATATCGATATTTGACATGTATTTTGTATAAGAGTTGAGGTATCTCTGAAATACCTCATATTTATTCATTTATTTTTTGTCAATCAAAACAAAATGAATAAACGTAACATCTATAAAACTTATACTTAACAAATTTTGTTATCATATTACAATTATTATTATTAGTAGTAGTATAATTATGAATAATAATAATAATAATATTAATTAAGATTTTAATTTTAGAATAAGAGTTTGCTTTAAATTTTGATTTGTAAATCAAAGAAATAGACAACAATTTTTTACCCGTTATTTTAGACCGGTATAATAGATAACATTTTTGTGTTTATTGTCTTAAACTGATAGAATAGGCAACACTCTTTGTCAATATATAAATAACACTTCTTATCATAAAATTTAGTCATAATTTTTTAACTGTTGTATTTAGATTTAGGTGACATTTATAAAAGTATTGTCTTTTACACTTTTAAGCCGCATTTATATGTGTGTAATCACTTTTAGGTTAGGCCACACATTCTAAAGATAACATTTAAAAAATTATGATATAAATAACAACTCTCTTATAAAGATAAACATATAAAGATAAACATGATACTTGATAGTACTCCAACCATACTTATAAAACATTTATTTTTTCTATCAATAATTATGTAAGTGTAATCTAAAAAATGGTATAATAATACCAACACAGACAATAATGATGTGTAAGAATATTATGTGGCACCTCACGATTATTTATCTTATTAATTGATCAATTACCATATTTATCCTATTATATTATTGGTAATTGCTTGATGGACGTAATTACCCTTACCATAAATAATTAGGGTTTCCCCTTAGGTGTATTATAAATAGAGATTACCAGACAACTAAAGAGACACTCTCATATTCTAACATCACACGGTCGAAACTATTTCTCTAAAGGGATTTTCGAGTCTCTCATCTCTTTGTTTCTCTACTCACATAATTTCATTCTAAGCGATACACCCTAAAGGGGAACCTGATCAAGATCATGTCTTCGTCCCTCAGCCATATGATCACGGGTCTACCAGGTATTATTTAATCATTATTCACGTTTCATTATATGATTAAGGAATCCTAATCCAACATTTGGTATCAGAGCAGTGTTATGTTGCTTAATCAATTCTTCTTTCGTTTCTCCCAAATTGATTTTCGATATTTTTATTTTGATATATTATTGAACCACTTATTTTCGAAAATTTTAATTTAATTGAATGTTATGTGTTCTTCATAATTTTCGTGAGTATTCCCTTATTTGGAATGGAATTAATTTTGATTCTATGTTCATCATCATTATTTGTTGTTCATATGAATTTCGAAAATTCATTATTCCCTTAATTAGGAAATTTCGAAAATAATATTTTTTCCTTAATTAAAATTTTCGAAATACAATTGATTCCCTTAATTAGGAATGAATTTGATTTGATTGTGTTTTCCTAAAAATAAATAAATAAATAAAATAAAATAAAAATTGATATCTTAGTCTCCAAGTTTTTCCTTATTTAGGATAGTATATTCTTGCCTTATTAATTTTCGGGTATTATTATTATTATTACTATTTTCGAAAATAACAGTGGTGTCAAACTTGGAAACATATCAATCTAATTAAAATTTTGAAGACCAAATCTAAAATCAAATCCATAATATTCCGCTACTCACCTTATCAGGTTTACGAGTAACATATTTACGTGTTTCCTTTTATTTATCGAATTAAATATGGTAAATCTCATGATACCGTAATTATGTTTTAAAATAAAATTAAAATTAAAATTTTTTGCTTAAACTTAATAACAGGAGTCTCCCTTCTGTCCAACGATGATGAGTTATGTCTTGTTATTTGAGTCTAATTAAGCACATTCACTTACTTGTGAGTACACTTAATTATTAAATATTCACATGACATTTGCCTAAAAACACAATTATTTCTATTCTGTCCAACGATGTTTGTTGCACTTGTGTTTTGCAAACTTAATATGTGCATAAGCTTAAATGTTCACTTCTGTCCAAAGATGATGTGTCACATTCTTATTGCACATACCTTACTTATAATTGTTCATTATGCTTAAATAATTGGTAGTTAACCAAAGTGAAAGTTGATTGTTTAAGTAGAACCTAATCTAGTCTATTATTTTGATGTTATAATAGATTTTATCACAGCTTCATTATCATAATGGTTCTTACTTATGCCTGCTTTAGATCTAAGTTTCCCTACGTCACTCTAACTTTTTCCTTAGCCTAAGTATCTTAATCCGTCGCCTAACCAGCCCCTAATATGGGAATTGAGACCTTGACTGGTGAAAATCATTGGAAAGATTCCTTGATGCTGACTCTTGGGATGCTGGATTTTGATCATGCACTAATTGAAGCTGCTCCTCTTGCCCTCACTGATAAGAGCACTCCTGAAGATAAGATGGCTTATGAGAAATGGCAAAGGAGTAACAAGATATGTCTTATGCTTATCAAGAATTCCATCAGCCCAATCATCAGAGGAGGCATTCCTGATTCACCTAACGCTAAGGCTTATCTAGCTTCCGTGGAGGAACAATTTCAAGGAACCTCTAAGGCGCATGCTAGTAATATTATCTTGAAATTGGTGACTACAAAATATGACGGGCGCACCGGCATTCGCAAGCACATCCTGATGATGAGCGACATGGCCCGTAAACTTAAGGGATTAGCCATGGAGATTAGTGAAGGTTTCCTAGTCCACTTCATTATGACTTCTCTTCCTTCTGCGTTTGAAGCCTTCAAAGTCAACTATAATACTCAGAAGGACAAATGGTCCACGAGTGAGTTGATTGCTATGACTGTTCAAGAAGAAGAGCGCCTAAAGCTGGAGAAACCAGATGTTGCTTACCTCGTGGATGTTGAATCGAAGAAGCGGAAGGGCAAATTCCATAAAAAGGAATCTAATAAGGTCCCTAAAATTGATGCAAGTGCGCCCTCCAGCTCTAACAAATCCACTAGCAAGCCCTACTGCAAGTTCTGTCGCAAGGTAGGACATAAGCAGTCTGAGTGCTCAAGCTTTAAGGAGTGGCTGGCTAAGAAAGGTAATCATCTAAATATGATAATTGAGTTCTTTAATTTAAATGTTCCAACTAATACTTGGTGGTTTGACTCTGGTTCTATGGTTCATGTGACCAATTCAATCCAGGGATTCCTTACAATCCGGAAGCTGGAAAGAAACCAAAGAACACTTAAGATGGGGAATGGACAAGAACTATTTGTCAAAGCTGTGGGAACCTTAGAATTACTTATGAAAACTGGAAAATGTATTGAACTTTATGATACCTTATATATTCCTGAGATTACTCGGAATCTTGTATCAGGACCAAAGTTAGACATTGATGGTTTTTATGTTTCCCATGGTCATGGCAAACTTACTATTTCTTTAAATTCTCAATTGTTTGGTACTGGTTTTCTGGATAACGGTCTCTATAAGTTAGAACTAGATGATAGTTTCTCCAAATCTTTGTTATCATATAATATTAATGAGAACTTAACAAAGACCAAGAGAAAACGAGACTTAGAAACTTCATCCTTATTGTGGCATCAACGTTTAGGCCACATTTCACGAGATCGCTTATCTCGACTTGTGAAGGATGAAGTCTTACCATCTCTCGATTTCACTGATTTTGGAACATGTGTCAAATGCCTCAAAGGAAAAATGGCATCCACGACTAAGAAAGGTGCCACTAGGAGTTCAAAATTATTAGAACTTATTCATACTGACATTAGTGGCCCTTACAGCATCGTTGGAATAACAGGACATAATTCATTTATCACTTTTATAGATGATTATTCTCGTTACATGTACTTGTATTTTATTAAGGAAAAATCTGAATCACTTACAACTTTTAAAGATTATAAAACTGAAGTTGAAAAACAACTTGATCTTCAAATAAAAGTTGTGCGATCAGATAGAGGAGGTGAATACTATGGTAGACATACTGATTTGGGACAAGCCCCTGGTCCATTTTATGAGTTTTGTAAAAGCCAGGGGATTGTGAACCAATACACCATGCCCGGTACTCCTCAACAAAACGGTGTTGCTGAAAGGAGAAACAAGACCCTAAAGAACATGGTGTGTAGTATGTTAGCCAACTCTAATTTGCCCTTATTCCTCTGGACCGAGGCATTAAAAGTAGCAATTCATATACTCAATAGAGTTCCTTCCAAATCTGTCCCTAAAACTCCTTATGAACTTTGGACTGGAAGGAAACCGAGTCTTAGATATATGAAAGTATGGGGTTGCCTTATTGAAGCTAAAGTTTATAACCCTTTCTTAAAGAAGCTTGACATGAAAACAGTAACTTGTCACTTCATCGGGTATCCCGATCACTCAAAGGGTTATAGATTTTATTGTCCTTCCCACATCACCTGCATTGTAGAAACCAAGCATGCTCATTTCCTAGAGGATTTCAAAATCAATGGGAGCAGTGACAATCCTTACCTGGATTTACTAGAAGTACAAGAGGCGGGGGAGAGATCTACATCGACTACTAATTTGCCTTTGTTCACTCCTCTTGTACCCACTCCGCGCGTCACTGCACCACCTACTCCATGCTCAGAACCTGATGCTACTCTGAATCCATCCGAGAATGAAGGCACCCTGAACGACAAACATTAGTACAATGCAGGACCCATTAATCAGCTCAGGAAGTCATCTAGAACTAAAACTGCTACTAATTTTGATGATTATGTAACCTACCTGACTGAAGCAGAAATGGATGTCGGAAGGTATACTGATCCTACCTCTTACAATGAAGTCATTACTAGTGATCAGTCTTCTGAATGGAATAATGCCATGCTTGATGAGCTTGACTCCATGAAGAAAAATAATGTTTGGGATCTAGTATAATTACCTGATGGAATAAAACCCGTAGGATCTAAATGGGTGTTCAAAACCAAGCTAGATCAGAATGGAAACATTGAACGCTTCAAAACAAGATTGGTTGCAAAAGGGTTCACTCAGAAAGAGGGAATTGATTATCAAGAGACCTTTTCACCTGTCTCTCGAAAAGATTCCTTAAGGATTATAATGGCCCTCGTAGCTCACTTTGATCTAGAGCTACATCAGATGGACGTCAAGACCGCTTTCCTTAACGGCGATGCATGAAGACGTGTACATGCAACAACCAGAAGGTTTTAAACCTGAAGGTCAAGAACACTTAGTCTGCAAGCTGAAGAAATCCATTTACGGGCTGAAGCAAGCATCACGGCAGTGGTACATAAAGTTTGATGAAGTCATGAAGAAACAAGGTTTCCTTAAGAATCAAGTGGATCAATGCACCTACCTCAAGATGAGTGGGAGCAACTTTACTATACTTGTCCTTTACGTAGATGACATTCTATTGACAAGTAATAGTATAGACATGTTGTATGAGTCAAAGCGCATACTTTCGCATGATTTTGACATGAAGGATCTCAGAGAGGCCGCTTATGTTATTGGCATCGAAATATACCGAGATAGAGCTAAGGGGATTTTGGGATTATCCCAAAGGGCCTACCTTGACCGTGTCCTCACTCGTTATAACATGCAGCATTGCTCTCCTTCTGTGGCTCCAGTAATTAAGGGAGATGTTTTCAGTTCTTTTCAATGTCCGAAAACAGAGGCTGAAAAAGAGCAAATGGCGATGATACCTTATGCATCTGTAGTTGGAAGCATTATGTATGCTCAAGTCTGTACTCGTCCGGATATTGCTTACATTGCTGGAATGCTAGGCCGGTATCAATCTAATCCTGGTCTAGATCACTGGAAAGCAGCTAAGAAAGTACTTCGATATCTACAAGGCACAAAAGACTATAAGTTGACCTATAAGAGAAGTGACAGTTTAGAAGTGGTGGGTTATTCTGACTCTGATTTTGCAAAATGCAAAGATGACAAGAAATCCACTTCTGGGTATATCTTTATGTTAGCAGGTGGGCCTATCTCATGGAAGAGTCATAAGCAGCAATTAACAACAACCTCAACAATGATGACAGAATATGTTGCAGTGTACAATGCAACTTGTCATGGAATGTTGTTGCAAAATCTTATCGCTGGACTCAAAGTCATTAACTCCATTTCTAGGCCATTGAAGCTTTATTGTGATAACTCAGCTGCCGTTAGTTTTTTGAACAATAACAGTTCGAGTGGCGCTGGATTATATCTTGATACAAAGTACTTGTTCGTACGTGAACGAGTTGAGGAAAATAAGCTTTGTGTTGAGTATATTAGTACTAAAAGTATGCTTGTGGATCCGATGACTAAAGGTCTCCCACCTAAAGTATTCGAAGAACATGTTTCGAAGATGGGATTATCTAAAGACCTTATTTAGCATATTTGTACTTACTTATGTTTAATAAAATTTCCTCATTTACCTTGATTTGTGTGTTCTTAAATATGTTTATGCATGCCTAAATATACATAGACACTAACTGTACAAATCAAAGTCTAAAGGGTTTACTTATCAATTGATCCTAAAATTTACTTAAGTTTTAAATTTGTATTGTAGTATGATTAATGGGGGTCTTGAGTTGAATATGGATTCAAAGACTGTATTTCTCTGCTACAATTACAATTTAGAACTAAAATGAGTATTAAAATCTGGCCAGACTTATCTAATGCTCATAATAAATAATCCTTTGGCCAAGTGGGAGAATGTAAGAATATTATGTGGCACCTCACGATTATTTATCTTATTAATTGATCAATTACCATATTTATCCTATTATATTATTGGTAATTGCTTGATGGACGTAATTACCCTTACCATAAATAATTAGGGTTTCCCCTTAGGTGTATTATAAATAGAGATTACCAGACAACTAAAGAGTGATAAATGAGTGATTTGGGTGATAATCCCTTTTTCTTGACCTGATAAATGAGTGATAAAAGAAGTGTATTTTTTTTTTCATTACAATATTAAACTATTTAATTAAATTCTAAATATTTTTCATAATTGTACGAATTCTTATAAATATTCTAAATAACAAATTGATCCTTGAATATTTTATATTAATTATAATTTTTTATTGATTAATTTGTATTATTTGCAAATTAATTGTAAGGTTTGAGTCAAACTCAACTTAATCTAACTTAACTTGGAATTAGCTTGACTCGGTCTGATCTTGCATGATTGGATTTTAATCTGACTAAATATTTTATATCTTTGACTTAATCTGACATGTGTGTAACACAATTCGACTTGACCTCTGTTTGGACTAACTCAATATGACCTCAACTCGACTTGACTTGAGCTCGATCCGACTTGAACAAGCTTGACTTGAGCTTGATCTAGTTTAACTTATCTTGACCTAGGTTATGCTTAACCTATACTAACATGGGCTCACTTGAACTTGACCTATACTAACTTATGCTCGACCATACTCAATCCCATCTTGATCAAAACCATATTCAACCCAATTAAACATGATCTAGGCCCAATCTAACCTAGGTTGATTTGGGCCTTACCTAACCCAACCTACTATGGCTTAACTCAACTCTAACTTGGGTTTGGTCAGACCCAACCTTGCATGAATCACCCAACCCAATCTTACCTTTCTTGATTAGGTCCTAACTTGATATAGGTCTGACCTAACTCAATTTGGCATAGGCTTAAATCAACCTTGATCCAACTTGACTAGGTTGATCCAACCCAACTTAGCTTGGTTTAACTTAATTTGACTTGATTCTAACTCAATCTTATCCAACATGGATCTAACCTAGTCTAGACATGTCTGAGCCCCGACCTGACATGTCCTCATTTGGACTTGGACTAGCACAATGCAGGTCGCCCAACTTGGCCTGACCTGGATCCAACTTGACCTAAACTTAAGTCGATTAACTTGGCATGATGTTAACTCGACCTAACTTCACTTGGATATGATACGTTTTTGCTCATACTTACCTAGACCTGACATAACTTAACTTGGACCCAACCCAACTTAATCTAACATAAGTCCATCCTAACTCATTCTAACATGGTTTGACCTTACTTCAATTCGACCTAACATGGTCAAACATGGTCTAACCCAACTTGGCTTGACCTGAGTGAGGTTCATCTTAGCCCAAACTGGACTCGTCTCAATCGCAAGTCAATCAGAATTTAGTCAAATCCAACTCAAATTGACTTGAACTGAACCCGACTTAACTTAACTCGAATTTGTCCTGACTCGGCTTGACCTAACTCAATCTTGAAAAGTTTGACATAGTTTGAATCCATCTCAACTAGCTTGACATAATCTTGCCCCTAACTTTACTCAACCTAACCAAAACTTGCCCATACTAACTTAGGTTTAGATTTCGGTTGGGTAAATGTTTTTCATGTGCATACACATTTTATTTTTCATTTTTATTTTGAAACAAGATTTTTTACTTTAAAAAAATTACCTATGGGACTTTTGTGGATATTCTGGCACATAAGATTCAAAGAGAAATGTCATTTCAAGTTTTCAAAACAAAAGGTGTTACAAAGGTGCCAACAATGACCAAATTAAAAGGTTAATCATGTCATGTTTTAGCACTCACTATGTACAATCCACTAAATAATGACTCATTTGCAAGATCAGTAATACTTAGATGGTTTGTCAACGTGCATAACTCAAATCCTAATATACCGCACTTAATTATATGTTTTATTTCCAAAGTGGTACTTCTTCATTCCATTATGTTGAACCACCACACTCCTACTCAGAAGAACCTTCTCATGCAGGAGAACCTACCTTTCATAACCATAAACATACCCAGCACTATTTGATTTAAACCAAACTTTTTTTTGAAGATTGGGAAGCTAACAATGTCGTGAAAAAAAAATCATGTTATTTGTGTAAATATTTTGCTGTTTAGATAATCTTTCTATGTTTTTGTGGTAGTCAAAAGATAAAGCTTTCATAATTTCACTTTAAGGTATTTTATAACTAGTAGCTAGTAAGTTGACTCGTAGTTGATATAATAAGCTCATAGTTTGTATAAGTTATGATTTGAAAGACTAGTTGGTTAATTTAAAATTGTTTAGTAGTTATGATTTAATAAACTAGTTTGTTAAATTAAAAGTGTCTGGTAAACTAAATGATAATTGTAAAATGATAAAAAAAAAAAACTACATATGTTTTATTATATAAATGAAATTTGTGTTTGTGAAAAAATATTATTATATAGTTATAGATTTAGATTTTTTTTAAAAATAATTAAACTTTATAAAACTTTTCAGTACTTATACTTTTTAAAAATTTATATATGATTTTTTATGTAAACAATTCATTTTATCTAAACTAGTTGATTTAAAAATATCAAATTTATTTTCATTTATTAATTTAAACTATTGTTACATTGATTTTTTTTACCATTTTTATTGTGTTTGATTTTAAAAACATTTGTTAAATCAATTTGTAATATTATTATTTTAATTAGAATAATATAAAAAATTAAAATATATCAAAAAATACTAAAAATAGTGTAATAATTAATTATGTATATAAAATTAAAAAATGTAATAATAGATCAAATAAAATTTAAAATAAAAATACACTAAAATGATAAATCAATAAAAATAAATAAATTATAAATTAGCTGAAATAATTTAATTTATAACTTAGAATATTCTAAAAAGTTTATTTTAAAGTATTTACTATTTTTTTTTTAGCAAGTTAGTTTATAAACTAATTAAACAAGTTAATAAATAATTTATTAGTCTCATTAGACACGCTGATTGAACTACTATAAAATGATTAAATAAAAATTAATTTTAAAGATTAAAAATAATTAATTATTATATTGATTAAATTGAATAATATGTTAAAGACTAAGAAAAATTTTTATTTTTAAATTAATTTCTATTATTGTTAAATAATTTTTAAATTAGTATTTAATTAGCTATCGATATTTTTGCTATTAATTAATAATTAAAATCTTTATAACTAATTAAATATTAATTATAAACTATTTAACTATAATAAAATTAATTTAAAAATTAATTATTTTTTTAATTTTAAAAATATTATCTAATTTAATCATTATAACAATTAATTATTTTTTTTTTTAAAATTAATTTTTATTTAATATTTTTTATTTTTAAAATTAATTTTTATTTAATGATTTTTTTTTACTATTTTGATAAAAATGTTACGTTAACAAAAAGGTTAACGTGATATGTTTTTCGATTTGTTTAATTTGAGAGCTAAAGGGCAATGAGTTTTTATGTGTGAGACTTGGGCATTTGTTATCGTATGAATGATCCAATCGTACGTTTGTCACATCATATTAAACTAGTTGTATCTGAGGTCCTCGTGGTTTTACTTTACATAAGAATTACATAATTTTGTTTTTAAATAAACACCTTGATAATTGAAACCTTCTCAAGAATTCATTTACTGTGTTGAAACAGTCTCAATTATTGATTTACTTATGTTTTTTTGGCAGAACGAAAAACAAAACAAGACCCATGCTAGTAGTACTTGGTCCAAAAGCAAACAAGACATGCCGTAGTCTGTGGGGAATTATGAGTGCAAAAGGCATAATCGAGTTTTCTGTACATTCTTTAAGGGTCTTTTAAGTCTTTAAAGAAATAAAAGTTAAAATAATTATTCTTAATTTTAATAAATATTTGTAACCTTTTTTATTTTATTTTTATATTATAATATATAAACTAATTAAATAATAAATACAACAATTATAATAGAAACGAAAAAAATAGTACTTAATAAGATTAAGATTAAGATTAAGTGTATTTTTATCAATGTTCTATAACATGAAATTGATTTTTTATCTCTAGTTTAAACTTTTAATCTCCTACTTGAAATTGATTTTTTATCTTTAGTTTAAACTTTTAATCTCCTTATTACTTGAAGAAAAAAATTATTAAAGTTTTTTTTTAAATTTTTTTATTTATCAAATATATTTTCAGTGTGAACTATGATAAATCAGTATAAAATATTTTAAAATTCTATTTTATACCGAAAATTTATTTATTATGTAAAAAAAAATACTAACTAAGACATGTTTTAATAATTTTTTTATTACATATATCAAAGATATCTAAAGTTTAAAATAGAAACGAAAATCAATTTCAGTAAATGAAAAATATATTTAACCTAATTAATATTACTTTGAACTACACAAATTATAATTAAATAAAAGTAAAAAATTAAAAAAATAATCCTTAAAAAAAATAAATTAAATAAATCATAAAAAACAGTATAAATTATTGAAGAACCGTACTTATTTTAAATCCTAAACCATAAACTCCTATCTAAATCTTGAATACCTAACTAAGGTGATCACAAGTATTGTATAGTTACGGTTAAGAGTAGTTTTAGTTCCTTAAAAGATAAGGTATTATGAATGTTGATTCTCCTGTTAGTAGAGGCAAATTCATACTGTACTGAAAGGTAGAGGTTAAGGTGCTTCATTGGCAGAACAAATCATGGGAAGGCTTAAAATCAATAAAACTTTTTATTATTTCAAACTTAAACATATTGTCAGCTATTTAATGTACAAGAGTTTAATGATTACGTTAAACGCTTGCAAGCAAAGGTGCATAATCTAATAATTTTCAGCCCTTAATATCGTTCTCGGTTTCTCTCTTTGGAAATCACCAAAAGCAGGTTCATTTTCATAAATTAAAAAGTTCAGCAAATTGCAAGGATATTGAAAGGAAAATGGACTAGAGTCAGAAAAATCTTTCGAGGATTTGAAAATGTATTGGTCAAAGTATTGACGATTAATTTAGATTGAACCAAACGAGAAATGGTAAAGAAGAATAAACCAAAATGTTTGTTAGAAAGTGATTAATGTCAGCGCGTGCGTGCCTGCCATCTGCATCTACGGTCTACCCTGGTTGCCAATTTTTTAAATTAATTTCAAAAATGCATGTTGCGGTAAGCATCACTTATCATTAACAATCATTGTACTTTGGACGGTATATTAACTAAAATTAAAATAAAAAATTGTATATATAAGTGAGTATAAATAAAATTTTAAAAATTAATTTTATATAATTGAGTTAAATTTAAAATAATATATAATTTCATATATATTAATTGATTTAAAAAAATAAAACATATATTAGACATCATACATCAACTAAATATAAAATCAATTCATAATATATACATTATATAAATCTCATCTTATATATCAAATATATTAAGTTAAAATTAAACTTCTTAATATTTATATAACAAATAACATATATATTTAATTATTTTATTATTACATGTCCGGATTTAGTAAGCTGTTTCATCTAATAAAAAACCATTGAAGTTATCTGGTTACCCTCTAAATTTCAATTTATATAAATGTCTAATTTATATATAAAAAATAGACTTACGCTTGAAAGAGGATATTTAGGAATTTAAATATAAATATAAATTCCACATTAAATATAAATAAAAAATTGAAAAACATAGAGAAGAAAATATTTACATCTATTGTTTAATCGTTAAAATATCGGCCAATACGTACGTTGAATCATCCTAAAAGAGACGGACAATATATGTATACCGAAATTTGAAAATGTGTCTTCTAAATTTCTATTCAGATATAGTTTTAATTTGTAAGATTAGGTAATCCTTATAATTAGTGTATTTGATATTTATTTACACATTCAACAACATGAAGTACGTCCATGTTCAAAGTTTTGAATTCAAAAGAAGTAAGACAAAAACAAAAAGACCATTTTCACCATATATTAAATAAATAAATAGATGGAATATATAAATCCCACCAATTTGACATTCAAACCAGATTGAGATTGTTGAAAGAGAATTTTCCGTAAGATCAATAATATTGACTTCTTTTTTTACAGATCATGTCGAAAGGAAACAAATTCATTAAGTCAATAAAATCAATGCTTCATAATTCTCATCTATGCTTAGAAACAGATAATAAATGAGTTCACAAGACAAGAAAAGAAAAATATCAAATAGATGTTTCCTAAAAAACATTTATGTTACTGCTTAATGAGGACATCTAATAATATATATTTTTAACACTTTTTTATCATAATTGTTTAAAACAATAAAATATGAAAAATACTTGTTAAATAATAAGTGAGATAAACAATTATTTCTTAATAAATATCGGTCAATAGAAAAAATATATCTAAACAATGATTTACTAGTAATTTTCTTTTTATAGTTATGATGTCTAGAGTTTTACCTCTAAGTTGAAACAGTTTTATTAATTCATTTTTGTTATTATATTAGCCTTTCTAAATTAAATGGATTGACATTTTTCATGTATGTTCCAAGGATGTTTTATGCAATGAGAACACAGATTTGATTTTTTTTAATGAAAATTTCGGAGACCAAAACGGTGACGATTAGTAAATGAAATTAGTTTCTGGTTGCGTAGGATGAGAGAATAAAAAAATAGTCTTCTAGACTCTAAAAAATAGTCAGCCTTCTGGAAAAAGTATGTTTATAAACTTTAAACCCGTTGAGTTTCTTCTGTGGACAAATAATTTTGTTCATTTTTATTTAATTTCTTTTGATGTTGAAATGGGCCTGGCAGACTCAATTAATGGGCTTTTCTAACCTGCATCGTATCAATTTTTAAATTCTTTGTCTTTCATGAATGAACTGAAAGATATATTCTGAAAAAAAAAAATTCATAATAGATTTTTTACATTCTGAAATAGAATTTGGAAACTAAAATCTTATTTTTAAAATAAAAATTCAGAATACAAATAATACATTTCGGAAAAAGAATTTCAAAAAATAGATTTTAGTAACATATTCTAGAAAAGATATTTTGAAAAAAAATCCAAAAACATATTTTAGATTATTCCAAAAAGTTATTATGAAAATCCTAACTAGAAAGATGGACTGTTTCTTCCTGCTCTTCCATACCTTATTCTTTCACCTTCGTAAATTTTCATATTTTTAAAAATGTTTTTCTGTAATATGTTGGATTACGTAATTCGAAAGTCATTTTTTAAATTTGTAGTTAGCTTCCGGATTACATAATTCATAAGCCTTTTTTCAAATGCATAATTACTTTCTAGATTATATAATCCGAAAGTCTTTTTTAGCTTTTGGATTATGTAATCCGGAAGTCTTTTTAGTTTCTGAATTATGTAATCTGGAAGTTTTTTTCAAATACGTTTCCAAATTACATAATCCAAAAGCTACTCTATGGAAGTGACACAAAAAAAATAAAAATGTATTTTCATATTTTGTATGAAGATGTTAGAAGAAAATATGGAGGTGTAACAAATCTTGAAATGTATTTCAGAATACCAAATTCAAAATACCTGATAGGTTGTATGTTCAAATTTATCAGGCGAGGGAAGCAAAAGCTCAATATTACTGTTTTACTTTTTGGGCCTATCTCATTCAATAACTTTGCTATTTACACCGGTCTATTTTTCCTCTTTGCATTTTTTTTCTTCTAAAAAAACTCCTTTAATAACTACTACGAGTTTAATAGCTCACTTAAAACAAAATATCACTTAATTAAGTTAATTTGGTGTTTAACTCATGTTCAAAACAACTTCATGGAGTTGCAACATATCTATTGCTAACACCACAACAAAGCCACAAGTATTGATGAGAAGTTATATATGAACACAAAGAAATACTTAATATATGTAGTGGCCTCTTGGTAAGAGTTAGTGGCAAAAAAAGTTCCTATATTTATGTATTTAAAATCATTAGCATACTTAGTGTAGTTTGTTTTTTAGTTTTTTCCTCTAATAAAAAACAATATTAAATCAGGTTACACACACCTTAATTTTACGGATTAAACTAATAATGTCTTCCATTTGCTTGTCATATGTTAATTAACTTCCATTTTGTCAGATAATCATGATCAACATAGATATTTGGAGAAGACTTAGCATCTTATATAAATATATCTAATGTTTTTGGTTTTATGTGAATCACGTTTAATTCAATTTAACAAACTACTGATTTTTAATTTTAATGACTAGTATGGCAGTTTATTCTTTCGTTGCTAATCACATTAATTTTTAAAATATATAAAAATTAACGCTTCCAGTATTTTATTTAAGAAAGAGATTCGTATATTCTTGTTCATAAAAATTTGATTTATTTTTAAATGTAATGATTGTTATTTTTTTTTTATAGTTTTTATACCATTAAAGCACTACTTTGAATTTCTTAAGTGAATGTATTTATTTTATTATTAACAAGGCACAGTCATTAAGAACAAATTTCTTAAATTATGAATAAATATCATTAAATAAACCAGAAATTGAATAATTCAGTTTTATAAATATTTAAAAAATATGTTCGAGTTCATGAAATTTTAAATTAAAATTAACTTACTAATTTAATTATTTATATTGATAAATTACTTATTTATTTTTTATATAGAAGTAATTGCACTGTATGTCGGATCTCATGTTGAATTAAGTGTAACGTGAATTATATCCTAAATAAAGTTACTCAAAATAAAATCTACGGTTTCATACCTAAATCATGAAATGGATATTTAAAACTCCAAAAGCACTCCCATACTACAAGTTTTATTCCCATGTAATGGAAGTGTAGTTAGGACAATACTTTTCAACAAAACAATGCGTACAATAGAAGATAAATTAATTATTTTTAAATTTGTTCTGATTTAAAAACAATATATTTTATATTTTAAAATTAGCATGAGCAAAATTAAATATCGCAGAAAAAAAATGATATTCATTTATAAAACATTAGAATACATAATTATGGACCAATTCGTAAGCAATCAGCATCGTGGTTTTGCTTAATCTTGACAAGGATTCATGAATGACACTTATTTGAGGATTTGCTGTTGTTCCCTTGCCCTTGTGTGTTTTTGTGTCTTAGATCGTTGTATCATGTTACTTTTGTCCTTATCTATCCACATCTCAATAAGAGATATCATGGGTTCGATATCAATAATTCAAACAAATAATTATAATTATTGATGACGATTAAAAATAAATGAGACACCACATTTAAAAAAAAATTGTTTTGTATATAAAACAATTTTATTTTAATTATTTATTTTTAAAACGTCACCATCTAATTAAATGTTGGTCACCTTTTGAGAAAAAAAAAAAAACCCAGTTCTTAGATTAGTGGTTTCTTAATTTAGTAGGAATCAATTCAAGAAAACAAATACACTAAAACAAAGTTGAATGCCCATTAATTGAATAATAATGATGTTTAGTAGGTGGATTAAAGAGTGGGTTTTTTTATAATCATTATATTGAATTGATAGCTGAATTGCTTAATACCACTTTATCAATAAACTAACTGTGTCTTAACGTTCTAGATATGCTGAAAGTAACCCAAAAGTTCTTATACCAGCACAAGGTCTGCAACATATATAGCAGTTGCTATTGTGATAAAAAGAAAATAGCTAATGACCACCGAACACAGTGATTTTCCAGGGACTGGTGGCGTGATGAAGCAAATATTGTGTAGATTATTGGGAGCATTTTGGAGAAATTTTAGTTATGGATGAATCAGAAAAAGAAAACAAGTAACTGGAGGAGGAGTTAAGTGCGTTGGGACATAACAAAACAATGAACATTGATTAGGAAAGGAGAAGTAAATAATAACCCGAAGGATACAGAGCATAAACATTGATTAGGAGATGAAAGTCGCATCCCAACCAACAAAAATAGAAAACAAAACCCTGCACGTCTAATTCAAGGGATGTTTGCTTTCACTTCATTTCATCCCAAACCCAAGAATCCAGACACAAGGATTCTCTAGTTAGGCGCCATAATTCACAACCAAAATAAAGTTCGCAATTGCCACCTTGCATCTATATAACCAATCAAGAACTGCCACGTCACTGTCTCTCCAAGATAAAGTGCAGGTTAAGCCAGCTGTGGATGTTTAATTGGAGGTACAAAACAAATAGTCCAGATTCGAGTGCAGAGTATAATTGGGAGACATAGTCATAATTCAGAATTCAGCACCCCCAACCATAGCACCCGTTAAATTACTGTTTCCCCTTCAAATTTGGGCACCGCTCAAAATCTCAGAATTTAGATCTAAAACTAACACTACTCACTCCAGTCACACGCAGAGCCCAGAAAACAACCACTTTCTCACTCTAACAGCAATGCCTCCCACTGAAGGAGACTTCGATCTTAGGGTAAAACTCCGAGAATCCCTATTCACGTTTTTTCTCCGTCTCTATTTCTCTTACTCTCTCTCTTTCTCTTCTCTGCAGCAACCTTCTCAATCTGCCTTAGCAGCCGGGTTAGTTTAGTACCTCAAAAAACCCTATCCTCTTCAATTAATTTTTCCTCCACTATAATCCATTCGTAGGGTTTTTGTTCTCTCATTTGTTTCAGAGAGTACACGTTCGCCGATGTGGAGAATTTGGAGCATTGCGCCAAGTATATCAACCAATCCCTCGTTACGTTCGGATTCCCTGCTTCGCTCGATCTCTTCGCAAATGACCCCGTGAGAATTTAACTGATCTTCACTTAACATCGTTTTTTGCGCCAATGTGTGTTCGTATGTTATGTGAATGGTGTTGTTTTGGAAAATGTGGTAGGTTTCCATTGCGAGGACGTGCAATTGCATTTACTTTCTGCTCCAACAGAGACAGCGCGATGTTGAATTTAGAGAGTCTGCTAATGATCAAAGGCAACGGTAGTTCTCATATGAACATTTGTTTAGTGTTCCCTCGTGATGCATTATCTGACCGAGTTCAATGTGTTTTGCTCTTGATGTTGTTGTAGACTGTTGTCTGACATCTCGAGGTTAGAAGCCAAAGTGGAGAGGCTTGAAGGTCAACTGCAAGTCAAAGACAGGGAGATAGCGACTATTACTAGAACAGTAAGGATATGCTTGGATTTCTGGTTTTGACAAACGTAAAGCATATTATTGTCTTGCTTAAATGAAGTGTTCAGAAGCGTGTTTCTATTATGCAAGCGAACAACAGTTTCCTTTTTTGTGCACTGATGCCACTAGATTTTATTTGTATAGTTATTTATTTTATTTCAAATGGGGTTAAATTCCTGTGGTGTAGGAAGCTAAAAACACGGCAGCTCTGAAGGCTCAAATTGAGAAGCTGCAACAGGAGAGGGATGAGTTTCAGAGAATGGTTATTGGTAATCAGGTTAGAATTTGATCTACTTTGCTTATTGTGGCGTCTTGTTTGGATGACCCTACTTCAAAAGGGATAACCCTCTGACTCTTGTCAATCTGACTATTGAATGGTGTTAAAGCAAGTAAAGACTCAACAACTGCATGAGATGAAGAAGAAGGAAAAGGAATACATAAAATTGCAGGTGAGATGTCTTTGCTTTTTGTATAGTTCGATGAGAACTGAATTTTGGTGATTGGTGCTCTTGCTTCATAGTAACTTTACCGATGCTTGATTGCATGATTCCGCAGTTTATTAGATTTTGAAAATGATGAAGGGCTGGTGTTTTGTATTTGCAGGAGAGGCTAAACCAAGTTTTAATGGAGAAGAAGAAAGAGTCTAGGTCAGGCATGGAGATAATGAATTTGCTTCAGGTACAAGCTACCCTTTTAGTTTGGACTTTGCTTGGAAGATATTCAGTTTCATGATGGTTTGGTATTTATAATGTGTGTAAACAGAAGGAAGGGAGGCAACGTGGAACATGGAATGGGAAGAAAGCTGACAATGATTTTTACAAAAAGATTGTATGCTGAATAATAAGCTTTCACATTGTTATTATAGCTCTTTGCATTCTGGAAACATCCTCATCTCATACACTTTAATTTAATACTAAAAGGTGGATGCTTATGAGGCAAAAAATCAAGAACTGATGGCAGAGAATACTGATTTAAGAGCATTGTTGAGATCAATGCAGGTAAGTTCCTGATTTGTAATTATTGTTATATGCTGAAATTTCTACTTGCAGGTAATTTATGAATACAGTGTGTTTCTTTTTTTCACATTTCACTGATTCTCCTTGATGTAATTTGTATTTTTCATGAACTTTTGCTTTGTTATCATTCAGTCACTATATGCTGCCTTTTTTTAAAAATTTTCATCTTGCCTTCAATTTTAGAGAGTTCTCTTCCCATGCCAATATTTATGTGTGAATGTGTGTGTACACACCTGTGCTGTACATGAATGGGTTTGCCATTTTCATTCCATTATCCTTTTCATTATTAAAAATTTTATGTTTTTGGTTTTGACACAGTCAACAATATAAAAAATTTGATGTGTTTTGGGAATCAATTATTTTGTCATGCAAAGTGAAAAATGATGGATGGACATGTTAACTAAACAGGAAATGGAAGATCATTAACATGGTAGTTTATTTGTGGTATTGGTGGCTTTCAGCATGTTTCTTTTCTGATTTCATCTAATATTCTAATTTATGTCTCCTACAGTCTTTTACTTTCCTCTGTATGAAGGCCTTTATTCTTGATGCCCCCTTTAAAGCAGGTTCCTCAACCTAGATTATGAGATTTGTGAGTATACTGATTACAGGTGGATATGCGTGATTTCTTAAATGCGCCTAACGGATTACCAAAGCAATCTCTCACTGGCAATGAAAGAGTTGAAAGTGATCCTTTACAATCTCCATTGGTTGGGAAAATGGTAAGGAATTTATTTAGTTTCCATACTTTGTTCCTCTTTCAAACTGCCTTTTGAAATTGTTAATGAGTTTGTTACTTGCAGGACGTATTTGACCTTCCTTTTCATATGGCCAGAGATCAAATAGAAGAAAGCCTTCGTAACAAAATGACTTCTATAAAGGTCCTTACTGGTTTTTATCTTCAAGTATTTACGTATATGAACTGTTTGCCCGTGGTTGATAAGTGCTTGAAAATTGAAATATGAAGGAGCGCATGGTTCAATTGCAAGATGCTCAAAAGGGAGCAGAAGTTACTTCGGAGGCTACTGAGAGGGAACTTGAGCTTGAAGCTCAGCTTGTTGAAGCAAGAAGCATCATACAGGAGCAGGTAGTGTTTTGTGTTCTTTCGAGTTAGGTCACAGGCATTTAGAGCCTGTTTGATACTTTGATTGTGATGTAAAATCAACCAAAACTGCTTTTTAGTTAGAGAATCTCTTGTTTTTTATGTTTCATAGTGTTTGGCCAAAATGCAAAATGATAATAATGACAGTTGGAAAAAAAACTGATGTGTTAAAAGAATCAAGAATAGATGCTTCACTGGTGTACTTAGCCGGAAAATGTTGGGAAAATAGAAAAAAATGGCAGTACTGCTGTTTTATGTATTTCTGTCTATATATATATGCTAGGGTAATTGAAATTTCTAGATACTCTAAATTTTCAACTGTTGTTGACTAAATATTGTTTGGTCTCTCTACTCAAGCAAGTCTATACCTGTTACTGCCACAATATGGCTACTAATTGAAAGGCTTAAATCCACTTCTGTTTCCCGTAGTTGTGAATGTGCAATTTTGATTCCTATAAAAATTTAATGGCACGTTTCTTTAATTTTCCAAAATTAAGCAATTTTGATCCACTCCTTATGCATTATTAAATTCTAAAATTCTCTAGTAATAATAGTTTGTTACTTATTCACACAGGATAGTCATAGTAATGTTTAATAATAAGTTTTAATATCTTTTATCACTGAAAAACACACAAGTAGTTTTGTTAGCAGTAGATGATATATTTATGTTGGACCAAAATTGTTTAACTTTGGAAAACTGAAGGACCAAATCTGCTATTAAATATTTTTTAGGGACCAAAATTGCACATTGACGAAATTATGGAGATTAAAATTGGACTTAAGCCTAATTTAAATCTGTGACTTCTATTCTTCATTAACTGAAATTTGAAAAGCATGTGGATCAATATATATTTGGACTCTTTTTTTAATATTTCTTTTTTCTGGGGGAGGGGGTGTCATGTCACACTCTAAATGAGTATCTCAATTCAAACACTTTTCTCTTTCTATAAATCCAAGTAGTTTTCCTTTTAATCATGCCTTTCAATATAATTGTCTGACAGTATTTTTTAGCATCGTTTTGTGTTATTTGACACTGCATTTCCAATTTAATTCAATAATGTGATAATGCATTGTATCGCAGGCATCAATAATGTCTAAACATCTTGCAAAATCTGATAGGCCAAGGTACTCTTTACTTTTGATTTATTAACAACTATCTAATTATGAATAGATGCAGTATGTTTAAATTCTTTTCAACCTTTACAGGGAATCTATCATTCCAGCACCGGCTGAGGTATGTATTTATGTGTATGTCTGTTTCAGCCAAGTATTTGTGACGTCCATTTAGCAATCCACCTCATTTCATATAATTAAGATTCTGAAGGTTTTTCATAGTGTGATTGGATTTGTGGTAATTGGTTGGTAAGTAGCTTTGGAAAATTATCTGTAGTGAGGTATACTTTATTTTGTAAAGCGATTATGGCCTTAAACTATCTTCAGGGACTTCTCATTACCTGGATATCCAATCGGAGTCACTGTTTCTTGAGTTTCTAATCGAGATAGTTTATAGTTCTCTCGTGTGATATAGCATCTGACATTTTGTATGTCCAAAAGTTCTCACGTGTGAACTTTACAATGGTGGAAATATCTTCAAAATGTAGTCTGTCTAAAGCCCACCGGTTTCCCTGTTGTGGGAGTAACTGGTTGACCTTTCCGACACCTGGTTTTGTAGAGAAAACTGATCTGTACCTGAAATTCTGAAGCTAAGTTGTTAGCACTGAGAATTATAGAAATATAAAGGATTGTAGAAAAGGATTTCCATCATACTAACTCCTGTACTAGTGCAGAAGGGATCAAATTATTAGTGTTGGCATGGTCTTGTGCGCCTTTGTGGTGGTAGCAGGTGTTGGTGTACAAAGAGAGGTGTGGTGATGACCTTTAGCATTAACCATTTGTGTGACCTTCGTTCCTTTTAAATGATGATTATCTTAGCTTGAAATGTTTATTAACATATGATTTACGATTCAATCATAAAGTCGATATCATTATCTTTTGCATAATTATACTGGTAATTGGCAGCTTCTAATATGAAATGAGGTAATGTTATTGTGTTTATGGTGTCACTTACAGCTGTAGATTTATTGTTACTTCTCTATCGGTCACACTGATGGTGACAGCGTTGTGAAAATGCTCTTGATTGATTTGCAGGCAGTATGTAATTAACAAAACCGAGGATACTCACATTTGATGCATGGCATGATTAACTGAGTTGGTTCTGCAGTATAACAGAAACGGATATCGTGCTTTTAAATTATTTAACTAATCTTGCTTGTCCATCCTGCACTGCCCTAGTTTATGTTAACAGGCAGGGTATGGTCTTTGTAATTATTAGAATGTTGTAATTAGTGGTATTGTATCCTCGAAACTGGTAGAAGCAAAAATAGATATTATGCATGTCACAAGGACCATTCAAACTACGTAGCATTTAAGATCGACAGCTAGAGAGATTTTATGATACCACTCTTGTCTCTTCCAAAATTCATTTTCTCATTTATTTGGTGGAAATACACCGTTCACGTAAATTTATTGAAGACATGGTTGTGGTAGTTTTCAAAGATGAATGCGGAGGGATTAGTTGGGCCCAGTGCTCTACAAAACGCATTGAAAGCTATTTAAACGCGGTGGAATTTTTATTTCGAATTCTAGTTTTATTTAATACTTGATTTGCGAAACTGATTTATATTTGAAGTGTTGAGTAATACCAAAAGTAAAAAAGAATATGATTTGTAAATAAAAAGAGACGTCGAGCTTCATGTTTCTCCAAGTTTAATTATCCATCATCAATAATTTAAAGGTCGAGTATCAATGATATAAAATAATGTAGAAGCTAACGAGATTGCAATACACAATGTACAAGCTGAATGACTAAAATCAAGAAGAAAAAAAAAAGAATTGGTCGTGATCACAAAGTACCTAAGTTATGGAGTTATATATTCCATGATATGAATATTGAATTTTAAAGGGACAAGAGAAAACTATGATTAGTATTAATGAGATAAAACGGACGTGTGACCATAAAATGTGAAGTAATTGTATTTGGAGAGATATTGGTATGGCATCAATTGAATACATGTAAAAAAGGCTATTAGAAGCAATAATAGAGGATTATATTGTATGATGATTTGTTTTTAAAGAGATTAATGAAACTAGGAAGGACATTTACGCAAGTTGTTCAGAAAGATCTCATCTTAAATAGTTTTCAAGAGTTGGTCTTTTACCGAGTTTCATGGCCTGGGGTGATGTATGTTACTGACCTTACGAATAAGACTTGAATTGTTATTTTGAATTTGTTTTTTTATAATGATTTCGATGAATGACATAGCTGTTGAGCGAACATGGGAAATTTCGTACAGCTATGCAATTTATAAATAGTAGGATTTTTTTACCCCTTTTTTGTTTGTCAATAGGAGTTCATTAATTCTAAAGGCTTACTATGTCATAAGGGTTCTTTCAGTAGACAGGCTAGCAAGCGTTGTTTCCGTCATGTAGGCCCAAAAGGCTTTTAAATGCGTATGCCATCCAAAAAACACTAACTCCAACAAGTTACTTGTTTTTGAAGAGTGATGATGATGAGGTTGATAGCTTGCAGGTTATAGTTACAACTAACTAGGCCTACTATGGCTTACCAAGATACATTCTCCATCTCATCCATTATGGATGTGATAGCTTTTGGGTTTATGATCAAGTTTGGTGCCCCCATCTTATGAATCTATCCCGTTTCACAAAATATGGACTTCAAGGAATGTTTCTCCACTTTTTACTGTTATTGGACAAAAAACGTTAGTCCCACCACTTTATAACTCAACATAAGGTCAAATGTGTATATAAAAGGAAACACCTCTTCTCTTATAATTTAGTTTTAGAAAGTTAAATTAAATCTACACTCCAATTTTAAAATGACACCAAAGCCTTAGGACAACTATGCAAAAACATCAAACTAAGAAATATTATTAAAGTAAAATGAGTAGCTACAAAAAAGACACGTAGGAGCAACACAAACCCAAATAATAACAAACTGTTTGAACCTATAATTGCTATAACCACGTCTATTTCTATTGAATATTGAGTCTTTTATAAGGATTTACCGACAGTTTCACCAACAATAAGATTTGAGATAAATTTATATAAAATGATAAACACTACAACCTAAACATTAAAAACAATATCCATGAACTAAGCAAGAAAATTTCACCAATAAAACTTTTGATAATAACACTCAATTTTATTTTATTTTATCTACATCTATTTAACAACCAACTATATTATTATTTTAATAATTTTTGTATTTCATTTCATTACAAATTTACCATTTTTTTATTAAAACTATCGCAGCAAGATTCCCTGTCAAAATATATTTTTCAAAACTTTATGTAACGAGATACTTTTAACATAAAAAATGGTTGTAGAAGTATTTGCCTCCCTGTAAATATGACCTAAAACAAAACTTGGTTAGACCATATATGTTTTTAAGTATCTAGAAGATTAAATTTAAATTCTTCTAAAGAGTACACCACTCTGGTAGAACCGTATACGAATTAGAGATTGTTCCATCATTTCTCGTGGACAAATTCAATGAGTAATACTCCATTAAGCTTAAAAAGTAGATGTTTAGGCACCAAATTAAGAGAGAAACTCTCAAGATACGCACGCTTTTGATTTTTAAAAATACCACCACAACAGAATGTTCCAGGTTTGTCTCTAAATGAATCATCACTCTTTCACTTGATCCAACCATGTTATGGAATTGATGATATTTTCCAATCACAAATATTATGATATCAAATAATTGTATATGAGGTATTGTCTCTTTTGAATCTCAAAATTTTATCACAATTTTATTATTAAAAAAACTACTTTGAAAGATTAATATATATATATATATATATATATATATCATTGATCCTAAACGATTTAAAATTTTAAATAGAGACACCTTCCAACAATAAAAGAGGGAAGAAGTTTCTAGTCTAAATCTTGAATCTCTACTAAATTAAAAAAAAATAAATTGTATGACTGTAGTTTCTTATAATGAAGATTTTTCTTAAAAAACACATTTTTGTACAAATAATAAAAAGTACAGCCTTTCTTTTAAGAATTTTATGTTAAGATAATGATTTTCAAGTAAAGAGAATTTTAAATATAAATTACTTCATTACACATAGCTAGTTTTGTAAAATCATATTTTGTCAAATTAAGTTAGTACAATTTCACCTAAATACGTACTTTGTGCAACCATTCGCAATAATTATTTCTAAAACGTGAGGATATATTCAAAGATTTCGTGGACAACTTAACAAAAAATAACGGGTGAAACACAAATTATCCTTTGATTATCGGTTGATTACGAGTTTAAATGCAGAAATAATTTCATTACTTATGAAGAGTTAAAGCTGTGTATTGTAAACTTTTCTTGAACAATAGTAAACTGTATACGAAGAGTTATTACTCTATTAAATTCATTTTCTAATGATTTCATACAAAGCAAGTTTAGAATTTTATTTCACTCTATTTCTTTCTCACTAAATAATTCAATTCAGCTTTAATTTTACTAATTTATTTCCATTTATTCAATTTCTTTTAAAAAAAATTATTTGAGCTAAATTTAAGCCCTTTCAAATTTAGCATCATAAATGTATACACGTGGATGGAAAAAAAGTAGTTGGAAGGGAGACTTCACAAAAATGGGGTTTCATTTACCAAATTAGTCTTCAACAATAGATATATAAAAAAATGCGTAACTGTTGTGTGTATGAATCAGAATGAAAATCTAAAGCCAGTTATGTTTCAAGTCTTTTAACCAGAGTGAGGGAATTTTTTACATGATCGTCATGAATGAAGTAAAGAATAACCATTAGTTGTGATCTCTAATGTCTTCATCACAGCAGTTGAAGTGGCTGCATTAGACTTTGCCTAGAGGCTCTGATGAGATAAATTATTATTAGAAGATGAAATTTTTACAAAATGAAAAATAATGTGAGTGTGTGCGAGCGAATATACCATTCTAATGTAAACGTAGAAGCAGAAGTATCTGCATATACATAGTGTACATTTCAATCACGCCTTGCAATAGAAACGAAAACTCTGCTAACATGCATGGGGAAGCAACCTAAGGTCAAAGGCCTTCCATACACTTCTCTCAGAGTAGTTTTGGTAGGACTCTTCATGAATGACATAGACGACCAAGAAGAGAAACTTGAGCCACGCGAAGATGCCACAGACTCAGAATCGGAGCTGCAATCTAATCTTGCTAACATGTCCAAAACAATAACATCTTCCTCGTGGAAACAATCTTGGGATGACTTTTTGCTTTTTCCACGCTTTACCCTTTTCTTCCAAAACCTTAGTCTAGACCGTGTTGAAGATTTGGGGTGTGGAATGCATGGCTTGGGTAGCCCCCGGCTGAGAAGTGCTGGTGGGGGACTCAGAGGAGGAAGATCATCTTTTGGTTGTTCCTTTGCAACCCCTGGTTGCATTTCCCATTTGAAAGGAACCCCTTCCCCACTCCTATAGTAAGAGTTGCGAGAGGAGCACCCCAGAGAGGATCTCTTTGAAAGAATTTTGCTCAATGACATATTCTCATACTCAAAATCCATCATAGCTTTTTTCCAATAAAGAATGTTAGACCACGTTGTGTTTATATAGGATGGAGAATGGAGTATTTGGTATACAATGGTTTTTATACGTAAACACTGTTTTGACCATCAGAGAGTCATGAAAAGAGTCATATATAATTAATCTTTTTGTTAATTAGATTGATTGGTCATAGGTTGTTACTTATAGTTTGAGTGACTGAAAGCCTTTTTGTATTGACAAGGAAACAAACAGTGAAGCAAGATGGGTATGTACTTACTGTCGTTGTTTCTAAGGCTGCTGTGAACCAATTATTATTGTAAGTTGGCCGGCCTTTGTTGCATGTGCCATGTCCATACCCGTAGGACTTAGTCACCATCTTAGCTACATACTTTGCAGCATTATTTTAATATTTTTATATGCATTAGGGCTTGTGATCACCGAGATTAATTACTATATTTTGTGTTATATGTGTGAGGCACATGTTAGGGTTACAGTTGAAAGTAAGCCAAGGCTTTTTCTGCTTGAATTAAGTAATGATATATTAGTATGTGACTACTAAGGGCCATCTACTTATCTTCACAGCTTTCATTGGAACATAGTTAACTTTTCTCCATTTCTAAGAAAGCAAAGTCCATTACTTGGAAATTACCTAAGGTTTCATTCATTGAATTTGAACCAATGCAAAAATGCCACTATAGCTAGCTACTATTTCAAAATTATGAGAATGAAGAGGACTTTTGACAATTAGTTATTTTTAATTGTCTGCCATATACCTTGTATTTTTTATAATTATAACTTCTTAATGAGTATGATTTGGAACTGTTAACCTAACTGTGGAAGTTAATTTGGCCCAGTAGTTCAAATATTATTCTATGCATGACTTGGGAGACAAGGTCACTTTCTGTTCACACCAACTTCAAGAAAATTATTTGTTACGATTGAGCTTCACTATAATAATTGTAAATTGTAGCTTGTATATCTACAATGACCACACCCATTTACTTGGTCCAGCTCTGTAGTCCGGGTGAATTGTAAAATTTCTAAATTTACCCAAACAACAGCACTCCTTGTGCTTGGTTCGGTATCATTCAATAGTATATTTTTTTGACAATGCATTGGATATGGATGTATCATCGTATCTGATCCTAAAATATTAGTTACCTTTGGCGAACATCATATGAATTATACTGTCTTGCCTTTTTAACCAAGTCGAAAACGCAGGATCCATTTGGTTTAGATTTCCGTGTAGAAATGATTTTGATAGAATAGGTTTTTAACCAGTAAATGTGATTGTGATGTGTGTTTAGATAAACTTTAGACATAATTTTTTGTGGAGTTGAAACAGGTGCTGAGATTATTTGAATTTTTTATCGGTTCAAGTTGTTAAAATACCCCATGAAAAGTGTATGATTTTCAAATTTTAAGTTATCATATGCCATCTCTGTTCCAAAATTGGTGTTTTATCAAGAAGTGTTGTTAGCCAAAGTCAATCTTTCTTGTTTTGATACTTTAGCTTTCTCTTTGTTTTACAAGTAGTCCAAATTTTGTTTTGCCAACTCTCATGTGTTTGAAATAATCAGGTACTATTACTTTTTAAGTTTTAGTCATGATGTCTTTTTTTTTTTTTTTTTTAAAAAAAACTTATAAAAAGATAGAAGAATTGTAATTATAGTTTATGAAGTAAAATTATGAAAAAAAAATTAAAAAGATATGATTTAAATTTGGGTTCGACATTCGATTACAAGTACGAAAGATGCATTCTATTAAGTATGTAATAAGATAGTTACTTCTAATTAAATATGTAAAATTAATATAATTTTTAAAATATTTATTTTCTTCCAAAAATCAAATAAAAATACATGTGAAACTTTTTTTGAGTTACTTATTTTATGTATTTTTATTAAAATGTAGGAGATTCAACATTAATGAGTTATGAACATTCCATACAAGAAAGTTTTCAACCTAAAATTTTAAAGCAATGGGTATGTGATTTTTTTCCCCATTATATATTGCTTTTTAAACTCATTTCTATTCAATATGGAATGAAATTCACACTTGAAATTCTAACAGTTTCCTCTTCAAGCACGGGTTTCTTATCCATTTATACATTTCCTTAGGCAATAGTGGTGTGACCCACTTGTATAATAATTTGTATCACAATAGGACACATGTACCTGAAACCATTGTGAAAAAAACTTTCGATACAGAGAATCCTAACAATACTGGATACAATTACTCATCGCATCATTTGTTGGGTTCTTCTGAGGAAAAAAAACAGAAAAACACCAATAAGTCATGAATATTCCATATAAAAAAGTCAAGACATCACTTCTAATTCAAAATTTTAAGGCATTCAAAATTTTAAGACAATAAATCTGTGAAAAATATTACTTTTTATACTCATTTATAGTTAATATAAGAACAAGATCATTCTTGAAATCCTAACATTTAGCTTTAAAATTTTAAAATTTTAATTATATTTTATATTTATATAGTTCAAGTTATTTTGAGTGTAGAACATAATAAGAGAAGTTATACTTAATACACCTGCAAATCACACCATAAGTAAAAATATAGTGTAAGTATATATATATATATATATATATATTGTTCATTGTTGCATTAATTTTATTTATAATAAATATTTAATTTATTTAAAATTTATTATAATAAAACTATATTTTTTAAATAATTAAATATTATATATAAGTTTATGTGCATAATTATACATATATTTTATATAATTTATTCATTAAAACATTTTTTTTAAAAATATAAGATGACATGTATATATATTTATTTATCAATATATGACATGTATACATACATCTATAATATGTCGGTGTTTGAAGTGTTGTTATTTTCTGATGGTTGTTATTCTCTGACGTTTGTTAATGACGAACTTCTTTGATTGTTTTTGGGATAAAGAATAGTTAATAACTTTTGTTGAGAGTTTAGAATAGGTAAGAGTATTAAGTCCTATCTTATTTTTCTTCTTATTTATTTTGAGTCACCCCTCAAATGATCAATATTTATTTATTATTTTTTACTGGTAAAAAAATATCTATAACATTATTTAAGTATATTATATTTAAATAATTCTTAAAATATTGAATATAAGATTACGTGTTATTATACATATATCTAAGAAATGATTTGAGTGCATTATATTTAAATAATTTTTAGAATATTGAACACTAAATATAAAATGATGAATATGATTATTCATATATTTTGTATAAAAACCTTATAAACTATACCAATATTAAATGTTAATGTTAAAGAACCAAATCATTTAATAATGTTATTGATAAATAAAAAAAATTAACTAACATTATGCCACTTTTTATACTATACAACTATATATAAAAGACAATAAAACATGTCATAACCTTTATGGTCGAGTATGTCGACGAAATGAAATAGACAAGTAATATCATCAAAACATGAGAAAATCAAGTGACCGTAAAAATCAAGATATATATAAATCCTAATGAAAAGTCTTGTAGCTTGGTTAGATTTTAATCCATGTCATTTCCTAGGTTTCTAATGTATAGCTATATACGGAAATAAGGAAATTTATGATGATTTTTGTTATATATATATATATATATATATATATATATATATATATATATATATATATATATATATATATATTTTCTTACAGGACTTAATACGAAGAAATATAACTTTTACTCTTCTCCTCCTCATGACTTTTCGGTATATTGTAAATGATTTGGGCTTTCACTCTTGATCCAGTTGACTTGGACTCTCTCGATTGGATGGATGTACTTGCAAAATGTTTTGATGATAAAGTCATAATTAATTGAATTAATTGTAATCTTATAAAAAACATTCTACCTACTTGTTAATCAGATCACTTATTTATAGTGTTTGTTATTGGACTTTATAAAATTTATTTAACTTTTATTGTTTATACCTTACCATTAATAGATGTATTCTTAATGTTTTGAACTTATTTGTTGGATCTTGATACAATTTTAATTTTTTATTTTATTTTTTTCTGATTTTACTTATATTTAATATGATAACAACTTTTTGATATTTTCCTAATCAATACAATATATATCAAATACCATTGTAATAATTTTTTCATCAACCATTGTTCTACTAGAAATCATACTCTTAACCAAGTAAAAGTGGATGCAAGTGATATCTTCTCTATGGTTCAAGTTCAGTTGTAGGCTTGTTAAAAAGTAAGATTCCAAGGGTATCCTTCTCTTTTTCAGATTGGGTCCAAAATCCAGCTACTTGTATTTCTATGACAACAAAACGTTGATCTTTATATTTGATTTTATAATGAAATGTTTAGAATAGTTGTTCGGCTTCTTCTATGTAACACTCCCTTTCTGTTTCTTTTATATTTATTTATTATTTATTGATAAAAAATTATTTATTTTATTAAATAAATAAAGAAATTACTTTTTTATTTGTTAAAAGATAAATTTACCTAATTAAGAAGTTACATCAAATTAAGTTAAAGGATGTTGTATATGTGATATAGATTTTATGTTATCAAGGATTGCATGGACAATCAATGGCAGAGGTGAGTAAATAGTAAAACAATGTATTTTATCCGTTCAGGGAGTTTCAGCTAAGACTTCTTTTACTTTATTCATTATTTTATACTTTGAGTTAACTTAGAATCTTGCAAGATGCACTGCACTTTTCAATCTGCACCAATCCTGTTGCCCCTTTTCTTTATCTTATAAGATAATTATGCGCTAAAATTGTTCTGTTTCCGCAATTCTACAACCTTTGCCATGGACGTCAACCATTCCCTTGCACCCTTCGTGAACCTCCCTGTCATCTTCCATTGCATGAAAGATGGGATTTAAACTCCATGAAGATAAGTTGTGGTAGCAGTCATGAGTCCATTAGTGCTTCTTATCCCCAAGTAATTGTCCATTGTTCACTTCAAGTTTAGGACTACCATCAGGTGTTTCCCTCAGATCATTCTCACACTCCTGCGGATGACGTTAAGCTGGTATGCGCGTTATGCAGCCCATGTAGCTCATCTCCACGATGGGTTCGGCTTCCGATGCTCTTTGTTGGAGGGCTTCGATTGTGTAGGGCATAATGTATTATTTCAAAAAATTGTATTGTGGATTATATAATCTAAAATGTTTTTAGAATGAAAAAAGAAAAAATTAGTGCGACGAAATCAGTATAGGAGAACAGTGAAATAGATATGAAAAATTAATGTTTTTTACCACATAACCACAAACGCACTGTAAAATGCTCTCAGATTCTGTATATAACCACACAAGAATCTTCAACCAGTGAAAATGAGCTGCCTTAGGTGCGTCGTGAGAGAAGTTAGAAAAAGAGGTAGGTTGAAAATCCATTGTGTGCTTTTTGGATTTATTTATTTTTTAACTGCAGAACAAAAATGTAATTGCACAATTAGCATGGGTGCCCCAATAACCCATGGGGTTCAAGAAGAAGCAGCCTTGATGGAGCATGGGACAACTATTCATAGCCCATGCATGAGACCATCACGGCCGGTATCCACAGGGCAGTTTCTTCTACGCCATAGTTTCCACTTGCACCCATGGGAGTGACGAAAAGACCATTGTACCCTTAATTTGAAAAATAAATAACCTTGTTTTTTTATTCCTTCATTTTCTTCATCAATGGCGACACTTCCAAGCGCTCCCTCCTCCCTCCTCGCACCTCCTTTTCTTTTTCAAGTTTTTTTTGGTGTTTTAGAGCATTTTCACATTCTTTTGTCGAAGATTGCATTTGTATTGGTGAGTCATTGTTGGTTGTGCCGTTAACAAATGTTGGTTTTGAAGTTTTCATTTATGTGTTTTTTCATTTCAAATTTGGTGATTTGGAAAGATTTCAAATCACACGATCATGTTTTTTATTTGTTTTTTTTACACATTTTAGATTATTCAATCTATAAAGTATTTTTAGATTTCGAATTGTACAATTAAAAATGTATTTTAGAAAAAAAAAATACATTTTGGATTGCCAAATCCGAAAGACATTTCTATATACAAGAATATCTTCTGAATTGTATCATCTAGTATGATTAATTACAAATTGTACAATCTGAAAGATATTTTTAGATCCAAAAATATTGTAAGTATGTGTAAAGTGTATTAGATTTTGGTTTTCATTAATGTAAGAATGATGTTGCAGACACAGTTATGATTAGAACGAGAGGTGGTGCATCACAAGGCGGTGGTAGGCAGAGACCTACGACATTAGTCCATGTAGGAGATCGTGAGCAAACATGTGATCATACAACTACTAATGTTATGGATGCACATGAAGATTGACACGATCGATAGGAAATATTTCCTAAAGGACCTTCAGACTTTTCTATGCTAGTAAGCTTTGCGGATCATGTCACAACCTCACACTTTGAGGTTGTGGTAGGGTGAGTTAAGAATAAAAAATTGTTTAGATAAATTGTTATATTATTAATCATGACATTACATTATTTTATATTTACACACACAATATATATTTGTTAGGATTGTGGAGAATTAAGGTTAGTCTCACATGGCCAAAAATTAAGTAAATTTGGGGTGCGTCATTCTCAAATTGAGACATTTGTGCTTAATTTTTTATTATTGTCACTGTGCAACATAAGTTATGGGTTGTCGATAAAAGGATGATTTCAGCCTTTGTGGAGAAGTGGCACTGTGACACTAACACCTTCCATAATGGTGATAACGTTAGATGATATGTCATTTTTGCTACTTCTCCCTATTGTGGGGAAATTTTCACGTATGTTCCAATGGAATTCGCTCCAACTTCAACTATTTTAGTGGAATTGCTAAGGGTTGACTAGGGTGATGCGACCTTACAGATGAGGCAATATTAGGGTGCACATGTTAGACTTAGTTGGCTCCGAGAGGTTTATGAGGAGTGTTGCATTCGGTAGACTTGGTAGTGTGTTGTGAGAACATATTTGTTGCATCTAGGACATTTTTTGAAAAGAGTGTCACCTCAATGTATGTTTTGTACTTGTTGTTGTTAAAAAAACTATAAATGTGTGGTGTGTTGAAGCTGGAGGAAGCTTCTTCCCTATCAAGGCTTGATGTGTGTTTGATGAAGAAAATAGCTTGAGTGCTTTGAAGATTGTAATAGGTTTTATATAAGTTTGTATTTAGGCTTATGTTATTAAGTTGCCTTTTGCTGCATAATCTGTTCCAGTTGCCTAAGCAAGCTTAGACCAAGCACATGGAGTGATTAAAAGTCTTTCAAAATGCTTTTTAAGGTTTTCTCAAAAAAATCTGGATACTGGACAAAAATAAATCTGTTTCCTGGAAAATCAATAGATTTATTTTTGGTTCTGTTATTCTTAACTGTTTTCAACTGGTTTTTGAAAAGCGGTTAGAAACTGTTTTCTTTAAAAATTAGAAGGCTTCTCTCACAAAAATAGACAGAGCAATCACGTTTTCAAGTGAGGTCAATCAATTTCTAAGAGAGAAGAAGAATCAAAATACTTTTGTGAAAGGTTTTCAAGAGAATTTTCAAGTGTACTTGTTCTAGGAAAACCTTGTGCTTTGTGAAGGTGTTGGTGCAGTTTCTGCAGCAAATTGAACTACTGGTTTGAGTTCTTGCATCTTTTTTTTAGGTGTAATCTTTCCTTTCTCAGTGTTTGTAAAGGTAGTTGTGTTAGTCACTCCTAGATAGGGTTTCTTGGAGTGCAAGGTGTGCTGAACCAGGTGGTTTTCATCCTTGTATGTGGGTGTTCTTGTAGGTTTCAAGAACTGCTGTATATGCTATATTTGTTGCATGTGTTTTAGTGGATTCCACCTTGGTGTAAGGTGAACTAGATGTAGCTCTTGATGAGTAAACCAGTATAAAAACTTGTGTGCAATCTTCTTCCCTTCCCTGCACTTATTTCTGGAATTTGGATTAATAACTGTCAAGAATTAAATCTGTTCATGTGAAATTGAATCTGTTAATTCTGGGTTTAATAAGAACTGTTCTATTCGTTGATTGAAGCTTTCTTGCAATCATCTGAATAAGTGTGTGTGTGAAACTTTATCTGGTCTATGGTCTAACTGATTTATTTGTTAATTCTTGATAAAGCCCTAGTCCATTGGATCTGTGTGGTTGAATGTTTTGTATTGGTTTCTTCACATAATCTGTGTTCTTAGAAAGCTGATATATCTCAATAAATTTTGTCCCATTTGCTATTACATTTGAGATCGTTTTTAATTTGATTAAGACAAAACTGTGCCAAACTGTTTTCTAAGTTTTTCATATATTTTGTAAAGAAAGCAATATGTTCTTTTGAATCTAAATCTGTTAAATCTGGACCTGTTAATATTTGTTTTTCTAGCAGGTTAATCAATCATCTAATCATAATTCAAATTGCTGTGTGAATCTGAAATATGGTTTAAGTGAAAATTGTTTTCATTGTATGGACTGTGGTTTTGGTTCTTCTTGTATGTGCTTGATACAATCTGTTACATTGTAAGCTGTAAAAATTCATCATGTTTGGTTCTGTTGTTCTTTCTGATTGATCTAAATCTTGTTGATTAAGTTCTGTTTGTACTAAGGTGATTTGAAAAATAAATCTGTTTCGTTTAAAATCAATCTGTTCTTTTAACCTCTGTTACACTGAAGTCAGTTCCTGTTGCGAAAATTTTATAAGCTCAATTCACCCCTCCCCTCTTGATCTTAGACACTGCTTAACTCTAACATGGTGAATACTCATGAGGAGCTACCGCACTTACCCATACATTTTTTAGTCAAGGGATGCGTGCTTTGCTCAACAAAGCAATTGGGCAGTTATGTGACTCTTGTACAGGTAAATCATATACAAGATTAATGAAAGTGACATTTATAGTCATATGAATGCACAAATATTGATTTGTTGAAATTGTAACATACATGAATATATGAACATTTTGAAGGTACGGGGAGGAGGAATATAAATCCCACCTATTAGGAGGTTCACTCACAAGCAACTCGATGTGACTGAATGACATATTTGTATTGTTGATGCTTCCGATTCCAGTTAGATGTTTTGACCTATGTTCATTTGGAGTTTATATGATGACCATCGCCCTGGTAGGCCCTTTGAATCCATTTCCTTATTTTCTTGTTATATTTGTCTGGTACGTGTATGCAATGACATTTGTCTGTGTATGTGTTGCGACAATATAGTTATGAGCAGATCGTTGGACAACCTCTCATGCCATATGAGGGTTGAGTTTTGACCGTTATAGATAACAAGTACTTATACTTTGTCTACCACATTGTCACAAGTGTGACATTAACTTCTCTTACATTTACATGTGTAGCCAAATACATGCAATAGTTCAAAACTATGTCATACCCATACATGACGAGTTGCGCAAATAAATATATTGTCACACTCCTAATCCACGAAACAACGACACAAAACCCATATCTCATCACTAACATGCATGCAATTCTTTTTGCACCTATTTATATTAAAAATATAAATAAGAATAAATAAGTCAATATAAATTTAATAGCTTGTTATAAAAAAACTATTAAGATTAGTTCAACGAATTAAAATATCTAAAATGTAATCTAAACTCGTATGCGACATAAATTACACATAATTTCAAAAGTTTATCAAAATTAAATTGAAACTACAATGGTTAATAAAGTGTGAAGAATAATGAAAACTTTCATGCTTTGTTTGAATTAGGGAGATGATTTGAGAGAGTGGATTTGAGAGGAAAGTGTGAAAAAATAAGGTTATTTGGATTAAGGTGAATAAAGTGAAAAATGAAGATAAAATTTATGAAAGTTTGTGAGTGATGTGTTAGAAAAATATATTTTTTATTATTTATAATTATTTTAATTATCTTCTTCTTATTATTTTATAAATTTATTATTAATATTTTTATTTTATTTTAATAATAATAATTATTTATATTATATAATTAATTATTTGTATTTTATTATAATATAAGTATAATATTAATGAAATAATAATATAAAATATAATATATTTAATATAATAAGTATAAACATATATATGAATTAAACATATAATATATTTAATAAATTTTTAAAAATATAAATTAAAGTTAAAATAATTTTTAAATTAAAACTAAAATTATTATAAAAACCTTAATAAATAAAATACTAACATTTTAAAATAAAATTATATTAAAATAAATCATTAAAATTTAATTTAATTAATTTATTAATTTAATATTTTTATTTTATTTATTTAATATAAAACCTATATTAACGAAATATTAAATGTATTTTATTTTATTAATGATTTTAATATGTTTTTTATTATAAATTTAATTATTATATATTTTAAAATATAATATAATATTTTTTACATTTTATTTAATAATAATAAATTAACTTAAATTATTAAAAATGTACTTTCTTCATAGTTGAGAAAGGAAAGTTTGAAGAGAAAAGTTTTCATCTAGTTTTTTCAGCTTTCCACTCCTTTTCATTGTTTTATATTTATATGTTTCCATAGTTGGAAACAAAGAGGGCGTCAATGAAATGAGAAAAAATGCTATAAAGTGAGAAATATATATTTTGCATAAACTTGTAACAATGAAATTTGGAAAAAAAAATTTCAACTTAATTACTAACAGCAAACATATTTGTGTGCAGTTCAACTTCAAATACCCTTCAAGTTCATGTATTTATTAGTTTGTGAAATTCTCAATTTTTATTTTTTTTATTATTTTTCAATCAATTTAGTCCTATTTTTTAAATGGATGAAAATTCTGTAAATCTTTTACTTTTAAAATTATCAAAATAAAATCCTTATATTCTGTAAATCCGACTATTCCCATATTTATACTCTTAAACAGTATGTATATATTCCAACTATTATAGATATTAATTATATTTTAATTATTTTAAAATTAAATAAATATCTTCATTCGATATATACCTGTTCCGTAATCCCGCTATTTTGAAAATTCTTTCACGCGCTCGACCTTTGCCGCGCTCTCTCGGGTCCCAATCTCAAGCTATCTTTGTCGTAACCTTAGGTTTGTCTCTCTCCTTTCTAGGGTTTTGTTTCTCAGTTTTTTTTTTCAATGGGCTTGATTCCTTTGTTTTTGCCATATCTTCTATGTTTCTAGACTGAATTGTTAATTCTGTGTTGGACTGCTGGCTGCTATTGATTTCTTGGATGATGGTGTTCTTGAGTATTTACTCTTCTAATTGTTTTCCATTGGAGTTCAGATGATTGGAAGAAAATTAGAAAAAGGTGTATTATGCATTTGGGCGCAGATATAGGTATAGTTGAGTATATCCGATTCCTGAATACGCAAATCTCACAATTAATTAGTTTGGAAAACTCAAATTTAATTACCTACTGTTAACGCGATCAAATTGGTTCATTCATTCAGTGGATGACTAAACAACTGGAAAGAATAAAAAAATATTCTACATTAAAAAATAGAATAATAGTTGATTAATTCCATTCCAAGACTATCACAATTAATTTGTTGAATGAGAAATTTGATCTGAAGGATCAAAAGTACAGAAGACCAATTTATTGCTCTTCACCACAATGAAGAAATGCTACCTGTATCCAACACACCTATCTATCTGTAACATTCTAAATTCTACTCAACGTCGAGGGTTTCATCGTGTGTTTCTTTTTTCGGATGGTCACACTAGAGTGACCCGCCGTGAGTTTGTGAATATGGTAGGGTCTGAAGGTGCGTGTGATGCAATGCTAAACTTTTTGGTCGTTGTTATCAATGTTACAAAGGTTCTGTTTTTTAGATTCATAATTGGGGATTTCTTGGAAGGACCAGTTGTCCTTGGTTCAGATTTTAGTTGTTGATTTCTTGGATTCTACTACCATTCTACCACTTGATGAGCTTCTGATTTGTTTCTCAGTTTTCACTTTGCTTAAAGATTCTTCTTGTAAGGCTATCTACAATCTGAAGTATCAAACTCCACTTATTTTCATTCTTTCCTGTACCGTCTTCTGATAAATTCATCCATTGACTCGTTTCAAATTTAGATGTCTTGGTTGTCATATAACTTATTGATTGGTATTTCTTGTTTCTACTAATGATTTATGTCGCTTGTTCGAAGATATGACATGAATTTGTCTACTGATGGTATAATTGGAATTTTTTATCTTATAATTAGCATATATTATTTCATGGTACGTTTACAGTTGAGAATAAATGAGGTTTTGGCTTTATTTTTCAAGAATTTTATTTTCGATTCACTATTCTGCTGCAGAAATGGAGATAGATGTGCTGGAGAGTATGCTTTCTTATTTGATTATTTTGATTATACAGTAGACATTTTTTATATGCTCTCATCTTTTCCTTAACGGTTCTTGTATATCAAATTGTTTGCATTCCTATAGTTAGGGGTCCTTTGTGATGTTTACTAAAAAAGTTTTAAGGGTGGATCACGCTCTCACCTTTTCCGTCACAGGCTTCTTTTGTAACAATTTCCTACCTCTCGAACGTTCAATTATTCACATATATGGTTACCATCCTTTGTGTTTTCTTTTTTAAAAGAGCTTTGTCTTTATATTAGTTCAATTAATATTTTAACTTCTCTTTACTCCATTTAGTCTCGTACCATTTTTTTTTCTGTTAAAATCGTTTGGTTTCTCTTCATTTCGTCCCCAAACATCCTTTGTGTTTTTGTTTCTTTAAGTTACCAAGAATAAGGCAAATAATACATTTATCTATTTTTACATTGTTCTTTTGGTGAAAAAGGAAGATAAACATTCAGAGAAGCCATAGTTTAGCCAACAACGGCTAGGTCATGCGTGTAAGCATAAAAAAAATGATGGAATTATAAACTCCGCTTTGAGCTGTGCCCGAGCTCCTTCTCCTGGTAGACCATATTTACAGAGGTTGTTTGGTATACCATTTATTTATTTTATTTTATTTTAGAAAGCCAATTACTTGGAGGCAATAAACAGAAATAATGGGGGGAAACCAGTTTTTGTATTTCCATATTAATCGTAAAGAGTAAAAAAGAAAGGGTTTTGTATATATGTTTCAGTTACAGTACGCACACCAAATTTTGAAATTTGTGTATGCAAATCGATTCTACAAGTGAAGAAGCATGTATTCGAGTTCTAGTCAGTTCGACGGCAACGCAGCCTTCTCCGGCGGCGGATTTATGCCTTCTCAGGCCACTCAGGGCACTGATCCTTCACTGGTTTTCTCCAAGGTCTCTTCTCCTTTTTTTTTCCTTTTTATCATACTCACAATCACATTCAACACTAATTAAAGCCTAGGGTTTTGCTCTTTCAATTGGAAGTTTTTGTGAAAACGTTGTGCTTTGAAGTTATATTTTATGATTTATTGTTGTTTTGTAGAATCGCGATGCTCAGTCCTTGCTTCCTCTAACAGTGAAGCAAATATACGATGCGTTTCAATCAAGCGATGATAAAGCCAATTTGATTGTTGACGGTGTGGACGTTAATAATGTGCGTTCTCCTTGAATCTTTCTTTGTTAATTTGGTTAAGGTCTGGAGGTTCTGACAATTCGAGTCCAGGTTACTCTTATAGGAAGAGTGTGCAACAAAGCTGGACGAGTTACTGATGTTACTTTTGTGCTTGATGATGGTACTGGGAAGATTGAGTGTAATAAATGGTAATTGTCGTTAAATTTGTTATGTCTAGATCATTATTTTTGTTCTAATCTTTTTTTCTTTTGCACCATTTGCTTTTGGCAGTGACGAGTTTTTGTTCGTCTGCAGGTTCCAGGAAGCTGCTGATTCAAATGAAGCAGATTCTATCCTGTATGCTACTGCAATATTGTATTTGCTGTGTAGATTTTCATTTTGTATTTAGGTTGTGGTCGAATAAAATTCTCAAAAAATATTTATACGAAAATAAAATAAAAAAGAGGAAATTAATTAAATTTCTTTTATAAGTTTAAATTAATTTATTTATAAGCTAATTTACAAAAGTCATTTTATTTAACTTTTTCAGAAACTAGTTTTAATGTATTAAAGAAGTTTAATTCATTTTACTTTCTTATTTTATTCTCTTATGTGTGTTTACTTAGAATTTATTCAAATAGGGTCTTAATAACTTTACCGGATTTTTAAACTTTTATGTATAAGTAGTGAGAAGAATGGTTTTAATCACTCCCGTTTTTTCAATAGATTCTTCTTCTCAATACTATACGTGTTTACTTGTTTAATTCAGAACGGAAATGACATGTTTTGAGTTACATGTTACTACTAAAATAAAAAAATAGAAAGGTACAGAAATATGTCCATTTTATTATTTTTTCTGCAAGAAAATAAGCTGCAGATACACTGATCATTTTGTTCGTGTTTTGTAGTGTGGTTATTTGTTGTCACACGTGTATGTTTTTATTTACTCAGACAATTAATTTCAAATAGTATGTACTAAAATTCTAGTTTCGTTATTAGGGACGGAATGTATGCGAGGCTCCATGGACATTTGAAAAACTTTCAGGGTAAAAGGACCTTGAATGTTTTCTATTTCAGGTGTGGTACGAAGTTTACCTATAACATCTTATTTGAGCTGTTCAATATTTTAAATTGTCTTCGATATCTATCATTATCACAATTAAGGATGGTTATCTTCTTGTCTCGGCGATTTGAGGCGGGCCTGTTATTGCTTACAGTTCAATATTTAACCTCACTCCGCTGCGTCATTTCAGGCCTGTGACTGACTTTAACGAGGTTGCTAGTCATTTCATCGATTGCATACATGTGCATCTCTACAATTCCAGGATTCGGGTATTAGTTACGATATTGTAATTTTTGTTTGAGTTGACATGATGTGATGTGATGTGGATATATAGTTATGAATACCATGCGTACATGTGTATTCTAATGTTTCACTTGGTAACATCTTCAGAGTAGTGTCCCTAATCAGCAACATGTTATGAATTCTACGCCAATTACTCCCACAATGGGTTATCAAGCTAAAGTTGTTCCACCAACAAATCAGGTAAGAGAGTGAACCATACTTTTCTGTTTATGTTTCATTTTTATTTGATATCAGTTCTTTGCTACTTTTCATCTGTAGTTCTCTGATCAACATGTCAATGGCCAGAAGAGTGCTGAAAATATGGTCTTAGATTTTCTGCATCTTCCCGCCAACAGGTACGTTATTTGGTTGTAATTAAACGGCAACTATTTTGTTTTTCTGAATGTTGGTTTTATCCATTGATTTATGTGTATGCGTATCCAAAATACCTTTCTTAAATATTGCCAAACTTCTGCATTGTCTGCTGTAGAAGTAGTATACGGAGTTTTTTAATAGTTCAATTTGGAGCAAGGTTGTAAACAATTTTTTTAGACTAAATTAGTTTTTTATCCTTTTTTTATTACTTTGTTTACCTTTGTTTTTCTATTGTTAAAATGTTCAGTGAGGTCCTCTAATTGTCAAACAATATGTATCACCCCTTTCATCTATTTTCCCAGTGTCCCAACTTTAGCCTGATAGTGACGTGTTTGTTTTTCATTAGATTAGATTAACATTGTTAGTGAGAAAATAGGCAGAAAGGCCACATTGCATATGTTGGCAATTAAAAGAATATATTGATCATTTTAATATAAGAGACACCAAGTTGGTAGAGTTAAAAGAAAAACAGATAAAAATATTAATTTAACCTATTTTCATTAAAAAAAATTAAATGATTGAAAGTGCATGTTAAGGAATCGTATGCTTCTACTTTCTAGTGATTATACATGGCACAAGTTGGCAAACTGGCAACTTGAGTTTATAATGAGAATGAGCAAGATTAGTGTCATTATTTTGGTTGGTATCCCATGAGTTTCAAGTGGTGTTGCGCAATGTATCCTCATATACTATTATGATCAAAATAAAAATCCAAGAATGTCGGATGTTCTTTGTTAATTTTCTGTTTTGAAAACTACAGATTTATTTGAGATCAAAATGTACCTAACAAAAAAAGGGGAGTCTTATGATACTACTATATCTAGTTATAATCTACGAAAGTAAATGTCATGGTTAAAAGGAACAACGAGATAAAAGGTGCGTGGATGTAGCAAAATGAAAATGTTAAGATAGATGTCTTGACTCATAAGAAATGATGAATCACAAAATGATTGTATATGATGAGATATTGAGATGGCATTAATTAGGAATTTGATATTAAATCAATGAAAGTTGGTTTTGCACACATACAAAGAAGGTCGTAGAAAAATATGACTAGAGAATTCCCAAGAGGAGGATGAATTGGTAAAAAACAGAGTTTAAAAGCAAGACCTTCTCTTTAAACTCTGTAGAAGAATATTTCTTCAATCACTTGATATCCAATTCTTAATGTAGAATTAATCCCCTTAAGTACAAAATATTTTAAAAAGAAATTTCGTTCTGGTTCAATTTTTACCTAATCTACCGTTAGTTCAATCCCTTCAAATTTGAGAAGGATTGTTCTACTATCTGAGAAAACAAATGTTACAAATACTAATTACAAGCACAAAGCAAATATCAAGGAAGTTTTACATATGCAGAAACTTACTCTGCATAAGGCGTCAAACTTAGTTGTATAATCCTTAGAATGTAATGGTAAAGAAAGAAAAACGATATCACATGATTTGATGACAGATTTTCTAAACGAATAAAGCACAGAGAATGAGGAAACTTCTCCCAGAACATCAATGTGGAACTTCAATGTATCCACTTTCTTGCTAGAAAAATTCTAATCTTTTGCTTTGGCTCAGAAGATGAAAAATAAACTCTTTGTATTGTAAGTCTGAATGATTGTTTAAGATTTGATCCCATTGTAGAAGAAGAAAAATGAACTTTTTGTATGCAAGTATCACAGACATTCACGCAATAGCAATAACAAGCAACCTTATATATCATTTGCCAAGTACAAGTTCATCATCAAAACAAAACCAAAAATATCTTCATCTTCAAGATGCGGAACACAAGTGTCTTCACGTGTTCAACCAAGGTTACCAAAAGAACCAGAGAGAAATGAAAATTGCATGAATTTTAGTCTTTGGAAGCAGAGAGTGGAGAATAAATTGGAGATATAAAAAAACATCACACGACCTGAGTTAAAATAATGAAGTTCGCACTTGTTTTTTAGATGAATGTGTTCAATATTGTTTGGTATTCACAACTTAACATTCTGATATTTATATTTCAGGTCAAGGAATGAGGGAGTCCGTCGTGATCTTATTGCACAGCATCTTGAAGTTTCTTTGGATAAGCTCATGTCTCTCTCTGTCTGTCTCTGTCTCTCTCATAGTATCCAAATCTTGTTGATTCTTACTGAATTCCTCTGCAGGCTGGCTATTAAAAACCTTATCGACGAAGGTGCCGTTTATGAAACTATAGCTGATCACTATAAGTCAATCATCAATGGTTGATATATTGTTGGACAATGACATAATTTTGTCAGAGTACGCTTAACTCTGCGATTGCATTCCAGTGATGCAACACACAAGCAAAACACCAGTTCTGCTACATTTTGATCAAGTTGTCTTTCTTTCTCACGATAACTATATACCAAGAGTATGAACCGGTAATAGGTAACAAATTGAACTTGATATGGAATGTATCTATTGTGCGAAGTGTTTTTTTTTTAATTAACCAAGATTAACCAGTTTCAGTAGTTATCGTTACTGTATTGGCCCGTAGTTGTAATGAGTGCGGATGCTTTACAATGGGTAAATTCTCCCTCACCACCATGCATTCCTTCCTACACCCCCCATACTTTGAAAAATATCCAAATTATTTGATATTTTTCATTGAACATTTTTTTTTTATAATTCCTTTAGACTTTTCGGATTATAGAATCATGAAGTTAAAATTTGTGATTTTTTTAATTTTGTATAATTAAAAATTTGTATTCTAGAATATACCGTCTTAAATATAATCCAAAATAGAGATTTGTATTTTAGATTGCATATTTCAGAATATTATATTCTAGAACTTGCATGCTTGATTGCACATTTTAAAATAAATTTTTTGCATTCTGTAATTTGTATTCTAGATTTGTATTATGGATTATGGATTTATATTATGTAATGTATATTTTGCATTTTAGATTATACAATCTAGAAAGAATAATTTTAGCATTTTTGAAAGTATGTGGTGCAAGGAAAAATATGGGGTTCAGGAAGAAATTCCCTTTAGAGCGAGGAGCTAATGGGCTTCATTGCAAAATGTTACTCTTAGAATGTTTTTGTTAAAATCTTTATGTGGGTCCACTATTGGTCCCTTGGCACTACTACGAATGTGTTTACCTTTTAGCTAAGCTTTAAAACATGCACACCGGTATCAAAAACATATATACACTTACGGTCATATATCAGTGAAGCGTAACTGTTTGAACCTATGTCATAAATATGCGTCTGTTTTTGTATAAATAAAAGTAATAGTAAATCATACTGAAACGAAAAAAGTTCTGCTTGGAAATACTACTGTAGAATATTTTTAAAAGTTAACAATAGATATATAATGTATGTTTTTTAAAATATGAAGAGTTACTATAGGATTGGAAAAAGTGTAGCGAGGAGTAAAGTAACAAGTTCAATAATACAAAAAAATATTAAGGTGAGAATCTACTTAAAGTTAGGAGTGCAGAAGTTGTGAATATAGAAGGGTGGAAATTATAAAGTGGAAGTAGCAGATTACGATGGACACCAGCATCACGTGTGGTTCACTCCAGCACAACTTCCACCGCCCTCTTGTTCTTGTGCCTGAAATGGCACGTGGAAACAGAAGTCTTGTTCTCAAGTCACGTGCTGTGATGGTGGTGGATCATTTTTCAGTATAGGGCAGACCTCTCAAGACGCCACGTGCAATCTCATTTTCTCTGTTTGACTCTCATATCATGTGGATGCACCGTTTTCGCTCTGCCTCCTTAATTATTGCTTTTAGTTTTTTAGTATTCATTATATTCTCTAAATTGAGACACTCATGCCGAATCCGACTTTATGTGTTCAATTGATAATAAGATAGCATGTATGTTAATGCATATTCTAGAATTCCATTTGAAAAACGCCAAAAGAAAATATTTGTTGGCTTAAAATTGGGGGTGAGGGGCTAACAACCCTCTTCATACACTTGTGATATCTCTTATTATGTAAGAGAATCGTAATCAACCACACGTATTGTGAATCCTTAGTTGGACCCACCTTTATGTCTCGAATAACGCAGGATCAGATCTTTCTCCAAACCGAGAATGTGAGAAGAATAATTTAAACAACACAACTAAATGAAGCAAAAGAGAATTCGGAAACTGGAATAGAAAGGAGAGGAAGAGATGATGATGATGATGAAGCAATAATAGTAATAAAATAGAAATTAAGATATAGCAGCGAACGTGAGAAATGATTCGTTTCTCTGACCCCAAACTACACTCTGCAATGGCTTTCCAAAACAAAGTTTGACTGTTTTGGCAAAGTATTCGGCCTGGAATTAAAGAAATTGGCTTTTAGTAGCCAGCTGTGAAGATTGCTTAGTTTATGATACAAAATGTGTATGTTAGTGGGTGTTTTTTAAGTCATCAATTATTAGTTTAATTAGTTCCTTTTCTTTTTACTGCAGATTTGAAGGGAATAATCAAGCCTCAATGCCAACACTCTCCCACTCCCGCCGAACTCTCTGCCAATCTCAAACACCCTTTACTCTTTCTTTATTCCCCACAAATAACTTCACTATTATGTAACCTTTCCTCTTTATTTTTTACGCCTTTCTGCATTCTCATTGCTTAGTGTAAAAGCATTTTTAACTCTTATACGTGTTTTGAGGACTACTCTGTCTGCTGCTCCCCACATTTTTAGTAAATTCAATTGTTCTTCACTACCTAATCTCTATTCCAATGTTCCTCACTATCACATTTGTCCTTTTCTCACATGTGCAATGTGAACGTGAGCTTTGCTTGGCTTGCAATCTGGATTGGTGAGTGGCGATTGGTGCTGTAGCTGAGTCACTATAAGACACATTTTCTTTTGTAGCGATTGAGACAAGTGTCCGCATGGTCCGGGGTCAAACTGTCCTTTCGGGAGCCACCCACCATCTTTGTTGCACAATCCTGCTTCACTTATTCTATAATTGCGATCAATCCATATCTCTTTTACACTTGTATCATTATTCTAATCCTTTCGTTTAAAAGGGGTGTGCCAAATATCAACACTGCTTTCTTAATCTATATTTTCTTCACTCACCCTTCCCCTTCCTCAACTCACATTTATGTCATGTCATTATCAAATGCATCCCAACTTAGTCCTATATAACAACTCAAAGGTGATTTGCTTCAATACTTTTCTTTACTTAATTAATCATGTCTCTTCTCTCTCCAGTTTCCATTTATAATAACCTCTTTATTCTATTATAATAATATTTTTGTTTTTAATGCCAAATCTCACCAACAAAACTCTGAAATTAACACCTTCTAGCAAAGTAAAATCCCTTCCCTTAACAGTGTCTGAGATTCATACTTCTCTCATTGTTGATAAAGTTTGCTAGATTCAATTATAGTAGCAGTATAATTTATTTTTAAATTAACAATAGGTTTATCAAATCCAAATTTCCCAAATTTTGATCAAGATTTCATCATGGATAAAGTAACTTTTCAGGAAAATCTTGACTTGTTAATAATATAAAACATTCTAACCATCTACCTACAAAAGACTCTACGATGTTTAAGTCAGTAGGAGTATAAAGATGGTGATAAATTCTTAACAAAGAACTAAGAGTAATAGTATAGAATAGAGTTTTGTGTGTTTTCTTACTGAGGGAGTCATTCCCTATTTATAGATCTTGTTGGGCTCAAACCATTAAAAAAAACATTGAATGGTTATCATGGGATAAAAATGGTTTTTATAATAGTAGCCTATAATCACTAGTAACCTATAACAAATTTATGGTCTGCTTTATGTGTCTTAAATATAATATTAAATAAACAGTTATTGTCAAAGTGTACCCGGTCATAATTGGGGGTATGTAAATAAGTCTCCCAAGCTTGGAATCTGAGAAGATGTACAGTGGATCAATTTGAAGGATGAACGAGTTTAGTTTGGACCCGTTTGGATTTAGCATAGGTCAACTCTTGATTTCAATTTCAAGTAATATTTGTTAATTATTTCTGATGATAGTTTGAACTCGAACAATAACACTTGACCATTTAGTTTAAGTTTGATAAAGTTTCTCGATGTTCATGTGAACTTGAATTGTAACTTTTCTGTTGAAGCTCTATTCATTTGTTGGCTATGTCTGTGGTTGAACATGCTTCTTTTTCATTCTTGTTCGAACTCGGTTTTTTGCTATGTTTGTGGTTGAACATGCTTCGTTTTTGTTCAAACTTGATTAGAAGCTATGCTCGTGTTTGAAGATGTCTCGTTAGTGTTTAAACTTGGTTTTAAGCTATGCTCGTGGTTGAACATGCTTCGATCTTGTTTGAACTTGGTTTTTAAGTTATGCTCGTGATTGAACATGCTTCATTCTAGTTTGAACTCAATTTTTAAGCTATGTTCGTGGTTGAATTGCTTCGTTCTTGTTTGAACTTGGTGTTTAAGTTAAGCTCGTAGTTGAACATGCTTTGTTTCTGTGCATTATTTGATGAGGCTTCGTAGTTGAACATGCTTGGTTTTTTGCTATGTTTGTGGTTGAACATGCTTCGTTTTTGTCCAAACTCGATTTGAAGCTATGCTTGTGTTTGAAGATGTCTTGTTAGTGTTTAAACTTGATTTTAAGCTATGTTCGTGGTTGAACTTGCTTCGATCTTGTTTGAACTCAGTTTTTAAGTTATGCTTGTGATTGAACATGCTTCATTCTTGTTTGAACTCGATTTTTAAGCTATGTTCGTGGTTGAATTGCTTCATTCTTGTTTGAACTTGGTGTTTAAGCTAAGCTCGTAGTTGAACATGCTTTGTTTTTTTGCATTATTTGATGAGGCTATGTCTGACAAAGGGAAACTCTAAGTGTGTCTCATTAAAATCCTATTAGTAAACCCTCCATAAGGAAAAACTCGAGTTAAGGAAAAAGAGTACATCACTTTGATTTAACTATAGTACATTTTTAAGTGGGCTATATTCCATGTTCTTGAAATTAACTTTCCACTTAATTCCTGGAGTTTGTAGGCTCCATTTTGTAGGCTATCTGCTATTCTGTATGGTTCATCCTAATTGGGTGCAAGTTTTCCCTCGTCTCTGCACCTTCTTGCCTCCCCAACCTTTATCCAAACAAGGTCTCCCCAGTGGAGAACCCAAGCTCTAACGCGGGAGTTATACCAGCGGGTTGTTCTATGTTTTACGGCCTCCTCCCTGATTCGGTCTAATGTATGAAGCGGTTTAAGACCCTTGATTGGACCAACTCCTTCAGAAATCCCTCACCTTAAAGCACTCTTTTGTGTTATGACCTTGATTTCGGTAATAGTTGTAGTGCTTAGTCGGGTCCCTAAAAGGGTTGTTAGGACTTGGTGTTGGTAGGTGTACGAGTTCTAAGTTGCAGACCTCTTAAAGTATGATCTCCCTCGAGGCATTTAGTTGGTTGTAGTTTTCAAATTTCTTCGACCTCTTTCTTTTAATATTTGATAAGGCTGCTAAGGTTGGTGCCTTCATTGCCCTTCTTCAAGCTTCCACATTCTCCTCAATTCTCATATATCTTGACGTCCTGGCCCGTAATTGGTCCATGTTCTCTAGTGTTTCGGCATAAAGAGTGTCCAGGAATTTTTCGGGACATAAACCTACTAGTAGGGTGTGCATGGATACTAGGTACAGGTCAGGTATATTCAGTGTGACCAGATTACATCTGGCCATCTATTGGCTTAGGCCTTCTTTCTCTCCTTGTATTACGTTGTATAGGGATGCAAAGTTGGTGATTATGGGCTTGCAGTCGGCAAATTGGGCTAGGAATCGGTCACCCAATGTGTCGAAAGAGTCCATCGAGTTCCAAGGTAGAGAGTAGTACCATTCCAGGACTACTCCCACCAAAGTGGTGGGGAACAACCTGTAGTGCAGAATCATGTTCTCCAAGAACAAATTGGCATGTGTCATGTAAGCCTTGACATGGGCCTCAAGGTCCAAGATTCTGCATATTTCTACAAGTTATGCCACCTCCACCTTCGAGGTAGTTGGGTGTTCATCACTTCAGATGTGAAGGGATGAAAGCCCTTCAAGCCATCAAGTTGGCTTTTATGTTTCGGTTGATCAGTGGATTGGGGACCGTCTTAAAAGGCTGGTGATCGTGGCCCCGCCTTTCCTGCATTATCAAACTTGGAACGATGCTCATTTGGGTTCCCCTCCAAGACGATCTTCGTGAGTGGGTGTGATACGTTGTTTTTTCCCAACAAGTGGAATGCTTGGGGGAGCCCTGGTGGGATTTCGCTGTATGCCTCGAATAATCCAAGTCATCTTGAGTGCGGTCCTTATCCTTGCAGACTATCTAATTCTACAGTGCCAACAATTCTACCTTGTGTTCTTCTTTCAGGGACGCCATGTCCTACTCCATTTTGTCTTGCATCTGACCCTGGGCATCCGTCATTGTTTTCTGCAAGTTCTCCCCACTCTTTCAAAGAAGAGCCTCGAGTTCCTGGTTTGTGTCATTCTATGGAGAACTCATGTTGATAGGGTGTGTCTAATTGTTACGATGGTCCTGGGAAAAGTTTTGCTAGGGCCCATGGTGAGCACCAAATGTTCCTACTGGAAATGAACTCAAGGGTGCAACTCGGTGATGACTGTGTGTTCCCCAGGAAATGAGCTTTCAGTTGGTCTCCAATGAGAAAAGAATGTCTACTTGCAAGACTCTTCAATGCTTAAGTTAGTAGAAGCACAAAGTTGGTGATAAAGTCTTAACAAAGAACTAAGAGTAAGAGTATAGAATAGAGGTTAGTGTGTCTTCTTATTGAGAGAGTCATCACCAATTTACAGGTCTCATTAGACTCAGACCATTAAAAAAAACATTAAATAATTATTATGAGATATAAATGAATTTTATAATAATAACATATAATCGCTAATAACCTATAACCGATCTATAGTCTGATTTATGTGTCTTAAATATAATATTAAACAAATAATTATTGTTTGAATGTACCCCATCGTAGTTGAGAGTATGTACAATACTAAGATGAATTGCTAACAACACTAGTGTAAGACTTGGATACTCAATCTTAATCAACTCACCATTATCATTTGTAAAAGTATAGACATTATTTGTCCTGATGAAAAAAATGTCTACAATCTTTTATTCTTTCTTTAAATCCAAACAATAAAGTTTTTTCCCCTTTAATTTCTCAGTACATTCAGACCTAGAGCCACGCATCGATGCTAAAATATATAAAGTTATTATGTTCCATAAAACTTAGACAATCATCCTCTTTTAAGTTAATTGTTGCAAATAAGTTAGATTCCGTTGTATTTTTGCTATTATATGTATGGTGCTACCTAATATTACGATTAAATTACTTATAAAAGTCTAACTATGCCAATTTTTATGCTTTAAATGTGGAATCATGCACCTAATTCTAATAATGGGGTGGAAGTAGTGAAGTGGTTATAGAAAAGTTATGACTTTTCCAAAATGTGAAACTGATTATAAGACTTTGGTGAAAATGAAATTGGATCTGTCTAATGGAAAAAGAGAAATGCTTGGTTTGGTTCTTCACCCTGTGCTGAGTTGTTTAAGCACGACTAAATACTGAGATGCAAACATTTTTTTGGCGGGAAGGGAATGTCACTCGCCACTCCATGCAGACAATTATTTTGTCTGATTGAATAATCTTTTCATAAATATTTACAGCAAAATAAAAGTAAGAAAGAAGTAAATTAAAATTAAATTCTATTCAATAATAAAACAAAACACATTCAACTTTATATTTCTTTATTGGTGATAGTTTTTCTTCTTCTATTTATCAACTTATTACTTATTCTTATTCTAAACAACTCATGCTAAATATCACAATGCTAATCATCATAGGGTTGGGAGAATTATGTGGATGACTATTACATGGGTTTTGTGGAATCATAAGAATAATATTATTTTTAAAATAGTGTGGCAGAATCTCTTGAGGTGTTTATTGTGACACAATTGAGATATTAGGGATGGATAACCAGTAAATATCATAAAATTACTTTCTCATATTTAGATTGATGTCTTTGTCATATCATCTCTTAGGTCTGTGTAGGTCTTGATTTATCTAAATATAGAATAAGATATGTATCTAAGCTAAATTGGTTTCTGTAAGAGCATGTATGTATGCAATCTAAACGTGGAGGGTAAGGTAATCAAGAATCATTTTGACCTGAACGAAAAAGCTCTTTGGTTAAAAATATAAAACATATACATGGAAGTTGAGGATTGTTAAAGATGCACAATGGATTAATCATTTCATCATCTCTGCACAAATCATCTTGGGGGTGTTCTCATAGGTGTAAGCTTCTAAACTAAAGCAACTAACGTTGTGGTGAGCAAATAATGAAACTTGAATTGGTATTTTCTAGAAAAATACGAGGGATGTTATCTTTTTGGTTAATATTGATTTGTGAGGTATAGGAACACATTAGTATGTAGTAGATTGAGAATCCAATATTTAGACCATTTTCATGTAGGGTGTATGATTATAAGGTCTTATTCATACAAATTTTTTAATAAGGGTTGAGAGATTCTTAAAATGTCTCATTTTTATTCATTCTAATTCTTTGCTAAATAAAAAATATTCGAGGTTATGAAAATTGTAAGCACAATTTTGTTTAATGTGAATTTTTTTGGGGTCTATATTCAATAAGTTATACCCTTATATAATATTATTTATTTTTAAAAACATTCCACTCCAATAATATTTTTATTTTAATAAAAAAATTATGCTTAATGAAGGAGACGTTTATTTTAATAACTTAAAAAATATTTTTATTGACTGCAGTATAATTTTAAGCCTAACAACCTTCACCGTATACAGTTTTTTATTTTTATTTTATTAAACTCGTTCTATAATTACATGAATATTAGATTAAAATAATCAAATATTCTTCCATCTTACTTGTGTGATAACTTGAAAATTTAATATTAAATTATAAGTTCACCCTTGTAAGTTTATCATTTAATATTTCATTGAATGATATTTTTTGGTGAAGAGGAGACAAATAAGAATAATGTGAACAGTGAAGTTGCTACTAGAGAAGGATTGCAATAGAGGGGAATAGTTCTTTGGTTTTAGTTGTTACAGGTCTTGACATTGAAGGTGAAGATGGAAAGAGAGGTAGATAAGCACAAATTTGGATCAATGACAATGTCACTGAAATAATGATAAAAAGGCATTGCACAATCACATAACATAAGCATAGCAACTTCAATTAAGTTTCCAATGTACTTCCTTACTTTTTAAAGGTTATCAGTATTTTATATATATATATATATATATATTTGTATTTTAGATTTTTTAGCATGAATAAAAAAATCTATAAATATATAATTCTACGTTGGAGATGTAATTTTTTAGAAGAACGAAAATATATTAGACATCTTATATCTAAAATAAGAACAAATTAATATATATAAAATAAATTATTTAAAATTTAATCAATCAATTTTGTGATATTAAGTTAGATATAAATTTACATATTAAATCATATTATATAGTTTAATCATATTATATAATTTAAGAAATATTATTTTTATTTTTGTTTAACTGATATGATTCATCAGTTTTCTTTTTGAGAAATCGGTTTTAATGTGTGTAGACGTTACTATGTCACTTTTTATTTAGAGTTTTGAATCCCTCAACTCAATCGTAATTTTTTTAATGAATTGGAGTATTCCTATTATTTTCATTCAATATATTTTTTATTGATAATAAAAAAATTAGTTTAATAAAAATATTTTAATATAAAATAGATTCTCGAAACAATATTAATTAATATTTTTATCCATTTTAGTGCATCTCGACAAGCATGACCAATACCATTTTTAATATGATTTTGTTGGTACATTCCAAAATTTTCTTTTGTGTTGAGTTTACTTGTTTGGTGTCTTCTGTGTCATTCATTTGCTTGTTTCTTAGTGTTGAAGAATTATTGTCTACACAAATGAGAAATATTTTAGTTGCAGAAGGAGAAGGAGAAGTCTCTCACGTAATTTTGATGAGACAATAAAGTCATTAACTACGAACATTCACGTCATGCATCTAATAATAGAAAGCATCCTTCAATTTATCCAATAATGGTATCCCTCAACACGTGTAATTTATATATCCTTCTAATAATTCAAAGATCACATTAATTCAAACGCATTGTGATAAGCGAATTAGACTATTAAAACATTTGAAAAATAACCCTTATCATATGTCTAACACACACTCACAAATAGACATGTATACAACTAATTAAGTGCTTAGAATGGTTAGGACACTCATATAATCATTTGAATTTATTCTTAAAATCAAACATATCTAAAACAAATGTTGTCATTTAAATTATTGTGTACTTGTTTTTATGTGAAATCAGAATAAAAAGACAACTGCACAACCAACTGTCACTTATAATTTCCTCTTACATGTTTATATATTATATATTATATATATAACACAGTGAATATATGTTACTTATTGCCATGTGCATTTAAATTTTTAAATTTTAATTATGAGATATTTTAATTTCACAAGTTTCTCTTATTAAAACTGTAATGAAATGAATTTCTTTCACTAACTAAGTACATGATAATGTAATTTTCCCCAGAAAACTTCGACCTTCTTTGTGGTGTTTTTAGTTTTTGTTTTAAGTTTAGTCCTCGAGATTAGACCTGAATAAATAAGCTGAAAAAAAAGTGTAGGATTATAATTTCAGTTGAAAAATTTAAAATTCAGACCTGATATTTCATTTGAGCATTTCCAATTGGAGCCGTCTTCAATTCTGATGCATTTAAAACAGTTTTAAAATTTGTTCAAAAAATATTTTAATTTGGTGTTATCTAAACGGAATTTATTTTCATTTTTGTTGGAAAAAATATAGAAACTCACAATTATCCCAAATAACACCTTATCGTATTACTTTCTTATACATTATTTTATATTAATTTGAAACTATCAATAAAATTAGCTATGTAACACATTAGAATATAGCGTAAATATAAACGTATCGTTTATAGTTATATGTTTTATCACGCCGTCTTATAAATTATATATATATATATATATATATATATATATATATATATATATATAATGTAATTTTCTATTAAAACAAGAAAATTATATATTATTTTTTGCACATGATATTGATGGTATTGAGGTTATGTTATAGTAAAAAAATATAAAATAATAGAAATATTTTATTATTTTCATGTTTATTAACAAAAAATTGTTAGTAAAACCATTCGAAAATATAAATCATTTCAAAATTTGTATTTCTGAATTTAAATAAACTTATATTACAATTTAAATTTATAAAACTTGAAATAATTTATTAACTTTATAAAAATTGAAATTTTTTATTATATATTTTTGAGGGTGGTGGAGGTTGAGGGTGAGATGAATGGGTGCCACCCCGTTAACTTTTGTGAAAGGGGGAGGTTGAGAGTGATGGTTAATAGAAATATGAGGGTGCTCTCATAATTGAAGATAAAGGAAATGAAAGCCACTTAGGATGTATTGAGGATGAATGCAAAAATCATGGTGTCCTTATTTTCTCATACAATAATAATAAAAATTATTAATAATAATAATTATATATATAACATAATTTAAAAAATCATAAATAATATTAAAATTATATAAATAAATTAACTTAAGTAACAAAATTAATTTAAATTAATAAAATGAAAAATAATAAAATTATACTTACATTAAAAATTATATTTAATTATTTCTTTGAATTTTACATTTTTTTCTTTTATTTGTAAATGATACTTTAAATTATTTTAATTAACTAAAGTATGCACAAAATTAATAATTTTTTTTATGTACAAGGGTAAATTTGTAATCTTACAATTTATACTATTCAAAATAATTTAAAATACTCTTACAATCATCACGTATCTGAATAAACTTTCTTCAGAGATTCACTCTAACATACTCTAATCCAAACACACTCACATTTTTCACACTTTCTTCTCACACTCTCACTCCCCCACACCTTCAAGTTTCCATTCTCCAATCCAAACAAAAAAGGTTACTCGAACTACTGATTTTTCCATATATTTTAATAACTACTAGATTATATTTTTTCATAGTTTTAGGTATCATTTTTCTACACATTTAAAAATTATATTAGTTTTTTATATACGTTATCTGATAAAAATTTGTCTCGTGATTTAATTAAAGATTTATTAAATTTTTGTTCCACGTGTGCCATAATATATAAAATTTTCCAGACCTTAGATACTCATAAGAGACTAGAACTACATTTAACCTGTTTCTTACTTCCCATGTAAATCAATTATTCTAAATTATAATTCATGCATAAAAACTAATCATGATTATATCAAGACATATTCTTGTCAATTTTTCCATTTAACAATGTATTTTAAATGAACCGTAGTTGAAATTCTCAATATCTCACATGCAAGAATGTAATCACTCTTGCTCAACGTATTTCAAGCCTCTTTTTATTATAAAAAAGTTAGTTTTCTTTACCTTTAGATCCTTGTAGATATTTAAGTTTTGAAAAACATATTAAAATACCATACATAAACATTTTTTTTTATAACTTCAAACTTTATACCCTAAAAAATAATTTTTCATAATCAATCTCTAACTCTACACTTTAACAGAAGAAGAGTTTATCCAATAAACATTCAAATTTTCCTTGAATTCGTCTAATTAGCTTGTGAGAAGGAACCAAAAACTGAAATATGAGGAAAATTGTTAAATTTCTTTGAATACTTAAGAAAAAGCAAAGGAAGAGGGAAAAATAATAGAGAAAATGAATGAAATTTTTTGTTGTATGATGCAAGGGTCTTCTTAATATCTTCTCTAATAGATATGTGATCTTTGGAATGAAAAGGCATTGTTCATAATAATAGGACTGAACAACATTTTTGTTCATATTTGTAATGGTAATAATATATGGAGATGTATGTAGATAAACAATGTGAAATTAAATAAACAATGTGATCTTTAATGATAGAGTGGTGCATCCGATTAAAATCTTCACTATAACATAAATTAAAACTTAGGTATGGATTAATCACAAATTTCTTAGTATAAAATTTTCATATTATGACTGGGGCTTGAATGTAATTGCATTTTTAAAATTCAATCAAACGACCCACTAATTTTTCTACATGTTTTGATGACCATATGGTCTAGATATAGGAGGGGCAACTCTTGGTTTTGTAACAGGTTATTAGTTACTATTTTTTTTTTGTTACATGAGTCTTATAGAGCTCAAAGCTTTTGGAGTACCTCTATTGAATGAGACACATCTATTTATACACAGTATGAAAGACAGAGATTAATCATATGTATATAAGATATATTTATGTATATTATAGATATCCTTTTCTTTTTTATAGTCAACCCAATTATGTTATATGTAGGGATAGTGGTACCATAGTGATACCTGTAATGTATATTTGTTAAAATAATCATAGTACTCTCATTTTATTTCATCCTTTATTGCTGATAAAAGAAGAGTGATACATATTACATCTCTCTTTTTTTCTTTCTTTTTTCCACACAAAGTTTTCAACTCATATATTCTTGATTATTTCTACCACTCCGTTGTTATTGTTTTCATCTCTTTTAATGGGTTATGGCAAGAGAATAGTTTATCCATCTTTAATCTAAAATAACTCCAACCATTAAAGATTCCATTTTTATTTCCTACTATCTATGTAAAACACATATATTCACTACATTTACCATGCCATTAAATAATAAAACATTAAACATAAACAATTTACTAAATATCAATTAAAAAATTATTTTATAATTTTTTATTGATAATATAAATTATTTTAAATATTAACAATTATAAAATAATTATTTAAATTAATAAATATAATAATTAATTATTTTTTATCTCTAAGTTAATTAATATTTAACGATTTTGTTAGATGTATTTTTTTTATAGTTAAGCTCACCGGTACACATAAAAGAATTCTGACATTATATTTTTAACTATTTTCAAAATATATATATTAAAAATTTATATTTATTATTATTTATGTTTTTTTTAATAATCTTATTTTTTAGCCAATAACTTGATACCAATAACATGATACGGAATCGGATTAAGTCAGCAAAATCTACAATTTGTTAGAAATTTAGATTGTTGGAGATATTAGTCCACGTCCAGAATCTTGTCTAGGGGGAATGACTAGATTTGTCAACTTATACTGTTTTTAAAAAAAATATAAATAACTTTTATATAAGTATTGAAAATATAATTTAAAATAATATATATATATATACTTATAAAATATATTAAAATAAAAAGATTATTTAAAATAAATATTTAACTTATAAAGAAACAGGAAGATATATGTAAATAATAAAAATATTATTTAATATTATATAATTTTTAATCACATAAGTTTATATTTTAATCTGAGTTTGAGAACTAAGTTAAAATTAATAAAGATTTCTTCTTCCCAAATTAAAATTATTGCCGTACGTAGAGAGTAAAAAAAAAAGAAAAATACTGACAGTGCTTCATGTAGATTGCTGAGAAACAAAGTGTCAACAATGAATAATTAATTTAAGTAGAAGAGACATGAATCTCCAAGTGTAATATTTGTCTTGTGTGGACAATATGCAAAATTTGTTAATCATATTCATTGATTGTTCATTTCTTTTCTGGTCTGGCATAACTATTTTAATTGGATTGGTGAGATCATACTAATGTTCTTTGAACCAAGAGTTAGTTTTGTCAATTTTCTATATGCAGGTTGAAGGAAATTGGAAACAAAGCTTGGATTTGCAGGTGAGTGGCTATAGTAGCAAAAATCTGAAAGCAAATAAATAAATCAGATTGTGTTCAGAAATGTAAGATCAAATTCGGTGAAATTTTTTACAATGTCACAGCTGCGTGGTCATGGATATCCAGAAAGGTAAGGTCTCTTGGTTTACATATTTCGATTGGGTGCTCAAGTGTTAGATCCTATATGGTGCCTAAATATCATTAAAAACAAAAAAAAGATACTGAAGATGATTGTTGATAAGTGACAAGTTTGGTTTGATTTGTAGCCATGTGTTTGCCACATGAGTTATGAGTTTTGTGTGGTAAACTTTGTCAAAAGTCACTCAAGAAGTGTTTTGATGTTTATAATTCTAATATTTGTATGATTTGGTCGTATTTTTTGTTTGGAAAAAAATAAGTTGTTTTTTGAGAAAGAGAATTTTTTAGTCTTTTTGAAGAATATGAATGTTTTTTTTTTAAATAGTTGAAGTATCTCAAATAATCGAAATAGTTTAATCTATTTATTATTGATAAAAATAAAATAAAATAAAGAACTTCATGTATCTTTTGACAAATGTTAAAATTTCTTTAGTCTAAACATTAAAATGTTGAAATGGAGTCCAGAGTTGCGTGCACGCAGTGTTATTTTGTACGTTCCCATTTTTTGTATTCTAAAATAATATTTATGATTAAATTAATTAAATTAATACTTTAAGTAATTTTAATATCTTAAAGTTATGTTTAATCATGATTTATAAAAAAAAAGTTATTGATTGACAAAGGGCTCACTTTCCCCTATAATTTGATTTCACTCAAATATTATGTTGAGTAGAACTTCGCTGATAAAAAAAAATATGTTGAGTAGAAATGAATCACACCCTCATTTTAGACAAATATTTTTTGTTCTTAATTTTATTTCTCTTTTATGATTTTTCCTCATTTACATTTCTTTTTTTTTACTGACTTATTCATCAAAAAATTTGATTATATATATATATATATATATATATATATATATATATATATATATATATATATATCCTAAGTATTTTCTACTAGTTTCAGATAAAGAAACATTGTATTTGTACTTTCTCCATACAATATGTTCTACAAATTTTCTTCCGAGATATTTAAATATTTATAAATTTATAAAAACAAAAGAAATTCGTGAGATGGTGTCTGATAAGTAGCAACAATTACGTGTTGAGACGAGCACTAAAGTTTCAACAGTAATAAGTACTTTTATTATAATCCTCCATTGCTTCAAATAATGTTTTAACGAACAATAGTTTATGTCTTGAGAAGTTTTGGATGGAATAAATTAACACATATTCACATTTCAGGAGCTACCGAATCTGTCATAATAATATTTTATTGTTTTTCTTTAAAATATAAGTTAATTTGAAAATTTTATACATTGAAATATATATTACCATTCCATTTAAAACCAATAATAACTATATTTAACGTAAGTAATATTTCATAATGTTATATTAACATTAGCTACATATTTTATTAAATAAATATAATAATTAATACTATATAAAATTATTAAATTTATTTATATATTGGCTTAAATACTAAATTGATACCATGAATTAAATATTACTTAATAGTTATGTTTAATTTTTTTCCATGTAATTAAATTTAAATATTTCATAATAAACAATTAAAAGAAACAAACAGTGGTCTGAATTAAGAATTAATTTTATGAAATAAATTTTAAATCCAATATTTATTAAATATATTAAGAGGATATACACATGAGAAAAATATTTATGAATAATTAATTTATGAGAATATTAAATTTTAAAAATTATATCAAACATAGAAAACAAAAAAAATTAACTGAGTATTTATTCAGTAATTTATTTTTTAGTGTATTAATTAAACACAATGATAATATTTCTTTTAACTATCTTAATATATATAATGACGCTAGTTTTTACAAAATTATTCAAAATTCCTATTTACAATTTCTGTAAAACTTCTACATAAAAGTGTATGAAAATTAAATTCAAATATTAAAATATGAACTTTTAAGTTAAGTTAAGTTCAGTTTTTAATTTTTTTCTTTTAAAGGTATATATAAGTTAAACGTTCTTTAACAGTTAATATATTTTTCGACTTTGGAACTATAGAACAGAAAAGAAAAAAAAAATCCCAATTAATATCGACAAACTAAAGATTTTTTAAATGTTTTCTCATTTAAAAATTGTTTTAATTTTATTTTTTCCATAAAATATGTGTTAGTTTAACATTTCTTTTTAAGAGAAAAACTCAGAAAATATCAATTTTTGTAAACTTTATTTACAAGCCATTTCACAACAAAAAATATTAATGTAGTTTAAAATTTTATTAGACTTATAGGGTTATGTGTCTTAAAAGTTTCATAATTAAAGGTTTGTAATTTTCAGCTTTGTGCTTTAAATTATCTTGGACAAACTTCTAAAAAGGAAAAATGAGAAATTGATATAAAGATTGCTAAAAAATGAAAGTAGTATGGTTTGAGAGGAGCATGGGCGGGAAGAGGAGGCATTGAAGGAGTGAAAAGAAAAGGGTTGTGTTGCTCCGCTTTATAAAATCACAGAAAGAAACACGCGAGGATTGGATAGTAGAAAAATATCATAATTGTCATGATTCAGAGAGTTTATCTTCCCAGAAGCCACCATGTTTGATCATTAATTTGGCTTAATTAGATTTTTTTTTGTAAGAGAAATTCCAGTGGTGCATAAAGAAATAAATGAATAGAGAGAGATGAAACATGTTGAATTTTATTTTAGCCATCGAAATGGTTCAAGACTCACCCAGTTATGGGTGATGGGTCACCGTGTCCCCTCTTCTTCCATCTTGCTTCCCTACAATCATACACTAAACATTACTAACACCAAATGCTCCATCATCATATCATATCTTGTACACATGTATATATGATTCCTTTACGTTCACTTATTTTATATGAAATGAATCTTTATATTAGTTCATTGTTTACTATCATCTGGCTCTATATCCGAAGTTAATTCACCCATAAATATCTCTCTTCTACCCATACTTTTATTGCCAAATAGGAGCATTTGCCTCACATCAAAATTTCCATCTCTATCCCCAGCAATACTTTTTCAGTCTTGGGACCGCCCATTCTTCCTGTAAAAAGCATCCACTCTGCCTTCTTATCCTATATTTTAATCTTTTCTTCTTCCTGCTTATTAGAGATCATCGACTTAATTTCTCAATACTACTCATAATAAAATGCACCAATCACACAAAATCGTATATAGCGGTGGAGAATAAAAATATTGCTGTTTTTTTCTTCAAAATATCATACCTACATAATATACTACTACTGTAATGAGATAATACCATATGAATATTGACACAATTTTGAACAGGGATAGATATTTGTCGGTTGCGGGAGTGAAGATTATTTTATGGATATGTTAGGAAAAGATATACACACACATGCACGGAAGGATGGGCATTTTATGCCTTCATGGATCATATTTACACATATTTGTTATTATTATAGTAATAGTAATAAAAAAAAGTTAGTATTTATAAAATGATAGCATAGAAATGTCACTGTTGTGTGGGATATCTATCTACAGCCATCCTAAGAGAAAGAACCTCGTTTTTGGTGAACCCTAAGAAGCAGCTGAGTTTAGTTGAGTCTCTCTCTTAGACCACCTCTATATCTGTGTCATAATCTCAACCCTTCCTTCTTCAACCTTTCTCCTTCTCTCTCTCAAATAGATTCTATAAGATCGCAGTTTCCAAAGAACCCAACTGAAGTTCCAACCCCATAATCTCTCTTTCACGCTCATCGAAGACTACCAACACTCCAACCAAACCACAACATGGACTCTTCTTCATCACCCCCAAACAACAACAACTCCCTCGCTTTCTCTCTTTCCAATCACTTCCCAAACCCTTCTTCCTCTCACTCTACCTCTCCTCTTTCCCTTTTCCACTCCTTTACCTCTTATCCATCTCTCACCCTCACAGGTTCCCTTCTCTCTCTTCTCCTTCATATTTTTATTTTCTTATCTTCTCTCACTAAAAATAAAATACCCCTGAAGTATTTCGTTATTAATATTATTATTCTATATCTTACAGGCAGCAACACGGTGGATGCACCACCGGAGGCAGCCGGCGGCGGAGGGTCCACCAACCTCTCCATATTCACCGGTGCTCCCAAGTTCGAGGACTTTCTAGGCGGTTCCGCCGTAGCAGACACCACCGCCACGGGTGCACCGCCACGACTTCCGCAGTTCTCCACCGACACCAACCTGTACGATTCGGAGCTGAAGACTACAATAGCCGCGTGCTTCCCTCGCGGCTTTGCGGCCGAACCAACCACCGAACCTCACAAGCCCTCTCCGAAGAAAACCGTCGACACCTTCGGCCAACGAACTTCCATCTACCGTGGCGTCACGCGGTATCTTTTTCATCACCACCTTTTATTTTACCGTCATTATTTCATTTTTAAATAATTCTTTTTGTTTATTTATCTGCTTTGGGTTGTTCCTTATTTTCAGACATAGATGGACCGGGAGATATGAAGCTCATCTATGGGACAATAGCTGTAGAAGGGAAGGACAGAGTAGGAAAGGAAGACAAGGTAAAAATATTACATGCTAGTTTTAGGTGTTATTTATTGTTAGAGAGGGGTTGTGTCTAACGTGCACCGGGGAGGGCGCAGGCGCGAACCGGGTCCACGAGATCTGAGACTGAGTGTTAAACGGTCCACTGAATGTGACCGGAATAAATGGGAGTAAAAGAATGTGGCTCGCCATTTATAATCCCAATGAAAACCCTTCTCAATGGTTCAGATTGATCTGCCAGGCTTGCAGGAGCATTAGATTGCCGAGTTTGTGTGTTTAGTAACAGTGACGAGTGTCATTTCTATCTAGGTTTTACGAAGTGTAACAGTTAGTGGTACAGTGCATGTTTTTTTTTTTTTTTCATTAGTTCATTAATGATAATAATAATAATATTTATGTGTTTGATGACTGATGTGAGTGAATGGGAGGAGCTGGTGTTAAAGATTCTGACCGTGCTTTCTTTTGTTTCTTTGCGTGGCTTTTGTACCTGGGGAATGATTGCTGACTCGTGGGATCTTTTGCTCATTATGCGGTTTCAGTTTATTTGGGTGAGTATGATTATTACTTTGCAGCATTACATGGCTTGGTTTTAGACATTGACCTCATCATTTTGTTTTACCGTCACAAACCACATATTCTCTTCCTTCTCCTGTTCATTTATGATCATGAGTTTGATTGCTCGTTTCTTAGATTCAGATTCTTCTCGAGTTTGACTAATCATTTTAGTAAAGAAAATTGATTTTTTTTTGTCTCTTCCTCCTTCCTGTGTTTTAGGTGGTTATGACAAAGAAGATAAGGCAGCTAGAGCTTACGATCTCGCTGCTCTCAAGTACTGGGGTCCAACTACCACCACCAACTTTCCGGTTAGTAGGAGGATATACCTTTCATTTCAGACATGGGTCATTTTTGGTTTTATGGTACCTGTATTACGTAGTATCTTGCATCTCTTGGCTCCAGTGCTATTCAAACCTTTCGAGTTGATAATCTTTATTGTATATTTTATTCTGCATTTCACAGATTTCCAACTATGAGAAGGAGCTGGTGGAGATGAAGAACATGACCAGGCAAGAGTTTGTGGCTTCTCTACGGAGGTAAAATTACTTGTTTTTGTTAAACTCTCAGCTATGATAATAGCTTGATGGGCATGTTTAATTTTTTTCCCTTCCTCCATGTTACAGGAAGAGCAGTGGTTTCTCTAGGGGGGCCTCTATATACAGAGGAGTGACGAGGTATTTGTCTATCTTGTACTTTTAGGTTTTAACGTTTTGTGGCCTCATTTTCATTCCTTTTGACCGCTAGTGGATATCTATTGATTCTAAATGAATAAAATAATTTGATTCAGACACCACCAGCATGGCCGATGGCAGGCGAGAATAGGCAGAGTTGCCGGAAACAAAGACCTCTACCTTGGCACTTTCAGTGAGTCATCAATATCTTCCTTATATTCACGTCAATTATTGTTTTGTTTCTTAGCTTTCCATTCCTCTACCCATGTCCTTTTTTTTGAAAAGGAAAGAACTTCCTCATTTTTTGTACACATACACACAGTATGTTGCTGTCAGTGAGGTGTTTGTTAAACTACCCAAATGGCCAAATCCCTTGCCATTTGCCCAATTGCATATTTATATATATTTTTTTAGTTTATGATTTGATAGTAACTATATAAATTAACTTGGTGCATTTTTTTTTAAATTAGGCACTCAAGAGGAAGCTGCCGAGGCATATGACATTGCAGCTATCAAATTCAGGGGGTTAAATGCGGTCACAAACTTCGACATGAGTCGCTACGACGTTAAGAGCATTGCAAATAGCACACTTCCCATTGGGGGCTTATCTAGCAAGAACAAAACCTCCGCAGATTCTGCATCTGAGAGCAAAAGCCACGAGGCAAGCCGATCCGACGAACGTGATCCATCATCAGCTTCATCCGTAACCTTTGGATCACAGCAGCAGCCTTCAAGCTCTACCTTAAGCTTTGCCATCCCTATCAAGCAAGACCCTTCAGATTACTGGTCCATCTTGGGGTACCATAATCCTACACTCGACAACAGTGGGGTCAGGAACACTACTAGTGTTACTACAACTTCTTTTGCATCTTCCAACAACGGCACTGCTGGTGCCACACCCTTCCAAATGGATCTCTCAAGTGCCCCCTCAAGTACCGGCAGTGACAACAATGCCGCGTTTTTCAGTGGAGGAGGCATCTTTGTTCAGCAACAAAGTGGTCATGGTAATGGTCATGGAAATGGAAGCAGTGGTTCTTTAAGCTGTTCAATCCCATTCGCCACGCCCATCTTTTCTCTAAATAGCAATACTAGTTATGAGAGCAGTGCTGGTTACGGGAACTGGATTGGACCTACCCTGCACACATTCCAATCCCATGCAAAACCAAGTCTCTTTCAAACGCCAATATTTGGCATGGAATGAGCTCATGCACGAGGTAGGATGAGAATCTGTGCATATAATGATGAAAGGGAGAAGGAAAGTAGTGGTGATGGTGTTTTAGCATGCAACGCAACGCAATGCAACGGAAGGAGGAACGGACTAGTCTAGTCTCTTTAGCTGATGCACCATTTGAATGAGTTGGACTGACAGTCATGATTCATGAGAACCGTAGCTATAGCTAGCTGACACTGTACTAACTCAAAGATCCTTTGTTGTGTTTTGTATCATTTTTCATTTTTTCTTTTACGCCTTTAGCTTTTTGTCCCTGTTAATATACTGACATGATTTCATGAGTATAATGGGAAGGAAATCCTTTTGTAATCCCTTTGTTAGTATCACCTTGCCATCCACGCGAAAGGCATTCAATGCCTACATATATTGCTGTACCTTTTTGCATAATGCCCTTCTTACTATTTTTGGTAAATTCGCATCAAATGTATGGAATAGTTTCATTTTCTGGTTTCTAAATGATTAAAAGTAACAAATTAACTAAGTTTTCCAACAACATGACTAAGGTACATATGTTTATCCGCTTTAGTGTTTTTTGTCCATCGGGTGCGACCAGTGTGCTACGGAAAAAGCTGAGATTATATTCGTTGAGTTAGCCTCGGGAGAATTTGAAGACTGGCGTTTATTGTGAGTGCGTGATTCTTTCTCATTCGCCTACACTTCTTTCACATGCAAGCACACTCCCCCTCTCTCTCCTTTTGTACTTTGTATAGTCAGTCATTTGCTTTTACTTTTTACTAGGAAGAAAAATTTAATGATTTTTTTTTGGAAGAGTGCATATTTCTTTAGTACTTCATTTTTGTTAAAGGTGTCTTTTTTTTTTACGCTAAAAAATGATTTTAAATAGTCATCAAAATCTAAGATATTATAAACTTCATCTCTTGCGACTCATTCATAGTGACAATCAGATCCATATTAATTGTTCTTCAGAAAATAAATACCAGAATATGACGCATGTTTTTATTCAATTTAAACGTCTCGGTTTCATTCTTCTGGACTTATCTAAACAAATATATAGTCAACTGAGCCTTATCGATCAAGAAATTCGTCTAAGATGATGCACCTTGAGTTTCGTCGTGTAGGTGGTGTAAAAACAGTTAGCCAACAAAATTGACGCAACAAGTTTTTAGAACAGAGCCATCGTTTGAAACTGCAATATCATACTTTTCTTATATTTTATACTATTATAGTTACGTAATAAAAAACGCACACACATTGTAACCCTCTTATATTTCTTGAAACACGAAAATGAATTATATGTTAAAATGTTTTTGATGTGTTTTATGTTCAAAGGGAACTCAGGTACGAGTAGGTAAACCTAATTTTGTCATTGATTAAATAGAATTATTTTGTTGGTCTTGTTTTTCGCTGTCCTTTTGTTATAAAATAATAGACACGTTACTTTTTATAGTTAACCTTTGTATTTGCACGATCCTAATGGGCGAAGAGCAGAAATAAGCAATGCATATGCAAACTCAAACTCTGTTGGAGAACGTAATAATTGGTCCTATATACTTGTGTACTGTTTACACTAGAAAGGTAAGTCCGGGGCCACTAATTATGAGGGAGCACAATTTTGACCAAAAGTTGGATAATCGAAATTCAAAAGTGAAAAAATAAAGTATAACTAGCAAAGATGATGATACACATAGGACAGAAACAAAAACCATAATATTGTTAGTGTTGTTGTGAACTTTTTGCAATGGGTCCCTTCCTTTTAGACTAGTTACAACTGGACTTTAGTTTGGAGACAGAAGTTCAAAAATTGAAAGAAAAATGGAACGAGAAAAAGGAGGGAATAGAAGAAGAGAGATGAGCAAAGAGAAAAGAGAAAGAAAAAAAATGTCTTTTCTTGTCCCTTGAAGGCTCTAAGGATGGATGATGAGTGTCCTCTGTACCTTTCGGCGCTTATTAGATCCTTCCCCACCATGCCCTCATCTTTGACCAATGCTTTGACTATTGCTTCTTTTTGTTTGAAGCACTATGTTTTATGGAACTGTACTGAAAATGGAACCTATAACACCAATACAGTATGCTTCCAACTAATGCTATCTCCAACATTAAATTCCAACCCCTTCACCTGAAAATCTCTTCCATCTTTTGCCCTGAACGATAACCAAAACAGACAAGAATATTCCAAATTTTTTCTCTCTCTCATGGAAAGAGCTGTCACCAAAACTGGTACCATGCATGAGCACCAGGGTATTCTCCTCTCCTCACTTCCCAGGTTAAACACAAGTACAAAACTAACCAAATAGTAAAACGATATTAATTTACCTTTAATGATGCATAAATTACTGAGAACGTGTGATCATCTTCTAATGTTTTGCTATCATCATGCATCTTTTTCACTATCATAATCTCTCTCTCACTGTATATGTCTTCTCTTTCAGAGTTTTTGTTTGTCTCAAAATATATTTCATTTTAAAAATTAAGAAAGCACTATTTTTTTTCCAAGCAGTACTTTCATTTATTAGCGTTTCAACTAATTTTTTGAAAACTTAAATGAATTCACAATTATATTCTATCTCTTGTAAAGAAGTAGTATTTTTTTAACAAAACATTTCAGTATAGAAAACTATGTGGTTAATATATTTTTAAAATTCCATTACTACACAATATGAATAATATATCAACAAGATGGACTACTTCCGACCAAAAACTTTAAATTTCTGTTAAGAAAAGCGTTTTATATTTCTTATCTAATAATAACGTCTCGAATAAAATTATATCGTAAAATAATATGAGACGAAGGACTGGTGTTACATGCTACTTTTTACAAAAATAAAATCCAGAAATTAATTTATATTTGGATTTTTTTTAATCCAGAAAGCAACCTGCCAATATTTGAAAATAGAAAAAGATTAAAATGAAGTGAGAATTTTGTAAATTAAAGGTGAAAATTGACAACGAAAAAGGAAATAAAAATTGAAGTAAACAAACCCTAAATATCTTGCGTAAAAAATGACATGGCTTTAAAACAGAAAAGCAACATATATGATTGGGAAATTAATAAAGACTTTTATAAAAAATGAGAGTTGAAAATGAATGTTTTTTTCATTAAACAAGGAGTCTTTGATGTGCAATGCTTGATAGTTACAAGAACATTCAGCGAGAGTGTTTCTGGTAAATACGAGTCCTATTTATAAATCCCTTAACCTGTTATAAGCATATACATGTAACACTCTCGCATTAACAAATATACATATAAAGTATACTTTAATAATGCTCAAAGGTCATAACTAAAAGTTATGGTAAGAAAATATGTATACATAACATTTATACTTCTTAAAAGATAATAAAATTAAAATATTATATTTTGAATCTGTATAAACATTTATTCATGTATTAAATATAATGACAACATAATCAGCATATACACAATAAATAACAAGTTAAACTATAAAAATAATAAAGTTACCGCATAAATGTATAAATTTAGTCACTAAATACAATAAAAGAATATTCTAGAAGTAATATTTATTGATATTTTTCTAATAACTCGAACTAAATATATCATATTAGAAAATAACACATGACTTATTCTAAATTTTTATGTATATGCAAACTTTGACTTTATAAAATAAGAATAAGTTTAAGGTATGGAGTATCCAATATATTTTAAGTGTACAATAAACTCTTCTTCAACTTCTTATCATCTTCTTATCATCTAAGACCTTAATCTATGTAACTTAAATATTCAATAAAGTTAAAATATCTTTATATATAGATTATTTTCCTTAATATACACATTCAAAGATTAATCTATATATTTAACTCTAATCCTACATGTGATAACAAAAAAATCCCATACATGCTACCAGCATAAAAAAAAAAACTTAAAATCATATGGAAAAGAAAAATTTACTATTATTGAATTCAATGATTCTCACTTTAACATTGTTTCATTGCCACTCTCAGATCATGAAAATGATGAGAATTAACTCTAAGAAATTTTTTAAAAAAAGTTTAAAAATAAATAACAAAATAGTTAAAATTCTAATTTATATTAACATAAAATAAAATTTTAACCTAGATTTTTTTTAAAGAAAACAGTTATATTAAGTTAAAAGTTGAATCTCAAAGTACACATCTGCAAGAAGATTATATTAACAAGTAAAAGTAAGGGTAAGAGGAGCGGACATAATTTCTGTGTATTTGTTTTAAATTTAGTAAGCTAGGCATAATTCATTTTATTGTTCTTATTTTTCAAAGAAATCAAGAATGAAAAGTAGAGAGAGAGAGAGATGTATTTATTGCTCATAAAATTTGTAGTGTGTTTACTGCAATTCTTTCATGTGTTTTACTATTGCATTATTGGAACTTAGCTACCTTGAGTGCTAGGATCTATCGAAGTATGAAAGAAAGTCCCAGATATTTGTTCGCGTTGTTGGCCATAATAATTAAGCTCTTCCACATGTTCACCTAATCTAACCCTTGTTTGCTCACAGCCTTGGCTACAAATTTTTAAATCGTTCAAGTCCAAGAAAAAAGAAAGTAATAATCACCATTAAAAGAAGGAGACTCCATGTTTAAATTTATTTCCAGACACAAACCCTCGTATTAAGATAAACATACATTATACAGTGAAGCTGGAAGTAAATATGTAGTTTTTCACTCAATATGCGGGTTTGGTGAGTTAGAGGTTTGTGTTATAGAAAGAGAATGATTGTAATTATAACAGCAAAAGGCGGAGGAATGAAGGATGAAGAATCAAGAGTAAGGAATGGGTGGTCAATTCAAAACCGTGTCAAAATATTTAAATGCAGGGGAGATTCTTCTGGAGCATTAGCTTAAATTACTCCGCTGTTTAACGTTGCTTTTGTGTGTAAGGAAGGGTTCAACTTTCTGTATAATGTGTCTCTTGATTGGAGCGGCTGTTTTTAGTAAGATTACATAGTATAATTTATGTATAAGAGTTTAACTATTTTTAAAATATATATATTTTTTATATTGTAATAAAAGAATTACAGTGAATCTTCTTGGATAAAAGTATGTGATTTGAAATTTATTTTTTTTATAAAAAAATTACTATAAAAAAATTATTAAATAAAAACTAATTTTGAAGATAAAAAATAATTAGTTGTTATATTAACTAAATTATAAAATTTTTTAAAAGTTTAAAAAAATATTTTTAAATTAATTTTTATTAATGTTAAATAATTTTTAAATTAATATTTAATTAGTAATTAAAATTTTTGTTATCAAATTTAAAATCTAAATAATTAATAGTTAAAACATGGATCCTTAATTAGATACTAATTTAAAAATATTTTTTTAATTTTTAAAATATCTCTAATTTAACTAATATAATAATTAATTATTATTATTTTTTTAAAAAATTAATTTTTTATTAATAAATTTTTTAATAAATAAAATAAATAAAAGTAGATAGTTCAATATCCTATTCCATATACAAATATCAAGAGATCTTTATTATTTCACACTTGCAATAACACAAAAAGCAGTGTAGACCAATTCCAGCACATCCAAAAAATGTACATGCGTCATTTGGATATGGGGGCAATTACGTACATAATTTGGGGACGAGTACATGATTTGGAGACGATCATTAGGTGAACATTTCGATGAAGTAATAGTCTAGAAACACCAATATTTTATTTAATATTTTTAAAAGATAGTATTTCATTAATAACGTGATATGATAAGAAATTCTATAAAAAAAAAAAAACAAGGGAAACAAAATTGAGACGATCTAGAAATTACTTCCCTAAAATCCTAAGTGCAGATAAGTGGGTAGATTAACTCACTAGAGAAATGATATATATTAATTAGTAGTTAGAACTTAATAAGTTTCTTCTATTGATGAATGTAGTTGTAGAGTGAGAAAAACGTGGGTGAGAATGACTGTATGCACCAAATAAACTAAGTGATAATTAGGTGGTAATGGTACTTTATGTGAACATAGGTAGGTGATTAAATTATGTGTTGAAAGGAAGTTGACAGGCACATGCGATTTCAAAAGGCTACACTTTCAAATGGAACAAAATGAATAATGATAGTCAAATGTAAAACTGCAAAAAGCTCCTAACTTTTTCTTTTTGTTGTTAAATTTGAGCGTAGGGACCTTTTTTTCTGTTTTCTTTCTGTAATGCTTTTTTTTTTTTGGGTCTTTTGAGTGAGTTAAGTCGCAATCTATGTTCCCCATATGTTTTGTCTCAAAACAAGTAATGTCGGCCATAGGAAAATACAAACATCCACCTTAACTTTATTCATTTAGTCCTAATAATTAATTAATTAATTACATTTTTTTTTTCCTTTTGGGTGTGGATGGTTGGGTGAGTACCTTTGGTTTGACTGAGCAACCAAACCAACCCACTATTTGGTTTATCTGTTTGATTGTGTTTTCCTTTTACGTTAATTTATAATGATGAAGGATTTAGAGGAACAGTTGCTTTTGGGATGCGAACAAGAAATGGCATAATTAAGAAAATGTTCTTGTTATATATGAATCTAAGTTTGTTGGACACTTGTTTTGAAAATAGTGTGTGGAAGGAATTATTATAGTGATTTGTTAACATTGTGATTATGATAATGATGCCTGGACGAAGCCTCACGTGTTTTTCTGACCGCAGTGCTCCGCCGAAGCGTGCGGTTTAGCGTCAGAATTAGATTTAATACATCTTTTTTATTCCTCTCTCTCTCTCTCTAAAATTAAACTTAATTTATTTTTATGCAGAAATTAACACATGTCAATGCATGCACTCTGTTAGTTAGACTTCCTTAATAATTAAACTTAATAATTAGTAATACCTGTTTTCTCTTTCTTACATATATATATATATATATATATATATATATATATTCTATTTCGAAAGTAATTTATTGAAGGCACTATCGAGTTCTAATTGTGAAAAAGCTATTCTAATGTTTATTTAAACCCTGGTTCTTTATTTTACAACCGACTAATTCCAATTCTTTAAGATTTGTTGTCTAAAAACGATTGTGTAAAAGTATATATTATAATTGATGAAATCAAAATAGAGTCTATATTTGTTTTGGATAGTGTCTAGATATAGAATAGTCTCTAGATTTTGACTATTCTTGTATAACATAGTACAGTACCATTTATTTCAATCCTGCAGTGAAAGTAATGTAGTAAACTAGGCATAAAAACAAAAAAGTATTAAGAGGAAATAAAATCTCCTTTAGAACAAAATATTCTTAAAATGATTGAGAAGAAATGCATCAAATCGTAGACTAGTACATACAGCTTTTATTACGTTAGGAACTAAGGTAGCTGCACTATTATACTACGCTGAAGTGAAAACACATAAATAAATAAATGCAGATTTATGAGGAACAGCAATGAAATACATAGGGTCAGCATCTATCAAGTTTCAGGGCTGTTGATTCCTGCAGCCAATAAATTTTAAATTCAGAATTAAAAAATACATTCAAAAATAAAAATTTCGAATAATTTTTTTACGTTTATAAGAGAATTAAAATAAAAAAAAAAGCAAAATCTCATCATATAAAGATGATTTTGAAATATAAATAATACATTTCAAAAACCGAAAACATATTGTATAAAAGAGATTTTAAAAAATAAAAATCTGAAAACATATTTTAAAAAAACTATTTCGGAAAGCATAATCTAAAAAAGTTTAAAAAATATATATTTCAGAATACATTTTGTTCAGATTTATTAGATGCAGGAAGTTTAAGAAGTGGATGCACTCTTTAGTTCAGCCATAGGTTCTATGACCTATCTTGTTTTAACAGCCTTCTCAATTACATTTAACAGATCTGATATGGGCCAATTCTTGGTATGTCCTAAAGCCCAAATAAAAGTCTAATCCAGCAAAACAAGTTACTGAATAATAAAAATAAGGTGTAAATAAATATATAAGGAATAATTGAGAATTTCTATAACAAAATCCATCAAATTCTAGTTGTTAAATGTTAATAAATGTTATAAGAGTTGTGAGGGCACAGATTAAAAAATTAAAAGTTGAATTTTTTTATTAGAAAATATTATTAATATACTCCCACTACGATTTTCAAAATGTAAATTTCAATAAAAATATTATTATTCACTTTTTAAATAATATTATAATATGTTGTGTAACAATCGATTTACTCTGGTGCATTATTATGGGTAAGAGCGCACATCTAAGTCTCTCACCATACCTATATGTTAACTTCTATTTCACTGTTAAGAAATATACTTCTTAGGACTTCTCCCAAAAATAATAAATTTATTTGCAGTAATTATTTTTAAGTGCAGAGATCTTAAAACAGTGAAGGTATTATTATTGAGAGAAGAAAAATAAAGAATGAAAAGGATAAAAAATATTCAATAATGGTAATGAAAATTCCAACTCTTCACAAAAGTATAATTTTTGTTTTAAAAGATTGTAAACGAAAGTAGAACAGTAAAATTTGTTTATCATAACGGTCATTCAACCCAATAAAAATAAAATTAAAGACAATTTCTTCGTCTACCATATCAATTCTAACTTGTATCATATATTTTTTTAATTTCTAAAATTATCCTTATTTCGGATTTAAAAATCTGAAATAGAAAATATAATAAAAAAAATTATAGAACACAAAATTAAAAATCATTCTGGATAAAAATTTCTGAAATTGAAGAATATGTTATGGAAATCCAAATTCAGAATATTTCTGGATAATAGGTTCTGGAAGTAATTTTTATTTATACCCTTTTTCATTTAAGGTTATTTTCATCATTTTGGAAGGATAGATTGGGTGTATGTTGGAATTGATATGATGCAGGGAGAAATTGTCAAAATTAAAATATATAAAAAAGAGATTTTCGAGGAGAAATTAGTGGGAGGCCCATTAACACACACCCAGCCCAATAAAAAAAACATATTCACTATAAGGTAAAAAAAATTATGTTAAAGAGTTTTAGTCGATAGCTTCAATGGGTTGCTCTGTTATTTCAAATTACCATACAATCGACTTTTAAGAGTATATTGGAGAAAAAAAATGTTTGAGTTGCTTAAAGTAATAAAATTATTAATTTTTTTAATATGATATTATTAGAAAAATATAAAATATTGTATATAGCCACCCTAATGATACCCTTGCAACCTGTTAAGTGTAAGGGGGTTAAAATTGATCAATTTCTGTAAAATAAGGTATAATGAAGGTTTATAATTTTGACCACCTGTGTTAATTTGTTTATATCAAGAAATTTTGATGGTGAAATCATACATTTTTCTATGGGTGGTTAAGAATACGAAAAACAAAAATATTAATAACGTGTTAGATCTGGAGTGGTTGTATTTGTTAGGGGAAACAAAATACAAAATATACGAACAGCACGGAAAGTGAAATGAACAGTAATACATGTGATTTCAACCAAAATTTGTAACAAGTTGCTATAAAATAACACTATCTAATATACCAAGTTCTTGATATCTTTTTCGCAGGGGTGGCAAAATGGGGCGGACCGGCTTGCGGCCTGCGGCCCACAGTAAAAAATATGGGGTGGGCTAATCTTTTCAGTCCGTTAATCTGCATTAGCCTGTCCCGCATAATTCGTGGCCTGCATGGGTCAGCATTGGGGCGGGGCGGGCTAGTCCACTGGTCCGCAAAAAAATATAAAAAAAAATAATTGACTTGGTAGCAATGGTTCAGTGTAGGAGTGACAACTTTGAGTGAAAGAAAATTAGGTTTTTACTTAAAACACAACCTAATGGAAGAGTGACAACTTTGAGTAAAAGAAAATTAGATTTTCACTCAAAACATAAGGCAACTACGATGTTCTAAAAAATGTACACAACACACGATGCACTTTCCTTTGCAGTGCCGTCGCTCGCTCCAGCTGCGACACCACGCAGTTTCACCTGCAACTGTTGCGTGCTACTGCCGCGTTGTTGTCGCTTGTGCTGCTCTACTACTGCCTCCACTCCTCCTACATGTTAAAAAAATGAAAAAAAACGAGCCACCCCGCAAGCCTGCGGGTCAACCCACATGCGGGACGGGCCATGAAAATTAGCCCGCATTTTTTATGCAGGACGAACAAACTCAGCCCACATTTTGCGGGCCAAAGCGAGGCGGACCTAAATGGGGCGGGCCGGGTCGCTTTGACACCCCTACTTTTTCGAGGACATAAAATTTGTAACAGTGTAACAAACAGTCTAACATGTGACTGTAACAAACAACAGAATTATAGCCTTGTCCCGGTTGGGTTGGCCAAATCAAGAAAAGACTTGGGTCCAATAGATGGGCAATTACTTCCTTCACCAATTAAATTTATCTTATACCCATTTTTATGTAAAATGACAAAAATATTCTTAAATAAAAGGGGATTGTGGATAAAAATACATTCTAAGACCTTATTTGCAGAATATTTTTTTGGATTTGGATTCCTAAAACACTTTTCTAGATTATAAAATCATTTTTCCATTTTCAAATTTTATTTTTCAGAATTTTTTCTTCAAAACGTATTTTTTACATTTTGAGATTACTTTTTCAGAATAAGATTTTGAGTTTCAAATTTTATTTTTGAATTTCATTTTCAAAACACAATTCATTTTTCCAAAATGTATTCTTTTTAATTTCATATTTTCATTTTCAGAATGAATGGCATTTTTGGAAAATTAAAAGTGTATAGGGTAGGTTCAAAAAAGTTGGGTGTAGAAAGAATTTGTCATTAGAAATGGGTATTGTTTGTTTCTTGAATTGGACTAGGCCTATATGTAAAACTATATTATGGAAAAGGTTCTATCTCATTTTGTATACCACATGTTTTGTAGGAATGGTGACCGGATAAAAACAAAATTAGTACAAACGTTGAGACTTGCAATCTGAATCAAAGAAGAAGAATGTTATTAGGAAGTTGAATTTTGTAGAAGGAATTAAAAAAGCTTGTAATTGCACATGAATTATATATTCAGCTTTTGTTACAAACAGTTACCAATGCATGTTTTACATAATTATATGTTTGTAGAGACTATTTGGATAATCTTTGTATTGATGAAAAAACAATTGTAAACTTGATAATGACAATACTACTAGAGACAATGATGAGGAGAGTGCATTTATGAGAGGTATGAGGCAAAGGCAATTTCACGTGAATAGTTGGTGATTGTGTTGTTGGCATCAAGAAACTTGACTCAAATGTCTTCATCTTATACTTTTTTTGGCTTTATTCTACTTCTAGCTATCAACTGAGTTGTAGTGATGGTATCTCAAAGCGCACTAACTAATCACTACTTTTTTTTTACATTGAATCAGATCCTAATTTCACTACCCTAGTGATGAAAGAACAAACTACCTTTAACAACATATTTATCTACACCAACCACACTCTTCTGGTTAGTTTTATGGATATCAGATATTTTAGGGAAATTCTCAATTAAAGTAACTAACTTTATTTTGCTATCATGTTAATCTTTCAAAAAATTAAGATTACCCCATTATTGTCATTTAAAAATTTAAATGGAGTTCTATATTAGTCATTTAAATGGATTTCTAACATTTAATTAGTCACCAAAATTTCTTCTTCATTTAAGTTAACCTATATTTTTTCTTGTGAGAGGTTTATTCAGTTATTGAAAATTATATTTGAGAGGTTGGTGACACAATATTTAAAGTAATAAAGGGGTGGTAAAAAGAATTAGAAAATTAAACAGGTAAGTTTCTTAGTACATAATTTCAGTGGACCAAATTGAGAGCATTTTTTTATTTTACTTTTTCTGAATATGCGCATTATTTTTACCAATGCTCGAATTAAAATTTAAAAATCAAACTGAAAGTGTGATTTTTATAATTAATTAGTAAAATTAAAGAAAGGAGAAAATATAATGATAGGAGTTTTTTTTTTTCTAAAATACTGTAGTTTAATTTCGTATTTTTTAAATGATTTTTTTTTTAATTTCAAAATTGGACAAATCGTAAGTGGTCATCAAATAATTGTGTTTATAACTTTTTGACATTTTTAAAGAAATTGTGTATGAAAGATATAAGTTTTTTTTAAATGTTGCGTTATTTTTTAAGAAATTGTAGTTTAACCATACGATTTTAATTAACAGATATACGTTGAAAGTATAAATGGAAAAAACAATTTATGTAAAATTTGTCATGTACAACTTCAATAATATCATATAGTACTAAATTCGTATTTACTACGTGCAACTTTAATTTAGTGATTTTTTTTGAAAAAAAATTTTGTTGATTTTTTTAAATGATGGAATTATTTAAGAAACATTTAAGTGTTTTGTTTTGATTGAAAAAAATGTATGAAAATTAATAATAGTAGTAAAACCATAAATCTAAGATGCTAAAAATAACCCAAAACCTAAAACTGAGAACAATAAGCAATAAATCCTGAAATTGGAGAAATCTAAATTATAAAGACACATATAACCGTAGTCTTTAATTGTAAAACGGAAACATCTAACATAAATCCAAAAATTTATCAAATTAAAAGATTTAAACTCAAAATTGTATATTGAAAATGATAAATTGAGAAACCCTAAAACTATAATGCTTAAAAATAAAACCTAAAATTATTTAACTAATGAATGAAATAATACTCCATAATTTTTTAAATATGTTAAAAAATATTATGAAAAATTATTTAATTTGTAGTAAAATATTAATTGTATTTATTTAGACTAGTTTGTTATTAATATATGCGTATAATGTACTAAAATTAATTTCAATTAACACATAAGAAAAAAATTGTGAATTTAATAGTAGAAAAATATTACAAGATTCTATATTCTACATTCAGTTCAGGTTTTTTGTTTATTTTAAACATCTCAGCAGGTTTATCATCATTATTAATTTTCATATATTTTTTTAAACAAAAATAACACAATTAAATATTTTTTAAATTATTCCATTATTTTAAAAAAATTAATAATTTTTTTTTAAAAATCACTGAAATTGTACATAATAAATACAAGTTTAATACAATATATAGATTTTAGAAGAAATGTTTTCCTCATATACGATCTCAATATATAAGTCGTATAATCAAAATATGATTTTTTTTCATAAATGATACCGCTTAACCTTTACAATAAACTTGTATCTTTCGTACAAGACTTCTTTAAAAATTTCAAAACGCATGAGAAATCGTTTTATAGACTGTCCAATTTAGAAATTAAAAAACAGTTTGCATATTTCAAAAAATACTAAATTAAAAACTATTTTAGTAAAAGAACCAACTGATCTAGCATTGAATTCAGTGAATTAGGTCTAAGTGTACTTTGAGGCAATCCAATAAAAAATAAAAAGTTTGATAAAAATCAATCGGTTTCTTTAATTTACTTTTGTGAATAGCAAGTGATGTTGGGTGTGTTGTGGATACTTTTTCTTACAAGTATGCATGCTTGTCTCTGTCTCAACTAGCAAGAAAGAAAGAAAAAAAAAAGGAAAAAGAAAAGAAGAGCATGAGCATGCATTGCATGCTGGTTATCACTGAAAACCAAAAAGTACCATTCACTTTTTGTTATGAATATTTTACTGAAAAAGTGATTATCATCAACTTCCTATTTTGTTTAGAAACAGGACAACCACAATCGAAGACCCTTCACCAGACACACAGGTTTGTTTCTTGTACTGCAGACACCAAGAATTCCAACACGATTCCAACATATTACATAATAAGCAGTGATATGAATTTCTTTAGAGGATTTCATTGAATGCTTAATTTGAATCTTTTGTTTTTTTAAACTTTGTTTTAAGGAAACATATATAACTATGTTAATCCTCTCTGACACCTTGGTACTAAAAAGTTAAAGATTTTCATACTTCTCATGCAATTGTGTTAAACGACTCTCTTTCATTTTTTCTAAAAAGGTATTAATTATTTTTAACTTTATTTTACTTTTCTTAATAATAAGGGGGAGGAGATAATTAAATTATGATAATAATATTTAGAGTATTTTAATAAAAATAAATTATTTAAACAATTTTATATTGATTTTAGTGAAGGTTATTTCACATCTTTGTTAATCATTGTGTAAGGACATTAAAAACAATACAAAAAAATAGTCAAGAGGTATCGTGACCGACAATGTAGGTAAGAGAAAGGGACAGCCCTTTTAAGTTTTAACAACAACACATGTATTGGGTTTTCCAAAGATTACAACAATGGCTCCTCAACACAAGGGGAACAGTACCAGACTCTAGTGTGACTTACTTTTATATTTATAAACATTACTCTCTATTCATGCATATAGCTTTATAAAAATTAAACTCTTTTAATTTTAATCATATATAAAAATTAACATGAATAATTCTTTATTATTAAACTTTTGTTTTTTTGTTTTAATAAAAAGAAGAAATTTTATATTTGGTAAAATCAACTTATAAGATTAAGTTCACATTTATTATTATAAATAGCTGTTATCTCTATCTAGTCTAGTAGTGAGATTTATAATTTATTTTAATATAAAATTTTGAGTTTATTTTATTTAATAGTGGATGAGTTAGAAATGTGAATGAAGAAAAAAAGAGGTATCCCACAGGAGGAGGCATGAGAAGTGGGAAGAAGGAGCATTTTGGACTGTGAAGTTAACCTACGTCATATGCAACTGCCAACCCCAATCAATGCTTTTTATTATCTTTCAATAACCATTCGATTCATTTCACTTTATTTTTTTGCTGCTTTACCTGCAATTACACTCCTTAGGCATATGGGAGAGAGCAAAAGTGTGTATGTGGAGACAAAAGAAGTAGCTGGACTTGACCTAATTTTTATCATACTTGGACTTTTCTCACAACATTGCATTCAACACAATTGCACCTAAAAAGTGTAACTACAACACCATTCTCACACTTCTACCTGAGAAATCTTTTCACAACATCGAAAAGCTGTTGCAGAGGTACCCAATCAGAGGGTGGGTTAGTAACTACACTTCTTCATATATATATATACATGCTTTTCTTTTTAATTACTTTTTATACTGTAGACTGACTAAGACCTTAATCATTTTAGTCTTTGTCATTTTCAATTTTAACTAGTTTAAGTTTTAGTCAAATAATTTATGTAATCGTAGTTTAAATATATTATTTTCCATCATTATATAGTTGAGAAAATGGAACTCATAATTGATAATCAATATGTTAGGAGAGAGATAATTTGAACAATTGAGAAGGGTTTAAACACCATGGATCCTTTAAATTGTTTGTTTTTCTTTTAATGAAAAGTTCAAAAGTTTGAATATACGAGGACTCTCCTTTTAACGTAATACTCTTGTTTTGCTTTCACACACAAAGATACCATTTCCTCATCATTACTAGAAATTCCATGCATGAATAGAAATATATTTGTAGTTTTATATAAATTTTCTGTACCTTCTTTTTTCCTTCATTTAAAAACTAATCAAACAAATAAAAGTAATTAACATACAAGAAGGAAATTATTTTTATTTCATACAAATAAAGTAATAGATTTATATATTGTGGTATGGTTATCTTTTATAACCTTTAAGACATATTTTTAAATACAAAAAAAAACGACTGTCAATTTATTAAAATATAAAATGAGTATCATTTAATATTAATAATAATAATAATAATATTAATAATAATAATATTATTATTATTAATAATAATACTAATAATATTATTATTGATAATATTAATTTTATTAGTAGTATTAATATTAAAATTATTAATAATATTAATAATCATAATATTATTACTAGCATTATCAATATTCATATTAATAAAAATATTATTATTGTTATTATTATCTATAATAATTATATTTTTTCTAAATATTATTATAGTTAATATAGTTAGCATTAACGATATTATTATCATAATTAATAATATTAATATTATTATTAATATTATCCATATTAATATATTATTATTAATATGAATAATAATAACATTATTATTATTTATAATAATTATATTTTTAATGAATATTATTATAATTAATATTATTATTTATAATAATTATATTATTTTCAAATATTATTATAATTATTATTATGATTGATAATATTATTAAATTATAATTAAAAAAAATTGTAAATAAAAATAAAATAAAATAGAGAAAATGTGTATGCGTGGGTTAGGCTAAATCTAATAAATATGTGGGTTAGGCTAAATCTAATAAATGTGTGGGTTAGGCCAAAGCTAATTAAGTGTTATATACTCCTTCCACGAGTCTTATTTCTTTTTTCCAAATTCTTAGAATCCCAAACTCCCTGGTCTTTGATAAATTGCCTTCGTTTCCTCCTTTGTTGTTTTATTCTCTTCTTCCTTGGTGAGCTTCTCTTTCTTTAAGATGAGCTTCTCACTCTTCCCCTACCTCCTTGCATGTTCAACTTCCTTTCTCTATTGCTTTAACTTGTGGTTTCGTTTATCCCGTACTAGTACAAAATATGTAATTTACGACTCACCTTTAAAGACGGTTCATAGAGAACAGTCTTCATAAGCAATGCGGTGGCAATTTCGTAATTTTAAAAAAATTTTAGGCATTTTTTAAGACGGTTCTTTACGAAACCGTCTTAATAAGTCATTTCGTGTTAGAACTAAGACGGTTCCTTTGGACCGCCTTTATATGTAGGGAAAAATTAAAAAAAATGGGTTCAAACACCCGCGCATATCATTCTCTCTTCTCTTTTCCACACTTTCCCTATTTCATTTTCACCACCACTGCTCTTTCCCTCTCACCGGTCTTCTCAACCATAGCCACCGTGCTCCTCCACAAAGGTCGCTGCTTTCTGCCACTGCAGCCACCGAACTTGCGCGAACCTTCTCTCTCATCGCTGCTGTCGCGCGACGCCAGACCCAGCTCCAGCACGAGCTATCTTCAGTCACCGGCGTCGCTTCTTTGTGAGCCAACGCCGCTACTGTCGCAACCTGCGTTGCTTCTCCGTGAGCCAGCGCCACTGCCGTGCGCGACCAGCAACGATTTTCCAAGATCCAGCGCCACTGCCATGCGACCCGTGTCGCTTCTCCTTGAGCCAGCGCAACACTACAGCCGCGACCAGCGCCGCTCCTCCGTGAGCCAGCGGCATGCCCACTATAGCAGAAGACGCCATCGCGCCGCAGGAGCCCAAGCTGCGTTGCAGGAGCCTAAGTCGTGCTGCCACAGTGCCGCGCGCTAGCTACTCTGACGCGCCAGCCACCGTGCCCCGCTTGCCACCGTGCCGCTCCAGCCACCGGGTCCGTGCTCTCCCTTATCAACCGACATCTTTTCCTAGCTGTCCCACTTCTTAACAAAGTTCCCGCGCGAACGCACGAGCTTCTCTACATTCCAGATTCGATCCACTTTTCAGGTTAATATGTTTTAATTTATTATTTAATAATATATTAACTTTTATTTACTATATTTTGAACGTGTTTGTTCTGAGTTAGATATTGTTTTTATATATTGAACATCCTGATTCTGAGTCTGGAGGTGTCCGACCTTCGGCAATTTGAAGTGAATTTTTGATGATTAGATATATTGAACATCCTGATTATGAGTTTGGAGGTGTCCGACCTTGGGCAATTTTGATTTAGTTTTAATGATTAGATTTTTTTTTACATATTAAACAAAGTACTGATTCTGAGTCCGATGGTGTCCGACCTTTGGCAATTTTGATTTAGTGGTATAATGAATTAAGTAGTACATTTGATTATATAGAATACGTTGATTCTGAGTCCAAGGGTGTCCGACCCTTGGCAATTCTGATTTATATTTTCTTAGTTTACCAGTTCTATGGATCGGAGTTGGATTAATACACCACGGATAAGTGATGCTTACGAAAAAGGGGTCGAAGAATTCTTACGGATAATCTATTGGGGGATGACTTTGGCTCAACTAGCAAATGCGAGTTATATGTTGACTATAATTCTTTGACCCGATTCGTTGCCCTAGGTAAGTCTTATGAAGGGGTCACAATGTTACACAATGTGCCTCTTCCTACTAATTTGATAAAGGTCACGGTGGAGAAGGTCCTTTATGGTGATGTTGCAGTTCCTGTGCCGACATCAGAGGTGACAATTGTAGCAGAGGCATTACATACTTTCGTTGCTTGGCCTAGACATCTCGTTAGACCTATAGACTCTACGGTATATCTTTGCACTAATAGGATTATATATCAGACCTATAGACTTAACGATATATCTTTGCACTAATTATTTGTTTCTTTGATGATGAGTAGCAGGTACCTAAGACAGAACTGCCTCTGCGAAAGAAGAAAAATTTCTCCACTGATGATCCTGTGGCGGCATTGATGGAAGTTGCTAAAGCTTTAGATACAACAGTCATAGAGGTTCCATGGGATGCCAATGTTTTTGGAAGACATAGTGATGTACCGTTGTACTTTCACATGTCTGATTTGTTAGACCTTGCATCCGGAAATGAAGAGATTAACATAACAGTTCTGCAATTATGGATGATGTAAGTTTAATTATTAAAATCTTTATGCTTTTCATTTTTTAAAAATATTAGTACTAATTTATTCAAATTTAGGTATATTTGTGGATTATGCTTCAATGAGGGGAAACAAAATATATATGGGTTTTTAGATCCTCAACTCATTCAATCACTTGGAAACAAGAAGTCAGAAACACAAACATACATCACCATTGCCCTAAAGAATGGACACAAACGAATTTATTTTGCTCCGTACATTCATGAGTAAGTTCATATTTATTAAATAAGTTATACTAAATTATTGAAATAAGAGAAACTAACTGATTTGTTATATAGGCATCATTGACAACTATTGATCATATCTGTTGAAGATCATACTGCTGCATGGTTTTGCTCCTTGCATAAGACACCCCCTACCTATTTTAAACACATTATAGATAGGTACGACAATTTCATTTAACATTTATTATTAATTATACATTATATAATTTTATCTATTTTAACATGAAATCTTATTATTTTAGTGCTTACTCTGGATATAACATGTTGAGTGGGAGGAGAAGTGCAAACGCACAAAGACTCAATTGGATGTACCTTAAGGTATTTGAAGTATATTTGGTATATTTTTTCACTTACTTTAATGTGTCTCATTCATTCATTTAATATATTTACTTTCACAAGCAGTGCAACAGTCAATCTGGAAGTTTCGAGTGCGGTTATTATGTTATGCAATGGATGTCGACTATTGTGCGAGCTGGAATTGAAAGAGGTTGGGATCAGGTAAAATATCAATACAAAAACACTTTCAAATTTAGGGTTTATTATACATGCACATTAATTACAAAAATTTCAAATGTCACAGTTTTTCAATGACCAACAGCCGCTAGACTCGGAAGCATTGGAGTATGTAAGGACGACATTGTCAAAGTATTTTGTAAACATGTATAACACCTTAGGATAGATAACTTATTAGAATGACATTTAGGATAGATAACTTATTAGAATGACATTTAACTTTTTCATATATTAGCAAAAGTTTGTAGAATGTTATACTTTGTTGTATGTATTTTTCATACTTAAATTATGATCTTAAATGCTTTTATTTTTTGGAAGTTGGTTGGATGTTTTATGCAGATTTAAGGCGTAATTATATAAAATTAGACCTTTTTAAAAAAAAAAAATTATATATAAAGACGGTTCCAAATGAACCGTCTTAAAAAACCCATGCAAGACCAACTTATAAAGACGGTTCTAAAGGAACTGTCTTAAAAAATCCTTTTTTTTTTGTTTCTATAGCAAGAGTCACGACGGTTGGGTATACGTGTCGTTATAAATTGATTATAAAGACGAGTAAATCAACCGTCGTTATAAATGAATTTTTTATAACGACACCTGAAATAAAGACGGTTCTCAACCCGTCTTTATATGGGATTTTTAACCGTCTTAAATTTATCTTTTTGTACTAGTGCCGAAATCTATTTTAGAAAAAATTATTTTCTGAAATGAGTTAAGGAGTTGCGGTAAGTTTCATTTGAGTTTGTTTTTTTTATCTCCAAATGTGATTTTAATTTTTTTAATTTTATTATTTTTTTCATTTTTTGTAAAAAAAATATATATTTAGGATTGAAATGCAAATATTGCTTGATTTTGAGCAAAACATTCATCCTTACTAGCAAGTTAGTTACTTGAGCATGAAAATTTTGTGTAGTGTTAGTTATCTAAGCATGAGAAATTTGTGTAGTGTTATTGTTGATTGGAGGACTTCTATTTTGTGTCGTGTTGTTACTGGAAATTGTTTGTTATATGATTAGCTTAAATACGATTATTATTTGTTGGATTTTGTATTATAATTAAGATTTTAAATTCAATTGAATTTTGATAGAGAATTGAATTCATTGAAATTGAAATTTAATGGGTTGAAATTGAAATGTGGATATTCTTAAGTTTTTACAAATTCAAGTGTCCACTAATTTCTCCCAAATTGCAATGTTAACTCTAATATTTGTAGAGTTCTTTTCAAAAAAGCTGTATGGACTTATCTGTGGGCCAAGTGGGCCAAACCCACTCTATTTTTTGTGTGTCTGCCAAACCTACGCATGTATCCTTGCGTTGTCCAAATTGATGCTATCAATTTTTTTTCTGTTATTTGTGTGGGTCAAGCCCACACTAAAACACACACATAAACAAAATATTATAAATTTAATTTCCTATTAGCGTGGACTAAGTCAACGCTACGTGTGTCGATTTCCAGTCCAACACTCAATTCAGTAATGTTTTCACGCTTTTACTCTTTGTTGAATGGCCAACTCACTGCTCACACATAAGAGTGAACTTTATCCTCTTTACATTTGTCTTTAACTGACTTTATTTTATTATTTTATTGTAGTACAACTTTTATTTAAAAGAATTGGACTGGTGTATCACATGATTATGTCATATAAGCATGAAAATAATATAACGAAGAAAAAAATGTAAAGGAAATAAAGAAGAATTTTGAAAAAAATAACAAGAAGGGATCTAAAAGAGTTTGGAGAGGAAATTAGGAGACATAACATGATTTTATCTATTTTTTTTTAGAAGAACAATGTAAACATATTTTAGAATTTTCCAAAATTTTATAGAAATGTCTATAAATTTGTATCACATTCTATAAGGTTTAATTAATTTTTGTGGGTTCACCTATTTAATTTTTTTTTCAATTTTTACTCAAATGCAAATGTCTTATAATCATGATTCTAATTAATGTTTTATTGGGTTGTTGACACAAAATATATATTATAAATCATTGAATATTAGAATTCTTATAAGGTTTGGGTCTTAAACTTACTATATATCACTCGTGTAATAAAAATATTCTCATTAAGATCACCTCATTATTTCTTAGGGTATAACTTTCTCTGTATCAATATCATCATATAATTTTGGTCATATAAAGTTTTTATGCACTTGTATTGTTCATTTTATTTCCTTTTTTTTCTTAAAATATTATATTAAGTAAATAATATCTCAAGTGGTTGTCATCTAAGGTTTTCTCATAGTGTTCTTATATAAGGTGATAATATCCTTAGTGACTTTCTTATTATTACTTATCTCTTGGTTAAGAATGACACAAGTTTCTCATAGAATTCTTATCATGAGTGTGTATCTCAAGTGATGGTCTTTTTTTTTTCTTGCTTATTTAAAAAATAAGTGACACGTTGTATTCAATTTAAAGTCTTTTTATTCCTATAGATGGACGAGCAAAAAATTGAGGATATATCACTTATTTGGATTCATGATTTTGAGCAGAAGAGAAGAAGATGATATACTTGTGAAGAGTAAATATTTTCTCATCTTGAAGGTTGTGTTTGGATTAAGGAGTGGAAGTGCGAAGATTTGAAAGAAAAGTGTGAAGAAAGTTAGTGTGTTTGGATTTGGGTATGTTATAATAGATTTGTGAGAAAAATTTATTGAAATTTGTGAGTGATGTGATGATTGTAAGAATATTGTCTGCCCAAAAAAAAATATTGTCTGTTTAATCCAGAATTGACCGGCTAACACTAAATAAATAATGACCGTTTAATCTAGAATAGATCGTCTAATACTAAGTAAACACTAATCAATTAATCATATATATATCTTCTAACATCTATCTAACACAACATTAAACATAAACTGTCTAACCAAAAAAAAAAATTGTTATAATAAGTTTTCATTTGTATTTTATTTTTATTACAAAAATTAACATGGGCTTATCAAACATCTTTAAGTTTTAGGAACCAGAAAATTTCGATATATATATATATATATATATATATATATATATATATATATATATATATATAAAGTTGAAATGTTGAGAGTCAAATACTCAAAAATATATTGTTATTTTACACACACACACCTCAACCACCGAGGAGAAAATGATTTGTGACCCTTTAATATGGTCATGTCACAGATTAATGGGCAAATGGCTTTTACTTTATTAGCAATTCTAATAATCTGGAACAACCTTGACTCGACTATTAGGAGGTTTTCTATATGGTCTACCAACTCTAGGTTAGTTCAATTATACTTTTGATCCCACTACTAAATATGACTTCAGTAGTTGTGCATTATAATAGTAACATTTCTGTTAAGAAAATGCCCCTTTTATCATAACAATTAATCTATGGGGGTTATTTCTTATTTGAAGAAATATAATTAATATGCATTTGTTTGTAGTCAAAGACTATTTGTAATTATTGAGATTGTGCAACAGAAAAACTATGTTTATAAATCCAACATAGTTCTCAAGACACGGGAGATGAAATCGAAGTTGGCTAGGGCAGCAGAGGTATATAAAAATACTGAAGTCAAAACTTCCCCCTTACAACTCTTTCTCTTTCTTTGAATTATTGAGTGTTGTAGGAATCATAATTCTTTGGTGTTTAGAACCTTCACAGAGTAGCAGCACTATTTTTGTGGCTACCTATTTCAAAGTTTAATTTGGAGTAACAACATCGTTTATAGATAACAATGAAACTTAAGGGATAATAGAGAATGCAATGATTTTGATGTCATCATTGATAACAAGAAGGACCACCACAAAAAAAGAGAGAGAATGAAAGAAGGACCACAAAAGGATAATAATTGTTGGTGAACCATGGCCACTAATAGAAAATTCTTTATGGAACAGCAACACCAATAATAGCTGATAATTAATTACAATACCACTAATAATTATTCCCCAATCGTACTTATACAGGGCATCCAAGCCTTTCCAATAGCTATGAACAAGATAATATTCCTTTCATATTTTTAATTCATGGAGATGCACAAATATTATATAAATAGGTTCTTTGTTACCTACTTCCCACGCTAAATTTCATTTCATTTTTAATCTTCTTTCCAACACAAGGCTGATGCCAGCTGAATAACCTAAATTTTTTGCTTTAGAAAAGCTTAGGGTCTCACCATACTTCTCATGGGATTACATAAATTATTTTTTCATGATGATATTTACGTAACACTGTCATGATTTTCAATACATTATTTCATCGTAATTTTGTATATAAATATATAACCCTATCATAATTTAAAATAATTTGTTCGTGATGATCTTCAATAAAATAAATTTGTTACAGACTTTTAACATATGGTTGTTTATTCCATTGCAGAATTAAAATAAATAATCTGAATAGAGCGTAGCCGTTAATGTTGCTTGCAGTCTTGGGTTCAGAATAAAATTTTCCTCCTCTCTGTTTTATTATAGTTAGTGTTGGGAGTTGGGATAGTAAGCACGTGGGGACACGTGGCACATTTATGATGCCGTTGAATTGTTACTTCTCTGTGCATATAGAAGGCAGCTGAAAAAAAATAAAAATAGAAGTGGATCTGGAAAAAGACAACCTAAAATGATGTTTATGATTTACATGCACCACACGTTTGAAGGTACTACTGTTTAATCTAATGATGGAAATCTTATATCTTCTTAATTGGCTAATTCTGATATTTTTTATGTCTTGAGATCTATATTTTGTGTAAAGAGTTCAAAATTTAATATTAATTATTGTCATATGTGAGATTCTATGTTAGATCTTTGATTAAGTTTGGAGTCACCTAATTTATAGCTCTTTTTCTTACTATCATAACATTATACTTTGTTGAATTATCTATATCAGATTGATGATTTTACAAATATTCTGTTAGATAATTCCTCAAAAGTCTCTCATGGCCATAATCATAACAAAACAAAACTCCCATGAAGACAACTTTAACATCCTCTTGTAGCTAACACTCAATGTCTCACCTTAGGATATTAGAAATCAATAGACATTTATGATGAAACATCTCTTCCTCCTTGTTAAATATATGTAACAGTAACATAATAGAGACCTGTATATATCTTTAAATTTTTTTTATAAGTGATATCATAAAAATTAGAAACACCATATTCCTTACACATCTTTGAACAATTAATTCTAATTATCAATAGACAGTTTCTTCCCTATGATATAGATTCTGTTCTCCTAAATAGATTATTATACTTATTATAAAAAAATTATTAAATAAAAATCAATTTTAAAAATAAAAATTTGATTAAATTACATTAATTAAATTAAAGATCATTGTAAAAATTAAAAAAAAAAATTTAAATCAATTTATATTATTATTAAATAATTTTTAAATTAGTATCTAATTAACTATTAAAATTTTAAATACTAATTATTTAAATTCTAAATTTAGTAACAAAAATTTTGATAATTAATTAGATTCCAATTTTAAAATTATTTAAAAATAATAAAAATAATTTTTTTTAATTTTTAAAATAATTTTTAATTTAATTAATATAATAATGATTTTTTTTTTTAAATTGATTTTTATTTAATAATTTTTATAGTGACTTATTATAATTGTAAAGTTATTGTAGGATGAAAGTATAACTTCATCCCAATATTTAAATCTTATACTAAATAAATTATAAACCAGATAACTTGTCCCAGATACTGGATAACTACATTTCATATTCAATATTTAAAATCAAATAAGGTTACTTGAGTAATTGGTTCTGTACCAATTTATATTTCTTGTTCAGATAGTTAGTGGATAAAAGAAAAATAAAATCTCACCTATGCACTATTATTTTTTAATGCTTCTGCATGAAATACAACAAGAAAGCAAGATAAGAAATTATTAATTTAAATCACACATTTTTTCAAGTAAAATCTTCATTTTTAGTTGTTCATTAAAAACCCTTATTGAAAAAGTAAGACCCAACAATAGCCTAATATATATATTTTTTTTTAAAATTACGTCCTACAGAGAATAATTAAAATTGTAGAATAAAATGAAAAAGCAGAAAGAAACAAGGTTTTCCATCCCATCATTTGAAAGCATTGGTTGGTACCCATAATTTTTTATTTTGTCGGCGCTCTATGCCGCACCTCCTTATCTCTGCCATTTTTTGTTTAGGCAACCGTCCTTCTCATTTAAACGGTACATAATTCACTTTATCTCTTCCTTTTCTATCCACCATTCATTACCCTCCACGCTTTAAATATCATTTATATAGTCTGTTATTCGGTTGAGATCTTCCACATTTACCCTCACTTTTTTTTTAATTCTTTTTTATTCCTTCATAAATCTAAATTGCTCCTTATTTTCTAGATTAATTGAAACAGTGATAAGAAGTGATCTTTTACTTTTTTGGTCGATTTACATAACCATAAATTTGCTTAAAGCAGTAATATCTTTTTAAGTACTATACCACATATAGAAAAAACCAGCAACATAGAGCATGATTGATGGTCATGCAATTTATACAACTTTTTATGCGTAGTAGAAAGCAAACATGGGCTGCATTGTAAGGTAAACCAATTGCACAAGTGAGTGGCCTTAGATGACAAAGGATCACTGCACAACATCATCATTGTACAAAAATATAATATAATATAATATGTGAATCAATTTTTCCTCTCTTTAAAAAAGTGAATAAATTTCATATATATATATATATATAATGTACTTTCTGTCATGGTGTAATTTGATTGGCTAAGTAGATGGATAAGCTGTTTTAAATTTTAATTATAAATTAAAAAATGTGTACTTTCTTTCTGCAGTAATTTTGTGGGACAAGGAATGTTAATTGACTATAGTATCCCTTGTTGACCCTTATCATCCATTAACCCATGTGTGTTCCTTTCCTACGGTCAACAACAAAATTTAACACTCCCACCAGTTATTCAGACCAAGTATTGCATGGATAATTCAGTACACCTCTGTCACAAAAAGATAATAATTCATGTCTATACAAGATTGATGATATTGATAAAAAAAAATGTTGTTGAGTAATTTCTTAGTTCTTTAATATCATATAATATATATATATAATATATATATATATAATGAAATACATATTTTACATCATTAATTAATTAAAACTATGAGAAATATAATTTTAAGGAATTTTCTAAACACAATGATTCACCCTTTCACATACTTCAATAATCAGTTGTATTTTTACAAGGAAAAGTGACAAATGTGTTTCATGATTTAAAATCACCCAATTATCTACATTTCTTTATTTTTTCAAGATGTACAAAGTTATCTTATTTTTTTATTGTAATCCACCTACAGCCAGTTAAAAAGAAATTTGAGTATGAAATCAAATAAAGTTAAAGTAATTAAGATTTGGTGATTTGTTTAGATTTTTAACATTTTAGTTGTGCATGAAGTTTGTAGCATATGAGTGATAATAATATATATGGAAAATGTGTGAAAAAAGACAATGAATGGAGATGGAGAGAAATAGACAAGACATAGTTAAAATATTGTCCTAGAATGCAATGCCATGTCACACCTGAGCACTCCCTTTCATATGAGTATGATGTATGAATTTATGGCGCAGGTTAGTGATGGGATATGGTGTATGTGGATGCTACACTAACTGGGATGAACCACAGAATAAATGCACCCAGGCCTAACAGATACTGTTATGTACTAACCCCATCCACCACCAAAAAACAATTCAATATTGGAATACTTTTTTTTTTAGGTAAAGTGTGCTATTTCTCAAATATCTTTTATTCGCCTTTTTTATCTACCTACAAATCATGTTTTAATTCAAGAAAAAATATTTGTTTTAAACAAGTCAAATTTATTTTTAATGTTTAATTATATTAAATAGTTAAAGAAATACGGTATATGTTAATCTTTTTTTAACAAACTTGTGTATCGAGTGGAAGAAGACTGTACATAACAGGAGAAGGGTAGTTTGGTAAATTGCGAAGTTAGACTATTCTTTATTCCAACCGAACCAAAGCTGAAATGTAAAAATGTCTCGAGTGAGTGAGAATCGCAATATCAATAGCAACAGAGCATGCAGCTGTTTTATTTATTTATTTATTTATATTATTTTTATCTCACAAACAAAGCAAACTCTTCTCTCTTTCTCTCACTCTTTTCTCTATACAACTTGGAAGCTTTCTCTCTCTAGAAGCAAGGTCTTCCTCCTCCACCACCACCTCTACCTCCAATCTCCCTCTTATACACGCACAGAGTGACTGTGTCTGAGACTAATTTTTCTGTTAATGGATTCCTTTTCTCTTCTACAATTCCAAGCATCTATTTTAGGTATTTGTTATTCCATTCTCTCTCTCTCTCTTAATACTTTTGGTTCTCATAGTTTTTTTTCCCTTTAATCTATCATTTTTTGGTTTATGAACGGCGACCCTTGATGCGGGTTGGATTTTGTGTTGTGCAGGTTCGATCAAGTTTTGGGCTTTTGGTGGTAATGTGGTGGGTTGAGTGATTCCTTCTTGTTGCATATCTATGGCTACAGATTCGTCTTTTGAGGGTGAATTGCTTATTTGTCTCTCTGTTTCTTCTGATTTTCATGTATAGTGCTCACTTTTCTGTTCTGTTGAAACTGGGGTGATTGAATTCTCTCAAGAATTCTCTATCTTTGCTATGTTCAGGCTCATGAGTTACTTTCCGCTTAATTTGACGATCCAGGTGTAGATTAATCTGTACGGTGTTATTTTAGCATTTTGGCTTCTCTTATTTTATCGTGATCTCTTCCTGTGTGCCTTTTCTGAATATTGGGTCTGAATATTGGGTGGTGATTAGCTTTTGATTTGATTTGATTTTTTTTTAATTTTAGTTCATCATAATAGATGTGTTTATACCTGTGTTTTTGTTTCTATATTTGATTTGATTTTTGTTTTTATTTTTATTTTCTTTGGTGGCTGTGTATATGGGGTCGTAGAACTGGCTTCTTGAGAACTGTAAAATACTTTATTGTATTGTCATCTAAGGGAGGAAGTATGGTTAATAAGCTTGTAATTTGGTATACGATGAGCCAGCTAATAAATTAGCGGGTCTATGGGTTCTATATTAGGAGAATGGAGTCTCCAATAAAGGTCAAAGAAGATTATGTCTAACTGCTTAATTGTCTTACTTGACTAGTCCATTGCACGTTGTCTCCTATGTTTTAATTTCTTACCGTGTTTCAAATGGTTGTATGTCCCTGTGGTGCAAAGTCAACTGTTCCAGTTGTATACCTGCTTTGGCCTTCTTTGTAATATTTTTGAAGTAGTCAATGTTTTATACTATAACATAAATTAAGGTTATAACATGTCAGATAAACCTACTGATTTATTACGTATGTAAAAGATTATTGCAATAATAATTCCTTTATTCTCAAGAAATTTGAAAATAAATAAATTATGATGACATGTCTAGCATGAGTACAAATTATGGCTGGAGTCTTTGTGGATCTAGTCTTGTCTCTTTCACTGCTTGGAAGTTTTGAAGTTGGAATATTTCCATGTATCTGTTGTGCAGATAATAATTTATGTTTTCTTTTGCTTAACCTCAGGTCTTGCTCTTGATCCTTCCAAGTGCAGTAAATTGAGTATGGAGGAAAAAAGAGAACTTGTATATGAAGTATCTAAGTGGTCTCATGGTGCATCTGAGATGCTGCAGTCATGGAGCCGTCAAGAGATTTTGCAAATATTGTGTGCAGAAATGGGAAAAGAGAGAAAGTATACCGGGCTTACAAAGTTGAAAATTATAGAAAATCTTCTAAAAATTGTTTCTGAAAAGAAATCAGGGGGGCATGAAACTGCGACAGACCCTGAACCGCATTCCTCTCCTGCATCTGGTCAGAAACCTGCTAAAAGGCAGAGAAAATCTGAGAATCCTTCTCAGTTACCCGTTCCTGTGACCAGCATTTCAGTCAATAATGGTAGTGATTCTGTTAATACTACGTACTGCAAAAACTCAGCCTGCAAAGCTACCCTGAATCAAGCGGATGCATTTTGTAAAAGATGTTCATGCTGCATTTGTCATCAATATGATGACAACAAAGACCCTAGCCTGTGGTTAATATGTAGTTCTGAGAATCCATTTCCTGGTGTTTCTTGTGGCTTGTCATGCCACCTTGAGTGTGCTTTAAAACATGATGGTTCTGGAATTGGCAAAGATGGGGAGCGTCCCAAGCTTGACGGAGGCTTCTACTGTGTTGCTTGTGGGAAAGTAAATGATTTACTCGGGTAATCATACTTATGCTTTTCAATTTCCTAGATGACATCTTTATTGATTTTAAAATTCTGCTTCTTTTTTCCCTCTCTCTATCTTGGAGTGTTTTACTGCACTTGCAAATAATTAATATGTAACGGGGTTTTAGAAGATTGTATTTAGTCAATTTTCTTGGAGTGTTTTGCTACACTTGCAAATAAATAATATGTAACAGGGTCCAGGAAGACTGTATTTAGTAATTTTCTGTTTGCAAAATGCATCAAAAGACTTTCAAGATAGACAAAAATTGGGATAAAAAAAGTCAACTTAGTCGTCATAGAATACCTTTAATGCTAAAGGTCACATCCTGTCCAACTATGTAATACGAGTCAATAATATAAAATGACGGTTGTCTCTTCGCATTTAAAAAAAAAACTTCATTCCCTTTTGTTTTTCTGAGTTCATAAAGCTCTAGGTTGTGTATATCAAATTGGATCGTGGCTTTTAGTGCATAATCTTCTTTAAACATACATAGGACTGATATTTCAAGAATAATCTTAGGCATGATCAGTTTTCTGAAAGAGAGAGATTGATTATTTGTTGAATGTTATTTTTGATTGCTTAGCTATGGTAAGACACTCTACTCAACATTATGGCAAAGACACTACTCTATCAAAATATGGTAAAGTTGTTTTTTTACTGTTGTGTATGTGCCAAATTACTCTTAGGATGAAATTTTGTCAATGTATATGGTTAGATGAATCTCATCTGGGCTTGTTTATCAAAATATATTAGATGCTGGAGAAAACAACTGATGGTAGCAAAGGATACTAGACGTGTAGATATACTCTGTTATCGTGTCTCCTTAAGCCAGAGACTTTTACAAGGAACTGAAAAGTATGACGAACTTTATAAAATTGTTGATGAAGCAGTGAAGAAACTTGAACCTGAAGTGGGCCCACTCACTGGCTCACCGGTGAAGATTGGCAGGGGAATTGTGAATAGGCTTTCTTCAGGACCTGAAGTTCAGAAACAATGTGGTTTTGCTCTTGAATCGCTTGATTCACTGCTTTCAAGAAGGATCTTGCCATCATCAACCAATCCAACAACTCAAGGTGAATTCTTCGGTGTTATTTTTTTCTCAATTTCCCTCGTGTATCTATATCATTGCAATTTCCCTTGTGATTTGTTTTATATATGGAACTAACTACTTTATGACTTCCATTTATTTTAACTTAACTTTAGATCTTGTTTGGGTAATTGGTAAGACATTGAAACAGTTGAGTTTAAAGAAGAAATAATTTTATACGAATAAGATTTATGTTTGGGAATGGTCTCCCAAAAGTAATTGTGGATAATTGTTCGCCAAATGTAAGTTAGTTTACTTTTTGTGACCCAAAAACAATTTCTGGGATCAGCAGCCAAACACGAGACATGACTGACTTCATAGGTTATTCTTTTCTATATGAACTTCTATTGGCTTTTTTGTTTCAAATCACTTAACTATGGTATTGGATGCAAATGTTGTACAGTTATCGGTAGATTCATTTTTCTGTCACTGGTTTTAGATTCTCGAATAATGTTATAAGATTGATCTCTGTGTGTACATCACATTTTCAGATGCACATTTTCTGGCTCCAAATATGGTGAGGTTTGAAGATGTCACTGCCACATCCCTCACTATTATTTTGGGTACCGAAGAACCCTCTGGTGAAAATATCAAGGCTTACACCATGTGGTATCGCAAAGCTGATGAAGTAGACTATCCCATGGACCCGGCATGCACCTTGCTCGTACCAAATAGAAGGTTCAGTGTCAGGGGTCTACTTCCAGGTACAGAATACAGTTTCAAAGTTGTTTCAAATGATTCGAGGGAGTCAGGCGTGTGTGAAGTTCAAATCACAACAGAGCTTGGCGAGGATGAAGTCCCTAATTGCTCAGCAACAGAGAGAAGTCAAAGCCCAGTAACCAACTGTAGCAGCCTTTCCAATCCATCATCAGTGGAAGATGAAACTAATAACTGCAATCCATATATTGACCTGACCGATAACCGAGGAGGTCATTATCCTCCTTATCACAAGGAAAGCGACCAGCTTGCTTCTGGAAATTTATCTAATGATGCTGTTAACTGTTCCAATATAGATGTTGTGGGTCTTCCTCCTGATGCAGATTCTTTGTCAGACAAGCAGCATGCTGTAGGAATGACTGCCTCCATACCTAGTTCTGACGTGCTAAAGCTGGAAGACAAGCACTCGCCAGAGGAACAAGTGACTGAGGACATGAGCATTGACGATGGGTTGAATTCTCCAGTTCTAACGGGTAGGGAATGTGTGCCGTTGGTAGGTAGCTCGGAAGGAGGCTTGCCTAATACTCCCTGCAAGTTGGAAACACTTAAGGATGGAGCAGGAAGGATTGGAAGATCCAAGTCCAGTGCCAAAGATCAAGAAAATGGATCCGGGAAAAGGGAGGGCCCCCAGGATGGAAGCACATCCAAGAAGAGAAGCGGAGAAAGGCAAGATGAGGGCCGCGTTGGCAATGGCTTTTCGGAGCGTGATTTTGAGTATTATGTGAAGGTGATTAGGTGGTTAGAGTGTGAAGGGCACATAGAGAAGAACTTCAGGCAGAAATTTCTGACTTGGTACAGCTTAAGAGCCACCCCTCAAGAAGTAAGGATTGTGAAAATATACATTGATACATTTCTTGAAGATCCAGCATCTCTTGCAGAGCAACTTGTGGACACCTTCTCAGAATGTATATCCAGCAAGAGAATATCAGTGGTGCCAGCGGGGTTCTGCATGAAGCTTTGGCATTGACCAGTTTTGTAGGTCCAGCTACTACCCCCAAGCTTCAAGCCCCTCTTGGCTTCTCACGCAGTAATTCTTTAGATTTTTAATTAATATTCTTCATTTAGACAGAGTTCAAATACATATATTTATAAATTATAATTTATTTCAACATTATCATTCATATTATCATGTAAGTAAGAATTTTAGATTTACTTTTATTATACGGTTACTATTTCATGTTCATTTTTTTTTTCACTTTGCAACTCGTCGTTGCGCTTTTTGGTGGGTAGCATTGAAGGATTTATGCTAAATTTGACATTTCTATCGGTGTAGTATTTTCAAGTTGACGTGAGGCTCAAAACTGGTTAAAAGCTTTTGAATTCGTGGAAGGAAGATCTATTGTTAGCCTACAATTAATTTCTACCAATTTGATTGTACAGGATATATTTGTTGACCAAGACATCGCTTAAATTAAGTGAACATGTATAGACACACTGCTAGTGAGCAATAGTTAACAATAATTTTAGGTAATCATTGGTAGAGTAAAAGTTAGTAAATGTTGATGAGTTTGTCCATAAAGGCATGCAATTGCTTTAACTCTTCCGATTCTGCTTAAAGCATTTCACTATCTTTGTTAGTTGAGTTCTGTTGTCAAGCATGCATGAAACTGTTCAAGTTAGTGATGGCGTGTTTGACGAAACTTCCGGCAAGAATATCAATATCATGCTTTGTTGGGCCACCCTCGTCCGTCATTATTGCATGAATTGGTTAATGAAAGACGAAATTTGGTTTATCTGTCTTTTTTGGTTGTTTCCCAAGGTATCTTCCAATTGATGATGACTGGAATCATCCTTTTCAAAACAAACAAATTCACTGAAGTATGTCTTCAAAGATTTTTATACATAAAGTTAAGAATTGAATCTTTATCAAGAGCTATCTATCAACATTGTGTTGCGCCTAGTTGGTTTTGGATTTGTTTGGCAGTTTGACTCATCATAATTGTATGTTCTTGATCAGGGAATTCACATTTTTCTGTGAAGTAAAGAGCTTCACAAATGTGAAATTCAATACTTCTCTAGCTAGTGTCATTACATGTTGATGGAGATGACTTTAAATATGATCTTTTCAACTACATGAATAAATTTAGCACCACAATTAATTCAAAACTTTAATGCAACACATGTTTGAACACCTTTCTCATCTATACATTATTTCACTTGTTCATTTCTACTTAATACAAAATTCTAAACTAATACTTGAACTCTGATAAATCGCATTAGTTGAAGTTTGTGCATAATTATACAAATGTCTATACTAGGACTAGGAGTACCATAAAAAAAAATCAAACCACCTTTTATTATCAATCCGCAAATGTTTGACTCAAACAAGTGTTGCATATATGTCCGGTAACAAGAGATATTCCTTAGTTTGTAGGGATATGTTTACTCTTGTTTTATGCAATTCTTAATTTTGAACATTATGATGTTTTGTCTTTTTTTTAAATTTCAAGTAATATTATTATGTCCACAATAAATGATTGTAATAAGACTTATATGATGGTAATCTAATTCATTATGCTATATATAGTGTTCTAATAAAATTAAGTATGCACTTCCTCAAATATAATATTCTTATCATATCATCTTATAAATCAAAAGTCCAAATTGATATCTAGAGATATTATTATTTTTTAGGGATACGTGAGTATAAACACAAATATCAAAAAATAAATATACAATGAATCAATTACTTATTTTTAATGGCGATGAGTATGAGTAATGGACTACAAGGATGATTAGTCATTTTGAATCATTGGATATTTGGAAGGCAATAGAAGAAAATTATGATTTTGTAAAAGATTCATAAGGAAAGAAAGACAAAAAGGCTAAGAATTGAATTTTTTTTGTCTACAGTGCCAAAATTTATTTTTACAATATCTATGAATTTCAAATTTTTCAAAGAAATTTGAGATTATTTAGAAACAAAATGTTATGGCTGCAAAAGAACCAAAGACATGTGTGTCCTAAACTTAACTACAGAATTTGAGATATAAAGCATGAAAAAGACACAAATAACTAAATTATGTCGATTGATTATTGAACCTAACAAACAAAGTGTGTCTTATGGGAAAGACTTTATGAAGAACGAATTGGGAAAAAAATTTGATAATTGTATTAAAAAAGTATGAATAAAAAATATCAACATTTGAAGAGTCAAAAGCATTTTCAACCATCACCTAAGAGAATGATAAATGTTTTACAAGCTAAAAGAACTGAAGAAGTTGTAGAAGGTATTTTTCATATGAAAAAATAAAATTTAAAAGGTGACAAATATAAGAAGAACAACAAATGGAAGAATAAAAGGTTAAAAGACTCAAGAAAATAACAAGGTGAAACTTTTCCCCTTTATCTACGTTACAGAAAGACAAGTCATCCTTAAAGAAAGTGTTAACGTAGGTTGAACATTAAGAGCAAAAAATGTGGTGATTTGAGACATTTAGAGAAATAAGAAGATGAACAACTCTTTCTTGCAGTATGTTTTATTACAAGTAACGGTTTTAGTGATTTATGGTTGATAGAAGAGTGTGAAAAAAAGGTAGTTACTCACTTAATCAAGTTCCTTGAATTACAAAATCATAACAAATATAAATGGAACAAGAAGAAAGTACTAAAGTTTTTTGTATCGGAGAAAGAAACACTTCAATTAAAACTCTATTTCCTTAGGGAAGCACAGAGGGAAGAAGCAGTGACATTAATCTACTGATAAAGTAGAAGAACAAGGTGAAGATTATTTTACAAAAATTATTCCAAAAGTTAAATGTAAAGATTTAAAGAAAAACTAGGTGTTTGTAGTTATCCAGGCTAGGAGAAAATTTGTTAAATATGTGCCAATAACAACTTGAAATAGTCCCTAGTTTGCAAGATCTGTTTACTGTTGTTTAAATTATGCAGTATGCAGTTTATTTTTTGAACATTATTTTGTTCTAACTTTTAAAATTTAAATAATGTTACTATCATATGTCCATGAAATAAGGTATCATAATGTAATTATTATAATTTAAGTATAATATCTGGATGGATCTGGCAAGTTGCAGTTGTTTGTTTGAAATTTGAGTAGACATGCAAATATGATTGAATTTGGTTTGATTTTCAAGTTATAATTACCACGCATTAGTGTAATTAATTAAGTGTATTTATTAAATTACGAACAAACATACTTTGAGTTGCATACTTACTGCAAACCTAAGTGTTGAAGTTGAAGGTTGGATTTCAAACTTCAAACATGCTCAACAGAATTATTTAACATAGCAGTGTGTTTCTTATCAACATGTGTTAGTTTGAATTAAATTAAATTTGGATTCTTCATATCAAATTTTGAAATAGAAAAGACGTGATTTAGAAAGAGAATCTGATACAAATGATTAACCATTTAACAGATACATCAATAAACTAATAAATATTATGTACTAAGGTTATGGTGGAAAGCAAAACTTCAAACGTATGTTTATTTTAAAGAATGTTTAAAACCATGTGGGCATAAATGATCTGGCCTTTGAATAGACAATTTCTTCCATGGTTTCTTTCTACAGTTATTGTAATTCCAAAAATATTCTTTTAAATTTGTATTCCAAACTTATTTAAGTTTTTTTCTTATAAATAACTTTTAAAATTCTAGAATTTAGCATATAAAGTTGATTTTGAAATTTTACAATAAATCAAATTTAAAAAATAATTTTTAAATTATAGAATTTGAAAACTAAATTTATATTTCAAATTTTATAATTCGAAATTCATTTTCTGAATTCATAAACTAATTTTTAAATTATAAAATTCATAAATTAATTTTATATTATGAATTATATAATTTAAATTTTAAAATTCAAAATATTATTTGTACTAAAACGAAAATAATGATTGAGGATGCATGAATTTAAGCGCAGTAGTAGCATCCCTTGATTTAAAGTGTCTTAAGTCGTGTGCATCACAAACAAGAATGTTATTTTGCCATAGCCCTGGAGTTGTGGGTTAGAGAAATCACCGTTAAACTAGAAAGTGAAGCACGAATGTGGTTCTGCAAAGAGTCTTGATATTTGAACAACCCAAAAGTAGATATATACTCCAGGATACAACTATTTATGTGGCAAAAAATAATAATATTTTAATTGTTTGTGGATCTCACATAATTTGGTGGAATTTTTAAAAATGTTTTAAATTTTTTGCTTTACGTTTTTATTTTAGGATTTCTTTTCTTGTTCTAGCTTTTCTCTTCCAATCTTTCTTTCTCTTCTAGCTTCTCTTCCACCCTTTCTCTTTCAGCTTTTCTGCAATTGCTAATATTTTCTTTGTGCAGTGGAAGTTTGTTTTTTCTCCTGTGTTGTCTGTGGTCTGGGTTTGGTTTTTCTGCAGCAGTGTGGATTTCGTTCATTGTTGTCGGAGTTTTTAAAGTGGTAACTGGATTTTTGTTTGTTTTGATGGTAGTTGGGTGACATGGTGGTATTACATTGGAAGTGGTGTATTTTGTTTCACCAAAGTAATATATTTTCTCTTCATTAGTTTATTTTAAAAATATTGATGTTGTTTAAGTTTTGTTTGATGATGAATAATGTGAACTTTGTTCCTATCATTTGCTATGAAGTGACATTTGTAACAATATGGGGTGATTCAAAGTGAAGTTTTTCAAACATATTTACATAATATATTTTATTTTATTAGTTTATTTTTGAAAGATTGATGTTGTTTAATTTTTGTTGGTGATGGATAATGTAAAGTTTATCTCTTTTATTTGTCATGTGGTGACCCCTTTAATAATATGTGGTAATTGGAAGTGAAATTTTTGTACACATACATTTATATAATACATTTTATCTTTATTGGTATATTTTTGAAAGAATGATATTGTTTATTTTTTGTTAGGTGATGAATAATATAAAGTTTGTCTTTGTTATTTACCATATGATGACCCTATAACGATATGTGGTGACCCAAAGTGAAATTTTTGCACACACATTTATATAATACGTGTGTGCAAGAATTTTACTTTGAATCACCACATATTGTTATAGAATAACGGAGACAAACTTTACATTATTCATCTCCGAACAAAAATTAAACAACATCAATCTTTAAAAAATAAATCAATAAAGAAAAAATGTATTACCTTAAGGGGAAACCACTTCCAATGCACCCAACCACCATCAAAACAAACGTAAAACCACTTCCCGCTTCAAACCCCGACAACGATGAATGGAACCCACACCGCATAAAAAACAAACCCACACTGCAGATAATACATGTTCTTGCCGGTTGACTTGCTGTTGGTCAAACTCTACGATCGCTAGCACCTTCTTCCTCCTCCTTCACTGTAAAATAGCTTGCTTGCAAAAGAAAGAAAGATAGGCGCCTTCACGGCCGTTTGCACTCCGACGCTCAAGTCAAAACTAGGACAAAAAACACCAAGTGTATAGTAAAAGAGTGTTAGTCTCAAAAACTGCGTACCTTCCCCTAGAGCCTTAAGCCCCTTTTATAGGGTGTCATTAGGTTATCTCTAGTAACCAACTTTCCGTGCATGGAACATTATCTTTAGGAAGAAAATATTCCGTGGGTGAGAGAATGTTGTTATTTGTGTGTAATCTTTAACAGCGTATTTTTGTATATTTGGAGTGCTACTGTTGCCACCTGCATATCAATACATATTACTAGGAACAATATCTTTTATCTCTTAATCTTTTGGCGTGTATGGCGATAACCTTCTATCTTCAAGCAATTGTCTTTATGAACGAATATCATGGCATATTGTTAACCCTCACGTTGCGGGGTCTATCCTTATGATTTAAACTAATCTCTCACGGGCCCTTAAACCCCTCACGTGCCATTGCATGCAACTCTAAGGATAAATCTCTTATGCCAAAGCTTAGCGTTTGTCGAGGACTGATCACCCTTCTCTGAGGAGGCACACCGATCACCCTTCTCCGAGGGAATACACCGATGACTGATCACCCTTCTCTGAGGGAACACACTGATGACTGATCATCCCTCTCTGAGAGGACACACTGATGACTGATCACCCCTCTCTGAGGGGACACACTGATGACCGATCACCCGCTAATCCAAGCTGCCTGCGAGGTCCACTCCACATGGCTTTGGCCCATGCTGTGGGACCCAGCTGACGTGGTTCACCCTTTACTATCTGTTCTCGACGACCGAGGTCTGACCACTACACAAGCCCCCCAGGCTCGAGCTGTGACTTGTCTCAACGAAGAGCCTTACAACTCGCCTGATCGCTATTGGCCCTACCGGGCTGACGAACTCTCACCTCTTGACCGACGACCGATGTCTTGCCACTACATAAATGTTCTTACTTCTGCCCCTTTCCTTCGACGACCATTATCTTGTGTGGGTTGTGCTTGGTGACCGTGTTAACTGATGTGTGCATCTCACCCTTCAATCCACAGCAGAAACCTTTCCTGAGCTAACTTGATATGGTGCTAACTTTACTTCTTAACTCATGCTGGTTTCCTTGAATGATTAATCTTTGAAGTCCCCCTTCTCGACTGATAAGCTCCAGAATACCTCTTGTTTATACTCTGGCGATGGGAGATTCCTCCTGAGTCGACCTTGGCTGATAAGCTGAGGAGGACCTCTCTCTCTGTCGAACTCTCACTCATGTGCCGACGTTCGAGGTTGAGGGAGGACTTAACTGGTGAACCTTGTTGTTCTCGTTGGGTGGTCTCACTCGAAGGGGAGGTGTTCTTGACAAACCTACCTTCACGATTACGAAACCTCTAACCCCAATTGGCAGGTTCGATCTCGCCTCAGCCTCGCTGTAAAAAGTCGAGGTAGAGGTCTTGTTTCTCTCGCCTCAGCCTCGCTGTAAGAAGTCGAGGTAGAGGTCTTTTTTCTCTCGCCTCAGCCCTCGCTGTAAGAAGTCGAGGTAGAGGTCTTTTTTCTCTCGCCTCAGCCTCGCTGTAAGAAGTCGAGGGTGAGGTCTTTTTTCTCTCGCCTTAGCCTCGCTGTAAGAAGTCGAGGGTGAGGTCTTTTTTCTCTCGCCTTAGCCTCGCTGTAAAAAGTCGAAGGTGAGGTCTTTTTTCTCTCAGCCGACCTCAACTCGTCAAGGAAGACCTCCTGATGTGCCAACCTTGAGTCCTACATTGAGGAAGACCGTAACTTAGATGCCCCTCGACTCATAAGGGAGACCTCCTGATGTGCCAACCTCGAGCCTCACACTAAAGGAAAATATATAACTTAGCTGCCCCTCGACTCATAAGGAAGACCTCTTGATGTGCCAACCTCGAGTCTCACACTAAGGGGAAATATATAACTTAGCTGCCCCTCGACTCATAAGGAAGACCTCCTGATGTGTCAACCTCGAGCCTCACACTAAGGGGAATATATAACTTAGCTGCCCCCCGACTTATAAGGAAGACCTCCTGATGTGTCAACCTCGAGCCTCACACTAAGGGGATAAATAACTTAGCTGCCCCCCGACTCATAAGGAAGACCTCCTGATGTGTCAACCTCGAGCCTCACACTAAGGGGAATATATAACTTAGCTGCCCCCCGACTCATAAGGAAGACCTCCTGATGTGTCAACCTCGAGCCTCACACTAAGGGGAATATATAACTTAGCTGCCCCTCGACTCATAAGGAAGACCTCCTGATGTGTCAACCTCAAGCCTCACACTAAGGGGATAAATAACTTAGCTGCCCCCCAACTCATAAGGAAGACCTCTTGATGTGTCAACCTCGAGCCTAACACTAAGGGGTTTCTCGCCTCGGCCTCGCTGTAAGAATTCGAGGGAGAGGACTTTCACTGTGAACCATACTATTCTTCCCTTTCTTTAATACGGTAGAAGAGGTTCGTTTTTCTCGCATCGACCTTGCTGTAAAAAGTCAAGGAAGAGGACTTTCACTGCGAACCATACTATTCTTCACCTTTCTTTAACAAGGTAGAAGAGGTTCATTTTTCTCGCCTCGACCTTGCTGTAAAAAGTCAAGAAAGAGGACTTTCGCTGTGAACCATACTATTCTTCACCTTTCTTTAACAAGGTAGAAGAGGTTCATTTTTCTCGCCTCGACCTTGCTGTAAAAAGTCAAGGAAGAGGACTTTCGCTGTGAACCATACTATTCTTCCCCTTTCTTTAATAAGGTAGAAGAGGTTCATTTTTCTCGTCTCGACCTTGCTGTAAAAAGTCAAGGAAGAGGACTTTCACTGAGAAAAGGGTTTCCCATCTGAACCTTGTGATCATTCAGTCAATCTCAAGTCTGTTCTGGATGACTTCAGAGTCTTTTGAATAACTGACCTCTGACGACCTCCCTTACTTGTGCTGGCGAGTTTGGTCAGTAGGTCTGCTGGCACATACTATTCTAATAGCTACATCTACTCCGAGCTAAGTCGTCTCACCATGTGCTAGTGCGAATGAGCACACCTGTTTCAAGTCAATTCATCTCATAGGGCGCCTATACTCGGGTAGCTACATCCACTCCGAGTTAGGTCGTCTTCAGAATCACATGATAACAGGTTACATATATCCATTTTTTGAATAATATGATAAAAGATTTAAGCAATAATATATCTTTTATCTTTAGAGTAATATGACAACAGATAATATATATCTTTATATTTTATCTTTTAGAATAATACAACAGATATAATATAATATCTTAATATAATATCACAACTGATAAAATATCTCTTTATTTTTTATCTCTAGAACAATATCACAACAGATATAATATAATATCATAACAGATAATATATATCTTGATATTTTATCTTTTAGAATAAGAGATAAAATACCTCTTTATCTTTTATCTTCAGAATAATGCAACAGATAATATCACAGGAAATAGAATATCTCTTTATATTTGATCTTTAAAATCATATGATAATAGCAATTATATTTTATCTTAATTACCTTTTCTGGGCTGACCAACATTTAGGCCAAACTCATGACCTACCCAATAGTCGAGGTTCCGAGCACTCGAGCACTCATGTCCAGCACACAAGCCCCCCCCCCCCCCTCCCCCCCCTTCTTACCTTGCATGTTCCAATTCAAGTGAACCACTAAAGCCAGATGCATCATCTTCCAAGAACATATTTATCACACATTGTTTAAAAGAAAGCGTTAAGCAAGAAAACCTTAGCTGAAATGCAATTTGAGGTTTTCCACATCCCAGGCTCGAGGAATGACTTCTCCCTCCAAGGTCTCTAGTCTATACGCTCCTTTCCTAAGCACCATGACTATACGGTGGAGGCTGATGGTGATGGCCCTGGCCGTGTTTTCATCAACGAAGGTTGTCCTCGTTCTTTCTACCTGATTTCACACGAAGCCGACCAAACACCCATCGTATGGACTTGACTGGTGAGTCTTGGCTTCTTCGTTTGCTGCTTGGAGGGTTCTCATGGTCTCCATGATTTTCTACAAAGTGGGGGTGTGATCGTCTTCATCTCTTCCAGAAACACCTTGCCTAGTATTCCTCATGTCGTCTGACTTTGCTTCTTCAAAACTGTGGATGGGACCTAGTTTTATCGGGCCCCACGGTGGGCGCCAAATGTTCTTGCCGGTTGACTTGCTGTTGGTCAAACTCTACGATCACTAGCACCTTCTTCCTCCTCCTTCACTGTAAAATAGCTTGCCTGCAAAAGAAAGAAAGATAGGCGCCCTCACGGCCGTTTGCACTCCGACGCTCAAGTCAAAACTAGGGCAAAAAACACCAAGTGTATAGTAAAAGAGTGTTAGTCTCAAAAACTGCGTACCTTCCCCTGGAGCCTTAAGCCCCTTTTATAGGGTGTCATTAGGTTATCTCTAATAACCAACTTTCCCTGCATGGAACATTATCTTTAGGAAGAAAATATTCCGTGGGTGAGAGAATGTTGTTATTTGTGTGTAATCTTTAACAGCGTATCTTTGTATATTTGGAGTGCTACTGTCGCCACCTGCATATCAATACATATTACTAGGAACAATATCTTTTATCTCTTAATCTTTTGGCGTGTATGGCGGTAACCTTCTATCTTCAAGCAATTGTCTTTATGAACGAATATCACGGCATATTGTTAACCCTCACGTTGCGGGGTCTATCCTTATGATTTAAACTAATCTCTCACGGGCCCTTAAACCCCTCACGTGCCATTACATGCAACTCTAAGGATAAATCTCTTATGCCAAAGCTTAGCGTTTGCCGAGGACTGATCACCCTTCTCTGAGGAGGCACACCGATCACCCTTCTCCGAGGGAACACACCGATGACTGATCACCATCTTTGAGGGAACACACTGATGACTGATCACCCTTTTCTGAGGGGAAACCCTGATGACCGATCACCCTTCTCTGAGGGAACACACTGATGACTGATCACCCCTCTCTGAGGAGGCACACCGATCACCCTTCTCCGAGGGAACACCCCGATGACTGATTACCCCTCTCTGAAGGGACACACTGATGACTGATCACCCCTCTCTGAGGAGGCACACCGATCACCCTTCTCCGAGGGAACACACCAATGACTGATCACCCCTCTCTGAGGGGACACACTGATGACTGATCACCCCTCTCTGAGGGGACACACTGATGACCGATCCACCAAATTATGTGGGATCCACAAATAATTAAAATATTATTTTTTTTTTGCCACATAGGTGATTGTAACTTGGCGAATCTACTTTGGAGTTGTTCATATAACATTTTTCTTCTGGAAATTGTGCAACTCACCATTAAACTATTAAGGCCAAGTTCACATGTACGAGTATAACTAATAAATTATACTTCATTACAATTATTAATCATTAGTATATATAATTAGCATTTTTATGTTGTGATAGGACTCGTAATAGGATTGAAAGCAAACCAGAACCTGTACGTAACATCTTACACCTATCGCAATCCAAATTCTCAACAATAATACATTCTCATTGACGAAGGGTCTCTGTGATGCTTCTTCTCTTAAGTTCAAAACCTTCTCCCACTTAACTTTCGCTGCATAACATCTTCTCAGCTTTCATCCTTTCACTTTCTTCCTTATGATTGCACTTCAAAATTTACAACACAGCCAATTCCAGACATCCTAGTCAGTATGGCGCCAAGACATGTCATTTCGACCATCAACACTCAATTTTCACAGTAAATGGATGCTTATTTTGAGAATTTTTTAAAAGGCTAGTTAACTAAAAGGTTGGACATGAAAATTACTGTCTTTTCACTTCTCTCCCATACCTTCGTATTATTTACATCAGTTTATGATATCAATAACTAATTTTCTCATTCTATCTTCTATTTTGATACTTCAACAGTGTAAATGAAGTTTGGAGTTTCAAATAGTGTTTATCAAGTTCAATTTTCATCGAAATCTCTATTCTGTCTGTAAGGTCACAATTGACAGGAAATGTTAAAAAAGAAAACTCAAAAAGTTTCATCTTAATTGAATGGAAAATTATAATTTGATAACTGTTTTTTCAGCTGCGCCAGATTACAACACATTTAAAAGTCATTTTTACCCTTCAACAAATCGACCTAATTAAAATATTAATATTTATTGAAGGTGTATTTTTGCTCATATCAAATTATCACAAATTATCATGACCCTAATTGAATTGTCTCACATGGAACATTTATTGAATTTAGTTATGAATATAAATTCATAACTAATTTGAAATATACACTTTAGAAGAAAAAAATCACACTAGCATATAATTATGAATTGTGATGTATTAGAAAATAAGCGACTTTTTATAATAATTATTTTATGGATTATGTTCAGAATAATTTTTAATCGGTGGAGAGTAAAAAATATTCTAACAGTATATAAAAATTAAACTCAGTAATTTAAACATCTATCGGTAGATAAAAATATAATATACAGTTGATAAGTCGAACATGTACACAATGCTATGGATTGTGATTAGAGTCCCTATTAAAATTGGACAGAAATGAGGAGAGGGTATGATTTAGTGAAATTGACTTTGATTTGGAGCTAATGATAGTTTAGGCTATTTTGAAGGTGGAAGGAGTTGGGGATGATGAGAGAGAGGGGTGGGATTTTGAGATTGATTGCATGGCAAGGTTCGAAATCCAAGCCCTTTTGCCATAGGGGCACCAAAGTTTAGGGCACAGTTATTAATAAACATCCACATCCCTTGGTCAGGATACCTCCATAATCAGAGCTCGCGCATCCCATGACTCGTGCTTCGGGGATTCCTTGGTACTCCTGGGATCAAAATATTATTCTTGCTCTGTACATTAAATGTGTATCATCATACACGTGGATATAGGAGTAAAACGAGTGGGTTAGTAGAGAGAGTTGACACACTCGCATATCCATTGATCATGCATTATATTGAAATCCAGAATCACTTAATAACATAAAGCATGTGCATCGCACGTGTTAAGGCATGCAGCAAAAATCTAGATACCGCAAATGTAAGAGGTAAAAATAAACATGCCTAACACCAGTTACACAAGGTATCATCGAGCTGAAAGTAGCACGGGATATCATATGAACGACACATGTAATTGGCGGAACGCTTACAAACTTTCATTTTCGGTCCCGTCTAGAGTTTCTGGCTCCAATATTTCACAAAATTGAACCACCACCAAAGGATATACTCATCTGCAATGACCAAATGCACAGTCGTTTAGGCAAACCAAAATTTAGTAGTGAGAAAGATATTTCATACCAACCAGTAAACGGAGGAATCTGTGTTTTGCACTTCTTAAATGAAAATTTAAAAAAATGGCTGAAAGAAGGGCTGCCTGATTGGTTAACTGAATGCCTATAACAAACAATATTGTAGAAATCTCTTAAGCAAAACAAGCAGCTACACGAAAAGAATCTCTGTGACGTAAATAAACAAGACGAAAGTATGAATGCAGCGAAATTAACTTAGGATAATACGTTACAAAGTTTAGAGACACCAATTACACAAACCGAGAATGTAATAGAATACTTTTATCAGATACTAAAATAACTAGGAGCGCATGTTAACGTCAAGGGGTGACTTTTCCAAAACAAGGTTTTCTTAGAATTGATAGTAGTAAATAACCATCAACCCTTGCCAATAATACTATTTCCAAGTTACAATGACACCAAGGTTGTCAAAAATAAGCATTTACAAACTCATGAGAGTTTCGTAAATTCAACGCATGCTCGAATTATAGACTCATAAGAGTTTTTACTTCATAATATATATATATTAAAATACCTATAAATGACACAATAATTAAACATTTTAATCTCATAATAAAACAAACTAGTATACATAAACAATAAATTAACTAAATCTAGTAGTAGAATGCTTCTAAATAATTTCAACAATACAGCCAAATCACAGTGAGGAATGAACAAAAAAGAGAAGCAACACCTTAAATTTGTCAACAGCGAAGAGAAGGGAAGCTGAGAAATACAATAGCAGAGAACCCTAATTGTAGATATCCTCCTTTCTCCTATTTTTGCAAAGCCAAACGACAAAGAGAGGAGTCGCTTCATTTAAAAACAACCCACACAGCTAAACTTACCATCTTGGTCCTGAACTGAACTTGTGAGAATGGCCAAGTTCACCACGAGCCCACTGAGTTCACTAAAAAATTACTCTACAACTGATAACTAGAGAAGGGGTAATGAGCTCGTAAACTTGTGTGATCTAACAAGTTAAATTGCAAGTTTAATAACCATGATTGGCAAGGCTTATCCCTTTCAAAAGATCCCATACTGACTACCCTCTTTTGTTCTACAAAAGTAACACAAACAAAAGAAGTGCAGTTCAGCAGTGAGCTCAATTATATAATATCTGGCTTTACCAGAGCATATATAAATAGTTATTATTGCAATTATATCCAATCAGAATTCAAAACTTATGTTATAAGCACCCAAGCATTTGGGAATCCCTTCCTTAAGAAGTAATTTTCAAGGGGGGAGAACAAGGCCACTTATGCGCTTCACCAAGCATCTCATACAACTCAATGTAGGACTTGACACCCTACAATACCCAAGTCATAAAACCCTATAACGCCTAGAGTCTGACTAATAGTATATGCAATCTCCCTGCAATATCCAATCTTAAACAAGTCTTTCAAAAAGACAAGGTTATTCTATAATGAGCCATAAATAACATACTACACATTCCCATGGTCCAAAATTCACAGCATCCATCCACAGGCCTGTCAATTCTTTGATCAATTGCCTATTAGCAAAATGCATTACTAAAATGATCAATCATCAACAGTAGCCAATGAAACTAGGCCTAAGTCAGGGAATTTGTATCCAAGAAAAGCTAGACTGCTAGAAGTTTTTGGCTGAAAGGAGAGAAGCACATAAGGATGTGGTGAAATGTCACTCTACAAAACACATAGAAGAGAGAAGTAAGGTCAAAAGGTATGTAGGGGACAAATTTATTACGGGAAGGGTATCTATGAATTCCCAATTCTGTTAGTGAATTGACGCTTGGGAGTATTCTCATCTCTAGGGAATGTGTATACACGAGAAGCCAGACAGCCAGAGGTGTTTGGCTGAAAGAAGGGAGAGAAGCACATAAGGATGCGGAGAAGTGCCAGTCTATAAGGCATATAGGAAAGGGAATTAATACGAGGGGGTATACAGGGGACAAATCTGTTATAGAAAGGGTATCAATGAATTCTCAATTCTGTAAGTGAATTGAGGCTTGGGGTGAATTCTCATCTCTAGAGGACCATCCATTATATGTTTTCCATTACCATACTACAATCATGTAACACATTCAAATTTAATCATTGCTACCATGAGTGCAAGTGAAGGGAGCCAGAGTCCCCCACATTGCATGTCCAAGTACTGCCTCACCTGCCTAAGCAACCTATGGTGCTTGGCTGCTTGCCTCAACACTAAATACTCGGCAGCATAGAAGTACTGAATATAATACTAGTACTACAAAGAGAATGTGATCTATACAAGAACCAAAAAAGGGAATTAGAAGCTTCGTGATTACCACTGATGTGTCTTGGAACATAGAACAATAGATAGAATGGTAATTAATTTGCATTCTTCAGTCCTCACTTCTAGTGTCAAAATCTTCTCCCTGTGGTTTGTAGAAACGTCTAGCATCTGTCACTAGGATGCATGAACATTAAATCACCAACCAGCCTAACTTATAACAACTAATAATTCCATGTGAGTTTAACATGAACTTAACAGTTTGTTTTGTAGTGTAAAATTGGCGTGCATTTTGGAATATACATGAAAGCTGTTAGATGGAGCATCAACCAGGATTTGGAAACTCAGGTTGCAGACCCGAAACCAAACACACTAAAAGAATCAAAAGACAACCTCTGAATTAAACACAATACTAGTATATCCCTAGTAATTGTGTTTAATCAAAAGACAACATAATGTAATTAGTCCAAACATTTTTCTTTAGACAATCATTAAAAACTATGCCATCATATTGGTAGAGAGATTCAAACTACAAGAGTATAATAAGAGTATATCATCGTACTACTCTCACCTCTCACACTCCTCTATGATTAAATCAATGTTTCCTACATAACTTTAGTGAAATATGAAAATATAAATTCAAAAATATCAGAGAGGGTAGGCAGGATAGTGAGTTTGTGTAAAAGGGTACCACGTAAGGCAAGTTGAGAGTAATTTACTTACTCTGAGGGTAAGCTTGATTGGAGAGTAACAGGGGTTAACTTTTAAGGGAGAAGAGTTTTACTAATTGCTGTGGGCATGTTTGCTAAGGAAAAAATGTGAGTAAACAATCACAGATATGAAACTCTCTAATTTTGGTGTAATAGTTACCATAGTCAGAAATTGGGTGAAAGAGAAGAAAACCGGGAAGTATTAGGACTTATCTATTGGGACTACTGAATTAATGTTAAAGATAAAACGATTTTGACAAAACACGCTAGCATCACAAGTGAGCTATGTAACCACAACAAAATTGAGCTAACCTCACGCTAAGCATAAGCACTAAACTGCAGAATGTATAACACAACAAGAATGACACACTCCATCAAACAACATGAAAACAGCTATCATCACAAATCCACACACAGAGTCGCTAATTTACTACTAATCATCACCGTCTGGAACACAAAACAATCCAAATTTCAACAATTCAGAACTAGGCTAAATCCGAATCTAATTATTAGCGACAATCATCAAATTTTAACAAAACCTTAATATAGGGTTATCTGTTCCTGAAGGAAAGAAAATCTAACAGACCTGAAAACATAAAAAACCTAGCGATTCCTCTCAGCGGGCAATGGACGATTGAAGCCGCCGCGGCGGTTCATGTACTGGCGCGGTTGGCGCTTGGTGACGGCTCTGACGCCGCTGACGTCAGCACCGGCAACCGGTTTCCCCTTGGTGGTGTCAAACCCGACGGGAATTCCTAGCATCTTCATCATCTCCAATTCGTCCTCGTCCCCCTCAGCTTCTCCTCCGTTCTCCTTCTGCTTCTGCTGCTGCTCCATAGCTATACCGTCCACGAAGTCCGACACCGCTTTCTTCGTCTCCTTGTGCTCCTCCTCCGCTGACTCTCTCCGATGGCGCTTCCTCGGCTGATCGGGGGAAGGCGTCCGGTGGTGGCGCCGCCGGTGGGAGCGCTCGCTGGGCGAGGGCGAGCGCGCGTGGCGGGAGCGCCCACGGTCAGGCGAACGCGAACGAGATCTCTTGCTACGCACTCTGTCATCCCGATCGCGGTCATCCTTTTCTCGTTCTCGTTCTCGTTCTCGTTCGCGTTCACGGTCGCGGTCGCGGTCGCGGTCACGGTCGTCCTTGTCTCGCTCACGGTCACGGTCGCCCTTGTCTCGCTCACGGTCGCGGTCCCGGTCGCGGTCGTCCTTGTCTCGTCTTCGTTTTCTTTCTCTGTCCCGAGTTCGATCACGGTCACGGTCACGGTCACGGTCAGTCATGGTGCAGAGAGGGGGCTGAGGTTCATGGTTGGCTCTGGCAGAACCCTATAATAAACAACCCCATGCTGCCTCTCGAACCTACAAGGAATGCTATTGCTAATTGTTGTCTACTGGCTCCTCTACTTCACTTGGAGATTAAGGAATTGTTTTAAATTCACAAAAGAAAATTTACATTTATTAATACAAATCATACGATGTAATAGTAAAAGAATTGCTATCTTCTAAAATTTTAATTTTTTTATTATTAATATAGGTTGAAATGTTAATCATTATTTATTTTTATTTAAATTAGGGAAAAGTTATTGAGTTCAAGTGTTTTTTTTAGTTTAGGACGTCTAGTATTTATTGGATTCTTCCTTCTAACTACGTCATTTATCATTAAATAGTTTTAAGTATTGGAAAGGAACGGGTGTATTGTATAAAAAAAAGAGTTACACAATTCAATGATTTAGTTGTTTATTGAGAGTTTTAAATTTCTAGAAGAGAAAATATTTTTGTAAATTTTTTTAAATTTATTAAAGAGATTATTATAATCGACATATTCATTTACTAAAAGGTGATTTACTTTTATCTAATTTAGACCTTAAACTTCATTGATACTTAGTTCACTTTAATGTGAGGTTCCTTTCATTATGTACTTGATCGGACATAGACCGATCCATAAGTCTGAGACGATACACAACTCCCCAACTTTGAATCAAATAGGTAAAAAAGGCATCAACTCAAGGTTTAAAGAGCGTTCTAAAAACCTCATATTGGATGTCACACCCATGAGATCTTTAGAATCGTAGGATCACATCGCTTCAAGATTTTGCAACTATTTTGAATTCTCCCTCCACGTGTAACATTTTGCTTGGCGCATTGGACTAAGCGGTTTTTGAAACACCATTCCCTCTCTATACATAATGGTTTTTGTTCCACTTTCCTCTTTCTTCATTTCATAGTTATCTTCACTTTGAGATTCACTTCCTCTTAAATAGGTAGTGTTTCGCTTTCGAGATTGTTTTTGTTGGTCATTTTGGCTTTTATGTGTGAGAGTTTGGGTTTAGGGTTCTTAATTTCCATCAATGGCAACTTATGATGTGTCCTAACTCTAGGAAAAATGGAACTTTTTGGAGAGACGTCGGGGCATACATCTTTAAAGAAGGTAAGAACTTTTCGCAATTTTCAAACGATTAGCAAAACCGAGGAGAAAGACGTGGGATTCAAGCTTGCAAATTGAACGAGTTGGTTTGCAATAATGAATTTGACATGTAAAGGGTAGGTTTTGCTTTTTTATGATATCATTTTTATGAAGTTTGATCTTTGTCTTTCCTTAGACTCCTTTAAGAAGGAAGTGTTCACAATGATGAATGTTGCCCCCGGCCAGCCGCATATTAACAATTGGGCTTTTTTTTCATACTTTTCATAAATTGTGCACACACTTCGGCATAACGCTGACCTCGAACATGTTTTTCTTTTTTTTTTTTCTAGTTTAAAATCTCATCTCTTTAGTTGTGGGCTTCGTTAAATAGTGTTAGCAGTCAAGGTCTCTTGACTCTTTTCAATTGTTCTATAAGCGATTCAAGGGTCCCTTTTAGAAAATTCGAGTCCCTACTCACAACCCTACCCTACTGGAGGGTTTCCCTCTTTATTGGACACAAATTTCTCATGTTTACGATGCTTAGAACGTGGAGAATCTTAAGTCGTCTGAGTGTGAGAATTGCGAAATTGGAAAAGTTGAAGTTTATTTTATTTAGTCATCCTATTATAGCTCTAATATTGGACTATAGATCTAAAAATCTACATCAATATATAACTTATTCTTAAAATTTACTTCATCTTATTATTTTCTAACTTTAACCTTACTACTTTACATTGCAAATAATCAAATGGCAATATATAAGAAGGAAATGGTCTGACACTTTAAGGAGATGAAGGCTTTAAAGGAAGCCAAAAACACCATTGTCGCCACCGTGGGTGAAGGACCAAACACGTCCATCGTGTAGTGCAATAACCCTGAGGTGACACCTTCAAACTCCCAACTCAAAAGAAAAAGAGGAAGAAGTGCCAAGGAGATTGTTCCTATGCAATCAACTAATTCCAAATCAGACGGTTCGGGTCCTAAGGTGAAAATAGTAGTTGGAGGGGACTGGAATCCCCAAGGTTTTCGGGGTTTCAAAAGAATTTTGGGACCCCAATTTCTATCACTTTGGTCATAGATACATTCACAAATACTTGGAAGGAGATGCGAAGATATTGGAGAAACAAGATTTGCCCTCTCTCTACGAAGGCTTTCAAGGTTGTCTCCATAAAGCATGGTTATCACTCAGTCAACTTGATGTGAGTTGATTTTAGAATTGCACATGTTTTTAATATTTTCACTTGGATTATGATTTTGATTAGCAATGATAGGTGAAACTCAGTTAAGATTGTCAATGGACACGAACTTAACCAAGTGGTTAAGTAAGTGTGAAGGTTCCCTTCAAAAGAGCAAAAGGAAAAACACAATGTAATAAGATGATAATGATGAACACGAAATTAAAGTAAGGCAAAGGGAAAGTAAAGACCGAATTAAAAGGAAGATAAATGATCAACACATAAAAAAAATGGGTAGATTAATGAAAGAGAAAAGGAGTTAGAGAAGCTTATGGAGTGAAGAAAATGGAGTTGAAACACGCCACTTGGAGGAGAGAGCTCCAAGATGAGTGAGGAGTGAGTTGCCACTTAGAGCAATCTCTGCTCAAGATAACTCAGAGAAATAGGAAAAACATTGAAGAATTCACTCTGACATAGTTTCTTTACTCAAATTTCAATGTGATTTACAAGAGAGGAGACACCCTATTTATAAATATGAGTGTCTGGGAGAGGAATAGAGGAAGGGTAGGGATGTAAATGACTACAAGCTTCTAGAAACTAGGTCAAATGTGAGCACATAGGGGAGTCTTTTAGAATCTAGGTCAAATGTGAGCACATGGGTGATCTTCTAGAAACCTAAGCTAGCTTATTCTTCTTCTAATTGGGCTAATGTGAGTCCAATTAATTACAAATTAAACTTGTCTTAAAAAGACTAGAAGGAAAAATAATTGATACTTTGGCTCATGCTCGGTTGTTCTTCTTTAGAGGATCTTTTAATGGATGGCAGAGCCCTGTGTCTTCGCTTGAGATGTTTGACCTAGCCTTGAATAGTCCTTTGGGCTCGTGGTAAGCTTCTCGTAAAGTTGGGTCATATCACAGCTGGTAACCAATTGAAGACTCTTCTATTAGCCAATGAAAAGCGAAGCAACTTGGAACCTTTGAACAAGAAACGGATCGCCTTAAGGCCGAGGTCCTTGAAATAAATCAACTTCATTCCTAAGCAAAGAGTGAGCAAGGAGAAGGTTGCAATGTCCCATCAATTCAAGGAAAAAGATTGTGAGATCTTTCACCTTAAGAGAAGAAAAAGGATCTACAAGAAATCTTCGCCTATTAGGTTTCAAAAGAAAAAAGAAAGGAAGCTTATGGAGGAACTTTTGAAAGTTGAAATCACTACCTCCTTCGAAACCAGGTTCAAGATTGCTATTGACCAAGTTTGGGTCTTGCACCCTGATATTGATTTGTTGGTCACCAATCCTCGTAGTGTGATGGTAAACGACCAACTAGTGGAAGATTAAGATTAGTTTTATTAGTTTTACTTTACTAATATTAGTTTTATTTTACTTCATTTTGTATGAATCTTCAAGTATCTAAAGCTTACTATATTTCGTGTGATCTTATTTGGTCATTTATAGTTTTATTAACGTTCAATTTTCTAGCGACCTTTTTCAATAATAACCATATTCCAAAGTTTATTTGGCTTTCTATAGATATCGTTCTGATCGCCCTTGCCTTGGTGACTTTCTTATTATCTTTACTATAACATTAAAATGAAATGAGTTTATAAATTAAGCTACCTTTCCAAATGAAATAAATTTAAGTTCGAAAAGAGTTACCTATCGATGATCGTAAAGTTATGAAAATGTTAATTACTCTTCTCGATGATTGCAAGGTTATGAAAATAATAGTTATTCTTCTCAACAATTGCAAAATCATTGTATTCTTTAAGAAATAAATTTAAGTCTGAAACGAGATTATGATTTAACTTACTCTCTTGATGATCACAAAATTACCTAAGAAAGTGTTATAAAGTTACTTTTCTCAATGATCGCCCATCCACCACATTACCTATGAAATAAATTTAAGTTCGAAACAAGTTTATGATTTAAGTTACCCTTGTTGCATGGTGTTTAAACTTGGTTGGGCAAATTTTGTTATCAATCTTCAAATTTCCAACTGACTTTGGGTTGATGTTGATCACACTTAGTCTCCAATCAAGTTTTGGACAATGTTGATCATAGTCATCCTCCAGCCAAGGTGGGATCAATAATGATCATAGTCAACATTTATATTTCCTTTATGGAAATAAATCAGTAACACATAACTTCATTAAAGCATGCAACCTCATTAAAAAACCTTGAGAAAAAAATGTTTTTTTGAAAAAAATTCAAGGGAAAATAGTCTCGCTTTGTGTTTACATCAACTAAAATAAAAACTTAAGCTTGTTGCATTCCACGTCTAAGGGATTAAACCTCATCTAAACATTTCTAACTTGTAGGCTTCATTCCCTATTACTTATCGTATTTTGCATAGTCCAACTAATTTTAGGGAGAGTTTGTTCTTCATCTGGTTAGGTTACGCTCTTCATAGTACGGGATCTGACACCTTCAAATGTCTTGGGATAACCTTGCTTCTATTTTTCATCTACACACGTCACTTTAGGTTTTTTTTCTTATTTTGGCAATTCCCCAACTTCATCAATCATATCTAAGTTTGCTCAGATGTCTTTCTATAAGTTTGCAGGAGAAAACTTGGCTACTCAGAGAGAAGGCTCATATATCTCAATCAATATCATTGCACCAGTCCCATAGACGAGGCCAAATCGTGTCTCTCTGGTTGTCAATTGCGGATTCGTGTGATAAGACCACAACACTCTTGAGACTTCATTTGGTCATCTTCCCTTAGTTGCTTGCAACCTTCTTTTCAAACCTTGCAAATCACTCAATTAGTTGTCTTAGGATGTCAAATCCTCATGTTTGAAAGGACCATAAGCTGACTATAGAATATAGGTCTTCGACTAGGACAATGTGTCAATCAACATGCTTCTAACATTGGTCACACTTCCTTATATAGGTCATGCTTTCTTCTTTCAAAGTCGAACCTAATAACTTGTTATGATGACTTTATGTGATAGTGTTTGTCCTTTAATATGGCTTTCACACTTTTTTTTATAGAGTATCGTCGATACCCAATCTACTTGTGAAAGGGTGAAACATTTGAATAAAGGTTGAAAATAATTACATTTATTTTATCCATAATATTTACTTACATCAAAATACTTATAAAATATTTTATTTCATTCTCTTTATATTGATATTTCTTCATAAATTTCTATATATTTAATTTTTAAATTTTCAATTTTCTTCTATTTCAATTTTATAAATATTTAAATTCACTACAATTTTATAAAATATTTAAAAGTAAAAATAGTATTATTTGAGGAAAAAAGTCAAAAACAATACTAGATAAAAAAAAATAAAAACCAAAGAGTGTTAGATGAAAAAATAAAAACGAAAATAATATTATTTGAAGAAAAAAATCTACATAAAATGTCATCATCCATGTCTCTTTTCTTATACTTGGAGTACCACTACTTATTATCTTTAAGTTCACATATTGTCATCATATATACTTTAAATGTTATTTTTATTTTTCTCCAAAAAAAATCGATGTTCTCTTCTAATTTCTTCATTTGAAGTTATCTTTTAATTTTATGTTTTTTAATTAAATTTTTATTTTTTCCGAATGAAGAAGCTCTCTTTAATTATTATTTTTCTTCTTTCTTTTTAAGAAATCGATGTGCGCTTCTAATTATTTCTTTTTGGAATCGAATTTCATTTTGATTATTTTTTTCTGTGTATTGTTGTTTCAAACTGATACATACCATTGATCATTTTCTACAATATATTTTTTTTTTTTATAGCTACAAGTTATGAAACTAAACAAAAAGCTTCAAATTGTAACCAATTTATAGCTCCCATCTCAATATTTTTTTAATCACTTTAATTGAAACTTTTTTTTTTCTTTCATTTGCAAATTTTATGTCTAGATAAATTTCAATAATTAAAATTTTTTCACTTCTTTCGATAATTGAAATCTCTAAATTGAGAATACATTTCCATAAGGCTAGCCTTCTTCCAAGAATAATTTGTTATTTATGATAAAAGGAAGTTAATTTTGCAACTTAAAGTAACTATTTTTCTCACATCAAGTAACTACTTACGTAAATTATTGATCCTATATATTTTGGATATTGTTTAGCGTGAAATTAAAATAATTTCAATAACACTTTTTTTAAGTTAATCCACGGTTTTAAAATTTGTATCCACGAGAACCCATAAATATTTTATCTAGTAGAACCATTTCACCAAAATGAATAAAAAGTTATTAAGCCATTGTCATCAATAAATTAGTGATCATCTATAAAAATTCAACACGTTACTCATATTTTACGTCATTTTGTTTTTGATAAATTTTCATCAACAAACCTAATCTCACACGTCTTTAAGAAAGGGTATAAATACTTCCTCTAAGACATTTTATTTTTCACAGTAGGTTTTTTCATAATGTGTCTCTATGTTCTTTTTTTATAAATTGGGTGTTTAAAAATATTTTTTAAAAACATAAATATTTTTTGAAAACATAAGTAAATATCGAGATCATACAAAAACGTGTCAAAAAGAATAAGATAGAAAACGTTGAAAGTAATAAAAGAAATAAGCAAAATGTATAAAGTAAATGATAATAAATTGTCTCAAGTAAATTATTGAAACAAATAAAAAAAAGTAACGGAAAGAGATAAATACTCTAATATAAATTATTCAAATGAAATTATTAAGAATGTAGTAATTTCTCTACTTGTGAGCGTCTCCATAACTTAAAATTTATGATGAAGTATAATATCTATACAACACAAATTTTAACTAGCTTTAACTTTCATTAATATTTACCATAGATAGTTTTGATATTCGATTTCTAATGTGAATAACATTTTCATATTTATTAATTTAAAAATATGATATTCAAGCATCTTGGTATTCTATAGACATATTTCAATTGATAAAGCAAAATAACATCTACGTTAAATATATTTATTATAATTACTTAATAATTAGTTATAAAAATAAAAAATATAAAGTTTTACTTTAACAAAAACTAAAACATATAATTATAAATATAAAAATTAAAATATAAAATGTAAATAAACATATAGATGAAATAAAAAAATTAAATATTTTAATTTTTATTAAAATGTGAACTTAGCTTAATTCAACATATCTCTGTTCTCACGCAGAGATATGTCACTAACTCGTGTATATAATTATATATTTATGGATGATTTTATACTAACTCGTATATAATTATATATTTATGAATGATTTTATAGCAAATAATTTAATAAACCAACAAATTTTTATTAGAATAAAGTCTAAACGATTATAATATTATAAAAATAAATAAATTTTTAAATTTAATTTAATTTTATAAAATTAATTTATAAAATAAAATTTACACTTACTATATTATTTATGAGGAGAATTGCTTCTATATCTACATCACATATGATTTCCACCGTTGGAACACAAAAAAAAAATAAAAACTAACTGCCATGACGTGAACTAAAACAAAGATGGCACTAGGAATGCCTACAAGTTTTATTGAATACTTCAGCAAATGAATGTTGGATTTTGTGTTAGATAAATCAATTGTGGATTCATGTTTTATATTTAATTTGATTTTTTATATTTGAAACATAACTTTTAGACTACAAACATATAAGGAGCTATTTTGAATTAAAACATTAACGAAATCGTTATTGGAAGTGGTTGTAACTTCATTTTCTTTTAACGTGATCTTTCTTCTTATATTTTTATGATAAGTTAAAGTACATATTATTATATGAGAGCTATGACCAATTTGGCTTTTGAATTAAATTTTCAATTATTTATAGAATGTCATAGTTAACGTTGATGGCTACAAAATATAAGTAAATCAGTCCAAGGAATAAAAATAAGTAGCCTTCCAGAAGCCACCTACAAATAATTTAGTTTTGACCTTTTCATCTTCATTATCCTTTTTTTTTTTTTCGACAGCGTAAAAGCTACAGCTGCAAATTAAAAATGAAGTAACGTATAATATAGAGAACCCATGACAGAGGGCTGCTTTGAAATGTTTTTCTTAAAACAATGATTATAATTTTTGTTTGAGTTAATTATATTTTAATTCCTATAATTATACAGTACTCATACCTATAAAAATCTAAGAAGGCAATGACAAAACCATAAAAGAGTTTTGATGTTGAAATTATATAATTTTAGATATTTCTATTGTCGAGGATAGGGTTTTACTCAGCTTTAATTCATTATCGAAATTAACATTTAATAAAATTTTAATATAAAATTTCATTCACCTGTCTTACATGATTTTTCTCCAGGCCTTTAAAATAGAACTTAAACATCTCTGAAAAATAATTTTATATTTTAGTAAGTAAAATAAGTTATTTGTTATAAATGGTTTATTTTTGTGGTAGTATGAATAATTACTATAATTGTTTATTAATTTCCATACTTATTAGTAATCTTTTAGTTATATTTTGTATTTGTAAATAGAAAAAGAATATGAAATTATTTAATTCTTTATTTTTTTCCCTCTTATCTCTATCCTGATATCATATTTTATAACATATATTATTAGTAAGAATATTCTAACCTACTGCATTATAATGAATGTTAGCTTAGCCCTCCAATAATTAAGATATGTGTACAATCTATAAAAAAATTTAATAGAGTAATAAATATTTCTCTTGTTTTGAAACGTGTGACGTTAACATTTGATAAAATTTTAATGTAAAATTTCATTCACTTGTCTTAAACACCTCTGTTTCTATTTTAACTAAAATAATTTTTTTGCTATGAATGATTTTTGTGGTATTATGAATGATTACTATAATAGTCTATTAATCTTCCATACTCATTACTTTCTAATGAGTAATCTTTTAGATATATTTTGTATTTGTAAATAGAAGAAGAATATGAAAATACCTAATTCTCTATTTTTTTTCCTGATTATCTCTAATCTAATATCATATTTTATAACACATTATTAGTTAGAGGATCCTAACCTAAGGAGCTATAATGAATGTTAGTCCGAGCACCAATAATGAAGATATATGTGCAATAATATAATAATTTTTAAGAGAGTAATAAATATTTCTCTTGAAAATTAATGTGTGAAGTTAGAGTTAGTAGTATGGTAATACAAATATAATTGAAGGTTATGGAAGAACTACTATATTACTATCAAGAGATACTAAATTGCATACTAAAAGTGCATTTTATTCTCCTAAATCTAATACAAACTTATTTAAGTTTTAAAGATATTCACCTAAATGGATACTATATTGAAACATACAAATGAAAGATTATATTACTATCTTTAACTTGGATAAAAAAAAATGTATTAGAAAAATTATTAACCTTATATATTAGTACAATTGAAACACATGTCATCCTAAATCAAAAGTTTACAAATGAAAATAGATTTGTTGTTTGGTAAAACAGATTGAGTCATCACGAATATGTTATGATGCCAAAAAAAAAAATAGTTGAAATTTTATACATACACTCATTTAATAGTCAAAAAATTATTCAGTCCAATAATTTTTCATGTATTGCATGTTCACCAGGAAAGTTTATAATAAGATTGTCACAAAAAAAATTAAGAATGAATATATTTTATTTTTAGAAATGATATAGAGTGGTATTTGTGGTTTTATGCATCCGCCATGTGGATCACTTAGATATTTCATGATTTTGATTGATACATTAATATTTGTTTAGGTTGAAGTTGTTGTTGTCATATTTGATAAATTCATTTTTAAAGAAGCTTTGTGAATTAAAGATTTAGTTTTGTATAGTGTATGTAGTGTTTTTTTTTTATGTCTTTTCTCTTTGAGATTAGGTTGATTTTGATAAATGATTAAGAAAGTTTATTTACATTTTGTTAAACTTTTTTTTAAAAATAATTTTAATTAGTTAAAAGATAGTTTAATCCATTATTATTTTTTATTTAAAATTCTTAAAGAGATGCACATTTTAATCAATTACATTATGATGGATTGATATTAGTTAAAATCATAAGTAGGTATGGAAAGTATTTTAATATGTTAAAATAGTCTTTAATACATTGAAATTTTATGTTTTTTCATAAGGATTTTTATTAAAACTATCTTTTATTTTTAACATATTAAAATAATAATTTAATTCATTCTTTTCACTAGTAAATTAAATAAAAAAAATTAAATTACAGTTTCCATTCATTAAAATTGACAAGATAATTTCTATAAAATTATCATTTACAATTTTTTTCTAAACATATTTTTTGAAGTTTGTGATTTTAAAACACATTGCATTTGAGAAAGTTATTCTTCTTGAGTTAGAAAGTGTTTTTTTTTTAGCTTTTCTTTTGTGTTCTTAAGATCAATATCGTTGGTTAGAAAATTTTGAACTGAGTTTTTCATATTCATTTTGATCTTATTATAGTAAGGTGATATTGTTCTTTTGTTTAGTTTTATTTAATGGTGTTTAACCTTGATTGGATAAGGTTTCCAATTTTAGTTATGTTATAAAGTGTTACCGGAGTTAAAGAAATTTTTATAAAATTCAAGAATTATATTTATTTTATTCTTATAAACAATTGTTTTAGTTATTAGATTGTCTTGTTTAGCTCAACAGCTCTTGTATAAGAATGAAACAATATAAACATTAATGTATAACATTCTTTATCTTTTTCTCTTTATTTATAAAATTATTATTATAAATGATATTTTAATTTATTAAATTTTGTAATAAATTCACTTTAATCAAATAATTTTGTAAGTGATTCATTATAATTCTTCTTTTAAGTTTTGGGAAAAGTTTTGTCAATTTAACCTCCTACTCAACTTAGCCTCTTTTCTAACACAACTTAGCCTCTTTTCTAACAGTTTATTATCAGCTTGAAATCATGCATTTGTGAGGATATTAGCTCAATTAATTAGGTTAAGAGCTCATTTTCCACACTATCCAATTAAGAAAATGTGTCTGGCTAATGTTGGTAAATTTACAACCCAGACTTTTAACGAGTGTTGTATGTCCATAAAAATTGAAATTGAATATCTAATTCCACTTGTTCGTACTTAAAATGGACTTGCAGAATAATTAATAAAACGTTTAAAGTTACTTATAAAGGCAAATCTTCCAATGACTACTTGAGGGATATGTTATTTTGCATGTTGCAGTATTGATTTACATCAGACCCACAAGTTATCATAAATACTCCCATTTTGCAATTGGTTTTAGTCAGCAACCATTAGTGCAAAATGTATAAACGAATACGGTTTATTTAGTGCGGTTTTGCACTCAAACGCTTTCGTTAAAAACGCGGTGGCATTTTTGTAATTAAGTTTATTTACAAGTGCAACTATTTGTAAAGCTGCACTTGTAAATCAAGCCTTTGGATTTACAAAGGCGGCTATTTGTACAACCGCCTTTGTAAATCAAAACGCTTGATTTACGAATGCGGCTTTACAAATAGCCGCCTTCTTAAAACCTTTTTAACCCTAATTTCAGAAATGCGCAACTTACATTTTGACACTCTCCTTTCTCTCGCGCTTCGTTTCTCTGAACTGCTTCCTCCAATAACAGTGCTTCCTCTTTTCTTTCTCTCTTCTTTGCATTATCTTCGTGTCATTGGTAAGCATTGTCTTCCTCTCTTCTTCTTCACCATTCACTATTGATTTTTGTATGTTTTACGTTTCTCTTATGTTTTGTCTTATGCCATTGCTAAGGTCATGCTTCATTGGGAATGTTTTTGTTTGCTTTCTGTTGTGCCTTCCTCGTCGCTGTTGTCGCCTTGCTCTGTCATATATTTGTGTTTCATTGGGGAATTTTTATTTGCGTTTTTTGGACTTCCATTGGGATAAAATACGAAGAGGTATGATATGGATGCACCAAGACATAAAAAAAAGCTAAAATAATGATCATGTTCTTCAGAAAAGATAAAAGTTGAGAACTTTGATTAGAAACTCAATCAATAGCGAAAAAGAAAAGAAACCCTAAACGCCTCTTGTAAATGCGATTTATAAATGCGGCTATGTAAATAGCCGCATTTATAAATCGAATTTACGAATGCGGCTATATAGCTGCATTTGTATCTCTTCAATTTACAAGTGCGTGCTGATCAAATGCGGCTATATAGCCGCCTTTATAAATTCAAAATAACTGCACTCGTTTGACTTTTCTGCACCAGTGAACCTAATATTTCTTATTTAAGAATTTGTGGATGTTTGTATGTATTTCACTTGCACCACCAAAAAGGGTTATGGTGGGTCCTCATATATGATGAGGAATATGTTGGATATGAATTTTCATCAATGATAAAATATTTTGAACCATCAATAAGAGATTGTTGATTGCCATTTTGATGAATCAATTTTCCCAACGTTTGAGGGGGAGAAAAAAATGTTGAAAAAAATATGGTGGAAATGAAAAGTCATTATCTCATATCGTTCCTCATACAAAAGAATATGAAATAAAAGTTCAAATAATAATTTATTTGGAAAGATTAGCAACCAATTACCATTTACGTTTAATCACACAAAAAGGTAAGTAAAATAGTACTTAAGCGGGTTAGGGCATCAATTATACTAGACATCCCTTTTGGACAATCTAATATAGTAAATTAGTCTTAAATAGGTATGAAGTTGATACCAATGAAACAAAAGATTATAACACGTGAAAAAGAAGAGGAATATGAATTTTGATATGAGCTCACTTTAATCAAAAGTCCGGATATACAAAGCACAATAAAAGATAAAAATATGACAGTACTATAAAGACTAAATTACTCTTAACTAATTTATGTATATAATTACGTGATGGAAACTTGGTAAACATATAGATTCTAAAGATAAAAATCCTTTAATGAGAAAAAGGAGTTAAAAAAACACAAAGATATATGAAAATATCAAAAGATTCATTCAATGAGGTGAAAATTCCAAATAATTCATTGAAAATAAGTAATGATTTAATTCTAAAAGAACTCTTAGTACCTAAAATTGTTAAAAATGATTATATCTCAAAAAATTATGTCCAAAATAAAACAACATGGAACTAAAATGAAGTCGATGGTGATGATGCTTTTACATAGAATATAGTGATAAATATCATGAATGATATTGGAAACCAAGAACTAATGTTCATTGAATAATTTTGATAAAGAAATAACTTGTTTAAATGGAAATATGCAATTAAATCGAAATTAGATTCATATATTAAATAGAAGTTTTTTTTACCTATACTCTAGACGTCTAAGATCTTAAAATTAATTGAGTATGGATGAATTTTTATGCAAAAACTAAATAAGAATGGTGAAATTGTTGGATGTATTTTGATATTTGATTAGTTTGGTTGCATATAAAAGTCTAAATTTACATCTAATACAACCTACTTGTGTGTCTCTATTGAAAATGATATTTATAAGAATTTTTTTGAAATATTTAATTTGCCTAAAAATAGAAATTCTAGAAAGGATTGTTCAATCTAATTGAACTATGTTTCAATGTTCCTTCAACGGATTAAAGCAATCATATAATGCAATATAATCATCTCGATAATTAATATTTAAAAGAAGGATGTAAAAAGATTTGAAAATTAATTTTTTTTCATAATTGTTGTTTATATAAATGCCATAAATATTATTGAAACTTCTAGAACTTACGATGTTAATGGTAAGTGATAAATAAATAATTATAATTAATTCAGATGACGTGAAAAGACAACATTTTTTATTACAAATTCAGTATTTAAATAAAAGTATTTTTGTATATCAAGAAATGTTTCAAAAGTTACATATGAATAACATTCCTTGTCCCAATACTATTGGAGCACTAATGTATCTTTTTAAGATACATGATCTGATATAGTAATTGTGTAAATTTATTAGCAATACATAATTCTTGACCTAGAAGAAACTGCACTGGAGTGAAACATTTGTTTTGTTAGCTTAAAACAACTATGAATATGAACTTATTTTATTCAAATGTTTCAAAATCATATCTAATAGATTATGTATATGGTTATTTGCTAGATTCTCATAATTGTTGATTACAAATAGGATATTTATTTACATATGGTGGAACTATTATAATAACATCGTAAAATGATGCAGATATTTAAGCATTAAATCAGATAAGTTATGAATGTGTTTGGGTGTGTAATTCAAAATGTGCCAATAACTTATTATGATAACTTGTGATCTATTATGATAGAAGAACAATAATCATATTTGTCATGTTACATATATTGTTCAATTGAAAGAATGATATATTAAAAATGATAAAACAAAATATATTATTTTTAAAAAAATTCGCTCATAATCTTCAAAAAAACAATGATATAAAAATTCATAAGGTTAAAATTTAGTATATTTATTTATAAAATCTTTGTCCAAATTTTATTTTATTATCTTAATTTATATAAATGAGAAAAACAGACAGAATGCACATCTGTTAAGGAATCAAGTATGTTTTTTCTTTTTTCTCATTGATTTTATCATTTTTTATAATAAAGTTTTAAGGAGATACATTTTATAATTTTTGTAGTGTTATGAATATTTTTTATAGATGTATATTAACTTTTTATATTTTATAGTTATTACTCCTTAATAGTCTTAATACATAATATTTTTTAGTTACATTTTATATTTATAAATAGAATATTCTATTATGTGAAGAACACTATGAAAATACTTTATTCTATATCCTTTCTCCTTTTCTTTTATGTCTATGTCTATGATAAGATAATATTCTATGAAATAATCATGATTATATTATTGCTAGTATTAAATATCGGTATTAGTATTGTGTTTTTATATGAATAGTACACTTTTGTATGTATCTTAATATAGGTACAAATAATATTGAGACGAGATAGGAAAAAAAAAAGCACATATTTCTATTATTTCTTATTTTAAATTATTAAAAAATTCTTAATTTTATTAGTATTTTATTTTAAAGTTCACATAATTAATTTTTTATTGTTATTTAATATTCAAAAAAAATGTGTAATTTTTACATCATATATCTTTTATCTTTATATCATATTGGATGACTATGAACACAGGAATGGGTATGTTTATTATTAAATAAAAAATAATATATAAATTTCATATTTATTAGATATCAGAAATAAATAAAAAATTATAATTTTTTATTTTAAAGATAAATAAGAGATTGGTAGTTCTGTAAAACAAAGGTGAGTCCAACGCTTAACTGTGCCTAAGGTTAGATGTTTGTTTGAGCTTTTAACTCTCCAATCCAACAATACAGTTGAGTTGATACTGTGTCATTCCTCTGCCCATAAAACTGCATTCAGTTGGGAATTTAGATACTCTCTGACCTGCCCCTTTGACCAACAAAAGAAAAGGGGAAAATGAAAAACAAAACTGGTTGGCAGGGATGGATCAGATCAGATACAATACAAAAAAGAAGAAGAAAAAAAAGACTTATAAAACAACAAACAAAAGTTTCTTAGTTTTTTAAAATCATACCATCTTCAGACAGCTTAATTCTGAGTTAGATATCAGGGTCGATTAATCCACAGCATCATTGAGAAATATCAGTAACATGATTTTAAATAAATGTTCATAATACTTGTTCTAGTATATTTGGTAAGAGAAATTATAGAAGAAACATTAAAATGTCTGATTTTTATTTCTCTCTTTTTTTCATCATTATTACTAACTGTGTATGCTTACATATTTGTTGGTGAACTCATGAACAACTAAATGACAGGTTTAGAGAAATTAAACATTAAACATCATGTTAGTTTGTATCCAAATTAGTATATTATCATGTTAAGAATCAAATACTAAATTTACTATATGTAGTTTCTTTCCTATGATGTAAAAATTTCAATATTTGTCAATCTGAATTAAAGTTGACATTATTCAAACAAAGAAGGCTGTTTGTTTGAAAAAGTGTGCATACTAACAGAGCATGAAGATTTGTGCATAGAATTGATTAACTGGTGGTCACAAACATTTCTTGCACAAGTCAGTTTCTGATATTTGTTGGTTATATTGATGAACACAAAAACCCAATATTGGGTACAACACTAAAGTGTAAAGCTGGTAAACCATATTTATTCACCCAACGTGCTTTCCAACACAATTAAGTTATTTTATTCAAATTTCATTATTTTATATCACTCCTTGTCTTCAGCCAATCATATTTTCACCAAGTACCAAAGGCCATCTTATAAATGAAAACAAACAAATAAAAGACAGAATTCACATTTTTACACCCCAAGGCATAATATAATGTGCATTGATGTCATACTAGTTTGTTCTTATTGTTCACATTTAAAGTATCTTATGTGATATGAATTTCTTATTATTTTCAATTTTCGGGTCTCTCAAATTTTTGTTTTTGGGACTAAAATAGACCAATGCACAAGTTACATAGTAAAAGAAGTATGTGAAGCTCGTGAATAGAAAAGAGCGTACATATAGCATGCCTTGTAGTTTCTGTTAAAATTTCATTGGAGATTGTTCATGTGCAGTTAGCTAAGGAACTTTAATGTCTAAAAGTGACCACACAATCATGTTTACATATAAGTGGTTCGTCAGAAAAGGACTTTGTCGCTTCTAACATCATGGTAAAAGGAAAGCCAAATATCATCATTTATTCACCATAGTGGTCCTGTGATGCATATATATTTATACTATAAGTGTATTTGGGGTAGTAGATATGTTAAAGCTCGTGATTGAATTAATTTCAAATTGAATATCACTGATAGTTTAAGATGACAATTCTCTCTAACTTGTTCAAATAAAAATGCACAAAAGAAAGGGAAGAAATGAAAAATAAAAGTTAGAAATTGTAATGACAGAAAATGGAGAATCAATGCTTAAGAAAACTGTGTTATAGTTTATCTGAGCGATCAACTTCAAATTTAAGCAAATCATCTGCACAAAGTAACTTTTCATAGTATAAAATCTTCTGGAGCCATGAAAAAGAGTGAGGGAGATAACATTACAATCTTTGATTGTCTCAAGATTGACCAAAGTTACAAGACATGCATGCAACTAGTATGGGATATATCAATGCTTAGTTAGTGACTATTATTAATATTTATGGTGGAAACTTTTTGGTCTTTAGATGTTAATGTGTTTTCTTCAAAGTGCCTTCACTTGTTTCTATAGCCTCTTTTAGTAAATGCGTCATGACGAATCTTTATTAATGAAAAAAAAAAATAGCATCACCATATATATCATGTGCCTAAACCACTGAACAGAGAACAAAATATCAATGCATCCAATTGTCTTATAATAGTATTAAATTAGAATCACGGGTTCAAATAATTTAGTAATGTTACCTATTGTATATATAAGATATCATCAATATCAAAAGGTATAGATTAGCTAATTGTGATTGCTGCTAAACAAATGGCATGTTGTTTTGTTACTTGAAAGAAGCACATGCATTGCCTAGATAGTACTTTATCCAGTGCTGTTATTAGCTAATGATGATTGTGTAGAATCTTTTAGTTTGGTGGTGGTGAGATTACTTTGATTATTCTGTAACACTGCTGGGTATAAGATAAGAAATGATCTGTGACTTAACTGCTTCACACGTAAAGGGGTTAGGTGTTTATTCCTCCACTGTTTAAATACACTCAATGAACTCAGGTTTTGCTGTTTTATTTGTGTTTCATCTTTACCAATATGGTTTAATATATACACCAGAGGATATGAGTTCTTCATCCCAAAACAAAAACCTACAGCTTCTTCAAGTAGTATTAGTTTGGTTTTTGGATTAATAATTTGTCACATGCTCTTAAGTCCCACCTAATTATGGACCATGGCACATGGAACCGTTACATTATCAACATCAATTTTCCAGCTTTGAAAAAAAGCTAAAAACATCCAAATCCAAACAGTAATGAACTAACTCCTCTGTAGAATTCATTATAGGATGTAACCTACCTTTTTGTGATTCTTCAATGTGATATAAGATTAACTTTGATCTTTCATTCACCTAAGATTTGATTATACTTTTATCTTTACTGTATGATTAAGAACAGTTCTTAAAGTTTTGTAAAGAAACAAAATCTCTACTTAGCATTCAACTCACCTTTCTGTAATAAAAGAAAAAAAAAGTATTGGAAAACAGTGGCGATATTCAAAAGCATGTATAATGTAGGATTTCATTCATGATGGACACAGAAGTCAATCTTTTTTTTAGTATATAAAGTGAATTTTACGTTTTAAATGACAACTAATTTTAATCCCCTTTGGACTAATCTCAGTATAGCTGCCAATATCACAGAGATTTCTGAAAATGGAGTTATGGAGCGGTGATACAATAATTATGGCTTTTGACATAAACTTGGTCTGAAGATAATTTGACAATAATGAAAGCTACTTTTTCATTACAACTAGTTTTTCCATCATAAATGCAAAGTAGTTTAAACTGAACCATTGCCTTAGTTGGATATGGCTATCTACTGTAGCACCGATAGTAGCACACTTAGAAACTGACACATGGAACGAGGGTTCCCTCCAATTTTTCCTTATTTTTAATCTAAAAGCATGAATTTATTAGAACATATACATTATTGATAAGGAAAATAAATTACAATAAAAATATTTAATAAAATGAGAGGCGAAATTCCATTAGATGCACACTTACATTTCTTTGTTGTTTTATTATGTTATCCTTAACTAATTCTTAAGTTGAGTTTGAGAAATTATTTAAGAAATTCATTTTCATTACATCAGCAATTGAAGAAATAGTCATGGAACAGGCATGTCGAACTTCTAGATGGGATTAAGAATGACAAAGATATTCGATAAATTTATGTTACTATTACATTGTGCAAAGTAGGGATCACTCCTGGTGGCAATTAATTAGGTGAATTAACAATATTCAAAGCAAGTTAAATAGAGAGGATCGCTAATAGGGCGAGACTACCCTATAAGAACCAGAATTGCAACCCCTTTATTCAATCCTTATTTTTCTTTCTCTGTACCTTTCTCTCCACAAGTAAAGTTTTCTTGTCATTTGTATCTAGAAAACTTATCATAGCATACCATTGATGGTATTGGAGACAAAGCATTTAAGCTTTTCTAATGGTCCCTCCCTAGTACATGGCACTTCTTCACGCCACACCTTTCAACTAAGAAAACAAAACCTACGAGAGAGCGCTAATAGTCGTGTCTCTATGTTTGTGAAACCCGAACGCGCTCTCTGTTTTCAATTGCTCTGCTCTGCATGAAACAGAGTACCCTGTTGGATTGTTCATTGCAATGAGGTATATTCGGAGCAACAGCTTCAAGAGGCTCTTCTCCTTTGGAAGACGAGGTTCAAGGGAACAAGTTCTGAGTCCTAAAGGTGGAGAAAGTCATGAGACTCTTCCGTATAAAGAAGAACCTTATGGAAGACCCTCTTGGAAGTGCTTCTCTTATGAAGACTTGTTTGATGCCACAAATGGCTTCAGCTCAGGTAATTCATGCTTGCTTTGAAAATTTAAGTATGTTCTTGTTTTTTTCTTTCTGTTAAACATTTTTTGCTTCCTGTGGCAGAAAACTTGGTTGGAAAAGGAGGGTATGCGGAGGTTTACAAGGGAACAATGAATGGGGGTGAGGAAATTGCTGTGAAGAGACTCACAAGAACTTCGAGGGATGAGAGAAAGGAAAAAGAGTTTTTGACAGAGATTGGTACAATTGGTCATGTGAACCATTCCAATGTGTTGCCTCTTCTGGGGTGTTGTATTGACAATGGCCTTTACCTTGTTTTTGAGCTATCTTCTAGAGGTTCTGTTGCATCTCTTCTTCATGGTAATTATTAAACCAACATCAGGCAAAAACAAATCTTCTTCTTTCTCATAAATATTGAAATTTTGGCAGCAAAAGAGTTGCATGCATTCTGGGTTACTGAAATAAAGATAAGGGTTTTAATTTATGAGGGTGTTGGTTTTCTTTGTAGATGAAAAGTTGCCCCCTTTAGATTGGAAAACGAGGCACAAGATAGCTATTGGAACTGCACGCGGCCTCCACTACTTGCATAAGGGCTGCAAGAGGAGGATAATCCACCGGGATATTAAGGCGTCAAACATTTTGTTAACAAAGGATTTTGAGCCACAGGTCCTTTTTTATTCTGTATTATAGACCCTTTTCCTATTTTAGTAGAATCAATATTTCAAACAGTTTTTCTTTTATGGGTTTATTTTTACCCCAAGTATTCATTGTTTATGATTGTGGCAGATATCTGATTTTGGACTAGCAAAATGGCTTCCATCTCAATGGACTCATCATTCCATTGCCCCAATAGAAGGGACATTTGGGTACTCAGCATTTCATGGACCCTTCAATGATAACATGGATAGTATAGTTTAAAATACATGAATGGTTTGAAAATGGATATGTTTTCAATATTTTTGCAGACATTTGGCCCCAGAGTACTACTTGCATGGAGTTGTGGATGAGAAGACAGATGTGTTTGCCTTTGGTGTATTCTTGCTAGAAGTAATCTCAGGCAGAAAACCAGTAGATGGGTCACACCAAAGCTTACACAGCTGGGTAAGTAACCCCTCCTTTTTCCTTTGTGGACTTTGTTCTCTCATTATGAACTTGGCGTGTTCCATGGGAAATGCCTTATGGTTTGTTTGGTCTAATGGTGACTTTTAACATTGGTTTAAGTCATTAATTAAGGGTATTATTGGTTCAGTAGTTAACCATGTATTTTGAACAAATAGGCAAAACCAATTTTGAACAAGGGTGGGATTGAAGAGTTGGTAGATCCAAGGCTTGAAGGGGCTTATGATGTGACAGAGTTAAAAAGATTTGCCTTTGCTGCATCTCTTTGCATTCGGGCTTCTTCAACTTGGCGACCTACCATGACTGAGGTACCTTACACTTCTTTCTTCTGTTTCTTCTTTTACAACAACAATCCAAACATTAACAAATTGTTAATTAAAAAGAAGTTACTGTTGTTAATTTTACACTCTAAAATAACCTAACATGCATCCATTATTAATTAAATTTCATTACAAATTAGAAAAATCACAAATACAGTTTATTTAAGGAAAAGCTTTGAGAATGCACTTTTTTTTTTTTCTAAAATAATAATAAAGTGTATATTTAAAAGAGCCTTTTCTTATTTTTAAAAATTGTTCTTTTTTGTTTTTATCTCTTTATTTAGTATCTCTCTGAAACGTGGGTTAGCATTTACTAAAAAGAAGTGTATTTTTAATTAAAAATATGTTTAAAATATTTTATATTGTTTGTATATCTATATATCTTTTGAAAAGGACAAGAATCTTTTAAAAAAATCATGTAATGTTTCTCTCGAGTTAAAAAATATTCCGTAAAAGTACTTTATTGGACTTATTTCCTCAAAATAATAAAAAAACTTAATGGACTTATAAATTATTTCGTTAAATATATTAGAGATGTATATACTCTAATTTTACTATATACTAGTCTGTGTAATATTTTCAACTAAAATAATATATTAATTAATTATTTATTTTATATGGTTTAGTGATTAATCTACTCTTTTTTTACAAAGGCTATATTAAAAGAGGTAAAAATAAAAAAAATGTTAATAATTTTTTAAAAAACAATCTCATTAAATAATAACTCTTTTTGAATCACTTTTTGAATCTTGTGCAAGATAATTATTTACACTAGTAAATAAATATTTAATATACTATACTTTTAAATATATGTTTTATATCATGTATAACAAAATAAATATTTTCAAAATACTTTTTATATTTAGTTTTCTCAACAACATCTTAAAGAGACTCCATAACATTTAAAAATAAATAGGTATCTTGGTGTTCTTTCAGTCAATTTTCTCCTTGCCATGGAAACTAATCACCAACTTCGATTTGATCATAAGATTAATTAGGAACAATAAAGGACTGGTGTATATCCACCACGATATTTTGCACAAGTAAAACACACTTGATGTGTAGCAATATTATATTGAAACGTGGCACTAGCCATTTTTTTATCATTTGCTAAGCCAAATTTTCTTCAGTTCTAGCAACGCTTTCAAGTAATTGAAAGTACACAAAAAAATACAATAGAAGTACACACACAAAGAGTGCTTTCAAGTAATAAATAGATGTAAACAAAAAGAAAAGTATTATCATTGTTTAATCATTTTATTTTATTATGACTATTATTCCTTTCAAGTAGTATTATTATTGTGTAGGTTTCATTAATTATTATTGTTATTATTTGATAAGCAACTATTTTATTGTTTAATTTTCTCAACGGCTGAGTTAAGCTTGGGAAGATTTGTGAATTTGTTGTGACTTTATCTATTATTAGCACTTGTGGCGTGTTCACCAATCCAATTATTATTGCTTTCTAGATTACTCCGTTTTCAAGTTACCAATAAACTATGCATATTAAGGATCAATTTTCTGGCTTTAAAGTTGAAACAATCAATTAACCTAAATATAATAATACCCTTTTCATTTATTTAATTACGATGGCTTTCTTCGTCATTCTCCCATAGATTTCATCATAACTTTCTGTATGCCAATGGTGGCCATTTTCTTCCCATGCAAAGCCATCAATCACTTGATGTTCTCTTCTACCTAATTTTATCCTTTATGCTAGCAGCACGACAGCAGATATAATATATGCTAATTCATATGATATAAATGTGTAACACAAATCAATAAAGCAATGTATGTATATGTATGTATATGTAGCACAAATTAAAAGACAAATTAAATGCGCAGTTCTATTAGGTTCAATGTCACCCTTGGTGATGATTTGTACATTTATCCAACAAACTGATGAAACACATTCAATTTATTATGGTGGGCCACTTGTTCTTAAGGTGAATCACGCACAAAGCAATAATGGTTGGCTTGTCAGAATTCATCAGAAAACTCTTTGCATAAATAATGTACTGTTTAATCTTGTGAAAATAAAGCACACTGACATCTAACTATGTATAATAAATTTATCAGCTCTTAAAAATTGTGATGTCTGATTAATTGGTTAATAGTGTAGAATAGTGAGCTCATTAATGTTAATGAGATTTATTTATGAATTGTGACAGGTACTAGAGATAATGGAAGAGGGAGAAAAAGATACAGAAAAGTGGAAAATGCCAGAGGAAGAAGAAGAGGAGGAGGAGGAGTTCTGGGGTTTTGAGGATCTGGAATATGAATATGATAGCTCTTTTTCAATGTCGTTACTTGACTCCATTGGAAGCACTACTTAGGAATCACATGTCTCTTTCAATTGCTTGTATATATACAAAATTCATGGAGAGGAGTTCATGTGGTTGTGGCTATGCCACCCCTTCCTATCTAATCAATCTCTTGTAACATTTTTCTTTCAATCTATTTTTGTTTTTGTGGATGTGAAATATTGATTGTAATTGAATCCCAATTATGTCGGCAACTCTAGAGGAAAATGACAGACCAAGGTTGTTCATGGACTAACCAATTTCAATCATATTATAGATTTGTGAAACAAGGCATGATGGTTGGGTCCAAAATGTCTACTCATTGCAACTTTTCTACATGATGTGACTGGACTAGCAATAATATGAGGCTTAAGCATTTTAGACAGAGACATTGGAAATAGATTGAGCATAAAATGATGGCTCATATCTTTTAAGCCAATATTCTACTCTTGTTTGAGGAAGGAGAGGCCATGATTTCAATTTATATCCTAATAATAATTTGATCACTTATACAGAAAATGGTCAGATTTGCATTTTTATTTTACCCTTCGATTAGAAATCAACATGCCCGGTAGCTGAGTAAGATGGTATGTGGTGAGTTTTGCATTTTTAATAAGTTAGTATTGTTATTATCTTGGTGGTAGGTTTCATGGGATGAGAGTGCTTTTACGTGTTGAAGGCGAGAGGCTATGCACAAAAAATGTCCTACCTTTTAGAAACGTAAATAGAAAGAAACAGAGAAGAACAGTTTGAAGAAAGTGATTAATCATGAGATGCCAACAAATTACTATTGTTTCCATTATAATCGTTGAATAGCAGCGTGTCAAGGGAAGCGAAGTCACGCAAAGCAATCACTTTCTAGCTGAGTTAGTTAAATAGTTTATATAAATTGTTTCGGATATCATTGTTGACTTTCTATGAATAAGAAGAGTAATTTGTATTGTGTTGTAAACAAAGTGGACAAAAAATTAAAAAAGTAAAAAATAGGAAAAATCAATTATTAATTAATGAATTTTATGTTATTTTGTTATTTTCTATTTGGATGTTGATTTTTCTTGACACCTAAATATATTTAGTGGTGATATTTTAATTGTGAAATTTGCAGATTGACCTGTATTAGTACATAGGTTTTGTAGTACGAGGTAGTTTGTAAAAAATAAGATGGTTTAAAATATGAACTATACAAATAAATTATTTTCCATAGATGTTTCAACATGGGTGGGTAGACTTGAAGGGATGGACTAGTCTCCTTACCCAACCATAAGTCCAACAATAAAATACAAGTTATCCTTATTTCTGATCTACTTTTTCAATTTACTCTATCAGCTACCAAAATGATGAAACAGTTAATGAATCAAATCAATGCTATGTATATGTTGCACTTAAGGAATGAACCACTGGGCACAAGTAAGCCATGCTGAAAGAGAAAGAGAAAGTGATATTATTTAAGAAAAAACAATAAATACATACATTTTTCTCTGGAAAGGGAGTAGGTGATCAGGACATGAAAACAGATGAGCTTTATCTATTTCTGACATGTTTCCAAAACCATTGGAACAGTGTCCTATCCAATTAAACCAATGTCATAATCTGTGTTAGTCGTTTGCTGTATTGAATCTTTTTCATCCTCCCTTTGTACTTTCCATTGTTCAATTTCGATATGCATCATATCCACACATTTATCAACAACGTACGTGGTCCTGCTATGAACTATATACATCCCAAAAAGGTTTTTTTTTATTAAAATGCCAGTGTTTAAGACATATTAAGGGGGAAATGCAATTAAAATACATTTGAAATTAAATTTTTATTTCTTCTTCAGTAACCAGAAATGGTTACAATATTGTATAGGTTCACACCTCACCAACTAAAGATAGAATGGACAAAAATAAGTTAAAACGAATAAGCAATGAAGAGGGCAAAAACCAGATTATCACTATATATTTAGTATCACAATCACAATCCATAACATTTAGACCTAAGAATTAAGCACTGTAGCTTCTACAGCATTCGCTGCTATACTACCCGTTGACAACGATTACAAGCTTACAACATTGCTACCCTACAAACTACCATCATTCATTACTGTCAAAATTTTCTCCTCATCCAAGAACTTATAACTAAAGAATATATAAATTAAAAAGGTCATACTAGCAAGGCAAAATGGGTATTGGAAGGGGGATCTCAGGCGTACCAAACCATCTAGGCAACAACTTAAAGCCGAAACCTTTTGTTGTCCCCCATCTTTTCCTGCATCAGCTTATCTCATCCTGTGAAAATGGCAAATTGTTAATGCCAGAACCTGCAGTGGGTAGAAGGTAGTGCTTGAACCAGTCTTGAAGGACACATACAAATATCTTTAAAGCCCGATCTTTACGTCTCTTGAGCTCTGCTGAGTGACGTCAAAGAAAAATATAATACATTGATGGGTTTCATGCATGTAGTGTGTCATTCTATACTGGTTGTCCTTTTCTCCAACAGGGACTCCAAAAATTCCGAGCACAATTTGGTGAGGGGAGGCAACGAATGCGATGATCCACTAAATATGCTCTCCCAGGGCCTTTCCGAAGCAGCAGATGAAATTGATGAAGCCATGTTCCTTTTCAAATCAAACCTGGGTAGCTCTCCATAAATTGACGTGTATCCAGATTGTCCTGAAATTCAAAAACCATAAAATGCAATATATTTATGAAGGACTTTTTATCATACAACCTACCGTATTGCTAAAATGAACAAATAAAATGCAAGTCAGACGACAAAAAGAATGTGAAACTTGTTTAACAATACAACCTATTCAATTCTTTCTTTCTGTATGGGACGTTTCCAACAATAGTGTTAGAGGTGTTAATTTAGGCTACATAATTAAACATGAATATTGAAGACCATTTCAAATAAACCCAAGCTTAACCGTTCATTTTAATTCTGTGGGCATGATTTGCTCCTCTCACTTTCATCTTATGGGATAGAATTTGAACCTATGACTTTTTGCCTTCTTCCCTAGACATGAAGCAGAATAGTATAAACCCGAACAGAACAAAATAAAAGTCATCACACCTGTTTCTTCAAACACAAGATCATCCTGCCTAGTACTAAGCTCACGGGCTTCTTTGCCATATGGATGAAGGATGACATATTCACGATCTCCATTTATATATGCAAGCAGTGTCTGCGATGGTATCCCATCAGTAATTGCTGGTTCAGACGGCTCTCCTTTGAGAAAACCAAGTCCCCCTCCCTTGGCCTGAATGAGATAAGCGAGACAGGAAGAACAAGCAAAGCAACGTAAATCGTCAAGCATACTAGTTAATTCAGTCAGGCACTAAATGGAGATCAATTTTGGAAGAGATGTTTCTCAATACAATTCCTAAACAATCTGAATTGTTATCCATTACCATTCTTTGAAAGTTGTCATGCATACCTGAATATTGCCACCAAAGTGGGGGGAAAATAAAATTGAAAATTAGTTTCTAACTACATCTCAAAAAGCCAATTGCACAGACTGGTTTGCACTCGTTTCATTATTGTTCAGCAGTTAGCATGACATAGACCACGAGTTTGTCTCCAACAATCTTCTCCAATATTTTTTTCGTCTCAGACCATCATATCCAAAATAATGGTATGGCACTGTTGTCTAGTTTTATAAAAGATTTGTTACGTTGACACCAGCACCAGAGCTATAGCATTGCATATTATGGCAGAATGGCAATTTGCCATCAATGGTGTAGCACATCTTGCCATTTTGCTTCGTGCAACCTAAAATAGCCATGGTGGATATGGCAGAGGATGATGGGTATTGGTGGTTTGAGATTGATTGAATTTTATATTTTTGGCTTTTTTAAAAAAATACCCAAATTTACAGCTTTGTTCCAAACTTAGTGCAGGTGACAGAGACAATCAAGAACCCCAATTCTCTGCAGCCAGTGCGCATGACCCACTCTGTCAATGGTCAAGGGAGGCCCACTCCAGCACTCCTTCCAATGAGCACCATCATCTTCAATAAAGATGTATCAGTCTCTAATTATCTTAAATACTGTTTTTAATCTTTTTTAATTGACGTGAGTTCCATTCGTTTCATTTATCTATTTCGTTTTTAGATTCACTTATTTCTATCCCTTTTGCACACTCCTGCTTCTGACACTGTATTATCCATTTTCTCTTCTATTCTATTTAAGATTTTCGTCATACATTTCTTTCAGTTTTATTTTCAAAGTTGGTCAGTCTGACAGTCTCAGTACTTTTAGCATTCTAGTTTATAACTTCTAAGTGAGAATGAATTATATTTACTTTCTAGTTGCTGTTTCTACAATATAGCCTATTCTTGTCTACTAACACGCCTGTGGTATAGACCACTATTGTTTGTTATTTGATCACAATAAAACCGCCAAAAGGCAAAGAAGATTTTTGCTTCTTCAATGACGAACCCCCATTTGCCAACGATAACACAGGTTTTGTTGGCAAAAGGAAAAATGGTGAAAACAGTGATGCTATTCAGGGTAATAGGTTTCACTAAATCCCACACTATAATAACCAATATTTGGTAATGCGGGAATAAAATAAAATATATTTCTTCATTAAATAGAAATAAACTCTCTGAGGGTAGTAGCAATGGGCATTTAAAACCCATTGTCAACTCTGATACTTGATAACTCTATTTTTGACCCACAGTCAAACAATTTCAGACATGTACAGGATTTGTACCTTGGTTACAGACCAGGAAGCCACAGGAACAGGATCTGTCACTTTGAATAACAAGATAATCCCATCACCTTTAAATGTACAATCATTTGATTCAGGAAGGATAACAAGGACTGCAAAATACGACAAATCTATTGCAGAGGAGACAGCTGCAAGAATATGCATCATAATTCTGTCAGATCAACACTACTCCCATAACGTTCTCATAAGTTTAGAAAGATAAAACAGTACACTGATATGGAAAAGAAACAAAATCTTCAAACCTTCTATTTGGAGTCTGTATGACCAAGAAGCAGTTAACTTTGACATACTCCAAACAGATAGCTGGGGTTTTGAACCATGAGATACAGACAGAAGATAATCTGAGGTTCCAGCAAAGACAAGGCTCGTGATAGGCTAGGGGAAAATACAACAAATTAGAGATAAGGGGGAATGAGTAAGAGCAATAATAATAAATGAATCCCACAATATATAACCCAAAAGCAATATCATAGCCATGCACATTCAGATACAACAAAAGGAAATTATTTTGTCGCCTATTTCTCATTCTTGGATAAAATATATTTTAGATTCTAAATATAAGGCTAAATTGGTTTTATTTCTTCAACATAAAATCATCGGTCTTCGTAAGTTTAATAATTTTTCAAAATGGTTCCTCATATCACTTATGGTGGCATGGCATGCATCTAGATATGCCACCTCGGAATGGATGATATAACAAGATTGGCTGCATGTCACATCAACAGTGAATTATTATGGGGATTTTAAAAAATAAAAGGTCCAAAACTAACAAAGTTTGACGACTAAAATGAAATTTATCCATAATTACAATGAACAAAAATATATTTAAGCCTCTTTATTTTTCATTTTTCTTAGTTTACTGGTCCTGAATTTGATTTTTTGATGCATACTGCTAGATATAGACCAAATTGCAGGCTTTTCTGCCTCATACCAGGACTTAAATAGTTAAGAAATGTCAACAGTCATACACACAAGTGCTAACTAGCAAACAGTAAAATTATACACTTCACATATTGCATCAGCATGTTTTATTTATAAACATATAAGACGTTTACAATAAGGTGTTTTAGTATCAAAATCATAATAATAATAGGGATGACCAGGGTTCAAGAAGGTCACCATCGGACTTTCCCCTATAACAGCAACAAGGACATTATTATTAGGATCCCACAATGTAATAACAGTGTCTGCAGCAACAGCCAGCACAGAACCATCAGCTGAAAAAGCAGCAGCTCTCATGGCTTTATTTCTGCAGAGGCATGATGTATCCACATCATAAAAATCAGTTAGTTGTATAATCAACTTAATTTCAAACAGAAGCAAGCAACACCTAAATCATATTGTGATTATCCATCTGAAGAATATAATTATGTTCTTAACTTTGCAAATAAGCAATCCTCTAGAAGTGCTGCCAAGGGGCTAAATTACAACATAGTTACATAACACAATACTTCAAGTGGAAAAACCAAAAAAAGTAATAAAACAACGGCTCAAAATTAAGGCATTCAGCAAGGAATCTCAGGAAAACTTCATGCAACTATTAATCATCTTTATTATATTTAAAATAATGTAGGAGAAAGACTGTTCTTATCTGATATCCATAATCTGTGACCCGTCCAATATTTAAATGATAACTAATATGTTCAATAATGTTTTCCCCTATATTACAAATTTAGAGTTCATCAGGATAACTAACATTTTGGTTGGTTTTTTCTTTAACGTCTATAATCTAAACAAACAAATATTAGTTAATTCTAACATAGTACAATTACATACTTGTATGACCCAACAGCATGACACATCCAACCAGAACTCTGAAGCACCTGGCCTTTGTGCTCAATTTCTTCCTTGCAGACCCATACCTATAACATGTAGAAGAAAACTAAATAAGCACCAGAAACTAGTCCTAAGCATGCATAACAAATTATCCATAATGACCTTGAAATCTCCACCATAGGATGAGCTGACAGCCATGCAACGAGTGGGATGGAAAGCAACAGCAGAAATATTGGCATCCCTATCAAAAAGTAGATGTGTCAACTCCACTCTAATACATCTAAAGGGACTAGCCGCTCAAAATTCAGCATGAAAAGGTAGAAGTGCAGTTATAGAAGAGTTTATAAATAGTTTTAAAAAATCAATCACAACATTAAAAACAACTGAATGCACCATACTATTACATTATGAGGACCCACTTATATAACCATAATACCGCTTTTAAGGTTTTTAATTTTTCTCAATAAGAAAATCTGTAGACAAACCTATGAGGTTCATAAATAAGGGTGGATACTGAAAATCTCTGGTTATCATCCAACTCCCAAAACTTCAAACAAACAAGACCTCCTATTCCATCTTCAGGAAGTTTGACTTCAACTGTACCCATCAAAGAGCCATCGACAGACAGCTCCACCAAGCTCACCACCAGCTGTAACCACAATATTCCTTTTAACAGATTAATCATCAATCAAATGCTTTATAAGCTCAGACAAAATGTGAAAATAAATTGTGAATTTATCAAATCAAATTAGAAGAAATATATGTAACTAGCACATACCGTGACCTCATCAACTGGTTGATGGTTTCTTTCACATACTTGAACCTGCAGAAAAACAAATTCAAACATTATACATTGACATGGCTAATTTAAAAAGAAAAATCAAAATAAAAAGGTACTACCTCATAAACTCCCCGATTAGCAAACAAGCTGTAGAATTGGATGCGATAGTTTTCTGTTTGTACAGCCACGGAGCCAGAACTGCAGTCAAAGGAAACTCGGCTGGAAAGACCTTCACATATATCTTGAGACGACAAAGGGGGCTGCAAAAAAAAAGGTAGAGTTATATATCCAGGACCAGCAAATGCAAGCACATGGGTAAATACTACTAAATTGACATAAATGCAAGTTGTTCTAACCAAATTTTTTTAGAAAGAAAAGATGCTCTAGCATAGAAGTTTTTATACTTTCTCAGTAAAAGATTATAAAGACAAAACTTAAAAGATATGAAAGGTGAATTGTATTCTTGACAAACCAAGAAAAAGAAATATGATTCAGCTATATATAGCCAAGAAAAAAGATAACTACCAGACTAGCAAGCACACCTTTCATAACAGAGTAACTGACTATAATTAAGAGACATATAACAACAAACTGATTCATAGGACACAAATATATCAAGAGTACACACTACTCGAATACTCAGAAGAATAGTTTGATGGGGAAATAAATTGAAAAATTCACCTCAACAAAATCAAAATATTGAATTAAAACTAGCCATGATGTTTCAAGCTTACAAGCCTATATCTAGGAGAAATTTAAGATGGTTGATCATTTAACTTTCCAATTAACAATAGTTTCTAAAATGACGGCATAGGAATGATATTAGCACATGGTGAGCAGAAAAATACAAATACAAAGAGAACAACCATAGGAACCAACCTTGATACCAGAAATAGACTTTATTATTTCCATTGAAGGCATTTTCAATATATGGATTTGATTATCTGCACAAGATAACTGCAGACCTTTAATTAGTTAAACAACATAAAAAAACTAGTTGTCAGGACAGACCAGGAGACATCTAATTCTATATGTTCAACTAAATATTAGTAATGCTTACTGAGGAGAGGGATGAATCAGGAGAATCTACAAAGTAAAGAAGTGGAGACCCAATTCTTGGTAAAGATTTCTTGTTTCCTGTGTCTAACTGCCAAAGCATAAGAACCCCTTCCTTCCCACCTGATATCAAATGAAGCCAAATAAACAATAATTATATTGCCTGACATGCATAAGAGAGTTCGAACACACATATTACTCAGTTCAATGACTCCTTATTTACTTTAGGCAATATAATTTACCTGAGTAGAAGTACGCTCCATCCGAAGAGAAAGATAAATGACTCACTCCAGAAGAGTGCCAATGCCAAGTGCAACACGATTCAGCATCATCATTTTCCCTTACCCCAGGCTTATCATCATTATCTGCTGGTCTTTCATTCACTAATCCACTACTGTTCATGAATTTCTGAGCTCCAAATCCTCTCCAAATTAAAATTCTTCCAGTTACATCACCAGCAGCCACGATTCTCTCTGTAGGATGGAATGCAAGAACTGTAAAGGTCTTTGTATGATGCAAGGTAATCTTCTTAGACACAGCAGAATCAGAATCCATTTTAGGAACTTTCCATATATGAAGTTTCCGCTTGTCTTTTATACCCAAAAAATTTCCCGAGGGACTAATGGTTAAAGATTCTGGTTGTTCAGTCTGTCAAAAAGTGAGAGAACATGCATGTACTTAAGCAACAAGAAATAATAATAATAATAATAATAATTAAAGTGCATTCTCATATATATTGACTGACGACATCTGAGGATGAACCAATGAACAGAAATCACACCATTTCTGATTCGAGGGCAAATTAGTACAAGTAGACATTGTTTAGGAAATCACAACCTCCAAGGGTTTCAATTACAAAGTTCCTTAATAACTAAATAAAATAAAATTTGACTGTAGCTCCTCCGCCACCCCTTCCCCCTGGTCTCTATTATTTTTTCTTAAAAATGCCCTTATGTCCACACATTATTAACAGCAGATACATGAAAATCTCATTTAGATTGAGTTTTTCACAGCTCAACCTTTCATAAAGCAATCATTCATTCATTAAAAAAATTACCTCTCTCAATATTAGGCTGCTAACAGTATGAAAGTTGGTCAAATTACACTTCCTGATCTGTCCAAAACGTGGCTTGGGCCGATTGTCCTGTGCATTTCTACTTTCAACAGACACGTAAGCAATAACATTGGGCGACGACTTGGCGTCTTTTTCTTCCCTCGTGGACAATACCGAAGGCACCACCTGAATAGGATATACAATGTATCAAAACTAAACACTAAGTTTCCGTTTCTCGCATTCAAATTCTGAATAGGCAATAAGAATTAACAAATTAATATGTTACCAAGGAGAAAATGGGAAGGCGAAGGTCAAGAATCTTTATGCATTCGGGAACGGAGTAGTCCCATTGGCGAATGGTTCCGTCGACAGAGGCAGTCCAACAGCAGCATAGCAACGAGGCGGTGGTGGGGACCACAACGACGGCGGTGACTAGGGCGGTGTGGCCTTGGAGTGAGGAAACAAGTGAGCCAGTGGTGGTGCTAAAGACGGAGACGGAGGTGCCGCTGCAAACGAGAAGGCGCTTCCCGTCCTTTGAAAAAGCAGGAGCGGAAGAAACGTAGTTTAGCCCTCCGCTTATCATGCTGCCGAAACGCTGCGTTCTGGGCTGCAAGTGAAACTGTGAGGGAGAAAGAAGAAACTAGAAGCGAAGGTAGAGGAAGAGAAGAGAGTCGACACCACACTCTTATTAGGGTTTTTGCGCCTTGATTCCGATTTTAAGCAGGGTTTTAATTCATAGACTTTTCTTTTTTTTTTTCATATGTATCATCTATAAATAAATTATGTTTGAAAGTAGTCCTAAATATATAAACATTTTCAATACCTTTTTTTATCTATAATAATATATAGTTAACTAATATATTTTAATTAAGAGGGGAAATAGTTGAATTCAGAAAATTCAAGTATTATATAGTATACTGGTTTAATCAATTTATTGAGTAATAATTATTGATATTTTTTAAATGCTTTTTAAACTTTACAAAAAATATATTTTTTTATTCAATTCTTTCATTTTATTGCCAGGCACTTGGATATATTGAAAAGGAATTATTCCAACTTAATCAACAATCTCAAATTCGAGTTTTGGACTATAAATACTCTAATGAAAAAGTTTGTCATCTTATTTGTCTAAATGAACTGAGTGATTATCTCAAAATTATAAACACCAATAAAGTAGTATTGTTTTGAGGAATATTCTACTAAATGAATTGTGGTTTTTTTGTAGAATTTAAAATATTTTGTCGTAAAATATGTTTCTAAGATTTTTAGAAATAAAATAAAATTCTGAATATTAACAAAAGTGTTGATTACTTAAAATAATAAATTCTATATTTCACAACAAAATTGAAGCAAATTAAAAAGGTTTTTTTCTTTCTCCTTTTCACATTTCTTCTTTCTCATATTTCCCCCCTTTTTACTTTCTTTAAATTGCATTTAGATGAACGATTATAGAAAAACAATAATTTACACTTGACCTAAGCCTCATGTATTGAAGTCATGCGACATGAAGCATAGCTGAAACTAATGTAGAAAAGTGCTATGTACTATTAACCTTAGATATATATCAATAGCATACTTTAAATCCAAGGAACAAGTTATGTTTGTTTTAGGCTATCCACACTCATTTTACTGTCAGTGCACGTCCAAACATACTTCATCATAGCTCTACTTCTCTAAATAGTTTATATTTCTACATAAGTAATATTTTTTATGGTTTTTTGGTTGTTGGTTCATTTTAGTATATTAACTTAGAAACGTCACTTTTTTCTATATAGTTTATATTTTTACATAAGTACTGTTTTTTTTATGATTTTTTTGTTGTTGGTTCATTTTTGTACATTAACTTAGAAGCATATTAAAAAAATCATCTCATTTTTAATGAGAAGAAAAATTACTAATTTTGTCTTGCTATTGAGTTGACTTTCTAAAGAAATGCGAAACAAACTAATTTGTATTTGGATTATTGAAAATGATTTTGATTATAATTAATAATAGATGAGGAAAAAAAAACAATTGTAATGAATGTACTCTTATGGTTAAACTTGGTATAATTTTCTATATGACTGTGTTTCTCACACCTGTATGGAAGTAAACCTGTTTGGAAGTAGACACATATGTATTGTAGAAGCTCTATTGCAATTTTTTATATGAGCATATCTCTTACAATTATGTGGATGCATCACACTGTTATGCTTGATTTTTTTTTTTTAATATTGATGAATATAAATTCACACTCAATAACTTTAATCATAAATTATTTGATTATAATAATAAATAAATCTATTATTTTAATTAATATTCATATAATTTAGTTTATTTGGGTCTTAATTATTATTTTTGTTAATTTTGTGTTTTTAGAGTAAATAATCTGAAGGAGACGTCTACTTTGTAAATGAGTCAAATATACAAAAGTCTAAGTTACTTATTGAATCAAAACATAAAATAAATTATGAGGAGAAGAAAGGGAAAATAAAATATATACAATATCTAAGAAATAGAATTGAAAACAAATCTTCTACAAAATACAAGAACTCTGAAAAGTTGGAAACTGTTACCAAAATATAAACTATAATATTTTTTCAAGATTCTTGGAGTAGAAAAGTCTATAAAATGACACAAGCATCAAGGAGAAAATGAGAGCTTCATAAGGGTTTTCTTAATTTCTTTTCTTTGTGATTCTTTTGCCTCCGCATGGAAAGCTAAATTTTTTTGATTAATTTCTTTGTAATTTTCCATTGAGCTCTGAGGTTTTGATCAATAAAAGTTTCATTTTTCAATTCTTTATAGCATTTGTTTTTATTGTCTAATCTCCTGGAAAACTAGTTTTTGTGAGAGGTTGTACTTGAACCAATGATTGAAAGTCTTCCTTATCTTAAACTTTGGTTTCTTAGTTAGTTCGCATTGTTCTAATTAATTTCTTGGGCACATGATTTAAGAGAGAGGATGTAAGCATTCACATGGAGTATACGTATGGAATAAAGTGGGTATTGATTAAACCAGTAGACGCATACTTTACTGGTGAGCTTCAGTTGAATTAGGTTTACGCAAATTCAATTTAGTTTAGCTCTGTTTGAAGGATTGAGAAAAGAATCATCTTTAAAGAATTTATGAGGAATTCATTGGTGGAAGAACTTGGTAGTTAATCTGCATTCTTTACTAATTTAAATCATCTTTTATATTTGTCTGTTTAACAATCACAGTCCTTTTTGCTTTATTGTTATTCAAATTTTTCATTGTTTGCAGATAGGTTTTGAATTCTATTCACTGCAATCACTACTGAATTTATTGAGAAACAACTTGAAGACTTTTATACTATTATCTCTCTAATGTTAGAAGTCAACATTGGAATCATATTAATTTAACAGCAAAACAATAGCTATCAAATATTTTATGAGTCAACTCCCACAACATGAATGCGGCAAAAATAGTGTCCATCTCATAACTATATGGATGTAGTCACACCCTTATAGTCTAATGAGTGTTCTTTGTTTTTAATAATTAAGTATAGTATTCCTTTGTTTCATTTCCTTTAAACACTTGATAATATATAATTATAGGAAAACAAATATTTACTTTAATTAACACATCCAAAATTTTAAAACTCCTTTATAGGATTCGATGAAGGAAAAAAGTTATGAGAATAAAGGAACACCGAAGAAGAAACAACACCATAGCCATATTATTTTTTGCTTTTCCAGAATTATCTACCATTTTTTCTCAAATAATAGTAAAAAGTTGGAAATAACAAAATTAACTACCATTTCACTTAATGCATGAAGAATTAGTCCACTGAAATCACTGCAAAGAGTAATGAATGGCCAAATTAACAATCAATTTGCACAACAAAACTAAAAATCAACAAGTCAATAATAAACTAAAAATTGAGTAGGATTTCTCCATGGATTTTGTATAAAATAGTATTGCATGATATATATATATATATATATATATATATATATATATATATATATATATATAAAAGTTTGTACAATCAATTAATATATGCGTTTTCCTTTTTTAAACACTTTTAGATTTTTCCATTCAGAATTTTAGTTTCTCTTTAGTTTCCGTTGTTCTTCACAAGCTTTCTTCCACATCTAGAGCATTTTCACATTCAATAATTTAATTCAGTTTTTCTCACTTTTCAATTTCCAATTGATTCAATATTATACTCAAACTAACAAAAAGTTAGAAAACAATAAAACTTCTTCATTCTAAAAAAGGAAGAACCAACCAAATTGTTCACTTGTTTTTAAAAAATATTTGGATTTTGGACTTGAAAGACTTATGTACCTGTGAAATACTCAAATCTCGATAACTTATCAACAGAACTTACTACTTTACAAGTCTTTCATTATATGTGAATATTTTTAAATATTTAAAAAAGATTTATTAATTATTTAAATATTTTTATTATTATTTTATTGCTCTTTACTTAATTATTAGAAAGTTAAAACTTATATAAGATGATCATCACTCAAGGAAACTGAATCTATCTCATATTTATACTCTATCTCATATTGTTATCATTTTGATCTCTTATTAACTTAAGGTCAAAAGATCTTTTACATTGAAATATTATACATAAAAACTCATTTATAGGAATTTCACAATTCCTATTTAGTAACTCATTCAGAAACATTCCAAATCTTCTCAGAGACCTAAAAATAAACTATTAAGTTAAATAGCAGTTTGACTAAATCGAAGGAAATGTTATGCATGCTTACGATCTCATTTTCTTAATACCATCTCCCAAACAACACTGTTCCAGAAATCTCATAAGTCAAACTCACTTGACATAAAAGGCACACACCAAAAATAAACACAATTCGACATTCATTTATAAATAAATTAAGTTAAAAAATAGTTTAAATTGAACTAAAATATCATTTTAACCACATTGCGAGAAGAGGTGAGATGTTTGCATAGTTATCATCTAGGTGATGTGTTGTTCTTGGCTTTACACAAACTATGAGAGGAGATAGTGAAAATTGATCACTATTTTTATCATCTCAAATTCGCACATTTTTTTATATAAAAAAAAAAACTATATCTAATTAACTAATGTAAGTATCAAAGTCTTAGGTAAAGAAACACATCATTAATAAAAAAAAATAGAACTTCTTATCAAAGAAAATAAAAAAAGTTCATTTTTGCGACATTACAATGTAATTAATATATTGAAATACATTCTTAATATTTAAACAATTTTTAACAACTACCTTACATTAGAAACTTATATTTAATTTTACTTACTAGAAACTACATTTAAAACTCATCTAAAACATGACCTCAAGAACAAATAAAAAATAGTTGAACTAAGACTACTTTACTTTAGTTTTTAATAAAAATAATTGAACTTTTTTATATATTATTTCATTTCAATTAATTATCACTCAACTTTAATTTTTTAATGTCCCTTATTCCGGATACCCAGCTCCAACCTCAAGACTTACCTGCACGTGCTACTCTAACTATTTATTAATCCAATTATGTTTACAACAATTTTGACAACATAATCCAGCATTTTCATGACTAAGATTCTCTACACCCAGAATCCCAACTTTATGATTTTAAAACGGTGATATGAAAATTAGTTAACTACTGATCACTAATGAGTTTACTCTGAATAGGACAAACAAAATGCTTAGGAGACAACTCCAAAACATGACCCAGGCAGCAATACAAAAACAAAACATTTGCCCCAGAAAACAACTTGGTAATTAGATTACAGGTAATAGAGACTGTCCAATCAGACTCAACTGGCAGCAGTTGGAAAATAACCATTGAATCATATCAATGGATATAGATCGAATAACTTTGACATATCCGACCCATTCATTCTACTCCACATGTAAATACAAAGGTATAAATATACTCAAAGCAAGTGCCTTCACACCTCACTTTGGAATAATCCTGCATAATGATACGAGTCATCAAGTTAAAAGGATTATGCATACAATTCAAGGATAAATAAATTACCAAAAACAAAGGTAGGACTACTTACCACCAAACTCTATTCAAGTCAAACACTCTGTACTTTGCTCGATACCTCTTTCATTTTGGTGTCTCCTTTTTCCTACAGTCAAAATCTCTAATTTTTAGAAGTGAAAAGAAAAACTCACACGTGCACTCACATTTCTTATTGTGCAAGTCCGATGAGAATTCAATTATGCTATTGAAACAATGAGCCATATCGTATATATTGTGATAGTTTATCTGAAAATCTTGTGTTCACTTACAAAGAGGGAGTGATCATGGGCACTGGATAACAATAAATTTATTTAGAACTAAAGTAAAATGCTTATTCCTCAGAATGAAAAGGCACCATACTCCCCAATCAGAAAGGTCTAGATCCCAGATTGTTTCCATAATTATACAACACCATTTGCAATGAGGCCTATTGACAAGTTCATACATTTGGAGATGAATAAAAATAGAAGGAAAAAGTTCATAACAGAATCCATAGTAAAATCGAGGCATAAAGGACCTTTATATTGAGAAGTAACACACAAGGGGTCCGTTATCTGCCTCAAACTCCACTTTTCTCTGGACACTTTTCACCAGACTCCAAATTGTACTTCCCTAACTATCATTTTGGCTGTTAAACTGAAACTGAGCACTTTCTTATAACTTTCATAAGATTAAATCATAGATCAATCAGCCAAATAAAATAGTATGAAAATACTAACTTAATTGTAAAGAACCAGGTATGGCCCCACTTGTTTAAAGTTGAGTAAAATTGATTTTTGACACAATTATGTTTGAACTGTTAAACGTAATTTGGATGTGTCCACGTTAAATTCAAACACATATTATATTGAAACATGTGTCATAGTGGGAGGAATTTATTTTGGTGGTTTGCTAAATGGGCACAAAAAGGTCCCTAATTAACATGTTTATATTAGCTTTGACAGTAGCTTCTACATTAACTTACACAAAAAAACATGTGGTCAAAAGGCAGACTTAATTGTGTTAAATGCCTTTTATCTTTGACAAACTCAAACCCAAGACCCCTCTAAATTTTTTGTCTATCGAATATCACAGCGAAATATGAAATCCATGATATGATAAATAGCAATCATCCCAAAATATTGAAAACCCCACGCAACATTGTAAAAGAGAAGATAGGCCTCTTGTACGATTAAATCTCATGCAACTCCATTAAATTTTTTTTTGCATAATATCCCTCTCGCTAGCAAGTCAATGCAGGACCCATAATACTGATGCTCTCCGATGCTCAAACACCACTTAACAATAATCCAACTATAATAGCTATAGGAAATTTATTTTTAACCACAAGTTAGGACAGAACTTATACTTTTAAGATTAAACATACTTCCTGAAAAAAGATTGTGCTACTGTTCAAGCATTGCTGATGCTTATAAATAGTTTAAAAGCGAGATACATGGTACATACTAGGACATGGCATACAACTAATTAACCCCCACATCTACTTGATATATCAGACGTCCAGCAAGAAAAGGTTCTTGTTGAAATAAAAGTCCAATAAAAGGAATATAAACTTGTAGTCTAACACAAGTGAAGTAGGATATCAATATAACAGTTCAAATCATAATTACCTTATACACAATACTCTTCAGTGTGGGTACAGGTACCTGGTGAGGTGTCTGGTATGCAGTAAGTTACTGTGTCAAATATATGACATGTGGGGGATACACTTAGTCTGTATTTTATACTTGCATTAGGTAATGTGATATTTTTTGTCAATCATAATGGCATAACTTTAACATGTTAATGATTTATTTTAGTTATTAGTATAACACTTTTTTTTTAGAAAAAGTGAAATCCTTTGGACTGATAAACTCATGAATAAAATCCAATTGAGGAATAATTAACCATTTCTTACAGTTTTACAATTTTCACCATTTATTATTGCAACTACAGCCCCATTTGGTTTCCCTAGGCCACTCTGAAGTGGAATCATCAGTTTTTTTTTAAAGGCAAGTGGAATCATCACAGTGATTGAGAGACAGTACATTTTCACTCTCCTCATCTTGCTGCCTCGTCCTTTTAGTAGGTAGATTTACAGGATATGGGATCCTGGTCTCTGCATACACCTTCTCCTCTACTTTCTCTTTCTCATCCTTCTACATCAGTGTTTTCCATCAACCCGAAATGTCAAACTAGCAAATCTCGAACCCAAAAAGTGTTCGTTGGAGGTTACGCCACCCTACATCCTCTGCCTCAGCTTTGGCTCAACATGTTTAATGTACCAAATTGCAAATTAGAGCAACCCAATTCACAAAAGAACCGTGAATAGGTAGCCATGAACCGAATTGTGGTTCTTAGATGGAACCACCAAATTTGGTGGTAACATTGGTCCAAATTAAACTACCAAAGGGAGTCACATCAAAACATGCAAAAGAATATCTATTTCTAAAAGGACACAAACACAAATGTTGCAAATATTAGTACCAGTCAATTGCTTACCATTCCCTTGCTCTCATAATAATCATCAAGAGCCCATTGATATTTTGACTGATTTAATCCAAACCAACGTGCCACATGGTCATCCAAACTTGAGTGAGCTGTAAAAGGAAAAGGTAATGGGTATTGTAACATAATAGTAGTGGTTCTCAGAATAAACAAGATAATGAAAAGCCTCAATCAAAGACCTATTGCATTATAGGATGCGAAATCAAAATAAAAAGGGCGGCAATACATGCTCATTCATATATTTTTGTGCAATGCAAAACATCAGAAATAGACAGTGCACTACCTCAACCAGACTGAAGCAACACACACCTAGGAACGATCAATTAGAGCCATTTACTTATTTTACTAGAATAAGGAAAACGTGATATGCAGAGTTTCCATAAAATGCTCAGGCACAGTTTCCACTGCCCCTGGCCATTGTTTAAATTACTTAATCCAGGCATGTTTATTTTCACTTCAGCAAACCAGGGAAGTGGAAAACAAAGGACCCACCCACTGTTATCTCCAATCACTGTGTAGCCAAGTTACCAAATACTCCAGTTTTCTTACAACCCAAAAAATACACATTTTATAAAACCAAACTTACACAGGCAGAACATAACAATGGTTTCTATTTTATGTTTGTTATATTTCAAAGAAATAAAAGAACAGGGCATGAGTTTAAAAAGTGAAAAGTTTGGTCAGTGGAATCAAACTGAATAGGTAGATAGAACAAAATGTCAGTACAACTAATGTCACAAATCACGATAGATGCTAAGGTGTATACATTTCAATATAGTTTGGTGCAGGGCTGTACCATGTTCTGCAGCCGTAGATCTATTTTCATGTAAATTCTATAGATATTTTCATACAAAAAATCTATGCCTATAAACATTAAAGAGTTGGATGCACTTTCAACAGCAAAGTGCATGTTAGACAGCAACTAACACACATATTCATTACTTCAAAAAACAAAAAAAATGACTTCGAACCCAACTACCTATCGCTATATTTGAGACTTACCTTCCTGCTTGCCACCACGTGAAGAGAAGAGAGCGTATACATATCTCAGCGAACTAGAACCAAAAAACTTAACAAAAAAAAGAAGGAAAAGATGCGTTTGTCCAAAATAGTAAACAAAACACCAACAAGAATGCCAATACCCAAAAAGATTCCCACAAGACTAGGTCATGCATTATAATAATTCTGGAGTCACACGCATATATATATTTCAGATATCAAATCAAGGTGTTTCTAAAAGTAGATAGAATTATGATTAAACCATTTACAAAAAATAAACGTCATCCATCACAACAGACACACACTTTAAACCACTCAATTCAAATTCCAAATAACCCAAAAACGGCTTTAACTTACCAACTATAGGTCTTATCTTTAATCTTAAATTTTATAAATGTTCGACACATTTTGTTTTCCACGACACAGAATCTAATCTAACCTAAGAGCTTAAAAGGGCAAAGTGCGTACCGGTTTGAACCTTGGTAACGGCGTTTCTGAAGATGCCAAAAAGGGAATCGTCGGAATCGGAGAGGGGTTTGGGGGAAGGAACGGTTTTGGGAATCTGTGGCGGCGGAGGGGCGATCTTGGTGGTGGTAGCCGGGTCATCGGAGGGTTTGGGTGTGGACGGCGGCGTCATGAAAACAGTGTAAGGACCGATTTTTCCGATGACAGGTGGCGGCGTAGATTCCGCGTTAATCGGCATTTTGGTCGGAGAGAGAGAGTGTGAAAGTAATGTTAACTGGAAGAGTGAGTGTTGGTGTTGTGTTGTGTTGTGTGTGATATGTTGGATCTTTTGTCTTCCTACTACTTGCTGTACTTCACAACTTCTTTCTTTTCCATTCTTTTCTTTCTCTCAACTCAACATTTATTTATTTATTTTATTACTGTGTTGCATTAAAGCAATTAACTTTTTTATGATAAAGTTTTCATAAAGTGGAAATGTAATGCAAGAACTTCAGTGGCAATTTCTCTATGCTTTTCAATTATAAACCTTTTATGAGATGCTTCTTGGGTAAACTTTTTAAGGGGATTTCTCCATAGGTTTAATCTTACAATACCAAAAAAATTCAGTGCCATTGTAAAATTATAAACTATCTTACATGGGTAAGAATTAAATACATTTCTTTTCAATTAAAGCAACTACTATGCAAATAAAAAAAAAACTGTTATAATTTATCCTAAAACGTTTCCACAGTAAAACTGTTGTTGAATTATAAGAAATTAAAATATATAAACATAAACACATGCGTTTAATAAATTTTTTGTTGGATTGGTGGGTTCTTTTAATGTGAGTAGTTATTTAATTTTTTTTAAGTATTTAAAAAGCAAAATTATAAAAAACTGCGTGTCTATTTTTATAATAATAAAATATTTAAAAATATGATTGAATTTATATTCAAATGATAAAAATAATATAAAAAATAAAATAATATTGTAATGAATTTTTTCATCTATTTATTTTTCTTCTTTTATTATCTTGTATTCCATCACATATTCTAAACAATGCATGAAAGAGATTGATAATTAATAAATAAAAAATAAATATTATGTTAGTTTTTTTTTTTTTGTTTAAAATTGTAAGAAATCTATACCTTTATACCTATATATAAAAGGAAATTATCCACGCTCTAAATTATTTTCTTATTTTATCTTTGTTTAATATTTTGTTTTATTAATTTATTTTGGTTATTTAGACATTTGAGATTTCCCACTTTAATTGCTCTAAATTGTTTACCTATTTTATCCTTGCTTAATATTTTGTTTCATTAATTTATTTTGGTTATTTAGACATTTAATATTTCCCACTTTAACTGCTTTAAATTGTTTACCTATTTTATCCTTGCTTAATGTTTTGTTTTATTAATTTATTTTGGTTATTTAGACATTTGAAATTTTCCACTTTAACTGCTCTAAATTGTTTACCTATTTTATCCTTGCTTAATATTTTGTTTTATTAATTTATTTTGATTATTTATATATTTTATAATTTTAGAAGTTAATAAAATAATTTTTTAATTTTTAATTTTATTTTATTTATTCTGACTTAACTGACAGATTTTTACGTTAAGTTTTATTTAATTTATTTGTTGTCACTTAACTGACAGGAGAGTGGAGAGATTGATACATTATTTTTCTGTTTTAAAATAATATTCTTTTTAATTTATTTTTATTTAACTACCTTTTCCACTTTTTCATTAATCTGTACTATATTTTTCTATTTTAAAATGATCTTTTTTTTATTTAGTTTTATTTAACTCATGTTACCTACTTTTTCATTAACATCACACATGTATTCTCTTAACTTTTATTTTAACGTTTTTGATATAAATTATTTTTAAAAAATAAAAAAAAATCAAAGAAAAAACGTGAATGTTGTGTTCCTAATAGTGGCTATAATAGTATTTGAAACTTGTTCAGTTATTATATAACTGAAAATGATTAAGTTATGTATAAATAATTAATTGCATGGGTGGAAAGATAAAATGTATATAATATACACTACACTGATGATTACAAAAATCCTTTTTAATAGTTATGCATAAATCACGCATCAAGTTTCAAACAAATCATAATTGTGGGTAAACAAAACAATGTTATTGCTATTTAACTTCAATTAATTTTACAGACAATAAGGTTGTTTCCAATAACTAGAGAAACGGATTAACAAAACTGCCATTTTAATGCTTATAAGCATCTATATCAATTATTAAGTTTAATACATAAATTATCACTTAAATCTTAATTAGAAGTTATCTTAATCACCTAATTTCTTTTAAATCAAAGCCCTTCTGTTTTCACAATCCAACAAAATTTGTCCGATTAATTTACTTCCACTTTTAATTTTATGCCTAAATATTCTGTGTTTTGAAATAAACTTGAGATATACAGAAATAAAAATAAGAAATCCAAAAATTAATGTTTTTTTTAAGAGTGTGTAGATTATGGGATTGAGATTAACTTGAAAATATAAATTTAAAATATTTTTATTTTAAGTAGATTTGGAATAAAAAACTAATTAAAATAATTTGATCAATGTACTTTTTAAAAAAAGAGAACGTGGAGAATTTGTGTAAAACGAATTTTAGCAAATCTTAATTTAAAAATAAATAACTAATTGACTGAAAATTTTAAAAGCTGAAAGTGTACACAATGTGAAATTTGTACTTTTGGTGCAGTTTGGTATCAATCAAAATATACTACAAATTCAATTGAACTTATTTAGTACCTTTTTAAAAGTTTTTTTTTTCCATTTAAAAAAAATATTTAAAATATCTCTTACAAGATATTAAAAAGAGTTTCTTACCTAATTCTGGAAAGAAAATATGTGCAGAAACTACACTCTGTCCACATGAGTATAAAATAAAAACAAAAGCTGTGTATCAAATAGCCAAACCACAATCTAAATAAACAATATACAAATATTTTATGCACACACATACCTCTTCTACAATGTTGGTTTAGTCTTCCATATCTCTTTTATCACTGTAACAATAGCAATAAGTATTTTCATCGTATTTTTACCATTAAGACTCTGCTCAGGATAAATAATTCTCGTTAATATGATTTTTATGTTGTTAATTAATAAAAAATCATGGTTTATATAATTTTAAAAATTATAAATGTTAAGAAATGTGTCTGTGATTGAATACGGATGTAAAGTTATTTTATACTCTAGCTTTAACAGTGGTGTATTCTCATTTTGGGCCTTGGCCCTCTCGGTTAGTGCTAATCCATCAAAAAAATAAAATCTTTCTGTACCTCCATTCCTTCTCTTTATATTTTCCTTTTTTAAAAAAAAAAATTCAACCCAACACTTGTAAGATGTAGAAAATAATCTTAAAGTAGAAGTGATATAATTTAAATGATACCTGGAAATTTTTTTTAAATAAAAAAATTTATAAATAGAAAATTTAATTATTCATGTTTCATTTTAAAAGAATCGTCATCTCTCTAAAACTTTTTTTTTTCTTTTCTCTTTCTTCTTTCTAAGATTCTGACCTCCTCGCTCATCAATTTGATGATCGGAGTTCTCCATTAGACTCCTAGCAATGACGATCGAAATTGAAATCATATAGAAATATTTTATTGTTAGCTTGCCCTATTTCTTTTTTTTATCGGCAACAAATAATCAATAAATATGAATCACTTTAGGGGTGATCCAACCCTTATACAGAAAAAAAAACACATAAACCCCCTCCTAATAGAAAAAAAACCACAATAACCTCCACCTAACAAAATAAAAGAACACCTACCATACTGATAGAGACACAATCTTTAACAAAAAACACAAAAAAGCTTCAAGAAACTAACCTCATACACGCCACAGGGTTCAAACACCATTCAGAATAAGAAAACGAAACTGAATAAGATTTTGAACAAATCCAAGACCAAACTTTAACTTGAATCATTGCAAACACTTCTAACACATCAGCTACACCTCTTTTAAAGATGACAATGTTTTTGTGATTCCAAATTTCACTCACAACTCCAACCTAAATTGCACCTCAAACATCATTAAGTGAACTTGAAGCATTATACATCCTAAACTGTAAAAAATTTGACACAGGATCGTTGTGAATTACGGACTTTACACCAAGCCATTCAAAGCATTGACTCCAGACATGCCATGCAAAGCTGCAAACGAAAAATAAATGACGGTAAGACTCATCCTCCTTCCCACACAAATTGCACAGAGAATTTTCAACCACTACTCCACGCCTTTCCAAATTGACCCTAGTAGCAATCTTATTCTCCATCACCCTCCAAGCAGTACATAGTGCCGAAGGCAAAGCTTTACACCTCCACAACATACTGTACACAGAAGGTCTCTCCTCATCTCGATCTCTCCTTAACAGAACATAGGCAGAGTTAACCGAATACATTTGAAGTTGCCCATTCTTCCAAACCCAACTGCCCTTTTTTCCCAAGTCCAACCTCACACCTTGCAAAACCTGAAAGAAATGATTCACCAAAGGCTTCTCCCATTCGAAAAAAGTCCTTCGCCAGTCTAAGTGCCAAACCCAAACACCATCAGTCCAGACCCCAACCTCTGCAACCTTTGTAGCTTTATCTGAATACAGAGAGAACAATCTCGGGAAAATTGTCTTCAATGCTCCACAATTCAACCAACTATCCTCCCAAAAAGAAATAACTCCTCCATCACCAACTTTCCACTTGAAAGCATCTTCAAAACTTCTTCCCCAACCCTCCAAAGCCCACACCTCTTTCAAGTCTTTCCACCAAAGAGAGTCCCTACGAATTTTCCCAACCTCTCTCAAACTTCTCCAACCACCATATTTCAATTCAAGAATCTCTTTCCACAAACCACCTTTATCCGATCCCAGTCTCCAAATCCACTTCCCTGATAAAGCCAAGTTAAAGACCCTCAAATCGATAATTCCCAGACCTCCAATTTCGCGAGACTCACAAACCTTTTTCCAAGAGGCCCATGCAATCTTCCTTCCATCTGAACCCCACCCCCAAAGAAAATTCCTTTGAATTTGAACTAACTTATCAGCCACCATAGAAGGCATTTTAAATAAAGACATAAAGAATAACGGGATAGAAGAAATGACAAACTTGATCAAACAAATCCTCCCGGCCAATGACAAACACCTGCCATTCCACCTACTTAATATAGCCTTAACTCTCTCTATCACCCCACTCCAGAAAGCACCTCTCTTATGACATCCCCCTACCGACAACCCCAAATAAACAAAAGGAGTCACCATCACATCCCAATTAAGGATCGTCCTATTGTTTGTTTGTATTTTGTTTTCTTTATCTGTGATAATCGTGTATTTACACATAAGCAGATTAGGTTGCAGATGATAAAGCTCTTCAGTGAGTAGATGAATGATGAAATGTTTTTTTTTTTAATGTTTTGCTTTAAAATGTTTGTGTATATATTAATATTTCTATGAAAATGGGATATATCTTGAGATACAATATGATATAGTTGTATATGTTTATAAGTTAATTAGATATTGCTTGCATATTATTTTATTAAATATGGGTAAAATTAGGGATGTTACAACATTTATTAGTATATGTTAGGATTTTTGTATTGGTGAAGAGTGTTATGACTTATTCTTCATTTTCAAGTGGTTTGAGTGCTTGTGGTAGCCGGTGGTGTTTGGTGATTGGTGGCGATGAACGTTGGTGGTTGAGGTAAGTTTTGCGATATTTTTAGAGTTTTTTTTTTTCTGTTTGCTTTTTTTTTTCTTTTTTTTTTCGCATGTACCGAATTGTACAATCCATAACACCCCTAGTGTAATATGTATTATGGAATGTTGTACAATTCGATAAGTAAACCCGAATCTGGAAGTGCCTTTCAAAATTTTCAATTTATAATACATTTTGAACTTACAATCCAGATTGTACAAAAGATAATTATGGATTCTGATTTACCTTTCAAATTGTACAATCTAGAATACATATTATAATAATGAGGTGCTATGGATTGTACAATTTAGAATACATTTCAAGATCCAGGAATACCTTTTAGATTTTGTAAATTTTTTTAAAAAATAAAAAATATTTTGGATTGTACAATGCAGAAGATATTTCAGGATTCAAAAATATCTCATAGACTCTACAATACGAGAGACATAAATGGAAAAATTTTCAAATTGTAAAATCCAATTTTTTTTTTTTTTGATCGGCAAGAATCCAAAATGTTTTTTTAAGGACAAAATGGTCTCTTGCTTGACCTATGAAGGTGCAGTAGAAACTATGAGGTGCAGGAAGAAATAGACTTAAAAAACAACACTTGGCCCAAAATAAAGCTCACCGTAAGTAGGAATGTAAAAAAAAGTTATAATCAGACAAAATGCATGAATAAAAATACTGATAAGTTGTTTTGCAAGTCATAAATATTTAAAATATGATAAAAAAAAATTTTAAAACCTACCATGATAACAAAAAATAAAATATGCCGTGTTCACTTAAAAAATACGTCTCTTAATTATTCTAAAAAGGAAACAAATAAAAATAGGAAGAAAAATCTTGACTCATCATTATCATTCACATGTCATGGTATATAGTGTTTATTATTATTAAACAACTAAGAAAACAAGAAAGCGATATAACTAATTTGTCTCCTATCTTTCAATTTATTCAAATGAATATGGAATTCATTTTACTCTGCCTCGTAATTTAGGTGTAGTATCACTTATCATGGTTCAATTTATCAATTTCTTATATAGTATTTTTAAAAAAAAATCTTAAATATTTATCTAAAAAATAGAATAAAAAAGATCACATTCTCAAATAAAAATATAGAAAAACAAAAAATTTATCCAAAAAAATTATGGAAAATAAAAATAGATTATCTTTTAAAAAGTGAAAAAGTACTCATGTCATTGTAATTAAAACACTCAAAAAATAATTATTTTCAAACTAAATTGTTTTATTTAGGCTATTTAGTCATTATGTAGTTACCAAAACACAGTTGATTTTTTCTATTTCTTCCATGTATCGTCTTTTAAACTTTCTCAAAAAAATTTTAACTTTTAACTTTTTGCTTAACCTCCACGCTTTTCTCTTTAGTTATTTTTTTTCTGTAACTTCTTATTCTAAGCAATGCACCATTTTTTTGGGAGAAATTGTTTTCGAAAAATAACAAGAATTGTCATTTTTGTTGTCATATGTTTTCTCTCAAACGTAAACCCAAACACCGTTCTAAAATCGAAATTTAGAAACTAAATTATTTTCCCTTTTTCTATTTGATTTTTCTTAACCCCAATTTCCATTTTTTTAATATTAAATGCATTTTTATTTTCGAATTTTATTCTTAGTAGTAAACATCTAAAAAATGGGAACTTTTCTTGAACATGAAAGAATTTTTGCTAATGTTGTTTTCCTTAATCTTTTGCTTGAATTTTGAAAGAATGATTTTATGTTATATATGTGTATTCTTCTTAATGTGGTTTTTATTGTGAATTTTATATACTTATATATATCATGATGTACCAAAATAGGTATCAATATGATTCATGGTGTATTTTTTACAACTAAAAATCAGTACTTATAATAAATTCAACATTTAAATATTTTACTATAAATTATAATAATAATAATATATATATATATATATAGACACACTAAGGAAGGGTTTTGTTCATTTAAGATTTTAACATTCGAAACGCGAACTCAGTTTATGCAATGGTTTCAAATCTATAAGTAAACAAAGGATAATTATCTCCATTTAACATTTTTATTCTGTGTCATTCACTTTCGATACATATATGTTGATTATTCACGGCTCAGACTCTTTGCTAATCGAATTTAAGCGTTTATGATGAATTAAAATATTATAATATAATTTTATAATAATATATTTAAAAAATAAGAGATGTATATATATATATATATATATATATATATTTATAATAAAATTAAAATATTACTGTGTAAACTTATAATTATAATCCTTATTACAAAAATTCATATTAATTGAAACACAGCCAACATATAATTAGATATGTTTTTTAAAAATAATAATTATAAAATTTATATTTTATTTTAATAAATACAAATATACCTATGTCAATGATATATTTAAAAAATGCGATGTGAAACAAAGTGATTCTTTATCTCTCTACTTTTCTGTCTTACAGAGAGAAAATTTTTAGTAAAGATTTTTCTTGAATTAAATCCGCAGTTCTATTAGGTTCAATGTCGCCCTTGGTGATGATTTGTACATTTATCCAACACACAGATGAAACACATTCAATTTATTATGGTGGGCCACTTGTTCTTAAGGTGAATCTCGCAAAAAGCAATAATGGTTGGCTTGTCAGAATTCAGAAAACTCTTTGCATAAATAATGTACTGTTTAATCTTGTGAAAATAAAGCACACTGACATCTAAGTATATATAATAAATTTATCAGCTCTTAAAAATTGTGATGTATGATTAATTGGTTGATAGTGTAGAATAGTGAGCTCATTAATGTTAATGAGATTTATTTATGAATTGACAGGTACTAGAGATAATGGAAGAGGGAGAAAAAGATTAAAAAAAGTGGAAAATGCCAAAGGAAGAAGAAGAGGAGGAGATGATAGCTCTTTTTCAATGTCGTTACTTGACTCCATTGGAAGCACTACTTAGGAATCACATGTCTCTTTCAATTGCTTGTAAGCTTGTAAATAATAAGAAGATTCTACATATGGTTAGCCTGTCAGGTTTTCTCAATTCCTTTCATATCTCATATGCGGATGACATTTTTATTTTCTGTAGGGTGGATAATAAGTCTCTTAGAAATTTGAGAATTTTTCTTAAAACATATGGTGCTTTTTCTGGTCAATATGTTAATAATTCTAAGAGTATTTTTTCACAATGGATAATTCTGCATGATTTGTCACCAAAATTCAGCATATTCTTTCTTGTAGTCATGGTTGTTTGCCTTTCACTTATTTAAGAGTGCCTATCTTTGTTGGTGTTCCAAAAGTTCGGTTTCTTCAACCTTTGGTTGATAAAGTTAAACTAAAGCTAGCTTATTGGAAAGGTAAATCTCTTAGCATGATGGGTCGGATTCAGTTGGTCAATACGGTGATTACATGACTTCTAGCTTATAGTTTTAATTTGTATAAATGACATGTTTCTCTTCTTAAGCAAGTTGAGCAGTGGTGTAGAAATTTTATTTGAACTGGAGATATTCTAAAAAAAGGTATAACTACTGTTAATTGGGCTACGCTTTGTTCTCCTTTTGAGAATGGTGGTTTGAAGATTATTGATCTTCACCATGAAAATAATGTTTATCTTCTTAAGTTTGCTTGGAACTTTGCTTATAGTAATAGGTCATGGTCTTTGCTCTTTAAAGTCAGGGTTCTTAAATCAAAATACGAGCTTAGAATGGTTTATAGATCCTCATCTCTTTGGCCTGGAATTAAGCAGTTTTATTCTACTATACTTGATTATATTTCTTGGACTGTTGGTACAGTCTCTTTTATAAATTTTTTGAATGATAAATGGTGTTCTACTTCTTCTTTAGCAAACATTGCAGGTATATCTGATGGTTCTAGCATTTCGGATACCGTCTCTCAGTTTTGGACAGGTTGTGATTGGAATATTCCATTGTCTTTACAGCAAATGCCTTATCTTTTTAGTCATATCATGGTTAGTGTGGAACATGATATTCCTAATTAGATTCTAGATGAGTCTGGTCGTTTCACTCTTAAATCGGCTAGGACTTTCTTCTTGGAACCAGGAGTTCCCTGTGGTTGGGGTAAATTTATTTGGTCTTCATTTATTCCGCCTTCCAAATCTCTTGTACTTTGGAAAATTTTTCATAGGCGGCTTCCTACAGATCAACATATTCAGAATAAAGGGTTGCATATTTGTTCTATGCGTACGCTTTGTGAAAAACACGAGAAATCTATTCCGCATTTATTTTTTGAATGTTCTAATGCTTTGGGTATTTGGAGTTGGGTTCGAGAGATTTTTCCTACTTCTCATTTCTTTAAGAAGAATGATCTTCTCTCTTTTATTAAGAGTGATGGAAGTCCTTTGGTTAAATTGATTAAGCTTGCTCTGATAACTTTTTCTATTTGGATGATATGGCGTATGAGGAATTTTGCTCATTTTCAGGATAAGATTGAGGTTTCTCAGGCTATTTCGGTTATTAAAGATTTAACTTGTCTGGTGAGTAATTTGTCAAAATTTTCTATGAATAATGATATGTTTGATTTCAATGTGATCAAATTTTTTGGTATTAATACTAGTACTGATAAAGTTCTTCGTCCTCTTCTTGTGCGATGGGAGTTTCCTTCACCAGACTGGGTTAAAATTAATACTGATGGGGCTGCTAGGGGATATCCTGGTCTTGCTACTTATGGAGGTATTTTTCGTGGGAGTATGAAGGAGTTTATTGGAGTTTTTTCTGCGTTTCTTGGAGTTCAGACTGCTCTAGTTGTTGAGTTTTATGGGGTTATACATGCTATGGAGGGAGCTCAAAAGATGGGGCTTACTAATGTCTAGTTGGAATGTGATTCTACTTTGATTTGTGCTGCGTTTACTACTAGGACAAATGTTCCTTGAATGCTTCGGAATTGATGGAATACTTGTCTTAATTACTGTGGAAAAATCAGGTTTAGGGTTACTCATATTTTTCGTGAAGGGACTGCGTGTGCTGATAAGTTGGCTAATTTAAGATTTATTCATAGAGAATCTTTTCATTGGTATAATAAGCTTCCCTCTAGTCTATTTTTAGAATTTTTTATGAATAAGTATAGTCTACTTATGTATTGTTTTTGTTAGCATATGAGTTTTGGTCTAGTCCCCCATATTTTTGTATTTTCTTTCTTTTTTATTTTTTTAATAATACTTTTTTCATCTGAAGGCAGATGATTGTTGTTGTTTAAGGCGACAGCCTAGCTGAGATGTCAAGTTGCATAGTGATACATAACATGAAAGCTTTTATAAAAAAAAATTTGATAAAATTAGAAAAAAACATATAATTATCCTATGTTTATGAAATATTTGTTTTAACCATTATTTTAAAAAAATTTGTTTATAGTTATTTGCATATTTTAAAACGTTTAAAATTTGGGAAAAGAAAATTCTTAAAGAAAGAGTGGTTATAAGGTCAGAAAAATATTTACGACAAATTACAAATAAAAAAATTGATATATAAAATTATCATTTAATTAATTCAGTTTTATCAAGACTATATACATTACCGAGAATAAACTGCTCAATTATGCTAAACTTGAAATTTACATGTTACATTAAATTAGAAAATAAAAAACTTCAACGACATATGTACACATAAAATAATAAAAAAGTATATAAAGACTTAAGGTGGTGTTGAAGCAATTGTAAAATTAATATATAAAAAGAGAGGGAACAAATATGTAAAAAAAAAAAAAAATTGAATAACAATTTATTTTCTAAGTTTGGGTCTTTGAAAAGGAAAAAATCAAAACAATAATTAAGAAGCTTTGGCAAAGAAATAGCAAATTGTAAGAATCGAAAAAATAGTTTTAGAATAAAAATGATACAATTAAAATGATACATGAATATTTTATTATTAAGGTGAAAATAGTATATAAATAGAATTTCAGTTATTTAAGTCTAATTTTAAAAGAATTATCATCTTTCTTAAAAAAAAAAATTCTCTTTTCCTTTTGCCTTCTCTTTAAGATTCTAACACATCGGCCATTGGACTCCTGACAGTGAATTCTACTAAATTGTCCGATCAAAATCTTAGATAATGTAAGTTTATTTTGGCTCATTTTTCTCTGAGTTAGTTTTGATCTGGTTAGGTTTGCCTTTATTTTAAGTTTGCATGTGATGCTTTTATCTTTAAAATTAGTCTTTATTAGCTCAGAGTCCTAGTGATATGGTAAAAATTTTTATCAGAAGTAGTCAGGTTAAACTACCCTTGAACTTTTGGTAGGTTTGGAACCTTTAGTGAGCACATGCTCAAACTCATGCAGGAGAAACTAATTTTAATTTCAAACAGAACTCTAGGTTAAAAGATCTGGATGTGGAGGTGATGTAGTCACTAATTCCAAATTTTGTTTGCGGGGTTGATTGTTTATGAGTAATGCATGGTATTGTTTGAAATAAAATATGAATATGTTGATTTTGATATAGATGATTTATGGTAGATGATTTTGTTTGAATATGAAAAATTGGTTGATTTGTATAGTTGATATAATGTAAGTTATTCTTGAAGTGAATGAGTTATTGAAATTGTTTTTTTTAAACTCTGAATGATGAAATTAGGCAGAATTATGTAGATTTTCTGCATATCTCGCTCAAGTAAGATAATTCTTGCTCAAATGAAAATAAAATGAAAGTTGAGGTGCTCTCGGGTTCATTTTCGCCCAAATGAGAAAGAATCTTACTTAGACAAAAATGGAGTAAATTTTGGGGGTGCTCTCAGGTTTACCCTTGCTCAAGCAAGAGGATTTTCGCTCAATCTAGTAAAAAAAAACTTAAAACTTTTATTTTGGCTTTTGAAAGCCTAGTTTATTATTACTTCTTGTTTTTAAGTAAAAATTCTAAATTTTATTTAAAAATATGATTAAAGGAACTTAGTTATGTATTTAAGTGAATTTTGAGATATATTTGGATTGTTTAGAAAGTTTAAAATATAATGTGATTGAATAGTGTATTCAATGAGGTGAAAGTGTGATCAAAACATAGTATTTTAAGGAAAGGAAATATTGTGTTGAGATTGTTGTTAGGGTGTATTGATTTGTAAGTGTCCCGTTAATGAGACGATCCTAACTCTATTAATATAATGGAATCACATAGCTAAAGTTATTCAGTTGGTGAAAGTCGAAGGAGATTCATATGACTTTGTCTGCGATTTGAAATATAATATGGTCTTTCAAGTCATATGAATTGACCTTGTCATATGAGATGATGAGATATTGAGATGATTATGTGCATGACTATGTGGATTCACAGTAAGTAGATGACAAATGCAAGTCTCTATATGCTAATTTCAATACATGAGTATTCCAGAAAGTAGAGTCAAGTGTCTATGTGTTGTGAATTAGTAGAAGTTGAAGTTTGATATGAGAAAGATGAATTATGATAGACACTTGATAGTTTTGTGAAAATGTATGAGAATTGATGATTTTATGTTGATAATTAAAGTTATATTTGTATTAGAAGTTTTAAAAATAGCTAGTTTACTCCTGTTGTTTGCATTGTATTTTATTTTCTATAATATGCAATTATCTTGTATTTATACACGAGCATGTGATAATACAGGTGATAAAGTTTCTTAGTGAACAACTAAATGATGAAAATGTTTTATTTTATTTTGAATATTTTATTTTAATCTTATGTAAATATTTAAAATTTCTAGACGAAAAATATATTTTAAAACACTATATGAAAGATATATATATATATATATTTGTATATGTTTATATATTTTTATTTTGATATTTTATATAAATTATGGTTATTTGATGTAATAAAATAGGGATGTTACACAAATTGATAGATTTTAAAAATTAAAAAAAGTATGTAGGTTTAATAATGGTTTTAAAAAATTGGTTCACTTAAAAGTATAAAAGTTGGGCATTTTAAAAAAAAAGTTAGTTGACCAGAAAAAGATTTAAAAGTGAATTATAAATTAAAAATATTAGAAATTACAAAGTGTAAATGATCAGTTAACTTATATACACTATCTAGATAATGTAAAACTTAGATATAGCATGTTTACCATTATATTAGAAAATAAAAAACTTTAATTTATATTATAATAATAATAATAATAATAATAGAAAATACGCACGTGTCACATGTCCTGCTTAAATATTATCGAATCAAATGATAATTGGTTTCCCTAACTACATCTACTTTTATTAAACCTTCATTCGAATGCAAAAGAACAAAATAAACTATATGTTAATGACACAATATTAATATTTTTTTGAGTTTAGAAAAAAAGCTGAAAAAATTAATATAATATATTTATAACACATTAATAATATATTTGTATTTTTTAATTTTATTATAAAGTTATATGTTTTTACATATATATTTAAAAAATATGGATACGCAGTTAATGAAAAAAAATTAAAAGATAAACATAAGTTTATGATAAATTAAAATATTAAATATAAATTTATAATTCATTATAATAAATACAAATACATAATAATAAAAATAAAAAATACCATAATGTTAACAATAAAAATGTAAAATATTGTAAAAATATATCTATAATTTATAAATACAAAATATTACATATTGACTTGTTAAATGTTCTCTTCAGAACTTGCTAGAAAGATTTTCATTTTTGTTTACAAATTATTTTTTAAATGTGAAGATCTATTTATGTTTATTGCTTTCTTAATTTCCATTGTCAGAAAGCTGCGCAAGAGTCAGATTTTGAAACTTTTTATTTGCATTATTGCAGTGTTTTCCAACCAAAGCAAAACCTCGTCTTCTCACCTTCCAAGCAAAACCTCGTATTCTCACCTTCCAAGCAAAACCTCGTTTTCTCATTTATTAATAACATTTTATGATTTTTTTTTTGTTCTTTGCTAACGTGTAACGATGAAGATAAGATACGGATGAGATTGAAGGAAATAAACACATGAAACGCTATAAAGAGATTTCAAATTTGCGCAGAATTGAACTGCGTGCAAGTTTTTTGATGCAAGTACCATGGAACAAAACAATTCAAGCTATTGCTTTCTTTGAAAATTAGAAGGAGTCTCCTTGCAAATTGCAATGTTGTCCTTGATGTTTACCACAACTGAAACTAACAACAAAACAAAACTTCCTGGTTTCTACTGTAACAGGTGACCTTCCCTTCATTTTCGAAAGAAGTTTTCTATAACTTTTGCACATTATTTTTTGTTTTATTTTTCATATTCAAAAATTAAAATCACTTCTAATTTGTCCTTTTCTTATCCATTCCTAGAAAATAATGAAGTGAACCAATAGAACACTATAAAATGTTCGTCATTTTTAGTTTAGAGCAAGTTATTCACACGTAAGAAGAGTTTGGGGAGGTTACGAACTTGTATTATTTGTGAATGCAATACGTTTTATATCCAAATTATTTTCTACTAAAATTGCAAAAGGGTGTATGATCCTTTTTGAAGTTCATAAATAAAAATCCATTAAAAGCATTAGTTGCTGATAAAAAAAAAAATAGTTTAATTTGTTAGAAGGTAGACATGTTTTTATTAAATAAGCATAACGAACTCAAAGGAATCATAATAATTGATTTAGAGTTGGAAGGGTCCATGATTTATTTTATAGTACTAAGATACCATGCATGGGGTAAGACTAAAATTGTGAGGGGCCGCAAGTTAGGGAAGTTAGTGTTAGAGATCGCACATCGACTAGAGATGAAGACATTTTATTGTATATAAGTGGGTGCAAACCTCATCTTATAAGCCGGTTTTATGAGGTTGAGTTAAGCTTAAAGCCCACTTCTTAACATGGTATCATAGTTATTTTCGAACTCATCTTAGTGATAATGGCCGTTATTGGACCATCCATAACATATATCTCCACGCACGAGTTAGTAGTCTTGGCGTGAGGGGGGTGTGTTGGAGATTCCACATCGACTAGAGATGATGACATTTTATTCTATATAAATAGGTACAAATCTCATCTTATAAGCCGATTTTATGAAGTTGAGTTAAGCTTAAAGTCTACTTCTTAACCGTTAAAAACTTAATGACTTTTATATAGAGTTTTTTCAGTACAACTGAAAAAAAAAATTTGAATTATACCAAATTAAGAGATTAAAGAACACTCACGGTGATAGATATGATTATTGTGAGGGACAATTGACCCACACGCAATTAAAGAGAGTGACAACGAAAAGTTGAGAGAAGGACCGAAGAGATAGACTAAGCCATGGCAATGTTGGAGGATAGTAATTTGAGTCTATCTCTATTTTCTTATTTCAGTTGATAATTATAATTCATATAAATTAATGAGATATTTTTCATTCTAAGGCCATGAATACCTTACCTGAAAACATTAAATATAATTTATTTAAATTATTTAAGAAACATTATTTTTTATATTTTATTATAATCAATTTTGTTTTCAACTTTTCTATTACAAGACTACACTAATATAGCAGTTTTTTCTTTCTTTCATTTATGTTATTTATTTATTTTATATTTTTATGTTATTTTCTTAATTTTATCTTAAATGATAAAACCGATTGGGGCTTAAATTATAAAATTGTTTAAAAAAGAGTTTAATTGTAGTTTTATGGTATCATTAGCTACAAATCCCTGTGTATATACTCTTTAAATAACTATAACGAAAGTTAATAAATTTACCTTTTATAATGTCCAATATAAAATAAAAAACTAAATCATAAAAAGAAATTAAAATTAAATTTAATTAAGTTGTAAGTTTCTCATATATAAATTAATATTAATATTAAAATTAATTTTCAAGTTTCTCATCAATTTAAATTTAAATAGTATTTTTAATTTTTTTTAAGTGTTTAAAATTTCTATATTTTTTTTAAATTTATTTTGTATATAAGTTATTAATTTTTTTTATCTCTTAAGTATTTAAAATTTATATATATATATATTAATTGAAGTTTTGACATTTAATTTTTCTAAATAGATAATGTGATTGTTTTTTATTTTATCTCGCCATTTTGCTTATATTTTGTAGTTAATATAAGATAATATTATTATTAATATAAGATAATAAATGTTTTCTTTTTATAGATTAAACATTTTTTTATTTTTTAATATAATATAATTTTTTTAAAAAAATTTTAAACTATCAACATACTTCTAATATAAAAATAATTAAAATAAATTATTTTACTCATTCAAATTATTTTTATATATTTTTATATTATATATAGTTCGATGATCTAAAGTTTAAACTAAAGGCAAAAAATAATTTGGTATTATTATAAAAATGAAAAACATATTTAATTAAGTTTTTATTAAAAACATATTATATAAATAATTATTAATACATTTACTTATTCTTTTATATTAAATAAATTATATTAGGTACAAAACATCATATTTATTAACAAACGAAAATAACGTCACCTATTTAACAGAAAATTAAAATAAAAATATAAAATAATTTAACAAAAGTCAATTAAATCTTAAAATTATGATTTAGATGTAAGTTAACAAATCTTTAGACGGTGGAAAAAAAATGTTCATATCAAATCAAACACAACACGTTTTTATGTGACTTGAGATTGCAACGCTCTTGTTGTCGTTAGGTTGATGAGATGCGGAATCCACATGGGACGCCACGTAGCATCTTAGTTCGGAGAGTGACGTGTAAATGAGCAGAGAGCGCGTTATGAAAATAAAAATATCTGTTTTGGTGCTCTATGCTCAAAATTACATACTGGGCAGCTGTAAGGGGAGGGAGAAGTGAAGTGTAGAGTGTGAAGTGTTTGTTTAGTTTGGGTTAATGTAAACTCAAAATCCACCCTTATTCAACATGGATTCGGTGCTTCTCCGATCTCTGCCTAATGCTTCCTCTCTCACCACTGGTATTTGTTTATCCATCTCTGCTTCTCTTCTTCTTTCTCTTTCACATCTAACACCAGCAACCGTTGCTAATGGCCGCTGCAGATTTCTGCAGGACTAGACATTGTGCTGCCATCTCCCATGCAAGTAAGTTTGATAATCAGATACCCCTCATCCTTTTCTTTTTTCTCTCCCAATTCTTCTTCTTCTTATTATTATTGTAATTGTTATGGAAAACACCCGTGACTTCATAGTTTCTTAAAAAAAAAGAAATTAAATAAAATAGGAGACTTCTCTTGGACTTCGGGAAGATTAGGTTTGGAAGTGTGACTTATTTGTTGTCACTTCTATGTCATTGAGAAGTTAGCTTTGGTGATAATAGTCTTAATGGGTTGAATCTCTTATGTCCATCTATGTATTGAGAACCGTATTCGTCTTGGTAGAGCAGTAAATAATTTTTCCTTTTTCAGAAGTTTGGATATTGATTATAAAACTCTCCCTGTACATGTTTTTGATTCATCCTCAGAAATTATTTGTATTTTATGTTATGCATGGTCACTGCTACTAACATCCAACATTTGGTGCTCTAGGTTCTTATGGGCCAAATGCTTCATGGAACAAGAGGAAAGTCCAAAATGAATATAATTGTTTGAGGCTTCGGAAGCCTAGTTTGAACCATCGTTACAAAGGCATCGGGGGAGGGTATACGTTTCAAAAATATAGCATAAAATTTGTTGTGAAAGCCACCTCTGAAAAATCTTTTGGGTCTGAATCTCAAGCTTTTGATCCAAAAAGCGTTTTGGACTCTGTCAAGAATTCCTTGGATGCTTTCTACAGGTTTTCCAGGCCACACACAGTTATTGGTACAGTTAAGTTCAAGCTTTTGTAAAATTACTCTTAGAACTATTCCTCGAATGCTTAATACAATGAATTTGCATTCTCGATAATTCTAATAATCTGAAGGTTTTAAAATGGCTGTCTTTTTCTATGTTTGGACAGGCGTTAAGCATAATTTCTGTGTCTCTCCTTGCTGTTGAGAAAATATCAGACATATCTCCATTATTTTTTACTGGTGTTTTGGAGGTGAGACCCCAAATATGTTGTTTCCCTTTAAATAGCCGATTGCTCTTCCCTTCTAACTTCACCAATACTTTTTGACTTGTCTTATATGTTTCAGGCTGTGGTTGCTGCCTTGTTTATGAATATTTATATAGTTGGTTTGAATCAATTATCTGATGTTGAAATCGACAAGGTATGAAACTTATTAATAGAAATAAACAATTGACATAGCCCACGAATTATTTTTTTTCCAGTGTCTTCCAGGCTTCTCAATTTTTTTCTGTGAAAGTAATGTATTTATTATATTGTCAAAATTCCTGTATGGTTTATCTAAAGTTGGATGGATATTCAGATACCTGCAGACTAAGTGCATACAAGAGTCTCTCTTCTCACATGCACAATTTGAGCAGTTTATATAATCTTGACCATTGAAATCTGGTTTATACATTATTTTGTTAAGCTTTGAATGTGGTTAAAAAACGGAACCTTTTACATCTTCAAAATTTTCAGGAGAACTAACATGTGGATTGTATTATTATTGATCCATGCTGTGTTTTATTCCAGATAAACAAGCCTTATCTTCCATTGGCATCTGGGGAATATTCCTTTGGAACTGGTGTTGCTATTGTTGCATCCTTTTCAATTCTGGTACCATATAGATTCGTCCTTTTTTTCAATGATATTTGTCAAGACAATACATATTGACTGGGTGGAAGGAGGCTAATTGTTTTATTCTTTTCTACAGAGTTTCTGGCTTGGTTGGATAGTAGGTTCATGGCCATTATTTTGGGCTCTTTTCGTAAGTTTTGTGCTAGGGACAGCTTATTCAATCAATGTGAGTTATTTTAGATTGCGTTTAATGTCCCTTTCTCCCCACATTATGAAAAGCATATTTAAGAGTTATGATATGTCTAAATTCTAATATCGTACCTGTTATTGGTTCTGCACAGTACTTGCATTGTCAAATTACATGGCAATAAATTTCAAATAATATCCATTTCGTTTGTTTTATTTTCCTTTTGAAAAAATAATGCAAACTAAAGGTAGGATTTTAGAGATGAAATTGGGTAGCACTGAGATTGTATAGCAATTAATCAAATGGTAAATTAAGGGGTCAGTAGCTGTCCTGCCTGATATTGATTTTTCTCATAAAAAATTAACTGCGTTTTTATTTGTAATTGAGTGCTGAGAACATATTTATGGATATTGTCGGTTTGAAAAACTTCAGGTGCCTCTATTGAGATGGAAAAGATTTGCAGTCCTCGCAGCTATGTGCATCCTTGCTGTTCGGGCTGTAATAGTTCAACTTGCATTTTTCCTTCACATGCAGGTTATGTCCTATAGCTAACTGTTAATTTTAAAGACTTCTTGTTTTGAATTAACATGCATTAGCTTTTGTGTAATTAACATCAATAACTAATCTTTATCCCAATTTTTTATGTGTTGCTTTGTTGGATTCATGATAAACTATTCAGAACTGCCGTCAATATGAATTTATCCATCTTCTCCATCTTGTCCTAGTGAGGCCTATATTCTCTAATTACCTTTCATAAGTATTGAACTACGACAAAAGAAAAAAAATGAAAGGAATCAATGCATTTTCCCAACAATAGTGTTAGCAGCATGGTATCTGACTAGTATGTCATAACATTCCTTACAACAAATCAATATCCCTAGGAAGTTTGATGTTTTTGGTTGCTAATTCTTGTAATAATGTCCAGACTCACGTGTACAAGAGGTCACCTGTCTTTTCAAGACCACTGATTTTTGCTACTGCATTCATGAGCTTCTTCTCTGTAGTTATAGCACTATTTAAGGTAAAGACCTTTAATTTCTTATGGAATGCGTTTGTTTTCACCATCAAATATTTTGTTCTGTGTCCTAAAGTAAAATGCTGCGTTTTTATACTTAGGATATACCTGACATTGAAGGGGATAAAGTATTTGGCATCCAATCTTTTTCAGTACGGTTAGGTCAGAAGCCGGTATGTTCTTCAAATATACCATCTCAGCAGAATTGGTTCATTCCTCTTATATCCCATGTCTGTTCCTAACTACTCTTTTTGCAGGTATTCTGGACCTGTGTAATCCTCCTTGAAATAGCTTATGGGGTCGCCCTCCTGGTGGGAGCTTCATCTCCCTGTCTTTGGAGCAAAATTGGCACGGTATTTACTTATTAGCGATTAAATGTATACACCTGCAGTTATAGGTGTGCTTGATCCTGCTTCCACTTAAGCATTTATATCTTTCCTTCCAGGGTGAGGGGGATGGGTTGTGATTTTGATTCGTTAGATATCAAGTTGGCATGAAGTTGATCATATACTTGCCTTCCTTCTTATGCAGTATTTTCATTGTATATTAGTTGTCTAATATCAACATTTGGCAAACTTGCTTCCCATCTCGGACTGCAGTTCTTTTACTGCATGTTGGATAATTAACATTGACCTTGTGACCCGGATGTCACAGGATCAAATCTTGAAGTAGCCTCTCCACTTGCAGAAGGGGCGAAGCTATTTCATCTACCCTCACCAGACCCCACTGGGTGGTCTTGTGCCTTTTGACAATTTTCTTCTGAATTACTAAACCGAGGTGCTCCTTCACGGTTGCAAATTCTGCATGTGCTGGAATAAGGAAATATATCTTTAGAATAGCTGTGTATGTTATTGTTGCACACTTCAAATTTTTAATCTTGTTATTAGTGTCAAAGGTAAAAATTTATCTTTAAAGGAGACAGGCACACTTTCAGAAGCAATCTTAGGTCTATTGTTGTTCAGAATGATACCAAGTGAATGTAAACTTTTTTACAATATTTGAATTTTTCTCTCTGCTAATGTGTTAGGGTGTGGGACACGCTGTTTTGGCTTCAATTCTCTGGTATCAAGCCAAATCTGTAGATTTGAAAAGCAAGGCTTCGATAACATCCTTCTATATGTTTATTTGGAAGGTAATTGCCAACCTTTCATCATTCTATTAGGTCGTTATTCAAAAGAAATAAGGAATAGCTATCTGATTACTTTTCCCGTTTTTAGAAATAATGATTGTTTGATTTCTATTATCTTCCAAAATCCTATTGAAATATATAACACCTGGGTAGTTACTACAGTGAAATTATTTCTGTCTAAATTGGTGAACATAATCAAGAAATTGGTCGAATTTTATCTTCTGGTGAAAATGCTACTTTGTTCAAAGCACGTGACAATGGAGACATGAATTATTGCCAGCTTATTTGTATATTTAATTTCAAATTGTTTTCTCAATCTTGTATTGATGTCGTGTTTCTTATTGCAGCTATTTTACGCAGAGTACTTACTCATACCTTTTGTTAGATGAAGATGCAGAGGCATTGTTGTTGACTTAGAACTAGTTTTCTTTAAATGGGACTACCTTTTACCCTGGCCAGCTTGGAGTCATTCCATTAGTTTTAAGTTTTTAATTGGCAATTTAAATGAATTTTCTAATGGATATTTTTTTTTGTTTACCATTACAAAAGAAAAGAAAACTAAACCTTGTGCGTTTCACATTTCCCTTGTCTGTAAACATGATTCACTGGTATCCTAAAGTTTCATAATGAAATCTGGCCAAAATTGTTTCTCTCAATTTATTCTTTCTTTTTTAAGGTTATACCGACCATTTGAATACCAGATGTTTTTAAGAGCTTTTTTCATTAAAATATAGTTTTTTTTTTTTTTTTTCAATTATAGAAGTTCTGAAAAATATTCTAATCATTCTAACTTTATACTGTAAAAAAGGATTCTTTGTTATTTGAGATAAGATGTACAACATGATTATACATAAATTTTGACTTTATTTATGAGAATTATTATTTAATCAGTGATTTATTGACTTAAGTTATGTAACACGTTTTAAACCTCGCGTGGAAAAGAAAATCCTTCTATAAGAAAATCTTTAAAATAAAACTAATTAAGAGAATTTTTTGTTGACTAGAATTCAGTCTGAGTAGTACAGAACATTTTTATTTTAAGTTATGTATAGAGGATAATAAAAGGTTATATTATATTAAATAAAAAATTAATTAGATAGTTTTGTTTACTATTTATAAAGAAATTAAAAGATAAAATTAAAATATTTTCAAATAATGAAAAAAAAAAAAATACTTTGACAACTTGAACAGTTATATGTTATATATAACATATATTGAGGTTGGAAAACTTAAAAAACATGAGGATTGTAGGGTGATTGTAGAAAAAAAAAAGTGAGTTGTTATGTAATCAATAGAAAAAAATATGTTCTGATTGAATCATGTTTATTTTTTTTTTATATTTAAAATAGTTATTCTAATTTATATTTAGAGGATAAGAAAGATCATATTATAATAAATAAGAATAAATTAGTTAAATAATTCTTTAAAAAATAATAAATAAATTATGAAAAAGAAATTTGAATTAAAATATATTATAATTACGTTTATTAATTCCACATGGTTTAGGATTCTTAATGGCAAACTTTTTACCGGTATAATACCCTCCAATTGAATATAAATCTAAATTCTCACTCTTATATGAGAAGCTTTTTGTTTTTTTCCCACTTTGAACCTGCAGACTTTTCTTACATGGTATCCTTTTTTTTTTTGAAAAACTATCTCTTCAAATTTAACTAATCTTAGTTTTAATCTAAAAGAAATTTTAAATTTTAAATATTCACGTACCATGTCAAATTTCAGTCCTAGATTTGATCAATCTCAGTTTGAAATTAATTTTTAAAATTTAATAAATCATGTGAATTTTTTTTTAATCGACAATCAATAAATTGAATAAAAAAAAAATACAAAAGATGTTTAAGTTTTTTTTTAAATATGTTTTCAAATTCTGTTTTTTAGATTTTTTTTTATCATAATATATATTTTTATTTTGGAATTGGTTTTTGAGATGAGATTTTGGTTTTCAATTTTAAAAAACTAAATTATAGATTCTATCATTCATAAATGTCTTTTGGATTCCATAATTTTTAAAGAAATTTATTCTAAATTATAAAATCTAAAAGGTGTTTTCAATCCGAAAATACTTTTCGGATTCTACATTCTATAATTTTTCGGGATCACCTATTCTAAAATAAAAAAATATCAATAAAATAAAGGATAATTTTATTATTTTAAAAAGTATAGGTTGTCACAAAAAGCTATGGAGGTGCAGCAAGAAACAACACAGATTGGGCCTAATTCTGACCCAGATTTTGGACAGCATCATTGAGTTGAAACAGAGAAATAGTAATTTGTTTGGTAAAAAAGGTGGTGTGTATAGACATAAAATAAAAGTTGGTATTGGCATGCTCCATGATGCATAACTTCATAATTGGGATGGAGAAAGCTCTTGAGATGAGGTCCTACAAATCCAAATATGAATCAGAGTAATGAAGGAAAGAGTGGTTGAAAAAAAAAATAATAAATAAAAAACTGCGCATGCTTGTCTGAACACAAGAACAAGGTAATCAAGTCAGTGGTCTCATTTATCTTTTTTTTTTTCTCCTTAATTTCTAAGTTGTGAGGTTGGTGCAGTTATTTCCTTCTAACAACTCACAAGTGACTTAGGAGCCCCCACATGATTGTCATGAGGGAAAAAGAGTTTATTTATTTTTTTATTAAATTAGTCTTCTTCATTTTGAGTGTGGTTGGTGTTTGACCAAACATTGGAAATGTTAGCAAGATGTTGGAAACTAAAACTTCATAAGGTACTTATTTGAATAAGAATATTTTAAAATATAAGTGTTAGACTAATTGAAATGTAATAGGGTATACTTAATTGTTTATTTTTTTATTAATAAAAATAAATAAATATATATTTGATCATTTGAGAGATATTTCAATACGTATATAAAATATTAAAAAGTTTAGATGAATATTTTTTAAAAAAATTATATAAAAAAAACTAACATCTCCCTAAAAGTCCTACAAAATATGTAATATAAACATAGATACATTTAAGACCTGTCGAACGTAAGATATCAACAGTGCATAATTAAGTGTTTGGTAATAATATCTTGATTGTTTATATATTTTAAATGCTTATGTTTTTGTATTTTAAATGACCAATCATCTTAAATTTTGATAGAATATTTCCTTAAGCTTATTTTACTCAATACTTTTATTAAGTGAAATCAGATTATACAAATAATTTCTACTATAATTTTGATAACTTTATGTCATACAATTATATTTGATATTTTGATGAGAGTGAGAGATGTTAAGGTTTTTCAAATACACAAAGAACAAAATGGATAAAGGAGAAGTTTTAATTCCATGGTGATGATGATAGCAATGGAAAAAAAAAACTGATATAACATCAAAGACTATGTGAAGTATCATTTGAAAAAACTATAAACTAGTAATTAAGTTCTTTTACTATCTTAGTTAAATAAAACTTTAACACTAACTTCAGTCTAACACACATTTTACATGGTTAGATAAAGGAAAATCATATTATAAAACTAAAAATATGGACCTTTATTTTATTAGTTTTTTTTTTAAAATCAGTTAAAATGTATCTTTTCCTATGAACAAGTTATTTTTGTTCAATTTTAGCAAAATTACAAAGTAAATATAATTTTTTTAAAATTAAAAATATTTTACAAAAAATTTAAGTTACATAAATTAAATTTTATTTTAAACATGGTGATTTGAATAAAAATTCTAAATATTTTATTGAAATAATATTAATTTATAATAATAATAATTATTATTATTTTTAAAAACTGATCTGCTCATAAACCTACCTAGTGATCGAGCGTAAATAAACTAAACTAATAAAATGAATTTTTGTTAGAATCAATAGATTATTATTATTTTTCAATCTAACCTAACTCATTTTGTTATTAGAGTGGATTTATTTGGTCAATTCTAGTGAGCGTTGGCCTTTAAATGTTAAAAAACATGGTTCTCATTGTAATTGAATTGAGTTTAACCAATAATGGTATACCATTTGCTGCATTATCACAACAATTCCTAAGCTTCAAAATCTTGTGGACCCGATAATGTATAATAATATTCATACCTAACTGTGTGTCAATGGATTGATCACATGAGTTGGGCAGCAATTTTTTGCATTCCCACTTTTAAATTAAGAGACCCTTTTGAAGAAAGATCAAGGTGGGGGCTAGGCGGTGTAACATCAACGTGCCATGACACTAAAGGACAACAAATAAAACAGGTCACTAAAAAAGTGCATGCTATGAGCATCTCACTTATACCAAATTCTTCAAAGTAGTCTCTAATAATAATAAAAGAAATCAATCTATCAGTATTTTTTTTATGTAACAACAAATCTTCAATTTATAATGTATAACATCCACGTACGTAGTGATGAATTAATATAAAATATTTTAACATTAAACTCAAAATTTATTTATTATGTAAAATAAAAATTATCAATGACTCATTGTAGTAGTTTTCCTACCATAAGTACTCAAAAAATTTAAAATTTAGACTAAAAACGAAAACCAATAATTTCGCGTGAAATTACATGAAGACATATTTAACCTATCTATCAATTAGTTTATTTCATTTTCATTAATTTCTTTCATTTTAAACAATTTCAACACACCTTCTTACACTAATAGCCAAACATTTTAAATGTAGAATTAGATATTTATAGTTGGTGTGATAATAGTCCAATAACAAATATTATGATAGATTAAATCTTGTCAAGACTCATATATTATATTAAATTTAACTTCAAATTTAACTTAATTTTTTTATATAAAATATATTTTTAAAGTAAGATTTTCACTAACTCATATAATGTAATTTAATCTTATTTTTAATGGATGTAGAATATCTAACAATATTAATATAATATATAATGTATATATAATGTGGAATCTTCCAAAATGAAAAGGTAGTGGTGAAATTACTCCGAAGGATCAAAAGTAGGCTGGGAGAAATGAGTGTGTAAAGAATTAGATAAAATTGGTAATGGATATGCTTTGATCTTTAGGGGCAATAACTCCCTCTTTTATTTGGTTTGTCTTGAATGGTTTATGTGAGGGTTGGTAAGTTAGGTCTAGAATGGTAGAGACAAAAATACAAAGAAACTAACTTAAGAGTTAAGAGGAGAGTTATGGAGATGTGTAACTAAGAAAATAAAACACAACATTTGGTATTGTTGTTCAGAAGAGGAGCAAGGCATGTGTGGCTTCTCGCGTTCCCAATGGGTAATTTTGGGAGTAATTTTAAGGGACACTCAAAGGACACTCACCTTTCATTGGTAGATGGTCATTAAGATGATTGGACTTCAACCAACAAAATCATGCCTTTTGCTCACCACAAAACGCAGAAAAAGTGCAGATAAAGCGTACTACAATTACCAACAAAAATAGTCCCTCACACTTGTACGGATCTCAAGGGAAAACTTTCAGACTAACTTTTTAACTATTACTTCTCATGCCCATTCAATAATTTGTTTTTTTTTTTAAGACTGGGATAATCTATGTTCCATTACTGATAAAAAATATTAGTAATTATTTTCACAAAAAAAAGTCTTTAAGCAGCGACTGATGCTATGGGCATCTCTTATAGTCCCACCGCACCTATTTATCTATACATTAGTTTATTTAAGAACATGTTGGGATAAAAAAGAATTAAATATATAACATAAAATTGATTTCAGTTTAAACTTTAGACCATTAAGTATCTATAGTCTTAAAATGTTTAAGATGAGTTTTTCTGTAGGTTAAATAATTGTAATTTTTTTTAAAATTTATTGTTATTTAACGGACACCCACTATAATTATTCATAATGAATAGATGAAATATTAAATTAAATAATTTTACATATTAAAATATATATTTTAATCATTTTTATACTATAAACACATGAAATATCTAAATTTAAATCAGAAAAAAAATCAATTTTATATTATAATAATAAAAAAAATTTAACTAGATAAAAAAAAAAGGAGTAGGTGATTGAAATATAAAATCAACTTAGGATCAAACAAAATATCAATCAACTTAAATAATTTGTAAAAGCAAGTTGGATTGGATGGGACTAAAAGAATTAAACCTAAATTAAATTCGGTCAATTTTTTTCTCAAGCCTAATTACCAGCTCATTTTTAAAATTAATAATTACATACTTTTTAAATTAAAAAAAATTACCTTATTACAACACAAACATATATTACAATTTATGTATCAAATTACTATATTTAAAAGTTAAACATAATTTTATTTAAATTAAAAAAAATCATTTAAAAATCTTTTGGACTTAGAATTGTTTTAAATAGCTCCAAAATCGTACTCAATTTGTTGCGATGAATGGGATGTCTCCACACATGCTCATGTCTATATTGAACTGCTTACATGCAATCGGAGCATTATTTCATGCGCCAGTCTCGGAGATTTAGCAAGAGTCAATTTGTCTTACTCACTAGAAGTTCATTTTTAAACGTGCTTTTGGCTACAACTTTGTACCTCAAATTAATGGGGTCCAAATAAGCTTCTATGTAAGCATTCACTTCAGTGGCTTACCCTAATGCCACATGATTAGGCTATTTGGAAATATACATGCATGCATAGCCCACCAAAACAATAAAGCTTCAGTCTGACAGAATCATTAGCAAATCATTTTGTGTACATTTTTCTATGCTCACTTCGCTGTAATTTGTCACACTTGTTTGGCTTCAGCCATGTTGGAACATGTGGAACAGATCATTGATTTTGTGTGCAAATTGAATTGAATTATCTTTGCCTTGTAATATACTTAGATGTGGTGTATCAAGGTACTTATAATTTTAACCAAATAGAAAAAAACAAGTAGAAAAAATGAGTCAAGACAAACATAAAAAATATTTTTAGAAATTTTCCATAACTTCAAAATTTTCCAAGAGGAATAGAGTTTTATGTTGTAATGTATGGTTTATGTGCTAAGTCAATTTTTATTTATTTATTATTTACTAAAAAATTATTAAATAAAATTTAATTTTAAAAACAAAAGATAATTAATTATTATATTGATTAAATTATTTTAAAAATTAAAAAATTATTTATGTTTAAAATAATTTTATTATTTATAAATTTACAAATTTTAATTTAGATATCAATTTAGAAACTATTTATAAATAATAAAAACTAATATAGATATTAATAACTTTTTTAATTTTTAAAATAATATATAATTTATAGAGTGATTAATTATTTTTTATTTTTAAAATTACTTTTTATTCAATAATTTTTTTATAGTGTTGAGATCCTAATTAAAATATTTAATTATTTTTTGTTTGTGGTATATTTATAGTTTTATTTTGTTTTTTATATAGTGATTTTTTAAGAGAAAATTCTACATGAGATTTTTATGTATGTTTTTTTTATTCTTTATGATATATATTTATATAAGAGACTATCTCAAATAATAAATTTTCAGATAATTCAATTATTATTATAAATTGTCTCAAATTAAAATAACATATCGACACCCAATATTATCCACTTCAATTCCAAATAATTCAATGAAAAGGCTAAAGTCATCTTACAATTCCTAAGAGATTCACCAAATATTATAACATTATAATAATTTTATAAAGCTAACTGAAATACTTTTGATTGAGGTCACAATTAGGTTGAGTTTATCTTTTTGACTAATAAACCTTAAAGGCTTAAAAAAAGAGTAACTGTAAAGTTAAAGATTTAGGAATGGATTGGTGAATAAAAAAAAGTAAAGTCTCTTGTTATATAATGCAAAATAAAAATAAAAATACAATTTATTGTTTATATTTGTGACTGTCAACAATGTTTGACCTGTATTTTCTTTCTTGTTCCAGAAGCAGAGGTTTAAACTACTTTTATGTTATCCTAAGGTGTATTTTAGATTAAAAAAAAGAGATAAAATTAACTTACAAATAAATAAACTATATAAAAAACCTATATGAATTTATTTATCCATAAACTAAATTTTAAATTGTAACAAAATTGATTCATTTTTGAAAATTTGTATGTTTTCATCATTGCTTGTTCCAAAAGTGGATTGCAATTTACTGCTATTTCTCTATTGTTATGTACCTTTTTTCTAACTAAGGATTTCACACTGAAATTTAATTAAACAAAGATTTGGAAGGAGAAAGATGATTTAGGGTATTTTTGTTCTATTGTAGTGAATATTCCAAAAACCAAACGTGTCATCTACAATAAGTGGCTCTCGTTTCTCACATAGATTATACCTGAACAACATAGTCAAACAACATCCTAAAATTCAATTAATAGCTACAGACACCATATAACAATAATCTTGTAAATAACACGTCCCAGAAACAAAATAAATAAATATTATCCATTTCAACATTGTGGAACTCATTTCTCAATAAAGTTAAAAAAAAACATAATATGTTACATGTTGGTAAAAGTTGATCCGTTTAAGATATATAGGTTAAAATATGTTACATCCGTACCATCTAAAAAAAACTGACATATAGAAACACGGATTGCAATGTTGATACGCTCTAACTTTTAGAGTTATCGCTTACATAAATTCTATCAAATAGATATTTGTTTTAAGATAAAAAATAATAATTTTTTAAAAATTTATTAAATTATTGTTCTTTTAACTGACATCAGTATTCAGTATTAGAATATAATTGAAATTATTCTGTCCTAAAACAAAAATTGAATACTGCGAGTTGTGGATTATTTAACTTTATAAAAACATATTTTTATATCCTATAATAATGATATGAGAGACAGTTATATATATTTATTTAAGGAGATTTCATGAAATAGTCGGTAAATACATATGTTTTTATTTACTTTTATTAACATTAAAGTATTATAAAATTAAATCAGTAATTCTTATTTGAATATGAATTTTATTACACGTAGGTCGAATAATATTTAAATGAATATTTTTTGATTTTAAAGCTTTTTAAGATTACAATAAATTGATTAATAAAAAATTAATTAATATAAATTTAAATAAAAATACATTTAACTATTTAGTGTCTTTTATTTATATGATGATATTGATTAATTTTTTTAAACATTTGATATGTAAAATCATAACGTACAATAATGAACAATAATATACATATATCATAATAAAGATTATATATATATATATATATAATTCTCATATACTATACATAATATTATAATAGATTAGATATTTATTTTGATTTATGAGAGTTTTTATGTTAGTAATTTTTTTAATCACCTTTTTTCAATTTTTTTCTTGTCATACTCTTTATTGATAACCAACCTAAGACAACCTCATTTGTAGAGACAAAAATCTACTTCCTTTAAGTTTTTCAATCTCCATCAGATTAGGTTTATATCAGGTATTAATATATATATATATATATATATATATATATATATATATATATATATATATATATATATATATATATATATATATAACTTCTCACATTAACCAATAGACCCTTTTACATTATTAAATCACATTCATGTCTAAAGTCCAAAATCTATTTCACATAAGTCACATTTTAATTAATTTACATAATTTTCTAATATTCTCCCACACTTGACTCATGTGGAGCTGTAATACTTCAGGATTTAATAATTACATAAATCATAATTCGCTTTGAAAGATCTTACATAATTTAGTTCTATCATCTATCAAAACTAAGGACACAAGAATAATAAGAGTCATAACGGTTATTTAATCAACACATTTACTTCCATACTATTGTTATATATCATTCTTTTTCCTTAATATGACTTTACAATGAGAAATTCATAATGATTTCAAAACATAATGTCATTTTCATCAATAATGATATAATTGATTTTTCACATCATAATTTGCATGCATGCACATACATTAGAAAACATATATTTCAAAAACAAGTATATCATTGAGCTTAGAGTGTCAAATAATCTATTAATAACAACATTTAACATACACTAGTAGACATAATATTCTCAACATGACCAGTAAATATTTTGGATAATAATCATTTTGTCAAAGGGTCAACAATCATAAGATCAATGCTAATATGTTTCTGAATATCTTCCTTAACGACAAAGTATTCTAATTCCATATGCTTAACACTTTTGGAATACTTGTTGTTCTTAAAAAAGAAAACAACTGCACACAATAAATTCTCAGCGGCTTGACAATATTGTTAACTATTCCAAGTTCTGAGATAAAATTCTGCAACCAATTAGCCTGAAATGTAACCTTAAAAGCATGTCACAAATTTAACCTCCATAGTGGATGCAGTGATGACTGACTACTTCACACTTTTCCATTAAATTACTTATCCAACTAAAACATACACATAACGAAATGTAGACTTTCTTATATCCATATAAGTAGTAAAATCTGAATCTGTATATCCAATCACCTCAAGATGATCAAATCTCCTATAAGTAAGCATGTGATTCTTGTCCCTTGTAAGTATCTGTAAGACTTTCTTTGCAACTTATTACTTTGGTATCTACTAAGCATACCAACTGCAAAACTAATATTTGGCCTTGTACATGCTTGAGCATACATCAAACTCCCAACAAGATATGCATAAGAGACTTATTAGTAGTAGTTTGGGAGCGTTCTTCCACAAATCTCATAAATTCTTTTGCACTTTCAAATTTGGAAAGAGTAAACTTAATATCACTTGCTATATGCTCATTCACATAAACATTATGCTAAGTCTCGTTGACCTTTTCCGAGCCCTATAATGAGTTTTCTCTTCAATGCTACTAGCATCAGTAATAACAACATGTTTATCAACTTCAAAGGTCAAATCAAGATCCAGCACACCTAAGTAAATTTGGACTTGTTCACTTCAATCAGGAAAATTCAATCCATTAAATACTGGAATAGACTTATGTAAAGACACATGAACTAATACTTCAATCAACACATTCTTAATATTAATCCTTCGATATGTCTTTTAAGGACAAAATTGTGATGAAGTTTCGAGTTTCAAAGGGAACAATACCTCAAATAAGGTCAGAACACACACACATATACAAATAAATACGTTTTTATAAATTAAATATATACCTAATACACACATATATTTTAATTTATTAAGATTTAAATAACTTCTAACTTGTTGTTAGAAAACTAGATACAAAAACCAAATAAAAAAACCTTCACAAAAACTATACTATACTATTACCATAAACATAAACATCTCATTCTGTTATTCATTCATCAAATAAATTCATTAAACATATGTCCATACACAAATATAGATATAACTAAGGATATTTACCAAGGAATATCTATCGATACTTTCAAAAGACTCATATTAAGCAAGTTTTATTTAAGACTTAATACATTTACCATTTAAGCATACTTGAACTCCATGGTTCAATTCAAGGTAAGTTTAAGGCATCAAACATTCGCAACTCATGGTGTTCCAGATGTGCAATAAATTCTCATTTAAATTTTCACAATCATAGGTGACTTTAATACATGTGACTCAACACTTAATGTAGTTATGATAGCTCTATCATAGGTTATACTATTAATACACAAATGCTAACAAGATCAACATATTTTCCTCATTATGTGACTAAAGCAATTATAATTCAACAAACAATTATAATTCAACAAACATATATGATCTACTTATTCACCAAAAATATATCATTTAAATTCATATATATATATATATATATATATATATATATATATATATATATATATAACAACATTAATCAACATCTTTAAATATTTGCATCCATTATATACATCTATTCATCACATTTATCAACATAAAAACATATAAATTTTATCATTTGAACATCACTTTAGTGAAATCCAATATCTGAAGAGAAATTTAATTTGTTGTCAAGATTTTTACCTTGAAAAAAAATTATATTTTAGTCTAACCAACAAATTAGACCAAGAGCCTTGCTTGATTTTTTCTTGAGTGAGAATCTCCCACATAAATTAGAAATTAACATATGAGAAATTATTAGTTTTGTTTGGTATTTTCGCTTGCAAAAAAATATTAGAAAACTAAAACATTATATGTTCAAAATTAACATTCTAAACATGTTCCATCAAACTTATTCTCAACTAATTAAACTTCATTCAAACATAAGTTTTTTTAGTCATAACATCCATATAATTTCAAACTCAAAAAGACTTTTTCTAACTCCAAATGGTTACCAGAAACCAAGTTTAATCAACACTGGTGCAAAATGTATAAATAACGATTATTTATTTAATGTGTTTTTACGGTCAGACGCTATCATTCAAAACGCGGTAATATTTTTTAAATTAATTTCATTTACGAATGTGGCTATTTGTAATAGCCACATTCTTAAATCATGAACTTTAATTTAAGAATGCGGCTATTTGTAAATCTTAAATCCTAAACTCTAAACTTCCATAAATCATACATTAAATTGATTATAACACATCCTCAAAGTTGTACTATATAACCATTCCAATTTGAAATTTAATCTTACCCAACATAACTACTGTAACCAGAATCTAACAACTTTTAAATTTCACAACTCTCAAATTGAATACAATGTAATCAAAGTAAAAAGGTTTCAACCAAAATAACATAATTCCAACTTCCATGTACACCTAGTATACATGACATTACATATATACATGGATACACCTAAACATAAAATTGATTGGTAGCTTTTGTTCTCCTCACTACAAACATCACTACGAGGGACTTAAGTCTTTAAAAGGATAAACAAATCTATCTTCAGAGAACTAAAGAGAAGACATAACTATTTTAGAGAAATAGTAATTTTATAAAATGAAATTTGAATAATTAAGTTTTCTATTAAATTTTTTTTAATTAACTACTATAATATTTAAACATCTTGTACTCTTAAAGAAATTTAACTTTATATTTACAACACACACGTTACAAGTTTAAACTAACCTAAACTTTTTTAGCTCAAATTTCACGTAAAAAAGACTAATAGTTTACTTGACATCAAAATATGGAACCAGAAATTGGAGAAAAAAATTTATCAACTTGTTCTAAACACTACTAGATTATATACTCAATAATAAAAAAAAAAACATTTGAAAGAAAAGATATCTCAGGGATTTAGAAAGTTTAAACTATAAAAAGTTTCAGACACATAATAAATAAATTTAGGATTAAATATGTTTTTCATCTCTATATTATAACACGAAATTATGATTGAAATGTGTCATTGCGTATGTAAAATGATTATTAGTTTTTTTCAAATATTGTTATTTTTTTTTCAAGATTAGTTGTTGTTTGGATTACAAAATGAATTGATGTGCACTATAACTACTTTCAATGAGTTGATGAAGTAGAATCTTGAATTTCACATATATAATAACTTATTTCAATCATTTTTATATTACAAGCATCCGGATGATTTAAAGTTTGTATCAGGAACAAAAATCAATTTCATATTACTGTAGGGATGAAAAATATATTTAACCCATAAATTTATACTATTATATATAATATTTATAATTTTTTTTATTTGATATGATATAACACTTATGACTTTAAAACAATAAGATATTTACTTTTAACATGTCTTAAATCTTCTAATATAAACTTAAAAAAAAAAATCCATCATAAACTAAAAAAATTCAACAACATACACCTTAAGAAGACATTCTATATTGTGTCATCATTACTCTGTTTTTAAAAGGATAAGATAAACGATTATGTTGGGATCCTTCTGTAATTTGTCATAATTAAATGGAATGATCTAACGGATCTATTAAACTCCTTTTGTGATCATTGTTTTAAAATATAAATATAAAGTATTAAAAATTATTACTAAAGGTGTGATGTTTTATTTTTTATTTAATAATATACTGTTCAAAATATTTTTTCCCCATCAGTTACGCATATATAATTTCTTTCATTTTTGGTATATCATGTATAATTTTTTTACTTAAAAAAATAATTTAGCTAAATTCAATAATTGTCATCATACATGTCATAATAACACCAGATTTAACATGACAATCTTTTACCATGATGAAGACTTTGCACACCATATGCAACTTTTTATAACACAATTTTTATACCGTTTAGCTTTTTATGTTACTTTTTGTTCATCATCTCACATAAAACTTTTTATAACACAATTTTTATACCGTTTAGCTTTTTATATTACTTTTTGTTCATCATCTCACTATTTATGTGAGTTTTTGAAGAGGAAAATATGTAAGACGAAATTATTAAATGTTTCTTATTTTGATGGGCTATATACACATATCATAAGAAAAAAATATTTCTTAAAAATTCTATAATTGTGAGATATACTCATATAATAGAAATAACGTCTTACTAAGAAAAAAAAAAGTTTTTATTTGTCCAAATCACTATTTGGAAGTGTTAGAAAACAAGTTAGTCACCAAGAATAATTTGGTGAGGAGAGGCGTAGTGATCGAAAACAATTTGTGTGTTTTGTGCGGGATGAAAGGGGAGTCTTACAGTTATCTATTTTTCGAGTGCAGGATAACTTGACTTGTCTAGAGTCAGTGCTATGCTTGGTTAGATTTGGCATCCGCAAACCATTTTGATACGTGTGTTCATTTTCAACATTTTAGGTAAGTAACGCATCAGATTTCGTTAACGCGATGTAGGGACAATTTGGATCGCTATAGTGAGTGAGATTTGGAGTCTCAGGAATAAGACCATCTTTAAAGGAGGGGTAGCGGATGTTTTAGAAGTGTTTGCTCTTGTTCAATTAAAGGTTTGGTCGTAGGTCGTCACCAAGGTACCTTTAGTTTTTTCTTACTTTGGCTGGTGTTTTGACCTTTTGGTGTGCATGAAAATGATGTAGTGTTGTTTTTTTAGTATGTGGGTTTTTCCTAGTAGCTTGACTCAATGTGTTGTTTGTACTCAGAAGATGTGTTTAATTTCTGTATAAGGATTACAACCCTCCTGAGGTGGTTCCTATTTATTTAGTATAAAAAAAATAAAATTATAACCGACTAATAGGATTAGAATTGAAATTTTTTCTATTACAATGTGTAACGCCCCTCAAATTTTACTCATATTTATATAATAAAATAAACGTAAAACAATAATATCAAATTAACATTTGTATATATAATAAAATACATCCATCCCATACATTGTATCTCAAAAGAACATCCCTTGTCTAGGGGTTTTAATACATATTCATCAAAAGTTTCAAAATAACCGAAAAGTGAGCATAAAAACCTAAATCTATCCCATCCTCCAGCACGCTCACTGAGGAGGTCTGTCACCTGCCACCTTGTCTGCTCCCGTGTAAATTAACACGATCATCACAGGTTTAAGAAAACAAAACACAAAACAAAACACAAGGTAAGCTAGATATTTTAAAAACTTCATATATAAACTTTTCATCAACTTAAACCATCAAAGATTTACACATTTCACAATTTCCTCAAGTGTCTATCATTTCACATAACCATCAAGTGTCTATCAACAATTTCAATATTCCTCTTTCTCATGTCAGACTTCTACTGACTCATAACACGTAGACACTGACTCTACTTCCGGAAGACTCGTGCGTTGAACTTAGCATCCAGAGACCTGCACCTGTCATACTATATCACTGTGAATCCACATAGTGTCGCTGTGAATCCACACAGCTATGCGCATATACAATCTCAATATCATCACTCTCCTAGTATGACAGGGTTAATTCATATAATAGGTCAAGTTAGTTATCTTTCAAACAACTTACCTATACATATGAACCTCCTTCGACTCTCACCACCTGAATAACTTCATCTATGTCATTCCATTATATCAGTAGAGTCAGGATCGTCTCATTCACAGGATACTCACAGATCAATACACCCTCATAACAATCTCAACACGGTATTTCCTTTCCTGAAAATACTATGTCTTGACCACAATTTCACAGCATCCAGCATCTCATATGACACATCAATGACCAATTCAAACATATCTCAATCAAATCATACCAAAGTTGAGAATTTCGAAAATCATATACATTTCACATTTCAATCTCAAACCAATACAGATTTACACCAAACAGGGGATTGTGAAATAAACGTTAAAACTGGTGACCACGTCACCCCAACCTCAGAATCTTCTAGCCTAAGGTTTTTATTGAAATTAAAGCTAGCTTCCCTTACCTGGACTTGAGCCGATCTCACTAAGAGCTCCAAACCCACCGAGAACTCAAGGATGCCTTAACCTGCACCATAGAGTCCCGATCACAAAACTAACTATAACACTCATATTATGAGTTACCAGAGACTAACTCTGAAGCCAAAAGAGTTGCACGCAAAGCCTATGCAGAGGCAACTCTCTCAAGTTCAGAAGCGACTTCAAAAACAGAGCACGACGAACTTACTCTGTTTTAAGGCTTTGATCCGAAACTTGCAGAGATACTTGCTCGGAGCCCAGGGGCAGTCGCCGATCGTTAAACGGGTGCGTGATGGTGTCGAAAATGTCAACTGGTAGCGAAGATGCCCGAACGTGGAGAGAAGGAGAGAAAGTAAACAGGGAACCAAAACTCAACTCACTCGATTTCTCTCTACCCAAATAGCGTTCGAACATTGCCTATCAGAAGTGGATTTTGAAATTAAACCACCTTGCCTAGGAATGCCGCTGCCACCACCCACTCTGATGGAAAACTCTTGTGTGTGGGTTTCCTCTAATTGAATGCAAATCTGACAGAATGGCCACGTGGCGTCTCCGTGCGCACTAACTCTGGGCCACTTGCCCTACCAAATCTCTGTTACCACGACTCTGGGCACCCTTACTGTCTACGTGTCGCGCATGCAGAACGCCCTCGTGGAGAGCCTGGGTCCCAGCTTATCTGCGTGTAATAGGACCCCCTGATGACCAGCCACCGATGACTGATCGCTTCTCAACAATACACCGATGACCGATGTGTCTCTCATCCTAGCAGACGACCGATGTCTCACCCTGGCAAACGACCGATGTCTCACCTTGGCAGACGACCGATGTCTCACCCTGGAAGACGACCGATGCTGATGACACATCGTCACACCCTGCTGAAGGCTCATCGACTCACTACTCCACGTCTCTGTTATCACCCCCACATGGCTCGGTGACGTCGGGAGCTTCTCCTGTCCGAGGACAGGTCGGTACCAACTCCCCTCGTGTCAATGCATGCAACACCAAGGACAATCTCTTATGCCCAAGCATAAAGTTCCGCAGTTATTCTGCATGCATGGCGCATCTAAGGTTCAAATCACACCTTGATACATGTGATTTCTGGAACCCACTATGGTCCACCGACCGACCACTACCATGCTGACCACCGACCGACCGCTACCATGCTGACCTCAGACCTCTTGGCGACGTCCGAGGTCTGACTACTATGAATTTTCTATTATATGTTCTTTTCATTTCAAATAATAACATATTCAGAAATCATTTAAAATATACCACTTCTATTCTAAATAAATTTCTAGATCCTACACAATGTATGATGAGCATTATCTAAACTATTCTGATCCTATTTTTGAATTATGAAATCCATAGTTATATTCTTACCATTATAAATTAAATTCATATTAATATTGTATTTAAATGTATTAAATTAGCGTAATTATATATTTTTTAACAATATTGGTAATCTTTATCAAAATAAGATTTAACGGGAAAGATTGTAACGGAAATGTACTATTAGAATTGAATTTATATATCAAAATTTAAAATGCCAAAAAAACTTAAATCAGGTATTTATGATCGGTTTAGATGTAGGAGAAATTAAAATCATAATTTTTATTTGTTCAGATTATTTTTTGAAGAACTAAAAAACAAAAACTAAACCAATAGATTAACAGTAAGTTGGTTTGGTTGAAATTAATTGGATTCAGTTATATTCAAATTTGTTTTGAAAAAAATTCTATTCATTTTTTTTTCTCCTAGTTAATAACACTTTTTTTTATTGTATTTTACTTATATAAACCAAATAATAACAAAAAAAAATTACATAATTATATCATAAAAAACCTTCATCTATACCTATATATAAAAAGGAATTCCCCACTTTAACGGCTCTAAATTGTTTTTCTATTTTATCTTTGCTTAATATTTTTTTATTAATTTATTTAGGTTATTTGAACATTTTATAATTTTAGAAGTTAATAAAGCAGTATTTTAATTTTAAAATTTTAAAATATTTGGTATAAGCGGTTTAAAAATTTTATTATTTTTCTTTTCTACATGTAACATTTTTTTTTTAACTACCATTCTCCATTTTTTCATTAACCTCGCGTATTCTTTTTTAACTTCTCATTTTAACGTTTTGAAATTATTTTTGAAGAATAAAAAAAAGATCAAAGAAAGAAAAATAAAAAATGTGAGAGAAATTAATTTTTGAAGAATAAAAAAAGACCCAAAAAAAATATAAAATGTAGATACACAAGCATGTCAGTGTCTGTGTTCCCACTAGTATATATAATAATAATAATAATAATAATAATAATTAATAAAAAATATTATTAGTTTGGTTTGAATTTATCAATCATGATATATCGATTTAGTTTGGATTATATTTAACTAATCTAAAATTCGAAACAAATTTAATTAAATTTATTTTAATTATAAAATTAGTTAAATAAAACAGAGATTGTAAGAAAATAGTTTATCTAAAAATAATTTCAAGCCATGTTAACAACATATATAGTTGAATTTAATTTAATTGATATATTTTTTTAGAAATAGTGGATTTGATCTTTAAATTCTTGACTAAAAAAATAATAAAGTGAAGATGAAGAACTAGTTCAAACTTTTAAGAACCTTAAAGTTAGAGGAAAAGTTAATAAAATAATTTTCAAATCAGATTAACCTAACAAAAAGTAATGATAGTGCATTAATATTGTAGAATAATTTTATTTCTATTGCTGAATGCAAACAAAAATTAATCTAATTAGATTTTTGAGATTCAATCATTTTTCTATATGAATCATTTCTCTATATGAGATAATATTATTTTGTTTGCGTTCTTATCTTTACTTAATTTTTTTTTTAAACTCACTTTGAGAGTTTCTTTTCCTTTCTCATGTGTCCCAAAGCCATTTTGTGTCACTTTATATTTAAGAAGCTATATTTTGTACTTATTATATGTCGTAAACATCTACTCTCTAAGACTCACCTTAGTCTTTGACTTCTTCCTATAAAATACATATGCAACAAAAATTATAAGTTATTTCATAGATACAAATTATTTATTATTTGAAACGATGACTAATAACAGTAATATAAAGACTTCTCCGTCAACATAATTTATCTCATAGATAAAAGTAGTATATAAGATTTGAATAGTGAATTATTTAAAAGAGATAAATAACTGTGGTTTATCTAAACCATGTTACATTTATAATATATTTATAGAGACAATTAATTAATGCATTATTTTTAGTATTTATTGGGTCACTTTTTAATTTCTTATATAGTTCAAATTAAAAATATTTAACATTATAAATTGAAGTAATTAATGCTTTATTACATGATGCATTGTAAATATTACACACAGTGAAAACGGTAAAAAAATAAAATTAAATGTTACTTGAGAAATAAAAAATAAATTTCTAAAAATAAATATAAATTAAATTTGATTGATATGTATTGCATCAAGTCATTTAACTGAAATGACTTGTTGAAATAAAAAGAAAACTATACAAATTTTAAAAAATAAATAAAAGGACCAAGAAATTTAATAAAAATTAATTATTTTAAATATATCTCAAATTATAATTATATAATAATATATTTTTATCTAAAAAACAAAAATTTTATTTATATTATAAAATTTATTTAGTTATATAATTTTATATTTACTAACTAGTTTGTCAAACACTTTTAACCAAATAATTTAAGTTATTTGCTCAAAATTTAGAAATTAAAAACTTTTGAATTACAAGCTAGTTTATCACCTAATTTTGCTAAACAAGATCTTAATATTCTTGTTTGTACTCAAACAATCTAAACTTTCAAATATGGTGCTAAAACAAGTTTCTTTCCCATAAAAAAAGTCTAAATTAATTTCTTTTTGTTGTAGTTAAGGTATTATTAGTAGAAGCTGATTTACTTGCTATTTTAATTTTTCCTAAATAATATTTTTGACAAATAATTTTATGGGACACACTTCTAGAATATTAAATGTAAACATTTTTTCAACAGTCTTTAGTTTGAATGGCGAAGTTCAGATGTTGAGTGAGTATAAAAAGCTGAGTAAACCTTTTCTCCTTTTGAGTGTTGACTACTTTAATGCCAAGTTGCAAAGGTGGGGTTGGAAACAATGGTTATAGCTCTTCCTACCAAACCCCAGACTCAAATTGCACAAAGATAAAGGGTCAAAAAAATGCTGACTCAAAACTTTTCTAAGTAAAAAACAAATGAATGAAATGGTGGGTTGATTTTAGGTCAAGCTAGACTTTAAAAAAAATTATTTTTTTAATATTTGTTTTTAAAAGGTTGGTTTATTTATTTCTGTATAGTTTTACTTATAAATTATGTAAACTTTTATTTCATGTATATTGAATTGAAAATCTCTTTAATTAGATATTTATATGATTAGTAAATGAATTGTTGTGTATTTGAAAATTCTAAACATTGGTATGACTTGATTGTCTGATGTTGGATATTGTGAGATTTAGAATATAAATTTTAATCAAGACATAGTATTTTTAGGAAAGAAAATACCGTGTTAAGATGTGCATTGACTAGAAATTTGTCTAGAAGGAGATATTCTGACTCTTCTGAGATAAAGAAATTGTATAGATGAAGTTATTTAAGTGATGAGAGTCGAAGGAGGTTCGTATGAATGTGTAAGTTGTTTGAAAGATAACTAACTTGACCTGTTATATGGATTAACCCTGTCATAATAGGAGAGATGATATGAAGATTATTTATGCACATAGTTATGTGGATTTCACAGTGAGATAGTGTGACTGGTGCAGATCTCTGAGTTTGAGTCAAGGCACGAGTCTTCCGAAAGTAGAGTCAAATGTCTATGTGTTGTGAGTTAGTAGAAGTCTGACATGTGAAAGATGAATTTTAATAGACACTTGATTGTTTTTGAAATTGTATGAGACTTATGAATTATGTTTATGAATTTGAAATTGAAATTATATAGAATTTTTTTTATAGCTAGCTTACCCTGTTATTTGTTTATATTTGTTTCTTTATTTGTGATGATAGTGTTATACACAGAAGCAGATGAGATTGCAGGTAATAGAGCTCTTCAGTGAGTAGTTGAAGGATGTAATAACTTTAATTTGAATGCTTTGTTTGTTTTAAAACTTTTGATGTATATATTAAAATCTCTATGAAGAGTGATATTTTTTTGAGATACAATTATGAGATAGTTGTATATATTCATATGTTAAGTATATAGTGTTTGTTTTACTTTTATTTTATTATATATGGGTAAAATTAGGGATGTTACATTATGGTATCAGAGTTGTTCGAACCTTAGGAGACCTAAGGGTTATAGGGTTGTTTGTGTGTGCTTTAGTTAGTTTAGTAGTAAAACTACATAGTTTTAAAAAGTCTAAAGATTTATCCTAAATCTTTCTTTTGTGCTTTATAGAATGACTCCTAAACCTCCTACCCCTCCCCAACCTTCTTTTGAGATGAACCAGATTGTTAGGGCTATTGAGATGATGACAAATGCTATCCAACAACAGAATATGACAATGACTTAGAATCATCAGACAACAATGCATCATTGGGAGACTGCTAGATCTGCTGTAGCAGCTTCCCATGTCAGTCTGTCTCAAGAGTAGGTGGGAGTGACATAGTTCATGAGGCACAACCCACCCAAGTTCAGTGGGAATGCCACTCTTGGCCAAACAAACCAATGGATCATGGAGTTAGAGAAGATCTTTAGGGCAACCTCTTGTCTTGAGGACTATAAATTGATTTTTGCTACATATTTGTTGTTTAGAGAAGCAGAGTTCTAGTGGATGGGAGCTCTGGAAGTCAGAGCTGAAGTATTAGATTGGGAGAGTTTCAGAATGAGGTTTCTGGAGAAATATTTTCCAGATAGTGCAAGGTTTGCAAAGGAAGCTGAATTTCTCAGGTTGGAGCAGGGAGAAATGTCAGTAAATGCATATGCTGCTAGGTTTGAGTACCTAGCCAGATTCTACACCCAGCTACCTCTGAGGCTTGGAGATATAGGAAGTTTGAAAAAGGTTTAAAGCATGAACTGAAGAAGACCATAGCACCTATGTACATCAGGGAGTTTCCTACACTAGTGGAGAAGGCGAAAATGGTGGAGACACTAGAAATGGGTGATTAGATCACACCCAGGAGGGTCTTCCAGTGGGAAGGACAAGGTATAACATCAATAATAAAAGCCTTATGCTAGACCTCCACATCATAGGGCAGGAGTAACTCCACCACAATTCCAGCAACAACAACCATGGAGACCTAGATGTTTCTATTGTGGTGGACCACATACATCCAATGTGTGCTCCAAGGGGAATTCAGAGAAGAGATGTTTTACATGCCAAAAGATGGGACACTTTGCTAGAGATTGTCTTAAGAAGAATAGGATGACCCCATTAGGTTGTTCTCAACAGTTTAGGAGTGAAGGCGCAGACCTCAGGCAGCAGGGAGAGTATTTGCTATGTCAAGAATTGAGACATCTCAGTCAGATAACTTGGTACAAGGTATTTGTCATATAGGTGGTAGATGTGAAAAAGCTTTGTTTGATTCTGGAGCGACACACTCATTTATGTCAAGCCTGTGTGTAGCTGAGTTGGATCTTCCAGTTAAGGAATTGTTGTTCGAACTGCTGGTCTCTACACCTACATCAGGAAAAGTATTGACCTATACAGTTTGCTCTGAATGTCCAGTAATAGCAGAGGGACGCATGTTCAAAATAAATTTGATCTATCTACCTCTTCAGGACATGGATGTTATCCTAGGAATGAACTGACTATCTATCAATCTCATTCTCATAGATTGTGGTCAACAGAAAATAGTATTTTCAGATTCCAAGAAGTCAGATGTGATGTCTGCTCAACATGTATGGTTGAAATTGAAAGAAAGATCAAGATACTTTGTTATGGTTCACACATGATCTCGTATGACCTCAGTTCATACAAAAATTTCATCACTCTCACTAATATTTTCATTTAAAAAATTCACAAATCTTATTTTTTAGAGGAATGTTCTTAATAGAGAAAAGGAAAGAGAAAAGAATAAGAAAAAAAAAAGCTGAGTAGAGTAGGATTTGAAGGATTACATAGGACCTTTGAAAAATGTTTTTTTTTTTAAAGTTTTATTATGGTACTTACATGTGTTTACCTGTAATATGTTAAACAAATTATTAATTGTTCACTATAATTTATTATATAAACTACATTTTTATGAATTATTTATTATAAAATTGTAGTTCAATATTAGAAAAAATTAAATTATTTATACAATTTTTATGAATTATCTTTAACAAAATTATATATATTTATTAATAAAAATAAAAAAATTACATTACAATATATATTATTAATAAGTACACGTCTATACTAAATATTATTTCTTTCATCATAAGAGATAAACAAAATATACTTAGTTCATTTAATTACTTTTAATTAATTTAAAAATAAATAAGAGACTCAGATAAATAATCTTTTTTGAAATATTTATATTTTATGAAAGAAGGCATGAGAAACAAATGAAAAATCTCACTTCTATCTCCTTTTATCCACAACAGTTTGATGCGATGAGCTCGGGCAATGAGATGATGAGGGCAAGAGAAGATGGACTTTAGCGCATCTGATTTGAATTCTGAACAGAGGGGACAGCACCGCCACCCATAACTATGGATGGAGATTGGAAGAAAGAACGGTGGGTGGAGGTATTACGTGGCATGAGAGGTTGAGATTATATGGTGTCACTTGTGACGTGATAGAGGTGGGGTTACAGTATCGGATGAGTTAAACGAGTTGACCTTCAGAAATCTGAAATCAAATTGTGAATACTTCTCATATGTGCCTCACGTACTCATTACTACACATCGAAACTCTCAACACTTACCGACAAAGTCATGGCTACCATTTTAAGAAAACTGATCAAATTTATGAAATTTCTTTTTTCGATAAATAAAATTTATTGGTAGCAGACTGGTACCAATAATAATTCTTTAAATTATTTATTTATTTATCATCTTATAAAAAATTATTTTTAAATATAAATAATTTTAACTACTTTTATTTTCTGCTTGAAGTAACATGTACATGTATACATGTTTACTTTTTCCTACTATAATAAAAAAAATTACAAAAATTAATAAAATAAAAAATATTATCAAAATTTATATTATGAAAAAGATACCTAAAAAATAATTTTCATTATTTTTTTATAATTTTATCATAAATAGTTCATTAAATTTAGAAGAGAAAATTACAAAAATGCACATAAAAGAACAATTACAAAACCTAAAGAATAAAATTATAAGACTTTACGTACATTCATTGAAAAAATTGTTATCAAGAGAAAGTATAAATAATTATATTTTATAAAATTTTAATTTTAATTAATGTCACATTTTTAATGGCATTAATATCATGTGTTTTTTTTTATTATTTTACATGCTTAACAATAAAGATGTTTTAAAAATCATATTAATATAATTTAATATAGTTAACTTATTTCCTTAATATTTATAAATTTAATTCTTTTGTAATAAATAAAGTAAATGAAATTTATTAATCCTTTAAATTATTTAGTTAATTTAATATTTCTTCTAAATATTATAAAAAATAAAAATATATCTTATAAATATTGAAAAAAAAGAGAGAAGAAAATATTATTTAATTAATTTTAATATGACATATACTAATAAGTGAATTATAGAATAATTCATTAAAATTATTTTAAAACAATAAAATAAAATAGTAGAAGATAAAATTGATATATATATATATATATATATATATATATATATATATATATATGTTGTAATGAGATTTGATACTACATGACCAACTTACTAATACCTCATCTCATTGCTAGATTTACATATTTTATTACAATAAATTACTTTACTAGTTCACATTTTATAAAATTCATCACATATTTTAAAATAAAGAATGACTGAATAAGTATCAACTATTAAAATTATTTTAACTTATGAAAATCCTTAAGTAGTTTCAGATAAAAAAAGACAAATGACAGTTAAGAAAATCTAAAAATAAAGTAGTAAGAAGTTAGAAAATTTAAATTTTAGAAAATTAACTATTTAGATAAATGAATAAAAAAGTGTTTTATATATATAACTTTTTTAACTTTAAATCCCATCTCCTAATTTTTAGAGGGATGGCAATGTTTGCAAATATGTAAGCAATGATGTATGTTTAATGGATATTTGCACATAAAAAGAAACATGCATTTTAATTTGATAAGTGGTTTTTATTTGAATAATTAAAAAAATTAAATATTAAACTAAAGTTATTGGTAAAAAATATTAATAATTGAAAATTTATTTAAAAGATGATTTTATAGTTTTATGAAATTAAATTTATTTTTGAAAAGATTAATTTTTTAAAACTTATGTTATGTAGTGCATTTTATTTGGAATTTGTTTTTAAAAAAGATACATTATATTTAAACTTGGTATGTATTGTAATTTAATTGAATTTATTTTTAAAAAGATTAATTTTCTTTGTATCGGTATTTTATGATAAAAATTTATTTTGATTGTATTTTAAAATCAAATTTTTACTTGAGTTATATTCTAAAAAATATTTTTATTTTAAATTTAAAAGAATAAATAGAAAAGAAGTTTAATGATACTATTTATGTGTTAAGTTGTTATCCCTAAATCTTAGAAGATCTATTGAAAAACAAATATAAAGAATGTTTAAAATAGTGTATAAATTATACTATAAAACCTTGGCTTGAAGATAGATAAAAATTGAACACAGGCTCCTTTTATAAAATTTTCAGTTTAATTCTTGAAAATTTTCAATCTCTATTTTATTTTATGAAATTTAGTTTTAAAAATCTGTTTATTAAAAAAACAATATATTAAACTCAATATAAAGAAAAAGCTAGAAGAAAAAATTTAGATGATTTTTAATTTATACACATATATATAAATTATATACATATATATATATATATATATATATATATAAATTATATATATAATGAGTGTGAATCACAGGCTTCGAGAAAAAAAATCGCAAAATTGTTTCAAGTTCATTTTTGCATCACACATGGATGTCAAATAAAAGGAGATAAATAACAATGACATTTAAATTAAACAAAAAATAATTTAATAATTTGTAACTTTTGTTTATTTATAAATATTTTAACTTTCTTTTGATACTTTTCTGTTGCATTTATTTTTGTTGTTATTACTGTGAAGATAATGAAATATTTTTACATTTTTACCCAGCTATTCTATTTAACTTTTTGTAAATTTTAATATATATATATATATATATATATATATATATATATATATATATATATATATATATATACTCCTAATATATATATATATATATATATTTCAATATTATTTATTTTTTAATAGGATTTTCTTATCATCTCTTAATTTAAGAGCTATAAATAATAGTGTTTACAGTATATTTTAATTTTTAAATTAGTTTTTATTTAATAATTTTCTAATGTATATTATTATAAATTCATATTTTTTTTCTGTAAAAAAAATGAAGAAATCTGTATAAAAAATAGTTTAAAAGGATGAAATCAAACGTTTTGTGAAAGAATTTTTTAGGTTCAAACTTAGGTTTTGGAGAGAAAAAAAGTTTCTTACTGAGTGGATAGAAATTTGTAAGACTTCCCTTATCCATGGCTCCCGAATCTAATTTCTTCATTTTTTTTTTTATCATTTATTTCTTCCTCTTTCAACAATGAGTAACTAACATCCTTTCATTAGGTTTAGATGCAGCTACCTTAATGTTTTACTTCTATGAGAATTTTGAAGCTGAATACCATTCATATATTTTCTAAGTATTTTGTTTATAATTGAAAAATACTTTCATTGTCATTCTCTTGACTTAAGATAAAATGCCCAATAAATCTTTTATCTAAAAATGGATTATGCATCTCAATATCTCTTCTTTGTTAAGTTCTTGAATGGAACAAGTAGTTATTTAGCACTTTAGCCTTTATATAGATCCAATATCAATAGTAAGATAAAAAAATGATTTTTTTATACTAATCAATGACGTGTTAAGTATTATTTAGACCTGCATTAAGAGAATTAATCATATATTAACATAATTTTATAGATTTGATTATTATCAAAAATTAATTTTTGAAGTGATTTTTGTCTGAATTACCAACATTAACAAATATTATTTTAAATGTTATTTGAATATTTTGAATCAAATTTGATTTTGTCTATGTAATTATCAAGAGTGGATTTTAATGTCTCTATATAGTTATTTTCTATTATAATAATTAGCTGTTTTGATATATACATTAACAAATTAATAAAGTTACGCGTGCAATACTTTTTCACTTTATTTTAATTACTAAATTGAAAAAAATACTTATAATATTTTAGTTTTTGAAATAAAGTTCGTATATCTTATAAAAAATAAAATTTGAACGAAATAGATAATAGAAGTTAGAAATCACAAAGTACCTAATCCAAGAATGAGGGGAAATTGGAAAAATTAAAAGACCAAAAGTTAAAAGAAATTATTTGAAGGGAGTAACAACGACTTTACTCAATTAGTAATTAATAATTTTATTTGGAAACTAAACATTTTAACAAATTTTAATCAAACCAAGTTTGAAAGATTCACCATTCAAAAAACATACACTTAAACTTCTCATCACTGGATGTGTTAACTTTTAATTAATTAAAATACAAACTTTGTCATTATAAAATGTATTTTTTGGTAGAATTTGTTTAATGTATTTTAATGCATCATAAAAAGTATTATTTTGATGGTACAATGGAAAAAAGTACCACTTTTTAACTATTCGTTTCCATTGTCTAATGATGTGACAAAATGTTCTGTCAATAAATGTGTTAACAACATTAGTGAATGAGTATTTCAATTTATCATCTTATTAATTAATAATTTTGATTAATTTCTAAAACAATATGTAATTAATTTTGAATAATATACTTCTAAAAATCATAACATCTATGGTAATCCTTGATGAATTTATTTATTTTTATAATTATTGACAAAATATTTAAATTAAAAAAAAAAACGAAACATCTCCCTAGACAATTAATAAAAGTTAGGAGTCTGATAGGAAATAATTGTTGAGATCTTTGGTAATTTTTCTTAATATGTTTACATATCCTAATGAGTATAAAATTTATATTCATAAAATAGTTGTATATATGTATATATTATATCATGTCAAGAAAATCTATCTCAATTGATTAAATTTGTGAATTCTCTAAAATATATATATATATATATATATATATATATATATATATATCAATTGGTTAAATTTGTGAATTCTCTAAAATGTTATATATATAATTAATTCTTACTGAAAAAAATGTTTTTATGATATTTATTATAAAAGTTAATAAATTTAGTTTTGATTGAATGTTTATATTGAATATGTTCATTTAATTATTAATATATGTTGATACAACTTTTGTGACAGGTATTACAAAAGTTATATGTGAGTAGATATTTATGCTTCCCTACTTAAGTTATTTTTTACTGAAAATATATATTAAATTAAAAATATTTAGAAAATGATAAGAAAAAGAGAAGATAAAATAGTGTGGTATGAAAACATAGGCTTAGAAAATAGCATTTTTTTTATAGTGAGGGGGTTTTGAAGTCCAAGGCGCATCAGCACGGTCAACATCATAATTGTGTGGGAGAAGTCTTAATTGTGATGCTCTCCTTGGGTGAGTTTTGGGTATAAAAGCCACACCACCCTTCTCTTCTCATTCTCATACCCTTCTCTTCTCTTGCTTCTCCCATTAGACTGAGTTTGTGGTATAGCACCTTCATCTTCATTATTATCAGATCTCTCTCTTCTTCTCTCTTCTGCTCTGTTCCTCTTTCTCTCAAACATGGCTGCTGACAAAGCAGCTATCACTCTCGACCAAATCAAGAACGAGACTGTTGATCTGGTATATCTTCTCATAAACCCTACTTTTTTTGTTTATGTTCTGCTGTTTTCTACTGTTTATGTGCCAAAAGCTTTAAAAAGATCCCATTTTTTTTAATTTGGGGGGCCTCTGCTGTTACCCTTTCCCTTTGAGGTTTCTTCGCAATGACAGCATAATGCTAAACGTACAATCAATTCTTTTGCCTCATTATTGCATTTTCTCTCTGTATTCATTTTCTTTTGTCATCCCCTTTTTTCCTGTGTTGTACAAGGTGTCCCTTCTTAATTAGGTTGCTTAGCACATGTCATTAGTATTCTTTGTTTTCTCATTTTACTTTAATTAACTATATTTTTCATTTCAAAAATTCCTTTTTCTGAAAAAGTTGAATTAAATATATTTTTCAGAGATTGATCTATCACGAGAGCAGCAAAAAATTTGTTATTTTTACATATATATTTTTTATATTTGATTGGGGAGAAAAAATTAGGGAATGAATTTGCAGAGACCTATTAGTTTAGGTGAGGGAACATGCTCCGAAAGAGACATGGTACGATTCCTAAAGCTACCCGCAATTATGGGATATGGGATTCTAATTTTTTTTTCAGACAAAATCTCTCCACTTTTTATGCTATCAAGCACGTGAATTTCGGATAATTTTATTAAGCAAAGATTATGCTGTTTCAAAATTATATTTATCTAGAATTGTGTTAATCTTTAAACGTTTTATTCTCTCTTTTATTTTTTCTAAAGATAAAAAAAAAGACCATTTTAGTTTTTAAAAAATTATCACCGAATCTCGTGTCAGTTTTTTTGTGCGTATATTTTTAGTGAATAATTTAATTATAGAACCGTGTTTTGAGTATGTTACTCTAGGATAGTTTTTTAAAGATAAAACATCATTTTATTTTTTAAACAACTGTATCACGGAATCTTGTGTCAGTATTTTTATATAACAACCTTTAAATTTTTTTTGTAAAAGAAATAATATATTTGGACGATCAATTTTATTTTTTAAAAATTCGTCCAAATATATTCTAATTTAGTATCAAATATTTCAGAGATTTAATATAATAATCCGGTGATGTTTTAAGTCTTTCAAAAGCCTACGTAATAGAATTTTCTCATTATTTTGAAAGCTCAACCTTTTATTTTAATGGATCTAACGTGTCAGAGGCCAAAAAGATAAATTGCTCAACCTGCTCTGTAAGTCTACTTTTTGATATATTTTTTCTCCGTGTGTGTAAATAATAATTAATGTGGTAAATATACTTTTGATTCAAAAAATTGTGATTTTAAAAAATTGATTAATTAATTTTTAATTTCTTAAAAATATATAGATTTAAGTTTTTATTATAACAGTAAAAGAACTGTCAGTAATATTAAATTTAAAACAGAAAACGCATATTTTTAAAAGTTAAAGAACTGAATTGCTCAATTAAAAAAAGGAAAATACGGCATCAAAAACATATTTCTCACAATTAATTAGTCGATTAATTTATATGCGTATTACGTTTTATCTGTCTCTTTCTATGCGGCGTGTGTGGTCGGAGGGAATTTTAAGTACTTTTCCGTGGTACTTTCGCTTTTTCATTTTTCTTTTGTGTACATTCAGACCCACCTGATTAACCGTAACTTTCACATTTATGATGCCACGATCCTTAGCCCTGACACACCAGGGTCCACAACTTTTATATTTATTTTATCTAAAAAGTACTACAACCCCCTTTTGCAATTTTCAACACGACCATTATAAAATGTAAATTCAAATAAGAATGAAAAACTAAAATAAAAAAATTATTTAAAAGAATAAAATTTTATTGTAGTTCAAAGTTATTTTTCACGTTAAATTCAACCAGTAATTTATTGTTACTAGGCAGAGGAAGTTGGTTTTGTTGAAGTTGGTGTTGGTGAAATGTGAACAGAAATTGAATTGAATAATGTGGAAGGCGGTGCAAGGTGTTACACATGAGGGATAGTTGTTCTGTCCTCTCTGATACAAGCACTTTCTTGGGCGGTGTTCAGTCAACTCTTTTGTGATTACTGCACCCTGTCATAAACTCAGCCACTGACTTCGGTCACAGCCCCCCTGAGCCCCGTTTGGCTCACTTTTTTTTAATTAACCGTTCTTCGCTTCATGTTGCCAAATTTTGCCATCAAAGTCAACGGAGAAACAAAGAGTTGTGTTTGAAATTATTAAAACTAAATCTGTTTCTTGAGTATTTTGTAAAATATTACCTAACCAGAAGCACATACCTAAGCATGAATGGATAAAATTAAATAATTGACTCATAAATCTTTGAAAAGCAAAAGCAAACAATTGCTAAATGGTATTCAAGAAGCGACTGAATTTACAGCATTTGTTAAGGTGGGAGATGATGCATGTGGCGAATGTGCTAAGGAATCCGTTTTTCTAACATGGTTTGTTAATTCGCAGGAACGTATTCCTATTGAGGAAGTGTTCCAGCAACTGAAATGTTCCAGAGAAGGATTGTCCGCGGACGAAGGAGCCAATCGGCTTCAAATATTTGGGCCGAACAAGCTAGAGGAGAAAAAGGTTCCTTTCATTACAATACATTTGGCTAATATACCTCTATGGTACATTTGTTAAATGTAAATGCTGATCGGTGACAATTTTAATGATGTAGGAAAGCAAATTACTCAAGTTTCTTGGGTTCATGTGGAACCCTCTGTCATGGGTGATGGAAGCTGCAGCTATTATGGCAATTGCTCTTGCAAATGGGGATGGGAGACCCCCAGATTGGCAAGATTTTGTGGGTATTGTGTGCTTGCTGGTGATCAACTCCACCATAAGTTTCATTGAAGAAAATAATGCTGGTAATGCAGCTGCTGCTCTTATGGCTGGTCTTGCTCCCAAGACAAAGGTAACAAATTGAAGTTTATTGAGAATTCTCACTTCTCATTGTTTAAAAACAAAACTAAATAGTTATGGACTATAATGTCTCTGTTTTACTATAAGGTTACATACTATTTTGAACAATTTGTGTAATTAGAAGAAGAAACAAGTTTAAGCATAGTGGCTGGCTGAATTTTCATTGTTGCAGGTTCTTAGAGATGGTAAGTGGACTGAGCAAGAAGCTGCTATTCTAGTTCCTGGAGACATCATAAGCATCAAACTAGGTGATATTATTCCGGCTGATGCTCGACTTCTCGAGGGTGATCCTTTGAAGGTTGATCAATCCGCCTTGACTGGAGAGTCACTTCCTGCTACCAAGGGTCCTGGAGATGAAGTTTTCTCTGGATCAACTTGTAAGCAAGGTGAAATTGAAGCTGTTGTCATTGCAACTGGTGTCCACACATTTTTTGGGAAAGCAGCTCACCTGGTGGATAGTACCAACCAAGTTGGTCACTTCCAGAAAGTGCTTACTGCAATTGGAAACTTCTGTATTTGTTCCATTGCAGTTGGAATGTTGGCTGAGATCATAGTCATGTACCCGATTCAGCACCGCAAGTACAGAGATGGAATTGACAACCTTCTGGTCCTCTTGATTGGAGGAATTCCCATTGCTATGCCCACTGTGCTGTCTGTGACAATGGCCATTGGTTCTCACAGGCTTTCTCAGCAGGGTGCTATCACGAAGAGAATGACAGCCATTGAAGAAATGGCCGGTATGGATGTCCTTTGCAGTGACAAGACAGGTACACTCACCCTTAACAAGTTGAGTGTTGACAAGAACTTGATCGAGGTCTTTGCAAAGGGTGTTGACAAGGATCACGTGATCCTTCTTGCCGCAAGGGCTTCCAGGACTGAAAACCAGGACGCAATAGATGCTGCCATTGTTGGAATGCTTGCTGATCCAAAAGAGGTTTTAACTTGTCTCATTTGCATCAGTTCCTATACTTCAGTTAATTGTTAAAAAAATGTTGATGTGACGGCTTATGATGAACAAATTTGTGTTTTTGTAGGCAAGGGCTGGGGCAAGAGAAGTACATTTCTTACCCTTTAATCCTGTTGACAAGAGAACTGCTCTGACTTACATTGATGACGATGGAAATTGGCACCGTTCAAGCAAAGGTGCTCCTGAGCAGGTAATCTCATGACTCAATTTGTTCAGAAATGGTGAGATTTCTAGTTACTCCAATGATGATGCTAATGTAATTTATTTTGTGAGCAGATCATGACTCTGTGTAACCTCAGGGAAGATGCAAAGAAGAAGGTTCACAGTATCATTGACAAGTTTGCAGAAAGAGGGCTTCGTTCACTTGCTGTTGCTAGACAGGTTTTCATAGCATCTTCACGTTTGAAGTTTGTCTTGAAAATATGCATTTCTTTTTACCAATCCCTCTTGGTCCTTCTGTGCTACTTCTGCAGGAAGTTCCTGAGAAAACAAAAGAAAGCGCTGGCAGTCCATGGCAGTTTGTTGGTTTGTTGTCACTGTTCGACCCTCCCAGACATGACAGTGCTGAAACTATCCGTAGAGCTCTCCATCTTGGTGTAAATGTCAAAATGATTACTGGTGATTAATCTAACTCATTACCTCCTCCTAAGTATTTTTCCCTCCAAAGAGTCTCTTGAATGAAATGGTATTTATTGCCAAGAATACTCAACTTAATGTCCTGTGTTCTGTCTGTTCTACTCCCCAGGGGATCAACTTGCCATAGCTAAGGAGACTGGACGAAGACTCGGGATGGGAACTAATATGTACCCATCTGCTTCCTTGCTAGGTCAAGACAAAGATGCAAGTATTGCTGCTCTTCCAGTAGAAGAGCTTATTGAGAAGGCAGATGGTTTTGCTGGAGTATTTCCAGGTTCACACTCTTTACCAGTTCACCCCAATGGTTTTCTTTTCACCTTCTTTTCTTCTCCCAGATGTTATACATTGTCCTCACCACCCCCTATTCATTCCTGCAGAGCACAAGTATGAAATTGTCAAGAAGTTGCAAGATAGGAAACACATCTGTGGAATGACTGGAGATGGTGTCAATGACGCTCCTGCTTTGAAGAAGGCCGATATTGGAATCGCTGTTGCTGATGCAACTGATGCTGCAAGAGGTGCTTCTGATATTGTATTGACAGAACCTGGTTTGAGTGTTATTATTAGTGCCGTCTTAACTAGCAGGGCTATTTTCCAAAGAATGAAAAACTACACGGTTGGTTGCTGTCTGATTTCTTCATAAACATAATTTCTTTTGTGCTTGATGTTTCTAAATTAACGTTGTTTGCTTTATATTCTTTGTATTTCAGATATATGCAGTATCTATCACTATCCGCATAGTGGTAAGGGGATAGTAATGTTATGATTTTATGTAATTCGTCACGATAAAAAATGAGTGCATATCAATAAGTTTGGATTCTCTCTTGTTCTGATTGCAGTTTGGCTTCATGTTCATAGCATTGATCTGGAAGTTCGACTTCTCTCCTTTCATGGTTTTGATCATTGCCATTCTGAATGATGGTAAAGTTGTTAGGATTACTATGCTGATTTCTCTTCATTACTATGCTGATTGACATGTGAGGTCTGACACACTAATTGTCAAACTATTAGGAACAATCATGACAATTTCAAAGGACAGAGTGAAGCCATCTCCCTTGCCTGATAGCTGGAAACTGCAAGAAATATTTGCTACTGGGGTTGTGCTTGGAAGTTACTTGGCACTGATGACTATCATATTCTTCTGGGCAATGAAAGAAACTGATTTCTTCCCTGTAAGAATTATTCAACTGACATATGCTCAAGTATTTTTCTTGGATCAAACAAATAACATCCCCTTGACTGTTCTTGCAGGAAAAATTTGGAGTTAGACACCTGAATCATGATGAAATGATGTCTGCTTTGTATTTACAAGTCAGTATAGTCAGCCAGGCTCTGATATTTGTTACACGTTCTCGAAGCTGGTCCTTTGTTGAACGCCCTGGAATGCTGTTAGTTATCGCTTTCATGATTGCTCAGCTGGTAAGCATGATGCTCCTTTTAATCTCCCAGAATTGTCTGTAGCCACGCTACCAGATCATCAGAGGAGGATGAAACAATATTTTTACCAAGTTTTCTGTCTTGTTGCAGATTGCTACAATCATAGCAGTGTATGCTGACTGGAGCTTTGCAAAGGTGCAAGGAATTGGTTGGGGTTGGGCAGGAGTCATATGGCTTTACAGTATTGTCTTCTATTTTCCACTTGACCTCATGAAGTTTGCCATCCGTTACATATTGAGTGGCAAGGCTTGGCTAAACCTCCTAGAAAACAAGGTATATATGTATTTATTTGTTAGCTTTCTTTCTATAACGGTGAAAGCTTTCATGACAGTAATTTGAATTGGTTGTTTCAAAATCTTCCACAGACTGCCTTCACCACCAAGAAAGACTACGGTAAGGAGGAGAGGGAAGCTCAGTGGGCTCATGCTCAGAGGACCCTGCATGGACTTCAACCACCAGAAACTACTAGCATTTTCAATGAGAAGAACAGTTATAGAGAACTCTCAGAGATTGCGGAGCAGGCCATGAAAAGAGCTGAAGTTGCAAGGTAAGCCAACCATACCTTTGTGTCCTTGGACTTGTGAAATCTATAGAAAAAATGAGTAAATAGACTTTAGTGTATAACTATTTTACACTAGACATTCAATCACAACTTGGTATGCATGGTAAGTAAATTGAATTTTATAATAATCAAAGGTCATACCTGACATGATTATTATAACTGGTTTATGGTGTAAAAAATTTATACTAATAAAGCATAGAAATTAATCTCTATAAATATTTATGATTCTATAATCTCTGCGTCTCTATTACTTACTAATTCATTATTTTACAGGCTTCGTGAGCTTCACACACTGAAAGGGCATGTTGAGTCTGTTGTGAAGCTGAAGGGTTTGGACATTGATAATATCCAGCAGCACTACACAGTGTGAGACAAAACTGGAAAATTGTAGATAAGAATGTCTTTGCCTGTCATGTAGCTTTAGCAATCTGTTTACCCTTCTCCATGTATTTTTGGTTCTGGCCAAATGAACGTCTTTACCTTTTTTTTTTATTCGTTGATAGAGACAAAGGAGCGTTAGTTTCTACTGTCCTTGCTTTTCCTTCTTCATTTCTCTTCTCTTTATTTCTGTTCTCACCAATTGCACTCTAATAATTTTGTGTCAATATTGCGATTTTCCAAAATGTAAAATCATGAAACACTCACTTATAAATTGCTAATAGGATGTCCAATAATAGCATGGACAAATTGAATATTTTTTTATCAAACATAAACCAAAATTTTATAATTTATAATTTATTAAATATTCAATTTTTAAAAATAACTATTAGTTACTCAAAACCAAAAATTAATTATATATTAATGATTTAATATTTATCTAAACCTATTTATAGTAAAAGTTTCATGAAAAATTTAACACAATTTTCTTTCTAGACGATTTAAAATTTATTTAAATCTATTAATAAAACTTCCATGAAAAAATTATCATAACTTTCTTTCTAGGCAAAGTAAACAATTTTTTTGAGTCAAATTCATTAGCAAACATTGAGAGTCTCAAGCCTTTTTTTGGAAATTTAAAATAATTTTCTTTCTAAGCAAAGTAAACATTTTTTTTTATAATCAAATTCATTAGCAAACATTGAGAGTCTCAAGCCTTTTTTTGGACAAATTTTCTTGAAAAGCACTTTTTAGAGAAAAAATTATTTTAACATTCTGATATATATTCTTTTTAAATTGTTGTTTCTGTAAAACTAAATTTATAGAATCCAATTTAAGAATCAATAGAAGTTTGTGAATGTATTTATATCTTAACTAATTAAAACGCTTTTTAAGGATAAAATATTGACAAATTCTAGTGTGACTTTGAAAGTGAACACATGAAATGAAATGATCCTAACCATGTCCAATGGATTTAAAATGGTCAGAATACTGATGCACCAAGTAAGGGGCTGAGACTAGTCCCTTAACTTTGATTGGGAAATTTTTTCTTCTACATCCATAACCATCCTAGGAGTTTAGTTCATCTTTATTTAATTAACTATATATATATATATATATATATATATATATATATATATATATATATATATATATATATCTTTCTTCTTTGGCTCACTAATGTTCCTTTATATACATATTCTTTTCTTAACTCAATTAAATCCTTTTTTTTAACTCACTAAAATTCCTTTTAAAGATAAAACTAAAACTGTTATAAAACCAAATTTTACTCTAAAGTGGACAATATATACAAATTACAGAAGAAGCAACTAAATCAAATGCATCTACCAAATATACTGTGTTGGTGTAGTATATATTTAATATATAAGGTATATCCATGAAAATCATGAATTAATATTATGTATCAACTTATGTCTAACTTGAGCATACAAACTTGTTATGCCTTAGTTTTGCATTGTTGGCAAGAGAAATGTCTCATGTATCAATATTAAGAAATAATGACCTTATATTATTAAAATATTTTTGGGTAGTAACTATGTTATCATCAACTTATATTGTTATTAAGAATTTTAAAGAGTGAACTTTGGATTCATATTTTTTTAAAATGTATTTTTATTTTATACTTTTATTATGTAAAAAAATTGAAATTTGGATTGAATTTGTTAAGTTATACCATATATATAATATTTTATTTTTTTAAATGTACATTGAGTTAACTAGTAACCATTTTACTCATTAATTCAACATTTTTAATGATTACTTTTTCGAAAATTTAATTTATAAAAATGCTAAATGTCAACAAAGGTTTCAAGTGAAAATACATATGTTCCTTTAAATTGTATCGGACATTGGTCAACATGATAAATATTTCTAGACGAGGGTTGGTGCAATTAGAAAGATTGGTCTTCCACAGATATAGAAATGCATTATATATTGGCATATGAGTGTTGTGGATAGTATATGAATTCACGAAAGTGTAGTTATTGAGTGCATAAAGAGATTTCTAATAAGAATATACACATTATTTGGTATTGAATACATCACTAAGAGATCTACCAATTAAGACATTGAATGACTATTCCAAGTAGGAGACATAATTTTTTAGGTATGTCAAGTTTCATTCATTATATGTACTAGAAATGGAAAAATTATCTAGTAGCTTGGAAATAACACTTTTGTCGAAGTGATAATGAAAAACCTAGGATCAAGTTTGAAGTTCTGATATCATCACAATATTTGACATATTTTTTTAGTAATTTAAGTTCAAATAATGGTATTAGTAGATTAGTATGCTTAACACACTAAATGTGTTTAATGAGGTTTTGTCTCCAATTCATAATAAATAAATTCTAAAATTATATGGGGGTAGCTAACAATGGTATTTTATCTAAAATGGACAACACTTGTAAAAACCATTCCATATCACACTAAAAAAAAAAAGAGTTAATAATAACTATATTTTTTATTGCATTTAATTTTATTGACAAAATATAATGTGACTAGCCAACTTGAACCACAACAAACTAGTTTTGAGAAGTTAAATCAAACATAATTTTTTTTACTGTAAATCAGAGTTATTTATTGTATATTCTATCCACAAATATTTAATCTTTACTAAATATATTTATTTCTTGACATGAATGTGTAAGTTAAAAATAAAAATATAGAGATAACATCAAATGACCAGTAACTCATTACCCTTTTTTTTTAAAAATAGTTTACTTTTATGAAATATATGCATTCTCTTCCTCCTATCCCCTTGAGTTATTAAAATCAGTAATAATAAAGTAATACAAAGTTCATAAAGTAAGTATGTTTAATATTTATCTGTGAGGAAAGGACAGGAAGTTTAAAGTTTTTATAAATAGTTTTAAAAGGAAAAATGTTAATTTATTTATATTTTATAATAATAATAGACAATAATTTTTACAAATTATAAAAAATGCCTTAATGTATACAATCTACACGTAATAAATTTGACGCCAGAAAGTTGTGAGAACTAAATAAATAAAATTGTAAATTAGAAAAAAAGCGTGATTGAAGTTTTGATTGAATTTTTCTGTGTTAAGTACATCTAACTCTACATGTGAAACCATTGATGTTACAGTTTTTTTGGTGTTGACATGCATAATTTGCAATGCATTAAATGAAGTCATAAGGATAATTAGGTTTCACCTGCTTGTCCTATTGACTTGTCAACCAGTTGCATTGCGGCTACTTTGGTGGTTGTGTTTGGTTTAGCCAAGCATGCACATGTCTTCTATTTTCTGCATTAAAATTTATTTATTTACTTATTTATGCAATACAATAATTACTATAATAAAATTAATGTATCTATTGTAATTAATTAAAATGATCATTCTTTTTATTTTAAATTTTTTTATAAAATGACTATTGATTAATAATAATATTTATTTATAACTATATATATTATTGGTAATAAATAAATTAAATATAAAAATTTAAATTTTTTGGACTATGAATAGTTGTTTTTATTTGTCTTAAACGAAATATATTTAATATCTCTTATATCGTGCTCAAATGGTTGATGCAAATTCTCAGTTCATGTCTATGATTTCTTCTTTTCGACTAACTCAAGATGAATCTTCAATATTTTTGACTTGACTCTATATCATTTTGTAATGATCGCCTTACAATACCTGACAATAACTCGACTTGAACTAACATTCTCTATTAATAAGGTTTGTTAGTATATGCATTAACCCCAAGCTCATAATTGGAAAGCTGTCAAGAAGATTCTTCGTTATATTATTGACACTATACTCCATTGGTTTGCTTCTTCGTCTAACTTTTGAATCTCTTAATTAATGACTTCAGTGATACTGATTGAGGCACTGATCTAGATGATTGAAAGTCTTTCGAGTATCTATAACTTTTGTTCATATTAGGCGATCTTATAAATTGTCCATATTAGACTATTTGATGAACAAACTGAATGCGAACATATTTTTTTTAAAGTTAAACAAAATCTTTTAAATATATTACTAAATACATGTTCATTCAATGAAATTTTATACCTAAAATGTAAAGATTTGAAATTGTACAATAATTCTATTTGTTTCTAATTTTCATATATATATATAATCTATTTTTTCTTTAACAAATTTGATCAAATTAAATTTCTGCAAAGATTTTTTATCATGTTGCAAAGATATCCAAATCTTTTTTAAAGAGACACATTTTGAATGAATAAATGAAATGAAACTGACAATAAATGAAACAACTTTAGGTTCTAAAGTTGGTAGCTAATTATATACTACTTTAAAAATTAATTTATAAATTTTATTGATAATAAAAATTACTTTAAATAGTAATAATTTTTTTAATATCTAAAATAATATTTAATTTAGTTAATACAGTAACCAATTAATTTTTGTCTCTAAAATTAATTTTTATCTAATAATTTTTTTTTGTAGGTTATACATTGCATCATATTTATAATTAATAATATTTTCTTAAGAAAATTTGTATATGTATAATTTTTTTCAAATATCTCTTAAATATATATATATATAATTTTATTTTTCTTTCATTTAGTTTTTGTGTGTTATTAATCTATCTTAAAACTATTAATTGTGAAAAATAAATTAGTATGAATTATAGCATTGAGAGGAATGTATCTGATAGGGTTAAATTAAAGCTGTGAGAAACATAAGATTGGGATTGGGTGAGTGAAAAGGGTCCCCTGGGATGTTGGTGGGCCTCAAATGTAACGCCAATTCCCCACTCATCAAAACCCTACCTCCATTTCTCATATCTATCTCACTTATTTAAGGACGCACACATGCGGATATTGCCACTTCAACCATCTTCATCTCCATTCTCATGTCCTTTTCAATCTCCTCCGCCAAATATACCATCTAATGCACTATTATCACCACATAATTTTCTTCACCTTTCATTTTCAAACTTTCTCTGCAAATCAACATTTCATAAACAAAACAAAACCAGTTCCTATAATAAAATTAATGTGTAACTACAAAAATACCTCAACACTGTGAAGGTGGAGCCGTCCTGAGAATTTTGTGAAGCAGAATGGAAGGGCGTGGATGAATTGGAGCCTATTCTTGGATTTGGGTTTGTGGTTTTAAATAGAATATGCAGCAATGTAACTCTAACTCTTCTCATCAAATATCTCAAACTCTGTTTGCACCTCATCAAACTAAATGCTCCCGGTGGTGTCCATCAAAATCCAACCATATCTTCTAATTTTATTTTATTTTTAACTTTTATACAATACTTAAAATGTTACTATTAAGAAAATAATGATTATTAAATTATACACAATTATTGTACGATATTGTGATATATTATACGCAATTATATGCAATTAATTTAATAATGATAGAATCCCATGATTAGTGGAGAGAGAGAAGTCTCCGTACGCTTGTATATATTTGCTATACATTGAGTGATATAAGAAATATATTTTTTTTCACCATCTTTTTATATATCATTTTCTTATATGGTATCGGTGCTCTGACAGCCTCTCCATTTTTATCTCCTAAAGAAGAGATCATGTCTAATAAAGAAGGCACCAGTAACGCCGCCAAGTTGGCTGCCATGGATCCAACCAATCCCTACTATGTTCATCATTCAGACCAGGATACATGTTGGTATCAACCAAATTGAACGGTGCCAATTATCAATCCTGGAAGACAACAATGGTACACGCACTCACAGCGAAGAAGAAACTCGGATTTGTTGACGGTACCATAGAAATGTCGTCACAAGAAAAAGACCCATCCCAATTCGAATTGTGGAATCAATGTAATTCCATGATTCTTTCATGGTTAAGTCACTCCATCAAGGCAAAGATAGCCTCAGGGGTAATTCACGCGAAAACCGCCTGTCAAGTTTGGGAAGATCTCGGCGACCAGTTTGGACAGAAGAATGCGCCAGCCATTTTTCAAATTCAGAAGGCAATAGCAACCATGTCCCAAGGTACGATGTCAGTGGCTTCATACTACATCAAACTCAAAGCGCTATGGGATGAACTCGAGCTATATCGTTCACCCATAGTTTGTAATCAGACAAAGGAGCACCAGATTGAGAAGGAAGAAGATAAACTGATGCAATTCCTCATGGGGTTGAATGATTCGTTCAAAACAATCAGGTCCAATATTCTCGTCATGAATCCTCTACCAAATGTCCGACAAGCATACTCTTTGATTGTACAAGAAGAGACACAACAACAGATGAATTCGGATCCTGACGAGAATTTTTCAATCGCGGCATCAGTACAGGGTCAATCTGCCAATTGGAAGCAATCAAAAGGTAAGACCTGTGAACACTGTAACAAACCAGGTCATACCATAGACGAATGTCGTACTTTGAAATTTCATTGCACATATTGTGATAAAAGAGGACACACAGTAGATAGGTGTCGCATAAAAAATGGGACATGGAACTCTAATGGGCACCATGGCCAATAGCAAAAAAATAACCCCAAAAGCTCTCATTCATCAATAGCAAACATGGCAGATTCCTCTTCATTACCACATGACAGCAATGAGTCCGATAGAAACCTTGTACAGGGTTCACTGCCGAGCAAATTCAGCAATTGGCAAAGGCTGTTTACTCGCTCAACAATAATGGTAAAAGTGAAGCGTTTATAAACGCTGCAGATCTATTTGCTCATAACTCGTCTATTAATTCTGCTTTTACAAAACTATGGATTTTGGATAGCGGAGCAACTGATCACATTGCATCTGATTCACAATTTTTCACACACACTTCATCATCATTTATTCCAAATATTAATTTGCCCAGAGGCTCAACTGCGGCCATCTCATCTAAAGGCATGATTAAATTTAATGACAATATCACTCTCAAAGATTTTCTTTGTGTTCCTTCTTTTAATTTAAACCTCATGTCTGTTAGTAAGATAAGCAGTGCACTAAATTGTTGTGTCGTTCTTTTTTCACATGGTTGCATCTTGCAGGACTTGGCCACGGGGAGGATGATTGGCTCAGGTAAACAATACGCAGGCTTATACTACATGTCCCAGCTTCCAAACCAAGCCCACGCATCTCAAATTTCGACCGACCCTGATTTATGGCACAAGCGCCTCGGAAAATCTCGTTTCTATTCATAATAATTGTAGTGTTTGTCCCAAAGCTAAACAAACAAGACTACCCTTTCCTTTGAGCACAATAAAATCTCATTCTCCATTTAATTTATTGCATTGTGACAGTTGGGGTCCTCATAAAACCCCAACTCATTTTGGAAAATGTTTTTTTCTCACTATAGTCGATGATTATACTAGATGTACTTGGCTATACACGTTTTAAACACAGCACGAGCCCTCCTATTTCAGTCCAATTTACCATTAGAATTTTGGGGAAAATGCGTTTTAACTGCCACATATATCATTAATCGCTTGCCATCACCTTTACTAAAAAACAAATCACCTTTTGAGCTACTATATAATCAACCACCTTCACTTTCTCACCTAAAAACTTTTGGTTGTCTTTGTTACGCAACTGTTGTTTCACCTAAGCAAAAATTTGATCCACCCGCCCAAAAATGCATCTTCATTGGTTATCCTCATAATAAAAAAGCATACAAATTATTTGATATAGATGTAGGCATTTTTTTTACAAGTCGAGATGTCACCTTCTATGAAAGTGTTTTCCCATTCTGTCAACACTCTCAGATGCAATCCTCACATCCACTACAAGATATTTTGCCCGCCATTGACATTGACTTACCCACTCCTGTCCAACATTCACTTGATCCACTATCTTCTCTTACTCGTCACAATGCACCTGAACCTGAACCCCCAACTTTAGGAGATCAACCTTCTTCTTCCACACCAGGAAGTCCTGCACCCATTACCGAACTTTCTCCAACCAACCTTCCTGTTCGACGATCAAGTCGCACATCAACCCCACCTTCCTAGCTTCAAGACTACACAATGGGATCCCAAGCCAATCATTCAACCACTGCCCAAGACCGGCCGAATGGAACCAGGTATCCCATACATCATTTTCTTTCTAATTCACGATTTTCTTCTACACATAGTGCATATCTTGCTAACATCACAACCACCAAAGAACCTCACACTTATGCTCAAGCTATCCTTGATCCAAATTGGCAAAAAGCAATGGACGAAGAGCTTTCCACCTTGCAGCTAAATCAAACGTGGACCTTGACACCGTTACTTGCTGGGCAAAAACTCATCGGATGCAAATGGGTCTATAAAATAAAATACAACTCAGATGGCAGTGTCGACAGATATAAGGCGCGCCTTGTCGCAAAGGGGTACACTCAGATTGAAGGTGTTGACTATTCTAAAACTTTTTCACCAATAGCAAAATTAACAACTTCGAGGTGTCTCCTCACTATTGCAGCAGCCAGAAATTGGTTTACTCACCAGCTAGATGTGCAAAATGCCTTCTTACATGGCACATTGCATGAAATTATTTACATGAACTTACCACCCGGGCATCATTGACAGGGGGAGAACATTGTATGTCGACTCAACAAATCCCTTTATGGTCTCAAACATGCATCCCGAACATGGTTTTCAACATTTTCTCATGTGATTAAATCTACAGGATTTCAACAGTCCAAGACAGACTACTCTCTATTCACAAGATAGAATAACTCATCATTTACTGCCCTTTTGATTTATGTGGATGATATTCTTTTGACAAGAAATGATTTGACAGAAATTTAGCATGTTAAAAACTGTCTATTACAACAATTTCGCATTAAAGATCTTGGAGATTTAAAATATTTTCTAGGGATTGAATTTTCCCGTTCCAAAGCTGGTATTTACATGTCACAGAGAAAATATGCTCTTGATATTTTGCAGGATATGGGACTCACAGGTGCTTGTCCAGACAAATTTCCAATGGAGCAAAACTTAAAACTCACACCAGATGGAGGAGAGTTGTTAAAGGATCCAGTCAAATACAGGCGACTTGTGGGACGACTGATATACCTCACGGTTACTCGGCCTGACATAATATTTTCGGTTCGGACCCTAAGTCAATATATATAGGCTCCACGGAAACCTCATTGGGATGCTGCAATTCGAGTCCTAAAGTACATCAAAGGATCACCGGGACAAGGATTGTTATTGCCATCTGAGAACAATTTGACATTGACAGCTTATTGCGACTCAGATTGGGGAGGTTGTCAGACAACTCGAAGATCAGTATCTGGATATTGTATTTTTCTTGGTTCCTCTATTATCTCATGGAAATCAAAAAAACAGACAAACGTATCAAGATCATATGCAGAAGCAGAGTACCGCGCAATGGTCAATACTTGTTTGGAGATAGTTTGGTTGCGATATCTATTGCAGGATTTAAAGGTGCCATGTAACTTGCCTGCTTAACTTTTCTGTGACAATCAAGCGGCATTACATAGAGCAGCAAACCCAGTATTTCATGAACGCACAAAACACATTGAGATAGACTGTCACATTGTGCGAGAAAAATTACAAACTGGGATAATCAGTCCTTCATATGTACCGACATAGTATCAGCTCGCAGATATTTTTACAAAGGCACTGGGCAAGGAACAGTTTTTGACGCTGCGACACAAGTTGGGGGTTCACGATCTTCACCTACCAACTTGAGGGGGAGTATTAAGAAAATAATGATTATCAAATTATACACAATTATTGTATGATATTGTGCGATATTATACGTAATTATATGCAATTAATTTAATAATGATAGAATCCCATGATTAGTGGATCCCTACCTAATTAGCTTGTAATTTGGAGAGAAAAGGTCTCTGTACACTTGTATACATTTACTATACATTGAGTGATGTAAATACATACAAGAGAATAAGAAATATATTTTTTTCTCACCATCTTCTTATATATCATTTTCTTATAGTTACTCATCCTTGGGTTTGTATAAGGTTGGTTACTTGAGTTTGTATAAGGTTGGTTGCTTGATGTATTACATTGTTGGTTAACACTATAGTAAAAGTGTTTTTTGTTATATGAAAGAGACTTTCGACCTGTTTTGGAAGAGATGAAAAATTTTATTTTTATAAGGGTTAGATCACCCTTAAAATAATTCATATTTATTTATATTTAAAAAAAAAGTAGCGAGATTAAGAACGAATGAGTCGAAAGAAGATTTTAAAAACACTTCTGTAGATTGATTGGATGTAGAATTAAACAATCTATTTTTTTCATGAGGGAAACCTTCTTTTGCATTCATTTTATTAGTATTTAGCTTCTTTATAGTACAGAAACAAATATTTATTTCATGACCATGTCACCCCACATCTAGATCTTCTAACCTAGGGTTCTATTTTAAAATAAAACTAGCTTCCCTTACCTGGACTTGAGCAGATATTCACTAAAAACTCCATTCCCACCAAAAGCTTAAGGATAGTCTAACCTGCACCACAGAGTCTTGATCATAAATCTAACTATACCACTAGGATCATGAGTTAACGAAGACTACTTTTGAAGATACAAACATCACATGCATAATTAATACCCTAAATTTACCGTGAATAAACATTTTAAGTATATTATTATACTATATATAGAAATTATATTTTAGATAGTTATATATTGTTATTTTTACTTATTGATAAGTTCATTCAAAAAATGTTTAAATTATAAAAATAATGCAAATGATAAATTAAAATAGAGAAAATCTTAAGAGTTTAGTGAAACTTTTTGAGAACATTCTAAAAATGTATTTAAATTTGAACATGATATATATATATATATATATATATAATTTATATGTACAAGATAAAACTTTAGCACTATATGATGAAAGGAATAATGTGCAAAGAATAGAAGAGAAGAACAAACGAAAATATGGATAAAGAAAAGTTAAAAAAAATAAAATTGATTGAATTGTATCTTATGTTACATAAGGTGATAAGCCTTAGCTTATATACAAGATGAAAATAACAAAACTAAAAAACAAACATAGAAATATAAAAAATAGAAGAATAGAAAAATAACATCATATCTAACATCAAAACATAACTTTTGACGAATCACTAATTAGATGCAACAACAGAAGCTCTTAATGATTATCAGTTGAAGAATTCATTTTAAGTTTATGAGAGTCTTCCTAAAGTTGAGAGTAAATGTTGAACACTCTTAACTTAAAACATAGTGTATGGAAGGTGGATGCCGACAAAGCTCTGAATAAAATACCTGCAAGTTGCAAATTGGAGTATATACGAAGGAGTTTAATTAATTCTTGATGAAGCTTTTCCTGAACAACGTGACAATAAATTTCAATGTGTTTGGTGTGTTATCGAAAACTTGGTTGGAAGCGATTTGTATAGCTAATTGATTATCACAATAAAAAATAACAGGTTGAGAATGAAGAACACATGGATCTTTCATATTCATAAGATAGGCAAGTCATTGTAATTCACATGTTATTGATGCAAAAATTCTATATTCTACTTCTGAAAGAGCTTAGAGAAACAATTTATTATTTCTTTGAGCGTCATGATATAGTAGAATAACCAAGGTAGATAATATAAGCAGTGATAGATCGCTGAGAGTCAAGACATCCAATCCAGTTAGAATCATTGAAGGCATTAAACTAAACATCACGGTTTGCAACAAGAAAAAGGTTTCTAGGTGCTTGTTTGAGATATCTTAAGATCCAAAGAGAAACTTGATCGTGTGTTCTGGTAGGAGCAACAACAAACTGGTTTAGATGATGGACAATATGAGTAATATCAGAACGCATATTTGTAAAATGTATTAGTCTTCCAATAAGTCTTTGATATGAAGAGGGGTCAGTAAGAGGTTCTCCAACTGTGGAATAAATGTGAGTGGAGAAGTTCATGGATGTTAAAACAGGTACAAAAGCAATCATGTCAGTATCATTAAGAAGATCCAAGGTATATTTATGTCGACATAAATGAATTCCTTTATTGGTCATTTCAACCTCAAGATTGAGAAAATATGTTAGATTCTTTATTTTGATGACTTCTTCAAGCATTTTAATGATGTTGGTTATCTTTGTGATGTTGTTACCAACAATAGTAATGTCATATATATATATATATATATATATATATATATATATATACACTAGTAAAGTAGTTGAGCAAGAATCAATGAACTTTAACAATAATGAGTGATTTGCAAATGCTTTTTAACCATGTAAAAATAGAAAATTAGGAAGTTTAGCATACCACTAGCAAAGGTTGTAAAGATATTTGTGTAGGAAACATGTTCTTTTTTGTGTTTCATACCCAGGGGAAATTCAGATAGACTTCGTGATGTTGATCACCATGAAGGAAGATTTTGTTAACATCAAGTTGTTTTAAATACCAAAATATTGTATTGTAGCTAAGGATAAAAGAAACCTGACAGTGGATAGCTTTTCAGCTGGAGAAAAAAAGCATCAATGAAATATATTCCTTCTAATTGAATATATCATTTTTCCACAACGAGATGAGCCTTGCATCTATCAATAAATCCATCTGCCTTATACTTCACCTTGTATACCCACTTGTAACCAATAACAATTTTATATGCTAGTAAAGAGAATTGTTTAAGTGTTATTTTGTTTAGGAGTTGTGATTTTTTCAATCATTGCCTTTATCCAAATATCATGTTCCGAGACATCTTCTTAGGTGGTTGGTTCTTTGTTGGTATCTATAAATAGGATCACCTATTGAAAAAGAGAGTCCGGGAAGGGATATAAAAGACTCAATTGGATACCTTATTTTGTTGATAGGTATGGAGGATGCAAGAGACACTTGATAATCTTGTAAGGTGGAAATATTATTTTGGTGAATCATCGAGAAGTGGAGTGGCTCACATTGAGAGACTCATCTTATGTTTTAGTATTAATAATTTCATTAACATTTTCTTCTTCGGGAAAATTATCAATAAAATCATCATGATGATCAAATGGTAAAGAGAAAGAAGGTTAATGAGATGTAGCATTATCATGCAAAATATGAGATTGAGGAGAGTGATAATGTTGTTTCGTGAAACATAAATGTTGTCAATTTCCAGATTATATACAATATATCCTTTGATATTAAGTCTAAAACCAAGACAGGAGTTGCACAAGTGTCAAGTTTCTTTTTACTAGCAGCTACAGTGCCAAGATAACGTAAACATTCAAACACACAAATGTTACAAGTTTTATCAATACTATTTTTCAAAAGATAAGGAACTTTTAAGAAGCAATGTAGGTGTGCGATTTATTAAATGACCAACATATTTAATAGTATAACACTAAAATTGTGTGAAAACATGTGATTGAAACATCAAAACACAATTGAATTATTCTTTCTACAATTGTATTTTGCTTGGGTGTTTTCAAAGCAACTTGTTTGATGAATAATTCCTTGAGAATTAAAATAGTCTTTCATGGAAAATTTAGGCCTATTATCAAATCTTATAATTTTGACATGTTTCTCAAATTGATTTTTAACAAGAATAATAAAATTTCTAGAATGCATACAGTGTTGAGACTTGTGATTCATAAGATAAATCTATGTAAAATGAGAATAATAATAATATATAATAATAAGAAAATATCCACGACATTGAGACAAGTGAAGGTGTGATTGAATAGAGCAAGAATTCTAATTTGGTATCTGCAAAAATATCAAAACGAAGCAATATCTAAAAGATTAAAGATGGAGATAAAAGTACACACAAAATTTATACTGGTTTACCCACGCCCCAATCCCTTAAGCAACCTGCATAGGAGTCTTTATCAACTCAAGTATTCTCCACCTCTTCAAGTAATAAATATTAAACATCTCTCGAGACAGCTAATATTGAATACCTCTACCGACAACAAGTCTTAATGACTAAGACCTCTCAACAAGTAAAAAAAACACTATCGATGATGATTTGATATCATCTTAGATTTGTTTCTTTAATATATAACAATTTAGCATTTATTATGAAAGAAAAAGAAGAAAAGATAAGAACAAGCAAGGACATGAAAAAAAAAAGGCTAAAATATTTATTTAATTGAATTGTATCTTATGTTACGTAAGATGATGAACTTGGCTTATATACAAAATAGAAAGAACAAAAATAGAAAAAAAATATATCACATGAAACATAAGATAAAATTTCATGCAACAACAATACATCAGAAAAAAAATTATTAAATAAAAACTAATTTAAAAAAAAAATTACTATTTGACTAAATTAGAAATATTTTATAAACTAAAAAGTTATTGATATTTAAAATAATTTCTATTATATATATATATATATATATATATATATAAACTAAAAATAGAAGCTAATATATTACATGCATATTATAAGCGTGTTTGGGTTTAAAAAATAAAATATACATACAAATTTAATTTTTTGATACTTCCCTGATAAATAAATTCCATTAACGTCAAGAAAAGTAAAATATTTTATTAGTGAGTATTAAATAAAAATAAAAAGTATTTTATAAGTGCAATGTTTTAATTGAAAAAAAAAAAAAAAAGTAGTGCAGTACTCTTCTTCCATGGAGAGCCCATTGACATAATTTTTTTATATTAAAAAGATTGTCTTGGTGCCAAGTTCTGACGAGATACTTTTCCTTTCACATTTACACGTTTATCGGGATTATTTTGGTTAGAAGTGGGTGTTGAGTGAGAAATACTACGTTGCTACTTGTCTATCCTCACAATTCAATCAATCAATGACGTACCCTCTGACAATTTCTGGAACCCGTTAATTGTGTATGACTCGTCAATGCAATCTCTCTTCCATACCAGTACCACCACCAACATTCACCTCAATTCAATCAATGTTAGTGCCTTATTTCTCTCCTAGCTACCATGGCTAATATTTATGCTTGCTTTTCAACTGACCCTACCCAACAAACACACACACACACATACCATACCATACCCTTACCACTGTTTCTGCTTCAGGTATATATATTACCACTAACTTACTAACAATTATTAACTACCACAATCCTAACCCTACCTTGCACTAATTTTACCTGAGTTCTCAGACTCTTCACATGCACACTTGTCCCACAAACTTCAAAGGTGGTTGGCATTTAGTTTTACTTTAGACTTCCAATATATCTACTACTATAGGATCCTCTGAAACCATAAACCTAACTAACTCCTCATCTTCTACTTCTTCCTTTTCTCATTTTATCCTTTTACTTTCCTCTTAAATGGCCTACGATATTCTCTTAGGACGACTGATAAGCAAGAAGGTCAAGGATTTTATCCATCATGAACCTTTCTGTTTTTTCTTTTTCTAATGAACACAACATTTTGGCTTTATTTATATGCACGAGACACCAATGCTTTATAATATAATCATCCCATACTAAGAATCTTGTTATATTATGACGAGAATAACAAATTTTAAGCATGCAATTAAGACTGAAATTGAATGAAATAAATGATGAGGTAGCAGTAGCATTAAATTAGTATGCATATATAGGAATGTGATTGTATAGTGAAAAATGATTATTATTATTGTAAGATATGAGAACAGAAGAGAAAAACTGATTGAGTTGAAGTGCTCCCTCCCACATAGGAGTAGGAGTAGGATGAGCTGGTTGATTTGAAATGAGGGGAAAAGGTTTTGTAATTAGGGAGAGGGTGGAGGAGCAAAGGGAAAGAGTACCAGTTAAAGAGGTGGAGTCATGTGAGGGCATTTATAGTGGGGTTTTGGTGTCTTTGTTTTCTAGTGCACATGGGAGAAGTCCGTTCTGTGGGCAGTTGTGGAAAGCAAGAAGCATGTGAGTCCATGTGCCATTCTAAATAAGTAGACCACTCCCAACATTTTGCACACAAATCTTTCTGCTCTGTCACCCCCTCGCTATAATCACTCTCACTTTCTTCCTCTTCTTTCTGTGCTTCTGCTTCTGCTTCAATCTCCTTAATATCATTCCAACTATTTTGTTCGCACCCCATCTCAAGCAAACTTTGTTTAACTTCAGTTACTGAACCAATAAACCTTCATCAACTTCCTTCAATCGTTAATTTTACCTTCATTCAGCTCTACCATATATATATAGCTGACAACAACTCTTTTGCTTACTTTCTCACCGTGTCCTATTATTATTATTATTGCTTTGCCTTTGCTCTTTTGTCCTACTACTTCTTCCACTATCACCAACCATCTCTCTACATCCTCTTCTCTCTAATCCCTTTTGCCAGTTGCTTTTTTAAGTCAACAAAAGGGTCTTTCAATTCTGATTTCATCACCCCCACTTCTCTTGGAGCCAGCATTGTTGTCCTAGATAAATGGAAGGGCAAGTAGCTAAACGAAGACGTGTATACTCTGTGGAACCAAACCAAATAGTGAGATCTATATTTACTAGGAATTATTTGAACCATTTAGTCCCAGCGTTGGTGAAGATAAAGGAAAAGAGCTCTATAGAAGATAGCAGCCATTGTGATATTAACAATGCTGTCAAGTATGAGGTGGACATGGCAATGGTGTTGTCAGCACAAGGTTTTGCATGGAGTAACGGCCTTAAAGTCAAGCTTCAAAACGATCATTTTCGTGTCAATGCAGCTAAAAGCAGTACGTTTCTTGAAAATGAGGCTGGTGAAGGTTCATCAAGGGCTTGTGACAAAAATGAGGTTGTCCCAATGGAATTCTCTTCAAACCCTAGCTCGAAGTCTAAGGTTGAGGCTTTAGGGAGGAAGTCTAAGTGCAAGGAATTGTCAGAAATGGAAAGGGATTTGGCCAGAGAAGATGATAATGAAGATGAGGACATCAACAAGCAGTTGAAGAGGCTGAGAAGGTTAATACCTGGAGGAGAAGAGATGTGTGATGAACAAATGGGTAAAGAGCTAGAGAGTTACATAAGCTGTTTGCAAATGCAGGTGAACGCTCTTCAGTTTCTGCTGCCACAGACGCGTTAATTTAATGTGTATCTCTCGCATTTCCACAAATTCAGCCATAAACTATGTTCAATTCAACATATAATTAATTGTTCTATATTTACTTTTTGGCTGTTGTTGTAATTTGAATATGATTATTGCACATATTTTTCAAAGAGCAATTAAACACTTCATTTTTTTAACACCTGATTATCATTTATAAATTTTTTCTATTTTATCTCACTCATTATGTGGGAACTAGTATTTTTGGGTGTGGAAATATTATTTTTCTTTTTCAAAACTGTTGAGGACAGAAAAGAATGGGTACAAAAAGGTTCAAAGAAGTGGTGCAATTAACAAAAGTTGTTTCTGTAATATTCCAAAGCAATGAAGATATTTTGGTTTATAAATATTCTCCCTCTTCATCACATTCACACAGTAGGGAATGTAAGATGGGTGAAAATGCAGTTTGGTTAATATTTGAGTTAAACAAGGGAGGTAGGTAGGTTGTTGATATTTATGATTTGTGTGTTAGGGATAGTTAATTAGAAAAAGGTATTGTGTTGAATATTGATTATGGTGCTTTGGCCTTGTTTACGCATTCTACGAAGTGTCCTTTTAGGAGCAGCAAAGTCATGCATCATTAAGAGCTTTGGCAGCAGATAAAAAATGATGATACAACTGGCTTACTTTTTCATGAGCTGCTCAAGTGATCAACATTTTCTCAAGACCCTTATAAAGGAACAAACACGTATCATTAATACTCAAGTACTCGACAATTTTTTCCATTACCAGACTGAGGGGTACTACACTTTGGATTTTGTGTTTTACAAGCTACACATTTTTTAAGTTTTAACTCAAAGGATAGGAGAATCATATGCACATTCACCCCCCTCAATTTTTACCACAAAGGTTTTGGATTCCAACCTAGTTATATAGAGGGACGGATGTGGCTGGCTTCGACGGCTCACAGGAGCCAACACAACATTTTTTAACATTTATTCGATTTAGGATAAGTGGTATCAATGAAAAGATTAATTAGATTTGGGTTCGTTGTGGATAACACTTGTAGGAAAATTGTGAAAATACATGAATAAGAAGATTTTTAATGGTAGTAGGATAAATCATATTGAAATTTTCTCTTTAATGGAGGTGAAGACTTGGTCTTAGGTAAAGTTTAAAGCATGTGGGGTATGTTTTCCCTTTTCTAACTGGTGCCTTAAACTTCTTGTCTATATGAAGTCTGTAAAAAATTATTAAAAAGTCTAGTTGATTGTAGGGAACTTTTATAATTTGATGGTTTGATATATAGTAGTTTTTATTAATAAAAAAAAGTTATATAAAAGAAACCATATCTTCAAGAAAAAAAAGAAAATAAAAGGTTTTGATTAACTCTCGCATTTAAATCATAAATGTAATTTTTGTTTTTCGTTTTTTCTTCCTTTTCATTATCATTACTATTATTATTGTGAGTACTCTTAATTGCATTTCTGTATTTTCTCCGGAGAAAATATATGAGAGGGAGGTCTGAAAGGAGAAAAATAAATAATAAAGAAAAAAAATATTTTTTTTAATTAAAGAGATAAATAGTTGAAAAAATAAAGTTTAGAAATAAAATTTAAATTAATTGATTTCTTTGATTGCATTTATAAAATATAAAAATTAAATAATATTTATGAAAAAAAATCAGCATTTATATCATTTTTATTTTCTCTTTAAAATTAAACTCTCAATCCTACGCTAGAGTTAATTGATGGATAATGATGTTGACTTCCGTAATTAAAAAAGAAAGGCTTTTCATCTAAGGTTCCATTTTTTGGACGTTTAAGATTATGTAAGTTTATTATTTGATAAAATAAAATATACAATACTTGAGTATTTCTATTTCAAGTGAACTCTGCATTTTTTTATGCCTTCCTACAAAATCTTAAATTATAATTAAATTAATTGGTAAATAAATATTATTTGTTACTCCTTAACATGGTCATTAATTTTAGGAGACATTTGTTTCACCTCATCTTACTTTATATTTGAAAATAAAATAAAAAATTGAATATTTTTGTTAGAAGGTAAAGAAAAATAATTCTTTTACTATAATCTAATGTTGGGAACCTCACATATTTTCGTGTTTTAGACAATTTTTTTATTTCAATGAAGATTAAATCAACATCTAACATTCCTATTTTATTCTTCCTCAATTTTTTCAATTTTCAATTAGTTAAATTTTAATTTTTTTCATAAAATTACTAAATACTAATAAAGTATATCCATAAAAAATAACTGGGTTCTAAGTACAATATTTGAGGAATGTGATTTCGGAAAATGCAAGATTTTTAATTAGTTGGATGCAGTAGGAAAATATAATGGTTTTGTTTAAATTATTAATATGCTAATTAAATTCTAATAAATTATTTAATAATTGAAAAATAGTTAGTTAAAAATTTAATTATGCTACGAAATTAAAAACATTTAACATTGTAAAAGTGGTTGCTAAATATAAAATAGTAAATCTTTATAAGTTACAAGTTTGGATAAAATTATAACTATATCGAAACAGTGTTTGAAAAACATTAACAAACCAGTGAGATAAATTTATTTATTAAACATGTATCTTCAAGCAAAGCTATATTGGCACTTGAATGCATGTTAAGAAAAACTTAGCCTTATTTATTTCTTTCTTAAAAAAGTTCATGATATATTATTAAAGTAAATTTCTTCATAAAAGAAAATAACAGAAAAAGATTATGATAGATGAAAATAAAGGAAGTTAAATATAAATAGGTACATATTTGGTGAAAATAAAAGTGTTTGCTTTTAAAATAATGGGAAAAGGATAAATAGATGGATAGATAAAAGAAATAAGAATAGAATGAAGGCAATTAATAGATCACAGGTCCTTTCATTGTTTTTATTTTTATTTTTCTCAACAAAGAATAAAATGAATAAAAATAAGATATTTGAAGGATGTATCAACCCATTATATAAAAATATGTTTTTCTAAGAACCTACAACCTTATATTCATAAAAAAAATTCCAAATTGGATTCATAATCATCTGCTATTAACTTCCCAAACCCCACAATTCAAACACAGAAAAAAAAAGTATTTACCTCAAAACCATGTCAATAAAATTGTGTGTTGCTAAAACAAAATATTAATCAAACAATCCTTCCTCATCACATTCTTGTAATCCAAAAAGCTATTCAACTTACTAAATTCTTACCATTGCTTCAAATGCATCATAGTGAGTTGACCCTTATAACTTAAAGTAATTTCTTTGAGGATAAGATGTCCCAATTGAATAAACCAAAATTGTTCTCCGCCCAATGCTCTGAAGAACCATACTTCTAATTTTGAGTCATCTTACTGTAGCTGCTGGCATTATGCTTGCTGTTGGCATTAAGCATAGACATTGTATCTGTAAAAAAAAAAAAAAAAAGACTTCCAGTCTCCTAGCAAAATAAGGTTATACCAGAAGAGACATATATATGTGACTAAACAAACCAAAGATCAGATCCATTCCATGTTATTGTTTTACAGATTTCAGACATGTAACATGATTTAAGCATGAATCAGAGTATGAAAAAGAAGCAATACCCATACCCATTTTATCTGTGATCCATGACTAAGTTTTGACTTGGGCCAAAGCAAAAATTTGCATGGGATCCACTAGTACATTTCTAAACACTATGTTAATTTTTTTTTCTTTCCAGATTTCACCTATTATTGCTATCCACATACAATTCCAAGCATTATTTTCAGCCTTATTTAAGGACGGACTAACAAAGTGTTTACAATTTTTCATTTGGTTCAAAGTGTGCCACTGAGCTCTCTAATCCATAGGTAGCATGCATTCCAAATTGCTTTTGCAAATTTACATGTTAGAAATAAATGACTTGCAAATTCTTCTGTTTCACCACACATAACACACAAATTACAACTTGCTATTACCCGTCTACTCAAATTGTCGTTTGTGGCCACTTTATTTTTAATAACTCTCCAAACTAAAAATTGTGCAGAAAGTAAAACATTGATTTTCCAAAAAGTTCCATACCCATCCCTTTTGTTTCCAAAATTGTATATGCACGAAATATTGTAAGTTGACTTTATTGTGAATATCTTTGAAGCTTCACTTTTCCACATCCATTTGTCCTCCCCTTCCATTTTCACAATTTTAATTTTACTTTTCACCTGTTTATGTTGCCTCTTTCATTAAACAAGAGAAACTTTGCATACATATATGTATGAGTGTTGGTAATAAGAAAATTTTTGATCATAATGAAACTAAACAATGCTAAAGACATTGGCAGGAGAAATTTTTCTAAGGGCTTTTTATGAGGGGGTCATCTAAAAGAAATATTTTACACACAGGTTAATATGGGGGAAAAGAAAGTGTCGCACAGTTATATATATATATATATTTTTCATATGATATTTGTAATTTAATTAAATAACACATCGTAATATATGATAATTAATAGGCTTAATAGCTTATAAGTGTCATATTTCAGTAATGTTTTATTTTAAAAGACAAACACTTATGAATATTTATTGATAAAATTATAATTTAACTCCTAATTTATGAATTTAAACATTTTTAAATATTTTGTGATTATAATATAAATAAGAACGATTCATTCCCAAATTTTTGTTAATTTCAAGATTCTAGGAGAAAATAGAGATGAAAGGACTAAGGAGAATAGATAAGATGAAAAGGAAAAGTTGGAACATTAAAAACTCGCTCAAAACACATCCAAACACGCCCAAGTCAGATCACCCCATAGGAACTCGCCCACTTCAAAGAACTTGGGTTTTTTCTCATCAAACTCACCCAAGCAAGTAATAACTCGCCTAAGCGAGGAGTCACTTAACCCAAACCAACTAAGTTAAATATGATAGAAAAACCTTAGAGGAGGCAACCATCAAAGAGAAACATCTTATATCTTCTTTACTTGCTTTCTATGCATATAATGGTCAATATGAGTGTTAATTCTACCCTTTAGGATTGGGAGTAATCTGTTCAAACTCATATGTATTGAGGTGATAGTTAAACATAATATTTTGTTCTTATGTCTTTTTATTCTTAATGCATGAATTATCATGATTTTGATCCTTATATTTGATTGGAAAGTACTTCTAAACATGTTACCTAAATAATAATGCTTAACATATTTGAATGCTATGAATAGATTTTAAATGTTAGAAAACTATCTTAATAATTTTATATGCGAGAAATCAATATAAATGGATTTTATATGAACATCAATATCAATCAAAGATAGAATATTGTATGTTTTTCAAACTACAATAGAGTGAGAAGAATGAAACCGCAACCCAATTTTCTCAATTGAATCACACAAATCTTTATTTTACTCTATTTACATTTTGCAATTCATCATACACAACAAACTTTCAACAAACATTTACTATTCTTTTTTATTTAGTGAATATTATAGTTTAAAATTCAACTATTCTTTTTAGATTTGATATTCGTCACAAATTTATTATTTCTGACACAATACACTTATTATAAACTACTTACTAAATGATGAAAGAAAAGATATTGCTCATTCATTATTCACTATATTTAGAATAAAATATAGTCATAAAAATATTAGCCAATAAAATAAGCATAGATGTATTATAAAATCGTAACAAAAATTTACTTTATTTTGGTTAGGAAGTCTAATAGAAAGAATTAATATTTCACTACATCATAATTCAGATTTCTAATCACTGTTGCTTGCAATTTATTTAACCTCTAACAATTAAAAGTTAAGACTATTATATTCTATTTTATATGCAACATTCTAACTGTGCATAAAAGTTGTATATTTGGGAAAAATAATATAAATGTTAGTTCGTATATTAATATACTCAAAACTTCAACTTAAGGATGATTTAGTGTCTTTAGAGTGTAATAGATCGTAGAGTCTTATCACTTTTATACTTGACCTTTTGATGCATGTCCTTTATTTACGTGAGATATATTATTTACTTTCCTAATAGTATTATCAGTGTTTTTTAAACACCCTTATAAGCGAACTCAAGTTTGACATGGGAAAAGAGGTTGCTAGTAACTAAATTTTAACTTTCTTTATCTTATTCTATGAGATATATTATGATGAAGTATGATATTGAGAGAAATATAATTATTTATTTATTTACTTTAATTTTGTTTGAATGAAATTTTATTATGTTTTTAATTATTAAGATCTTGAAAGGTTATTTTGGTTTCTATGAGTATTTTATTTCTAAATTTTTTATTTTTATGAGTTTATTTAAAGAAATAATATATGTGATATTTATTGAATAATTATTTTTTTATAAGAATATTAAGAAGTAAACTTTAAATTTAATTCAACCTTACAAAGAGTCATATAGAGTTTATATAACAAAAGTTTGTTGAACTTATCAGACTACTTACTATCGATCATTAATAAATATATATGCCCCACACAGGATCTCGACGTAAGAAAATGTGTTGAAGATCCCATATTAACTATAGATAATAATATATTTTATAGTATATAAGTGATGTAAATCCCACCTTACAAGTTGATATTATAAATTTGAGTTATGCTTAAAGTGCACTTCTTAAGATGATATGCGCATGTTGACAGGTCTTGGTGTGAGGAATGTGGATTAGATATCTTACATCAAGTAAAGATAAATATATTTTATAGTATATAAGTGAGAGCAAACTTTATCTTATAAGTCAGTTTTACAATACTGAGTTATGCTTAAAGTTCATTTCCTAAAAAAAATATCTTATTTAGTTGAGAATCAATGATTTTTTTTTTTAAATAATGAAAATAAACAAAGAAAAGGAAAAGGAAAAAAAAAAACTCTAAACTCAAAAAGAAAAAGAAAGAAATGTTGAGTTACAAGGAAGGAACGAGACTAAAGTTACATATTTAGTATTATTCTTGTAACCTCACATTCATATAAGAGATCAAAGGAACTAATAGTGAAAAAGAGATTAAAAAATGTCAAAGACCATAAGAGTTAAAAAGAAATCATACTTCTAGAAACTGTTTTTAATTTCAACTTTTTAGTTTTCAAGGATCAAAATTATTATTAGATGGATTAAGTTGAATTTTGTCAAATGAATTAATATTATCAAACTTTTTAATAGATTAAAATGAATTAATAAATATTTTATCTCATCTATTAATGTAAACTAAAAACTTATTCAATTTATTTACTTTTAGAATGACTGGTCAATTTTTGCGAAGAGAAGTTATTTATCAATATAGATAAATATTTCACATAATAAAATAATAATATTATTAAAAATAATATATATATATATATATATATATATATATATATATGTATGTATGTGTATGTATATGTATAACGTCCATCCATAATTTTCTATAAAAAGATTAATTGATTTACTAGCAGCACTTAATTTTTGAATAATAATATTAATATGTAATAATAATAATAGTTAAACCGCGTGGCAACTGGAGAACCACTAAAAGGGTGGGTATTATTTTGATGTATATGGTTCAAAACAGAGAGAAAGTAAAATATGAGAGGATTAAAAAGGTTGGTCGGAGCAGAAGACGAAAACAGAACAATATTCACATAATAACATTCACATCAGTCTTGTGTGATTCCAGAAATGTCCATCACCATACCCTCCTCACACCACACCTTTCTCACCAACGCCCTCACTCCATTAACCCACAACCCAAACTTCAGGGCAAGGACTGTTTCAATCCCTTCACTCAAAACCACTGCCCAACATCACCCACAACATGACCAACAACACCAATCTCCAAGGTAATCACCCATCTTTAACAGCTCCCTATTTCATCTTCGAATTTCACTCTATCAATTTCATAACTTGCAATTTCATCACTTTTAATGTGTGTATTGTGTTAACAGGAAGAAGAATGAGAACAAGTTAGCAAAGTTAGCACTGGTTGCAGTGGCTGCTGGGGTATTAACTCTTGGGTCGGTTCAGGATGCATCTGCTGCCAAGACTGGTGGTAGAATTGGCGGCCAGGCCTTCAAATCATCAGCTCCACGCTCCTCACCAAGAATCAACAATTCCAGGTATGGACTAAATCATCACTGCTTATTTCCATTGCTGTCTTATAAATCCACTTTATTTGCTTGTGTTAGCTCATTTTTTCAACTTCTTTTTTGGCTCATCATATTCCTATACTTGTAACAAGGATGAAATTGTTAGTAATTATCAAGCACACATGTTGGTGAAATGCTAGACTAAAGATTAAGATAAAAAATTGAATTAGGATTCCACTTCTTAATACATGTTTTGGTTTGCTTGAGCAGTAATGTTTAGATCTGTTGCCTTGTGAAAAATGTCATCAACACAAAGGTGTTAAAGGTTAAAAAGCATTTTTTTAGTGAACTACAAAATGGGACATCATTTTGCCTTGCATAGTATATGTACAAATATTAGAGGTAGCAAATTAATATCACGCTTGGATAAAATTCTTAGGAAGTTTATAAAAAAATAAAAACGGTAAAATGAATTATGCTTTCCTTATAAGTTAGAATAAACTTCTGCACTATACTTTTACAGAACTTCTCCTATTTAATTTCTTCAAAGTTGACGTGATAAGTTGATTTTAATTCTTGGGAGAATCCCAATTCTTATATACATTTTATCATCTTACCTTTTTTTTTTTACAAGTGTTTACGGAAATTTCATCTGAACAAGACTTAATCTGATTTGGTAATGCTTATGTCTTCATTGGACAACATTTCTGTAGTAATTTTTTTTTCTCTCTTTATGTTTAACCCCGGAAATTCTATCAGAAATTTATTTGAAGGCTTCCACCTAAAAATACCAAAAATTTCAGTGCTGTACTGAAAGTATGCAGAATCCATTTTATTTAAGTTGCTATATGATATTCATACCTGGAGTATCATTAGAGATCAAATTGAAAGAAAAGAAATGTCTTTATTATTGGGTGGATCCTTGTTAGGAAATTTCATATTATGTAACTATGTAAACATGTAAGATTTCACCTGACTTAACTTGGCAATGTTGTTTCTGAAATTTATGCCAATTGACAGGACCAATATCTATATCAATCCTGGAGTGGCACCTCCACTTGTTGGTGGTTATGGCTATGGTTATGGTGTGCCATTCTATGGTGGCTGGGGATGGTCTCCATTTTCATTCTTTGCACCAGGTCCCAGTGTAGCTGTAGGCGTTGGAGGTGGATTTGACACTCTTCTTCTGTTTATGTTTCTTGGTGCTGGTGCTGCAGTTGTGAGGAGATTCTTTGGGTCAAGAAATGAAGATGATGATGATGACTACTAGCGGTATAAAAAGGATTTTAAAGGGAGTGTGAAATTAAGTCGATGTATAGAAGAATGGCAGAGTGACCAATTCATTAGTTTGATGTATTTTGAGATACTGTACTTCAAAGCAAAGCAGTATTGTGCTTTCTAATGCTTTGGTTTACATGCTTGTTACACAGTATGTCATGAAGCAATAGAGATATATTATATATCCATCTTTGAAAGTTTTCATTTTCACTAATTTCAAAAGAATCAAGAAAATATGCACGGTTTTACAAATTCACTATTTTTTTAATTATTTAAAAAATCCATTTATGGATTTACCATTCTACTGGCAATGGTTTTCTTAGACACCTGATGGTAAAAAAATAATTAATAATATATAAACAATTAATAATATACAAGTAGATGTAAATTTTTATTTATCTTAATATCAAAATATATTTTAATAAAAAAATTTAAAATTTTTATAAGATTAATTTTGTCTTAAAATTCAATTCAATTATGATAATAATAAATATAGAAGACATCTTCCTAACCCATGAATTTATGTAAAAGAATTACTAGGTTACTTTAGGCTTAGACCACCACAGGCGCTATGATGTCATTACTCAGAACCACTTTCTCTTTTATAAATCTAACATAGTAAGGAAAAATAGTGGTCAAGATGCTACTAATACTTTCATTTTTATTTCATATTTCATTTATTTTTAGTTATTCATAACAATAAAATTTGTATCTCCAGAGGTTAACCCAATCTTTTCTCATACATGATCAAATCTAAATCTAATTAATATTAGATTTAAATAAACAATTACGTAAAAAAAATTTAAGTCAAGTAAAATCTAGTTAAAGCTGGTGATATTAACTAGAATCCGACTAGTTACTTTTAATATTAGTAATTTCAAGTTTCAATTTTGGACATGGGGTGTTTATTGCATCTGATCAAAGTTCTCATGCATCCCATTAAATAAATCCCATTAAATAAGTAAAATGACTAAAATGTCTATATAATTCTTTTTCATTCTAGCATTTTTTTTTTTGAAATACGTTTTGGAAAAGTTATTCCCAAAAACACATTGTGAAACGTATTATATATGATCTGAATTTTTTTTGAAAATAATCTCTGAAAAATATTTTCCGAAAATGTTTTCCACAATACACTTCATGAATTTCGGAAACGAGCGTTCCAGAAGATTTTAGAAAAGATAATCCAAAAATCATTTAAAAAAAAAAGGATAAAATAGTATTTTTAGAAATTAATGACTTACAGGAAGCGTTTTAATCAGGAAACGTTTTAATAAGGTGCAGGAAGAAACACCCTTATCTTTGATGGTATTAGGCCCATGACATAACACCTTCTTTGGGCCCGTATCCTGGAATGACTTTACTCTCACTTTTATAAGGGTAACTACTAAAGTGGAATATCCAATTAAGAAAATTTATAAAGTTTAAAAGCTATATGTGATACTTTTTAAAATAAATTCATATTAACATATAATGTAATTTTCTAAAATATAAATAAACGTTGACTACTATAATAGTGTCAAATTTATTTAAAAATTTGGTATACACATGTGACATGTAAGAAAATACTCAACTATGGCAATATTAAAATTGAATTATATCTTAAGAAGTACCTTGCACCTTAAACACAAATATTTTTCTTATGAAAAATAGAAAAAAAAAAAAAAATAACCCTATTTTTACTTAATTATAACAGTAATACTGAATTGTTGGATTTTTAAAATATGATGTGAATAAAAAATTATTGAGCAAAGTGACTGAAGCCAGAATTTGTCTAAAAAATTGAGATAACTTTATAGTAAGAATTAATGTAACCCTATGTTCACTTTATAGTAAGAATATTTGATTTGAAATAAGCATTTGTTTAATTAACAACCATTAGAGTTGAGAATAACTGAGCACTTGGATTTCAGCACAATAACACTGATTTTCATAACAATACTATAAACAAACACTACATTCCCTCCACTTTTCTCTACTTTCTCACACTATCTTCTCAGAACAAAATATATATTTTAATTAAAATATCTTTTAGATAGTTAAAATATCTAGATAGAGATTTTGGAAAAATAATTAAGAAATTATATCATAAAATAGTTTCTGAAAACTTTATCTATACGAATAACATGAAAGAAGACTTTTATAATATCTTTTCACTCGTCATAAAATGAAATTTCAAGTTTAAATATCGAATCCACAAAATTAACATAATACTTTACATAACATTTATATATATTTATATATATAATACATAAAATATTAGAATGAAGTTTAGTTTTGTTTATTTATTAATATTTTCATGTGTAGACAATTAAAAAAGGTGACAGACAAAACAAAACAAATTTAACAAAAAAATTCAATTAAAATACTCAAATTTATCAGGATTTTAAATGAGTTTAAAATAAATAAATAAAAGTAAAATAGGTCGTATATTTATTTTTCATTTATCCATAAATAACAAAAGCACAGTAAATAATGATTTTTTTATATATTTTTTTTTAACTTTTAAATGTGATTTTAAGATTATTTTTTCTTCATATGATAAGAATGAAAAAAATTCAATAAAAATAATAATAATTAAGTAAACATATCTTAAATTCCTGAATAGATAAATAAGCAGAAATATTTTTTCTATAAATTTTGTAGGTAATGTTTTTGTGTGGTGATTAATGTTAAAAAATGGAGAATGGGTATTATGATAAATAATAGGTAGGAAGGATGAGAAAATAAATAAAATGAAGAAAGATTAGAATAAGTTGGGAAAGAAGAGAAGATAGTATTATTAATATAAAAGTAATAATGAAGAAAGAGAGTGGGAAGGCAATGGATCCAAAAGAAGAGAAGAGATAAGACTTCAAATTCCAAATGGGAAGATTCCTTTTGATCTTTAAATATCCGTTTCGTTGTTTTTCTCGTATCTTAATGGTGGAAACACACAAAATTAATTATCAGAATCTGATGCATTGAATGTGCCAACTTAATTGGATGCAATTGTTTTTTTGTTGCCTCTTCAGTTTTTTTAGAAAGAACAATTTTGAATATTTGTCTATTATTTGTTAAATATAAAATATCAAATTGCTTTATGTTTCTATTATATTGTTTTTATTTAACACTTTTATAAAGTGTCGAAAACTTTTAAAAGATATAATATTATCTATGTTAGTTTTTATTTTATTTTGAGGACTCTATCGATAACATCTTATTAGTTTAAGCATTACTAGAAAAACATTAAATGAAATTTAAATTTAAATATAAAAAATAATTAATTATTATATTAACTAAATTATATATTATTTTAGAGACTAAAAAATTATTAGTAATTAAGTGATTTTTATTATTAATACAAATTTATAAAATAATTTTTAGATTAGCTACCAAGATTTTAGCTACTAATATTTTAGATTCTAAATAAAGATAAATTAATTTAGAATATAGGGTAGTTAGTAGCTAAAATATTAGTTGTTAGTTGTTAGATACCAATTTAAAAACTAATTTATAAATTTTTATTAATAATAGAAATTAGTTTAGATACTAATAATTTTTAGTTTATAAAATGGTCTCTAATTTAGTCAATATAATAACTAATTATTTTGATCTCTAAAATTAGTTTTTATTTAAAAAATTTTCTTTACGGACATCTAAAACTTTCATACTTCATCTGTTACATTGTACTAAAATAATCAAATGTCTACAAATAACTCATTCAATATTATTCATACCAGAAATTTATTGATATACATACATAAACATTGGACTTTACTCTCGAAAAACACATGCATTGAATCTGACTCAAATATTTGCACATGTCATATTACATTTACTTCATCATTCTCTCCACATAGCTACATAAACACAAGAACTACATTTTTATTCCTTGACTTTTGATCTGCGAGAATATTGCTCACCTAACAACTATTATTCGTCACGAGTTTAAAGATAATCTCAAATCATTAGTTTGATAAAGGATGAAGTCAAATTTTTAAAGAAAAGATTGGGAAGAAAAGAAAAATTACTGTAAGAGAAAGGATAATTATTTTAAAATAAAACTTGAATAACTTATTTTTCTATTTATATGTACTTTTCATTTTATTAATAAAATTCAAATATCATTTTAATTATATTATTTATATTTTAAAACTATCTTATTGCATTAAGAATATATTATTGCAATGAATAATTTTTTTTATAATAAAACCATAATTTTTAATCACTTAAAGTTTGGCTAATGTTAGCACTTGTTTATTTACGTATTTATAGGTTTTTTCTAAGTTTAAAAAGGAAAAGAAAACTAAGAATTTTTAAAAAAAATAAAAAAGTATAAATTGAAAAATGTAACATCTATACCTAAATTTTTAATGTAGTTTTTTATAACAAATTTTTTATTGTTTTTAAATATCTATTATCTATAATATATTATTTTGACACATACATTTTGTACTTTTTATTTTACCCATTTAATTATTATTATTATTTTTCTATTTCAATTTTATTTGTACTTTCTAAATTAATATAGCACATCACATAAGTAACTACTATTATCAATTTTTGTATTTTATAAAAAATATAGAGTCCATTTTCACTAGTTTTAGCTTTAAAATGTTTTGATATTTTTCATAAGTTTAATTCAAGTGTTTTAATATTTTAAAAAGTTTATGCTTAACTGAGAAAATAATGTAAATAGTAATTTAAGAATAAAATATTTCTAGAAATGCTACTTTATAAATAAGTGAGAATAACCTTTCCCGACACCTTTATATAGGCATGAATAAAACTTTCCTAAGATATTTGAGCGCAATTAAAATTACTAAAATTTTAATTATAATTGACAATAAATATATTATTTGTTTAGCATAATGATTTCCGTGAATTGAGATTTTAGGCTAATTTATGTTAGGTTTTATTTGTTATATTAATCTTCTTTCTATTCTTCTAGTTTAACAAGTTGTAAAATTATTAATAAAAAGTTACAAATAAGATTTATTTTTACAACGATTTTATAATTGTTGAAAATGCATATTAATTACTATATTAAATAAATAGTTTAAATTATAATAATTAAATAAAAAGTTGAAATTATATAAATGTATATGCTGTTCTCAAGTTTTTCTTAAAGTTTTTTATTTATTAGTATTTTAGAATTATTTACATAAAAATGAATTTGATAATTTAATATACATTACGTAAAATGTATAATGTAAATATATATATATATATTTTTGGAAAAAAATGAGATATGCTTTGGAATATCACTCGAACAGTTGCATTACTATTACTCATTACAAGATAAATAAACATATACAGATTGAAGTCTTTTCAAAATAAACTCCCCTCCTTCCTTATGAGGAATTATAAATAAGCATCATAAGAAAAGAAATTAAACAAAGCAATGTTTTTTTTTCCGTATTTCAGCTAATATCTTTATTGAGATTTTACTGCTAAAATATTATATGCTAACACACTATGATCATAATTTAAAAAATAATATACATTTATCATAACAAATTGCTAAATTCTTAACTCATGTTATACCTCGTGTAATCAATCAGATCAATATTAGATACATTTATCTTATTTTTAAAAAAAGAAACATGCATTTACTTGGACTTAAATTTCTGCACCTATTGCACTAGCTGCACTAAGTTGTTTCACCTAATAAAATTATATAAAAAAAAAATGTATCAACTCATGTGACAGGGTGGAATTTCTATCACCTATCAGTAGGGGTGAAAAAATGAGTTAACATGACCCGTTTTGCCCTGACCCGCCAATGTCCTGCCAAAAGCGGGACAGGACAAGATCTGTCAAGTTTATACAGACTGAAATTGGTAAGTCGCTCTACCATAGGATGAGTTGGCGGGCTAAACGCCACTTCTCATTCTTTTTTCAACTTTTTTATTTTTTTGTAATTTTTTTATTTATTTTGGATCTATTTATTTGGTTTTAATCATTTATATTACTTTTTGGACAATAAAATTGTAAAGAAGAGTAATAAAATTGAATCAAACTTTAATATTCTAATAAAAGAAGGTTTAATGCCTAACAAAATGAAGTAAATATCAACAATACTTCAATTAATTAAAATGATGTATAATAAATTGATGTAAATAAATTTCTATATAAAACATTAACCATCACCAATTTTAATTCCAAAAACATGAGATTCCTCTCTAAAATTGCCAAAAATAAAGAAGGGCGGATTGATGGGTTAGCACACCCCGCCTCGCATGTGGTTTGCTGGGTTGATGGATTCAAAATGTTGACCCATTTCACCTAAATGAGGCGGGCTGGCGAGTTGATCATACCTACTTTGTCATCCCTACCTATTAAAAAAAGTTCTTTTTTCACATTACAAACTAGATCATAAGAATTTTCTTCAACTTTCATCACTTGATATTTTTTTCTATGTAAATCCATTATCGATAGAGACAAGAAATATCCTTCAGAGTCCCAAATTTAATACATAACCTAAACATTTGAACATGATATTCCTTTTGGAAAAATAACTATGTCTACACCACACCACATATCATCCCACAACCTTAACATTATATATTCTTATTCATAGACATTTCAATTCAATTTAAAACAATAATAAATTTTCAATTTATTATTCTATCACATTATAGTAATATTCAAGTATAATATATTGATAAAATATAACAATATAGTGAAATATAAACATTTTAGCATTTAGAAACATTAAAAACATGTTTTTCAAAGTTTAGAAAACAATGTCTCACCTAGCCACCAGTTTTCTGACTCGGTCTATTAAATACATGTCTAAATTCAGCTAGCCACCATTCTACTTGTTCAACTAAATGTTTGTTAATCCAATGAGCAAAATGATTGTCAAACAGTAAACCTCTCGAATTTTCAATTAAATGAATTTTATTTAACAATAAATTGCTCGCTCAATGACTTTACATAAATCAAATTTATGTAGACTTTCTTAATTGTATCAAATTGGTCACTTCATTTCTTATAAAAATTAAGTAATTCATATCTAAATAAGAATATATTGAACCAATTAAACCCACTTGCAATATTCTACATTTTTAACTACTAAACATACAATATATACCACTTAAGAATTTTACTTACACAAACTATATAATTTATCATATCCATCACTTTCAACAATTCAACATCTCATTCATACAATATATTACTAATTAGTAATGTCTATAATAAATATTAACTATGTTACAAACACATAATTATCGCCACAAATATTTCAAAATTTATCTTCACATATATTATGTATATAAATATTCAAAACACTTTCAAATATTCTCAAACAAAATACAATCATTACAAAAAATTTAATATTGTGACTAAGTCACATTCACAATCTAGATCATCTACCCTAAAACTCTATAAAATTATAACTAGTTTTCCTAAACTTTATTATTTTCTTAGTCAAGCTTAAGTGAAACCTATACGCTCCTAAACTAATAGAGATTTAACTTTTCTCCAAAAACATCACATGCAAAATCTTAACCCTAAACATGCATATCATAAAACTAACTCAAAAGAAGAAAATAACAAAGAGAAACTTACTCAAATGCAACTTTTGTTCAAACAAAAGTATTCAAGATGAACTCAGATCTATGAAAAGATAACAATTATTTTACAAATTTACAATGAAGACAAAGAAAATTATTTTAGAGAGAAGATACTTTTTATGAAATAAAATTTGAATTATTAAAATTTTTTGTTTAGAGTTTTTTAAACTTAAATAATAAAATATGACACTTCATCTCATTTAAACTACTTCCACTCTTAAATAAATTAATTGGATTCTTATATGTTCTTTTTCATATTTATTTTATTCTCAAAATATAAAATTATTTTATATATGATAGTTAGAAAGCAATATGAAAAAAGGATAAATCTTAGTTGTGTCATACATAAACAATTAATACTTAAATAATTTAAAGAAGGACATCACTTTATTTTATTATTTTTTGATATACACACAATTTTTTTAATTAGTGATGTAAAGATTCGAATAAGAGAAAAAGAGAGTATGAAACTCAATTGTTGTGGCAATAGAACAGATCCAATAACTAATTAATGATATTGTGTACAAAGCATGACTTGTCCTTATTTAACCACTATTATATGAGATTAATAAAGTAGTGATGATGCTTACCGGATTCATGAACATGAAGCAATGAGGTAGCTCCTTTGGCCTGAATCAATTAGTGAAAAGGAAATAGGGTTTAACCTAACATGATTGAATGGAAAGTTGAATCTGGAGTCAATTGCTTCCTAAATGAGCAAAGTAAAGGCATGTTAGTGAAGGCCCCTTGGAAAATGGCTAAGCAACAAATGACCCCAAAAGAGGTTAAATCACAGTGACCATTAGATCCTCTCCAATCCACTTTGAACTTAGAAACAACATGATAAGAGTACTAAGAAAGGAGAAGCATTTGCATGGTTGGGTTTCTTACACGCGTCACCACCGTACATCTTGGACCCCATATCTCATACAACATTTTATGGCCATACCTTATCACAACCCATGTGTGAATGTGACATTCTTATGAATCTATGGATCATGACTGCACTTAATGTGGCAGCCATTCGTTGAAACCCAAGTAACTAATTTGAAGTGACCAATTATATTTTAACTCAGTTTTCTTAATACCCTGGTGGGGCCCACCTGATGAATCCTTAGAATGAAAATGTGCTCGAGATTGAGATCCTGTACATTAAAGATTATATATATTATCTTGGGATACTGTGCACCTTTAGATAAGTTAATTAGTGTAACTTTTTCAACCATGTTCTTCTTATACTTGAGAAAGTAAGTTAAATTAATTACTTGATAGATATATACAGAGGGATGGGGACAAATAGAAGGCAGACAAGGACCCGCCTCTGGGTACGATAATGGCCAAATAGTTAAGACTTATTAATATAGAAAATTGACACGACTTAAAGGTATAAAGAATGATGAGCTAATTTAGATAGAAGCCAAGAAAAGAAAAATAAGAGAACAAAACAGCAATTTGGTGATGAGAAAGGCTTATGCGTGAAGCGACTATGTAGTTATTTGGATTTATCTCCAGAAAGGAATCTATATGGGTTTTTATGATAATGATTGATGGTAGATGATATGTAAGAATTGGATCATATTTACATTCAATTATTGTAAAAGGTTAAAATGCTTTGATTCATCTTGCATCTGATAATGGTCAAGAATGGTCAATGTGTTGGCATAGTAAAGTTGGAGTTGTGGGAGAATCCAAATTCAGAATTGAAGTGAAATTAAAGGACATGTGGATAAGTGTGGTGGTGGGTCTGTTCTCTTAGACTTGTGCCTTGGTGGGGCTACAACGCGTGCCTTTCCTCATCCAACTTCAAGGACACACTCTTCTTTAATCATGCATTGCATATAACCCTTAGTATTTCTATCATTTTCTTATATATGCATCCGTTTATCTTCTTTAGTAATACCAAAATCAGGGTTTACTTGGAAGTTAGTAAAATAGACTCCAAAAAAAAAGGTAGCTTTAGTTATTTATGGGTAGGTCAGATGTTATTCGACTAAAACATCACAAAGGGAATAATGTTCAGCAATAAAGTTGGTGATTCACACAAAGGTCATGTGTGATATGATATTGTTCACTCCCACAACAACAAAAAATAAGAAGAAAAAGGAAACGTAGACCTAACCAAACCACCAATAACATAGTTCTGGGAGATGAATCATGATCTACGATAGTTTTAACAATAAATATAAGAATATTTTACATTGTGAGAAGACACTAGGAAGAGAATATATTTTTTGTATATATATTTAAAAAATAGAGTTTAAAGTTGAAGGAAATAACTTTTTTTTATTGTGATGTGTTGACGTTGACAAAATGTTTTTGGAGAACAAAGTCATTTGAGTCAAGCTGGATATAAAACTCATCTTTGATTCTGACAACTTTCGATGTCCTCCACCAGTTTGTGTCTGCTAGCAGATCTTTCTGGTGGTGTAAAGAGAATAACAATAACAGATAATTTTAATAGAAAAGGGACAACATAATCACATAGGTAACAATGTAACTTCACTCTTCAACAAAATGGAAAGCAATCTCACATTTTTCAGTTTGGGCGTTTTGTAGAAATTCACAAGATATTGTGAGGTCATGTTTTGATATGTATTCTGAAGTTATTTATTTCCATGCTAATAATTAATCAGAAAATTTTGGTATATTTTTTAAATTGAGGCAACAAAACTGCGATGGCGACCATTTTCTAAAATTTTGATTGATGTTTTCCAATTCAATCTCCTCCCAGACAAGATATGGGATTATGGGTCGTATGTTATTAATGGTCACGCGTGTTGTTCATCTATTTGCCAAACCTAATTTTTCATTTATTGCTACACTATTTGAAACTATACAGCAATCAGACAGAAACTTAACAAATAAGAGACAAAGACAGGAATGCCCATATATATAAGATGAAAGGAGATTTTAAGTAACAAAATCTATGGATTGCTAAATAATCAGACTCATGATTTGGACAAATATACACGTGTGTGGTTCTGATTTTTCATGATCAGAATCTTGAAAGCTAGGAAGCTTGTAAAGTTTAGGTGTGTGGTATTTCTTGCCCTTCAGCTTTTAGGGGAAAAGTCATACACCAGAGGTCTCTTATCCGAGTCTTAAGTCCTAACTATTTCCTTTGTTCACTTTAACGATAAGATCAGATTAGATTGATCATATGCTAATGTTTTTTTAATAACAAGAACACCAAGAATTAAAAAGTGACAATAAATTCATAGAATCATTAGATACTGTTAAACTCTGCCATTTTAAAGCTCTATCTATATTAGTTGATACAATAACAACTATAGAGGGTTGTTTGATGGGATAATATATTATAGTACAGTTCTTTTTTGACAAAAGATCCACGTGTTTTAACAAGAAAATAATAAGTAATCTTTAAATGGTAGGACAACTACAGAAGAGGGGACATCTATGATGCATTATTAGGCCACTTTCTGTTTACACTATTAAATGCATCTTTCTTCAAGGTATTAGTATACAATATCGTTATGACCAGACACATAAAAGTTATCAATGACTTCTCAATTTTCAATCCATGTATTATTATTTCTTGCTTTTTTCTTCCAGAGGAAATATAACAAAATGAATGGAATTTAGCTTTTTGATGATGAAAATCAGAACCGCTTTTTGATAGTGATTTTATTATTAAGGAAATAAGACTCACCTAGTTTTCCCCCACCCAGAGACCATGTTGAAGACAGACAACTTATGAGTTGAATCGATAAATCATATTTAGAGGGCAAGAAAAAGATTGTTGAGAAATTTTTGACTGGCAGAAATGAAGGCAAGAGAAATGAAGGCATCCAACAACTGAAATTGGTTTCTGATGTTCGGAAGTATAATTGAATTTCAAAAACGAAGAATGTTTAAAGAGAAATAAGTTGTGGTGGTATAGTAAACAAGCACTAAGTTTCATTGCTCATGCATATCTTGATTAAGTTCTGCAAGACCTTGTCTGGAATATCTTGTTCACTGGCCTACATTGGCTCATGTTGAGTGTTATTTGTTTTTATTATTATACATCACTGTGGTCCCCCTTTCTTCTATATATCCTTTCCCACATTACAGTAAAGCAACTATATGTACAAAATACAATCAACTACAGTAAATGTTAGTATTATACAAATACAAAAATGTTTATATATATTATAATATGAACATACATCTCTCTCTCTCTTTCTAAATATCACAAAGTCATTCATACACAAACAGACACATTGCTACTCCAGCTTTTCTCTTGCCTCCTTGCCTCACAGCCTGTCAAGCCTGAATTATTAAACTCATGATTACAGTTTTAAATTTGAGCTGTTATTGCTTTGTTGTTTCTTAGTAAAGGGTTGAATGGTTCTCATATGCCAAGAGATTTGATGCTGTCAATGAGCTTTCTCCTTATTCCCCAGGTGCTGCACTCTTTGGATTGATCCGTCCTTTGCCTTGGGAATGATTCAAGGAGACTCGTGACACAATTGGCCCTTTGTAATGTTAGAATTGGTCTTATTTCTAAGGCTCTTTTATGGGTATAAAAATGCTGGCATGAGAGAAGAACATGTTCAATGACCTTCATCACAGAAAGCTGCTATTTTGGTACTTCTTATTACAGGTACAGGTACTAGACAACAGCACACATATGTTTCCACTCACTTGAATTACGTACAAAATCCTAATGAGTTTAGTTATTCATATTTTCTTCATGTGTGGTCTCCAAACATGGTGTGAGAAGGTCTCATGTTGCAGTTCTGACTTCTGATTCAATGAGTATTTATTTCATCACGTTGAAGTCCGTTTCTTTTGTTAGTTTGAAATTTGCAATTTCCATGGAAATGATTTCAATTATCCAAACTTGGTGGTACATCAAAAGTTTCCAGAATAACACAAAGGAAAATAAGTTGACTCCTTTGCACATGTCCGTGACATGTAAACTCCTCGTGTCGGTGTGATCTTTGAGTTTTAGTGAATTCTTTCCAGTTCCTATTTACCTTAGCTTCACTGTATATAAAGTTTGGGTGTTGTCTTTGGAATAGCTCAAAAGAGGGTAGCTTTAAAAGAAACAAGGATAAGTGGACACTTCTCGGAGGCCAGTGTCTAGGAGTAGGGGATGATAACCACTGTTGTAGACCTTATGGCTAGTGATGCTTTTATCATACAATCACAGACCCACTTATTAGTTGGGTTCACTGTTGCGTTATTCATGTTACACGCTGCATCAGTGTCCCAACATTGTTTGATTGCACGTTTGAACATTTCAATGCATAATTCTCTTGGTCCCCTCTTTCTCTCTCTCTCCACTTTTGGGTGCTAAAGTGATAGTCCCTATTTCGACAAATTATCTCACAACATAAACAAGAATCTTCCCTATATATTGCCTGCATTTGTGCACCAAAAAGGGCAGTGACAGAATCTTGCAGGATAATGTCAGCTTATCATGACTGGTCGATCCTGTTTAATTTTCATTTCAATTTCTTGCCATGTGTCAGGTATGGCTGCCTACAAATGTGGGTTTTTTAACAAGTCCAAAATTATGAGTTTGCAGTTTCAGCCAACCTTTGCCGTTTAGATATTAAATAAAATTCTCCAACCTCGGCATAATTGAATTTTGTCCCCACCGTCGCATTTTAGCTTCAGAGATCATAACCGCATTGCTTAGCCTAAAAAGCAGAGAAAGGAACAAGACATGTTTTATTCATTATTACTTCTCTCAAGGATTTTCTCATTAAACGGAAATTTTCTAATTGTTGACTTGAGGCATTACCAGCAAGGTGTGATAGAAAAAAGTTGACAAAAATTAAACATTTTTTCTTTTTTCAGGCATGGGAACCAAAATTGAATATTCCATAAATCTTCTAGCAACCATAGCAGACAGCACCAACTTAGCTGTGGGTGGAGTGGATGTCTGGGAGCATTATCAGAACAAGAATCAAAGGACTGAAATCAGAAAACTGCAAGGTCCCATGGATAGGATGCTTGATAGAAACAATGTAGAGTCCATCAAAAAGACAATGCAGATGCATGAGGACATCTTCAAACACCAGGTATTCGGATGATGTTGTATGATTGCACTTTTCATCTTAACAATTACAAAATTCATGTTGCGACAAATGTTGCATTCCTTGAAAACCATGATCATATGGTCAATCAAGTGTCTTAGGCTTGAATTCATGAGCATTAGAGATTGAAGGAGAGAGTCTTTCCATTTCAGTGGCCTTTCTTTTTCGTTATCTTTGGAGGCAGCAACATTGCATTTTGTGTGTAAAATGGCAATACAATGATAATGCTTTGAAACTGAACATACTGATGTCAAAATCAGCGTGTGATGAAGCCCTTCTTCCATGACATCTTATTTATGATCAATTTTCATTACTGTGAACTTCATTTATTATTTATACCAATTCCAAGAAGCCACTATGTGAAAGTGAAACGTTGGTGCCAATCCTGTTGAAAAAACATGAATCTCTTACAAGTTGACAATTATGAGAATTTGGAATTCGCAGGTAAGAGAGCTACACCGGGTATACAGTGTGCAAAAGATGTTGATGGGTAAGCTCAAAAACGAAACTAGACAGCAGAAATTTTGGCACCACAGGAATGAGATAGATGTAAGCCATCCACATCTCATTAAACCGCAACATCAAACGACACAGATTTCACACAAGCCTGATTTCCATGTTCAAAATTTGAGAGAGGATCTTTGGTCAAGAGAAAAGATTAGAAGCTGGTCAGACACCATACAGATGCAAAGAGGTTTTGATCTTGAAAGGCCTGCTGAGGAGGACATTTTTTCTCAAGGGCGTGGCTTTGATGAAGGTGAGGCAGGGCCTAGCTCCCACACTGCATTTCAGAGTTGTAAACTAAGTACTAGTGGCTATGATGAAGAAATGGAAGTGGATTTGACACTAAGTATAGGAGGTAGTCAAGTTAATAAGAGTTCTCAATTACCTCAATTAGCATGCTCAAACTCAACCAGTGGGAAAACTAGGAAGCTGAATTCATCTGCCTCCTTCAGATCAGATAGAACAGGAGAATACAGCGACCCCACCACCCCAATGAGTAGCACCACTGTGACATTTACTCGGGAAGGAAAGGGGCCACATTGGCTTTCTCAAGGTCTAAAGCTTAAATAGCACTATAACTTGTTTGTATCCTTTCAACCATACATGGACCACCGAATTGATATGGTTCATGCATTCAGATTCCTAGATTACTTTCTACTTTATTCCAATAATAAACAAACAGCTTATACACCCACTTCTGAGTGCCTTTTGTATAGAGATAGTAGCTAATTTGCAGTGATTCTAAAACTATTTTCGTTCTCAACATTCTAACCGAATTATGCTATTGTAAATGTTTAACTTCATACCACTGGATGCACTGAGTATTTAGTATAACATAATATGCAGTCTCAATACACTAATAAACTCAAAAAGGGATCAATGATTAAGAGCATCACATGGCAGTCTAATTATAAATGGCCATGATTCTGTCTCTTTCAAACAGAACAGTCACATTATGCAGTTGGATTCATGATTTTGTCTGCTCAGAAGTTGTATCTTACGAAAGATAGCGCGATTCTTATGTCTGTGTTGGAAACTCTCTTAGTAGTGGTTTGATCTAATAAGTACGAGAGTCCTTATGAAATTACAACAGTATACTTTTTTATTGAAGAAATAAAAAGTACATACACTCTTTTTGTGTTTTATTTTAACATGCAACCTTTTTTGTGTGTATATGTAATGCCCAAAAACTCCCAGAAATTATTTTCATAAATATACAAAAATAACACTACTAGGTGATGAAATTTTTTGGTAGAAATACTAGAGCAAGTTCCGCATGATGATGAAGTAAGTTTCACATTAAAAGAGAATAGACAAAGTTGGGAATTCATGAATGAAATGAACCTTAAATTTACAGTTTTATGGTTTTAAATTGGGACGTTAGGTCAAGTCATATCTGATGTAGTGATTTCTCTTAAATTCCATTGCAATCAAATTTTGAAATACACAAGGTTGAGTGATACTTTTGATATTTCAATTTATCCATCAAAATTAACAGTATATTTTTTTTCGTTTGAATTCGTAAAATAATAAGGAACTCTCTGTTTTTTCTCTTTAAAGAACAAATTATAACTGTCTTTCATTCTATGCTTTTAAGCTCAAAAACTAAGTTATGTGGGGTGAAATAATTGTGATGTCTGGGTAGGTTGTAGTCTTCAGCATCTACGGGGCCTTCACATCACATGCTCCATGCAATGAATTGAAATTTTTTTTTCCGTACCGATATGGGGCTCAGGCTGAGGTATGGCACTTTAAGCGACCACGTATATTTTTGTGCACTTAGGTTTTTTAAAAAAAACAAAGTACATACCTTTATCTTTTTAACTCAAATTTTTATTTTTATTTATCTATTCATCATGTGGGAAGTAGAAACACTAATTCTTGGATAAGATGTTGATAAACTTTCAACTCACTAAAATATATAAATTAAATAAATAACAATAAAAATCTTGGATAAATATAAAAATTAGCATAGTTTTGTAAATATTAGAAGTTTAGATAAGAATTATATTTTTGTGTAAACATTTTAAAAAAACATGAAAAATGTAACGAACACAGATTGTGTTTCCACCACTTCTTATTTTTCCACAAAAAAATAAATGAATAAACTTAGAGCAGGATGTTCCTCCGACCGTTGTATAAAAGGTTTTGAGTTATCTCTCATAGCCTCCATAACACATCCAGTACAGTAGGTCACTGTATCCAGAAAAACTACTATTGCAGATTATCAAAATGACATTATATTTGGATAAATTCCTGAATCCCTCTCCCCCTTCTCTCTGAAATTAAAGATTCACTTTGCACAAGTGTCTGGTTACAAGGTATCAATCTACAATTAATGTCCTTGTTGTCTAATCAAATCTTCTCCGAAGATTATATATGCTGTGTCAGTGAAAATAATTACGCTCTTATCAGTCTCAAATTGTGTCTGTTTGTGCATTTGATAATGAAGAAGGCCTCCAAAATATATAGTCTCAGCAGTGCTCATTGTAAGCAATTGAGAATATTTTGTGTGATCCCTACTTAATCCAACTTTCATGTTTATGGCATTGGCTGCACACACACAGCCACCCTTATGGAATTAATGCATTATCATGAATCTGCACCAGAACTGGTTCAATTTGTGTTCTGGTCATATTAGCCTCCAAAAAATAACTTGCAATAAGTCTATAACAAAGCAAACAAACACATATCATATTCCATATTGTTTTCATTACTGTGACCAATTCTTAACATGGTTTCCTACCTACCCTCAAATACTCCTAATAATAGCTTCCTATTTCAACATTTTGATTCACAAAACCATATTGGAATACAGTCATGGTAAGAAAATTTTGATTTAGGATACAAGTTCCTAATCCAAGCCCAAACCTTCAGCTATACTAAACAAAAAATTTGTTCTATATCTGATTTTTCATTTTGAAATATCACTAGGTTCCTTTGCTTTCATTGATTCCAAATCACCCCAACCCATACCCCTTTCCAGATCAGATTCCCTTTCAAATTAAGCTGATTTATACCAACTGATTGAAATGTTGTTGTGATTTATTATGTCTTACATTATAATACCCACCCAACTTTCACAAGAGTGTCATACCTTTTGTACTATTTACAGTAAAAAAAAACAATGTTCTAAGGATTCAGTACTTTTTTAGCACATAGGACAAACTAGGTCTATTTGATAAACTCCCCTCCTACATAGACTTTCTTTTGTAGCCACTCTCTATTTAAGAACCTTCCATGCAAAAAATGTGGCAGTGGACAAACCTTGATTTTCCATAGTTCTGAGTAACAACCTTCCCTTTCGTCCTGCGTTTCCACCACTTATTAGATCATTTTAGTAATTAGAATGAGTTTGTTTTATGAAGAAAAAAAAACACATCTTTGAATCAATAGTTGATCTTAAGAATTAAAGTTGAGATTATACATTGACTTACAACTTTCTCATACTTGAATGTAATTATTTATTTTTTCTTAATTTTACCAAGCTTTTCATTTTTTTAATCTTTTTCATAATTGTATAAAACTATTTAATTTTATTATTTTTGTAGATAACACCATATTCTATGTTTTACTCAAAGGATAATTGAAACCAATTTGATTTAAGGGGAAAACTCATTTTCCAAAGAAAACTCTCTGAAGTTATTTCCTTTAAACTTATTTTCCTTTAAACTTGTGTCTTTTGATAGATTTTTCTATTCCAAAGATCTTGGAAAAATATTATAGTTTAGGTTTTGTTAATAGTTTCTCAGTTTTCAAGTTCTAAAATTCTTTAGTTTTGTTTTTTTTATTTTCAAGTTCCAAAATTCTTTAGTTTTATTTTTTTTATTCCGTAGAAGATTTGTTTTCAATTTTATTTCTAAGATATTATAGATTTTATTTTTTTATTCTTCTTTTTAGATTTCGTTTTTTATTTTAATTCAAAGAAACAATTGAACTTTTACATATTTGACCAATTTGTAAAGATAGACACTTTCCGTATTCGTCATTGACCATCAATTCAGCAGGATAAAATACATCAATTTATGTTACCACATTTTTTTATGGATAAAAAACAAGAGTCTAACTAATTCATTTGTTATTCTTATTTTTTATTGAATAAATTGACTTAAAATGAAATCTTTTATTCCAATTATATTTTTTCATCTATAAACTCAAACTAAAAAATTTACGCCAAAATTTGTGAGACAAAATTCAAGACTTACTTTTACAATCAAATTTAATGATATCCATGTTATTCTTGGTTTACATAAATTAAAAATGTTTATATAATATACAAAATATTTCTTAAAACACATAAAGGAATATATATATATATATATATATATATATATAAACATGAAAAATATATAAAAAAAATTTCTCCATTCCTAATTCTTAATCTTAGAATGGGTATCATATTATATTTTTTTTACTTTGAGTCTTTTCTTGGTGTACATATTGATGGGAATCTGGAATAAACTTTCTTGAAGAGAGAAGACAGGATAATCCACTCAACCTATGAAACTTACATGGTTCTTGTTAAGTTTTTGTAGTAAGAACACAATAGAGATATAAAATCTAAGTGGTTAGAGGTTTTAGTTTCCTTTTCTTTAGATTTTATGTCTGTGGAAGTCTTCAGATGGGATTCTTGGAGGTGGAAGTCTTCAGATGGGATTCTTGAAGGTGGAAGTGTGGTATTGGAAAGGATTCTTATGCATGCTAGTTTTGAATATAGGCTGAAATGACCAAAAAGAAATCAAGATTTATTTTAGGTGTGGAATACTCTTTCTTGGAGTTTGAGGACCATCCTCTCCTTCTAGGACATGACTCACCTAGTCAAGGGAGAAGAACTTTTTCCTATTCTCTTGAGAAAAAAAGAGAAGATACTACCACCTAAGATGAAGTTCTTTCACATTAAAAAAGATACAAAAGCTTCTCAAAATACACCTCATATATTGATTACAAAGGTGTATTGATCCTTAGCTCCCTCGTATAGGCTTGAGGTCGTGTACAAGCCTTGCCAAAACAAGGTGTGGGAATAGCTAACATCCATGGATGATACTTCTAGGATTTGCTATCCAAACCTTGGTTAGAATAATTACTTGGTATGAATTCATCCAAACAATGTCAAAAAAATGTGTACAAGATGAGATTATCCTTAAGAGTTTTCTTAGCCTCATGAAACTCCTCCTTAACCTTATTTCTAGTCATCACTCTTTTAGAAACTTCTTCTATGACTTTGACTTTAACCATATTCCTTGTTATGGTGTATCTCTTAATTCATTATTTCACAAGAAATTGACGCACAAAAAATTAAAACAGCGTCTAAAGTTTGCTTTTTTAGAAGTGCAAACCCTAAAAATTTGTCCAAGGGAAAAGAACAATATAAAACTACCCTTTTTAACCTAAAATACTATTATCCTAAGGTTATAATTGGATGAAAGGCAAAAGAAAAGAAAAAGACAAAAAGAAGTCAGTTTGTTTAAGTTTTTTTATAAACTTTGTTTTAAAAGGTAATATTTTTTTGTTTGTTACAATGAAACATCAAAAATCTTAATAAGAAGTTATTTAAAAAAAAAATCTTTCATAAAAACAATTTTTTTTTTATAAAATGATTTTTCTGATCGTAAAAAATAATCACTAAACTATTTCATACTAGAATCACATTTTTTTAATCTTTAACAAATCAATCAAATCTAAAGGGGTTCTACATTATTGAAAAGAAAAAATTAAAAAAGAATTTATTCAATATTTTTATTTTCTAAAAACATTATGCATTAATTATACAATGAATGGAACTTGGGAACTCCATGAATTATTAATACAATAATGAATCATCAAATATACATAATTGCTAAACTCAAACTCAAGCCGTTGTAGACTAAAAAAAGTCATACAAACTCCAAGAAGAAATGATGATGATGATAGCATAGTAGTAGTTTTTCTAGTTGGGCCTGGTGCAATCAAACCTAATTTCACCTTGATTTCCAGTTTTAACACCAACCCTTCCCAACTTGGTAATGGCATCAACAAAAGCTTTCTGAAAAGTTTCTTCATTTGATGCGAACAAGTTGACTGTGGCCTTTGACCTTGCATCTGTAAACAGTACCTGATCAGAGGTGAAGAGACCCTTTCCTTGCTGCAGATTCTTAAAGTATTGGTTGTCAAACTTCTGAGGCGATACAGGGTCCATGTTTATGGCAATTCTAGGATCAACCTTTAAGGGGCACATCTGTCTAAGCTGAAAAGCATATTGCAAATTTAGCGATGGATCGATTCTGTCTCTGGGGCTGAAGTTGTAGATTCGTTTAGAGAAGCGGTTGCAGTGAGAGAACCCAATTGTGTGGGCACCTAACATTATAACATACTCAATTCTTCAGGCTTTTCTTGTATTAAACTTAAATCAAACTATATCCAAGATTATTTAGTCAGAAGCACTTTTTTTATGTCAGTGAACAAAATACCTGATAATGCAATCATATCTATCTGAGACAGGCCATTAACGTTGAACATGGAATTGAGCTGATCCAAATTGAATTCAGGGTGAGGAAGATGGCGTTGAACACTTGCAATGGTAGATATTCTACCATCACGCCTTCCCAATTCAACATCATAAGATGGCCCCCCTGCCTACAATGTTATGCACTTGTTACTATTACAAAATGCAATATCACACACTGTACATTCTTAATCTGCATGCATGGCTGGTGTTGGTTCAAACGGTTTAGAGGTAAAGTAATAGAATTGTCAATAATTTCACGAAGAAAATGCAATCATACCAATTTTACAACATCCCTAGTAGCCAGAGCGAGTATATCAGCACAAGAGACTTTGTTTCGGCATTTGGGGTCCTTATCAACAGCTGCCTTCGCTTTAATCACTGTGTCAAAGCCATCCCCAGCTAGAGATATGTCATCCGGGTGATCCTTTTCCGAGTTACTATTTGCAAGCATGATTGAAGCATCACAACCCTGTGTGCACAACAACAAATTTGTTATCACCTTACATACAAAATAGTCAACAACAGTAAAAAAAGTAAGTTCAGTACTTAAAGCTTAAAATTTTCATTACAGTTTTAGTAATTATTGAATTCAACTCCAAAACTAGGTCATGAAGTTAGAATTTTCTTTTATTTATATGTTCATATAAATTTCTTTGGCCATGTACTAATATATTGTGAGATCTTGACACACTCTCTTCACACTGAAAATTAACATTTTGGGACATGATTTTGCAGGATAAGTATCTCCATGTGGCAATATAGAATAATTATATATAGTCTGATTTCACTAGAAAAATGTTCTTAAGCTGATCGCATAGACTAAATGTATAAATATCTCTAAAGTTTTGTGCAGGTTCTTGAATGCATGCACACATAACTTTGGTTTTAGTTAACAAACTGATGATTAAGAATTAGAGCTATATGCGAAATCAAAGCAGGCTAGAGTTAAGAAAACGATGGAAGTGATGAAGAAGGTGTACACACCCTCACAAAGCAATCATGGAAGAAGAGTCGAAGAGTAGCAGGAGCAGTCACAAAAGTCTGTTGGAACTTCTGTGCAACAGCAGAGCGTACCAACTGCTCCACATTGGGGCATACGTTTTTGTAGAAGCCTCGAGTGAGTTGAGCTGAGCTTAGAGTGGTACTAGTCAAGAGAAGAAGCAAGGAGAAGAAGACAAAGTTAGGAGTTTCCATATTACTAACTCTTGTATTTTGCTTCTTCGATTTGGTTCCAACATCTATGTTATGTATCCACTTATATATACTCAGCATGACCCCACTTTGAGCATGAACAACAAAAAAATATGTAGTTGATAATTAAATAATTAAATAAGAAGATAAAATATATAATTGGAGAATGATTGATGAGAGAAACACAAAGGTCTGTTTCATGGACAGTCTGGCCATTTGATATAAGTAACTGTGATATTGTTGTGAAAGAGAGGATGATGGAGGCGACATTGACTCTGAGAATGCTTTAAAAATGCAGTCTAATTATAAGTTGCGTGAAGCATCTAAGGCTGTTATATATTATTAGCATCAATTTTATGATGACAGTAAGGAATGGTAGGTGTGCACGACCAAGGATAAGCATGTTACTAGGGAAGAAAGAGTTTTTGTTTACGAACTGACATGGAAAACCTCTCCTTTTCTTTTATTTTATGGCAAAGAGACATTTCATCTTCATATTATTCCTCAAACAATTTTTTACTAATCAGCAGTAACAATCTTTATTACACAAACTGCTTAAATGAAAATCTAATTTTAATCGAAAAATGATGCTAAATACTTAAAGCAATGCAGCACTTTTTTGTTATCTTATCTCTTGTCTTTCAAATGAAATCAGACTTAGATGTTAAATGCTGATTTAGTTTAGGAGAATGTCTAGTTTGTTGTTTGTGATTAGGACATAGCCAACTCAATTGCATGTGATCATATGCGTGTAGACTCATCTTTCCTAACAACTCCCCTTTCCTTAGGAAAAGATCCCTTCTTTCAAACTTCAAACCAACCAACCTTTTCCTTCTATTTATTGTTTATTTAAAACCAGCCAATCCCTACAGTTACATTTGTCAATCCCTGCAAAAAGCAATCATGTGCACTAAAAGCTTAATAACTCTACTTATGTTAATATCTGCAAAAAAGTGAACTTGTTTGCCAGTATATATGATCTCTTTATTATAGTTTTGTTCTTTCCTACAACATCATTGTAGTGTTCAAAACATCATTTTTCTCTCTCTTTCTATTAATGTATTATTCACAACATAAAAAATAATAATAAAATATATTAACATGTTAAAGATAAGATTATTAAAAATAAAAACATTTAATGATATACAAAACCTCATGTTATAGACTAGATTTATAAGAAATTAACACCTCAGTGTATTGAAAATTACACATCACTTAATTACTGTAGTTTTTTTTTTCTTTCTATCATTATTGTATGCATAGGAAAATCAATGCCATGTCTAATTGCAAGATGCAAATAAGTAGCTTCAATTTTGTATATTATTTTCTAGTTGCGATATTATTTTTTTCATTTTTCAACGTTATGGGGCTTATTCAATATTCAGTATGTAGTTTTCTTCCACTCTTTCTTTCTTCCACGCTAGTATCATATTACATACATGTTTCGTGAGTTTCCTATATCAACGCCTGAATCTCTGTTTTAAAAAACACCAACAAGTAAAATAGTAGCTAATAAAACCATTTTTGTTTTTTAAGTCAATTTTTCCAAAGGCCCAAAATGCACCTCAGTTTTGACCACTTAAGAGACGACTTTAAGAGATTTGATTTTTTTTGTCGAGTACAATTTAATTCCTCGTTTTTATAATCTGACTTCTTAATTTGAACATTAATTTAAATACTTAGCACTAATAAGTACTGGTACCAGCTAGATTATATATTATTATTTGTCAAAGAAAGTAAAAGTGTTATTAAATTAAGGTTGAGTTTCATTGGTTATTATCAAAGAGTAGAACTATTTTTAAGAAAAATTTATGTGAAATGGGTAATTGTTGTATTTTTTTTCCTATGTTTTTTAAGCAGTGAAGTTATAGATTATTATTTCAGATTGAATATTTTTTTTAAAATTAATTTCATCACAGTTAACTATCAAAGAAAAATTAGAGCACAATTCTCATTGGCAAAAGTTATATATCTTTTTTTATGCTTCGGAATAGATGAAATACTTGTCTTAATTACTGTGAGAAAATCATGTTTATGATTACTTATATTTTTCGTGAAGAGAATGCGTGCGCTAATAAGTTGGAGAATTTAAGATTTATTCATAGAGAATCTTTTCATTGGTATAATAGGTTTCCATTTAGTCTATTCTTAGAATTTTTTATGAATATGTATAGTCTATCTATGTATCATTTTTCTTAGCATATGAGTTTTGGTCTAGTCTCCCCATATTTTTGTTTTTTGTTTTTTTTTTTTTAATAACATTTTTTCATGTGATGGCAGATGGTTGTTGCTTGAGATGTCAGCCTAGCTAAGATGTCAAGTTGCATAATGATACCTAACATGAAAGCTTTTATTTTAAAAAAAAAAGTTATATATATTTTAATTAATTCTTTCTTATATAAATTTTTTCAGTTTTGTGATTCAAAATGGTAAAAAAGAACAAGACAGTAATAAAAGATAATTAAAGTATTAGATAATTGAGTGGGTTTAGCTTATTTCGAATAAATAATAATTCATTCTTCTTCCTAAGAGAAACTTTGAAAGAAAAGATTATTAATTTTTTTTGTAAAAATTAAGGTGAAGAAAATATAAATTAAAACATTGTGATTTAGCAAAAAATAATTAGACTAAAAATGTAATACCAATAAGATAATAATCTAAATACAATAAAAATCTAGTAAAAAAATGACGTTAAATTTATTTTAACGTGACATAGTACAGTTTTTTTTTTTTTTTTATCAGCACGTGACATAGTACAGTGAAAATATACCTAAAAAATTTATCCCATAATGAAACAAAATTATTAAATGAGTAGGAAAAAGTTTTCTTGCAACCCCTTTAACTGATTAGGCGCATTATAGATCATTGTCTTATTGGTATAATGGTGTTCATGGTCAAATTATTTCCAACAATGATATTAATTATTATATTACTTGTGCAATAATTTTTATAATTTTTTACCATGAGTACATACATACATATATTTACATACATATACATATATACGTATATATATATATATTAATTATGATAGAGGAACATGTGTGACAGCACATGTCAACAGCAAATGTATATTACGGCAATGGCAATGCTACTGCTGCAGCAAGAATAAAAAAATTGTAATCTTATTTTTAGCCTAAAATTTTAAAATAACATATTTATGATTATTCTTATTAATTTATATTAAATATAAATCAATTCATAGTTAATTAACTCCACGTACATGTATTAGTGACATTTCATTATTGCTTATCACAAAGCCTTTGATGCAACAATGTACGTGGGAAAAAATACAAAGCATGAATTTATTTAAACGTTTAATACTGATTAATTTTACTCGCGTAGACATATTACAACATTTTTTTTAAATTTAAAATTTAAAAATTATATTTTATATTATTTATTTTATTTTAATTAAAATAACTTTACTAAGTCGGATGATTTTATGTTAGATTTTATTGTATATATATTTTATTGAAAGAGATAATTAAGTTTAAATATAATTAAAAAAAGTTATGTGGAACTTTTAGCCTAAAAGGCGATTTTAAGGTAAGAATATAAAGCTCACAATAACTTCTCTTTTTTAAAGTTTTCATTTTTATCTTTAACTTCAAATAATTTTAAGTTGGAAAAAGAGTTGGAACCAGATATCATAGATTAAATGTGAGATAATATGTATGTCAGTATTGTGTAGCGTGTTTACAAATAAATTTTCAACAAGAATCATCATTTTCGCATTAGGTTTGGTCAGAAACAATAACTTCTGCATCAATTTAACCTATTAACATTTTTTCCCCATCAAAATAGTAATATTTGTTTAGTTTATTATGAGAATATGTAAAATATATATATATATATATATATATATATATATATATATTTAGATTTTGATAAGTTGTATCTCTTTAATATGATTTTGTTTTAAAAAAAAACATGCTTAAACACACAACTTTAATTTAAAATTGGATATACACCAATTTTGTATCATAGTACGACTTTGATTCAAAATAATACTTAAGATAAATGAGTATGATTGAAAATTTTAATTAAAAATTTTATTAGAATTAATTAAAATTATGTATGGATGATACGAATTTAGTATAAAATAAATTAATTAAAATTCTTCATGACTCTAAGGACTTCAATTATTTTATTTTTCTCGAAATTGTGTAAAAGTGATACAAATTCAGATTTCTATTTGATTTCCTTGGCAATTAAGTTTGAGATTTTTCTCTCACACCATACTAGAGAGAGAAATATTTTTTTAGAAAATGCAAAATGGGGCCACCATTTGTTTTGTTCTCTCTTTGTTTGGCTCTGCACATTGTTTTATGTACCAATTTCCTGCATCTCGGGCAATTCCTTTTCATTATGTTTTTATTTGTTGCCTCTTTATAAGATGGTGTTGCATTTGCATGTAACAATTGCTGTATCTGCATCGAAAATACCATGTGACAATTAACAAATTAATAAAAAACTAAATTTGTGTCATTCTTACATGATTTGAGGGTAAAGTAGAGTAACTGAAGTTGTTAAAACTGTGAATGACTTTAATTAATTTATTTTACAATGGAATCATGTTATTTATACATTACTTCAATTAATCTAATTAAATTTTTAATCAAAAAATATCTCAATCATGTAAGATTTTATATTTTGAACCAAAATTATCCTTTTATAACACAACTTTTTGTGTGTCACGAATATAACTTCTTTAAAATAATGTCATGTAATGCAACTTATTAAAGTCGTAAATAATTTTTTTACACATTCTCATAACCAAGAAAACAAATTGCACTTATATAAACACATAACTTCCTCTAAACTCAAACTTAAATAAAAAAATATTTAATTTCACATAATTTAAAAAATCAGTTAACATCATTTAATTTATTAATCTCAACTTAAAAAATAAATTTTTTCTTATTTTTTTCTTTATTGAAATTTATTATCATAAATAAAAAAGGACATTATAAATATAATCACAATCAAACAAACAGGGTTTGAAATAATATCATTAAATAGGATAAAGTTAGTTAAAGTTATATATTTAAATCTATTACACGTTACCGTTTTTTATTTAGTTATAAGTATAAAATAGTAGAGATATTTTTATTTTTATTGTGTATCATTATGTGAAAGAGTAATAGATATTTAAAGAGCGCTAATTTCAATTTTTTATTATTTCGTTCTATTTTTATTTATTTTGTTTTGTTCCATTTTTAGTCTTCTTTCTTACTTATTATAGTGCTAAATTTTCCACGAAAAATATATACAGTGATTGAAAAAATCTCATGAATTATGTAACTAAAAAAATCATATGAACTATTTTTATAAAAAAATTATTCCTTTTAATTAGTAAAGTTGTGATAATATAATCTGAGTTCCATCGATAGAAAAATTAATCAATCTTAATTAGATTTAAATCAATTTAAATTAAATATTATATATTATCCGACAAAAAATAGTAAAAATATATGAAAAGAAAAAAAAAAAGTAAGCATGTGTCTTCACTGTTGTGATAGAATTTCTTTCAAAGTTTTCCAAAAGTTCCTAATTTATGCTTCCTTCATAGATGGTCTTTCTTTTGCACAGTAAACTTATTTTTAGAGTTCTTTAATAAGAACAAATCAGCTAGTTTTTGTTTTATTTAGTTTTTTTTTTAGTAAATGTCTAGTCTAGTCCCTTTGTTGGAACTTTTCTTAATATAGCACTATTTACATTTTTATTTTTCCATCTAGCATCCTTTTATTTTTATTTTCCTATCTTACACCTTTTGTTTTAATTTTTCTATCTAGCACCATTTTAAAAATAAATTAAAATTAAAAAAGTTTGATAGTTTTAATTTTGAATGCAGTAAAAAAATAAATGTATTGGTTGTAAAAAATAAATATTTTTAATGTTTAAAATAGTTAGAAATATAATTAATGAATAAAGAAATGAGTTTTTACAAAATAAAAATAAAAATAAAAAAGTAATAAATTAAAAATGTTTAGTTTAAAATTCAATTTTTTTTAAGAATGAAGAAAATAAAAAACTTAAACCCTACAACAACATAAAAGTTGAATCTATAAACATAAATTAGTATTTATTTTTATTATTATTGATGATGTAATCATGTTAATTTTGAATAAAAAATATAGGACATAATTATAAAAAAAACCAAAGTCAATTAATATTAATTAATAGTGGACACACAAATAATATTGAAGTGTCTACCCTAAATGCAAAATCCTAAAAAAAAAAATTAATGCAATTGTTACACTTAATGCTTAAAAATGATAAGAAAAAAAATGTAAAAATAAATAAATATAGAAAATAAAAACAACAACATTGCAACAGGTCTTTCATGTTACGAAAGACTATTTGATGGAACTCAGAAACAAAGAGTATTGGCCTGCATACACTGGTCAAATACTATGCCCAAGTCCCGACATGAAAAGAAACTCAAAGGGGAGGCCTAAGTCAAGTCGAATAAGGACTAATACAGACATAACAACATGATCGAACAAAAAAATGTTCATATTGTCAAACACTAGGACACACAAAAAGAACTTGTCCCAACATTTCTGGATTGTGTACTTCTCATCATTAATTATGTTTCATTTCGCACAAACTATTTAATGTACCACTGAAAAAAATATTAAATGAATGATCATCTTTCATTTATTTTCCTTTTTATGATCAATATATACTTATTTAGTATTGGCTTATATCTCTTATCTTTATCTTGTTTGGATTTATTTATTTATTTATATCTTTTATCTTTATCTTAATTTGTTTTGCCTTTATTTTATATCTTTTATGTTTTTAATTATTATTATTTTTCTGTCATTCTTTATTTATTTCTGTTTTTTGTTTTTATTTTATTATTGTTGTTTTTATTTTTTATACTTATTTATTTTTGCATTTTTTTCTTCTCATTTTTAAGCATTAAGTGTAGCATTTGCATTAGTTTTTTTTTTTTTAAGGATTTTGCATTTAGGGTAGACACTTCAATATTATTTGTGTGTCCACTATTAATTAATACTAATTGACTTTGGTTTTTTTATAATTATGTCCTGTATTTTTTACTTAAAATTAACAGGATTACATCATCAATAATAATAAAAATAAATACTAATTTATATTTATAGATTCAACTTTTATGTTGTTATAGGGTTTAAGTTTTTATTTTATTCATTCTTAAAAAAAATAATTTGAAACTAAACATTTTTAATTTATTACTTTTTTATTTTTATTTTGTAAAAACTCATTTCTTTATTCATTAATTATATTTATAACTATTTTAAACATTAAAAATATTTATTTTTTAATGTATTCAAAATTAAAATTATTAATTTTTTAAATTTATTATTATTATTTATTTATTTTTTAAATGGTGTTAGATAGGAAAATAAAAAATAAAAGGATGCTAGATAGGGAAATAAAAACAAAAGGGTACTAGATAGGAAAATAAAAGTAAAAAGGTGTTAGATAGAAAAATAAAAATGTAAATGGTGCTTAGATAGAGAATTCAGTCTATACTTGTTTATATTTTTTATTTTTGTTTAATAAATTATTTTCATGTGATAACTAATTATACTTGAAATCTCAACTTAAGTGAGATATGAGATTTAATAACAATATTAATAATTTTTATATAAAAGAAACAAGTGAATCTACCAAACAAATATATAACATATATTTATAAATATAATTTTATAATAAAAAAACAAGAGAATAAAATTAATAATATAGACAATTTTTTCTTTCCTGTCGTTGTCACTTCCTAATAATTTTTTTTACCGTGTTTCAAATGAAATATAATTGATATTTTATAAAAACAGTCTTAAATAAAAAAAAATGTGGATTCCCCTGTTTAAAAAGGTGTTTTATGATTTAAAAATAAATAGTGGATTTTTTTTATCAATTAATTTAAATTATCTAATTAAAATTAGGTTGATCCTTTTTTCAAGTCATATTGTTATGAATTAAATTACTACATCCTTTTCATTTTATCTTATATTATTTTATATAATTTTTTTAGAATATATTTTAATTTTGAAAGAAAACCAAGACCAATAATGAAGAATGAATATTTAAATTTTATATTTTACTTAGTGAAATTTATTTAAAGTATCTATTTAAAATTTTATAAATTTAATACTGTTACATTATTTAAACAATTTGGTATTAATTTAATTTTATATGATAATAAAACATTAATTAGTATAATTTTTATTAAAGAATACAATAAATTTTAAAAATTGTTAAAAAAATCTTAACTAGATCCATGAAGAGAGAAAATAAGAAGTGCAGATAAAATTAAAAATAAAAAACAAAAAAATAGAAGTGAGAAAAAGAAAGAAAGTTAATACTCTTTAAATATCAATTACTCTCTCATATTAAAAAAATTATCATTAAGAAACTGTTTCTAATAATGGTTAGAAAGTGACTAAGGACACTGCTGATATATAACAGTATACATATATACATACATATACATATATATATATATATATATATATATATATATATATATAATTTTACTAGAGTAACGTAGCTATTTTTTAATTCAAAATATACTTAATTAACTGCTGCAGCCTTAACATAGCCAATCCTTATCAACACGCTACTCTCCAATTCCTTTTCTTCCTCTAGCTCCGCCTATTTCTGCTGCACTCTGTCTTCTTGCAAATCTTTCAGCCAAATTTGACTAGCCTTGCTGCGTTCTCACCATCATAATCATTCTATTTCAATCAACATGGACAGAACACAATGATCTATTCCAAATTGACATAAACTCATGCATGAGTGGTTTTTTGCCCCACACCGTGCCTCCGATCTTACCACCTTCAGTTCTAAATAGGTGGAATTTCTTATGTCTTTTGGTTGGTTTAGTCAGTGCTGTCTTACATAGCCTCTACCTTCAAATTTAGCTTTAAAAGAATTTGACGCCCAAAAAGCAGAATTCGTGTTTTGATTGTTGACTGCAATCCAGTCTATTTTATTAGATATATTAACTCATCTCTCCATCAACAAAAATGAACAGTCAGGACAGCTGGCAAAAAACATCTATACCAGAAATCTGAAAAAAAACTAAAATATAACGGTTTGACAGAATAACCAATACATATTTCATATAACTGAACGGAACCACAGTTCTCAAACCTATATATAGTTATTCATGACAGGATATGTTTACATTGCTAGAAGTTGCAAGCACTAAAACAAGCTGATATCATATATTACATAATTGAAATAACAATTCTATGTTTAACAAATATCTTATTTTATTACTTGAATACGTAGATTGCCGTAACAAAGTGTGACATGCAGTCCAACTTGTAGCGATGTAAAATGACCCTGTTAAAAGTAATCCCTCTGGTCTGGGCCATTCAACTCAACATGAAAATCCATTAAAATTGGGGGTTGTAATTTAGATTTTCCATAAACAACTGCGGGCTATTCTACTTACACGTCAATTATGACCGAACTAGTCACCCGTTAAACAGGGAAATAGTATTTAACAAAACTCTATACATGAGTTCATTCGTCCAACATGAAGGGGGAAAATTGCTCGGAGAAACTTTCCTTTCGTCGTTCATCGCTGTGGCAACAAGTTACCTGTGGATGTGTTTTCTAAATAATTAGTGAAACATTGTACTGGATTAATATGTAATATGTATGGAACCTAAGCAAACTGACTAATACAAGAACTAATAGTAGGCTAATCAATATCTGATCAATCAGGTCTCAATTATCAAACACAAGAAACAAATTTGGTCTATATGAAAGCCAAAATTTAATTTATTAAGGTCAAGAATTATGACATCATCATGTACAAATAACTAATCAATTCCAAACTTAAATAAAAATACATGAGGTGTAAAAATTCTATTCCTTAAACCTTCGTAGTTTCATGGTACAAAAAAAAAAAAGAGATAGAAAGAATCATTTCACATGACACAAATGGAGAATTGTTTCTCCTCAAACCCTGGTAGAAGCCATGTACACAGCACACGCCCTTTCTATTTTCCAATATATTTAGAATTTCAAGGTAGAGGTAGAACAATGTAACTCAAGTGATTATGTGATTCATTTTGTAGGATAATGTTGAAAGACAATTGAAAGTCAAATATATCAACGTGCTTTTTATTACCTGTGCACGACATAAAACGCAATAATGATCTTTCAGCTTCCATGAACAACTCTTCTTGGATCAAGTTGTCCACTATAATAACTAGAAGGAACAGTTGATAGTTCTAGTCTTCCCTTCCATTCCTCACCAGGTTTCAAATTAATAGGCTTTTCAACAGCAGCAGCCTCTACACAAAGCATATGCTTATACTCATCGTCACCGAAATCAGACATAGCCTTTGCTTTCTTATCCCAAGGATTCCACACCACTGCATAGATAATAAATGAGAAAGCAACATGTGTATGCAAAAGGACAGTGCAAATGATTCTTGTCGAATTCAAAAGCAACACAAACGTTAAATATACCAACTACGGAAGGTTTCTTACATAGGGGATGAGAAGAATTAAAAGGAAGAATTAAGACATAAAAATTAAGACAGGTGAGAACTTTAAGCTATGTTCCACTGATAAAGTTGGTTTTTAACCCTATTTCATTGCATTCTTATTTACACATTTACAAAGAACATTATTTTATTCTTAATGTAGCTTTGAATGATATAGTCCCACCGCCACCAGTACACTTTATCAATGTAAGATTAAGCAAACAAGATGAGTTTGATAATGATCACCACAATCAGGAAGACCATCTTTCCGCAAGACAAATGTTCTCTTCTTCTCATGATCAAGAATTGCAATCTTTGTAGGAGTGCTGAGATATATCCTGTCAACCTATAATACAAAGAAAAAGTGAAGTGTCAGCTTCAACTCATCAAAGCATATGAAAGCCAGTACATCAAGAGCAGTTACATACGCGCCCAGATGTGTCATGTATTACTACAAATTGGGATCAACAATACAAGCTAGGTGAATGTTTTCTTTTTTATTATATTTTTGGTGCAAATATGTTTCATGTATGAGCTAAGTGCAGTAGTCAAATCCAGACCAATATATGAAATGGATAGTGAACCAACACATGTTAGCAGTTGCCAGTGCCACCCACCCGTGCTAGAGGAAAGGTAAAAAAGAGAAAAATGGGGCTTTTGTTGGGGTGTGGGAAACAACTGTTCAATTGTTTGAGAATAAAGAATAGTATGCAACTTCCAAAAAGTTAGATACTGCCTCTCTTCATCCACTCACAGAAAAAGCCACAATCAAATGGAAAATCTTCTTTTGGCATTGGTGCTTATTGCACCTTACTTGAAATGAGTCACAAAAGAAAAAAAAATCAAGATCTATTAAATTGGTCTGATACTCTATTGCACCAGGCTCCATTTCACAGAAACTAACATCTTTCATTGCTTACAGCATACTTACTGTATACCCACATGTGTGTTTTCTCAAGCAAAGTTGAAAGGGTAACAATCTTACTTCTGATTCAAATGTTAAAGCATCCCCCTGTTCAGTAAAGCGTTTCTTTTCCTGCAACTTGTCAAGATAATCCAATGTCTCTAACCCCTCTACCCGCACTTCACTGAATACAAACAAACAAACTAGTTAAATGCAATTAAAACTGCAGCCTAAAAGTATATCCCTAACAATAAAATAAAATAATAAATAAGAACTGACAATAAGCCAAAATAAAAAATAAAAGAGTTAAATAAGTACATAAAATGAAGACAACAAAACATTAATTTTACCAAAACCTGAATATTTTACCATATCAAGACACATTTTATCTATGAATATGCACCTAAAAATGTATGTGGAATATGTAACAGGATTTGCATGCAGTTTAACTCAAGAAAATACGTTTGCATTATTTCTATTTCTGTTGGAACAGTAAGAAAATTTGTGTATCCTTGCTTTGCATCTTTAGATGCCAATTGCACAAATCCACAGCTGACTTTATAAGTCCAAAAGCCAACGCCATATTCTCATACAGATGAAAAACAATTTGCAAACAGTAACAAGTAATAGATTTCACAAATTTAGTCAGGAAAACAAGCTTATATCCATACAATAAGACTGCACAGTTCTACTCATTTGTTAAATGATTTGACAACAATGTCAATTTATAACTAAAGAAAAGCACACTAATACAAAATTTCACATTGAAGTGTGAGATAAAAGATGTTTCAATTTTCAAGCACTTGCCTTATATCTGACACAGAGAAATATGTATGATAAGCAAATGTGAATGAAAATGGCTTCCCATCAGTGTTAGTGTTCCTGATCCGAGATGTCAACATTAGCTCCCCTCCAGGTCCAAGAGCTACTCTAAGACGAAACTCAAAACTAATGCAAAAGGAATGGTATATGATATTAGAAAGAAATATAATATGAACAATTCAAACTATGAAATAACAATTGGGAAATAAAACACAGTAGAAGTATTAGTCAATAGAATGTTCCCTAAATATAGGCTAAAAGCTTTGAATGTTACTATGTATACCTGTGAGGCCAAATCTTGATGTCGTCTTCCGAGGGTTTAAGAATCAAATCAACGAAGGCTTTACTCGAAGTATTTGTTGGAAAAGGTGGAGGATTATCATCAATGGTCCAAAACCGGTTTCTAGCAAATCCGTGAGTGTCAAGAGTACCAAAGCTTGCAAACTACAAAGAGAGAGTCAGTATACTTGTAAAAGTAACCTGGGATCTGATTAGAGTAACATTTGGGAAGGAGGGATTCACAAATTGCAATGACATTCAGAACACCTTATAATTTTTTTATCCTTATTAGTATCTCTGATTGCAGATTATGTGAGCAGTAAATCTACAAGGCGCAAACAAAAAATCTCTTCGTTTTGGTATCACATGTAATTATGCAACTGATGTCCACAGTCCAAAACCAAAACTGGTTTGGCTGCGGGGGATACAGTGGTGAATGTGGTTTTGTCTAGCTGTCTATTTAGAGACCAGTTATTTATTTAGCTTGGGCCTTAATTGCAGCGTCCTAGTATCCATATATAAAATTGATCTCTTCTTAGTAATGCAATGCAATCAAATGTAAGGCCGATTAGGTTTCTTTCCTTTGCCATCTCAAATTCTACTATGTTTTTGGTTTATTTTAGTTCCACTTTGCCCTGGCTTTTTTTCTTGTCAATCAGCTTTAAAGAATTAATCCTATCACAAGCGAATTGTTTGGTTGGAATACGTGCTTGAAATTGTCGTAAAATTCATCAAATTCAAAACCACATCATACAGCTGGGGCAAATAACCCTCATTAAAAGTACCCCCTCCCCAAGTTTTGCTATCGTTGATTTGACATACTAACCCCAATCTATGAACTTGTAGCACTTTATGTGTCCAACATCATGGGTCACTTTGGGTTATGGCTAATATCAGAGTTTCTCATAATCTAGAATTTGGTTTCGTACGGCCTGGCATCAGATTATTCTTCAATTAGAAATGAAATTACATGAGATTATTAAGCTTTTATTGTTCTAATAGAAATATAATATAAGGTTTATCTTCACAACATTCTAATTTAATGAAGGTTACAGCTTTTGTTTATGACTACACGAGATATCAAATCCTTCCCACCATCACATGCTTTCCTCTCCTCTTCCTTCTCCAATTTCTACCTATTTTCCTTCCAGAGCAATATTATCACAACGAAAACAACTATGGCAAACAGAAATATTAACATTAGAAGTACATACTTGAGGAAAACATATTGGAATCCCTCCACGAATTGCCTTTGGAGGCTTAAATATAGCCTGCAAAAGTGCATAATGTTAATAAACCAAGATGAATCAGAGCTTATCAACCTCATAACTGGAGATTAAAATTTTCAAAAAGTATAATCACATTGATATATACAGCATATTAAAATAATTTTCACTAACTCCAGTTATCCCAGAGAAAAAATCACCCTTTTGAGTGGCAAAGACTAACTGCTATCGAGCGAAGACTAATAAGAGGTACTCAAACATTTAATATTTGAAATTGTAAGCAACAAAGTAGAAAATATGAATTTCAAGCCAACCTTGGAACACAAATCCTTTGGGTAGTAGATCCATTCCAACATATAAACCAAGAATGAATAAATATCAAATTAATAAATGGTTCCAAAATCAAAATGTGTCACTTTTCAAAAATATTTCTCAAAACAGCTGACATATTAAGATTGAAAAATATACGTCAGTTAAACCATTTTCTTTCCATGGAGTTGTTCAGTTAAATCTTGCACTTAACCTATGAATGCTTTCAGAGGGAACTGATATTGACAACCTCATTGAGATCTAAGTTAATCAAATTTTCCCACTCGTCTTGACATGCAATGGAGGAAAATCAGCCAACTAAGAAATACACTTTGAACTTAAATACAATTATGTTTCATACTGTACCTTGCTACTGAGAAAAAGTAATTCCTCGGCTAGGTCATTCTTCCAAGAAGTCACATGAGCACCGTACAAGTACACCTGAAAATCACAAACACAGACATGAAACCTAATCAGAGCCAACTCAACCAGAACCTGCACAAGCGATTTGCTACTTCAAAACCGATGCAAAAGCAGTAAAATCAAACACCAAACGCAGCCGCTCCTCTCGAAGAATTTATTTCACCGGAAATTAGCCTACAAGATAAATCAAACTGCTTAGGAATAGTCTTTTCAGATCAAAATTCTCTAGTTGATGACAAATCTCGATCCAGACAAAGCTAACGAGATCAGCACTCTCCAACCGCCAATGGCGACAAAAATCGACGTGGCAAAACCAAAACCACATTAACGAAACTTAGAAGCTTCACAATCTAAAGGTGAATACGAATCCAAGCTAAATCGTGAAATCGAGAAGTGGATCAGGCAGTATCTGCTTCGAATCACAGAGGATGACTAACAATTACCGACATTACCCAAACAGAGGAAGATATACAGATGCATGGAAGAATTAGGAGGAAAGCAACCTCGGCGAAGCTTCCACGGGCGTCGCGAAGAAGAACCTTGTCGAGGCCATTGAATCCCTTGCTCACCTCGTAGTGACTGGAAGTAGTGGAAGAAGAAGAAGAAGAAGCTGGCGGAGGAATCTTTTCGGTACTCATTGCAACCGCCACAAAAAAAATGTATATATAATATATATATATATCATCACTCGCAACCTTCCAATTTTTTCTCTGACAAACGCGTCTCTGCAACTGCAACCTCTTCTATTTGTCTTTCTCTCTCTCTCCAGTTTCCTAAATCACTTTCTGTTTACCTTTTTTTAACAAATTATTCTTATTAATTTCGGCATTTTTTGACGCGAAGTGAACTGCAAACGTATTGAAAAAATCGAGTTGTTCTGACACTGACGATAGATTCATACAATATTATTTCTTTTGCATTAATCTAACAGCTTTTCCGAATTTTTCTTTATTGACGATGCGTAAATACTGCTATAAGAAAGATCAGTGATGGACTTAGGGAAATATAATTGAAGATTTCCCAAATCTCAATGACGTAACAGGTGTTTTTGAGGTGCGCGTGCTATTCTAACATTTTTCTACAATATACTACTCTTATGCACGATGTTATTTTTGGAATGAGATACTTACAAGAAATCTTAGAACATATTTATAGAATATTACAAAATGTTTTACCATAAAATATGTTTTTCTAGTAAAAAAAAATATGGAAAATTCTTAATTTAATGGTAAATATATTGATTAGATTTTGAAATTTTAAAAGAAATTCAAATTTAAAAAATAAAATAAAATTCTAAAAACTAATCAAACGATTTGATTATTCTAAATTAAAAAATTTCAAATTTTACTTCAAAAATTTATAATTTTTCCATAATCTTTCTTTATTCCATTTATTTCTTTTATAGTATCATACACCATCCTTTTAGCTGAGACATTGTCAACTTGATTGAAGTTTGAACATTTTTTACTTAATATTTTTTTTCTTAAAAATAACATTTATTTTAAGTTGTGGTTATTTTTAACCAACATTATTAATATTATCTTGTTGTCGTTGTAGTTTATTACTATTTCTTAATTTATGTTAGCTAAGGTGTGACCATTAACAATATCAAACACAAAACTTGTTTTTATCAACAATTGAGTTTATTCGTCTATAAAAGTTTTGTGTTGGTTGATGTTATATTCTGGTAAGATTTTCTTATTTAACATTGATTAAACTATCTTTTAGTTAATTTTAATTTTTTTTATCGATAATGGTGACACAATTTTTTTTCTACCAATATAAGTCAAGGTTTTTCAAATACACATTGAAAATAGTTATTTTCTTACTAACATTATTAATATTACTTTTTTCTAATCTAAACCAAAGTTATTTTGTAGTCAATGTTAGTCACGACTTATGTGACCAGTGTCAATAAAATTATTTTTCAACAAATATCAACTAGTTTGTGGTTATTTTTAGGTTTATATATGTAATGTTGTTTTTCAATTCATGTTATCAATGTTTTGTTTTTTTTTTTCAAAAAGTTGTTCAAGATTATTTTCTTAAGACCTGTTTGTATCCAATTTGTATCTAGACGATGATTTGCAAAGAAAAAAAAAAGTGCAACTGAAAGTAAAAAAGAGAAAATAAATGAATAAAAACACGAAAAAGATGCAACTTTCTTGTTTAAAACTTTCTTTTTCTCCATGAGGAGATTTGCGAAGAAATATAAGTTTACATTATTATTTTTTTTAAATTAATAAATTATATATTGATTATATATGCAAATTATATTTTAATATATATATATATATATAACATTTATAATTTTTTATTAATTATTAATATTAATTTTCATATTATAATAAAATAAATAATAAATAAAAGATTAATTTTAATTATTAATACATATTTTTATTAAATTTAATATTATTTTTTTATTTGAATTTTTTTATTTTAATTTTTTTTATTTTAATTTGTATTTCTAAATTCTTTAAAATTTTTCTTAAAATTTGCTCTTTATCAAATTTGTAAACTTACATACATTTAAAAAAATTTAAAAATTCTTTCACAATATTACATAAATTACAAACTTCAATAAATTTTCTTCACAAATCTACTTTAACATATCGAATCCAACAACTTCCCTTTCTTGTCAAATCTACTTTATCAAATTTCAAATTCATTCCCTCAAATCTTCTCCCCAATCCAAACACATCATTAATGTTGAATGAGAAAACTTTTTATCTTGAACATAATTATATTGACTAGTGGCAGTTGATGAACTTGTTTAACAATATTAGCTAGAAAAGTTACTTAAAGAAAATTTTAATTTACAATGTCAAAAAAATAATATTTATCAATGTCAACTAAAATAATTCATTGGCTAAAAATAACATTAGTCAATGTTAATAAAAAACCTTTGTCAACATCAATTGAAAAAACCTGAAGGACTTTGGCTGAAAAATAACCTTACCTTAACTAATATCGATTAAATATCATCTCTAATTGATACTTTTAAATATTTCTAATATTAAAAAATATTTTATATTTAGTGGTAATGGAAATAATTTATCCAAATAAAAAAAAACTTAAATTCAATAAATTTTAATTAGTTTATCCAATCAAAAGATTTGAAAAGTGAAACCATTGAAACTTAGTTTATTTGAATTTTATGAAAATTATGGAAGTGTCTATCAGAACACATGGTTAGCCTTTGTTTAGATGGGGTAATAGAAAGTGAGGAGTGAAAAAGGAAAGAAAAAGAGATAATTAAAGTGCCATGTAAGTTGTTTAATTAAACGAAAGAGGGAAGAAATAAGAATAAAATTTATAATTGTACATGATTTGAAAGGAAAGATATAATAATTATGTTTTTATGGAATCATGACTACATTGTCCTTTATCCTATATATTGTTAATTTAAATAATGAAATGAAAAATTATGTACCATTAAATCACACTTATGATTGACCATAATTGATTATTTCTCATTAAATATATTGATATTTAAGTAAACATAATATGCAGAGTTGATCACCTGAAGCAAACAACCACATTTCCTACCAATTCACCTCCTTTCCTTCCTCTTAAAAGAGTAAATGACATAGCACACACACACACACAAAAGTATGTACCTTAAATAATGGAAAAATGAAGTTAACATGACACTTTTATGACTTTTTTTTAAAAGAAATGAGTTTGCTCAGAAATATCAAAATGACTCGAACAAGCCAACCAATTTAATCCATTAAAAGAAGTTGAGATGAATTATATGATTCAACTTCTCAACACTGGTATACCTGTCAGTTTAAAAGGATTAAAGATGAGACAGGTTAAATTGAATTGAATTTTTATTAAACACTTCCATAAAATGTTTGGTTAAATATAGATTTAAATGTACTTTAGTTATTTATAGTTTTGTGAATGAATATAATTTTTATAAAAAACTATAAAGGTAAATAATTACAATGTTAATTATGTGGGATATGAATAATAGCGTTTAATTATAAGTTTTTAAATTGTCATTCGAAAGAATACGTTGCTAAAAATTAGATGATATATTATCTTTTACTGAAATTGCTTAATTTTAAAAATTTAAGTGATCAAATGTACTACTAAACTTTCTTTATGAACAAAAGTTGTATATTAAGAAAAGTGTATTTGAGAATTAAGTATAAGATTTTATCAAATTATTACAAACTTTTTGTTCTATTATTTTATATTATATTGATTTAACTTGTGATGGTAAATTAAAAAATTGAAAATAAGACGCGTATGAAAATATTTTTGTAACTGTAAGATTGTGTTTATTTTAAATTACTTAACTAATTGTTCTTTTTACTATCTAACTCAGTCTACAATCTATTAAAAATGAATTGGATTTAAATTTTCAAGTTAATTTCAGAACGAGTCCAACCAATCTGAATTTCGCAATTTCAAAATAATTGCATTAGATTAGAGTGAACCTCCTTTTCCTTTTCCATATGCACAAGTTGTAAGGATGCATTCTTAGTCAGATTCACTACTGAATTTGGACGATCTGTTTGCCAATGCTTAGGGAGCAGAACCAATAATTTTATTTATTTCTGGAAAAATAGCTACTTTTTCTCTGCTTCTACTACCTCAATTGCTTGAACGTTCGATATACAACCAAGAATTTTTTTGACATGAAACAAAAATGGAGAGAGTAATAAAAAGGGGAGGGGGAAATCACACTTTTATTTCCAAAATAAATAACTTGTTGGGTGGCTTTTACACTTCACTGTACAAACTTCATAATCATAAGTATCAAAACAACCTAAGTAATTTCTTCCCCCAAAACAATTTTGAATGAAAAAAATGAGTAACAAGAAACACCAAAGACAAGCAATCAACCCCTACATAATTAACACCAAGCAACTCTTCAACAAAGAAAGAACCTAAATATCTTTATTTAATTTCTTCCTTTCACTTGTTAAAAGAAAACTCATGCTATCCTTTCACTTCCATATGTTCAATTTCTTACTGCAAAAAACAGATAGCAAGCTCCCTGAGATATAAAACACAGATAAGAATGTCAAATGCACGGAGCAGACAGAAGGTGAAGTGTACTTTAAAAATCAGAACAACTGAACTGCCATCTTGAGTTTGTTCTGTTTCCATTTTGGTAACTTGCAAAATTCCGTCCTAGCCATCCCTAATTTCTCTTGGAACTCCGCAGGTGACAAATAAGCCTGTCCATGAAGGTCAACCAAGTCAGAACTAACATGAAATAAAGCTTGGTTATTTGATGCAATTTCCAAAGAATGAAGGGGGGAAACAGAGATGAGAAACACGCAAGATGATGCTACATTAAATCTAGTTGTTTTCATTATACCTCTCGTTTAGTAACGTCAATATCTGTTACAGGATCTGTAGATTCTGTGTTAATGCGATCATATGGGTAAACTGGGAAACTTTCATCATCTTCAGCTTCACCCTCTTTCACATCCTCCTCTATGGTAAGGGATTCTATTCTCCTGCTCATAGAAGCCCCCTCGGCAATTATCTCGGGGTTTGATATGGCGGTAACTAAACTCACTTCATATCATAGCAATACAAAAAGAGAAAAGGCATTTTGTATCAGAAATATTCTAACACTAACATTAAATATCAATGCACTCATCTACTGCATACCTTTTTGGGACCGAGGAATCAAATTTTCTCGAGCTGATGGTTGTTCAAAACTAGAAGTAAGATGAGATATGGCTGAAAATTTAGGTGCCGGTTTTGCTGTATCCTGTGCGCCAGATTTTGGGTACAGTTTTCTAACCATTGGAGGTGGAGTTGAAAGGTTCCTAGTATTTGTGTTCTCAAAATTAGCTGCTAGTGCATTAAAGGCTGGAGATCTGCCCCTCACACGAACACGATCAGGACTGACCGACATGCTGCGGGAACGCTGAGATTTATCTGGCACACCACCAGACCTTCCCCCATAAGATACTGATGCTCTTCGTTTATGTTTCTGATAATGTATTAGATATTCAACAACCAAGCAGATATAACATGTTAGATCTATAACTCATGTCTTAATCTATAGCCAACTCAGACCCCTACTCATATGAAGGATCAACACCCATTTCACATCCTTCAATAGTTGAATTCAGCAGTAAGAATTCAATATATAGTTCAGTCAACCAAGTCCAGTTCACTTCATAACTAATTTTTATTGAATGTAGCTACAAAAAATCGCGTGTTTACAAGTTTCTTGAGGGCTTGCAGCAATAAAATGAGATTAGGCCACAATTCTAGAAAACAGAAACAAATTACTGTTTCTTTTTCAATTATAAAAAATCTGAACTCATTTATAGATGCATTAGTTATTCATCTGTTACATCCTTAAGTTATTGTAAAGTTTATTAGCAGCATAAATCACATTGATTGATGAAAAAATTACTTTATTGAATTACAGAGAATTCCATTAAATAACAATTACTTAATCTAAGGAGTACTTTTAAAATAAAATTTAAGTTTATGACATTATTAATTAAAATTCATTAATTTATTTTCATTGGTGTAAAGTATTTATTTCTTTTAAATAAAGAACCAAAAGTATGATCATTCATTTCCAGCAATGACTCTTGGTAGACTCATTTCAAAACCTGATGCCACTCTTCAGTATTTCTTTATCATTATTTTAGTATTATTTAGTTTTACGACAGGAGGAGGTCCTTCAAACATTTGTCTTCTCCAAGTTTGAACTTTGATCCTCTAGGAGTAGAACTGGATTAAGAAATTATGGGGCCTTACATAAACTTTATGTCTAATCTAATCTAATATCATTCACCAATATTTACTCTGTTCTTCTAGTTTTCTCAACAGTAAAGTAACTGATGACAAAATTTATAAGCTAGTAAATCTAACAGTTTAGTCTATAAATAAAGTAACTAATCTATTCAATTTATCTTCAAACATTAAACTTTACTTAAGAAATTTAATTATAAGAAAACCATTTCACCAATAACAACAATTACATGTTTTCTTTTGACAGAATAATAGTAATAAGTTATACTATGGGTGGCAAAGAGAGTTGGACTATTTCTTCCTGCACCTCCATACTTTCTTCTCCCACCTCCATAGATTTTTGTATTTCCAAAAATGCCCCTTAGTATTATTTAGGATTACGTAATCCAGAAGTTATTTTTTAAATTTGTAATTAGCTTCCGGATTACATAATTCGTAGCTTCCGGATTACATAATCCGGAAGCCTTTTTTCAGATACATGATTACTTTCCGAATTACATAATCCAGAAGACTTTTTAGCTTCCGGATTAGGTAATCCGGAAGTCTTTTTTCAAATGCATTTTCGGATTACATAATCTAGAAACTACTCTATGGGGGTGACACAAGAAGGATAAAAATGTATTTTCATATTGTGTATGGAGGTGACAGAAGAAGATATAGAGATGCAGGAAAAAACAGTCAGCGAGTTGATATGCTAGCCCGCCACTAATTTGGCGTGATGGGTTGATACTTTTAGCAGGCCATGCCACTCTGACTCGTCGACGCATTTTTTTTAACTAAAAGCTAAAATAAAAAAAAATAGTTTAAGTATTTATTTATTATATTATTTAAAAAATGTAAATATGCAATAACATAACTTGAATATTAATATTTACAAATTAGGTTTTAATTATTAATCATTAATTATAATATGAAGAGTAATTTTACATTTAAAGATAATAATTCTTTGAATTTATTTAATTAGAGATATTAAATAACCAATTAAAGATTTTAAAATATTTATATAATGAAGTGTATTTTTAATAAAAAATAAACTATCGGAATAGCTCGCCAACCTGAACAACTATGACGAGTTAGTTCACCTTACCCTGTTTTTACAGGGCTAAGTCTAAGTTTAATATTTCTAATCCAGTAGTTATTTCTTTTATTTATTTTTAATACCTTTAATCATGGAAATAAATCAAGATCACCAATATCAAAATAATTACCAAATCTTAAAAAACTTTGCCAGATTAATAATTTTTTAATTCATGCTCATCCAAAGGTTTAAATTTCTGTGATTCAAAAATAAACCTAATCAGAAAATTGAAACATATAGAAAGGGGCACCAATTAGAATATCATACAGTTAAGTGTGTGCTTAGTTCAACTTATTGTGTAAAAGTAATTATTTTTTTATCTTCATTTTAGACAGCTTTTGAAAAAAATATATTATTTTTCAAAGATTAAGCTAAAACAAGCACGGACTAAGAAAGTTTTGTGATAAATGGTTAGAAAATATAACTAGAATAGAAAAATTATATCAATGGGATAATTTTTTAATATAAAATTTTCCCACTAGAGTGTATTAGTAGTGTGAGATTTAGATGGTTTGCATAAAGTTTTTGGTTCAAACTTTGACACCATCTTTGTATATCAATGGGATAATTTTTTAATATAAAATTTTCCCACTAGAGTCTATTAGTGGTGTGAAATTTAGATGGATTTGCATAAAGTTTTTGGTTTAAACTTTGACACCGTCTTTGTATATCAAAAGAGGGAGGGGGGACCTGCTAACAAGGAACAATGGGATAAATAGACGGAATTCTGTTGGATAAAATTATCTCACTCGTGACATCTATCAAAGATTAATGCGATCATTCCTCACTCTTCAGAAAAAAAGTTATTCTGTAATAAAGGAAGCAAAGAAAAGATTACTTACAAGTACTAGTGCCGCTCCCCCATTTTTGACGATTGCAAGCTTCCTCTGAAACGAGTTTCCCAGCATCTACCGTAAACAAGGAATTATTTATTATAGTAGCCAAAAAGTATAGGACTATTTGAGGTCATATGTATACATCGAAAAACTTACTGTGGATTTTGCAGACTCCCATTTAAAAAAGCGAGTGAAGAAAGGTGGCTCGTTACCTTCCATGACAACATATATTGGAGCTTCACGAGATAATTTTTCTAGAAGAAAATCATGCTCAAGAAATTTCTGTACAATTCCAAAGAATAAGTTAAAAATTGCACACCTGGTTTCAGAAATACTAGAATGTAATATACATTGAAACTGCTTTATGGTTTTCTAATAATGATAGAAAGAGTTGTGATAGTTAAACTTAAATCCATATTAAAAAATGAAAAAACCTAAAAGAACATTAACCTAGTGGTAAGATGTTTGACTTATAATGTAACTCTATATTAGACTACTGGTCACTAAATTAATCTAGAATGTCTATAGCTTCCAGGAAAAGCAAAACCAGTTATACCTCACCAATTGTTAGAGCCTGCATTCTACTCTTTGGGTCAACCTGCTGGCCAACCCAGACGAAGATTTCAGAGTGACAATCCAAGATGTAAATATCTTCTGTCATCAAATCATCCTGGGAAAAGTTGTATATCTCTTTCACCTGCAAACATTACTTCAGATTAATGCACTGCAGAACAAATCCAGATTTTTGCATCTTCACAAGCAAAGCGTGCCGATCAAAAAAAAAAAAGCAAAGCGTAAGACATAGCAATAAAATTTTATTGGGGATGAAATCACACCCCAGTTTAATTCACCATCTAGATCCATCTTAAATTAGAAAAGATGATCAAGAACACACTGACCAGTCTTTCTGTCAGCATTCCACATCCACAGCTAGTCTTTCAAAGAAGCCAAGATGACCATAACCACTTTGCATAAAGATTATGTCCTAGGTCCTAACATGATGCTTTTACATGGATCAGATTGTTTCGTTCTTTTTTGCCAATCATTATTATGTCAACTACTCATTATATAAGTTTGACTATTTTGATGTCTGCTGTTTATCATTCAAGTGTTATACCACGTGACATCTAATTAAGTTCTCAGACACATAATGTAATTATAATAACTTAATGAAAACCAAAGAAAGCATCTTTCTAGCCTCAGATTTGAGCAACAGCAGCGTGGTTGCTAAAAAGTGTCTTCTAAAATAGTATATTATCCAAAGTTTTTTAACCTTTCACTGGTCATCATTCTTGTTGGTTTTCCTAGCTTTTTTTTCAATCCTATGGAATCACTGTTGAAAATGGACCCTGTCATTGAGTGTTTAAATACAAGGGGCAACTTAAAAGTTAAAATGTCGTAATAAAATATTGACATAGGCAAAAACTTCTTTAACATGCCTTCACACCATAACTCGGAATATTCCAAAATCATGATATCAACAGATCAGCGGGTGTACACACCTTTAAATTTCCTGCACATTGGTCAGGCAGGCAGGGAAAGAAGCCATCACAAACATGTCAGTCATTTGCCTTTAAGAAGATAAGGAACTGGGGATGGAGATCAAGATAAATCTGCTCAGCCAACAAAAAATTAGTTCCTACCTTTTGAGAAGTCGCAAGAAACTAGGTGAGGGTCACTTTCTTCATCCCTCGCGATCTTTTGACTGGGATATTCTGATTTTCCGCCCAACAAATCCCAAAACAGTTCCGATTCTACGCCTTCCTTATGTGATTTGCTTTGTAAATCCGGCTACAGTCAATTGGCAAGCATATGTTTTGATTAATAAACAGTGATGTATATTTTTTATATAGACGTAGTTCGCAGGATGGGTAATGTGGCTTGGCCGATAACACCTGCCTGGATCAAACCCAGGACCTGAACCTACGGAATTATTGGTAGCCCTAACGGCAAGTTTATAAATAACCAGCATAGTTAACCATTTTCAACATGCAAAAATATAATATGTTTACCAAAGGAACCTTTTGGTCTTTGATTTGGACATGTCACATTTTCCACATTAAACATATTTCAGGACATAACGGACCTTAATCAAATCCAGCATTCTGTCAAGAAGCTCTTGATCATCTGAAGTTGCTAAACCTCCAGACCAAGTAAAAACAGTGGACCCGCTATGAAGTATGTAACAATAAGTGGAATTCAAGGAGGAAGCAACCTGGTTGACAAAAGGAATAGGAAAATAATTATTTAAAGAGAATGGTATTTTTACAACTCGTATAGTCTGTGTAATTGTACAATATTTATCTTTTCGTCCCAATAATAAAAAATTATTTAATTTTAGTCCCTATAAATATTATTTTAAACCTTTTTAGTCTCTATAAATACTATATTTAGTCTTCCTTCTATCAATTAAAGTCATAGGAATTAAAAGAGATTAAAAAATAGCATACACAAGAAAAAGGACGAGTTTTAAGTACACGAACCAAAAGATAAAATTTGTTTGTAGGGTTCAAATCAGTAATTTTTAACTTTAAATAAAATCTGTATAATTTTTAAAAAAAAGAGTTTGAAATGCCCATAAAAGTAAAGTTGATAGAGATAGCTGCTATAAACAGACAAAATGACATACTGATTCAACTTGTATAGCTTGCATATTGTCTGGTCCAAAGCCCTGGATGCGGAATAATGCAACACCATCCTCGCTGTATGTCTCATCTGGAATTTCCTTCTCTGCAATGTAATTCTTGTATCCATCACTAAGTCCACCCTGATAGACAATTAAAATACATGACCAGTATTAAACAAAACAATTATATTCATAAAAAAGTTTTTTTCTTAGTTAACCCAATACCAGAATCCCACAAACCTTGAAAACAATACAGCTTTGCAGGATGGCATGAAATTGAATTGGTTCACTGCCTTCATAGATACGAACCTTCAATTAATTACACACGGATACTATCAATAGGATACAAGCAAACAAGACAAAAATCTATCAGCAAATTGAATATAACAACACATGCAAAGAAAAATTACCTGGGAAGGAAGAAACTTCATTGACTCAACCATTTTGCTTGCTAGTGAAAGAGCTGAAGCCCTCTCTTCCTAATTTCAACAAAGAAAGTTTCTGTAAGGAATGGAGGCAAACACATTTATTCAAGGCTTTCTGGTCCCAAGAGTTCCCAATGTTGTGTACAGTGTAATGAAATGTATAAGTAGTGATTCACTAATAGAGTTTCAATTCCAGTAGAATATTTTGCAGTCAGATTTTCTGCTTTTGCTTACATAAAAGATAACATTATAAACACACAAGTGAAAAAAGTAGAATAAAGCTCTTTAAATTTTTCACCTCAACACTATTCTTTCCAATCCATGTTCCTATAAGATGCTCTTCCTTATCTTCTCCAGGATATGAATATTGAAAGATGTAGCAATCTCCATTGTAAAATTTTGACTGATCAGTGGCTGGAAGAAGAATCTTATCCTTGTCATTAACACGCCAAACCTGTGTGGTTATGTTAAAGCTCTTCTTAACAACACAAACAAATAAGAAAGAGAAATTTACTACACTAAAATTACTATTAGCCAAACCAAATAGGGAGAAGTACAGAACATATCGTTTGAAACCCTCATAGGATACCATCTATCACATGTTTAAGAAACAAAAGAAAATATTGGCCAGCAGCATGTCAACTACAATCATTCATAAAGTCTGGAAACTACTTTCACCTTGTTGCCTTAAGTCTCAACCATAGTTTTGATGTAAATTTCATAAACTCTGTAAAAGGACTTATTACTGCAGTAGTTAGGCCATGGTCCTAAGATATGGAACCTATATTCCAAAAATTGAAAAAGAGAGACACATGGACCATGGAGGACAGAAAGAGGGAGAGGTCATTATGCTAAGTGGAAGCTTGAATGTGATCCATAAAGAGGCTGCAGATATGGTGATTGTGATTAATTAGAAGAGAGAAGGAATTGGGAGCTTGGACAAATTTTGAGAAGGAATGGAAGGAAGTTGTATTCCACAGCTATTTCTCTTTGCTTTCCTCTTATCTTAGGGTTATATTAAAAATGTGTTCCTCATGAAATTGTTTTCATGTTCTTAATTGAGAAACTCCACATTTTGGTTCCTACATGGAAAAATGTTTACAAATCGGTCCTTACCATTTGCAAAGTTTATAACAACACTAAATGTTTATTGAGTTGACGAACGTTTGTTGAATTGATTCCTACTATCATATAAGATAAAAGTTTGACAAGTCAGAAAACATCTAACACCATTATGGGTTCAGAAAATAGTAGGAAACTATTAATAAACACTTTTTTCATGTAGGAATCAAAATGTAGAATTTTTCATATAGGCACCAAAACGAAAAATGATGTAAGTATAGGCACCCAATTTTCAATATAACCTTTATCATTCCATATTCTATACATTCACTGTTTCTGATATACTTGAAAGTTTTCACATTGATTTCAGTAGCTAATAGCTCATATTTCACTCAATGGAACTTTACTGGTCTGTATTCTTTTACATTAAATCCTAACAGTGGAATGTGGGAAATTCCTTGTACTCGTTAACGCAAAAATATATTATGTTGAAGTGTTTTTTTCATACGTTAATGAGGTTAGACCAAATACCAAATGAGAAAAAGAAATCATCTTACAGTCGATCATTTTCTAATTAAATTATTAAAAAATGGACTAAATGAGATTTTGGTCCCTATATTCTATCTATTTGATTTGTGGTCCATCAAGGATCAATACCTTAGTAAAAAGAAACTATAGGAGGAACCGATCCTTCATGGAGAATAGGGATCACTAGCTTAATGAGAAGAAAATATAGGACCAAAACTAAAATCAGAAGAAAATATAAGAACCTTTCACGACAGGGATCAAAACCCAAAGTGTCAACAAGATTAGCTAAATCCCTAATTTATTTCTTCCTTACTGATTCTCCTATAATTTCTCTACAATATATACTTGAATAGATTTGAACAGCCGAATTACTATTTTTATTTCATTAATTGACAAATTTGAATTGCTATAAATTAGTTATGTATTGGACAAAGTTTCCTTGTATAGTTATAGGCAAAGTTTTCATGTATAACTTCAAAATTCTTATTAAATTGGATTATCTCAGTGATGAGAGGCATTCAGTCATTTTTGCTTTGGTATCAGAACTTCAGCTCTAAAACCTAAATCTCTTGTCATGTTTAGGAGCTTTCGCGTTTCCACTTTTCAACCCCCATTTCTCTTGGGTTTAGTGTTCAAATTCTTAAAATTTTGTTTGGTGGGAATTTATTCCTCTCAAATATTCTATAGTACAATTCAATGGGAAAAATGATTTAGCTGAGAATTTCAGTTCAAAATGTTTGTGAAATGGCAGGAACTTGTGACAACATGTTGATGGGTCTAATCCAGCTCCCATAGACAACTCGAAACTTCAAAAATGGTTGGCTGAATATCAGATTCAATTGAACCATATATGGTGAGCAATCTAACATCATTCTCTACAACAAAAGAAATATGGGAATATTTGAAACTGATCTATAACCAATACAATAGTGCACCTCACTTTCGGTTGGAGTTGGAGATTGAAAATTTCATCCAAGGAAATTTTAACACTTGAGCACTAAGATTTAGGTTTCCTGAATCTGTGGAGTGCAAACGTGATAAATTCCTTGATGATATTGTTATTACTAGTTCAAATCTTGTATTGATTCAACAACTATAACATCTTACTTTTCTTTTCATACAAAGGTATATTTCTTGGGTTTGGAAGTTCAAAACACTTTTGCTAGTATTCTCTTACACCAACACAAATACACTCAAGAGTTAGTCACTTTGGCTGAATTGCAAGACGCCACTTTTGTCCAAACTCCTATGGAAGTGAATGTGAAGCAAGTTGGTTGATCCTTCTCTATATCGTCCATTGGTTGGTAGCCTCCATTAATTGACTATTAGTTGCCTTATTCTTGCTTTTGTTGCTCTGCAAGTTAGTTAATTTTTGTAATCTCCTTGTTTTTGGCATTTGGTTGTTGTTCACCAAATAATTGGATACCTACAAGGTAGTCTTGGTTAAGGTCTTTACTTCCCTTCTCGTCTCCTATTCAATTGGTTGCTTATAGTAATTTTGACAAGGCTAGTTGTGTGAATAATCGTAGTTGTGTTTCTAGTTGGTGTATAGTTGTTGGACTTTCTCTTATTTCTTGGAAGAATAAGAAACAACCTCGAGCTTTTGAATTTTGTACTGAGTTTGAATATTTGGCTATGTCCTTTACTTGTTTTGAGATTGTTTAGCTTCGTAGGTTATTGGAAGAACTTGGGTTTCCTCAACAAGAGGCTACTTCTTGTCATGCTAACAATACTAATGCTATCCAACTTGCAAGCGAATGTAGCAAGCACATTAAGGTGGATTATCACTATATTTATGAATCCTATGATGCCCACCTCATTTGTCTTCCTCGTGTCTCCACCAATCTTCAAATTGCTTATACCTTTACTAAGGCTCTATCTCGATCTTGCAATCAGTTTTTGGCGGAAGATTGATGCTTCAAGATCCACCATCATCAATTTGTGGTGGGTGTCAACGGGATTAGCTAAATCCCTAATTTATTTCTTCCTTGTTGATTTCCCTATAATTTTTCTACAAATTGCGGTAATTGACCCTAGCGATGCTTTCACGGACTTGAGGTCAGAACAAATAGATTTGCTCAAATTTGAATAGTTGTAAACTAGTCATGTATCAGACAAAGTTTCCTTGTATAGATATAGGTAAAGTTTTCTTGTATAATGTTAAAGATTCTTTTATTTTTATTAAATACAAATTTGATACAAAGTAAAGAAAATGTAGGAACTAATACCAAAAGAAGAAGATTGTAGGACAAAATACAAATGAATATAAACTATAGGAAGAAATATCTCATTTAAATAAAAAAAATATGATAATAATTTGATTAAGTATTAATATGTAGCAGATAAATCGCAAAGGATCATAGATTTTTATTTTACGTCCAATTTGTGGAGGAAGTGTCATGTTGCTTATCATTAAACCCTTTCCTATTCTATATTCATTTCTCTCATAAAATGTTAAGCATCTACTCAATTTGCTCTAAATCAAATCTAAAGCACTCTAACACTCTAGGTTTCACATATTCCGATCATAAGATAGAATACAGCTCTTAACCTCAAGCGCATTCAGTTGCATTGTATGCCTCTCTTTGTGATGACCGTCTTTAGAATGAGAGACCAGTGGAGTATTATGGATACAGTGATCGTGATTCCAAAAGATTCTTTCAATATAAGAAATCAACTAGATAAGGGATATAAGACCACAGAAAATTTAAACTTAATACCAACAAAAGTTACATCAAGAGATTTCAATTTCGTGAATTATTTATTGTATACAAATTAGTAGAGTACCTGCAAATGTCCTGTGCAATCTATGTAGGGTTGAGGTTCTTCTTTTACAGGTTCAGATTTTAGGAGACCCTTGACATCCAATCCTTGACGTTTTAGAAGTGCTAGAAAGTTACAAAAAAGGGAGAGAATTACAAGAACATGATGAAAGCCGGGAAAATGTTGCTGACAAAATCAATTTAAAGGTGAAGAAACATATTCAGTCGAATGACAAAACATAAAATTTAATTAAAACTACCTGCTACCTTGCCACGACCCTCTTCAGACATTACTTGAGTTGTCTGAGGCCAAGAATCAAACTTGGACTTGAACATTACTGTTTCAAATCCTTCAATTACACGAATTATATGGGACTTTGGTCGCCCAGTGCCACTGACTAACTTCTGTTTTTATTCCACAAAAATTCAAGAGTCATTCAAAGTCTGAGAATATGTTCAACAATACTAAGAAAGAAACAAGAGATGTTACATCTGCAGCTCCACTTGCAACTTTTCTTTCATCAAGAGATGTGTTTCTTCCCATCCATGCAAACACTTCCAATCCACAATCTATAATATAGCATTTGTTTGTCTCCAGCATTTCCTTTGTCAAAGAATCAGCTTCTACAGGTTCTGTCTTCCCCTTGTCAACACTGGAAAAGTTATAATTTCACAATAACTAGAGCAACATTGAATTTTCCATTTCAGTATAATAAATAAATTTCATCTATGTAATTAGCATTATTTTCATAGTCTCAGAATTACATACAACTTTGGGTTGAAAGAATAGTAAATTTTTATAATAGTCTTACATTGATAAACAACATAAGTTTTCAGAAGGGAAAGAAAACAATAGGTAAAAAATTTTAAAAAAAATATTTAAACATAAGAAAACTGCATCCAAGTATCGTTTGATAAAAAAGTGAGAGGAATATACTGACTGCAAATATAAATGAAAAAACAGGTGGGAAAACGGAAAAACATATTACCAAAGTAGCTTTGGAGGATGAGAATCAGCAGACTTATCGTCATCACTGACTGTTTTCCGTGGAAGAGGAGCAAAGCCCCCAAAGCAACCCCAAAATTCTCCAGTTTCAGCATCAGACATCAACTTTCCATCCTCTGCAAGAAATTCAAGCATATATATCCAATTAGTGATATTAAGCAATCATCTTGAATCTGTAAAATATACTTACACTTACCAATGGAAGCTATCTCACATTTCCCATCATGGTAAGTATCCTTAATAAACTGTACAACTTCCAATGCTTTAGCCCTTTCTTGAATACATGAATTGGAACCATTAAATTGGAAAATTTTGGACTCAGTATCCAGAATAAAAATATCATCATGGTTTAGTGAAGATCGAGCAAATGGAACCTATAACCAACACAAATAGCTAATCAACAAGTAGAAAATAAAGTTTACATATGTGGTGTTGTATACAGTATGCACAATAATAATATACAAGACTCAAACATCAATGAGTCAAAGCAAGAAGAATAAGGTCAAACTTGCCTCTTTGACATGTACCACATGTTTCCCTTTGCATACAAACAACCGTATCATATGTTCTTCGGCCTCAACATGTTTAAAACCAGAGGAAACTCCACCTTCTTGAGGTATGATGCATGGTTTGAAATAAGAAAGGAACTTTTCAGTTTCATGGCCTTGTACTTCACGGTACTGAACAGCCCGTCCTCCCAGGGCTGCATCCAACTCGACTGTCTTGATGGCTGCAACACCAGCTTCATCCTATTTTATAGTTGTGATTATCAGTGAGAAAATGAGTTGAGGAAGACTATATCAAATATTAAATAAAAATAATTCGAGGTGGTAGCAATATATAAACAGCAAAACTTACCTGACTGGTCTTTTTACCAAGCCAATAATGGATATCATAACGCAGAGCACCACTTTTTGAAGCAGTTGTCTACATGGAGAGGATAAGCAAAAAGAAAATTTTGATATTCATGAAAGACATTAATGCATAACTGATGCAGGAAGCAAAATAAACTAAAGAAAAGTAAAAACTGCCCAACTAATATTTATCTGCAAAATATCAAATAATGAAGAATAATGTAAATCCAACAAAAAAGTTATACCGAGGAAGATATTGGGACTTGAACCAAAGATCTCAAATTTTTATTTTGGCAGGAGGAAAACAAATTTTATATGGTAAAGAAGCCAACAATCTCTTTTTAGAGAAAACCACATACTTTAAACCATTCTGTACCAAAAGTTCCCAAACAGAAGTTCCTACTAAAGAACGACTGGCCAAGCTATCCAGATTCTCTACTAAAAATAATATATTTCTTAAATGCATGTAATCATTCTTTTCACCTCTATCATATTGCTTTATTGTCAATATATGTCTACTAATCAAAAGATTTGATTATGTAAATCTCTAAGCTTCTAGTTTTCCCATCCGATGCATGTAACTAGTCTCTCTAGCTAAAATTGGAATTGTTGACTATCCCAAGAAGAAGAAGAAGAAGAAAAAGATGTCAAACATAAATATGCTCACATTTTAGTACTGCCAGTGGTTCATGTACACCAACATTTGTGTGCGCATACTAAGAAAAAACTTCATAACCAGAACTTCATCAACCACGAGACAAGAATCAGTTAGCATTCTTATTTACCATTAGATGGATGAGTGTTCTCCATCACTTTATGTCTTATAAAAGGCAACAATCGTCTCGAGTCTGACTAGTTCATGATAAACTTTGTCTAATTCTTCTAGATGTAGAACTATACTTCTACTAAAACTAAGGTGTTACAATGTGAAATGGTAAAATAAGAATACAAAAATTAAATAATTTAGTTACTATAAGCAAGGGAGCTACACACACAGTTGTAATAAATATAGGAGTATTTGATAACATACATAACCCTGCCTAGACCCCATAATAGTGACCAAAAAAATAATAATAGTGGGAGCCTCATGCCCAGGACCTGATTATTCACATGAACCCTGACACTATTTTTACATTTGGAGGTATTAAAGGCATAGAGTTTACATTTTTTTATCGGTAAATGTTAGTTTTTGATAGCAAGAAGATTCAAGTCTCTCCCCTCCAATTTTACCACCAAGACAACCTTATATATCTCCTAAAGCATAGAGTTTACATGATGAATGTTCTACAAAGAAAAATAAAATAAAAACACCAAAATCATTATCATATGGTATTGCATATTGTTGAGATTCATCATTGACTAGATATATAATCAATATAGTCCTTATAAGACTCTGGTAGTCCTCATATTATAAGCTAATTTTTTAAAATTGAGTTATGCTTCAAGCGCAAATTCTAATATGGTATTAAAACCAACCAAAATTCTAAGACATCTCAATACAATTTGCATCATGTGAACGATAGGTAAGTCCATATAATACAGGAATAAAAAAAAAAAATACAAGCTTCTTGCGTCAAGGGTTACCAACAGGAAGCTATGAATGAGAATCATTTGGAAAATATTGCTTACCTTCAAGATCATATAGGAATCCCCAGTGAAAAACTTTCCATAAGATGACTGAGGGATAGGAACTGGATTAAAATTCTCAATACGCCATATTTCAAGTCCACTGTATATGGTCAAGGAGAACAATGCAGAAGCACAGAAATCTAATGAAGTAGCGGCAACCTTGAATGAATTGTCAAGATGAAAATATGATAGTAGTTAAACAGCAAGATATATTATTGTTAGCTAGTGCAGGATACGCCTTTTGGCCAGCTCCCTTGAAAGCTGGATCCAAATCTCTCATAGAAACGGACATACTGCTCTTCTACTATTTGGTCTTCCACAGCCTAGCTTGAATATAGAAAACAATTACCCTGAAAGAAAACCCTGTAGAAAGGAAAGACCTAATTGATCCAGGGTGGGTGTAAGAAGAAAATGAAAAGGCTTCCACTAACTTTTTTCAACTAGGAAAATCTGGCTCCGAATAACTTTATGAACACAAATTGATTTACTGATGATACAAATGGTTACAATTAATGTTCTCAACACAATATTTACCATTCACTCACAAAACTCTAAGAATTAACTTACATATATTCATGTTCCACAAATTTTCACATGTATAGGAATACATTCTTAAGCGTGTCAGCAACTACTTACTCATTCATAGCTGTTTAAAATGAAAAAGGAGTATAAAAATAAATAATCAAACCTCTTATGCTGGTTGCTGGTAAAAACAGCCATATCTTAATATCTAGTTGGTATAACCTCGTTAAATGCCAAAGTGCTCCAATCCCATTTTCCTTATCGATTACCTTACCTAATTATTTTCAAGGGGAATGCCTTTAGCTTTGGAAATTGCATTTTCAGTGATCAAATAATAAGTCCTCGTTAATGCTGACTGACTTAAAATATTTAGTATCACGTTTATTCAAAACAGAACACACGCACAAATCTTCAGAGGCACATGCAGTAAAGACAACGTACAGAATTTGCCTAAAACATCTAACCCAAACAGTTTTAATGAGAGAGAATGACACTTAAAGGAAGAGTGGTTTGGGGAAATTTGTCAGCTAATAATAATATCAATTGAAAGAGAGAAAATGTCTGGATATACATAAATTCATCTACGAGTTTCGTATGAATGCAAGCATAACAAGTCATAACCAGCTCAATTCCACAAATATATAAAAAATATTTTTACTTAAGTTCACCTGTTTCATCCTTAAAGTTTCGCCAATGTGAAATTTTAGTCCTTAAATTTTTTTTATCCCAGATTTCTTCAATTAACTTCTTAAAATTTAGCAATTTTTATTCACTATTTAAATTATATATTAACAGTAGGCCCTAATGATTTAATTTTAGGAAACTTAAGTCTAACTCTGCCATTAAAATTTATCGCAATCAAAACTGCACATTCTCTAAAACAGTTATCCTTACAATTTTCAAACTTCGAAATCCTCTATTTAAGGAAAATCCAGGAAAAAAAAGCTAGTATATACTGAAAGCAGCGAAACAAACAATGAATCGCATTCCGATTTCCAGGCTTTATACCTGGAATTTCAAAAATTCATGAAACTAAGTAGGAGAAAAAAAAAACACTCAAAACAAGATGTGAGGGGGAACCAAAAAGACTAGGAAAAATTATCAATTGAATTCAATTTCATTGACACAAAAGTCCCTTGTCCTTAGCCTCTTTAAAGTACAATTTTCTGGCCTTCAATTATTGTTCAAGCAAAATGTCAATGCCTTAAAATGCCATCCATATTTAATTAAATTAAATGCGAGACGAGACTTGAGAATTTGAATGGAATGCAAATTGCGAATTGCGCAGTCGTAAATGAAACACAGTTTCAAAATAATAATAATTAGAGGAGGAAATGGAATTCAAATGCGTGGACGAGTCGAAGGTGAAACAATGAACACAAGTACCTTGTTACCAAGCAATGAATGACCTAGGCCAGAAAGTTCATTCTGTCGTTTCTTCTTCTTCTTCTTTGGTTTCAGTGGGTAAATAGCGAACATGCATGTAAACTAGTTTGTTTATTTTCAAAGTTCTGTTTCCTTGAGTAGGTTCTAGATTTATTTTTTTAAAATGATTTTGTTATTTATTTTTTTTATTTAATTTTAATTTTAAGGAGTAGAGAAAATAGGGTAAAGAAAAGGGATGGTGCGAGAAAGACTGGTGAATGGCTGGTGATGCAGCAAGCTCACCTCCGCATTGCCAGGAATAGACGCGGAAAAGAGATAAACCTGGAAAACATGAGTTCTCATCACCCAATTCCAATTCCCATGCCAATCTTCTTACTGTCTTATTCATTCACGCAATGCAACTCCCATTTTCACTATACTACACTAGGATTTAGATTATGTAATATAATAATACTATTTTACCTAGCATTGCAAAATACTAATATTTATTAATAGTTAAATATTTTTATTCAAAATATATGGAAAGTCAGGCCTTATATTTCTATACTTTCAACATTAATATGAAGCTAACTATTTTACTCTCTAAATTTGGAACTTTAATTTATAATATCAGTATCAGTTCAGTAGGAAAGAAAAAATTTCAGCAATATTTCTAGTAAAAAAATAAGAAGAAATAAAATTAAGTTGTTTATAAATTATTAAAAATCATATTTTTTGAAGAAAAAATAATAATCTACATAGTAGCTCATAAGTTAATTTTGTTTAAAAACTGATTTTATTTTGTTTACCTGTAATTACTCAGAAAGAAGTTTTCCCTGACTGAATTTTTAAAAGTATAATGATAAATTAAATTAGCTTGGTAAAATAGTTACTAGAATTGTAAAATTAATATCAATTAAATTACTCTTTGGAATTATGATGATTGATCATAGTATTTCCAAATTAAATATAAAAAATAACAAAAGATCTTTAAAAAAATCAAAGTAGATATTTATTATTAGTAAGAATCATCTAACAATGTTGAGTATGTTGAATAGATTTATTACTAAGCATGCTTACATAATTAAAAAGACCTTTTATAAAAACTTTAATAACACGTGTCATTACATAAAAAATAACATAAAATAAAAAATATGGAAAACTACTAAATCCACGTAAAAGGCAAAAAATCTCTCAATATTAATCTAAAGAATTATATTAGAAGTTAAAATCGAAAAAATAAACTATAAGGAAAAAAAAACATTCCATAATACATATAACTCTGTATATTGTATTGGCAACATAAATAATAAAAAGGTTTAGTCTCTAATTAATTATACATTTTTCATTATTTTAGAGGATTACTACATTAGCATTTTCTCAATGGTAGATAAAAAAACTAATGAACAAATAATAATTATTTTACAATATTTCAGTAACATTTTCTCAATGGTAGATAAAAAAAAACTAATGAAAAAATAATAATAACTTTACAATATTTCAGTTACTTTTAGGTATGTGAGAAACTGATAACAAAAAATATGCGTGTGTTTAGGTAGTAATCACTCTAGAACCAAACACTTAACATATCAATCTAACCCTTTTAACGACTAATAACGAGTTAACTAAATTAATGTATTGATCATTTAAGTTTCAAAAACTATTTAATATTTTCTTAATTAAAAGATCAATTACATCTATTATTTCAATTTTAAGACAAATAACTGATAATTAATAATTATAATGTTTTTAATTCACTACAACAAAATAAATTTTTACCGACAATTATTTGCTGGCCATTTTTTTTTCTATAGCCAGAAAATTTATTTTTTCATTAAAAATTTCAATGACTAATTTATATTATTGGCCGCGAAAAGCATTTATATTAATTTATTATCAATTGCCAACATTTAGTTGGACAATCTTCCTTTGAGGACGTTCGAGAGATTTTGTTTTTACTTTGAATCACTTTGAGGATTGCATCAAAATCACTTAATCGATAGCCACCAAAAGTCATTGTAAAGGTTATTTTACTAATTTCAGGTACCAATTTAACTAGCTATTGCAATTTCAATAATTAAATTGGTGATTCACCACTTTATATATTTTAAAATTCTAAATATATCGCGTGTTCATAACCACAGTATAGTCCTCCAAAAGCTTACATTGGTTACGGGTCGTTTAAACATTTAAAGATTAAAACATATATTTTTGCTGGTACTTTATTCTTAGAAAATTGTCAAAAATATTTCCCAAATATTAGTCATTTGGTAGTATTTTAAGTAATTAACTAGTTTTATATTTTTGCAAATTTTGAAAATATATAAATTAATTATAAAATATTTAAAAGATTGATAATATGGATCAGAAAATCATTAAATAAATATCAATTAAAAAAATATAATTAATATCGATTAAATTAGATATTATTTTAAAAATTAAAAAATAATTGTATGTAGTTTTTATTATTAATAAAATTTATAAACTGTTTTCTAAATTGGTATTTAATTACATAAACAAAATGGTATATAATTATATATCAATTTAAAAATTACACTACAATTAGTTTTTATATTCACTAAATTAGATACTATTTTGAAGACTAAAAAAATTTATTGATATCTAAATTAATTTTTATTGTTAATTTTGTTTATTTTAAATTGATATGTAATTAATTAACAAAGATTTAGCTATAACTTTTTTAGTCTATAAATTATATATAATTTAGTCAATATATAGCAGTTAATTTTTTTTTCTAGAATTAATTTTTATTTAATAATTTTCTAATAATGTTAATTTATAAATTTTATTAATAATAAAAATTTTCTAGATATTAATAATTTTGTTAGCTTTTTGCAAAATTCTGATTTAATGAATATAATAATTATATTTTTTTAAATTAATTTTTATTTAATGATTTTTTTTCTAGTATAATATGTAAATAATTTAAAGCATTAATATTATGAATTATTTTTTATCAAAATTTGAATAAAAATTAACGTGGTAATACGTGATCAGAAAATATAATTAATAATAGGAAAGGAAACACAAGATTAAACTAAAAAAAGTGAAAAATGACAAGTATGACAAGGAATATAATGAGAAAGAAAGGAAAGGAAAAGAAATGTAAAAATATTTGAAGAGAAAGTGATTATATTTTTATATTTATCGAGGGAAAAATGCAGTAGAAGATGGAGGAGAAAGTCACATGAATGCATATAGTGTTCGTGTCTTATTTAGGTTATACTAAGTTCAGAAGCTGTCAAAATTTCAGCTGGTAGATTCATGCATTCCCATGAGTCTTATTCAATGTCCTGGTAAAAATGCTTCATAAATGCATCAATATGCTGCACTTGCAGACCTAAACAAACCAGCACAGATCCATCCTCATCAGGATCAGGAAGAAGCACGAAATCTCCATCGAAGTCATGTGTTGCTGGACTCATATAAACCTCCTTCCCCCACCCAAAATCAGTGTCATATAGAGGCAACCTCAACCAACTAACCACAGACAAATTGGGGTTCCCATAGAAAGGTTCCTTCTCTCTCCCTTCTGCATGAAGATCTTGATGAAACCTTCTCAAATCCTCCTGATTCTTCAAGAACTCAATCCCCGACCTCACGTACTCATCGCTCACCCTCTCAATCGCCTCCCTTATTCTACTCGCCGTAAACCCCAAAGGCTCTGACACCAAATCACCCGCAAGACTACATGCAACAGTATCCAAATTGGCATTCCCGAAGTACCCTTTTGGCAGAGGAGGTTCCATGCGACCCCTCGAGTCAACGATAATAGTAAGCATGGTTGGTTGGTTCTCTTTGTGATCCCTTGCCTTGCATGCACTTCTCCATATGTGACCAGTCACACTCTCATAACGGGAATAACCACGACCATTTCTAGGCCTATGAGAACTCTCATTTGCTCTCTTTTTCAATGTTTCAACTTGAGTTTTGCTTATTTTAATGGTAACCATTCTGGTTTCCTTCTTCTTTTCCTCATTGTTATCAGTTCGGCCCAGCAACAAGGGAGGATCATCGAACTCCGTGTGAACGTGACATTTTGTTAGTGGCACCAAAGGAGGCTCCCCAGCACGCAAAACTTTCCGGTCAAGGAATGGCACCGTATGCAGAGGCTGGCCCCGTGCAAGCCTTGCCCACTCACATATGAAGTGCGTTGCACTTGGTCCATCTATAACTACGTGCGAAAGTGTTACACCAATACAAATGCCACCACACTTGAACTTGGTTAGCTGAACCAGAACCAACGGCAGCTCGTGAATTGGGAGGGAGTAGTAGTCCACAGTAGGGACAAGGTGGTGGTATTTTGAAGAAGCTGAAAAATCAGTGAGATCTTCCAAAGTTGATGAGGACTCAGCTTCAATGAATCGAATGCCAGTGGCGTTGCAATCAAGTTCTAAACGTCCGTTGTTTGTCCAATGTAAACGACCAGCAAGTGGATAAAACGGCACCAGGACTCGGCTTAATGAGTCCTTCAAGGTGGAAGCAATGATGTTCTCTTGAGAGAAGCCGTTTTGTGGAAGACGATAGAAGTAGATCATGGGGACGTGGGTTACTTTGCCTGTTTGATCCCATTCAGATAAAGCTACGCGTCCGCACCATGTTGCCTCCATTGGCCTCACAGTGCAACATGCTTTCACGGTTACCCACATGTTTGGCTTCTCTCACACCAGTGCCAGATTTAAAAGGTTTTTGAGACTGAATCAACCATTGAAGAGTCTCTCTATCTCAAACTCACATACACTGTGCCCATTTATAGGGATTTGATTACAATATAGACAAAAATTGAGAAGGTAACTTATCAATTAGAAAACAATTTATAATTATATCCAGGTGTTAATTACTTTGTAAGCCGCTTCAAGGGTCCAATTAGAAAAGGAGGCGCCACAACCACAACGCAACTTGTTGCTCTAATTATCTCCACGTATATGGATTTAATTACTCTCACATTGCCTCTTTGCTTTACTTTAAGCATCTTTTTAACTTGTTAAACAACTCAACTTTTGAAGATTTGGAAAAGATATATATGGAAAAAAACATTTTTTTTTCAATACATATAAATCATACTTAATGAAAAAAAAACATAAATATCCAATTGTGAGTTTAAGTCCTAGATTCACTAAAAAAAAAAAAATTAAGCATTATATAAGGAAAAACTACTTTACCATAGATCTATTTTACCTCTTTTTTCCAACAAATATTATTTTACTAATAGAATTTGTGTAACTATATTAAATACAAACAAAATATTCCTTATAAGTTCTATTAATCTCATCATTAATTCTAATAAATGAAATATTTTCTTTGACAATTAATTTGTTGTCATAATTGATAATTAAATATTTTTAGTATATTTTAATTAATCATTAAATTTTATAATGGTTAAGGTTTGAGTTAATTGTGATAACCTCCTTATTATCTCATTATACATAAATTGCCTTGAGCTTGAATATGATATTAAAGTATTACATTTGGCCTATTTTAACTTTAATATATTTTGAATTTAATTAAAATTATAATTTTACTTGTATAATACAGAAAATGTAATTTTGTCTCTAAGAGGATTGTGTGTATATATATGAAAAAAAAAAAATATATATATATATATATATATGAGTATGAGAAGATAAACAGCATAAGAAATCTTTAAGTCATAGTTGTCTCTAACAAAACATTATATATATATATATATATATATATATGTATATATAATTGGTTAAAAGAAAAAATTGGATTTATGTGGATTACTAATGAAGAATAAAGGGTTTTAAAAAATATAAGTCAAACAAAGATGTTTCCTTTATTATTCAATGGATAAAACTATAGGTACAACACAATGGTTAAGAAATTAACATATGGTGTGCATTCACATAACTAACCTTCATATTTTATTAAATTTCTCATAGTCTTATTTAGGTTATTTTAAGTTGAGAAGGTGTCGACCAGAATTATATATATCTTGGTGCATGCAAGTGTCTTTCCCTTTCACGTGACATGATACTCACTCAATGTCCTCATAAAAATGCTTCTTAAACGCATCCATATGCACCACTTGCAGACATAAAGCAAGCAACAAAGATCCATCATTCCCATCAGGACCAGGAAGAAGCAAAGAATCTCCATCAAAGTCATGTGTGCCTGGACCCATATAAACCTCCTTCCCCCACCCAAAATCAACCCCATAGATGGGCAAAGTCAACCAACTAACCACACCAAGATTAGGGTTCCCATAGAAAGGCCCTTTCTCACTTCCTACTGCATAAAGATCCTGAAACCTACTCAAGTCTTCCTGATTCTTCAAGAACTCAACCCCCGACCTCACGTACTCATCATTCACCCTCTCAATGGCCTCTCTTATTCTACTCGATGCATACCCCAAAGGCTTTGACATCAAATCACCCGCCAGGCTAGAAGCAACCACATCCAAAGTGGCATTTCCAAAATACTCTTTTGGCAAAGGAGGTTCCATGCGACTCCTCGAGTCAACGCAAATACCAACCGCGGTTGGTTGCTCCTCTTTGTGCCCTCTTGCCTTGCATGCACTTCTCCACACGTGACCAGTTACACTCTCGTAACGAGTGTAAGCACGACCGTTCCTAGGTCTATTCCAACTCTCATTCGCTGTCTTTCTCAGGGTCTCAACTTGGAATTTGCTCAGTTTGAGAATAGCCACTGTGGTTTTCTTCTTCCTTTCCTCTGAGTTATTCGTTTGCCCCAGTAACAACGGAGGGTGGTCGAACTCCGTGTGAACGTGACACTTTGTTAGCGGCACCGAAGGAGGCTCCCCAGCACGAAACACTTTCCGGTCAAGAAACGGCACCTTTTGCAGAGTTTCGCCGCGTGCAAGCCTCGCCCACTCACGAGTGAAGTGCAAGGCACTTGGTCCATCAGCAACGGCATGAGAAATTATCATGCTGATGCTAATGCCACCACACTTGAACTTGGTTAACTGAGCCAGAACCAAGGGCAACTCGTGAATTGGGAGAGTGTAGTCTACTCTGGGAAAAAGGTAGTGGTGCTCTGAAGAGGGTGAAAAGTCACCGAAATCTTCTAAACTTGATGAGGACTGAGCTTCAACGAACTGAACCCCCATGGCATTGCAATCAAGCTCTAAACGACCATTGCTTATCCAGCGTAAACGACCAGCTAGAGGATAAAATGGCACAAGGACTCGGCTTAATGAGTCCTTCAAGTTGGAAGCAATGGTGTAGTTTGGGAAGAGATGGAAGTTTTGTGAGAGACGATAGAAGTAGATTGTGGGAACGTGAGTTATGGTACCTATTTGATCCCATTCAGATAGGGGTACACGTCCACACTTTGTTGGCTCCATAGGCTTCACGGTGTAACAGGCTTCGTAGGTTACTGTCATGTTTGCTTTCTCTTACGCGAGTGTGGGAAGAGGTTAATTAGAGAGGTCTTATAATTATAGGTAGAGAATTGGGAAAATAAAAATGTAAAATGTACTTTCGGATTCTATGCCTCGAATTCTGACGTTGGTTGGTTGAAATGAATTTCCCGTGAGGATAGGTTGTTGCATGAAAGGGTTGGAATTTTAGTTAGAAAACTAAAGTTATTCAATGCATTAACTAGATTTTAAGTCTAACGAAAAAACTTCCAACCATTTATATACTATTATCATCTATATAAATGTTTTTATCTCTAATTAATCTTTAATTTCCATGAATGCTCTCTCTATCGATAATATGTACAGAAAATTTCTTCTTTGTGTTTATCAGGAAGTTACTTGTGATTAAGTAATCAGACTTGAAAAGCTGTTATTCTTCTTAAGACGAGCAAATCGGAATCACGCCGTTTGGTACCTAACACCTACTTCTACAAACCCAAAAAAGTTCTCTTGGCACTCCGTGCGAGTTTTACACCCAAGCTTACAGTGACGTGGTGAAATTTTAAAACACGTGGCATCGGACATTATCGTCATTGGATTCCAATTTTAAAAAACAAAAGGGTTTTGGAGTGAGAATAAAAGTCAGATTGTTGAAGGGGAAATCTGTGTAGGGGCAGAAGGGTTGGTATTAGAAGAAGACGTAAGTGGGTGTGGGAGGAAGGAGAATTGTTATGGGTTGAAGGGACGGAAGGAGCAAACATAAGTAGCTGGGACTTAGTATTCCAATTCAAACACACCAACAGGCTGGAGTTGATCTTTGTTACCACTTGAGGAGTGCAGAACTAGGCTAGGAGGAAGAAGGATATAAAATTAAGACACGAGTAATAGACAATCGAATAAGTGGATTAAGAGTAGTTGATTCTTATAAAATTGGTTTATAGGTGAGATTTTCACCTACTTATATAATATTAAATGTTTTTATTTTTAATTGATATAAGATTTTCAACACACTTCATCACATTGAGACCTGAAAATTCATGGGTGGACTATATATTTATGGATATAGCAATTTGATAAGTATAACAAACTCTCGTTAAGATAAATTCTAAATGACTCTGATACTATGTTAACAAACAAGAGAATGAGTGGAATGAGATGCAATGCGGGGTGGGTTCACTAATCTAACCTATTAACCCGCTTAGACCTATCCCAGATAATCCGCACGGGCCAATAATGAGACGAAACAGGCTGACTTGCATAAATAACAAAATAATAATTATTTTTTTTGCAAAAAAAAATACTCTACTCACTCATTATTGCAGTGTGACCTTTATTTTATTTTTAAAAAATTAAATTTACTCACAAATGAATGTTTTATTTTAATAATTTTCAATATTAAGGGTGACATGGAATTTAATTTTAAGTAAAGACTTATATTTAAAATTTTGTTAATAAAAAAAATAAAATAAAAAAGATATTTTAATAAAATATCCCTAAAAAAATTAGTCATTCTCATTAAAATCTTTTATAACAAAATTGTGATAAAGAAGAAAAATATATATAAAACAAAACTTTAATTATTTTTAATCAAGTCTTCTAACAATTTTTTTATTTAAATTTATATTTTTATTTTAATTGAATGAATTGAAATATAAATAAAATTTTAATTTTTTATCAATAGAAATAGGATCTTTTATAATTAATGAAATTTTAGTATTTTTAAAAAGATATTTTCTTACTAACACATCCAGAACAAGCTAACCCAACTCAGTGGATTAAACTCAGGCTGGCAGCCACCCCAAGGCAGGGGAGAGAAAGATAAAACTGATTTATTAATATGTTCCCAATACTAGGCAGAGCATGCATGACAGGTAATATGGTTAAGAAGTGCCCAAAACAGTGACTGGGAATAGCTACAAAATCTGGTTCTAGTACTCTTGAAAATACTACCAACAGGGTCACAATTCTGAATTTCAGCTACTGTAGACAAGGGACCTAAGAATTTGAATTCCAATATCCAATGCAGGGAGCTAACAGTTACATCAAACTTCCAATGCTGCTTCCACATTTAACTGTACCACTACGCTTGCAGAGCTTCATAGTTGTTATTCAAGAGAAGCAATCCACTCCGATCCATTTTTTCTGTAGTTCTACGGTTTTTAATTTGTCTATATAAACAAGGTGAAGTTATCAGAAGTTTTCATTGGGATGCAAATCATCTTGACCTAGTTGATTGGGTTACCTTGGGTCTCCTATAAAAGTATTTTCGTAAAGGAAAGTAGGTGTCATAGAGTGAGAGTTTCATAAAGCTTTAAGGGATCATCATATTCAGTAACCCAATTCTGTAAAAGGGTTGAAGGACCTTTATCTTTCTTATTAATTTAATTTTTTTGCCGTAACAAAGAAGTAATTGATTAGTGGTAACTAGAACAAAGAAAAGTTGTTGTCCGAAATGAAGTGCGAAGCGAATGGGTAGGATTGGATGTGCCGCAGCTATTCTTTTTATTATATATTTTTATTTTTAAAGTTATAATATTTTGACAATCAGCGCAAAAATTCAATTATAATAAATATTAATATTTGTAATAGAAAAAAATTTAAAAACAAAAAAACCTTTTAACAAAAAAAATTATAAATTTCTATAAATAATTAAAATAATAATATTTATTAAGTTGTAGAGATAGAACACGGTTTTCAAATAAACATTAATCTCATTTTTAAACTCATGATATGAAGAATTATATATAACTCTAAGATTGTCAAATTATATTTTTCTTTTTTCATCACTTTGCAAGGTGACTCCTTATCCACTTGATCTCGTTGCCACCGTCGTGCGCCTCCACTTCGGCCACCTTCTATGCTGCAGTGCCGCCTAAAATCTGCGCCTTGGGGTTCTTCTTCACTCCTGTTTCAATCCCTTTTCATTTACCCATTTAGTTGCAAGATTTAGAAGTTGCGTTTGGTTGAAATTTTCAAATTATTTTTCTTTTCCTGATATATATTAATGAAATCGGCTGAGGTCATAAGCATCATCAAATTGTTTAAAAAGGGCTAATTTTTTTTTAGAATTTCGTTTTTTTGGAAGATGTGGTGTAATTGATCTCAATGTTACTGAGTTGTGTTACTGAATTCACGTACTTTCAGTGATATTGATGGAAATATGAATTAGGTTATGGTGTTTGAGATGTGTATTTAATTTTTTAATAGTCATGAAAGTGAACTTGCAACATTATAGTAGATTGGGCTTTCTCTTGTGGCTTCGTTTTTGTTTTTTGTTTTTTGTTTTTTGTATGTGAATTTCGACTTAGTTCAGAATTTGGTCTTAACAGAGTCAAATGCAGTGTGTAGAAAAGGTAAATTTGCTATTCAAGAATTTGAATACATGTTCTAAATGCTGTGGAATCTTTACTTGTGTGTTGTGTATGTTAACAGATAAATAGTCTCATTCACATGGGACCACTTTGGAGACTTGCCACATCTTTCTTTTTGCATGCTAACATTGGACACCTCTTGGTTGGGTTTGAATTATAATTGTTTTGTTATTTCTAATTTGCCTAGATCTTAAATTACTATAATTTTCCTTGAATTCAATTGGCCCCATTGTGGAAAAAGCTTCAATAGTGGTAGAAGATCAGATTTCTTGTCCTTTACTTTATCTGTACAATTGCAAGTACCGGCTCATATTCTACAATAGCCAATGATATTGTTTACCTCCAAGTTGTAATACAGTAACGTTAGAAAAATCGGGTTCTGTGAAGAGCCATTTGCTCTGCAGAATGGTTCCACTGGGTGCATGAGGAGCAATTTTTGGACTAATAAGTTCTTTAATTAGTTTATCTAAATTCGAAGTACAGGTGTGCTTATTGCTAAACTTATATACATATATGACCAAAATTGAAGCAAGAAGGGAGACAATCCCATATGTAGTTTTGACTGTATTTACATGCTTAGTTCAAAGTGTTGATGCCCCTTTCACCATATCTCCCTCCTTATTTCCTATAAATCATCTTCACTCTATCTTTGTCTTAAAACGTTACGGTAAAATAATGGAAAAATTACAAAAATGGTGCAATTTGACACCAAAAATACTAAATGGACAAACGCTAAAAAAATAATTCGTATAGGGAAAAGTTATGTGAGCAAGACTTCAATCTTTAATTTTTCAAAATAACTAAAATTGTACTTAACATATACGAATTTGTGGCCGACAAAAAAATATTATAAATTATGCAACTTTAGCGTATATAAATTATGAAAGAGTTAAAATGTACTTATAGAAGAAAGTATTTTCGTCTTTAATTTTTGTTTCACTCTTACTTAGTTTTTTTTTTTTTTTGTCAACTCTTTCACTTTATCACTCGTGTGATATGAATGAACTCTCGATATGAAGTGTTATGTGACACTCCGAAAATTTATATAACTATTTTAATACACCTTCTACATATTTCTGTACAAACTTAGAGTTTTTTAAAATATTTCTATTACAAGATTATGACTTATATAAGTATAAATATTTACATATCCATGGCTCAAAATAAAACTCTGAAACTTTTAAGGCTCTACTGCACCTGTATGGTCATCTGCTCGTGTACATAGTACAGTCATCGCAGTTCAAACACAATAAGAAAAACAAGGGTAAGCTAGTGAAAATAAAGTTTTATAATATATGCAATTAAATTAAAAGAGAAAACCAAATTACATGACCAATTCTTCAATTTTTCAATCTTTTTCAAATCTCAATAATAAAATAATCACATAGATCTCACATGGATCTACACATCCAATATATTCAACAAACAACATCTTCCGGAAGACTCGTATTAAGTAAGTCCCACCAGAGACTAACACGTGATCCAAAGATTACCAGCGAATCCAACATAAAGGGTAAGGGTAAGTTCAATACAACCCAAGCCGTGCATCTCATATGTCACGGTGTGCATGAACTCCTCCATCAGCTTCTCACTACCTGATATCTTAGTCTATGTGACTTAGATCATCAGTGAAGCTCGGAGATCTCTGTTACCACATAGGTATCAATACTTAATACAAAACAAACATCAGTTCATACATTATCCCAAATGTATGAATTCAATTCCATATCATTTTCATCAAACAATATCATTCAAAATGTAATCCACAATATTCAAAAGTTTATTTAACATAAAAAAAACCACACTTAAATACTAAACCATCAAAATAAAATATTTTTACAAATTTAAATATTATATAAACAAATAACATAAAATATAAACACATAGCATCCGTACCAGAGAAATTGAATATTGGGACCACGTCCCTTCCACATCTAGAATCTTCTAGCCTAGGGTGCTATAAAAATTTTAGATTTAGCTTCCCTTACCTTAATTGTTTGCTTCCCAAGCAACTTCTAGAATTTTATTCTTCACCGTCTGGATAAGCTTTAAGATTTATGGGCCTAATGCAAGTTATCCAAACAGAACATAAATTCAGTATATACTAGAATAAGTTGAGAGGATTAATCTTCTCAACTGACCCCACCAAGATTGATGACTAAAACATACCGAAAAATCAAGAATAAAGGATCTTTAGAGTAAAAATGAACTTACTCTGTTTAAAATTCTGATCGGTTAGAAATGTTCCTTAACTCGCCAGCTACAACGTGATCCGATCAGATTCTAAAATAGATGAAGATTGGACAAGAAAATTAAGAGAGAAGGAAAACAGGAGAATATGGAGAAACTGTGATGGGTCTGTGGTTTCTTTTCTTCTTCTGTTCTTTTTTTTTTTTCACGCTGTTATATGTTATACTTGCAGAAACTCTCCTAAATTTAAGTCAGTTTGTTGTATTAATTAATCACATAAAAAATAAACTATTGAATTAAATATGTCTATCTATTTATACTAATTATTAATGGGCTTATTAGGCTGGTCACCATCACTCTTATGAAATCAAAATCTGAAAGCTCTCAAATAGCAGAAGAATAGATGTGGACCATATTTAAAAATGAAAATCTATTTATAGAAATTCTCAAAGCGGTTCGAAGACAATACGACTTCAATATATTTTATTTATAATTAAATTGTCATGACTTTACTTTAAAAAAATTTACATAAAATGATAATTAATATTTTTAAAATAAAATAATATATGTAATAATTTAAAAATTTTCTTGACATCAACTAAATATTTATATTGTGTCATAATTTATTTTATGATATATAATTTTAAAATTGACCTTTAGTTAGATTTTAAATTGTTATTTAAATTAAAATATTAATTACTTTGACTATAAAAATCATGGTTATATATATATAATTGGATTGGAATATATATATATATATATATTTAGAAATACAGTAAATAATGTGTTCTTATTTTAAAATAATAATTTTTGTTTTATTTTAAAAAATTATAAATAAAGTTAAAGAGTTAAAACTATTTTTTTTTTAAATTAAACTTACTCTAAGTCTCTATCTTCGTATATTAAAAATATATATACGAAGTATTTTAAATAAATTAGATTAAAAATAGGTTGTCCAATAAATTAAAAATATTTATTAAAGTTAAAAATATTTTTGTAAACATAATTTGCTGTTAAACCTTACTTCATGAACATAATTTTAAAACAATAAAAATATTTTAATATAAGATACATAAATTAAAAGTATTAGATGGTGATAAATTGAGAAAGAGTTCTTTGCACGATCAAGACCTATTCTAACATCATATATATCAATGCACTGAACTTTATCACTAAAAAATTATTAAATAAAAATTAATTTTAGAAGTAAAAAATAATTAGTCAATATATTGAATAAATTAGATACTATTTTAGAGATTAAAAAAATTATTGATATTTAAAGTAATTTTTATTATTAATAAATAATTTTTAGATTAATATTTAATTACCAATATTTTTAGCTACTAATTTTAAAATTTAATTAATTCATAGCTAAAATTTTGATAGTGTTTGATTACCGAATCAAACGATGATCGTATCAATAGTGCTTGATCGAATCATTGGAATATTTTGCAAATTTAAGCCAAATAATCCAATAGAGACTAAAAATTATTAGTATCTAAAGTTATTTCTATTATTAATAAAAATTTATAAAATATTTTATAAATTGATATATAAATTAGTTACCAATATTTTAGATTATAAATTAGTCTTTAAAAGATTAATAAAGATTAATTTAGAATATGAAGTAGTAAGTAGCCAAAATCTTAGTAGCTAATGGTTAGATATAAATTTATAAATTATTTTATAAATTTTTATTAATAATAGAAACTACTTTACATATCAATAATTTTTTTAATTTATAAAATTGTCTATAATTTAGTAAAATATTAACTAATTAATTAGTCTCTAAAATAATTTTCTATTTAATAATTTTAATTTTAGTCAAATATTAATTAATTATTTTATCTTTAAAATAAGATTTTATTTAATAATTTTTTTATAGTAACATTATTATTATTCTAATAGTTGTATTTATTTTTAGTAAATGGTGTTTATCCGGACATTTTTGAGAGACTCATATTTAATTTCATCCGCTGTCTAAATTTAAAAGATATAACTTAATTTTGTATCCTCCTTTAAATGAAAGAAAAGAAAATAAAATAAAATCACATGAAATATAATCAGTTATATGTTAATGTAACATATATAACATATAATCGATATTAATGTAACGTATAATTGATATTATATATATATATATATATATATATTGTTATTTTATATATATATATATATATATATGTTATAATATTGATTATATTTATATATAGTAGTGGGAATATAGGCACTGATGTGTCTATGTATCCATATTTTTTATTTCTTTATTTTTTATTTTCTTTTTATTCTTCAAACATAATTTTTCCTATATATTTTTTTTATCTTCTTTATAAAATGAGAAGTTGAAAGAGAATATGTGAGAGGTTAATGAAGAAGTAAGAACGTAGTTAAATACAAATAAATTAAAAAGAAAATTATTTTAAAACAAAAAAAATAACGAACCAATCTCTCCACTCTCTAGTCAGTTAAGTGACAACAAATAAAATAAATAAAAATTAATGTAACAATCTGTTAGTTAAGTCAGAACAAATAAAATAAAATATTAAAATTAAAAAACTGCTTTATTAATTTCTAAAATTATAAAATGTATAAATAACCAAAATAAATTAATAAAAAAATATTTAGCAAGGATAAAATAAGAAAACAATTTGGAGCAGTTAAAGTGGGGAATAATAATATATATAATATATAATATATAGAATATATATATATAGGTATAGATAATATGAATTATATAATATAATAAAATAAAATATAAAATAAATTTATTAATAAAAGTATTTTATTATATTATTAACACTAGTGGGAACACAGATACCAACGTGTTTATGTATCCATGTTTTTTATTTTTTTATTTTGAACCTTTTTTTTATTTTTTAAAAATTAATTTCTTCTATATTTTTTTTTCTTTTGATTTTTTTTATTCTTCAAAAATAATTTCAAAACGTTAAAATGAGAAGTTAAAATAGAATATGTGAAGTTAATGAAGAAGTGAGAAACAGAAGTTAAAAAAACAATGTTACATGTAGAAAAGAGAAAGAATGATTCAAAATTTAACATTAAAAAGTGTTTCTTCAATTCAAAATCTCTTATTCCAAATATTTTAAAATTAAAAAACTGCTTTATTAACTTCTAAAATTATAAAATATTTAAATAACCAAAATAAATTAATAAAATAAAATATTAAGCAAGGATAAAATAGGAAAAAAATTTATAGGATTCCCCACTTTAACTGTTCTAAATTTCTTTCCTATTTTATCTTTGTTTAATATTTTATTTTATTAATTTATTTGGATATTTTATAATTTTAGAAGTTAATAAAGTAGTTTTTTAATTTTAAAATTTTATTTTATTTGTTCTCACTTAACTGACAGAAGAGTGGAGAGATTAGTACGTTAATTTTATTTTATTTTTATTGTCTCTTAATTGGTAGAGAGAGATTGGTATGTTATTTGTTTTTTGTTTTAAAATGGTCTTATTTTTTATTTATCTATACCTATGTATAAAAGAATTTTCCTATTTAACAGCTCTCCATTTTTTTCTATTTTATTTTTATATCAATATTTTATTTTATTTTAGTGATATGGACATTACGTCATTTTAATGTAGAAATTATTTTTAAAAAATAAAAAAAAGACAAAAAAAGAGAAATAAAAAATATAAGAAATTATTTTTGAAAAATAAAAATAAAATTCAGAAAAAAAAATGTGTATACAAAGGTACTTCTAGACCTATGTTTCCACTAGTAAAAATAAAAATAATTGTTTATAATAATAATATTAATTATAAAATATATAAAATATTATTATTATTTAAATTTAATATAAAATTTAATTTTTATGAAATTTATTATCATAATAATATTGAAATATTATTTATTTTTGTTAAATTTTATTTTCAACAATTTTTTATATACTGAGAACGTTAAATAGTTGATATTTTTTTTAACTGAAATATTTGATCGCAGTGAAAATAATATTTTGTTCCAAATAGATTTAGTAAATAAATAAATAAATAATTTATATTTAATTTTCAATTAACTCTTATGATAAGAATGAAATTATAATATTACATTCTTCAAATTGGACACCAATTTTCTATTCATTCTTTTGCACTCTCTATTATCTTTTATTTAATAAAAAATCTCTTTTCCTATATATTGTTACCTCAAATTTATCAGTTATCTTTCCTGAAGTACATCTATTAATCTAAATAAAACATTAGAGACATAACTAGTTAATAATAAAGTTCACCTAAGAGGCTCACCTCCATAAGATAATATATTTTAAAATTCTAAAATCATGACAATACTAAAAAAATAAATTCATTTATTTCAAAATTTTAAATAATAAAAAGAAATATGCCATGACCCTAATTCCCTATTTGTGTGAAGGTGAAAATATAATAATGGAGTAGTGGTGGTGTGTGGGTTTTAGGGTTTCTGGCGTTGTGAAAGGATGGCCTCCAGACCAGAGGTGGTTGCGCCCCCTGAGATATTCTATGACGATTCCGAAGCTCGAAAGTACACCTCTTCTTCCCGAATTGTTCAAATTCAGGTTTTTTCTTTTCTTCTCCTTCTTTCGATTCCCAATTACATTTGATTTTCTCTCTATGAAATTTATTTGTTAATTTCTGTGCCAAAAAGGCAACGTTGTCAGAGAGAGCCCTCGAATTACTTGCCTTACCTGATGATGGCATTCCAAAATTACTCCTTGATATCGGTAATTTAATCTTAATTAATTTAATTCAATTTGATTATTCTCTGGCGTTTCCGTCAAATGTTTATGATTTGTGAATGATTGCCGTAGGTTGTGGTTCGGGACTTAGCGGCGAGACACTCACGGAGGATGGACACCATTGGATTGGTCTTGACATTTCAGCATCAATGCTTAGTATGTTATATTTGTTCTTCCGTTTTTTTTTTTTAAATATTATTGTTTAGTCCCATCTATTTTTGTACTGTTTTTTTTTTGTTGCTAATTTTATTATGTTAAACTGGTAGATGTTGCTTTGGAGCGAGAGGTTGAGGGTGACCTTGTACTTGGTGACATGGGTCAGGTATATGCTAATTACTTGATTTATCTATTTTTTTACATAGTCTGTGATGTTTGTGTGCAGCAAGAGGAGACATGCTCTACATCTCACTTTACACATTTTCTTTCACCCTGTTTTTGTTTTCAGGGCTTAGGGGTTCGTCCTGGAGTGATTGATGGGGCGATCAGTATATCTGCTGTTCAGGTGTGCTTTCAATATAAATGAATTATTCAAACTAAAATTACTTGTGAGAAATTCAAGACCTTTTGAGTTTGGGCTGAGCTTTTACTTGGTGAAGGGGATAATACTCAGTTATAACTTACAGCATGTGAAGTGTAAAGTTCATATTTTGAATGCGTGGATCATGTATTCGCCATTTTTATTTTTGGGGGCATTTGAGTTGGTACTACTTCTCTAACAAGTTTAATTGGGGGGAGCATTTCATTTTCATTCTTAATGCTGTGGACATTTATATGACAAGGCAAACTTTGATATGATGATGCAGTGGTTATGCAATGCTGATAAGTCCTCTCACAACCCTCGATTAAGATTGAAGTATGTACCTTTACTTTTTTATTGTGCTGCTTTTTCATTATTTCTAACTTTTTATACTTTGGGCTTTTTGAGCTATGCATATAGAAAACTACAGTTCCACATGTTTTTGCATCTCACTAGAGAGATTCAATTACCCTGAAACCTATCTCCGTTTATAATCTCATTTTCTTGTGTAGGGCATTTTTTACATCTTTATATAAATGCTTATCTAATGGAGCTAGAGCAGTATTTCAAGTGTATCCTGAAAATATAGACCAGCGTGAATTGATTTTAAATGCTGCCATGCATGCTGGATTTGCTGGTGGTATAGTGGTGGATTTTCCACACAGGTATGAAAAAATAAATCTTACTATATTGCTATGTTCATTTGTTTCGTTAAAAAATGTATTGGAAAATTATTCTATATTTTTTAGTGTTTTACAAGTCGGCACAATTGTTTTTAAACCTGTTTTCTTGTGTTTGGTAAGTGCTGTTGTAATTATTGTTTCTGGTCATTGTAGTCATGATACGCACTAATCTGGTAAAAAATATGCATGTACTATATTTGACCTTTTACTGGCCTCTATCACATGCTATAGACAAGGATGGGTGAAGGATGAACAAAAATGAGTAGTATATCTGAACACACATTAGTGCATAGTTGATTCTCTCCTTGTTTTATACAGTTTTATAGATTTATTACCAATTATATCCACTCCTAGAGAAAAACGGTCATGTTTGACTGTGAGATGTACTGTTTTGTTTGAATTGTTTTCTAGCTATGTTTTTTTTTTTTTAAAAGAATCATTACCTAGCCTTCTTGAGCACGGTGATTCACTAATTGGAGTACAATTGACTTATAATAGTTCGAAGAGGAGAAAGGAGTTCCTTGTTCTCACATGTGGTCAACGTTCAGTAAATTCATCTGTGTCCAAAGGTAAAAATGAAGATGGGGAAAGTTGCTCCGACGAGGACAGTGAAGATGAAGAAAATCAGACAGTGAGTCTTACCACACTTATAAATTCAATTTATATGATAGTTCTTTGAAAAAACTATCCCGAAAATATGGCTTCCTTTAAAATTCAACTGTTATTAGTTCTTGTTTTATCTGATGAGTTGGTTGTGCTCATACCTATTAATAAATTTATTCCAGATTTTTGGAAATGCAATATGTTTAAGTTATGTAATGCCGTTTTTACCCGTCTTTTATTAGCCTTATGACTGGTTTATTACTTGTGAATAATAAAAAAACTTCAGGTATGCATATCAGACAGGCATAGACCGCGGAAGAAACAGAAAAAGAATAATAAGAGTGGGAAGGGAAAGGAATGGATACTAAGGAAGAAGGAGCAGATGAGAAGAAGAGGAAACGACGTTCCTTCGGATAGCAAGTACACAGGTCGGAAAAGAAAGGACCGTTTTTGATCTTGTCTGTACTTCCTGCAGTCAAATCTGTTCGATGGAGCCTTTAAGGATATTTATGAAGAATGTTGGAATATCAATTTTGTTTTTTTGGCGGTTCTTTAGCAATTTAGGATTATGATTTTGTATTTGGTTTTAAAAAACAGATAAATATCATTGCTATTAGTTGTATGTATTATTTGGCAAACATATGGTTTCAAGTGACAAGCAATTATATTATAGTTGTAGCTATTTAACATTCATACTTTTGACTAGTAAAATCTGACTAATACTTCTGGGTTCATATTTATCAAATTTCAATCATCTGTTGCTATTTTTTATGTTCAGAGAGCATCTTTCATATTTGAATTTATCATTGGCACACAGCATTTGAAAGTTAAAATCGATCAAAATATCTATGAAAGTAAACGAGTAAAATTTGAAAGTTTTGCTCGTCATGCTTAATTTGAAGAACTTATAGGTCGTTGATTTACCCATTACATATAAGTTGAGAAAATCAAGTCCAGAACAATATTTGAGGTAATTGTGTATAGGCGTAACAAAAGACATGGATACAAGAGTCATTGAAAGAAACTAATATAATTAATTGTCTCTTTTTTTTTAATTTTTAGTTATTTCTTTTTTTACACATGTCTAATATTTATTTTATTGTTTCTTATTTTAGTCTTTATTGGTTTTTTATTGACTTTTTGTTTTACGTTTTGTCTATTTAACTATATCTAGAATGAGTGTACTATTTGTGTATTTTCAGATTCTTTTGTATTGATTTAAGTAAGAAAAATGAAATAAACTAAATATTTTTTTTCATATCATTTGTCTTTTTTTTTTCTCATTTGTTCATTCAATTCCCTTTTTATAGTATGGTATCATAGCTATGATCATCTAGTTGTCACATTTACCCAGAAGTCAAGTTGTTCATCCTTCACAAAATTTTTGTTCTTCTTACTGTGTTAGTTCACTTGATAATCCTTCATTTCTCATTGTTCCTACTATTTTTGAGGGATCAAACTATCATCATTGGTCTCATTTATTTCAAACGAGTCTCATTTCAAATAACAATATAGGTTTCATTGATGGAACCATAGAAACTCACTCATACCATCTTATTGTTTTCAACATGGTAAAGAGCCAATATGCTGGTTGATTCTTGGATGCTCAAGGTTGTTTCCCCATCCATCGTACAGAGCATCATCTGTATGGATAATGCCATTGACATATGGAATGATTTAAAGAAGAGGTTTTCACAAGGAAACATGATTCATATTTCTGATCGTCAGGAGATTTTCAAACAAAATTCTAATGATGATGAGCAAAATCATAAAGGTTCAAGGAAAAAAGTGCAGTCTGGACAAATTGGTTTTATTCCTGAGAGTATCAAACATTGTTAGCTCTTTTATAGTCGTCCAAATCCAGTGACAATGTTTCTAATCAAGTCTTTGTTATTCCTTCCAACATGACAACACAAACTAGTAATAAATTTCTTTGTTATTGACCACATTTGTTCATCCTTAACTCATTTCACTTTATATCATCAAATTAATCATATTCATGTCAAATTACCAAATAGAAATCAAGTCATTGTCAATTATTTGGGAAGTGTTTTTCTTGATCAAAGTCATGTCATAGACAATGTTCTGTATATTTCTTGTTTCACTTTTAATCTTCTTTCAATAGAAAAATTGATTGATAATTTATCTTCTATTCTTACCTTTGACTCTAATGGTTGTCACATTTAGGACAAGAACTCCTTGAAAATAATTGGTTCAGCTAAGATGCAAGATAGACTTTATGTACTCAGATCCCATCCTATCAAACACTTCAAATCAAACCCATCAAATATGTACATACCATCAATATTGTCAATGCCAATGCTAGTGATCTAGAAAGCCTTTGACATTTTCGATTAGGGTATGTTTCAAACAAATGTATTGATGTTATCATGACTAAATTTTCTTTTGTTAAATATAACAAATTTATTGTTTGAGATGTTTGTCATTTTGCAAAACAAAAAAAGACTTTCATTTTCTATTAATATATCTAAATCTTAAAAGTGTTTTGAATTAATTTATGTAGATGTATGAGGACCTTACTCAATATCATTAATTCATGATCATAAATATTTCTTGACCATAGTTGATGACTATTCGAGATACACATGAATTTTTCTTTTAAAACAAAAATTTGAAGTTATCAACACTTTGGAAATTTTTGTTGTTTTTGTTCAAATATAATTTGAGACAACAATAAAAATAATAAGAAGTGACAATGAAACTGAATTTTTCATGACTAATTTCTTTGTTAACAATGGAATAGTGCATCAAACATCATGTGTTAATACTCCACAACAAAATAGCTTAGTTGAAAGGAAACATGGTCATATATTAAATGTAGCAAGAGCTCTCATGATAATTTATTTTTACTAAACATCAACCTATTTTGAGCCAGTCATCACAAGTCATTCTTGCACCTTATGATACTGCTAAAAATAATGGTAATAATAATTGTGAATTAGACATTGCATTCTTGCACACCTTGTGATATCGCTAAAAATAATAGTAATAATAACTGTAAATCAGACATTGAGGTTCTAGAAGAAGTTTGTTCTCATATAAACCAAAACTTCAATGAAGATCATTACACAAAACAAAATTTTGAATCACGTTAGCCTGTCCAAATGAGTACCAGAATAAAAAGACCACTAAGTATCTAAAGGATTATCATTGTAATCTTAATGTTTCCAATACATTTTCAAGAGTTAAATATCCTTTGAATTTTGTTTTGTGTTATAACAATTTATCACCTTCTTACACATATTTTGTTACGTCTCTTTCTTCACATGTTGAGTCAAACACTTATCTGAAGCTGTGAAACATGATTGTTAGAGAAAAGTTGTACAATGTGAGATATCTGTTTTGGAGTTAAATCCAACATGGGAGATTACTCTTCTGCCTAAGGACAAAACAATCATAGGTTGCAAATGTATATTTAGAATAAAATATAAGACTAATGGGATAGTTGAAAGGTATGAAACAAGGCTAGTAGTAAAATGATACACACAAACAAAAGACATTGACTACCTTGATATTTTCTCTCTAAGTAGGAAAGATGATCACCATAAGGTTGTTTCTTTCTCTAGCTTCTATCTATAATTGGAAATTGAAACAATTAGACATAAACAATGTCTTTTTACATGACTATTCAATCAGGACAAGTTTGTAAATTAAAAAAGGTTTTATATGGTCTTAAGCAAACCAGCAGGAGTGCTTTTTCCAAACTGTCATCCTTTTTGTTTTCTATGGGATATACTCAATTTATGAATGATCATTCCTTGTTCATTAATTCTTTTTAAGGATCTTTTATAACATTATTGGTGTATGTGGATGATATAATATTAACAAGAAATGATAAAGAGGAGATTGAGCAAATCAAACAAGCCTTGAATCAGACATTTAAGATTAAAAATCTTGGGAATTTAAGATATTTTATTGATTTTGAAATAACATGAAGTAAGAAAGGAATGAAATTGTTAACCAATGTTGGTCTTTTAGCCTGCAAACCTGCAATTGCTCCAATTGATAATCATGAAAAATTATCTTCTACTAGAAGTGTTCTTTTCAAAGATGTTCAAGCTTACACAAGATTGATTGGAAGGCTAATGTATCTCACCAATATCCGACCTAACAATCTTTTTTGTGCAACAACTTTCTCAATTTCTTGCTAAGTCTGCAATTGCTCACTATAATGCATCAATTAGAATTATCAGATATATTAAAGGAACTTCAAATCTTGGTTTATTTTTCTCTTCCAACACTTTTACTTATTTAAAAAAGTCTTTTGTGATAGTGATTGGGATACTGGCAATCAGTGATTAGTTTCAGTGTGTATCTTGGGAATTTCCTCATATCCTAAAAATCAAAGAAGCAAGGAACAATGACTTAGCAAGATACATTGCAACAAATCCAATGTTTCATGAGTGAAACACATAGAAATAGATTGTCACATTGTTAGGAAAAAAAATTAAAGAAGGATCTCATATATTTGCTTCTCATTTCTATCACACTAGCATCCCGTTCTACCACAGAATAACTAGTCTGACATTTATACCAAAGTTTAAATTCTCAATCTTTGTTCCAAGTTAGATCTCATCAATATTTACTCCTCAACTTGCAGGGACAACAAAAGACATAAATACGAAACTAATATTAATTGTTTTTTTCTAATTCTTAGTTATTCTTATATATATCTTTATTTTGTCTTTTCTTATTCTAGTCTTTGATTTTTTTGTTTTACATGTCTTTTGATTTAAGTAAGAAATAAAAATATTCATTCTCATACTTTTATCTCTTTTGTTGATCTCGATTCCTTTTTTATAATAATGTAGTTATGTATTGCATGATTAAATGATATTATAATTTAACTATAACAAAAATTTGATCAAATTTATTAATAGGTTTTAATAGTAAAATTGAAAGCTTAGTTCAAGTCAAGCTCGCAGTTTATGTCGAGCTCTAATTAATTCACTGGTTTACAATATTCACCTGAGCTAAACGATCATGTCAAATAATAAAAATTTGCTTAACCACGCTCAATTAAATCAACAATCAAACCCTAAGGAAGAGGGAGCGGATATTAAGGAGAGACAAACCCTTCTTTCCTATAGAAAATCACTGTAAAGCAGAGAAGATCCAGTAAATTTACATCACGAAGGATTTCTCCTTCCAACTGATTATACTCAAGCAATAATACAAACCAATCACTTAAATGACGTAATTACATCAAGTGCACAACATATATGCATGCACTAGCATTTGTTGAAGCCATGAATATCGGAACTATCCAGGTGCAGCACATACGAAGCCACAGTAACATTCGTTTATTCAATAGGAAGCCCAAAGATCAATATCTCGTCAATCTCCTGTGATACAGAAATCCATGTTAGTTGTTATGTTTGCAGGCCACAGAAGCATTGTGCAAGACCCTCTATTGCCATCAAGATCCAGGAGTTTGACTCTCTGCACGCAAAATATAGGGATAAGAAATCATAAGAGGTGTACTCTTACACATTGATTGGTACAGAGGAAAGAAGAGAGAACAAAAATAGGCAATAAAAAAAGCATTTTCTCTCCCTTGGTTGAGTAAGTCCCACCAAAAATTCTTTTTCCCTCCTTATGTGAGATAACCTAATGTTTTTAAAACTGAATTTGTTATCAAACTAGTTCAAGTACTGATTCAATATTTAATCTAGTTAAAGTACTAATTCAAGATTTAATTGTTCATTGTTAAATCGGAATAAATAAAATAATAACTATTAAATAATATTAAAAATATAAAATTATAATTTTATACAATGGAACTAAAAATAAAACATTCAATTTATTAACTTTCTAAGTACACGCAAGTCCAAATCAAATATAATGTATACTAATAGTCTGTTTTAGTTGAGTCAAGGGACAACACACGTCAACTTATCACATCGAAGTAGAAGTTAGTCAATATATATAGCTTGAACGTTATACAACGTTCGTATTCCGATCATGGTATTCCCATCAAAATTGGAATACAAGTTTTAAAAGTAAAAAATTATAAAAATACAACTAGATATTTGAAGAATTCATGTAGTGTCTGACATGGATACATATCTGAATAAAATTACTACTAAGTGTCCGTGGTTCTTATAGAATATTAGTTAGAATTTTGGCCTTTCCAAGTAGCAACATGTTTTGTTAATTCTGTCACCATCGTCAGTTGAAGATAACATTTCCAAGTTAAGAAGAAATGGTAATGTTGAAGACAATAACATCCCCGAAGATAATCCTAAACGTTCTGATGAAGAGATGCAGTCCCTTTATATCACTATTAAATGAGTTCAATCCAAAAGTTCATCAATTCTTCTACTGGATTACATTATTACCCCTAACTAGTAAGATTAAACATTATTCTTTTATTACACTATTTAGTTCTTCAATATTCAAAAAACGAGTCATTGTCACCTGGCAAAGCTCAAGCATATTTTCTCCTGGCACTCCCTACCTCATCATATATTACTTGAAGAATGGAATTATGTTTTATGTAAACTAACCAGGAGTTGTTTATATTACTAGAATAATGTAATAATATTTTATCTAAACTAATCACAATCTGTGTATTGGAAACCAAACTCAACCAAAGTACTAGGTGTACACACCTTCCCCAAGTAGCTGTTCAAACCGAGACACAATGTGTTTTCCGTAAGTGTATTTCTTCAAAGCATGAGCATGAAGCCTTATGCGAGAAAGTAACATTGCTCTTTGATTTTCAGAACAGATCTCAAGAACCCTCTGGATCACATAATTTGCAAATTGGTCTTTCATCATCGTCTACAATTAAATCAAGCATGTAGTAAGCAAGAGTACGAACCCCACAAAATTATAGCATAATTCACATCACATGTAGTGCTCAAGAACTTTCTACCATTGTAATATTTTGGAAGATCTCAAGAATACTAAATTCAGCATAATAATCATCATATAGGTATATGCTGGCAGGTAATGTAAGTCAACATATAAAAAACTGGTGATAGGAATGTAAGTCCCTCTTTTTCCGATAACTCTTACTGACCAGAAGACAGACATTGTAGGCAGATTTGTTTGACGGGAGGGGGGGGATCAGGATCGGACTGGTTATATATGAACTAAACACTGTCCGTTTAAGTTATTACTGGATAGTAAACAATCAGAGTCTAGAAGCTTACAAAAAGTAAAGAAATACTTCACCCAAAAAAGGATCAATAAGAGACTCAAGTTTGTAGGTATCAAACTCTAAAGGAAATGTTTTGAGTTGCAACTATTTATTGACAGACAATACCGTGTAAACAATTACAATAAAATATTTGAATCAAACCATTCAGACATAATATGCTTGACAACCAAGTTTAATAATTTCCATCCTTTATAACCAAGTTTCTTCTCTACAACAGTACAACTAGGGTTTGTGCTGGGTATAAGTTACACAACAATAAATAAGAACCAGCCTTTGCATAAAGGGACAAGTTTCACAATTTCTGCACCTACCTAATGACATGAGGTTTTAAGCAAAATGTACTTTTTACATGGAAATGAAGCCACTGAACAAAGTCAAAACTAGCTCCGAGTCACCGTATTCTAATATTTCAACTTTATAACAGAATGTGTGCCAAAGTTTAGTGTGAGCTACGAGGCATGTTATAGATCAAACAAAACAATGTTAAATATTTTATTTTTGTTTCTGAAAAACAGTAGCAGTCACAAGGAATAATAAATTGATAACATAATTCTCCAAGGATAAAAATTACTAAAACCTCTGGATATAAAGTTACACAACAATAAATAAGAACCAGCCTATGCATAAAGGGACAAGTTTCACAATTTCTGCACCTACCTAATAACATAAGGTTTTAAGCAAAATCTACTTTTTATATGGTACAGAAGCCTCTGAACAAAGTCAAAACCAGTTCCCAGTCACCGTATTCTAATATTTCAACTTTAACAGCATGTGTGCCAAAGTTTAGCAGGCATGTTAGAGATCAAACAAAACAATGTTAGGTATTTTATTTTTGTTTCTGAAAAACAGTAGCAGTCACAAGGAATAATAAATTGATAACATAATTCTCCAAGGATAAATTACTGAAACCTCGGATATAAGATTTAATTAACATAGAATAATGTCACTTCTCCTTCACTTTTTCCTTGCATCTATTTATTTCAAATTCCTGGTAAGTTATAACTTGCCATCAACATCAGTTAACAAGCCTCCAGCACCAAATTTCAAACTAACTTCAAGCCATTAGCACTCATTTCATTGATTCTGTGGCGACTGTTGTCTTTTTAGAATGTTATATTATGTGTATTAACAAGCTAAATGAAAATGGTAACTTTTCCATGCCAGTTTCAGGGATATAATCTGCTATGCATAATAATGTGCACACATTTTTTTAACATGTAAATGTGGTTAGTCTTGAAAATTTAATACTTACCAACAAATTATCGTGTTGTTTGTCATGTCCAACAATCTCTGCAATTAACAGCTGTCGTTCAGTGGAATCACCATACTCCAAGCATTTCTCAACAACATTTGATGCAAATTTATGCTGGCTTAATTGAACAATATGTCCTGAAAGCTTGCTAATAATTTGGCTCCTTTCCTGAGACTTTCCTCTCTCCAACACATGCTGTAAAGATATAAGCATAGCATCATAAAGATACCCCCATGTGCAAAATGTCAAATAGGTAAGAAAACCCAAGCGTTTATCCATATTAGTCAAAGCATATAGATAAAGCTATTGGAAAAGGAATTATCAATCAACACAAATACAAAAAATGCACAGAATCTGTACAATTTAATTTGAAGATCATGCTTGGGAATTATTTGTGTCTTTCCCTCCTGAAACCTCCAAAAGCCTTTGTACATTTTTACTAACTCTAGTCATCAGTACTTCCCCATATCACATTCAATGTATTGAGTTCATAACAGACATCTAGCACACATAAAAACGAATTTCTTAACAAATGTAATGACCTCTGCAGTTTGAACAATATAAAATTACTTGCCTGTAAATTTATGAAACGGATACTACAAAAGTCGCACATGCCCACTATGCAAGTAAACAATATGAACCATTCCATGAAAAGAGTTTGAGCCAGAGAGGGTTCCAATAATGTTATCTAATAGCTCACAGGTGTAAATTACAGTAAACAAGCGAAAGTATTTTTTTTTATACATAGAAAGTTGTAGAACCGTTTTAATTCATACCTAAAGCACTTGGTTAAAAGACTTAAGTCTTTGTAATAATATTTTGGAATAACAATACAAAGGCCATCCTACAATTTACATGCAACTAGCAAAATTTATTTTCAAACCTTGACTCATAACATCATCATTGTGTACTTAACAACCTTAACCCACATGATAGCTATAAAATACCATTTGAGTTTTTGTCATTTAGAATCCAATTCATATCTAACAGAAATATCTAAACCTGCTAATGTATCCTTCACAATTACATGGGCTAAATGGAGTTAGCCAAATTCACATCCATCAGCTCAAATAATAGGTGCTTCATGGCTTTCTTGATAGTCAATAGAAAATATGTTAAAGCAATACCAGCTAACTTCCCTCACCCAAAACAACCATCCAATCACAAAAGCTTTGTAAATTATATGGAGTTTCTTTGAAATAGGAAAACTGCTTAATTGAGGTCAAATACAAGGTAGGATGAACTAGAAATATAAGAAATCAACAGAAAAAAAAAAAAAAAAAAAACAGATAGAAAAAACATTTTGCTATTTATAATTGTATAAATGATAGAAAGGCCATGTCTATATACCTCCAATTTTATTCAGTTTCTATTATGCACCATTACAAACCACCCACAGCTAAAAATCAATATTACAATTAAATGCAAGAGACAAATAGTAACTAACCTGAGCAACATAATTACCATACTGGTCCTGAGCAAGAGTTAAAACTGACTCCAAGATTTCATCCACAATGAACTGACACTGAACCTCGTCTGAACAATGCTCTAGAACTCTCTACAAGAAACATTATCATGGGACTAAATGCGCTATCAAAGAAACATCAATTCCTTTATGGGAAAGGTAACTGCAATAACCTTACCTGTATGACTCGGCAACCATAAGGATGCATAGATAGAATAGCAACTTGACCACGAAATGCAGATATTATAAAGTCAATGTTTTTAGTTGGAATAGATTCAATGCACTTCTGTATTACATGATTCCCATTTTGGTCACGGACACATCTCATGACATTTCCATCTAGCTCATGAACAAGCTGAGATTTCTGTTCAAGATTGATAACCTCAAGTGCCTGCACAGGCACAAAATTGAGATAAATATGAAATGATAATTCAATCCAACACAAAAAAAATTGGAAATACTTGTATTCATAATTTTATTCTGCTCAAGACAGTTAACCGGTATGGCTTTCAGAAAACAAATACACATATATAGGGAAAATGAATGAAAAGAAACAAATCTCAACTCCAAGAACTAGAGCCTAAGTCACAACGGCCAAATTCCACATCTGGCCTCCTTCCCACCCCTCCTCCAGTCTCTTTCTCTGTAACAGACCCCTCCCCTTCATTCCCGTAACTAACTCTTCTCCCCACTTTCTTCTCCATGTGATCCAGGCTTTCTTCTACTGTAAATCTGTAAAATCCTAGGCCCATTAACACAGTTAAGCAATTGGCCCACATCCCTTTTAGCATAAGCAATTGGCCCACATCCCTTTTATTTGTGGCTTAATTTGTATCTATAACTTCTATATATTTTCAACATTCTTCCGTGACACAAATAAAACTTTAGAATTTAGAAGCATTAACCAAGCACCAAGTACTTGCAATCTAAAACTCGTGTAATAATAGAGAAAAAGGATAAAAGACAAAGTTTAAAGATTGGTGGAAAATTAAATTAGAAAGAAATAAGAACAAAATAATTTTACTGCATAAACCACTCCAATCAGTATTAGTGTGTAAGAAAACTAGAGAATTAGAATGATACAATGGAAATTCTCCTCTCTAACTCAGGTATTTAAACTTGAGTGACTTGGTTCTCCCCCTTAAATTTCTTCTCAAAACTCTCAACTAATTCCTGAGTCCTGACTAAATCTCCCTATCCCTTTTAATACTAATGCAAGAATTTTATCCAGTTTATCTGTAATTGACAGAATTAGGTCATGATCCCCTACTAAAACTTTTACAATACCCACCCTTTTAAGTTTGGGGAAGGGGAGGACTTGTACTGAAAAAAAAAATAAAATCAAATAAATATTCAGTTTTCCTCTTCTCCAAGTGAGAGTATCTGTGCGAGAAAGCGAGCACAAAGAACATGCTCATACATGGTATTTTTCTTCAAAAAACCTTCCATTCAATATCCATTGTTTACACATGATAAACTCATGTTGACACTACTTCACCAATCCCTCCCCCCTGCACGTATTTCCATTGAAAATCAAATAGAATTTTGCTGAAATAAAGAATTGCCCTTCAAAAAACAGTTTCCAAGCATGGGAAATTATGTAAATTGTAATTGACATGTAAAACAAATAACAGATAGTATGTACTTTAATCTTTATCTATTGCAAACAAACTGATTTTGTCAGTACTAGGAACTACAGCTTGGCTACAAGAAGAAAACAAAAAATTCTGAGATAAACAGCCCCATTTTCAGATTGTAATTTGAAAAAAGCCAGACTTCGTGCATTAAAATGGTAGAAATAAATCCATGAACATATCTTGTAACCAGATTGCAATAGCGTTCAATACAAGCAACTGACATACATATAGACCAATGTCTTACTGTGATATGAATCACTACAAATTACATACCTTTTGGATTACACGACAACCATACATCTGAAGACTTAAAGGCAGTATCTGACCAAGAAGACAATTTGCAAGTTCCTTCCTCTGCTCAGGGCTTCCATACTCAAAAAACTATGCACAGGAGAAAAGACAAATTAGAGCATAACAGATTGCAGACAACCACAAAGTTAGTTAATAACAATGTACATCACTTTAAAACACACCTTTTGGATTACGTAATTGCCAAATACATCAGTCATTAATTTAGAAGTATGTGGAAGAACCTCTTTGAACACTAACTCCTTCTCTTCCACACCACAGTTTTCCAACTTCTGCTGTATAAAACGGCTCCCATGCTGATCAGTGCTGGAGTTAAAAACCACGATGAACTTAGTTCCAAAGCTAAGGAATTGATAAAGAGATAGCTAAAATGATTGCCGAAAATATTACTTGCCTAAATTCAACTATGTGTCCAATAATGTCAGATAGCTCAAATCTGCGACCTTTGCCAGATTTTAACTCTTCAAGAAAAATAGCAATTTTGGGGTTGTGAGCACTGTCTGAGGCTCTATGACTTTGCCACCCAGATAATAAACCTCTGTTTTTGCCAGAAGCAGGAGAAGGTCTCCTTTCATTCGTTCCACCTGGAAGACCAGGACTACTTTCTGGGTATCCTGACAGGACTGGTCTAGAAAGTGGAGAACTTGGATACTGGGTTTCGAAACTCATGTTTGAAGGGTGTCCAAAATAACCAGGATGCATTAGCCCACCTCTATTAGAATTCAAACTAGCACCACTTCTCTGATTATGTATTTTTTTTTCATCCAAGTAAGGGCTACTATTGGACCTTTTTTGGGAATCATAAGGACCAATTTGGCCACCAACACTGGCTCTAGGTGTCAGCAGATGACCTGATACATTGTATCCCTCCACAAAAGGTTGCTGAGGATATTGCATGTAAAAAGGCTCACCAAAAGAAGGCTGCAGAGGAAATCCAAATTGTCCAAAAACCTTGTTTGCGTGTATCATTTCAGCACCGTGTGAAATGTTTCCCACAATAGAAGAAACCCCTGCTGCTTGGGGAGTAAAACTAGAACCAGTAGCTCCATCAACGAGTGGTACAGAACCATGAGGAGGGTAAGCAGCAATATATGGAGGAACAGCTGTGGGACTAAAAGGGTATGCCCCTACATATTGCGGAGAATATAGACCTGAAGCCTGAAAATTAGTGTAGAATGGATTTGTTGAGGTCATATAAGCTGCTGCCGTAGCATATAGTGGAGGTGTATACCCAGATGAATGCAGTACAGGCAAAACAGGCTGGACATCAGATGAGAACTTGCTTGAACTGTGAAGAGGCGGCTCCATACCAATGTATGCACATTTTTCACTTTGAGAAATGGTGCTAGGAACTTCACATGGATAGTTTTGTTGGTGGTGTTGTTGCATCAAATTATTCTGTAAGCTGTTCTTCCATTTATCTTCATAACTCTGACTTTCTGAATTTGGTAGATTAGATACACTGAGATCCCTTAATTGAGATTCTACAATTGTAACATCCAAATGATTAAAACCCCTGCTTCCAGTGGAATTGAGAGATGATGATCTTGTGACAGGGGCAGGGTAATCAACAAATGATGACACTCTTAAATCATCTCCACCAATAGTAGGTTTTATAGCATCCACTGTAGTAACAGAATGGTCATGAGAAGAATTTGAACCAGAATCTACATCAATTAGTTCATCCACCACTCCAAGAGACTTATTATATACAGGTGACATGGTATGCAGAAGATCTTCCTGAAAGTTTGAATTTTAATAGAGAAAAAAAAATCATGCATTCACAAAAACAATTATGGAGGCAAAAAGGAAAAAGGTCAAGTGATTGACTGTAGACAAATCTTGTACTCAAAAACTTACAAAAAATAGTAAAAGAAAGAAGTTGATATCACAATAATCACCAGTAATAATTTTTTGTGTTTAGATGATGTTGAAGCCACATCCAGTCTATGCCATTTTCCACTAGCCTTATCTATTTCATTATCATACAGCTGTTGGGTTGAATCATCCTCAAACTCCTCCTTGTGTGTTGCAAGTGTTTCTTGTGACAAATGAAAGGACCCTTTACCACTATCATCTGCGGAAGACAATCAACAATTGCTATTAAAAGCCTAAAACTACAAATATGATGCACAAGACAGGTCATTTTCCCATAATATAAGTAGGTGAGGATATCTAGTGCTTAAGTTGACAACAGAACAGTCAAATAATCAAAATCAGCAAGTAATTGGTCATCATTAGACTCACATTTTTGCACAGCTCTGTTGAGAGATCCCAGGCTGACATTTCTAGTGGTGTTCTGGGATAATAAGTTTTCTTTGGCAAGAAATGAGCCTTCCATGCTTGGAGGTGCACTGCCACTTCGATTGGGTAACACATCTTTTCCACTGCCATGGAACCTATGACCATTCAAAAATATACCCAGGTCTTCTGTTGCCATATGATGGGATGGTGAACCAAATATTGCAGCTTCCTTAAGAGTTGGCCATTTCCCCCCAGCTTCAGATATCCTAATTGGACTCTCAGTTGCCATACTACTACTGGAAGATTATTTTATCCCGTCTTTCATAATGAAAAACAGAAATGTCATGTTGCCTCCTAAAGTGCACCCACAAAGTGTTGCTTTAGGGTAAACACTTCCAACTAAAAAATAAATTTATTACATTAGAAATGCCCAAGCAGAGAACAGGAAACAAGAACACTGGACGAAATATGACAAAAAAATAATCTCATGATATACCACTTCACGTTATGTGCACGCACAAAATCTCATGCAAGTTCAGAGTTAAGTCACCGTACACAATACAGATAGAGTTAAATTATGCTATAGTAATGTTCCAGATAGAGTTAAATTATGCTATTGTAATGTTCCTTGAAAGTCATAGCAAGCTTACTGTTCAAAATTTTATTTCAAGCCAGAAGTCTTCTTCTTACACTTTGTCAGCATCCAAACTAGAAGAGACCTAAATTAGCCAAGATCATAAAACAAGTATCACCAGCAAGCACAACAACAATCAAGAACAATCACCTCGTATAAATTACCAATTGATAATAAAAAGAGGAAGAAAAAAACAACAGTGAAATTGACAAGACATGAGTAAAAAGGTGAAAAAACGAATGCAAGAGAGAAAAGACGAGAAGAGAAAGGAATAAGTAGTTAGAGGATGAAGAAAAGGAACCTTAGGTTGCTGGTTTGGGAGTTTCCCTTTAGGTGGTGAGGGATGAGTGCGTAGGAAACCCTAGATTCTTTATGGAAGCGGAAATTGGATAGAGAGGGATGAGGATGAGTGTGACTGAATTGTTATTATTTATTTATTGTTAGTGAATACTGTTATAAGTCAAGTAAGTTGAATGCAGTGCAGTTGAGGAAAGGAAGGAAGATTTTAAAAGTGTTGATTCGTACTTTGTATGTACATTAAGATAGAGAGAGAGCTCTCTCTCTCCCTTTTCCCTTTTGCTATTCTCACAGTGCTGTCCTGTTTCTGTTTGGGATTTTTGTGACCCGTCAGAGTGGGACAAACAAAGACCCAACCAATAGAATTCTATTTTAATATATTTTTTTCTCAATGTACATTTTCACATATGACAAAAGTATTTTATCTTTCAACCCTCTTATCAACTACTTCTTATTTTTGCTTTTATATTTTATCTTTTATCTTCTAAGCTATTTATTTATTTAACATCTTTTTTCATCTTTATCTTTAAATTAAATTTTAATAACTTTGTAATCAAATGTAATTTAAACTAACCTCATAATGTACTTTACATTATTTGCCATAAATCTACAATATGATTTATGTATTTTAATTTTTTTTAATAATTTTTAAATTATATATTATCGAAAAATTATCTGAACCTGATTATCCACCAATAAAATTTAGATCAATTTAGTTCATTTTTTAATGAGAGTAATAGAACAAATTATTTGTTTTATTGCTTCCTTGTTTTTTATGATATTTTTTGTGGTTTTTATTTAAATTACTTCTTAGATTTGATTTATTTCATAAAATACTTTGTTTTTCCCTAAAAACACTATTTAAGAATTTTTAGTTAAAAAAAATTGCTAATTTTTTTAAAAAAATTATCCAATGATTTCAATTTTAAATTTTGAATTAATTTCTGAGAACTCAATGTATTCAGTCAAAGTGTAAAAAAAAAACGCATTATCATTTAATTATAAATTGGCATAAAAGTTGAAAAAAAATGTATATTATCATCTAGTTACAAATTGGATAGAATGATAAATTTTCCGATATTTTTTAAATAAATATTTTATAAGTGATTACTATTATTTTTAAATTGATTTAAATATAACTTTTTATTCTAACAAAATATAAAAATTAAACTGGTATTATCTTCCTTTTATAACTTAAAAAAAGTGGCACTCCGATTCTCTAAAAGCAGGCCCATTTTTTAAAAAACAGGCCCATTTAAAAGATCATGAAAAGAAAGTAAGAAATGAGACATTAAAACAGTGACATGAACCCTAAACTAAACCCCTGAAGAATCTTTGATTTTGATGTATGGCGGAATTGAACACACTGGTGGTGCGGAAGCCATGTTTTGGTCTCCCAACTGGTTGCCCTCAATGTCTTTCGGCATACATCTATCTCAAATTTGCTCAAATTCCTTTCCAGTTGGATTTCCACCTCAATGACCCTCATACTGGTAAATCCGTTTTCTTTTTTCTCTTTCAGGCTTATGGGTTCACAATCCCATCTCATGAATTTATTTATTGTTTGCTTACGGATATTCACTTTTTGTTTTGTTTAGATAAAATTCCTTACTTTGAGTTTGGTGACTGTGTGACTTATAACAATGAGAAAGAGGGGATCATTGAGTGTTTGAAGAAAGATGCTGGGGTTCTTGATTTGGACAGTGGGGTCTCTACACTACCTGAGTGGATTTCAACCAAAGCAATTCTCACCACTTGGCTTGCTGATGCACTTGCCTATGAACTCTGGTTGGGCCGTGAAGGTTCCTCTGCTTATGGCATCTATTACTCTGATCTTCCGTGGCCACTGGGGAAGATTCTTTCTTGGAAGAAAGCTCATTGGTTAAAGCTGAAACATGGAATTACTAATGACAATGCTGAAGTAAAGAAAGAAGAGGTCAGTTATTTTTCTTTCCTCATGTAACTATTTTCATTAAATTTCATATTTGAGAAAATATTTGTTTCTGCTCTCTGTACTTCCGACCAAACATGGTCAAGGTCCCTATACTTTCGTATCAATGAATTTGGTCCTTAAACTTTAAAAAAATATTGATTTGGTCTCTCCTCGATAGGAATACATAATTTTTTTAAGGGTAACAGGGACTAAATCCATATGCTTTTTGGATGTTTGAGGAAGTAATTCATCAATATGAAAGTATAGGGATCCTGATCATTAAGTATCGGGTTTTCCTTCATTTATGTGTGTTAGTAAGCAGTTTTGTTGTTTTGCTTGTGTTTCTCTTTAATTTGGCATTTATGCATAGTTATTAGTGATGGACAGATTTACGAAAGAGCAAACTCTGCATATGAAGCCTTGTCAAGCTGCTTAGGCGAACAGAATTATTTACTTGAAAACAGGTGATTTCCTCTGGTGGAATTGTAATGAACTTGTGAACTTATCTTTTATTAGAGCATTTTGAGAGAAGACCTTTTTTTTTTTTTCATTTTTAGAGAATTTATGAACTTCGATCTCCAGGTTATGTATTCATATGCTTTATTTGGTTTATGTAGGCCATCAAGCTTAGATGCTATTTTTCTTGCACATGGACTGGTTGTTCTTCAAACTTTACCTGTAAGTATTAATTTTAATTAACTGTGTTTCTATTATTTGTTTTGAGATTGTTATGGATACTATAGTGGCTGCTTGGTTTATACTGGCCAATTAAATTGGACAAGGATTGTTATGGAGGTTACATTTTAGACTTTTTGGGAACTGTCATGAAGTTGGTTAGATTCTCATTATAAGAATAAATGTTTTTGGCACTCTATTGAAGCCATGTAGCACATTAGTCTAATAGTTAGGTGAAAGAGGGAAGCATACAGAAAAGGGATTTTGTTAGGGAACCCATTTATAGAATAGCTGTATATGAACGTATGAAGTGTTTACAAATGTTTATCAGCACTGGGCGGAGTGAATGAAAATTGACTAAGATTGTTCTCAAGGAATTATTGTTGATATTTAAAAGGTTTTATCATAAAAATAAGAATCTTAAATCTGGCTAACATCGGTTATAGATTGGGAAATAAACAGCCAGCCTCAATTTCACTATTCTTTTTAGACCTGCTAGTAAGAGATATTTTGTGCTGTAATCTGCGGTATTTGGGGCTTTATGATCATAACATAAATACTTCTCTTTACTTCTTTGGTGTACGAATCATGGGAGAATGTATCACAATAGACCTAGAAATAATAAAATAATTGCAATGAGGTTTATTAGGTGGAAAATTTGTAACTTAGACTTGTTCTAGTGAGACGGGTGAGCAAATGAGAGATTGATGATTTGGGATTCCTGGTTTTCTTATGAAGAAACATGTTTTATAAAAATAATCCGATATTGGGCAATACTTCTGAACAAGGAAACTAATCTTTGACACAAAAGCCTTGTAAGCTTATGTACTAAGTTGCTTTTTCATTCTTCTATCTACCCATGAGATTCCCGACCTTTCTTCTTATGGAAGAACAAAGATATATTTTTTATTTTTTGCTTATTAGAATCACTCAGCCAGTTGTTTTGAGAAAACTTTAATCTCTACATCTTTCATTGATGTACCATCAGGAATCTTCAGTGCTGCGAATCAAGTTTTTGGAGCATGCTAATTTAGTTAGGTATGTGCAACAATATAAAACAGAACTTCTAGAAGCTGCCCCATCTCCTACCTCTGTTCCACAATTTCATACTGGTTCATCATCATCTGCTTCCAGAGGTCAATCGGGTAAGATATTTTCTGGACCTTTTAAATGGACACTTTAGCTTTCTTTAATGAGATTTCCTGGAGAAGCGAATGTGGTGTTCCCCCTAACACAATCATTCTCCCTCTAATAATTTTATTTAGATGTAGTGCTGGAAATACGTTGGCATGGTGTCTTATTGCTGGGGTAGTATAAAAATACATCTCTACTTTCTAGGTCATTATTTCTAACAATTCTATACATGGATTGCAGTATTCTGAAATTCATAGGTGACTCGAGAATTACGGGATGGGTGTAATTAACGAATGAAATAATGTTAAACTTTCAGCATTTCTTAAGATGGAATCTCCTGGTAACTTGTTATTTCTATTCACTATCATATAAAATCTGCTGTAAAATATCTTGTTACTCCATCTTGTGCTTGTGTTATAAAACAAAAAGTTTAAATATATTTTTAGTTTATGTAAACTTAACTGAGTTTTAATTTTACTTTTTCTAAAAACAATTCTTTGGTTTTCATCCCAAAGAAAATTAAATTTTGTCTTAGTCTACTTTATAATTTAACACCAATTGACCACCCATAAGGTCAAGTGACCTTTCTGTCTAAAGGCAGGCAATGTCTGTGGTCTAATGACAACTTGTAATAGTTTCAAATATTTTTAGACCAAAAATAATTATTTTATATTTTAGAGGGATCTAAACAAATTTCTTTTTTTCACTGAGATCAAAATTAGAATTTGCTCATTTTATACTAACTAAAATCAATAATTTTAAGATTTCAAGGGATGAAACCTTATTTTTTATTGAATTTTAGTAATTATATAAGGCTCTTAGTAATTGTCTCCTAGTTCCTATATCTCGGCGTGTCTTTAAATTTCACCATGTCATGGTTCATGGAAAAAAATTGTATTATCATTATACAGTAAATTAATAATTATGTGAAAAATGTCTATTTGCTATTTTAAACTCATCCTGTGACTCTTCATGAAGTTTGGTTTTTTCATTTTTTTAATTAGGTTCGAAGCCTAAGAACAAACCCAAAAGGGAGAAAACACAGGAGGAAAAAACCTTCAAAAGGAAGGCCAAATATTTTGTGGTAGCACAATTGGTTGCAGTTGTTGTGTTCCTCACACTTATGACTACATTTGATGATGCTGAACTGGAGCTAGATGATGGTGGTTATGATTACTATGAATGAAATTGCATTTGTTTATATATCTTCCTTCGATGTCAGAGACAAGTTTGCCACCAACCTTAATAAAACAAGTGTCTCCTTCTTTGTTAGCATGCGAAATTGGAAAAGTACCATTCATTCTAATTTTCTAGTTATAAGGTCCATTGTTGTATACACAAGTGTTAAACAGATTGATAATGGAAAGATGTCATTGTTTATTGAGTTGTCGGAAATTAATGATGACTCGGGGGTGGCTAAGCGTACAGCTCTTTTAAGGTAGGTTAGATTTGTAAAATCCGCATTTTAAATTGATTAGATAAATTTAGTTTGAAAAATATTTTTGTAGGTTTGTATTGATTCCTAAAGGTCCACAATAAACAGATTAGTTCGTGGGTCTAATTAGAAATTTGAAAAAAAAAATAAAATTACCAATTTCAAATAAATTAATTTATTTTTCTTTTATTTATTAAGATAAATTTTATTGAATTAAAATCTATTCTCAATAATAATTTCTTATTAGCTCCCTTTTCTCTCTCCTTTATGTTATTTCTTTATCTTTTTCACTTTATTCTTGTTTATAAACGTTTATCTAATTCAAATAATAAACAGGACACAATATTGTCGTTCTCTCTTTTGTTCATTTTCTTTTGGAATTTTATTTTTTTAAATGAAGAGTTCGAGAGCTGTTGCGCTTTCACTTTTCGATTAATTGATTATGCAAAAATGGTGAACTTGATCTTTCTAAATGCAAAAACAATGTTCACAATTTTGTGTAATCGCATTCAAAAGAAAATCTTGGTATTGCTCTTTGTTTTTATCTGCTAAATTCAATCAACAATGTGTAACAAATTTAAAATGACTGTAATAAGTGTCAAGAATAAGCAAGAGTTCATCCATAAAGGTTTGAAAAAGGTGTATTAACTTGATGATTTCATGGATTGTGCATTTTTTCTCTCCTTCGATCCATTAGAGTATTCTTAATAAATAAGGTGATCTTCTCTAAATTTATGATTTGTAATTAAAGACTTCTTTTATTAAATAAAGTGTTTTGTATGTGACTGATTACTTTATAAAACTTCACGTTAGACTTTTTCCCAAATCCAGTTTGTACATGCAATGCAATTATCAATATGCTAATGTTGTTGTCATGGTTTTTTAGTGAATCATTTAACTTCCATCATGAAAATTTTCTCATGTTACTCAACAAAGACAATTATTTGTGAATAGAACATTTGTTGTAATCATCAAACACATAGCACTTAAATTAACATTGTCAGTATATGTTTATGTTGTAATTTTTGTGGATGTACTGGTCATACATTGAGCACATGCTTTTGCAAGCATAGATTTCCTCTTAATTCTGATGCCAAGAACAAGAAAAACACTTATGCTTTGTTTGGATTAAAGGGTGTGGGGGAGTGAAAGTGTGAAGAAAGTTGAGGTTGTTTGGATTGGGGTATATTAGAGTGGATATGTGAGAAAAGTTTATTGAAATGGGTGAATGAAAGTGATGGTTGTAAGAATATTTTAAATTATTTTGAATAGTGTAAATTGTAAAACTACAAATTTATCCTTGTATATAAAAAAATAAGTAACGATTAATTTTGTGCATATTTTAGTTAATTAAAATAATTTAAAGTTTAATTAATAAATAAAAGAAAAAAAATGTAAAATTCAAAAAATAATTAAATATAATTATAAATGTAAGTATAATTTATTATTTTCCATTTTATTATTTGAAATTGATTTTGTTACTTAAGTTAATTTATGTAGATAATTTTAATATTATTTATGATTCTTTAAATTATTTTATATATATATATATATACAAAATGATTAGTAATAATGATTTTCATTATTATCATTAACAAAATCAATATATTTTAAAAATAAATGGATATTTAGAACACAACATGAATATTAAGTAGTTATCAAAATATATAATATAAAGTCATTATATTTGATTCTGAAAGAGATAAAGACATGTTAATTTGTTTGTAATTTTAGAATTATGTAAAAATGAAGAGCATACTAATGTTAATTAGAAAAAGGAAACATATCCCCACTAATAACATTTTAATCCTTCTTATGGAGACCTTCAAACGGTTTTCTAGAAGACATATCTGCCTCCGTTGTCTGACAATAATTGCATCTTTTTCATTAGCAACGTCTTCAATGCACCATTTGAAAAAATTACAACCTAGGACCATGTCACTTGTAATCTGTTTTGAAGAAAAGAATAAAATTGAACAATGAATAAGTTTAAAATAACATTCTTAATCGATTATGAAACCTAATTTAACAAATTTTACCTTGTACTTGGGACAACCCAAAAATCGTTTTCCAACATTTTTTTTTTGTTTTTGCTTTCTCAAAACAGCAAACTCTCCACAATTACAAATAGGAGGAATGAAAGCACTTGTGTTCGTAGTAGAATGGGTAAAAGTATGAGGTTTTTGCACACCACACCCGGTACAACTAGACGACGATGTGCTCTGATACGCAAACATTCAAGACGACTTAAGCAATGTTGTTAAAGTTCCGTATTATGTCATTGAGCCCAAATTTTATTTATGCATAATAGAAATGAAATGTTATAAAAGTTGCATTGAAAACAATATCATTATCTAAATAAGTTCCATGAAAACTACCATAAATTCTTAATATCAAATAACAATAACAAAGAAGTCATTAATGTTCAACATGAAAAATAGAAATAAAAATAATAATGACAATAACATAATGATAAGACTATCAATGGCCTTGATGACGTCGAATGTCAGCCAGAGTATCCTGAACCTGGTCCATCCTGGTATTCAAGTTTTGTATGTCGGTCATAATTTGGGTTAACAATTCCATTTGGTTGGGGATTGCAGGCTGAGGTTCACCACCCCCAACAGCTTCTTGTGGCAATTCATCCTCTTCATCATCTTCTTCATCTTGCTGGTGAGGCCTACCAAGCTGCCATACGCCATTTACATGAAATATATTTAATTTCGTCATACTCTTTTTCCCAAAATAATGATTTCATCCTAGCATTATTGCTGACTCATTTGACAAGTCGAAGTCATACACGTGTAAGATCCGTGTTATCAAAATTGCATACGGCAAAGGCATGTTGTTATCCCTACATTTAATCATGTGTTGCATGATGTAATGAGGCCAATTAATCATTATATTATTTTTGATGCACCAAAGCATGAAAATATCCTCATTCAATAATTGTGCAAAGTTGCTCCCACGAGGGCACAAGATGTGGACCCATGTGTAATGTAATAGTCGGTCATTCATTTTTAGACTACCGACATTTCTGACATTTTGACCTTGAACATCTTCACGAATCATAGACAATAATGCTAGTGCTCGATCAAAGTTGACTTCCTCAGGGATCATCCCAGGGGTCAACCTAACACCGTCATACCTGAAATTGGCAATGTTCATCCAATCCAATTCAGTAATGTTTATTCGCTTTCCGCAAATCTCAACACAAAGGTGACCAATAGGTGTGATCTTGAGATTTGTATAAAATACTCTAACCAAGTCTTCATAATACGGAAATTTCATTCCAAGGAAAGCTTGTACACCTTGGAAATTCAGAAGGTTTTGGAATTTAAACCCTGCAATAGCAAAAAATGGAGTATGCATAGCTTTTGGTGATAAGATTGTTCTTCCGTGAAACAAATTTTCAAACATCGTCATTTGACGTTTTGTACTAAAGTATCTTGAATAATCAAGAACTTCTTCAATATGCGTTGCTGGGGGAGGAGGAACGGCATGATCTTCTGCTACAGCTTTACCCTTACGGGTTCTGTGGCGTTTCTGGGATGATGATGCCATGTGTAATGCAATTATAACCTTGTATAAAGTAAATGACAATATGATAAACATAATAGTAGAGGTTATGAAATAGAATAGTACAAGTTCATACACAAAATATTACATCACCAATTAAAAGACAATACTAGAATTCTTGAAGTACAATATTAAAAGTTCTTATCATAATGATCACAAAACAAACATAGTCAGACAGATTAAAGAAGAACACATAACAGAAACACATAAAGGTAACGTGGACGCACAAATATGAAATCAACGCCTAGTCATAAATGCAAACAACTTTGTCATGCGACGCTCATATGGCATCCCAAATAGTTGTTTAACTCTTCCTAGATGCTCACATAAAAACTCGTAGCATTGATCCATGACATGTTCATCCTGGATGTTAAGCTCCACCAGCATTGCCCAAATATCAGACTCAGAGTATTGGTAGGATGCATGGCGACGATTATGGTGTACATGCTCAGCATATAAGTCGTTTCCTCGTATAATTTTCGCAACTATATGTTGTGCTGCGGTTGCTTGTGCACGAGCAATGTCAACCAACTCAGAGCCATTCTTACTAGCATCCTTCATTGAGGAAACACATTCTTGAAGATTTATATTCAACAAAGCAAAATGTGAATCAATTCCATCCATGGTGGGCCCTTTTCTTTTTGATCCTCGAGACGAGGATATGCCCGCAGAGCCCACAGAAGGCATAAAAGGAGTATTTGAGGGAGTGTCAGAAGGAGTGTCACTTAATTGAATATGAGGAGCAGGTGACTGTGGGACGTAGTCATCTGCCTCTTCAAAGTTGGGTTGCTCAGGGATATAATCCATATTATTGTCGTCAAGGTTGATGCTAAAATTACTTATGTCAGGACTTAAATTGATGTCACGGGTTGTCCTGACTCGACTTCCATTGGCTCTGTCATTACACCACAACTCCTCCATTAGGTTATAATGGCGAATGGGATTCACACGCCATTTCGCGGCAGATGGTTTGGCCTAAATACATGTCACATATTAGTACAAGTTCATAAATGTACAGTGAAATGTATTTGTTGTGAAATATACTTATCATCTTAACTTGATCAAGTCATTCCAAACTTCGTCCTCCACTTCAAAACGTGTCGTGGTCTGGTTCAATGCGAAACCACTCAATCCACCAAACAAATCATGTACTTCCCTCCACCTATCCTTCAGGCTTTTTTGACGATTTTTTACATGATTTTTCTTCAAAGTTGTTAATCCAGCATGGTGTAGAGCCATAACAATGTTAGTATATCCCTGATTGGTCCAACTATCGTCAATTTGGGTACCTCGACGTACCTCTTCAATCATTGCATTTAGTAGAATTAGGTCCATCTCTATTATCCACTTAGTGAACTCTCTACAACCACCTGATGAATGTGGAGCAACATTTTTCCCGCGATCCATCTAATATAATTAAATCAAGTTAGTACGAGAAGCATTGGAACAAAATATAAAATATATTCATTGATCAAATTAATTGTTTACATAATCTTGCCACATTTCGTTTGCTATAGTGTCTCTAATATGACACCCTAGGCTATAATCATGGTCACGAGCATGGGTAGGGGTTGGTTGTACATCTTCTTGTAACAATTCATGATCTACTTCTTCAGTCAGAGACTCATCATTGTCAACCCTGCAAAGAAAGTTATGCAAAATACAACAAGCTAAAACAATTTTTGTCGTAGTATCGACATCATAATGGGCCTCAGTCCCACTGGCTATAATTGGAAATCGTTTTTTCAGCACTCCAAATGTTCTCTCAATTACATTTCTAAGTGATGAATGTCGCAGATTAAACAACTCTTTAGCATTTTGTGGCCCTCTTCGCGAATATTCTTTCAAATGGTATCTAATCCCGCAATAAAGTGTTATTATATTTGGTGTTAACATAAAACCTGCATCACCAAGATAGTATTTTCCTACGAAGATTGTGGAAAGCTGCGTTAGTATATAGTACTATAACCTATTTATTGTTCTGCACACCAAATCCCCTCAAACTAACCTTCTGGAATAACCAAAGGATTGTCTCGTACCAAAGCATCTTTCAATATCCTTGAATCAGAGGCAGTTCCTTCCCAACCGGCCAGGACATATGTGAACTTCATGTCAAAGTCACAACCTGCAAATATGTTTTGGGTTGGCCAATCTTTTCTGCCTTGATAACGAGGTGCATCAACACGTGCAACCTTAACACGTACATGAGTCCCATCTATGACCCTTAAACAATCCTAATGTAAACCAAAATTCATAACTTTAATTATACACAAAATAAATACAACATAATACATAATTTAAAGTAATGTTATCATAAACAAACCTTAAAGTAGGGGTAAAATCGACTGTTATTAAGGATGTGTGGTTCTACAACCGTTCCATTTGGTTGAATTAAGAAATCCCCCTCCAACTTTAAAATTGCACTCAAAACATTATGAAAGTGACGGGATATTGTTTCTCCAGACCGATGGAAAAAGAATGACACACTTCGATTCTTCACATTATGCCCAATAATGTGCTGAAACTTCGCTACTTGCTCTTCCACGGTTGATCGATATGCATCTTTAACAAGTCCAGTTGCCCGTATTCGTTCACATAATTGAAGGAAAGCTTCTGGTCCCATGCGAATAATATCACGACATTTTTCAGTGTGAATCAAGTACTCCATCAATTCTTGTCTGCGACTCTCTTTTAGTGGTTGGAACTCACTAATAGAGTTGCTTGTAGTACGCACCGTGCGTAACAAATTCAATCCGAAACCAATCATACAAAGAATGATCACTGATGCACGTTCATTATTTTTTTTTATTTGTCGTTGGAATTGTGAAATTAGATTCATGTTCGCCGCAAGAAGATCGTCATAAATTGCAACTGTTTCCTCAAAATCTATCATCTCTGCCTCGTCATAATGTCTTGTCCAATTCATAACGTTATCCATGTAATCTTTAACTTTCATCCACAACCATTATTACGTGTAAGTGTGAATACAACATACCGAAAACGGTTACCGTTTTGGTGTATAACTACATTAATACAGTGATCCTAAAACCTAATCTTAATTAATTATAATAAAAATTTTATTCTAAATTTTATTTCTCTAATATAACAAAATTGATATACATACATACATAAATTATATTGGTAAATTATATTGGTGTACATTATAATTCTATCAAATAACAAATAAATATAAACAAACAAAATAAACAATTACATAAAATAAATTAACTATAATAACAATAATAACTATGTATAAATATTCAAACTTCAAATATTTATGTAAAATAAAAATAAATTTTTATGCTTTTATTAATTACTACAATTTCTTTTTAATGTTTTTAATGAGAATATTAATATTTTATGTAAAATCTAAAATATAAATAACATAAATATTATAAAGTTTTATTTCCAATCTGTAAAAATATTAATTTTAAATAAAAACTCTATTTTTTATAAACAATTCAATTTTCCCAAAAGTAATAACTATGTACATTTATTATTAAATATTTAATTTTTTTCTCTAAACTTGTTCTGCTTTTTTTAATTATTACAAAAAAAATTCATGGTTTTAATGATAACATTAATAATTTTTTAAAATCCAAAAAAAAATACCTAAACATTATCAATTTTAACTTCTATTTTGTAAAAATATTATTTTTAAATAAAAATACCTATTTTTTATAAACAATTAAATTTTCAAAAGGTAATAACTATCTATATTTATTATTAAAAATTCAAATCTATTCTCTAAAAATTTTCTGCTTTTATTAATTACTACATCATTTTTTATAATGTTTTTAATCATTACATTAATAAATTTTGTCAAATTTAAAAAAATTAACCTAAACATTAGGCCATTTTATTTGTGAAAATGTTCTTTTCAAATAAAATAAACTGTTTTTTATAAACAGTTATATTTTAAAAAAATAATAAATATCTATATTTATTATTAAAATTCAAAATTCTGATTCCAAATTTCTCTGCTTTATTTTAATTACTACAAGATTTTTTATAATGTTTTTAATAAAAACATTAATAATTTATGTAAAATCTAAAAAAAAATTAACCTCAACATTATAAACTTATTTTTCCATTCTGTAAAAAAATTATTTTAAAAAAATATAACTATTTTTATAAACAATTATATTTTCAAGAAGTAAAAACTATGTACATTTATTCTTAAAAATTCAAATTTCTTCTCTAATTTTTTTCTGGTTTTTTTAATTACTACAACATAGTTTAATATTATGTTTTTAATTATAACATTCATAATTTATGTAAAATATAAAAAAAAACTATAAATTACAAATTCTTATTTATGTAAAAATATTCATTTGAACTAAATTAAACTATTTTTTTTATAAAGAATTAAATGTTTAAAATATTATAACTATCTACATTTATTATTAAAAATTGCTATGTAAACTTTATCTAAACCCTAATTACTACAACATCTTTTTTAATTCTTTCAATTATAACATTAATAATTTATGTAAAATGTAAAAATATTTTTTAATTCTATTTCCAATATGTAAAAATATTATTTTTAAATAACTAAATATTTCTCTTATAAACAATTAAATGAAAAAAATTAATAACTATTTATAAAAATTAAATAATAATCACATTAACAACCTAACACAGCAAAATTAATTTACTAACTATAATTACTCTAAACCCTAAACAAATTAAATTACAAAACTATCATCATCCAAACATATAGTAAAAAATGTAACCAACAAATTTAAATCAAACAACCCTAAAATACAAATAAAATTCAAAAAAAAAACCTGAAGATAAGCAACAGAAGAAAATTAGGATGAAGCACCACCACAGAAACAAAGCACTGCCTAAAAAAAAAAACCAAAAATCAAAAATCTCAAGAACAAAACCTAGAAGATAATCGATTATCACATGCATGTTGTGTCCACATAATCGATTAGCCAAAGAAAATCACCCACATAATCAATTATTCAAGCAGGCATAATCGATTAGGAAAATCACATAATCGATTATCTGTCATTTTGAACTTCATCCATAATCGATTATGTGTCTCCAACTTCACAGATAATCGATTATTGCATATGCATAATCGATTATAAACTACTTTTAAGTGTATAATCGATTATGTAGGCACACAGTTTTCATACCTAATCGATTATGCTTTATTTCAAATGCAGAAAAAGCTTACCTGAGATGAACGAAGCACTGCGTAAGTGAGCCCCTACCACTGTGATGCCTTGGGAGTCTCTCCAAGCCCAGTTAACTAATGTAGAAATCACTGCATATGAGGAGTACGTTGCGTTTCTTGGATGAGTGAACTGAAACAGGTAGGCATGGTTAGTTTTATAGACTGAATAAGCAACTTATGGCACACCTACTACATTCACTGCCCTCAACCACTGCATTCACTCACACCCTTCCATGGTCAAACAATTCCTGAGCCAAAGTCAGGAATCTCACGCTCAGGAATCTCCAGCCATGCATAGTGCATGCAGCGTAGTGATTTGTCATGGCATGGAGGAGAAAAGCAAGGGTAGAAGGGTAAGTTCATAGGTGTGACATTGCACTTGCTGTGTAGTCTCTACTTTCTCTTCATTTTGGAGAAGATGGCAAACCTCCTCTACTTTCTCTGCACCTCCTCCCTCACTCGCATGCAAAGCTGGAAGCAAACGGGGTGACACTGAGACTTCCATCGTCGACAACCGTACCACCCTTGGAACCAAACAGTATGTTATGGTTGAGGGAAAACTTGTACTGTGGTAGGAATTGTCACACCATTAATGTGTTATAGGAAACATGGATTTTTTCTTGGATATGTCTTATATGACAAGAAACCTATGTCTACTACTTTGTTCTAACTAGTGAAGCAAAGATTTCAAAGAATGAATACATATCTACTACAAATGAGATCACTGGTGTTATTTATATTCTCCCTGGGTAATATCAATCTCTACTAGCATTAATCCAATAACCACTAATGCAAATTTAGCTCATATTAGTTCCATTTCATCTTATTCCACACACTTTGCCTCCTATATCAGAAAAATTTGACTCTCATCTCTACTGTGCACACACAACAAACTATTCCTTGAATTCTTAATTCTGGGGCAATAAATCATGTGTCATCCTCTCTCAAACATTTTAATCTTTTCATGGCATTGATCCTATTATTGTTAAACTCCCCAGTGGACAATGGTGACAGCCACACACTCTAATGTTGTCAATTCTCCTCTTGTTTTACTTATAATTTGATTTATATCTCTAAATTTTTTTCTTGGTGCCTAAAAGAAGCAATCAGTACTTATTAACGTTAAATCTGTACATTAACGCAATGACAAAAATTTATTTACAATGCCTGCTTAAGAGTGCTGGATGAACTACGGATTGCACAAGTTCTAATGAGTTTAAAAAAAGGTCATGTGTGTCAGAAACTATTTTCTTTTTATTCATCAAAAAGCTAATGAGATATAGTAATAGATTCCTATAGAAATTTTAAAACCAGAAGTAGGAAATCAAACGGACTTAACTAATAACTTTCCTCTCTTGTTTGAGTATTTAAGATCCCCAAATTAGAGCTTCAAAATGTTCTTAAAAAAATTACAAAGAGGGTCGGTCTTGAGCATTACATTGAAAATTTCTCATTTCCCTCCCCAAATTACAAAAATTCTCTAACAATGGTGAGAGATTGGCACAAAATCTTTCCCTCCCCTTCATTTTCCTTTCATCTAAACTTATCCTTCAATAAAGTACTTCCACTGACACCCATTGCTAAACTATTTAAATGAACCAAAAAATATAAGCCATCTATCTATATCTTTCTATCTATGTATCAGTTCCACAAGAAATCTGCTGCGAGTTCACATTCTCCCATTTCTTAACAATTTCATTGTATCCCTCAGCATAATCAACAGCAAACTCTGCCATTGAGCTCATAGCAGTTGACATACCAGCACATACGACCTCAATCGCAACTTCAGCCAATTTCTCAGTATTCATCACCTCTTCGACATTACCAACTTCCACCATTTTCATATTCTCATCATGTTCTTTTAATCCAACTGCATTTCGTCGAGTCTCTTCTCTGGACTGTTGTGCATAGAAGGACCCTATGCCTGCTGCAAAAAAGTCTATGCCTTCAAGTACTGCAGTTTCTTGGAGGGCATCTAGACGCCTTGACCACTGAACACAAAGTCCAAATAATGGATGAGTGCCACTAGACCTACGAGGAGAGTATGCTAGCTTTGACTGATCATGCTCACATCTCACACATCTTAGAAGCCAGCCAGTTAGAGCATGAATATAGGATCTTTGAGAACTGATCCACGACGCAAAGGTGTTTCGCCAGTGCCTCAATTCAGTTTCAAGATTGGAGGTGGAACGAGCAAGCCTTTGCGGATCACATAGTGATGTGGCACACTGTTTTCTGGAATCAGAGTCAACAAGAAGAATCTTGGCTTCATCTAAGGTTCTCTGCTGTGCCTGATGACATTCTGCCATCACTTTCCACATCTTGGCAAGCCTGTTGTTAGTTTGTACGTTAAATCAGCATACATGATACTTTATTTGTAATTACATGCATTTGATACGTTGCACAACAAGCTTTCTTGCGTGCATACCCATACGCATTCTCCAGACAAGAAGCGCATGATCAAAGTTTTTGCATCAAAATGGACACATAATCATGTGGGCTACTGTATAGACAAAGTTAAGTACATGCTATGTAAACTTGATAGCTCTAATATACAGAGTATCGTAAAATTAATTGTAAGTAAACTGTTTTTAACTTAATAAACTGTACTGTTACCAAACAAAGACTAGCATTATTAACATAGAGAAGGAGGATAAAGGACAAATTGGAATATTCACAGTGAAAATACTTTGAATTGTGGCAGAAGAAGTTTTACTAGAAAATAAGGTTATATTTAGTAAATGATTTTCATACGTACCCTTGCAACAGTTCAAGAAGCTGGGGATGCAATTCCTCATCCCTTAGAGTTTCAATTCTCCTGGAAATAGATTCAACTGAGTGCATTGAAACTGTTATCTGGGTATGTAGATCTCTAATGGCTGCTCTCGTTTTATCAAGGGAAGAGGGTTCCTCTCCATTTACATCATGATTCCTGAGTTGCTGACATTTCTTGTCATATGCAATTCGAACACGTTCTCCAGACTGTTGAAGAAGAAAGTGGGCATAGCATTAAGTTTCCCATTATAAAATTGTATACAATCATAAGCACATGACCAGTAACAATAATTATCTAAAAAATTCAACTAAATGTGAGATTGAAAAAAAATATTAATGAATTAAATTAAAGGGCTAAGTTGGCCTCCTGTGTGATTTCTTTTCAAATACCTATTAAGCATCAATAGAAAACTGTATACTTGTCAGTTAGAGGCATTACGGTTTTTCAAATTTTCATATTACCAAGAGCTAAACCTCTTAGATGACTACATAAGTACTTTGAATTTAGTACTAACCGTCACAAGTGTAATTTTTATAGATGGATTGAAACCTTACAAATGAATACTAACTTTTTCATCTCCAAACGATTGTCTACAGAGCATATTACCAAGAGCTAAACCTCTTAGATGACTACATAAGTACTTTGAATTTAGTACTAACCGTCACAAGTGTAATTTTTATAGATGGATTGAAACCTTACAAGTGAATACTAACTTTTTCATCTCCAAACGATTGTCTACGGAGCAGATTACTCATGATTGAACGATGGCCAGTGGTTAAGATTTTTTTACTGGCGACCAGAGGAAAGAGTTATTAGTTTCAATAGGCTATATTTCAAGCAGCAATTATCTGTACCAAAGCATGTCATGCGAGAATTATATTGAAATATGCCTTACAATGCATACGGGTTTAATAAGTTCAAGGATAGATGTTCAGTAATAAATGCACCAGAAAGAAGAGTTCAGTAATATACCCTGACTTCCTCGTAGAGTTTCTTCTCCCAAGCATATAACCTGTCTAACGTTGACTGATGACTAGCAGAAAACATACAATCTTCCTCTGATGGGTCATCGGTGCCTCCGAAATCCTCATCCGTAGTGTTTGTAGAAGTCACTAAAAATCTTGATGAGGGTGATAGTAAAGAAGCTGAGCGGAACAGCGCTATTGGGTTCAACAATTTTGATGCTGCAAAAGAAAAATAATTCAAATTTATATTCTTGAAAATCTCCCAAATGGGTAAGTGAAAGAAAAATGAAGCACGAAAATCAAATGAAAACTTGGGAACAAGTAAGATTATTTCTATGCAAGACAAACGCATTTTCTATATTATGGTAGATTGACTTTTGAAATGGGAAATGAAAAGAAATTTCAATCTTGAGAATTCAAACGTTATTAATGCTTCGCAAAAATGGCTAAATGTTTTGTTCCTACAACATATTAGAGCAAATATGAAAGGCATTCTTGAAACTTGAGGCTCGACTTACAAATCAGAACACTACGAAATGCCGGAAAATGCAATAACAATGATACTTGAAACAAGTTCAAAATATAAATTGTATATTTCCATCAAACCTGACAGTTCATTTGATGCTGATAAACAATGAGCTTTCTTGGCCTCTAACAATGCGGAGACATCATTAGCCGCATTGCAGATTACTGTGAATTGAGCTTCAAGATCCCCGATCACTTCAGCCATGCTTGTTGGTCTTCGGTTTACATAAGCAGTAAAACCTGGTGTGTCTTCCTTGGCTTCTTGATCACCAGTTGCCATTTCTTGACCAGCAGTTTGAGCTTTAGATACTTGAAAACATTCACCGCCATTGGCTTGTTCTGTGACTTCCTTCACAGTTTCAGTTTCAGCAGCCGTTCCCTGCACTTCCTCCTTGCGTTCATCAACATCTTCAACCGTGACTTCTTCTTTGGAGGAGTCTACATCAATTTTGGCTCTTACTTCTGCTACATTTCTCTTTACAGCAAAATCCTCTTGTTCAGTGCCATCTTCTTCCAGGTCTGGTATTCCTTCTTCTTCTCGGACCAGCCTCAGTCCTCCGATCTCATTATCCATTCGAGTCTGGTCAAAGCTACTATGGTTGGGATAACCATAATAGTCCAATGATAAAAATGGGTTCCAAAATGATTCCCATTGGGAATATTGAGGCGAAGGAGGAGGGATATTAAGCCTGTTATTAGGAGAATAAGCAAAAATTGAGGAATTCATAGGTGAGGATTGCATAGGAAAGCAACCATCAATGCCAAACTGGTGCATGGGATAATACGTTTCAACCCGAACCATTTCAGGCGATTGAGGCCTTTCCTCAACTGAAATTGCTGGATTACCACCCTTTAAGTAATTCACCTTCAAAGTTGTTTTGGGATCAAACTCAATTGTTGTTGCGCTGAAGGATTTTGATGATATGTGAATGAAGCCAAGAGGACTGGTTTTCTTGACAGGTGTGGAAGGTGGGCTTATGAATGAATCTAATGGCAAATGGTGCGACTCATCGCATTCAAAGTAATCTAACAGTGCAGCTGAAACCCTTTTCAGAGACTGAATGTATGCCACATGTTCAGTAGCAAATTGAGCTCTTTGCTCAACAGCCTGTTTGATGAAACGTTTTCTATCTTTGCAAAGCTTGACTGCCTCTTCATCATCCAACCTTGATTGAGAACATCCCATATCTTCTCGATGCCTTTCCTATGAATATCTCAGGATTGCATTGAAATGGATATAAATATCAAAGGACAGACTTTAATCTATCGCAAATCTGTCCACGGAAACAGGAAAATTCAACATATACAACGAATGTCATAAAAATTGAATTGGAGTGAAAAAAACAATAAAAAGTAAATTGAACATTATTATAACCAAAGAAAAGTATCAGGGTGAATAAAGTTAGATGCTTTTCTTTGCTATCAAGTCTAAGAAGGGAAATGCAGTGTAAATAGAGATTTAACCAATAGAAACAAGTAATGGAGGTTCCTCTATGCTTTCCATAGAACACAATGCGGAGTCATTAAGAAAGCATAGAACTTTTCATTTGGAAATTTTTGTTTTGGGTAAAGGTGAGAAACAACCACCCTAAATTTTCAATAGTAACACGTCTCGAAGTGAAAATAATTAAGGGCAGACATTAAAACAATCCTCAATCATTTGAAGAGGAAGAAAATGCCGTATTCAGATAACAAACTAGGGGGCAAACAACGGCGTAAAAGATTTACATAGCTACGATTACAGATATTGTAGAAATGGTATCAAGAACATGTGAACCGAGAAAAAAATGACAGAAGAGATGAAGGGTACCAATTTCACCAAAAGCAGAATGCAGCTCACTCACTCTCTTGCTGTGAAGAGTTAACAAATGCAGAAAGAGAAACAGCTAAGCGTTTGGCTTGATTAAGTATAGAGCTGAAGAGATGAACAGTGAGAAGTGAACGGAGGAGCATACCTCAGAATGGGGCGTTGATCTCAGAGAGAGAGAGAGAGAGAGACGTTGAGAAAAAACAACGGTCAAAACATGCAGAACAAGAATGAGAAAGGAACAGTGTTGTGTGGGGAACACAAAAAGAAACAGTTTAAAGAGCAATAACTAAAAAGAATGTGACAACTAAGGGCATTGCCCTTGGTGTTGCATTGAATTTCTTCACTGCCACAAATGGAAAATGTTAGTGGAAATGAGAAGAAACTTTCTTTTGAATTGAATTTTCAGTTATTTTACATCAAATTCAAATATACTATAGTTGTAAGTTTCAAGATATTTTAAAATTATAATTAATCTTCAGTTACAGCGACTTTTAGTTTTTAAAATTTAATTTTTTATTTTTTTACTACGTTTTACTTAAATATTATTTTAAAATTTTTAGTTTTAAAATTAATTAATATAGCTAAAAAAATGACCTAGTGAGCCTCACCAAATTCAAACAAAAAAAACGTTTTTTTCAAAAATAATAATGTCAAACAATGAAAGAAGCGGGACATGCCTAAAAGAGAATTACGTCTACTTGGTTTAATACATTGAATTATAATTATGTTGATTTGATGTGTCAAATTTTAGAAAAAAATAATGATAAAATATAATAAATAGTTCAAATTTATATAAATATTTAAATGATTATATGTTATATCAATATTAATAGATATAAAAACATTATCAAATGATTTTAGATTGATAAAATCTTTTAAAACATAATATAAGTGATAAGAGTTTTAAGTTTTACCATGGGTTTCGAAAATAAATTATCTAATTAAAAGTTATTAAAAATATTATAATTAAAGTAACTTTTATATATAGGTATGATAAGAAAAGTAATATAACAACTACATTAATAAAAATAATTAAACTAAACAATCCTTTCTCCACAAATAAATATTTAAGTTTACAGTGTAAGGAATTAGAAGATAACTTTAGAAATATTTAAGTTTATAGTGTAAGAAATTAGAAGATAACATTAGAGTATAAGTAATATATTTTAAATGATACATACATATTTTACTATTAAAGTGAAAAAATATATAAATAAAAAAAACAGTTATTCAAATCTTATTTTAAAAGAATTATCACCTCTCTAAACTTTCTCTTTTTCTTTCTTATGTTTTCTCTCTAACTTTCTGAACCCCTCTGTCACGATCAAAATCCACCATTAAATTTATGAAAATGAATACTACAAGACTGCTTGATCAGAGATTTAGAGAGAATAAGTTCATTTTTGCTCATTATTCCTCTGAGTCGATTTTAAACTGGTTAGATTATTTTTGGTATAGGTTTTACATGTGGTGTTTCTAGTTTCATTATTAGTCTATGTTAGTTTAAAGTCATAGTGATATAGTTAGATCTTTGATCAGAACTTTGTAGTGCATGTTAAACTATATTTGGACTTTGTAGGATTAGAACTCTTTATGAGCACATCTACTTTTTCACAGGTAAAGGAAACTAATTTTATTTTTAAATAGAAACCTAGGTTAGAATATATGGATCTGGGTGATATAATCACTAGTTCTTAAATTTTTTTGCAGGATTGATTGTTTCTGAATAAAATAGTATATTGCTTGAGATTAAATGTGAATATGTTGATTTATATTTGAATGAGTTATTAATGGTATTTGTTTGAGATTGAAAGTGTTGAATGGTAGTATAAATTGACTTGAATGGCATAATGAATTCTATTAAAGTATGAGAATGTATGTAATTGTTTTGTAGATCTGAATGATGGAAAATTAGTTAAAAAATAATGAATATATATATTGACAGAGGATCGCTACCATTACGAGTAAATAACTATAATGTTAATGTTGTAGGTTTATGAAAATATAAGTTTGAATATAATTTTTATTGAAAAATAGGTAAGAGATCAGTTCTTGGAAACATTTTTCTGCATATCTCACTCAAGCAAAAAAATTCTCGCTCGAGCAAGAATAGGGTGAAAAATGGGGTGCTCTTGTGTTTATTTTCGCTCAAAAGTCAATGCATGAGTCTTTCAAAAGTAGAGTCAAATATTCGTATACATGGGTCAATAGAAATCTGACATGAGAAATAATGATTATGAAATTTTATAGACATTTGATTTCTTTGTGTACATATGTGAACATTGATAAATTTATAAGTGTTATTTAAAGCTCTATTCATATTAATTTTTTTAAAAAATAATCAGTTTATCATGTTGTTTGTGTTGTGTTTTGTTTTTTTTTATATATGATGATCATGTTTTTTATATGAGAACATATGATATTTTAGGTGATAAAGCTTTTCATTAAACATATATAGAGATTTTGAATGTTTAGTTTCTTAAATATCTTATTTGATATATAAAAATATTTAAAATCTATAAAAAAAAATGTATAGATTATTTCTATATATTTATATATTAATTATATATTACAAGAATGTTACAAGTATTTTAACTCATACCATAAAGTAACTTTCATATTATATTATTATTTTAATATGTATAAGATTATATTATATACTTTAAGCTTTAAATGAAACCACTCGCATATAATTATATACGTTAAACTTTAAACTTTGACCAAGAAGGAGTGGTGTGCGTGCAAAACACTCCTTCTCTAAAGTCACCTTAAAGTGTAATAAATGCATTATAAATCAACCAATAGCTTTAATACCTTATTAATGTTTTATTAATTTTTTTTTCATGTAAATGTTGCTTATTTTGTTAATATACTTACATAATAAACATGATTAAAATAAAAATAATTAAAATGTAAGTTTCACTATATCATTATAAATAGAGTACACTATAAGAAAATTATTAATTAGAAATAAATTTTAAAGACAAAAAACATTTAATTGTTATATTAACTAAATGAGAAACTATTTTAAAGACTAAAAAAATTTTAATTTCTAAATTAATTTTTGTTATTGTTAAATAGTTTGTAAAAAAAAATAACATAACATAATGACACTCATATAAAGTAAAATAAAAAAATTTTATAATATTACTCTTATATCAGAAATGATCCTATACATGTGTGTGTTGTAATATTCTAAAAAATTTAGTACATTGTAAGTATATTATTAAATAATTATAATATTCCAATTTCATGTTATTTAAAAATTACAATATTCTAAAATTCTTGTTTTAATATAATTGATAACTAATTATATTATAGGATGATAAATTTTTTTAAGTATTTGTATCTTGTTAACAAATTCTAATATATATATATATATATATATATGTATATATATATATATATGTGTTAATAAATAAAAAAAGACATATAATCCAAATACATAAATTACGTGTACACTAATTATGAATAGCTATAAAAAAAATAATAATAATGAAGCTCCAAAATTTAAGTTTTGTTTGAATGGGGTGAGAGTAGAAAGGGTAAGAAAGGAGGAAAAAATGTGGTTGTTTGGATGTAGGAAAATTGAATGGAAGTGATATCAAAATTTGTTGTGAATTGGATTAATATGACGGAAAAAATGTAAAACTTCAAATATACTGAAGATGATTAATATGTCTTTGGGATTTTTTTTATAATATATGTAAAATGGATTTGAATGGTGCATAATTTTTATATTTAAATTTTAGAATGAACTAAAAAATTGAGTGGGAAAAAATTTAATATTTGTTTAATTCTTTTAATATAATTATGATATTCATTTGAAAATATGTTATGTATAAATATATTGACTTACATATTATGTTTTTAAATATATTATTAAATATAAATGGGAAAATTTGTAATTTAAAAAAAAAAATTGGATGATTATTCATAATATTTTAAATACTATTTTTAATTTGAGGTAACTAAATTGTTTTTTTTTTCATTAGATACTCATGCATGCTTACAAATTGTATCACATCTTCCATGTCAAGTGCTCCATCAAATTAAGGATTTTAGAGCTTAATAGAAACATCACAGACCATGTCAAACATTGCTCTGAACAAAAATGAAGTATAATTGATTATGCATGATGACATACTTGATTATGCCTCCTCATATAATTAATTATCATTGCCACAATAATTGATAATAATCAATTAAATGAGGCATAATCAGTTATACCTTTATTCCAAAACACACCACCACCTTCATCTTGCTCTTAATAACATGCAAACCCAACCTTTTAAATCAAAAACCAAATCATTAAACTCCCCATCCAATTATCCTAACCTTCTTCAACCCTGCACCACATACCTACCACTGCTTAAACATGCAAATCTCCAAGAAATACCTTTCATGCACAATGTCAATCACCTTCCATGAAAGGGTAAACTCCCAATCTCACCCTCCAATTCTTCTATTTTCCTTGCATGTGTGATGGGGTCCCCCCCCTCCCTCCGTCTTTCTTTCTTTCCATGCATATTAGTTGTTCCAAACATGAACAATGGACTAAATTTCTCCTCTCACAAATCATCTTCAACACATCACTTGATCCAAACACAGGATTAAAAGAAAATGAAAAATGATTTGTTAAGGGTGATGAAGGGTTCTATAACACTCACCATTTGAGACAACACTAAAAGTTTGAATAGAATAAACATTATTCTAAACATTTTTAGTCATTTTAGAAGACCATTGATCTACAAAGAAGTGTTATAATCATTTTATGAGGTAAATATATTTGGATATATTACCCTTTTGTTTTGTAAAATCAATTCCATTGAAAATATTAACTTCTATTTACTGAAAATTGTCACAAACTACAACCGAATAATTCTATAATAATGAGATTCCAATTTTTTTTTAGTCGATTCTTTTATGAAATGAATTGACTTTCACTATTGTGACATATTGTGATTGAAGTCACACTGATTTGATAATATATATATATATATATATATATATATATATATAAAGATAAACTTCAAACCAATAAACAGAAAGAGAGTGTGAATACTTCAACTTTAATATTTTTAAAAAAATATAGATTTTAATTCGTAAAAACAAATTCATATAAAAGTAAAAAGAAAAAAAAAATCATATTTTAAACCTTAAGATCTTCATTAACGTTTTCAAATTAAAATTTGAAAATGGAAAAGATGTTAGGTAAGAGATTTTACCAATTTTGCTTCACATGGATAAAGACTTTACGGTAAATACTTTCGTGACCTTACTAAAAGCTACTAGAAAGAGAATACATGTCATCACTGCTTACAAAAACGAAGTTTTTCACTCTTTGACATACTCGATAGGGTTTGTAGACATGCTTTTGTTAAGCATGAAAATGTGGAGTAAGGTTTGTAGCATGGATTTATCAAATCGTGAGTATTTCTATTATTTTTGATAGGTTGCAATATCCTTTTTACCTTATTTTTGTTCATCTATGATCAATAGGTCAACGCAACAACAGAGAAACGACATAGATTCTATATAACGTTATGTCACACATGCTTCAATCCCACACCAACATCATCACATGACTGCAATTCTTATTTTATTATTTCTTTTTTATTCTTTTGATAGCTCGTCTCTGCAATCCTTATCACACTTTTAGATTTAGTTATTGTTAAACTAATAATAATTCATCTTTTCGGAATTATTGTTCTTCTTTTTTACAGAATTTAAATAATATTGCTGTAAACAATAGTAATGCTTTGAAAACTTTAGAGATATTTTTTTTTTAAATAATTAAATATTAAATTCTTAAGGTTATATTATCTTTCGTTAAATAACTTTATTAAATTTTTTTTTTTAGCATCATCTTACTGGACCATATTAATAGAAAGGAAACTTGAACATTAAGTAAACATCTTAAAGAGTATACAGTAGCTTTTATCCTAAAAAAATCTTCAAATACAAACTAATTTTAAAAATCAAAATAATTAATTATTATTTAATTAAATTAAATATTATTTTATAAATTAAAAAATATTAATATTTAAATATTTTTTGTTATTAATAAATTTATAAAATTATTTCTAAATTAATAGTTATCAAAATTTTAGCTACTTATTATTCTATATTTTAAATTAATTTTTATTAATTTTTTAAAATTTATTTTATAATTTAAAATATTAGTAACTAAAATTTTGGTATTTATTTTAGATACTAATATAGAAATTATTTTATACATTTATATTAATAATATAAAATATTTTAGATATTAATAATTTTTTAATCTCTAAAATAATATATAATTTAATTAATATTTTTAGTCTCAAAATTTTGTTATTATTTAATATTTTTTTTAGTGATATGAGTTATTACATCAATATTTTATGATCTTTAATACCTTTTTATTATCGTATATTGTTATCTTTATTATTTTAAATTATTCAAATTTTTTTACTTTCAATCTAACAACTTATCATAAGTTATCATACGCCTTCAACTATAGATCATTTGATTTTTTTTATTAATTCGTTGAAACGTTTTTATGGAACTTTACAATTTTATGCAACTAAATATTCTTATGAAATTATAAAATTTTAATTTCTTATAAAATTCTCTACATAGTCAATTTTTTTGACATAATATTTAAAATTAATTAAAAAATAATTATCTTTTAAAACTTCTTCAACTTCAAATTTTAAAATAATATATTTGTGATTTTTTTTTTATATATATGCTATTTTTCTATTTTATGTGAAACTTTCAATTCATATTTAATTTTATGTGAAACTTTCAGTTCATATTTAATTTTATGTGAAACTTTTATCTTATGCATCTCCTATAGTTTTTCACTGAATTAAGCACTTATGCGTACACAAATCAGGATTGAAATTGAACAACCATTGTATAAAACATTGGACTTTGTGCAGTATTGTTTGATTTGCACAATTTCCATAAAAGAATCTTGATTTGTTGAATAATTTCGTTCCCTCCAAAATCATTTTTGTTCCAGCACACATCTATTTCACTCTAAAGAAAGACACCGTGTAATGACGAACCATAATGATATCCATACCTCCTTTTTGAAAGTGTTTTCCCCTTCTTTGTTTATGCTGTCGAAAATGTACTTCTATGAATTTTATAGCATGTTTTTCATACCCAAACCGCTTTCCTGCACAAAAAAAGAGAGAGTATGATTCACACTTTCAGAATTAGACATACATATGACACTTAATTCAATACACTATTTTTATTTTAGATTTTTTATTTATTTTAAATAACACTAAATTAGGTCAGACATATATAATCATTAAAAAAACAACAAATTTAGAAGTATTTATTTAAGTAATTATTAAATACTACTTTTATAAAATCGTTAATTATTTATATAATATTTTTTAAAGTGTTATTTTTAAAATGTGTAGGTTAAATAATAAAATTGTGATTTAAAAGTGATTTACATGTATATAAATATTACCTAAAATTAAAATAGACAATATTTTTACAAATGTGACTTATGAATAAATGTATATTACATTTTTAAGTTATAGATATTTAAGTCATAATTTTGTGGTTTAGAAAATAATAAATCATATTAAAAAAGTGAGACCTAAAATAATAAAAATATGACTTTTAATTTTAAATATTTTAAATTATATTTAATTAAATTGTCTTTAATATAAAGAATGGTTATTAAAATGTGGTTATAGACATATCTTTTAAACTGTGGATATTTTAAACTATTTAATTAATTTGTTGATAAAATTTAAAAAATTAAAAAAAAATATGTTTTCAGATTCTAAATGTATAATATGTTTTACTTTGATTTTCATTCTCTGACACTTTCTCAAATCTAAATCATAAACATGGTTTACAAATTAAAATTGAAACCAAACTTTGATTCTAAAACCAAAATTCAAATTATTAATATATTGTTAATTATAATATGATTAAATATGTTATTTATTCTTGTATTTTCACGCAAAATTAGTTTTCATTTATATTTTATACTTCATTGATACTTGTAATAAGAAAACTAGTATAATAAGTTTTTATCCGTGTTTGTTTATACATAATAAACAAATTTTCAACATTGACTTATGATATCCATGTTAACAATGAGTTAGTATAAAATATTTTAATATCCTAATTCGTATTAAAAATACATTTGTCAGATAAGAAAAAAAAGTTGATAATAATCTATTATAATAGTTTTTTACTATAAGTACTTAGGATTGAACTAATGACAAAAAAAAATCAATTTCGCATGAAAATATATAATTAAAAAACATAATTAATTTATAATAATAAAAATAATATTATTATTATTATCAATAATATTATTAATAATAATGATAATATAACAACAAAGTTTGTTTTGATATCGTTGTGATAGATTTTTCTGTACTTATCTAACCTATACCTTCTAACAACATATTAATAATAATAAATGCATCAATCATCTCTTCATTATAAATTCAACAATTAGACTACCATTTATTGATATCGATAAAAAGTTGGACTGCAACCATTTCTTAGTGAATTCCATCCATTATTGTCAAAAACCTATTTTTTACCACATTCAATAAAAACTTAGTTTATACGACGGTAGGCCTTTTCATAGTACATTTTAAACACCATATTCTCTTAAGTCTTCCTTCATTTATCACCTCATTATCAATAACTACACTGTGCCAAGACTTAATGGGTTTAAATCTTAATTGGTGTATAATAGTTTATTTTTTATCTTATATTATGAAAAGAAAGGTTCTATATAGATATCAGTTTTGAAAGTAAACGTGAGGTCTGTTTAGTAAAGGATTATTCGGCTTATTTCTATTTTCCTTTTTAATAATTATATATCTTTGAGTGAGATCATCAACAGTTTTTTTCTCACTTTCAAATTTCTGTGAACAAAATGAAGATTATATTTTTAGATTTTATCGCTTTTACGATTTTTGCTCTGAACAAAGGTCATTTAAAACCCAATACCGTATGGGCCGATCTGCACAGAGTCCAGCCCAACTTTCTATCTTTCACTGGGCTGTATCGCCAACACCCCAACTTTGTGAAAAGGTAATTTACGTTTATTTTGTTAAAAAATAATTTCGGCACGCAAAAACTACTAAATTAATTTTTTATTTTTTATAAAGAAACCTACTAACATTATTTAATGTGTATAAAGTCATACAAAACACATTAGAAATGTGTCAACCTTCAAAATATACCAAAACACTTGAGTGCCTATGCCCTATGATGAATAATGCACACCTGTAAGCTATATTTGACAGCGAAGTTTAAAAAAAAGAGAAAAATCAACTTAAATTTTACACTGTAATTCAATCAAAAACTACTATCGACATAAATTATCTTGGATATAAGTTTTGAAAACTTAATATTAGTGTTTCTATTAAATATTCATTATTTTAGTTAGTGTTAAAATATTTTTTAAAGTATTTTATTATTTAATTTTTACAATTATATGGTTATTATATTCTTTTATTTTAACTTATAAATTAATTTACTTCTTTTCTTTCATAATTTTTTATAACTAGTTGATCAACCTGTTTTTTTCTTTTTTTAATTTCCAACAGCAAGTTAATTTGTTCCTTGATTATTTTCTTTAAAAAGAGAATTTGGTAATTTACAAAGGAAAGGAGCAATGAAAGCAGTCTCTCCAATGAAATGATTTGGTTTTGGCTTTCTATGTCTCATGTTTAATTTGATAAAAATGATTGTGAAGTCAAAGTATTGTTTGGTTGGGAATAAAAAAGAGGGACCATTATTGACTGTCCAACAAATAATGATGGATGGGGCATGAGAATGGAGAGGTGATTCAGCAAAATGCACCAAATTACGTGACGTGCTTCTCCCTACACATCACTTTTATTGGATTGCACTGTCTCCCCATCTTAGTCACCACATCCTTTTTTTACAAATGATACTTTAACCATTTTCAGAGTCGTATACAATTCTTTATACAGTGAATTTAAAAATAAATATATAATAAAAAAATTAAAATTAAATAATATAAAAAAAATTAAAATAATAATATTAAAAGTTACAATATATTATATAAAAAATATGGATTATCAATCTATCATAATCTCGCATATAATAAGTACATAGTCACCATTATAAATGTATGTTGTTTTTTTTTGGATTAATTTAAATACGTATCTATGTTTCACATTTAAATTGAACTTACCTTAAATAATTTTCATTTTTCATATTTGGAACGTAAATATAAAATTTAAACACGGAATCAAACAATAAAAAGAGGAAAAGGGTTCATGATACTATTGAGTTTTTCTTACAATGGTGCATCTTGACCATGTTATGTCCTTTATGCAAAGCCACAAATTTAGATTAAAAAGTGTGGTGGATTGGTGACACTTGTGCAGTGCCCAATGTTCAACAATTGTCGTGTGGCCCACTCACTATCCACATGTAGTGCCACTAATTTTAATGCTTTGCCCTTTAAGAATGCCACCATTTTGTAATTTTGGTTTTTGGATTTTGACTTCTTCTATTTTAGACATCACTCTTGCTCAATCATTTCATGCCTATACACATATGTGGGTCACTTTTTTCTTATAATAATCAAAATTTAAAACTTAATTATTCTAAATATAATGTTAATATATATAATCATATGTCTATAAATACACGTTCAATAATTAAATAAATGTACGCATTTAATGACAATAAATATTCTAAGAATACCTTCCACTAGCGCAGAAAAGTAAATCAAATGCGGTTATTTTTCATTTATAAATGCGGTCACAGGACCGCATTTGCTCAGCACGCATTCGTAAATCGTAGATATACAAATGCGATTAAAGGACCACATTTATAAATTAGATTTACAAATGCGGTCATTTGATATAACCGCATCTATATATTAACCTGAATGAGGGGATGCGGAGCCTTCGTTGTATGAGAAGCCTTGTATGAGAAGCCTTCGTTGGTGACAGCGGCAGCAACAGAGAGCAGTGGCGGCAGCAGCGGTGGCAGCAGCAGCGGTGGCGGCAGCAGATAGCGCTCAAGCTACAAAGGGAAAAAAAACAAGAACCAGTGCGTGCATGGCAATGAAAGAGTGAATGAAAACGTGAAAGAAAACCAAAACGAAAACAAAAGCCAAAACCAATTGGTGCAACGAACTCAAAAACGAAAACGAAGGAGAATATTACCAAATGTGAAAGAGAAGAAGGCCAACGGGAACGAATGCACGAGCAAACGGGAACCAGCAGCGCAACAGCAAAACGAAAACGAAAAGCGGTGAAGAGAAACTGTTTAGCGCGTTCAAAATTTTAGGGTAAAAATTATTTACAAATGCGGTCATTTGGTAAGACCGCATTTGTAAATCACGCGTTTTGATTTACAAATGCGGCCATTTGGTAAGATCGCATTTGTAAATCAATATAATTACAAAAATACCACTGCTGCGCTGGACCGCGTTAAATAATGAACAATTTTTTGTTATTTTTGTACTAGTGTTTTACAAATATTTCATCTTTAACTAAGACTAAAGACTGCAATCAAAAATTGAATTATTAATAATTATTTGAGAAAACAATCATTTTGCGACCCGTTAGTTTGTAGTTACTTTCAGGATTTCCACGTTCTATTCTCATTCTTCTTCTTCACAGTTTTAAAATATAATTAAAGAAAAAATGAAAGAAATGGATATAAAAGGGAGAATTCCCTTTTGTTGGATAAAAATATTAGTGATTTCTAATGTCATTTTAGGTGTCTGTAGTTATTTTTATGATTTGGATTTTGTTTTCGTCTTTTTAATTTTAAAATATAATTAAAGGTAAAATAGAAATATAAAATATATATTCCTAAAGAGAGAATTTATATATTATTAAAGATTCTTCACATTTTTTTTATGTAAAATGTAAAATGAGTAATACGTGACATAATCAGATAATTGAATATTTGTATGAAGTTATGGATTTAAACTTCGATATCATCACCATATTTTACCTAAAAAGGAAGTAATATATTAACACGAGAAAAGTCATAGATATTAGTAGTTAAGCTGGTTGAATTGGGATAAATTTATTATTCAACTCAATAAAAAAAATTAAGTTGAACCCGATTTCGATATTTTAACTTAATCCACGTTTATAGATTGGACTGAGTTTTACGAATTGAATTATAGGTTTTAATTTTTTTTACCTAAATATATAATTTTAAAACATTTTTTTATTGTTTTCATTTTTAAAAATAAATTATATTATATCACTATTTAGCTGCTTTTAAAAATGCATAAATAAGATATGTTGGAAGTTGAAAAAGGGAGATTTCTTTTTTTTTTTATAAATTTTTTTTCATGTGGTGACAAATTATTTTTTATCTCTAAAATTTGTTTTTATTTAAATATTTTCCTGTAGTGTTCATTGAATCTTCCCTAACATAACTTACTACACTAAATGAAAGTTGTTCCTCCCTAGGTATCAAGCAATTCATCATTCGTCTTAATAGATTATGAGCACCAATTTTTTACTCTACTTAATTTCACACATAATAAATGGATTATGGATAACTCAACTTTACTTGTCTCACATCACATACCTCAAAGTAGATTGGGATAGTCTCAAGAACATTCCTACCATATGGATAGTCAGGTTAATTAGAAGTATCGATAAAGTGACTCACTATAATGTGATGCACAAGTTTTAGTCCTTATGTATGGACATAAAACAATTGTGTCTTCCAGAATATGTTTAAATTGCATGTTATTTATTATATATGATATTATGGATATACATTAAAATAATTTGAATATATGTTTTTTATAAAAATATTACACGTGAGTTGTTAGTTTTGAATAGTTAATTTACTCTATATTTATGAAGAGATATTTTAATAAACGAGAGATATGTTTCTAAATTTCAATAATAAACCAAAAAATGAAAAACTATTATATCTCATATATATATATATATATATATATATATATATATATATATATATATATTCTGAGTATGATGATAATAACGCTTTCTAGATCGTTACAATAATTATATTATTATTTAATGATTTTAGTTACATTAAATTTCTAAAGTTTAATTTATAAAAATATTATATAATTAGTAAGATATTGAATTAGTTTGAATTAAGTTTGAGTTTGATAAAATAATTTCATTTACTCTAATTAAATTGGATTGAGTTATTAGATTATGTATTTCAATGGACACACTAATCGGAAACTTCAATTATAATGAAAATATAATTTAGTTTCAGAAAAAAAAAAGTCTTTAGACATATTTTTAAATGTAATTTTAGTTTTAGAACTAGAATTCCTGTATTTTATTTTATTTTATTTTTCTTTAACGATTGATTTGGATTTTAAAATTTTAACTTGTCTGAATAAAAAATTACACGACATGTATAATTTAATTAATTAGATTACAACATTGTCATTTGGCTAAACAACAGGAGGAGAATGAAGGTATATCTTTACGAAAGTACATTAGTTGATTCCAAATAAATCCCTGGAATGGTTCCTCCACTAAACCCACTACTAGCCCACCTTCACCATTCATTTAAGATAACAATACCTTCTTCATCCACAAATTTCATCCCATGTAACAATATTCATGTTAATATCAAGCACAGTAACTTATCTACAAAATTGATAATCTAAAAGTTACAAAAATAAAATAAATTCCAAAACCATAAAAAATATTTTTTTTATTACATTCACGCCATCTAAAGTGAACAAAATTGTTATACAATATTAACATTAGAGCATGCGCTCTTACCCAAATATTTTTTTAATCATGTTACGTGTTCTTAATCCTAGCATGTAATGCATATGGTTATATGTTTTTATCCATAATTTTTTAATCTCAATTTTAGTGCAAAGCGACTCAAAAGTCACGAAGTGACAAAAGTTAAGATGTCCTGCATCTTTTTCTTTGATCTGGTTTCTTAGTTAAGCCACTATTATATTTACTTTTTATTTATTAGTTGTAATATTGTAGTAAGTTTTATCATTTACTTTAGTAGTTGTTAAAAATAAGAAACTAATCCAGTTGAACTAGATTAATTGAATTTGGACAATAAAAAGAAAACCAAAAGTTAATTAAACAGAAAAATTAAAAACCAACAACTTGTTCCAAAATAATACTGGATTTATATCGTTAAATAAATATTATAGAAGGAAAAAAGTTAAAATTAAATAAATATTAATTATGAATTTAAAATCGTTTAGTATTGAGTATACATGTTACCTAAAATAGAATATCAAAAGTAAATGAAAAGCTAACGTTGACCACAAACACTCCACCATATACATGAGATAGATAAATGCTACGAAGATTGCTACAAATAAAACCAGAGATTCAAATTTTGCGTCAATAATAAAAATTCAAACTTTGTTATGATTATGGTACCAAAAGGAATCAATTTCACACAATAAATTAAATATATTATCTTGATTATGATTATCTTTGGAGCATGTAAGATCGACCATGCACACCCTTAATTATTATATTGCTGAAATAAAGCTCCACTCATAACTTACACATATTTTTTAAGAGGAAGACAGATTTGGCCATGAAAAAAAAAAATGACGCGTGTGTGTTGTGTTTGGCAAGTTGAATACATGAACTTAGGTTGTTTCCTTCGTGCAGGCAGAGGAGCAAATAAGAATTCAAATAGTAAACATATATATTATGCTATGTTGGATTTTAAGAGACCGTCACAACTGCACTTATCTGTTTCTGTGATAAGTTATCTCAACTTTAAAGGTACCATCACTTATAAAAAAAGCCCATCACTTATCAAGTTTTTTTGCATTTTTATCAGTTTAGATAAATTCCGCCCTTTTTTTGTTTTTTATAAATAATTTATAAGAAATAAAATTTCTTATAAAATTTTAAGAAATATTAGTAGATTTTTTTACGAATATAAAAATAATGTTTTAATTAAAAAACAGAAAAATAATACTGTGTGTGAATTTGATTGAAATTATAGCAATAGTATGTAATAGTTTGTCCTATGAGAGACGTTCTCATAATTAATGTTGGGGTGAGTGGTATTCCCATAATGCATATACATGTGATGTAATTTAATCATAAGCTTGGGGACTTGATCCATAGAAATACTGAAGCTGATAGTATAGAGCTAAACATAAAGAATAGGGAAAAAATATGCATAATTGAAGCGAGGAAGGAAAGACGTCCACTAAAGAAATGCTGTGGGATATGCCAAAGATAGTGGATTGTTAACTGAAGTCCACTATAACCATTTTTATAACCATTTTTATGCAATCATAGAAGTATCTATTATTATTATTATTATTTATTATTATTATTATTATTATTATTATTATTATTATTATTGTAATTATTATTCTTTTGGGGAGTTAGTGCTACGAACCAGGTCGACTTAGGGAGCTCCCACAATGGATCCAAAAACTTATTAATAATAGAGTTCCAAGGGCAATAATTTTCTGTGCAATCATTTACTATGTACTTTCATCTACCGTTTATTTATGTTTTTGTTTATAAGTTAGAGATAAGTTATCAACAAACCAAATCAACTAAAAACTAAACATAAAAATAGTTAATAATATATAATTACATATAATTCTTATATTACAAGTCAATTTTTAAGATTTAATTAATTTTAAAGTTCATATTTTAGTAGTAAATTTTTTTTTTCATTTTTATTATTTTTTAAGTATCTTCTATTAATTATGAAAAGTTAATTTTAATAATTTTAAATTAAATAATCTCAGTTATACTTCCGCATTTCATACTTTTCTTTCGGTCGTGTTCTCATATCTCTATTACAGTTACAATACTTTCATTATTCATTAACTGTAATGTTTGATAGGATAATTTCGTCACTTGAGTGTCAGAGAGAGTTGTTTGAAAGGAAATAATATAGGTATTTTTTTTCTTAAAAATGGTGGCTTGAAGTTATTGATAGTGGAGCATCGATCCCTCCTCGTCCATAGATGAGTGGGAAGGTAAGAAGAATATTGGTGGAAGGTCATTTCCGGACAAAACGCAACCACTCACTTTACAACTAATTGGTTTTTATCAACTCATGTGATTTTTCCTTCCATTATTCTGTCCTTGAAAAAGTATCATTTTATTATAAATATTATGCATTTTATTAAAACATGACACAATTCAATGTCAATTTCAAATTTCCAAAAATTGTAAAAAGATATTTAATACAAATTTGGGAGATATAAGTATAATTTTCTTTAATTTTGGACCAAATATAATTTTATTAAAAATATTGTAGAGTTTAACTAAAAAAAATATAAGAATATGATTGTCTATTTTAAAATTAGAAGGTATGTAAATTTCATTTAATATAAAATTAGAAAGGTAACTGTAATTTTCTTTAATAAACAAAATACCATTTCATTAAAAATATAAGAAATATGAAGGTCTATTTTTAAAATAAAAAAATATAAGTTTTGGATGAATAAATTAATGAGAGGTGGATACAATTATTCTAACTTTAAACTATATTCATTTTATCACACTTTATTATAGTTCTCATTTGTTTGATTGTATTTAATGAATGTGATTCTCTAGTCAAGTCAACTAACTTAGTTAAATTTTTGCTTTATTCCCACTTTATAATAACCAAACCAATAAAACCCCCAACATCTATTAATTCAGGTATTAATTTAAAGTTAAGAACATACTCATTCAAATATTTGAAGAATGGTTTTTTTATTATTTATTTTTTATGAATATAATTTATTACTGTTTATATATTTTGATCTTACTTGAAAAAGTCTTATCTAAATAATTGAACGTTGGAATACATTAATTAATCAACTATGTCCAATTTATAGGTTATTACACTTTAAACTTCTTTTCAATATATTTTTGGTTTAAATATATTTATAATCAATATATAATCTAAATAATAGGCGACTTTCGTTAACCGTAAACGGTATGTAATATAATATTAATATATGAATCTTTTGAAAAATGCAAGGTTCAGAAAAGAACATTATTTATTTTTTATTTTGTTTCCTGTAATAATTTCTTTACTATTAGTCCATCTAAAGTTGGAAATGAATATAATAGGCGACTTTCATTAACCGTAAACGGTATGTAATATAATATTAATATATGAATCTTTTGAAAAATGTAAGGTTCAGAAAAAAAAAATTATTTATTTCAAAATGAAGGTTAGAAACAAAAAAAAATTAAATTTTGAAAAGAAAAAAAAATTTACAAATACTAAAACAAAAGTTTACTCATTGGGACAAAAAAAAATTAATTTTTTAAAATAAAAGTTTACATGTTATGCATCACTATGCAAACTGACATCTCAGTTAGGTTGACATTTCAAGTAACAAGAATCATATGTCATCACATGAAAAAAGTATTATTAAAAAAAAAGTACAAAATATGAGGAGATTAAACCAAAACTCATATGCTAATAAAAACAATACATAGGTAGACTATACCTATTCATAAAAAATTCTAAGAATAGACTAGATGGAAACCTATCATACTAAAGAAAAGATTTTCTATGAATAAATCCTAAATTAGCCAACTTATCAGCACACACATTCCTTTACGAAAAATATGAGTAACCTTAAACTTGATTTTCCCACAGTAATTAAGACAAGTATTTTATCGATTCCGAAGCATCCAATGAACATTTGTCCTAACAGTAACCGCAGCACAAACCAAAGTAGAACCACATTCCAGTCAGACATTAGTAAGCCCCAATTTTTGAGTTTCCTCCATAGCATATATAACCTCATAAAACTCAGCAACCAGAGCAGTCTGAACTCCACAAAAAATACCTCCACAAGTATATTTTAATTTTTAAATGCATAATTTTTGTATAAAAATAAAAAGTGTAAAACTTATTTATTTTACAAAAGCTAAAAGCATATTCCATTCGTTTACTTTTTTATTGGCTATAAGTTCAGGACTTAGATTTAAATTTTTTTTCCTAACAGTTTTAGGTTGGATTTGAATTGGAAAGAAGTAAAAATTATTGAGAAATTGAATTATTTTTTAAATTGACTCTAAAGTTAGATATGATAAGCTCATCATGAAACAAGTTTGTATATTGAGTTAGATGGATGATTTGAAAATAAAATTCCAACTTATTTCAAAATTTTTACACTACAAGAAAATCATTAAATAAAAATTAATTTTAAAGAAAAAAAATAATAATTAGTTGATATAGTGACTAAATTTGGTAGAAAAACTTTGGTAATTAATTAGATACCAATTTAAAAACTATTTATCAATAATAAAAATTAATTTAGAAATGAATAATTTTTTTAGTTTTTAAAATAGTCTTTAATTTAGTCACTACAGTAACTAATTATTTTTAGTATCTAAAATTAATTTTTATTTAATAATTTTCTTATAATGTGAACTATAAATTTTTGTTTTAATTTAAAGTTGAATCTAATATCCTTATATTTTCCTCAAATATTTGTATCAAATAAATTTTAATAATTTTATATATCCAATTTCAATAGGAGAGATTGTTTTTTTTCACATGGTGAAGGAGAAAAACTAATTTTAAAAACCAAAAGGTCAATATAGTGGAAAAAGACAACTTATCAATGGGAGGCATGTCTATTCGATGGTATGAAAGGACAAAGATAGAATATAATTTTGATAATATTGTTTGAGAGTATAATTTTTTTAAGAAAATAAATTTTGATAATATTATTTAATTTAGAAAACAAATAGGAAATATATCAAATAAAAAGGCATAGGAAATAGAAAAGTAAAAGTAAAAGAAAATAAACTAAATTATGTTGTTTGATGGATAAAAATTACAAAGAAAAGATTAAGATATTTTGTATCACTTAATTAGATGAACCAAAAAATATATAATTTTTTAATATTAGTTAAAATTGTTTAAACTACTCTATATTTTTTAGCATAAAATGATTTATTGATTTAATATTGTATAATATTTAAAAAACTAAAGAGAGAGGCATATTCTTCTATTTGATGCCATTTTAATTTTTGAGGTAGGGTTTATTTATTGTGGTCCCACAGGGAAAAAAATTCTTCTCCTTCTTACTTTTATTCTCAAACAAATAGAATTTGTGTTCAAATCCATCCTTTCTTATTTTCTTACCTTTTATTTGTCCTAAAACAAACAGTGAATAGAGAAATATATATATTAATGTTATGGATTTAGTCACGGTTATAATAATTGTTTTCCTTGATAAGGAATAAACCAAACAAAGGTTTCCAATAAAAAAAATATGATTGTAATGAGGTGGTGCCCAAACATCACAGTCACCCATAATTATCAACACATGATTCTGAAATTTCTATAATCAAATCAATTGTTTGATATGGTACATCTATTTTTACCTTATTTCCTATTCTTATTTCTTGTTTTAATTTTTATAAATTGTTTTTTCTATTTTATTTTTTTAATATTTTGTTTTATTAATTTATTTTGGTTATTTAGATATTTGATATTTCCTACTTTAACTGTTTTAAATTGTTTTCTTATTTTATTTTTATTTAATATTTTGTTTTATTAATTTATTTTGATTATTTAAACATTTTATAATTTTAGAAGTTAATAAAAGAGTTTTTTAGTTTTAAAATTTTATTTTATATAACTTAACTAGCAGATTGTTACGTTAATTTTTATTTAATTTATTTGTTGTCACTTAACTGACAGGAGAGTGAAGAGACTTATACATTATTTTTCTGTTTTAAAATGATATTTTTTTAATTTATTTTTATTTAACTACCATTTTTCACTTCTTCGTTAACCTCACGTATGTATTCTCGTTTAACTTCTCATTTTAACATTATTCAGATAAATTAATAAAAAATATGGGAGAAATTATTTTCGAAAAATAAAAAGAAAACACAAAAAAAGATAAATAAAAAATGTGGATACATAAGTGTTCCCACTAGTACCTATAAAGGGGATTCCTTACTTTAACTGTTCTAAATTGTTTTCCTATTTCATCCTTGTTTAATATTTTGTTTTATTAATTTATTTAGGTTATTTAGCATTTTATAATTTTAGAAGTTAATAAAACAGTTCTTTAATTTTAAAATATTTGATATAAGCGGTTTTGAATTGAAGAAATAATTTTTAATCTTAAATTTTGAAGATTCATTCTTTCTCTTTCCTACATCTAATTTTTATTTTTTTAACTACCATTCATCACTTTTTCATTAACCTCACTTATTCTTTTTTAACTTCTCATTTTAATGTTTTGAAATTATTTTTAAAAAAATTTAAAGAAAGAAAAATAAAAAATGTGGGATAAATTAATTTTTGAAGAATAAAAAATAAATAAAAAAAGAGAAATAAAAAAAAAAATGTAGATACATAAGCATTGACATACCTGTGTTCTCACTAGTACAATATAATTTGGTTAAAAGGATTTAATTGTGCATTTTGTTTTGTCAATCTATTTAATTAAACCGTTTAGTTTTTAATTCATTAATCCTTTTTTTCTTTATTTTTTAACCTTTTGTTTTTGAGTATTTTTTATTTACTAGTTTTTATAACATCTTTCAAAATATATTAATTGAAAATTTTAGAATTTTTTTTTAAATAAAAGTTTTCACATTAGGCATCACTATCCAACCTCACATCTCAGCTAAGCTGACACAATTTTAAAAAATTTAAAAACAAATAAAATTACTAATTGTTATTAAAAAATAAGTTGATTAGTTAAACTCACTTTGTTAATGGTCTTGAATGAAGTTAGGTTGAGATTTTCAATACAATAAAAAAAACAAATTTTATCTAATTTAACTCATGGATTAAAATGATTTTATCCATTGTCATAATTTTAACCTCTCATATATCTATATACCACTATTAAAGCATATATAAAAATGAATTTATGCATGTACAATAATATTTGAAATACATTGGATTTTTACAAAATAAAATATTTTATCTTAAAAGGTAATAATTTTCTTTTATTTCTTTCTCTAAGTAGTTTTGGATGCTATTCTCAACTTATAATATTATCTTGTTTCATATTAAATATGATTATAATTATAACAGTCATTACATACAACATAACATTAATTAATTAACTAAAGTAATAAATTATAACATTCACAACTTCATAATCTACCTAATTAAAATTTTATGTGCAGTTAAAATGTTTCACTAGTGACTTTCAATACTCCACACAATAAAACACATTCAATTAAAAATATGTGATGTACTATACATCAATTATTTATTATCATCTCAAAATAGTAATTTAAACACTTTAGTATAAAAAACACATAAAAATATTACTTGAACGAGAAATCTTTTTTTAAGAGAATTTCTTTTATAGAAGATAGAATTAACGTTAACTCTCCCCATTCAAATTACAAACTGACACTTGAGTGATTAGATATATCATTATTTGAATGATATTTTTCTGGTTAAAAAAATAAACTCTCACTTAAATGTTAAAATTGACACTTTAGGAATCACAATTTTAAAAAAATGATAATTGATTGTGATTATTCCTTACTTACGTGTTCAAACGAGCGTTTGAGAGTTCAAATTGTCAAAGGATAAATAATAAATACATTATCTTCATCACTCAAATTATTTACATGACTTAAACATGAAACTCTATTATTTGATAGATCAAATAAATGCTAAAACAATAATGTTCCATCACAATGACAAATTTCACCGCTTGCATATTACTCAAATAACATTCTTGTCATTTAAGTGACACGACTGGAAATTAAATATAGTTTGATTGAAAGCTAAATTGATACATTTTTTTCTCTTATTCCACAAAGATATTAATGTCTCAATTAAATTAAAATCAAAATATTAAATTAAAATCAAACATTTAATTCACTAAAAACATTTTAACTTTACATACCTACATACCTAGTGATCATTCATACAAAACAATGTTAATTTCCAATTGCACTCACCTTATATAATTCATAAAATACACACCTTACATTTCAACATAAACAATACAATAGCATGTAAATATTCCTCTTTAGCATGTAAATATTCCTCTCATCAATATTGTAACACCCTGAAAATACATCTAACTATTTAAATACACGTTTTACATATTTCTATACAAACTTAGAGTTTTTTAAAATATTTCTATTACAAGATTATGACTTATAGAAATACAAATATTTACATATTCACAACTCAAAATAAAACTCTAAAACCTTTAAGGCTCTCATGCACTTGTATGGTCATCTGCTCGTGTACATAGTACCATCATCGCAGTTCAAACACAACAAGAAAAGCAAGGATAAGCTAGTTAAAATAAAGTTTTAAAATATACACAATTAAATCAAAAGAGAAAACCAAATTACATGACCAGTTCCTCAATTATTCAATCTTCTTAAAATTCCAATAATAAAACAATCACATAGATCTCACATGGATCTACACATCCAAGATATTCAACAAACAACGTCTTTCGGAAGATCCGTATTAAGTAAGTCCTACAGAGACTAACACCTGATCCAAAGATTATGAGCGAATCCAACAGAAAGGGTCAGGGTAAGTTCAATACAACCCAAGTCGTGCATCTCATATGTCACGGTGTGCATGAACTCCTCCATTAGCTTCTCACCACCTAATATCTTAATCTATGTGACTTAGATCATAAGTGAAACTCGAAGATCTCTGTTACCACATAGGCATCAATACTTAATATACACATACAAACATCCGTCCATACATTATCCCAAATGTATGAATTCAATTCCATACCATTTTCATCATACAGTATCATTCCAAAACACAATCCAAAATATTTAAAATCTTATTCAACATAAAAAATATAACACTTAAATACTAAACCATCAAAATATAATATTTTAACTAATTTAAATAATATATAAACAAACAATACAAAATATAAACACACAACATCCCTGCAAGAGAAATTGAATATTGGGACTACGTCCCTTCCACATTCAGATCCTCAAATCTAGGGTGCTATTAAAAAAATTAAATTTAGCTTCCCTTACCTTAATTGCTTGCTTTCTAAGCAACTTTTAGAATTTTATTCCCCATATTCTAGATAAGTTTCAAGATTTATGGGCTTAATATAAGTTATCCAAACAGAACAAAAATTCAGTATATAGTAGAATAAGTTAAGGGGATTAATCTTCTCAACTGACCCCACCAAAATTAATAACTAAATCCTAAGGAAAAACTGAGAACAAAGGACATTTAGAGCAAAAATAAACTTACTCTGTTTAAAAATCTGATCGGATATAATTGTTCCTTAACTCCTCAACTACAGCGTAGTACGATCAGATTTTATTTTAGATGAAGATTAGGAGAAAAAATTAAGAAAGAAAAAAAAGAATAGAACTTGGGAGAGAACTTAAAGGTTACAGTATACCAATAAAATACAATAAATTTTGCATCAATCCATTTATAATTTATAAGTATCTAGTATAGAGTTTGCAACTCATATTACCTTACAATTTAATCGATTTCTCTAACCTAATATTACTTGCTCCTTCAAACTTTTTCTCACTCGAACACAAAAAGTTAGGAAAATCCTAATTTATTCAAACAAATCATAATCCATCTAATATATTACTACAACTTTAATAAATTCAAGTTAATATTGCCAATTAAATCACTCATGCAAGTAGTACATATCCATTCACATGCATAAAAAAACATAAAGATCTAAAATCTCTAAAGAATGAACAAATTATTCTATCTAAAATTTTGATAGGCTACTTTATTCTACTGTTGTAAGAGCGAATCCAAAAAAATCAATATCTTACTCAACAACTTAGAGAAAACTTAGAAAACAATAAATTTTAAAAAATAAACCTGAAAATGTAAATAACTTTATAATATATATAATTTCTTAACTTAAGATACTTTAAAACATTATTTTTCATTTATTTTAAACCATCACATCTAGACAATAAAGAGTAAAAAACATGATTCACTACAAGAAAATCGTTAAATATAAATCAATTTTAGAAAAAAATAATAATTAGTTATTATATTAATTAAATTAGAGACAATTTTAGAGACTAAAACAATTTTTTGGTTTCTAAATTAGTTTATATTATTGTTAAATAGTTTATAAATTGATATATAATTAGCTACCAAGATTTTTTCTCCCAAATTTAGAATCTAAATAATTAGTAGTTAAAATTTTGTTAGTTAATTAAATACCAATTTAAAAACTATTTAACAATAATATAAACTAATTTAGAAATTAATTTTTTTTGTCTCTAAAATAATATCTAATTTAGTCAATATAATAACTAATTATTTTTTGTCCCTAAAACTGGTTTTTTTTAATGATATTTTTTAGTAATTATTATATTTCCAAACGAGTTATAGTGTATGTTCTTGTCATACTATGATAGTACTTATAAATCATATTCATTACTTACTCTTTGATCTTTTCTTAATATATATATATATATATATATATATATATATATATATATATATAAATAATAGATACACGACTATAAGAGAGTTTAATCTAATTTATGAGTAACATTATTTTTTTTTATCAAATATTCCTATTAATATTTTAGTATCCTATAAAATATACTACAAGAAAATCATTAAATAATAATTAAATTTAGAGACTATAAATAATTAGTCACTATATTAACTAAATTAGATACTAATTTAGAAACCAACAAATGATTTATATCTAAAATAATTTCTATTATTAATAAAAAATTATAAAATAATTTCTAAATTTGTATCTACATTAGCTACCTAAGTTTTAGTGACTAATATTTGAGATTCTAAATTAGTTTTTAAAAGACTAATAGAGACTAGTTTAAAATATAAATTAGTAAATAAGTAAAACTTTGGTAACTAATGGTTAAATACCAATTTAGAAATTATTTTATAAATTTATATTAATGATAGAAATTATTTTAGATATTAATAGTTTTTAGTTTATGAGATGATTTTTAATTTAATAAATAATAAGTAACTATTTTGGTTTTTAAAATTAGTTTTTATTTAATGATTGATTTTCTTGCTAATATTATTGAATAAAAAGTGAATGAATGTATTGTCTTTAAAACATAAAATGCATTTAACTTTTCTCCACTTAATGCATACCAATATTAATAGAAGAATTTTACATTATTCTTAACATCTTGCTAGCAAATGTTATAAGAATACTTAACAATTTAATTTAATTTAAATTCATAAATAATATATTAATTCAATTAAAAGACTTGTATTTTAACTCCCTCACCACATACAAGTCAACATTTGCTTCATTCTTAATTTATTACTACAGTAACAAAGTATTTTATTTCATTAGCTGGTAAATGTTGAGTTTTGAATATAAAATATTATTAAATATTACAAAAGGAGTGTTATTACCGGATAATTATAATAAAAATATTTAGTATTGTATATTTATAATTGATTTACATTTTTTATATTTTATTTAAAATAATAAATAATTTTATCTATATATATATATATATATTGTTTGAATTCATCTCAATATTAATAAAAAATATTTAAGTTGATCAAATATGATGAATATGATTATTATCCATTTTTTAAAATGGATATATATTTACCTTATTTATATTTTAAAATTAATAAAAATATATTTAGTTAATATTATTTTTTAAAATTTGATGTAATTGTAATTTTTTTATTATTATCTAACATTGAAGATTTAAATTATTCTTTACTTTGTTTTAATTTTTTTTCATAAAAATTTAATTAATAAATATTTAAATGATATAAAATATGGATACAAATATATTTATTATCTGATGACATAAAGAAAAAAAATCAAATATTACACCTATTAAATATCAGTAACAAAAGTAAATATAAATTTTTACTTGAATACGAATAACGAATATAGTTAAATTCTGACACATCTCATTCATAAATTTCTACTAAAATGATAGAATGTCACAAAAAAGGAATAAAAAATACTAAACATAATTTTATTACTAACTCGCGAAAAAAAATCGTTTTTACTTTGAAAGAAAAGGTCACGTGACAAAACATTCGTTTATTTTCTATTTTTTAAAAAAAAAAAACAGGAATGCATATTTAAGATGGGTAGATTCCTACGGAAAGTAGGGTATCTGTTGATGCAGGTAATGAGGCTTAGTGGTGTTGGGCCTAGTGGAATGCAATGATGTTGTTATGGTATTTCTTTCTGCACCCTATCAAAACGTTTCCTGCATCCCCATCAATTTCTGAAAAGATGATTTTATATATATTTTTAAATGATTTCCAAACTATCTTTCCTAGAAACTTTCGAAACACCTCTTTCTGAAACTTATAAAATGTATTCCAGAAAAACATTGTACAAAGAAACAGAATTTCTGAAAAAAAAAAATTGAAAAATATTTTCATAATAAAATTTTCATAAAATATACGTTCTGAAATAGGTTTTTTGAAATATTTTTTCTAAAATGTATTTAAAAAAAAAATTAAATAAAGATGAATTAAATAAAACATTTTAATCATTTCACTTATTTACCGGTGGATGAAAATTTTATCGGGTAGAGGAAGAAACACCATGTTGTTATTATAAAAAATATAATATGAGTTATTGGAAGAAAATACATTATATATCTCTATACTTTTAAAAAATAAAACTAATAATAATAGTTACATAAAAAAACAGTAGGTAATCTATATTATATTGTGCTATTGTGAGTGACTTATAATGTGTTGGAGTATTGAAGGGTGTGTGGATACTTACTTTTAACATTCAGATAATTTATTTATAATTAATGATAAAATAAAAATATATACATTAAATGAAAGAATCTTCCTTATTATTAGTGAAAAAGAGATAGGGGTGACAAAGCAGGTCGGTCCGCTCCGTATAGGCCCGTCCCGTCCTGCATAGGCCCGTTGCGTACTTGGTCCGCAAAATGTGGGTCAGGTTGTCGCGCCCCATAAAAAGAATGCGGGCTGGATTCTTTGTCCCGCCCCACATAAGGGCTAGCCTGTGGGTTTGCGGGCCAGCCCACATTCGATTTTTTTTTTTTTTAAAAAAAAAGAAATTTAAAGAAAATATTTTTTACTTTTAGCTATTGAAAAATTTTCAAATTGAACCTATATATTTGTTACTATCAAATATCAATATTTTTTTCTTCCATTTCAAACATAATCAAACATCATTAATTCAATTAAGATAAAAATCAAATATCAATATTCTTCCATTTCAAAAACATTAAAAATAGCTAATTCAAAAATATTAAACATAAACACCGCTACAATTAACATAGTTAATTCAAAAACATTAATATTTTTTTCTTGTCCAAGTTGTCACTGTCAAGCCCAATCCCAGTCAACATACAAATTTTTTTTTTTGCGGGCTAGTGGACCAGCCCGCCCCGCCCAACTATTGGCCCGCGCGGACTGCGGGTTATGCGGGGCGGACTAAAACGGGTCAACGGGTTGAAAATCTGAGCCCGCCCCACGTTTTTGATTAGCGGGCCGCGGGCCGGCCCACATGACCCGCCCCTAAAGAGAGACACTTGGTAACTTTATATATTTAAAAAATAATAATAATAATGATTATATAAAAAAAAAGCAATTAGTTATTATATGATAATTATTTTAGTATTATGATAATTATTTTTTTTAATTTTAAAATATAATTAAGACTGAAATATAAATATTAAATATGTATATCTTTACATATTATTATAGATATTTATAATTTTAAAATATAATTAAAAATGATATATATATATATATATAGATATATATATTGAAAAGAATAATTTTTTTATATATGATTATAAATATTACAATTTTATTATTTTAAAATATAGTTAAAGATAAAATAAAAATAGGAAATTTACAACCAAATAAAAAATCTGATTATATATTGTTACAGAGTATAAAATTCTTCTGCAACTCTTTTTTTATTCTCTTTGAATTATTTTCTCCTTTTATTTATTTTATACAATTTTAATCTTTCATTATTTAAAAATGTTATATAATCAATAATTAATTAATTTTAGAACTGTATCATTGTGAAATTTCTATTCAAATTATTACAAATAGAAAGAGATTAAATAAGGAAAAGATTTATTTGACATACAGTGAAAACATATACTTTAACACCATATTATAATAATATTTAAAATTAAATATGATTAAACTAGTATTGGTTTATGAAGTGAATGTTTTCTACTGTTTTTCTACTGTTTGTTTGTGATGTTAACACCATTAGAAAAAAAAGATAACTTTAACCACCTAGCCATCATTATTCTTGAAGATTTGTTATATATATATATATATATATATATATATATATATATATATATAATATATATATATATTTAGGTTTGATGATGATGAAGTTTAAGATTAACTCTTTCACACAGCATTAGTTCCAATGGCTGCTTCATTGTTTTCTTGACTGGTAATGGCTGATGAACACAGACAGTTCGTTGAGTTCGATAGAAGCCAATAATGTCGATGGAGTCTCAAACCAAAGAAGATCGAATGACAAAGTTTCGTGGTTTACTTTTCTTCTTGTAGATTTTTGAATGTCGGAGAATTCTAGTTTGTATTTTGTTGGTTGGAAGGAGTTCTTTTCTCCGATTTGTTATTTATAAAATATTATTAAATGTTTAGGAGCAGAAAAGATGTGAAGTGTATTCAAGGTTAAATTTTTGAGTTGGTATGTTAGGAGAGAAAAATTACTATGAAAGAATGAAATCTTGTTGAAATTCAAAGGTGGAAAGTTGAATTATTTACAACTTTTCTTTTGATTTTGATGGTCTTGTATTCTTCTTTCGAAATATTAGATTTGCAGATTGTGCTTGAGAAGTTTATTATTTCTATGTGGTATTAAGTTGGACAAGTAGATGGTAGATGGTAAATGTTTAGGATGCCTTGTATAAGGATTGAGGTATCCTGAAACATTCTTTATTATCATATTTTTTTCTTACTGATAAAAAAAAAAGGTTGATTTCAAATACGATTTCAACTAATTTAAGAAAAGAATCTTTAATACCTTTTTTATTTTAAAAATTCTACCTTGACTCTCTCAATTTTTATCTTTTATATATATATATATATATATATATATATTCACTATTCCCAAATCAATTTCATTAAGGTTCAAACAACTAATACACATTAATCATTTACAACTCAAATCATTATATTATCATTGAAATACTTTCAATCAATTCCTCACGTCAACATGAACATATATTTTACCAAATCAACAAAAATCTATCATCTCAATTCTTTAACTTTCAATCTCAAGAAAACACATTAATTTACTAAAAAAAAAACAACCCTGCATGAAATTTGAAGTTGGTGATCACGTACCCCCACATCCAGATAGTCTAACCTAGGGTTCTATTAAAAAATAAAACTAGTTTCCCTTACATGAATAGAGGTAGACGTACTCACAAAGAACTTCAACTCCTAATAAAAAAAGGGGATAGTCTAACTTGCACCACAAAATTCTGGTCAACGATCCAAACATATCACTATGATTATGAACTAACAAGAATTAATTCTGAAGCTTTAAACGTCACATGCAAAGGAATCTATCCAGGTAAATATGAAAACTTAAAACTAACTCAAAGGAAGGAGGAACATAATTGAACTTACTTCAATCAAAATTTTGATCGAACAATTTTATTACATTTGTTGTCAAAAGTCCAAAGATGACATTCGATTATCAGTCTAATAAAAGATGAGACTAGAAATCTAAACAATAAACAAGGATATGTTATATTCATGGAAAAAAAATATTTTTAACACAAATCATAAATAAACTCATATAAAAAAAAATAAAAAATATTATATTTATTCTGATATATCTAATAGTTTATTGCTTAAAAGTTGAGATTAATAACACTTTAAACATATTTTCATCTCTTAACTCACTAATTCGTCTTTTATAGACAAAAATATGATCGAGGTCCAAGTTCTAAAACGAACCATACCTCACATATGATGATTAACTTTTGTAGTATTATCTTCTTGTAGTATTATCTTAATAAACAAAACAATATCTAATATAATATTTTATATTTTAAGACAAAAACTTATGAATTTTTGTTGGATACTATGTAACTTGTTACCAGCATCTTATAATCAAATTTTGGATTCTCATATTTGGGTTAAATTGTTCAGTAAGGACAGTTTAGGGGAACCAAAACATTAACCAATCTTGTTTGGAATTGATTAGAATTCTATGTTTGGATCTCATTCACTTGTCTCTTGCATGCATGAACCCTCATGCTATTTTCATATTGTTTCTTTAACTGTCTTCTCTCTCTTCCTTTTTGTTTTTTACTTTCCTCTTAAACAATTAACCAAATTCCTACATGGGAATGGAGAATTTTCAACTCATTGTAACTATTCCATTTTTATTTATTTTTGAATTGTTCATCGTAACTATCTTGTTGAATAATGTTTCTTTGATGAAAACAGATAAAAGATGGGTTTTGGTAACTTGTAAGTCACACTCACACAGGTCGATTATCCCACAGTTTGTAGTTGTTATCTAATCACGTGAGTATTTTTAATATTTAAAATAAATATATTTTCTTCATATCACTTTAATATCTATAAATTATACTAATTATCACATTATTCAATAATTTTATTTTTAAATGTTAAACTAAGAGATTTTTATTAGTAAATAATGAGCATAATCTTTCTACCATGTCTTAATTTATTTTTTCAATCATTTAAAAAATATCAATTTTATTTTAATACAAAGGTTTTAATCCATATTTTCATTAATAATTCATTTGATTGTTAATATATATATATATATATATATATATATATATATATATATATATATATATATCATCTTATTTTTTTTATATTATATCAGCATATTTCAATGTAAAATTTTATAAAATTCATGACTTACACTGTTATAACCAATTATATAACTATAAGAAAATAACTAAACAGTAATTAAATTTAGAAATAAAAAATAATTAATCATTTTATTAACTAAATTAGATACTAATTTAGAGATTAAAAAATTATCTATATCTAATCTGGTTTCTATTATTAATAAAATATTATAAAATAATTTTAAATTGATATTTAAATTAGTTACCAACGTTTTAGTTAGTAATATTTTAGATTTTAAATTAGTTTCTAAACTACTAATAGAAACTAAATTAGAACTTAAGTAGTTAGTAGCTAAAATTTTGATAACTAATAATTAAATACTAATTTAAAAATTATTCTATAAATTTTTATTAATAATAGAAATTATTTTAAATATTAATAAATTTTTAGTTTATAAAATAGTTTTTAATTCAGTTAATATAATAAATAATTATTTTGTTAGTAGTTTTTATTTATTATTTTTTTTTAGGGTATGATCCATAATGGATGTGTTCTTATTAATAAATATTAAAATTTATATAAATTACTTTTAAAGTACAATTAATGTTTTTGACCATATACTTACGGTTATTTGATTTTAACCAAGTATGACATAAATAAAAAAATTAATATATAATTATAAATTGTGAATTAACGACTGAACTGAATTGATAATATATACGTGTGTGACGTCATGGAATAGCATCTTTCATGTTTTTCATTTATGCTATTGTGCCTTTTCTTTCATTTTCTTTAGTGTATTAGTTTTTTTTTTTTGAAAAAAGTGCATTTAATTAAATTTATAATTTGATGGAAAAAAAATATCACGGCGATACTTTAACATGTTTTTTAGGAAATACATAGTTAACCTTATTAAACATTTATAAAATCAATAATGTAACTCGTTAAATAAGAATAGAATCCTATAAAATAATTATGGTTTTTAAAGAAAAAAAGTGCTGTAAAATATATTTTTAATATTTTTGAAAGGGATAATAGTATATTTTAATAATTTGTTTTAATACATTCTTCATTGTTGGTTAAAATTAAATAAGTTTCATTCTGTAGTATATATGTTTGATTTTTAATTTTAAGTATTTAATAATTTTTTTTAAATTGATACCTATTAATTTAAGTCATTAAAATAAATATTTATTTATAATTAATTTTATTTAAATTTTAAAATATTAAAAAAGTTATCTTTTAATCCCTCAATAGTAGTTTTACTATAGCAATAAATATATTGTATATTATATATTAATATATCATGCCATATGACTTGAAACTATTAGTATATTAAGTACTCAGTTTAAAGAAGATTTTCGATACTATAAACAAAAATACTCGTGAATTGAAACGTAAAACTTATCAAACCTAAATTTCATTAAAAATATTTTTAAAAAAGTACGCAAAACCTTGTGTTGTTAAAACTTTTGGGTAGCAATACAATTTCTAACACATTATTAAAAAAATAATCCTTAATATAATTATATTTTTTATGTTAATTCATTATTCTGTCATTTGTAATAATTTTTTATTTATAATTTAAATGTTATTTAAATTTAAAATAGTACGGGCAGAGCATTAAGCATGTTACTTATTATAGTTGTCTTCCTCTGTCTGTCTACTGAATTTGTCCCTTACTACTGATATAAATTTATGATAGTGTCTCACCAAAAACAGAAGAAGTTATGGTGAGATTTTGAAGTGTTACACTACGTAGTTAAAGTAGTGGCATGGCAACTACATACATATTATTATATTATCTTTTTAAAAACTTATATTCTTAATTCTTAGATGTTGCAAACATAGCTTGCTAGTATGAGATATTGCCAATAATAATTTCAATTAAAATTGATTTATCTTTCATTATGGAGAATATAGATATAATGATGAAAACAACTTAATTTGAAGAACATTCATTTATAAATATGATGTGAGATCATGCAATTTAAAAATTTCTTTATTTTGTTAAAGTAATATTTTTTATTTTAGTTATAATCTGGTGCAAGTTCTGAGTATATCAGCACACCAATCTAAAATAGTTAAGAAATAGCAGAAAGATGTGTTGGGATCAGTGTTTCGCTTTAAAAGAAGTGCAGAGGCATGCATTCATGACTAGCAAAAGTCGACAACAAAGGAAAGGAAAGAGAAGACATTAGCAGAGTCAGAAGCAGTGACAAATTCATGCTGTGGTTATGAACATGGTTTTTTTAATAATTAATTCAGATTCAAGTTTTTATACAGTTTATACTAATTTTAATTTATGAAAAAGCTAATTTGATTTTTGTTTTTTACTTTTCCAAATACTTATGAAAGAGGATGTTTTCTCCAACTAAGTGCTTGAAAATTGCTAATTGTAACAAATAATTATTTTAGTTAAAAACATGTTATGGTAATGTATAAACATTTTATAAATAAATTGATTCAGATGCATGATTAGATTTAACTAGAAAATTGTAATTATTGAGATTAAATTAAAACTTCATAAACCTTCATGAATTTAATTTTTTTATTTCAAGTTTTTATCCCAGAAGTGTAAAACGTTTAGCTAGGATCGAAGGAAACGTGGATAAAGGGATAAAGTTAGACGTTAGAAGTTATAATGGGAGTTAAATTTAACAGACAAGATTTCATAAAATAAGACAAATCAATATTTAAATCTTTTGTTAAAAAGAGTTACAAATTTATTGTTAAAAAACAGTCTGAAACATAACGTGCGTTTGTTTCTAGATTAGACAAAGATACCTGCCTACAAAGAAGAAGAAAAGAAACACGAAACATCAAATTATAACTAACGTTACTAGATAAAGATACCTGTGAAGAAGGAAAAAAAAAATCAAATTATAACAACAATCACAGTTATAAACTTAAAGAAAATCTGATGTGTATATTAAGCTAATTTTACATGTAATCTAAACTTATTTTGTTCCATTAGCTAACCAGTTATAACATCACAACATGAGTTAATCAACATTTACAGAATTAATATAATTGCAAACAAACTATTTCCTAATTCTTTATATACCTTTTCCTTTAAGAATCATAGTGTTAAAAATTAATTTGAGAACAGTTTCTGGTCATTCTTAACAACGTTACAAAAGTCAGGTCTTATGTATCTCGTGGAGTAAATTAAAGAATTAAAAAAGAAGATCATGTTTTGTGATGATGTTTTTGGCTGGAATGTTTAAACTCCTATGGTACTAAATAGAAAAAAGATGTGGATTCATAGGTGGATTCCATTAATCTTGTTGATTCTCCACTACACTCCCTTTCTCATCCCTCCCTAAAAATATTAAATAATAATTGAAGTGAGTTAAATCATTAGCGCTTTAATTGATTTTCCAATTGGTATTATAAAAAAAATATTAAATAAAAATAAATTTTAAACATTAAAAATAATTAATTATTATAGATTAAATTAGATAATTCTAAAAATTATTAATTTTTAAATTAATTTTTATTATTAATAAATAATTTTTAAATCTATATCTAATTAGCTACTAAAGTTTTTCTATCAAAAAATCTAAATAATTGATAGTTAAAACATTAGTAGCTAATTAAATATCAATTTAAAAATTGTTTATCAATAATATAAACTAATTAGAAATTAATAATTTTTTCAATCTCTAAATTAATATCTAATTTAATTAATATAACAATAAATTATTTTTAATTTTTAAAAATTTTTATTTAATAATTCTTTAGTAGTTGATATATATATTTTTTAAAGTAAAACTTGGGTTCTGTCTCTTCTATTTCTTTTTTTCTTTTATTTTTGTCTTGAGTGATGATTCCAGTTAAATTTATACTACCATCAATCCTTATATTAACTTTATATTCAATAATTTAATTTATATTAATTGAACAACTTAGTTTATACTAACATCAATACTTATATTAACTTTATATTCAATAATTTAATTTATATTAATTAAACAACTTAGTTTAGTATTTTATTATTATTTAGGGTTCTCAAAGCCATCTAAGATAAAAAGTGGGTGTCAAAGTAACTTTTCTGATTTTTTAAAATAATTTTGTCCGGAATACCCCACTCAGAGTTTGCCTACTTAAGCTCCCATTCCTCTTGCACCGCTTCACACACCATTGGCATCACCACCATATTCCTCTTCTCTATCCTCACAAGAAGGTGGTGGTCTTCTTTCTCTCTCTATCTCTCACCACTTTCTCTTCCTACCTTGGACCATGTTTTTTTTATTTATCTCATATGATACATGGTTCCATACTTTACTTCTTTAACGGTTTCGTTTAACTGTTTGTGTTAACAAAGAGGCGTTTCTTTTGTTCTAATTTGTGGTCCCTTTAGCGTCACCTCTATTTTCTATTTCTCAGAATAATCACATGTTTTTCCTCTGTGTTTTCTTAATTTGGTTACTGAATCCGAAAGGACTTTCCTTTGGGTGATTGTTATTTTGGGGTGGCAGGTGTTTTTGATCAAAGCTTTGGAATTTTACCTGTCATGGAGAAGAGTAAAAAATTGCAGAAAAGCTACTTTGATGTGCTGGGTCTCTGCTGCTCCTCTGAAGTGCCACTCATTGAAAACATCTTAAAGCCTCTTGAAGGAATCAAAGAGGTTTCTGTCATAGTTCCTTCCCGAACTGTCATTGTTCTCCATGACACTCTTGCCATTTCGCAGCTTCAAATCGGTACATTATTCTCTCAAATCACTTTATCCTCTTCTTCATCGTCTTGTTTGTTATTCTGTACTCACAAAGTTGACAAAATACTATATCATTAATGCTCACAAAATTTTGAACTGTGCACTGTGCCACCATCACGATATTCTGTGACATGCATCTTACATGGTAAGCATTAATTGTATATGGAGCGAAGGACATAACTTTTCCCCCTGTTTGAAGTGTTCTCGTGGATTGAAATTGAATTTTTTTTTAAAAGTATTTTTTATTTAGAAATTAATAATTTTTCTTTCTTCAGTTCGTACATTAAAATTTTTATTATCATTAATTAAAACTCATAAAAGTAATTTCCAAATTTTAGTCCAAATAACCTCTCAATAATTGATTAGGCCACTCCACATTGGAGCTCATTGGTTGAAGATAGAGGTTTATCGAATGGGGGTAAAAGATTCTTTTCCTTGATTAAGAGGGGTTAATTATGAAAACGAGTTTATGGTACTTGTACTTTGTTAATTTCGAGAAATAGTTAGTTTTTTTTTTTTTTTTCAAATAATTACGCGGAATTCAGAATAAGTTAAAAAAACAAAATAACTATTTTTCTTTAATAATTGCCATGCTTGTATTTTAGCCGCGGTAAAAGGTAGAACACAAAGAAGTTTGCTTTGGTGGATGATCTTGCTTACTTGGGCATCTTTTTGCCAAGAAATAAGAGCACCATTATCATCTTTTTCACAAAGTTTCCTTTTCCACAAAACGTAACGTGTTGATGTTAAAGATGATGCATTACAAATGAAAAAGGAAGTCCCTCTTTATCTCAACTTTTCCACTTGGACACAAATTCTGACCCGAAAGGGTTTCTTTTTATTAGAGTCCGCAAATCTCATGTTTGCAGGGAGTGAAATAGATTTCCAAACTTTGCCTGTTTTAGATTTCATGTTCTCAAGATTAATTCATCAACCATAATTTTTTTTTTTTTGTAAAATTAACATTTTATTTCTTCTTAATTAAATAGAAATTCATTCAGTGACATAGACCCACATTTTAAAAAAAAATATATGTATTTACATTTTGAAGATGATTCTAGTGTCATTATTAAAAATCAAAATTCCATGCTCAAAATCTTATACTATAACAAGGTGAGAGAAATGCAAATTGTAAACATGGGCGACATTTAAAAAAATATAATTGTAAGATATAATGAAAGTAGAATTTATGTACATCTCTTTTTGCTTTAAGACCAACTTTATCTTTTGTGATGCAAAAGGATTTGATGTTGTTGAAAAAGAAAGTGATAAATGAATAATAAAAGTTTGTGATGGCAGTTAAGGCATTGAATCAAGCAAGATTAGAAGCGAATATCAGAGTACATGGAGATGAAAAGTATAAGAAAAGATGGCCAAGCCCTTACTCAATTGCATCGGGTGTTCTACTTGTGGTTTCCCTTCTGACATTTGTTTACCATCCTTTTAAGTATGTAGCACTTGGTGCAGTTGCTGCTGGTGTTTACCCTATCATCCTAAAGGCCATTGTCTCCATTAGAAATCGTAGAATTGACATTAGCATTCTCATGATCATAGCAGGTAATTTACTTCATTTCTCATATTTTTATTTATTTATTATTTTTTAAATACATTAGCAGAAGTCGTGACAAAACTGTGGCTTCTGTAATTATAAAATTAATTTAATTACTAATAGTTATAACAAAATATTCCTCTTTCCTTTTGTTTTTCCTAGTACTAGCGGACAAAAGGTAGGACGGGCATTTTTTTTTCTTCATATAATTTAAAAATGGAACATTTAATTAAAAATGGAATGGGTACTTTTCAGCAATTTCACTTCTGTTTATTAAGTTGGCTGCTACTCGATTCTCAATTCACTTGTTTAATTTCCTTCCCATCAAATTTAGAAGAACTGGGAAAAGGTTCACATGCCAGATGAATCATGGCACATTTTGGATTATATATTATCATATTCTGTTTGAATAAAATTTTTAAATTTTATATCATTATTTAAGATGTCTTCAGATAAACTTTAAAATCCCATCTTTGTCATGTTTTTCCATTTCTTTTCCTACCCTTTTTAGAACTATTAATTTTTTTTTTTGAAAATTATTCTTATTTTTTTTTCTTATTTTTCTGAATAATAGATTGAGTATTTTTAGCATATTTTCATTTAAGATAACACGCACCTTTATAATTTTTTTTCTTAAATTAACTATTTATATTTTTGTTAATTCGCCATAAAAAATATATTTAAGAGAGTTATTGCTAGTATTTATGATGATTTTAACCCTGGTTGTTACCAATAGTTGAGAACAATCTCTAAAATTTGGAAACATAGTTTGATAATCCCATGGACTTAAAACCCCTAAAGTTCCACCATTTAAACTCCGCTGAAGTCTCAGTTTTTAAATTGTTAAACTTTTAGTAAATTGTTTTTTCTTTTATAACTTATTAACTTGCAGTAAATTGTTTTTTCTTATGTAATTTTATACTTAACTTATTAAATTATGAATATTTATTTCCAAACTAACCATTTAAACTTCCAGAAAATTGATTTTTCTTTCACAATTTTATAGTTAACTGGAATTTAAAAATAACATTACAGCACACTTTCTAGTTTTTAATAAAGCAAAAAGAAATTCTTGGTTCTCATTAAATTCAAACTCAACCCAAAACAACTACTGACAACAAAAATCCTGCACAACCCACAGATTCTGCCATGTATAAAATATTCATCTTCACTTATTTTTCCACCTAATATAATCACGTGAAGAATCACATGAGAGATTCTCACATCCTTGTAACAAATATGATTCTATTTCGCAATCTTTGAAACTTGAACGATTTCATATATTCTTCTCATGCAAAGTAATAGACAAGAAATCTTTAAAAAGAAGTGAAATTTGTATATATTTATATAAGGTGATATCAAGTGAGATTTGCTAGTGCAAAAATGTGCTGGAAATGCATTCATAACTCAGTTTATATGACGGAAGCTGAAACTAGTGTAACTTGAACTTAGACGCACATAAAATGTGGCATTGAAGTGCATCCATCCAAACACACTGAAAATCTGCTCTGTAACGAACAAACATCACCGTTTGTTCATAAATTTAAACGGATGAAAACGGCTCTTCACAGCGGTTCCCTCGAACTGCTGATAATATTTTGTCTTGTCAGATTTTCTTAACGACAAGTACTAATGAAAGGGACAAACCTCACCCCCTCAAATGTCTTTTCTACTATCTGCATCAAACATTTCATAGAAGCAAACAAAACAAGATATATGCTAACCGTTTATAATCAAAACAACATCTTATGGAATCAAACTTTATTGTTATCCAAATTAACTAAATAATCAACAGTTTATATATATATTTTATCATAAAGGAACACTTTCACTATTTGATTCATGTAACCATTTCTGTCCAATGAGAAAAAAGGATTGTTGTTAAATATTATATATTTTCTCTCAGTTTAATAATATAATATATAGAACTTAAGAAAGAAGAGAATTACTCTTTAAGATTTACACATCTCTATTTTTCTTTTTACTTGACAGTTATTGGGACAATTGCAATGGATGATTATTTGGAAGCCGGCACCATCGTTTTCCTCTTCTCAATTGCAGAATGGCTAGAATCAATGGCAAGTCACAAGGTATTCATTTATTTTTTTTGGAAGGTATTTATTTATTTATCATGCTTTACACTGTCTCAAGTATTAATGTTTTATTCTTGAATTAATAATAAATTTGTGGACCCGGATTTATTGTAATCCTTACTTCATAATTGAAGTGTGCACTGCTCAAATACAGATACATATTCCTTATCATTATACTATACATACATATATATATATATATATATATATATATATATATATATATATATATATATATATATGGATAATGGTTGTCCCACTCTTGAGTGTAAGAAAGCAACCTGGATTATACATAAGAAGTCTAATTGCATTATTGATTATACAAAAGTATAAAAAAATGTGTTGTTTAAGACTCAAGAATTATTAACATAGTCATGATGTTGATGAAGAAAACTGAATTAATGGAGTCCATGTAAAGTGGGCAATTTTTTGTGATGTGTAGATGTTCTCTATAGAAAACAAAAGCAGGGTTCTCTGTTTCAATTATGACAGTAAGTTAAACTTCTAAATTGCAAAAATGTATTGATTCAGGCAAATGCAGCTATGTCGTCTTTGATGAACATTAGCCCTCAAAAAGCAGTCATAGCTGAAACAGGAGAGGTTGTGGATGCTGATGAAGTGAAAGTAAACACCATTTTAGCTGTTAAAGCGGGCGAGGTGATACCCATTGATGGAGTTGTTCTAGATGGAACCTGTGAAGTTGACGAGAAAACTTTGACTGGGGAATCATTCCCTGTGGCAAAACAAAAGGATTCTACTGTGTGGGCTGGCACCATCAATTTGAATGGTAAATTCTTAGTTCTTATGTGTAACCTGTCATTGGTAAAATAGAAAATATGAGAAGAAAAATAGTTGGTAATTAGTTTTTTCCTAGACCAAGTTGGTGAAGTTAACGTGTTTTCTTGATCGATTAAAAGGTTATATCAGTGTGAAAACTACTGCACTGGCTGAAGACTGTGTGGTGGCTAAAATGACAAAGCTTGTAGAAGAAGCTCAAAACAGCAAAACCAGCGTTCAGAGATTGATTGACAAGTTTGTCAAGTTTTATACCCCTGGTTAGCAAAAATCACCAGTTTTTGTTTTAATCACTTTTGAATGGTTTCATTGCATTTCGTACTACGTTCTTGTCAAATGTTAATTCTACAAATAAAGGTCATTTTTACTTGCGTTTTTGCACTATTTGCATTTTTGCACACTTTTTGCATCTAATAGAATAATATGTAATGCTTATAGGTTCCATTATTTAAAATAAAATTGGAAGCACATCAATATCTTGTTTTTCTTTCCCTCAAATGTTAGAGATACGATAATATCATAATGAATTGCATAAGTAGATAAATAGAGACAAACTATATTTCTCTATGCACTATGTTGGGATTTATGGAAAACTACGAAACCATTTTTTTTCCTAGTTCATTCAATCACAAAATATCTAAACAACAAAATGGTAACATTAGTTCATTTCATTTCATTCTATTCTACCCATCATTAGATATCTAAATATTGCTGAATAGATTCTGTTTCTCGTTTTCAGTTATGACTGTGATTTAGTAGAATGTAATTTTTCAGTCATTGGTTTCTTGCCTGCATTCAATTGCATTGCATTGGCCTTACTTTTTTTTTGTTAATGTTTTCAGCCGTTGTAATCATATCAATCCTTGTAGCAGTGATTCCAATTGCGGTAAAATCACGTAACTTGAAATACTGGTTTCACACAGCGTTGGTTGTTTTAGTAAGTGGATGTCCATGTGCACTCATCCTTTCAACGCCAGTGGCAACCTTTTGTGCTTACACCAGAGCAGCCACATCAGGTCTTCTCATCAAAGGGGGTCATCATCTTGAAACACTTGCAAAAATCAAGGTTATGGCCTTTGACAAAACGGGTACCATAACGAAGGGTGATTTTTTGGTCACAAAGTTTCAATCTCTTTCAGCTGACATAGATTTGAACACATTGCTTTACTGGTAAGGACAGCCCTCGTTTCCCTTACACTGCTATTTCTGTCCATCTTTCTTCTGAAATGTAATATTGTTAAAAGAAAAGTCTAAATTACATTCACTATGAATGGATCATATTTTAAATAGTTCATATAAGAAAATTATTCTAAAATTGAAAAAACTTGATTAATGTATATGACAATATGTGATTCAAGGAGTGTTAGTTTATAAACTATTTACTAAAGAAATAAACATTAATGAAAGAAACATACAAGCGGATGATAGTGATAGGTTTTCTTGTGTATAGCCGATATAACATAATCTTATTAGGAAATTTCAGAAGCCTATTTAGAATAAGGATTAAATAAATTGTTGAATCACGAGATGAATGAGTTTAGATTCAACTTTTCAGGGTGTCAAGTGTAGAGAGCAAGTCAAGCCATCCACTGGCATCTGCGATTGTTGATTATGGAAGGTCTCTCTCCATTGAACCAGAGCCAGAAAAGGTGACAGAATTTGAAAATTTTCCTGGGGAAGGAATTAGTGGAAAAATGGAAGACAGAGTTATTTACATCGGAAATAAAAAAATTGCTGCAAGGGCCGGGTCTGAAACAGGTGAATGCCTTTTCCATCGAGGTGTAACCTTGTAGTAATACTATAATGCTTACGGAAAGAGATTACAATATAGTTTTAGTTTCTATATCTCATTTCAATATCTCTTTAACCCAATTAGAATTTACCCTCATGCTCTGTAGAGGTTGATATTTAGTTTTTCTTCTCTTTCTTGGAACTGAGTGAGGTGTTCATTTGTGATGGTTTTGTTTTGTAGTTCCAATATTACAAGGAGAGATTGCAAGAGGAAAGACCACTGGATACATATACTTAGGAGCAACCCAAGTTGGACTTTTCTCTCTTTCAGATGTTTGCAGGTTAGGGGTTCAGGAAGCAATTGAACGGTTGAAGTTATTGGGAATCAAAACAGCCATGCTCACTGGAGATAGTGAATCTGCTGCAATGCAAGCACAGGAGCAGGTATGTGATGTTATATGGCCAAACCTTGTTGAATACAATATGGCTAAATTATAGCAAGCTGTCACCAGAGTGATTTTGAATAGTATCAAATTCTCTATTTTCAAAGTGAACTTAAATGCTTTGACGAGTGAATTTATTTTTTGAATGCTGTAAGATGTCAGTAGGCCATTCAGTTTTCCATATGTAAACATCTGAATATGCGATGTTATTAACATTAACTTTCCCATGGTGAAGTTGGAGTAATGGAACCTTAGTTAAGTACTAATGGCAACAATGACTTCATCTACAGTTGGGGCATTCTCTGGAGTTAGTCCATGCAGAACTTTTGCCAGAGGACAAGGTCAAAATCATCTCAGAATTTAAGATGGAAGGTCCAACTGCCATGATTGGAGATGGTATAAACGATGCGCCGGCATTAGCTTCAGCTGATATTGGAATCTCAATGGGCATTTCAGGTTCTGCACTGGCAAGTGAGACAGGCAATATAATTCTTATGTCAAATGACATTAGGAAGATACCAGAAGCCATTAAGCTTGCAAGAAAAACACGTTGGAAAGTGCTAGAAAACATTATTTTGTCAATCACTACTAAGGCTGCGATTATTGGTTTGGCCATTGGTGGTCATCCACTTGTTTGGGCAGCAGTTGTTGCTGATGTTGGAACGTGTCTATTGGTCATCTTGAACAGCATGTTACTTCTTCGAAGAGGACACAAGCATGGAGGAAATTTTTGTAGATCTTCCACTAAATCACATAACCACAAAAGTGGATGTGATGGCACTCATGACCATGAGCATGCTCACCATCAACATCAACATTGTCATGATCGTGAACATGAGCACGATCACCATCACCATCACCATCATAAGCATGAGCATGATCACCATCAACATGAACATGAACATGATCACCATCACCATCAACATGAGCATGATCACCATCACCGTCGACATGAGCACGATCATGATCACCATCACCATCACCATCATAGCCATAAGACAGAAAACATGTCTCAACCTCAGAAATGTGGAGGCAGTCATGTTAGTTCCTCTCATCATCATCATCTACAACATCATCATGAGCATGAGCATTATGAACATCATCACCATAATCAACATGAACATCATAGCTGTAATCAACATGATCATCAAAATCATAGCCATAATCAACATGATCATCAAAATCATAGCCATAATCAACTTGATCAACATCAACATCAACATCCTCAGAAGTGTGCCTCTTCCCAGACAAGTTCCTCAACATCTCCACCCTGCTCTTCAAATTCAAGTTTACGTGGAATTCTTAATCATTGCAACACCATGAAGGATCATGATCTATTTAAAAGAAGCGATGAGTTCCATGAACATGATCACTGTCATCATGGAAGATGTGACAAGAATGAGGATGAAGTCCAGAAGCATGAAACGGAAAACCATGGTGGTTCGAATTCACGCAGTTTGATTCCAAATGCAGAAGATAATCATGCAGTTGGTAATTGTTTGGGGCATAAGGCTCATGGGACAAAACACTGCCACAACCAACATGTTGATAGGGTTGCTCATGATGGAGTTTCACATAGTTCCCCTCACCATCCCCATCTCTCTTGTCAAAAGGAGAGCCAACAACACACCAATAACCATTGGCACCCAATCCTTGGTTGTGAAAACCTGAAAGACCGTAAATGCAGCAGTGTTTTACATTCCAACCAAGACATGCATCATAAAAAGTCAGGTTGTAGTCCAGACTTTGAGAAGAATGAGACAGGTGAAATATCTGTTGAAATCATCGTTGAACATGCTGAATTAAACCCAAAGCATGGTTATTCAAGTTTGGCAGAGAAAGAGAAAGGTTGCTGTGAAGGCTGCTCAGACGCATGCGAGAATTTGCCTGGTGTGTGTGGTTGTGAGGGTTCAAACGAGGGAGAAGATAGTGCATGTTGCAGAAATGAATGCTCTTCAAAAGAATGCAAGGAATCTCCAGTTGTTCATGTTTGTCTTGGTTGGGATAAGAGAGAATTTGGTGGATGTTGCAAGAGCTACATGAAGGAATGCTGTGGGAAACTTGGAGACTCAAGAGCTGGTTTTGTAGGAGGTTTGTCAGAAATTATGACAGAATAGGTGTGGCTGACTCCAGCGTAAGAAAGAGATGTCAGCCTGCTTGATCTTGCTAAATTATATTTATGTAGCTGAATTTTGGTGGTACATAGTTTGAGGAGTTAATTAAAGTGAACACAGCATGGTCTTTGCGACCTCTATTTTACCAAACAGGTCTGCAGGAGCTTCATATGATCGATCAGCTTAGATTTTTAGGTTATTTTGGGGTCATAATATGTATAAGGATTTCGATTCCTAAAGGGGAAGGGGAACCAATCCTTTTGAAAGTTATGTAGATGTTTAGGATTTCTTCCTTTTTCTTTAAACTCTATGTTGCTTATATACTTTCCTTTAATATGTAGTGCTCATTAACATTAAAATAAGAAGTTCACAGTTTTTCTGATTCTAATCCTAATTGTTTGATAACCTCAATTTACAATTTTACATCACAAAATCAGTAGTGAACCTTGGCTTCTCATAATAACAACGAATTCAAAAGGGAAATATATATTTTTAATTTCTCAATAATTATTTATTTTTTAAAATCATTCTAAAATATTTTCTCTTTTTCTTAGGACTTTTTTCGAAGTTTGTATGGAAATATTTTCCAAACGGAATGACACAGGCCTAATCCATCCCAGTTCAATATTAATTTTAATCTGGTATTATTTATTTGTTACTGCTTAAAAGAGAAAAAAACACAGGACAAAATTTAGATCCATGCCTCACTCGATTCTGCCTTAAATATCTTTAGTTTAGATTTTGGACTCAGGGAATTCTTTTAATGTGTATGTGTATAAAGTCCCCCCGGCCCCTCACTTTCCTCTTTATTCTTTTTCATGCTTTCTCTCTGCCAACTTCTCTTCTTTACCTTTTTTTTTAATTTCTCTTCCATATCTCATCTATTTCAAAATCTGATCACGCCATGGTGTAGCTGAGCATTTAGGGTACATTTCTACCCGATCAGATTTTCAAACAGAATAAGTTCATTTTTACTCTAAACTCTAAAGTTTCCTTATTATCTATTTTTCTCTATGATTTAGTCATCAATCTTAGTGGGGCCAGTTGAGAAAAGTGTTTCTCTCAACTTGATTAAATTCATACTAAAATTTGGTAATATTTGGATAACTTGCATTAGACCCATAAATCTTGAAGCTTATCCAGACTGTGGGGAATAAAATTCTAGAAGTTGCTTGGAAAGCAAACAATTAAGGTAAGGGAAGCTAAATTTAATTTTTTAATAGCACCCTAGGCTAGAAAATTCTGGATGTGGAAGGGACATGGTCCCAATATTCAATTTCTCTTGCAAGAATGTTATGTGTTTATATTTTGTGTTGTTTGTTTATATATTATTTAAACTTGTAAAAATATTATATTTTGATGGTTTAGTATTTAAGTGTTATTTTTTATATTAAATAAGATTTTAAATATTGTGGATTGTGTTTTGGAATGATACTGTATGATGAAAATGATATGGAATTGAATTCATACATTTGAATAATGTATGGACTGATGTTTGCTGTGTATTAAGTATTGATGCCTATGTAGTAACAGAGATCTCCGAGCTTCACTGATGATCTAAGTCACATAGACTAAGATATCAGGTGGTGAGAAGCTGATGAAGAAGTTCATGCACACCGTGACATATGAGATGCACGGCTTGGATTTTATTGAACTTACCCTGACCCTTTCTGTTGGATTCGCTGGTAATCTTTGGATCAGGTGTTAGTCTCTGGTGGGACTTACTTAATACGAGTCTTCCGGAAGACGTTGTTTATTGATTATCTTGGATGTGTAGATCCATGTGAGATCTACGTGATTGTTTTATGTTGGGTTTTGAAGAAAGTTGAATAACTGAGAAATTGATCCATGTAATTTTATTTTCCTTTTTTGATTTAATTGTGTGTATTATAAAACTTTATTTTTACTAGTTTATGCTTGCTTTTCTTGTTGTGTTTGAACTGCAATGACTGTACTACGTACACAAACAGATGATCATACAGGTGTAAGAGGTCTTGGAAGACTTTAGAATGTTTTAAATCTTATATTGTAAATATTTGTATTTCTATGAACCATAATCTTCTAATAGGAATATTTTAAAAATTTCTAAGTTTGTATGAAAACCGATAAAATTTCTATTATAATAATTAAATGTTTTTTTTTTTTTGGGTGTTACACTTTTTAACCCTGTGCCTTTTTTGGCCATTCCCCATATGTGTCACATACAGATCCTATGGATCCAACCAAAATCATAGGTTTAACCTTTATAATTAATATATCATAATGTGAATCATTAGAAAATGTTCATACTTACTTAGATAAGTGTTTAACTATAGTCATTTGTATGTGACAATTTCAAAACTAAAAGAAATATCATTTTAATTTTTTAATAAATAAGAAGAGAACATAGTTAAAGACAACAATTAATATTGTCTTCAAAGAGATTTTTCAATATATATATTTATAATTTCCTACTTAATTATATATATGATTAGATAATTTATCCTTTAGTAATGTAAATCCAAAAGATTATCATTAACTTATTGATCTTATATGTAGTACGAAAGTGGTGTTTTGTTATGAATATTTTAAAAGAGTGAAGCTTTTGGGTGTTACTTCTTCGAAAATGATATCTTTACTATTTTATTATTTATTTATATATTTTAATGATAAAATATCATAAAAATAGTTAACTAAAGGATATAATAATACTTTTTTATGATACTATGTATCTTTCAATTAAAAATTTTATTTGAAATTGACCATATTAAAAATTTTGTGATTAAGTTGAAGCAACATTTTTTAAATAGGAATATTAATTATTATTTTTTCACAGTAAACATTTTTAAAGACTATAAATTCTGATAAATATTAACTTATTATTGACAAATGATTATAGAAAATTAATGAAATATATTTAGTCAAATCTTATATTATTTATAAAAGGAATTATAAAATATGGACACCTAAATTCATTTAACAACAGCTATTTTTAATTAAAAAAAAAAATTAATATTTTCTTTCCACTCTCAATCCACTGTACTATATTCTTTTTTCTATCAAACAAATTTCCTCTCACTATCTAGTGTCCAATTGTCAATTTACAATTTTTATTATAAAAATTTCATAAATACATATGACCAATCAAACTTCCCCAATGCACAACTTATTTCCTAGCTTTTTTTATATATAAAAAAAATTATTCCTTCATTAGTCAGATTATTTAAAATTATTAATTTTAAACTGATATAATTTATTTGTTTGTTGTTTTAAAGAAACAAAGGAAAAAACGCGTTTCTCTATAATTATTAGACATGTCCCACAAAGAAAAGAGGTAGTGAATATCCATTATTTCACCAGGTTAAAAAATTATTAAATAAAAATTAATTTTAAATTATAAAATTGAAATTTAAAATCTTATATCTAATTAGTTATCAATTTAGAAAATATTTATTAATAATAGAAACTAATTTAGATATCAATAATTTTTTTAGTTTCTAAAATAATATCTAATTTTGTAAATATAACAATTAATTATTAATTTTTTAAAATTAGTTTCTATTTAATAACTTTTTTTAATATCTATTTTAAGGTTTGAGACTTAACTTTAACCACTACTCCAACTTAAATATAAAATAACTCGTAAATTTATTATACACAATGATTAGTTCTTAGGTAGTCATTTTTATTTATTCTTTTACGACATTTTTCATCTTACTTATATATTACAATTTAACTTTAATATAAAAAATTTAACCGAATCATTAATTTTAAATGAAGTTTAGATTGTATTTTGGTTTAATTTGTGAGTGTGATTAGCTCTTAATGAAAATATATTTTCAAACATTTTTTTCTTTCAATCAAAATCAAAAGCATTTGTTTTCAAAATAAATAACTTATAATGAATGTTCTATTTCAATATTAATTCTAAATTGATTAATGTCTGGTCGTAAATTTGGTGGTAATGTTTGTATAATTAAATTAATCGATCACGTAGTATAAAATATTTAATATGTGTTTTATATGAAAAACTTAACCCAATTCTAAGTTTAAATTTTGGACTTAAAATTATGTCCAAATTCAATCTAGAGTTGATTTACAGTTCGAGCTAAATTCAAAGAATACGTTCTTTCTCGTTAAAAAGAAAAAGAGGATAGCATAAGCTCTGTTTTCTTTTCTATGGATTTTTTTTGTACACAACTAGGTTTTTTCTATGGTTTTTGTTAGTTTATTAAATTAAAAAAAATTGAGTTATGTTTATTATATTATTAATAAAGCATTTTTATAATTGATTTTATATATTATTATTAATATTTTAATTTTATTAATAATGTTTTCTTAATCATAGTATATACAGTATAAGAAATAAATTTAAGAAAACTTGAAAAATAAAATTTAAAATTTTCGTATTGTATTTGAAAAAGTAATTAAAAGCTTGATTAAAAAACTTAATTTTGAATAGTATTTTTGGGTATCTAAGGAGGATAGCATAAACTATTGTGTGTGTATATGACAATAGTATATCAACATTTTCAGGATGATTATATATTATGTACTTTAAACGTTTTGAGATAATGAATATACTATATATTTGTTTGTAATTTGTAATACTGTTTTGAAATTATATTAGCATCACGGTTAAAAATATGTGAAGCTTTTAATGTGATTTGCATTGTTACTTCGTTATACTATATTTTCTATTTATCTTTTTATGAGTAATTTAATAACAATAAATTAATTTGTACTAAAATATGTATTATTGTTTACAAATTTAACTTAGTATGATTTTGAATAAATGAATTTGAATATTTAAAATGATTAAAATAGTTGTTAGGGAAAATATTTAATAGATTAAGTTGCAACTTGTCATATTTTACATCTTTGTTTTTAAGTGATAAATTTATTACTTGTTTTAATTCTAAAGGTGAAATGTCAAATATTGAGTCATATTTATATAAATAAATTATGAAACGATGTAGAATAACAAAGACACAAAATCCTATACCATTTCATCTTTCATGTTTATCAGTTAAGACATACATAAATTTAATTTTAGAAAATCTTATCCTAGTATAAATAATGGGATTTCAATTTCAGTCTAAATCTAAAAAATGAATTGAAATTAAATACAAATTCATATTTCGTAAAAACAATAACTCAAAATAAATATTATAGAAATTCAAATAAAATAAAATAATTTCATATTAAAATCGATAAAGAAAAATGGTTTTATGTTAGATTTATACAATTTATACATAAGACTTAAATTGAATGTATAAATATAGATTATGAATGCAGAAGAGCGTTTTACCGATATGTGCATTAGAAATATAAATTAACTTAAGAAGTAATGGGTGAAGGCAAGAAATGGAGACAATTTGTTTGTGCCTCCAGCACCAGTAAATAAGATTCTATGCAATTCCCTTTCCCACGCTTCAGAAACAAAACTCTTGTCTTTCATAAAGAGAAACACATAAAATTGTTGTAAAGCCGAAAAGTGCACAGTTCGAATAAACACGTTATAGAATTGTAGTGGCATGGCATGGAAGATAGCATAAGTTGGGGGTTGTATCTAATCATTCCCTTTGAACACCACATAAAGAAGCCGCCTACTATTTCAATGATCAATTATGCTACCTAATAATTCATACCAGTTTAAATAAAAAAAAAATTTTAGCAACAACAAGCAATAAAATTAAATAGACCCACTTTAGGATTCATCCAACTTTTATATAGAATAAGAGAGTTTAAAAAGTATATTTCCATTTATATATCAAACTAAAATATAACATCTTACTGTCTATTCGAGCACTACCAACTAAAGTAAAAATAGAAAAACAAAGATCTACCTTATAAAGACATTAAATCAAATACATACATACTAAGGGTTCTAAGCACCCATCAAAAGACGAGAAACTCGCTGACGATATATTTGAAGAGATTCAGAACCATCCGAAAAAAAACTTCAGTATGATCAATCACTCAACCTTTAAATGAACAATTATTCCTCTTTAAATCTTACTAACCAACGCAATCCAAACATTATTCATAATAAGATTAACTAAACTAAATATATCCAGAATCTTAAAATGATAGAAGTGAGACCAAACATCAATAATATCAGTTCAAATAAAATAATTATATTTCTACCTCTATATAACCATCAGATCATGCACCAAACTTGCCAACCTCTTCTGCTTCATAATTCGTGTGACATAATGGTTTGGATTTTGGTGCCAAGAGGGTCTAGGTTGAGAGTGGAGTGAAGCCAAGGATGATTTGCCGATAGCAAAATTCATTTGATGTGATCCAAACTTTCGAGTTACTCGGCAAGTTATCTTTGGCTTCATTTTCCTTTCTTCCTCTTCCATCAACTACCTATCTCCTATTTCATCCCTCTTCTGCTAATTTCAAAATATCATTTCAACCATTAAAATATGCTTACATGTTTAGAAATTTAAATATAAGTTTCATTGAATAAGTTGAACTATATAGACGCACAGATATATTATCTTAAAGTTTTACCTTAGGGTTTGAATTTTTATGTAGATTTGTTTATTCATACCCTCATGTGTGGATTTGTTTTGTTTTACTTTTTATTTGTTATATTACATATCGTCGTGCATGAAGGTGGAAGAACTATGTTTTAATATGAGAACTTTTTCATATAAGAAGAAAACAACACAAATTTTGGTACAGGTGTAGGTTAAAGAAGAGACATCTGAAACATGGCATCGAAATAAGATCCATCACCCATGAAAGCAGCGGTCAGCACATGTAGAATTGCTAAATTATTATCTGCTCTCTACTTTTCAGGGTTTAAAATGGGAGAGAAAGAGATTAAACAGAGGTATGTAGTTTCAAAGGTTTTAAATGGGGAATAGAGAGATTAAAGAATAATCAAGATTTAGCTCATAACTTTTAAGAAAATTAAGCAAGTACATATATAAGTCAAATGTGAGAGAGCTGTTAGTTCACATTTTTAAATGTAGAGATACATATTTAATATTTTGATTTGGATACTGGAGAGTTGAAAGTGAAAAAGAAAAAGAAAAAAAAATGATTTGATTAAAGGAAATGAAAAAAAAAATGATTTTTATTGTAATATTTTTATTTTTATATTTATTATTCTTATTAATTATATTTTAAAAAATTAAAACTAAAAATATACTTTTATGGTTAATCATATAATAAGATCATTTTTAATGTCAAACGAGCTAATTGCAACATTATTAATTCCATATCTACTTTCCACACTTTTTAGTATATTTTTCTATCTTTCTCTTTATTTAACATAATAAACCTGAATTACAAATATAATATATACACGGGTATGATAAAATTAGCTTAAGGCTATTTTTTTTATTGAATTATTACTCTTTAATAATTATTTGTAAAAGTTAAATTCTCTTAATTTAATTATTAAATATTTTAACATTAACTCAATCATTCCAAATATTTTTAAATAAATCAAATACGTATAATTATGTAATCTTATAATCATCACGCCTTAGAGTAATTAATTACTCAATTTAAACTAAGAAATATTTATATATATTAATTATTAATAAATTTTAAAATATGTCTTTTATCTATTTAATAAATTTACTTCTCATAATATTATTATTTTATATGATTGTCATAATTATACTTATCTTATCATGATTATCATTACAACTTCCAATAATTATAATTATTATCTTATAAGTCATCATTATTGTTATAATTTTTAACATATTATATTTATTATCTTATTGAGTTATCTTATGTTAATGATATACATGTAATTTTTGTTATCATATTTTTTTTTTATAAATTTTTTTTTTTTACATTACAAGAAAATTATTGATTAAAAATTATTTTTAAAAATTCAAAATAATTAATTATTATAGTAATTAAATTAAAGAGTAAAAAAAATTTAATTTTTAAATTAATTTTTATTATTATTAAATTATTTATAAATTAATATTTAATTAGTTATCGAAGATTTTAATATTAATTTAAGTTTTTAAAATATTTCTAATTTAATCACTATAAAAATTAATTATTTTTTATCTCTAAAATAGTTTATATTTAATTATTTTTTTATTATAATTTTTTCCAACCACGACATACTTATTAATTACCCAAAATTTTAATAAAAAAAATACTCATTTATGTAATATATATTAGTTTTTTAAACTGCATACAATTATTTATTTATTAAGTTGTATTAATTCTTTTCAAAATAACAAAGTTTAGATATTACTTATATATTAATTATTAAATTTTATAAAGAAATATAAATACTTAAATTAATTAAGAGTACGAACATGTTCATAAATTTAATTAACATGTTTATAAATTACATCCAATTTGTGCAAAAAAACCGATAAAAACTGGTATAAGGCATGGTAGGATGGGAAAAAAAAAAAAGTCAATATTGATAGAGCGCATTCGTTGAAGATTTGTTCGTTAACACTTTATTCTTTGCTATTTTCGTAAGTGATTAGTCCACAACTTCCGATCATGGAAATATCTCTTAATCTAATGCGAATCTAAGAAAATCTTGGTTTTCTCACTACCAGCAATACTTATTTTAGTTACTCTCTTATAGATCTCGATATATATATATATATATATATATATATATATATATATATATATATATATATATATATATATATATATATATATATATATATATATATATATATAGTTTAATACTCGTCTTAAAGGACTTAAAACATTTTTTTTAAATTTTTTAAAAACTTAATCAATATTAAATTTGTAATCTAAATCAAATTATTGATTGGGATATCAATATTTTAGGAGTTATAGGGTAGTGGTTTGACCACCATGGAAAGACCCTGAGAAAATTAAAAGCACCCATAGACCACTGAAAATGCATGCAATGAGGGTAATGGAATCAATTCGAAAATAAATAAAATTGCAGGAATAATTTATTTATTTTTTTGATCGGCGAAGAAATTTTTGCAGGAATAATGTTTTGTTGTAGATGATTCATGAATGATCTCACTGGAAGAGGTGTTGAGATTAAAAAACGAAGCGAGCAACGTGGATAGACGTAGAGAGCTGCACGTGTCCCTTTCCATATGTGGCTGTCTTCCGTAAAGCATTATCCTGATTTAGGAAATCGGTGATTCAGAGTGATCTCAGAAAGATGCAGGTGTGAGTCCAATATAATATGTGTTTCTGTGTCTCTTCGGTGTTTTTCTTCTATATATATACAACCACATTCACCACCAAACTCAATCACATTCATGAAGCTAGCTTAAGGTTCTCTCAACTCACAACAAGAGGAAGAAAGTAGATTGCAGCCAAGGATGACTTGCCTGGCAGATACATTCTTCTTTATATATATATATATATTTTGACCAATATTTATATATTCTTCTTCTTCTTCTTGATCTTTTACGCCGGCAAGTTGTTATTGGCTACATTTTGCTTTCTTCTTCTGCTGTGATGCTTTGAGGACTCGTGTCAATACAGTTCATATATCCATCGATCCAGTTGCAGAACCTCAACTAAAAGTTTTAAATTTTGATTTAAATATAATATTTGTGTGTGTTTGGTTAATTAGTTAATTTATTTGGATTTGGTGATGTTGTGCTTCTTTATATTGAAGATCAAAAGCTTGCAAAGAACAAAATTAAGATGGGAAAGAAAGTGGTGTTGACACCTTCACCTGCAGATTCTTCCCTCTCTAATCTTAAGAGAGTGGAGTTTATACGGAAACTGCTTCTTCTTAGAGGTCTTTCCCTCTACGCCTGAAAAGACAATTATGTATGGTATATGCTGTATATTTTCACATACACATTTGCATTTATGCTTGTTTTTGGTTTTCACTTTCCTGGAAATATATATTATTCATTTTACGTTCTATTATAAACATCTAACCATTTAACATGAAAATTAGACATTTAATAGAAAGATTAATTAGGACTGAATGCTTTGTAATTGAAAATCTTGAAATTAATTTGACAGCATTGATTTTTTAGATTTGAGATGATTTGACATTTTCCATATAACATTAAATGGATATATATTAAGAATTAGGAGGACTGAAATTGCAATGGAGAATTTCAATGTTTTATGCTTGAAAATCTTGAAATTAATTAGATTTGAATAAATTAACATTTTACCTATATATATAATATTAAGAATTAGGACTGAAATTGTAATGGAAAATCTAAATGTTTTATGAAATTTCATGTATTATAAAATTTATCTTCTTCAGATTGAGATGAATTAACATTTTATATATAACATTAAATGGATATATATGTTTATAATATATTTGTCCTGTAATTGAAAGTTTTCATTTAAAATTGATAATATGATTTTTCTATATTAAATTGCATTAAAAATTTATGTAATTTTTTAAAAGTATATATTTGAATGTTATTTTTACTTTTAGATTTATTTTTCAAGATTCTTTCAATCTCTTTTATTCACATCCTTTATGATATTTTATATTTTCTTAGTTTTGGACGTGTCTCTTTTTGGTAAAGCTTTTTGGATCTTTTCTTTGCATTTCTTTCCCAACACATGTATGCAAGATTTCTCTCTCTTATTTTCTTCGCTATTCTATGACCATATAATCCATTTTATTTATCCTATTTTCGATATAAATTTGTGAAAATTTAAAATAAAAATATTATACAAATATTTTTAATCACTTTTTTATTTGATATATAAAAGTAAAAATATTAACAAGGATAAATTATGGAAAAATCTTTTATACAAAGACTATAAATATTTGTCTGTTATTTTTATTATTATAAAATTATAAAAAACAAAAAAATACCCCTATTATTTCTTCACCCTAACCCTAATTAAATACTTTAAAATTAATAAAGAATAAGAGGTTAAGGGCACCCAGTCTTATGTCCCTGAAAACGGGGGCAGAATTTGGTGCCCCTAAAAATGTGATCCTTACGTTACAGCAAGCTTCCCTGTTCAGTAGTAATTACTTAATCACATGCAAACTTCGATTTTCTTGTTTTTCTATTATTCTGCTTCCATTCTATTCTAATTCCATAAACATCACTTCAGTTCTATGTATGAGTTTATTCTCAAACAATTGAGTGAATTTCTTTTATAAGTTAAAGAACTATTACCAAGCAACGATGAAATAATCTATCCAAATAAATAAAAAATAATTTAGTATAAAAGTACCATAATTGAAAATATCAATCATCTTCATCAGTAATTGCTTGAATCTCGTTTACTCAGTTACCATAATTGATTTTTGAAGAAGATTATTGCATTGAATCAAGTTATCTTGGGAGTAGAGGGATTTGGACACAAGTTTTCATTACTTTTTCTCTCTTTTTCTTACACTACTTCCTTTTCCTGTCTTATACTGGGAGTATGCTTTTTCTTTAGATTTTATAGTCAGATTGATAAGTTTCTTCAATTACACACATATTTTTCTTTTTATTTAATTTTTAAACGATTTTTTATTTCATTTTTTAATATATGTATTAATATACATGTACATTATATTTAAAACAAAAAATGTGTAGAAACTATTACAAAATAATTTTTTAAATAAATTTAAAAATAGACTAGATTTTAAAAAAAGATTAACCAATTAAATATTTCATATTTAAATCTATTTAAAATACAAGTGAGATTTGATATCTCTTTTAAGAGCGATCACGAGATTTGATATGATCTTCTAAAAGTAATTGCAACCAACATGAATTCTTGAAAGTTGAAAAAAAAATCATATTAGAGAGATTTATATTAGAATATTATTTTTATTAACAAAGAATTCATATGAACTACTCCTATTAAAAATGTTTTTACAATGTAAAAGAAGTTTTATTGATGCTTCACGATAATCTTTTTCAGAGATTTCATATTAGAGATTGACAGAATTTAATTTTGACAAAACATGCATATTTCATCTTTAAAAAATTCTTTTATCACACTACTCAAATTTATATTTTCAAAAATTAGTTATATTATATACTATACATGTTACAAGTGAGGATTAACTGTTATAATTTTGACTCATAGTAAAAAATGCTGTGAATCCTCTTTCCAGTGACTTATTCCCGTTCAATGGTGATAGCATCTTTCTTTGACTAAGTAAAAGGAAAAGTGAGGTTTTGAAATGAATGGATTCTTAACAAACAAAGCTTAGACAAATTATTTGTGAAATGAAAGAATAATATAAAAAAGTCTAAATAATACAGCGTAAGATAAAAGATCCATTCTTCTGTCTATAAATAAAAGAATAATGGATAAAAAATGAACTTTTGAAGAAAAAACAAATCTTCAATAGTATAAAATTAACTACTTTAATGTTGAATAAGAATAAAGAGAGTCTCTTAAAATATTTTGGTAGTCATCATCATGAGAAGGGAGAAAGGAGAGAGACTAAATAAAATGTAACCTCTAGGTTATATTTTAAGGTTTTGAAGAAAACTATTTTTCATCCTAATCAGAAAATCGTTACAATAAATATTGTAAAACATTTATTGTTTTTTCAATAAAAAATTACAATATATTCTATTTCTAAAAATATAACATTGATTATTTTCTAATGCTAACAAATCGATGAAAATATTTAAATATATACTATTGCTAAATATACAACAACATTTGTTGATCGCTAACAATTCAATCTAAAAACCACATTAATAATATTTTTTTTATTTTCTGTTACTTAATCAATCAGAAAATTATAATTATATATATAACAATGTTTGTTATTTTCTCTTGCTAATATATAGTAAATCTCTTAACCAGAATATCACATCAAATTTTTTAATTTAACAATCAAATATTAATCTCATTAACAAAGATTATAACAGTAGTTAGTGTTTAATTATGTAGGTTCAAAACTAAGTCCATAATGCATTAATCAAATCAATATATTAATTAAGCTAGCAATGCCTATTTGGATGTAAGGATTCCTTATGTTTTGTGATAGGTATATCCGTGATTATGTTGAATTGGTCGATTTTGTTTTTTTAGGGATTTTTTTTTAGGATTGGTCGATTTTGTTTTTTTAGGGATTTTTTTCTAGCAGGTATGCAGTCTGAAAAGTGATGCATTGTAATATGTGTTTTGTTCAATGCTTATTTAAAAGATTTTGAGTGTATGGAATGTATGGATAAGGGTTGAAACATTTCTAAAATATTTTATTTTATTTTATTATTTATTGTTGAGAAAAAAAAAGTTAGCAATATTTCTTAAATTTGAATATAATGAAGTAACACATCTTTTCTTTGAAGAAAGAACATTAGAAAAGAAAGAAAATATAAATATTTAATATTTTCTTCTATCTTGTAAGTTTTGAATTAACTTAGAGAGAATGGTAAAACGATCTCAAACTCCATAAGTTAATAACTTAAGAAAAAACTAAATTCATTTCTTCCTTCATTTAATGTACCTTTCCTATTATAAACTCAGTCACGAAGATCACAGAGATTTACATGTGCAAAGACAATGGATAGAGGAAAAGCAAATTCTTGTTAGCAAGGAAAGAGAGATGAGTAACTGTTTGGATTAGGTGGAAGTCAAACTATGCTACGTGACAGGAACAAGATGCCTTCTCAACGTACTATATCTTTTGTTATAAGATTAGAATATCTCTTAGATTATATTCTATTTTTCTTTATGGATAAAAAAAATCGAAATATGTATAAAAGAAAGAAAATAAAGTGAAAGAAACTGAATGAAATATGTTAAATGATTTAATTGATATGATAAAATAAAAAATTTAATATATAAAAAATCATTTTTAGAAATACAAAATATGAAAGAAAATAAATTTTAAATTAAAAATCTCTATAAAAACTTAATAAAAATTATATTTAAAATTAAAATATTTTCACAAATTATCAAAAATTAAAATATTTTTACAGAGTATCAAAAAATTAAATTAAATTAAATTATTTTAATTATTTATATTGTTATAACATAAAAACATATATTAATAGTTAATAAACAAATTATAAAAACATCAATATACATATATATTAAAATAATATATACATATATATATATATATATTATATTCTCAATTCTTTCATTTATATAATGTAGATGTTTTAAAGAAATTTTATATGCACAATCAATTAATATTTGCCACATATATATGCATAATCGATTTATATTTACGACATAATTGATTACGTTTAAAACATAATTGATTGGGTACAATTTATTTTTTTCTTAAATCTCTTCAATACCAATAAAAGTTTAACGCGTAAAATGTTTTGTTTTTCGTGTTTTTTAATATTTTATGTCCTCATTTTCACATTTTTTTCGTAATATTCTTTCTGTCTTAGACTGATACAGTGTACGTGTATGTGGGAGAATAATTGGTTCAGAAACAGAAAAGTTAATTAACCTCTATTATGCCCATACTGACCCGAAACTGATTAAAGTCAAAATGTAATCAGAAGTTGTTTTCTGATGAGCTAAATTTCTGAGAACAAATTCTGGTTGACAATGCCTAATCAGAAACATGGAGTAATGATCAGTATTCCTCCATGCCTAACTTGTTTAGATATTCTATTCCCACATAGTAACTTAGTCAACGCTCACAGTTTCAGGAAGACAACGAGCTAAGTCAGCTTTGCTTGATTCCAGACAATAAGAATGGTTTTGGATAAGAGCACGTGGGACCTATATATGTGCATATTGCAAGTTGCTACAATTTCTGTGGGAAGCACTTATGATTTAGTTTTAATTTTAAGACGTGTGTAGTTGTAATTTGTGAAGTTATTGTCCTTTGGGTTTGACATTGTGTGGTTATAAATAGGGTTGAATGAGGGTAATAAGTAGTGTGTGGTGGCTGAAGGTGAAGAAGGTGAGGAAGGTTGCTCTCAAGTGTCTTGCATGAAGGTAGAGAGAGTAGATGTGAGTCGGGATGGCTTGCCGGCATGTGCTCTCTCTGGTATTGCTGGGGAGCCATTCCGACTCATGTTTCCTTTCTTTACATACTCTCATGTCAGACTTTGCATAGAGCTTTATAAACTCTGCATCCATTCTCTCCTGTTTCAAATGCATCATGTTTTTCTAATCACTAATGAATTATGTATCAACTATATATGTATTTTCTAGTTTTGGAATTAGAAGACTAGAGATTTACAAGTAGGTGTAAACCTACATTATAAATAGATTTTTTTTTTAAATTTTATTAAGATATAAGTAAATTTTATAAGATTAGTTAAATTTAAAGTAAATTTTTTAATATAGTATAGAGTCGATTTATTGAAGATTATATATTATTAAAATATTTCATAATTTATAAGTGAGTGTAAATCCTATCTTACAAGTCAATTTTATAAAATTGAATTAAATTTAAAATCCATTGAAAAGTTATTTACTCGTCATTATTAGTTTGGTTAGCAAGCTTATCACAAAGATATGTGTATTTTGCTCTGGTTTATTCTCTAGGTTATTCGGCAGTGGAATTTACAGGCTTATGAAATTGAAGGGGAATCATTATTTGAGGATAGTTAAGCTGAAGAAAGAAGGCAGCAGAAGTAGGTATTGAACTCATTTTGGGTGAAAAGGTAGCCTCCATGTACGCGTTTTACATGACTTGTCAAAACCCATGAATCACTATGTTAAACTTTGCATCTAGATATTAATAGAGAAAAGTATAAAAATATTTTAGTAAAATAAAATCAATTTATTAGTTTTTCATTTTTTTTAATGTGTGAAATATTTTTAGAAAAATAACTAAAATGAAATTATGGGAGCACTAATTTGCTAAATCTCAATGGTGAAAATTGATGATTAAGTAACTACTAGCCAATATATTGAATGTTTGAGACATTTGAGTTGTACTCTGGTCTCTGTTTCAAAAACAATATACAGTATTTTTTTAATTTTAAATTTTTAAATAATAGTCTTTTTAATAAAAAAACTATTTTTGTAAATAATATTTTATATATAATTTAGAGTAATCCAGGTACAGTTTATATTGAATATTGAATATATATACAAGAGTATTTGGGAAGTGTAGAATATTTTTTAACTGAATTTTCATTAATTGAAAGTTAATATATAATAACCTTAAATCTTGATATTTAACGTTTGATTAATAGTTAATTAATTAATACAAATTTAATCAAAATATTTTCAAACATCTTAAAAACTCTTGTATTTTTCCAATATTTTATTGATTACTATATATTATATATAAAAATATTAGAGATACTAATTCAAGGTTAAATATATAAAAAAAAGTTAATTTTGCAAAAAATATAGTGAACTCTTTTTAAAATGTTAATAAGTTCATTTAATTTTTAATTTTATATAAAAAAATAAAAAAAAATTGAATTACCTTTAACCATATTTACTATAATGACATTTAAATTAATTTAGAGGTATTTTTAAAACAATAACATTAGACAACGGCAAATTATTTAAAATACTTATTACTATATAAGGACCTATAAATTTATTTGGAATAAAAGTGATATATTTTAAATGATTTCTGAGTATGTTATTATTTAAAATAAAAAGGACATAAAAATAGAAAATCTCATAGTGGTCAGACCTCGGACGTCGCCCAAGGTCTGGGATCAGCTGGTAGAGGCCGATCGGTTGACCATTTTGCTAACCAAGTAGTCAGGTGCAATGACTTTATCGTGAGGTAATCACGTGGGCGTGCTTGAGGTGGAGAAGCACGTGAATCAAGAAGGGTAAGAGAAAGGAAGGTGTAGCTTAGAAGTCGATGAGATTGTCGTTTGTTGAAGAAGACGGCGGCCTCTGACTTCCCCCGTATGAAATCAGCAATCGCCTATGGTGTACATGATCACCGAAAAGAGCACGTCGCCGAGTATTCGAGAAGACTTGGTAAGCACTTAGTATGTGGTCTAAATACAGAAGATGAGTGAATTAGAAGATAGGTGGCATATCTGCCACCATGAGTAGTGTGAGCCGTGATACCCCAGACTTAGAGGAATGGGAGGATGAACCTTCAGCAAGGTGTGACGATGTGACATCGGTGACCAGAGTGAGGCGATGTGTCCTCGTCACACACTAGGACGATAAGAGATCGCCAACAGGATGAGAGGCACATAGTCATCGCCGGGATGAGAGGCACATCAGTCATTGTCGGGGCACATAGTCATCACCGGGATGAGAGGCACATCAGTCATCGCCGGAATGAGAGACACATCGTTCATCGGCGGATAATCATCGCGCAGTTAGTCATCGGTGGATGGTCATCGCGCGAGGTAGTGTTTCACACAGATAAGGTGAGACCCAGGCTCCCAGCATGAACGTTCTGCATGCGCGACAAGTAGACATTAGGAGTGCTTCAGAACAGTTGACGCCAAAGAGTTGGTAAGGCAGGTAACCCAAAGTTGGTACGCGCAGAGACATCACGTGACAGTTCTGTCAGAGGAAACGTGCACGCAAGCTTCCCACAGAGTGGGTAACGGCAGCTGCATGGTGGGTCTACGTTTCTTAGTCTCAGAACACACCTCCTCTTAGTTGGAGTTCGAACGCTGTTGGAGTAGCGAGAGATAGAGTGAGTTTAGTCTTCATCCTTTCTCCTTCCTCTCCTTCACTTTGCGATTCAGGCCTTCTCACGTCCCAGCTTGGCTACCGGCGACTGCCATAGAGCACCTGGGAAGGTTCTCTGCAAGTTTCCAATCAAGCCTTAAAACAGAGTTCGGGTATCCTTAAGTTCGGTGGGTTAGAGCTCGTAGTGAGATTTTACACAAGTCCAGGTAAGGGAAGCTAGCTTTATTTTCAATAACAACCGTAGGCTAGAAGATTATGAAGTTGGGGCGACGTGGTCGCCGATTTTCAAACTTTCTTGCACGATGCTCTGTTTTTATGTGTGGGGCGACGTGATCGCCGGTTTTAATGCAAATTTCGAAATCTCCTGTTTTAGTGTCGTTTTGAAATTGTTTGAGATTGAAAGGTGAAATGCATATGATATTCGAAAATCTGAACTTTGGAATGATTGTTTCTGTGATTGGGATTGTTTAAGAAAAGATTCAAAATATTATATGATGGAATTGTGCTTTTACGTGTGGTATGATGTACTGGATGAATGTGAAATTGTGATCAAGACATAGTATTTTCAGGAAAGGAAATACCATGTTGAGATTGGTATCAGAGTGTATTGATCAGTGAGTATCCTGTGAATGAGACGATCCTGACTCTGCTGATATAATGGAATCACATAGATGAAGTTATTCAGTTGTTGAGAGTCGAAGGAGGTTCATATGTATGGGTAAGTTGTTTGAAAGATAACTAACTTGACCTGTTATATGAATTAACCCTGTCATACTGGGAGAGTGATGATATTGAGATTATGTATGCGCATGGCTGTGTGGATTTCACAGCGACCTTGTGTGGATTTCACAGTGGTGTGGTATGACAGGTGCAGGTCTCTGGATGCTAAGTTCAACGCACGAGTCTTTCGGAAGTAGTGTCAAGTGTCTATGTATGATGAGTCCGTGGAAGTATGACGTGAGAAAGAGAAATATTGAAAATTGATAGACACTTGATGGATTATGTGAAATGAATGACACTTGAGGGAATTGTGAAATGTGTGAATATTGGATGGTTTACGTTAATATCAAGTTTCATGTTTTAAAGTTTTAAAAATTATCTAGCTTACCCCTGTGTTTTGTTTTCTTAAAACTGTGATGATCGTGTAATTACACTGGAGCAGATGATGTTGCAGGCAGTAGAGCTCCTCAGTGAGCAGATGGAGAAAAAGAATAGTTTTAATTTGACTCAAATGTTGTATTTCCGTTTTGAAAACTTTTGATGTATAAATTAAACTCCCTACGAGGAGAGATGTTTCTTTTGAGATATAATGTATGGAATGGATGAATTATATATATATATATATATATATATATATATATATATATATATATATATATATATATATATATATATACCTATGTTAATTTTGATATTATTGTTTTATCTTTATTTTATTATATAAAAATGAATAAGATATTTTAGGGGCATTACATTATGGAATGGATGAATTATATATATATACCTATGTTAATTTTGATATTATTGTTTTATCTTTATTTTATTATATAAAAATGAATAAGATATTTTAGGGGCGTTACACTATACTCATTAAAACACTATTATAAAAATATTAAATAAAAATTATTTTTTTAAAAAAATTAATTAATTATTATATTAATTAAATTATATATTATTTCATATACTAAACACATTATTAATATTTAAATTAGTGAATTTTTATTATTGATAGATAGTTTGTAAATTAGCATCTAATTAGTTATCAATAATTTTGATAATCTCTAACATAATATTTAATTTAGTTAATATAATAATTAATTATTTATTATATATAGAATTAATTTTTATTTAATAAAGTTCTTGTAGTGATTTTTTATTTTTATTTTCTGAGTTGAAAGAATATTTCATACATCTTGGTTTCAAAATCTCAATCAATGTTCTCTGTTTGTTTTTTTTTTTGGTTTCAAAGTCTCAATCAAAGTTCTCTTTTCTTTTTTTTCCATTCAAAAAAATGAAAATTATCCATAATAGGACCATTAGTAAATGCTCAATTTATTTTTAACTGAAATTAATCCAATGCATGAACTTATATGATTTACTTATTTGGTGGGAAATCTTTAAAAGAACTTAGAAAATAATTTTAATTTTTAAAAAGTTGAACAGATTATTTTAAGTAAACAACAAGCCTGATTGTTTAAGTTTTTTCATGAAAGATTTTTTTTAATTTTTAAATAATGCTCTTTTTGAAAGAATAATAAAACTAGAAGTAAAAAAAAAACCATATTATAATACTTTACAAGAAAATCATATTATAATCAGAAACTATTATATAATCCATTAGTTTAAAAAATTATTAATATAAACAAATATGAATTCACTTTAACTTTTTTTAAATCCCAAAATGTATAATTACTAAATTATTTATCGCTTGCTTATAATCTTAAACAAACTCACCCAACAAAATTGAATTTCTTCCACTTTATATATTATAGATTAATTTCTTTTAATTTCATCTAGCGATGAACTTTTATGTTGTGTTTAAATTTGGAAGAGGATTGACAAAGTATATTTAAAATGATTTTTCAGAAAAGTGTAAAGAAAGTGAAGTTGTTTGGATTAATGTGTATTAGAGTGAATTTGTGAGAAAAATTTATTGAAGTTTGAGTGATAATTGTAAGAGGAATTTTATTTTTTTTAAAATGTGTAAAATGTAAGTTTATAAATTTACCCTTTCCTTAAAAAAAATTTAAATAATAAAATATGAAAAATTTTGTGTAAATTTTAGTTAATTAAAATTTTATAAATACATATAAAAAATATTTTCATAAAATCAAATCAAAATTAAAATTAACTTTTATTATTATTAATATTATTATTTAATAAATTTATTTTAATTATTATTAAATATGTAATTTATATTTATTTTTATTATTATTTTTTATAATTTATTATTATTATTATTCCTATTTTAAATTTTAAATATATTACTATTATTTCATAATTTTTACATTTATATTACTAATTTTATTTTCTTCTACTATTACTATATAAATACATTTATATTATTATTATATAAATATGTTTATTTTATTACTATTATATTATATTATTAAAATTAATTATTTTATTTATATTTATATTATAAATATATAATATTTTTTATTATAATATAAAGTGTTAATTTATATGTGTATAAAAAATTATTCATAGTAAATCGTTTACGCCCCATTTCCACTAATATGAACAAATACAAACAGATATAATATGCGACTTTCTTTCTTCGTGAATAGTAAAACACTGAAACAAACACATAAGATAAAAAAAAGGGACAATTCAAATCTTTGTCTGTGAAGGACATGGATTGAGACAAGTTTCGATAGTTCTAGAAGAACTGTGACGCTAGATCTTGTTGTGAGCCATCAACCAACCACCTTAAAAACGTTAATGGTCACAATGTGGCCAAAATCGTCCAGGTTGAGATTTGTCTTTGGCAGTTTTTAGTTTTTCAATTTTTAACAATTATGACAACTTTGACTTTAATTTTACTTTAATAAATTTCAGTATTTTAATTAAATTTTTATTAAATATTTTTATTATATTGAATAGTAAAAAGTATACGCAATTTTTTAAGGATGATTAATATTTTTATAATTAACATATTTTTGTATGATATATGCCTGTAATAAGTTTTGTATTGATTAATTATATTTTTTCTTTGATGTAGAATTCTTTTTATCATGTGCGAATTTATATTTGATCTTAAACATATTTACAAACATTTATAATATTATATTTTAAATTAGGATGTTAGTTGATGTATGTTTGTGTATATATTGGATTAGTATATAAAGACTAATTCTTATTTTTAATGAGAATATTTTATATATGATATAATTGAATGGGACGTGCTTAATAACTTAGTTAAATAAGAACTTTTTTATAGATTATTAGGGTAACATTATCTTATACATTTTCTATACAGCCTTTACATACTCACATAGTATGTTCATTGAAAGTAGTGTATAGTCATGTTTTCTACATAAGCATTTATAAGAAAATTAACAAGGGAACACTATCCCCTAGATAGAATCAGCTACGCAAATCATAAAATGTAATTTTAGTTAAAAATCAAAGTTTCATCTGCAAAATTAAAACGTTTAAATCTACTTTAACTTGTAGAAAAAATATCAATTATTTATTTTCTTTCCTCCTACATAAATGTACTTGTGAATAATTCTTTTTTCCATCCTAATTATGCTTGTGAAGCAAAACGTATCTGTCCAAATTTGTTCTCTACAAACATCCCAGAGAAACACTCTTTTTGTAAAAACAAAAACATCAACGCAAATGAATTCCAGAAAAATTGTTTGGTTCTCTTGGCACAGTTGCGAGTCACAAGAATTCCAAAAGCTTGCCTTTTTTGTACAGCAGCATCCCAAATACTTGTTAAATTTCACTTCAAAAAATTATATAATTTACCATTGTAAAAAACCATTAAAGATCGTATAAATGTTAAACTTTTGCTTGTGATCGTCTATCTTTGTTGGCTGATTTAAGAATCGATACGCTCAACTAAATATCAGTGCAAGATTATTTCAAAATTAGAACTCCACTTCCTCAAGGTAAATTTCAAATTCAAAACTTATGAAAGACTCAATGCTAACTAACGTCACTTACAGCTGGAAAGAAAACGCTGACAAAGAGGCTACAATACAAGATTGCATCAAAGAGATACGCACAAGAATGGACAAATGAATTTCTGACAGTAATGTGTTTTCAACTAAACAACTGGCATGTTTTACAAAGATGAACAACCATAGTGAGTTGATATGATTCCTCCAAAATCTATCGTGCAAAATATAACCGAAATGGAAGGAAAAAAATAAGCCATCCATCCCAAAGGAAGGAACACTGAATCGTTAGCCTCCTCTTCTGTTCATGTTAAGCCACCCGAAATCCATGGCCAGTTCACCTTGCACTCAATATATGTGTGGCTGGTAGGCGATCAGGCCTCAATAATGCTGCAATTTACAAGTCTCATCATATGAGAAACCAAGATGGGGGCCGAAAGTAACAACTCTTTTCGACCAAAGAATAGATCAAAATAGCAGGCTCATGGTGCTGAATAATTGGAAAATAGATGCAACAAATTATCCAGTGTTTCAGGAGTGAATTTCCTAGCAAATAAGTAGCATGGCTTCTGAATCCCGTTCCATAAGCAAGGCCAGCTTTGCACTTCTTTCTGTGGAAACACAAGATAATTCATCAAGCTGGTTAATTCATCCTCTATAAAACAGATGAGTAAAGCTCTCATGTATCATACCTTCTCATCACTGGTTACGTGCACGCTGACATCGATGGACTGCAAAAATAACAATTACTGTTAATATTCATGCACTATACTTGAAAACCAAAAGGACAATGCTAAGTTGAAAGAGGTTAACTGTTTGCAGCACACTTGCTAAACGAAAATACTAGGTGTAGAAAGGGAACCCCCCACCCGTATGTCTGTTTTACTTTCCCTTAAAAGTCTAATGGTGTATTTTACAATAACTTAAGAGAGGGGGAGAGGGGAGAGAATTGTCCCAGAGAGAACACTCTGACGCTTATCACTACTTTTAAGAAACTTTATTTCAAATTTTCTTATGCATCACTATTTTAAATGTAGTTTCAAGTTTAGATTTCCATTCCATAACATGGATTGTGTCAATTAGGATGCAATTAATTCCATCCCAATTCATCCAATATCTCAGCATTTCTTTTCCCCAATTTCGGGTTGTTGGATAACTTACAATTTACTAATCTCCTTTATTCTCACCAACGATGAAACAAAACTTAAAAGACTTCCAAAAGGTTTTAATCCATTCCATTTAACCCATCCTTAGATATCCAAACAGATAAAGACTGGGAAGTGTTGCGATGCCAGAGGTTTACCCTCAACAAGGTTATCCCCTTCTCGTCTCATAGTTGCTCACAGAAAAGAATGAATATGTTTTGTATTGTTGTAAAATTTAAGAGTTCTAGCGGAACTATACCGTGATATTCTTCAAAAGTTCGTAAGTTACATCCTGAGCCCTATAAGATTTTGGGTGCCATTTTCTCTCAGACCAGTCAACATGAGTTAATGACCAGTTTGCAATCCCGCCAGGATCAACCATCTAAAACCAGAGACATAGGCTAATTAGCTTAAGAATGAAAAATGTTAAAACAGAAAAACTGTATACAATTCAAACTCTCACCTGGAAGAAGGTCGGCAAGTAATGCTCATCAGCAATGCAATTCCGCCCCTCCAAACCGGGCTGCAATAATAACAAATTTCACATCAGAGTCCTAAATCTATATTATATAAAAATAAATCTGTTTATTTCTCCCCTCCCTTTGTGAAGCAAACAAGACTTCCCTCCCGTCCTCTTCGCTGTCCTCCCATTTCATTAAAAACCTTCCCCTCCCCTCTTTAGACTGAATGGTGTATTAACCATGTGACCCACAAGACTGGTGCACAATATGACTCCATACATACCATGTGCGTATCATCTCAATGTACCCAGGGTGGATAAGGTGTTTCTTTTCTAGTATACACAGCAATACATTTATGGGATTTAAAATTCTAAATTATTAGAACATATATGGTCTAATCACCTTGATCACATCAGCAAGACTGGCATACAAGATAAGACCAACAATATCAAAGGTGCTAACACTTTTTGGCATAACACATTGCCATTCTCTTTCCGAATTTTTGCAACACCCCATACTTGTAAAGTGCAGGGGCATACATAGCAGTAGCCATGCAATCTACAATGGACTCACGCTTTTCCTTTTTTTCAATGCGAAAAAGGGAGGATTGAACAAAGCAAATGCTTTCAGTAACTCTTCCATATTTTGGAGAAAAATTATTAAAAAACAAAATACAAGTAACAAAATGCAATATCCATATATTGCTTAAAAATAATATGATTAAGGATAAGCAAAACACACAATCTGAAACTTAGCATCTTGAACCTCAAGAAATACTAAATTTGGTTGGCTTGATGAGTACAAACTTTATGCAGAATTAAATAATAAGGTTAAATACAACTTAACACTGAGAATAAATTAAACTAATATACAAAACTGCTAATATTAATCCCAACAATATATGAAAAAAACCTCACCTGGCAGTAAGACCGGAATTTTGAATAATACAGGCTATCGGCCATGACTATAATTGCATGCTGCCGTTTCATAGCAAACCACTGCAGGGGAAGATAAATAATGAGACAGAGACATAAATGGGTTATTTATACATGTGTGTGTGTGTGTTTTACCATAGGCATAGAAGGAATTTCACAGAAGATAAAGTATTATTCTTTTTATTGACGATGTCACCAAGTTTCTATGACAAAACTCAATTCTGTAGTGAGTCAAGTATAGCCTATTGATACAAATCACACAGAAGGGTATGAAAAAATGGCAACTTCCAATTTATCTTGTGAAAAGTGCAATTGTTAAATAAAGTAGCCAAAATACTATGCTCAAATTAAAAATTCATTGTATATCAGTTGGCAGTATTTCTATTTTAAATGTTGAATTCCAAGCTCCACCGAGACTTTAGCAAGAATATACCTGTGCACCCTTTCTAAAGTCCTTCACCTCAACTTCAGGAAGCATGTGATCTGAATACCTGCCATTGCCATGAGGACCGGGATCCTTAAAGCTAATAAGAGAAAGGAAAAGTTCACATTAGTAAAAATATGTCAAATAGACAGCAGAAAGCACAGAGAAGAATAGCTATTATCTCGAGAAAAACCCAGAGGAGAAAGATTGTCATACCAGTCAACAAAGCTGATATTTGTATACAGCAGATAGTTGTAAATATAATCAAAATGATACAGAGGCACACAGCTGCAAAACCAATATGTACAAATCAGAAATTGATAAAAACCTATAAAACGGAGTGTATTTTTAATCCCTAAAATATGATTTAATGTGGTTTTAGTGTCCTAATTTTTGGTGAATTTTAGACATTGTAAAATTTAAATTATTTAGGGAAAACAATGCAAGCATCAACCATGTCACCTCAATATGAAGCTACTATGACATGATTAGACATATATGTCATGTCACTGCTAATTACTGACAGACAATTTTTAAAAGATTTAAAATTTAGGAGGACTAAAACCAACGGAAAAAAATTACGGACAAAAGCCAAATGAAATCATATTTATAGGAACAAAAAACATGTTAATGTCTAAAACTAATTAATCAGTAAGACCAGAATTAAAAGAAAACTCATAACACATTAACAGTTTCAGTACCTATCAGACAGTAGAACAAATTGCTGGTTGTCAGGATCTTGAAGGGCATTTGCTAACAGCCGCCTCTCTGCATCAACCATAGAAATTTTACCCCAAATCACCTGCCACAAGACTTCTGATTAAAATAATTGCTCACTACAAAACCACAGACTATTGGAAAACAACGGCCAATTACACTTGCTGTCACTATTGCTGATTAAAACATAAACCGTTGAATTTAAAAAACACATTCACCAGCACCCGAAAAAACACATTCAGAATTATTTCGAGAAAATACCAATAAATATTAATCAGATACAACATTGTTTAAATAAAATAAATTCAGAGTTCAAAGTCACACTGGACTTGTTTACTTCTCTGCTTATTCCACCAAATAGAACCTATACTTTATCTTATTTAACAAGAATGAAAGTGTGCAACAGAACTTTGTGCTTCCATTTTGGGTTACCACTGCAAAACTTGACAACTCATGAGGCCAGGCAACGGGGCTACTATTTCTTCTTTCTTTCTGCTCTGGATTAAGCAAAATGTCTATGATGTGGAGCTATTACAGCATTGTATTTCCAAATCATGAATTAAATAGTTAAATAATCTGTTAATCTCTCAACTCAATTCAACAATAACATTCTATTTCCCTAAAATCATAAGTCGTGTGTTCAAAACATTAAGTCAAGTACATTTAACTACTGTTTGTTTAAGCATAAACATAAAATGGAAAATTACACTAGTCTCCACTGGAATCTTGTTAAATGACACATATTCCCCTAAATAAAGACTCATCTTTCCTGTGTTAATCATCACTCTTATGTTATTTAATAAAGTGACACGAACACTTCTTTATTACTCTCCCAGATCTTCTAACTGTTGTTTTCCATGTTCAAAAACATATATTATTTTTTCTCAATTACGGCTTTACTCCACCTGATTTTTAATCAATTTACACATTTATTGCAAAAGTGGACAAGAAAAACAACTCATGCATTCATTTTAGATTATAAATTAAAATCAATTAAAACCAGTAAACTAGAAAACTTTACTCCTTAATGAGAAAGTAAAAATTTATTATTTTTCTGGATCTGTGTATAAAAACTTTAATTGACACTTAAAAAGATATAAAGGTAATACAATCGAAGGGACTTGAGTGTTTGTTAATATCTAGTAGTGGTGTCAATGTCATCTAAGAAAACTTCAGGAAAAGTAAGTACAATTTCCCCAAATAAAATAGAAGTCACATTCTGTGACATCGCTGTGTCAAAAACTACAATTTTAGCTTATTATTAGATAAAAAAAATTTAAGTTATTTGCTTACACAATTACTATGACTTCTTTAAGCATGCCTTTTTGTTAAAAGAACCCCTTTTTTCTTTAAATAAAAAGTTAAAAACAAATAGCCCATGGAAATATGATTCACATAAGAGAATATATATTTATTTTAACATTTTATTAAGACATCACAATTCATAAACGATAGTAAACTGAATAATAACAAGAAAATATGTACCTGGTCACTGCGTACATCCCGATTAACAAAATATCGACTCACATGAACTGGCTTTGTCTTGGACGCATGCACATAAACAGAGAACTTTCCTTCGTGACCCTGCAAAAAAGGAGTAGCATCTTCCAGGTAAACGCAAACCACAAGATAAACAGGATTCAGAAGAAAGCAAACCAACTACCAACCAAGGAAATTACAGAAACAAACTAAGGATGCATCTGTGCACTACAATTCATTAATGAGGACGGAATCTATTATTAATTAATTATTAGAAATGTAAAACATATTTTGCATCTTGAGTTGTAAAATAGTGGATCAAAAATACAGACGGTTTAAATTATCTAAATCATGCAACACTCTCCTTAGCCAACCATCCCCCAAAAGCAAGAGATACCAGAAATAATTTTCATGCAAAGCACCAGTGCCAGCTAAAGGTTCTATAATAAGCAGCTTTTCTTTTCTAATTAGTTCAATACAGTTTTCTGACTGAAGCAATGAAATTCTCAAATTCTCCCAAGTCCTAACAATTCGATGTTTCTTTTAGCAGTCACTTTTAATAAAAGAACCATCAAAGACAATAAGGGAGTTTCAATCATAGACAAATTCGGTGTCATAAGTACACAACAAGCTAATTTTCTAATAGATAAAAGAAATGCAGGATATATATACACTACCAAACTGGCGATTTTCTTCGTGATAAAACAGGTGTCACAAATACATTTCAAAGAGGAACATTGACCGTCTTCCAAAGTAAGAATTGAAAAACAACAGCTTGAACATATATGATTAGACATGTAACAAATCTTACTTGGAAAAACTTGTCCCACAATTTTTCGAATGGCAGAGAGCCAGGTGACAAAAACATGAAGGCAACTTTTGATTTTCTTGAAACAATTGCTGGTGAGTTCAAAATATCCTTAATCACAACACGTGACGCAATCTCCTCATCGGTGTATTCTCTTGCAGGCATAGGTGGAAGCCAATCAACAAAACCCTTGCACCCTCTGGAAGAAAAGACATAGCAGGCCGAATTGCCTTTTGGTGGGTAGATATAAGCGCAGATTAGAAAGACACACACAAACAACACCAAGATAATAATCCACATGGGCTTCTTCATGGGAGGACGGTGGCGAGAACCAGGCAGTATTTGCATATCACCCATGCTGCCTAAACGCCAACCTTTTCCTGCCTTCATCAATGCAAATGCATCACAATTTTCACCTCCAGCAAATCTCTTTTACATCCACTTGCACCCTCACTCGAACCCACAGAAACCAAGGGCGTATACTATACAATTAACTGACAGATTGATGCAGAAAATTCTGAAAACAAAATGAGTGTATTAGCAAACAAGAAACAAGTCACCCTTTTCATCCACTCAATTCTTCACCGAAATCCACACCAAGAAATGAATAACAACCCTCAAGATATCAAAAGAGTGATAAAGATAGACGACAACGCCTCATCCACCTAACCTTTATTCTAATTTTACTAAATATTCCGCCACTCTAAGAAACAAGGACGAATGAAGAGGAAAAAAAAAGATGCTTGCAACATGCAAAAACTCAAGCAAATAACTACTCACGCTACCGAGTATTAACAAAATCTTAACACGAGGACAGGGGCAGGGACCAACCTATTCGAAGTTTCGGAGTATCCTAATAGCTAAAACAACGAAACTATTCAACAAAAACACAACATCCGAAACAAACTAAATAATCTGAACGAAGTGGAACTTGAGTTTAAAATTGAAAGAGCGGTCGAAAAGAAGGACCGAGGGGTCAAAATCAGAAAGACATTGAAACCCCTGTTCGGTAACAGAGAGTGTATAACAAAAATAACTTGCAAGACACTAAACAATCTCACCTAATTTATTTACAAGAAAAAAGAAAAGGAAAATAGTTTGTTCAGCCTTAAACCCCCAACAATTAAGCAAGATATTAATTTGAAATCAAGAAGAGAGAGAGAGGAAACAATGAGAGGAGTACCCGAAATGGTGGAGTTGAGCGAAGGAAAAATGATGGATATGGATTGAGGTAAATGAAATCTAATGATTGAGAGAGAAAGATCTAGGGCAAAGGAACCAAGAATCAGAATAGTGTGCCTCAAAAAAAGATTCAAACCCTTTCTCAATTAATTAAATTAATAAACAAAATTCGACTCAACTCCCTCTCTGTGTTTACCACTTTCCGAACAAACACACTCTTCCCTCTCCGTTTCTTTCTTCGCCTCACCCATTGGTTGGCGCTGCTTTTTTCTTTCTTTTCATATTTTTCTTTTTCATTTAAATTGCTATATCTTTATTTTATATAATTAAATCCAAATCTCATAATTTCATTTTAAAACTTTCAAAATTAATTTAAACACTTCAAAATACCCTCTTAAATTTTATCTCTTTAAATATTTCAAATTTTTGTTTTAGAGTTAATTTCAATAATTTTATTTACAACAACAGAAATAACTGTTCCTTTGTCAATATACAAGAATGACGATTTGTTTAGCATCAACATTTTAATACAGATTCTCTTTTTTCAACAATAAATAACTAAAAATACTTGTCAACACGTATCAATATTTTGGTTGTATATCTATTATTTTTTAAATTACAGTTTAATTGGGGCCACGCCAAATAGAAGCGCGTTTGGTTGTTCCAGCGTTTGCTTGTTCCAACCAAAGTTTCTGGAATACCGACCCAATCAGCGGGCACTTCTGTCATGTAATGTCTTCCGTTCCATTCAACAAAGTCAAATTTGTTATTGATGAACTCGTCACCGCACGGTCCTTCATTTAATGCGAATTAATATTACTAATACTAAATTAGGAAAAATATCTGTTCACATTTTTACTTAAGTAAAAAATTAAATAATTTAGAATCTGTATTTATATAACAGTTTCAATAAACTAGAAATTTTATTTATTGAATTTTTTATTTAATTAGCACATTAAATAATTTAAATTTTTATTTATTTAAGATTTTTAGTAATTTAAAATTTTTAATTACTTCAGATTTTCATAAAAAATTTTATTGTTTTTCTATTTTTATTTAAGAATGACGTTACAACTTTCTTGAATTTTTTATTTCTTTATAATTTTAAATAATTTAGAAATTTGATTTATTTCAAGTAGAACATTAAATTATTATTTATTTTAGATTATTATTTAAGTATAAAATAAAATAATATTTTTATTTATTTGATATTTTCATTTATGTATGATACAAAATAAATTAGGCTTTGTGTTTACTTAGGATTTTCGATATTTTGAAAGTTTAATTATTTCAAATTCTTCATTTACGTAAGAAATTAAATAAATCAAAATTAGTATTTATTAAAATTTTGAATAATTAAAATTTTTTATTTATTTTAAATACTTTATTTAAGTAGACATTAAATAATTTAAAATTTGTAATTATTTAAAATTTTAAATAATTTAAGAATTTTATTTATTGTAAATTATTATTTAAGTATGACATTCAAAAATTTAGAATTTATATTTATTTATTATTTTAAATAATTTATAAATTTTATTTCTTGTAAAATTTTATTTAAGTACAACATTCAATAATTTAGGATTTGTATTTGTTTAGAATTTTAAATAATTTATTAATTTTATGTATTATTATTTAAGTGTGAAATTAAATATTTTAGATTTTGTATTTATTTAGGATTTTTAATAATTTAGGAATTTAATTTATTTTATATTTTTATTTAAGTAAAACATTATTGTATTTGTTTTAGATTATTATTATTTAAGTAGAAAATAAAATAATTTAGGATTTATATTTATTTACAATTTTGAAAATCTAGAAATTTTTTTTATTTTAGATTTTTAAGTGAATAATGACATTAAATAATTTAGGATATGGATTTATTTAGAACTTTGAATAATTTAGAAATTTTATTGATTTTAGATTTTTATTTAAGAATCACATTACAAATTTTGGATTTTTATTCATTTAGGAATTGCAAAAACTTAAAAATTTTATTTATTTTAGATTTTTGTTTAAATAGAAAATAGAATAATTTCAGATTTTATATTTATTTATGACTTTTGAAAAACTTTTAAAAAAATCTATTTCAGATTTTTATTTAAGTATGAGATAAAATAACTTAGAATTTGTTTTTATTTAAGATTTTGAATATTTTTAAAATTTTATTTATTTTAAATTTTCATTTAAGTAAGATATTAAATAATTCCAAATTAGTATTTATTAATATATTGAATAATTTAAAAATTTTATTTATTTAGATATTTTATTTACGTAGGACATTTATGATTTGTATTTGTTGAAAAGTTTGAATAATTTAGAAATTTTATTTATTATAAATTTTTATTTAAATATAATATTGAATAATTTAGAATTTTTCATTTATTAATTATTTTAAATAATTTAGGAATTTTATCTGGTACCACATTTAATAATTTAGGAATTTTATCTGGTATCACATTTAATAATTTAGGATTTTTACTTGTTTGGAATTGTAAATAATTTTGAAATTTTATTTATTGTAACTTTTTTATTTAAGTATGACTTTAAATAATTTATAATTTATATTTATTTAAAATTTTAAATAATTTAATAACTTAATTTATTTCAAAAAAAAATTCTCCTAAATAATTAAATTTATTTTATATTTTCATTTAAATTGAATATTAAATCATTTAAATTTAATATTTATTTTACATTATTATATAAGCATAAAAGAAAATAATTTAAGATTTCTATTTATTTAGAATTTTGAAAATCTTAGAACTTTTATTAATTTTAGATTTTAGTTAATAATTTATTATATAATTTAGGATATGGATTTATTTAAAATTTTAATAATTTAGAAATTTTATTGATTTTCTATTTTTATTTAAGAATGACATTATAATTTTTTGAATTTTTTTTTATTTAGGATTTTGAATAATTTAAGAATTTAATTTATTTCATATTTTCATTTAAGTTAAACATTAAATCATTTAGAATTTGTATTTATTTTAGATTATTATTATTTAAGTAGAAAATAAAATAATTTAGGATTTATATTTACTTATGATTTTGAAAACCTATAATTTTTTTTAATTTTAGATTTTTAGTCGATAATGATATTAAATAATTTAGGATATGGATTTATTTAGAACTTTGATTAATTTAAGAATTTTATTGATTTTAGATTTTTATTTAAGAATGACATTATAAATTTTGGATGTTTATTCATTTAGAAATTGAAAAAACTTAGAAATTTTATTTATTTTAGATTTTTTTTAAGTAGGAAATAAAATAATTTCAGATTTTATATTTATTTACAATTTTTTGAAAACTTAAAATTTTTATTTATTTCAGATTTTTATTTAAGTGTGAGATAAAATAACTTAGGATTTATATTTATTTAAGATTTTGGATATTTTAAAAGTTTTATTAATTTCAAATTTTCAGTTAATTAAGATATTAAATAATTTCAAATTAGTATTTATTAAGATTTTCAATAATTTAAGACTTTTATTTATTTTAGATATTTTATTTAAGTAGGACATTATATAATTTATGATTTGTATTTTGTTGAGAAGTTTGAATAATTTTTAAAAAAATATTATAATTTTTATTTAAATATGATATTGAATAATTTAGGATTTTGTATTTATTAATTATTTTAAATAATTTAGGAGTTTTATCTAGTATGACATTCAATAATAATTTAAGATTTTTACTTGTTTAGAATGGTAAATAATTTAGAAATTTTATTTATTATAACTTTTTATTTAAGTATGACATTAAATAATTTATAATTTATATTTATTTAAGATTTTGAATAATTTAATTTATTTCAGATTTCTATTTATTTATTTTTTCTTCTAAATAATTAAATTTATTTCATATTTTCATTTAAGTTGAACATTAAATCATTTGGATTTTGTACTTATTTTACATTATTATATAAGCATAAAAAAATAATTTAAGATTTGTATTTATTTAGAATTTTGATAAACTTAGAAATTTTATTAATTTTAGATTTTAGTTAATAATTTAGGATATGGATTTATTTAAAATTTTGAATAATTTAACAATTTTTTTGATTTTCTATTTTTATTTACGAATGATATTATAATTTTTTGTATTTTGTTTTTATTTAGGATTTTAAATAATTTAAAATTTTAATTTATTTATTTTTTAGATTTAATTACTTTGTTTCTATATTTGAGGTCAATAATCAATTTAGTATAACAATTTTTAGAAAAATCAATTTAGTCCTTATATATTTTAAAATATATTTTAACAAAAAATAAATAAAAAATTCTTTTTTTTACACAAGAAATAGTTCATTCTAAATTCAAACAAAAGAACCTGCTCAATTCTAAACTAAATCAATGGAGAAATTGGTTAAAGAATCATTATTATCAATATAACATATGCATGGTGCTTCATTTAATTTAATGTGAATTAATATTAATAATACTGAATTAGGAAAAAGATTTGTTCATTTGTAGAAACCAAGTGCTTATTTCTGTGGATTTTTTAACTTAAGAAAAAAATGTTTAAAAATCTATGATGTAAAATACTCTACTCCACACTCAATTACTTCAACTTTAAAAGGAAAAATAGTATTTCACGGTAAAAATATAAATTTTTAAATAAAATTAAAAAAATAAGTTAAATTTATTTAAAATATAGTTAAATAAAAAGATGCAAAAGTACGTGTTTTTTATATTTATTGAAAATAAAGTGCAACTGTGGAAGAAAAGAAAACAAATGTTACGGAAACATAAAATTAGTTTAAGAAACTTGGTAAAGAATTCCTATTAGATATACCCAATGTGTAGAGCACTTAATTGAATAGAATTAATAAAGTATCGCAAATGGCTCAGTCGAATTCATTTGGGTAAACTCGTTACTTGTCTAAATATATATAAGAGCTGATAAAAAAAATTAAAATATAAGAAGATCAAATGTAAATTAGAATAATAGAATTTAGCATTGCATAATAGGGAAATTATTCAAAACATAAAAAGAACATAAAAAATGAGAATGGTTGAAAGGATCAATGATAGATAATGCGCAACACGTTTCATACGGAATAATGACCTAAAAATAAGTAATTATTGTAGGAAACCGTTTTCATTTTTATAAGAAATATCATTTTATTCGAATAAAAAATAAGAAAAAATGGATCAGTCTAATTCATTTGGGTAAACTCGTTACTTGTCTAAATATATAAATTTAGAGGTTTATAGCATAAAAGAATTTCAAACTTGAGACCCAAATTATCCAACTTGGTCAAATTCGACTAAGGGTGAGTAGGACTATATTAAATTAATAAGGAAAACACAGAAATTTGACTAAATCAACATTTATTTATTATATTGGAGGATGAATTTTTTAAAACTCAATCCATATACCTATCTGTCACGTAGTGTTGTCATGTTCCAACTTAAAAGTAATCCTTCCCCTCACTTTTTTAAAGTATAAATAATTTATTCTGTAAAGTTAATTTAAATAAAAATATTAAGAACATATATATTCTATGTTTTATTTAAAACTTATGTTTATCAGTATTACATAAATCAACTTTCTACCATGTATAATTGACTGGTAATTATTGATTATCATATATAATGCAACGAATCTCATAAATCACTGCATAGTGGCATTAGAGTGTTTTTGTCCCCCAATAGCTACATAACATCAAACTCAAATGTGTCTCGAAATAAATTGTATAAATTCATTCTTATTACAAGAAAATAGATATTTAATTTCAATTGTTAATTGACGTTAGTAAATAGTATTAAATTTATATTATAGATATAATAAACTTTAAAATTATCAAATTTTAATTTTTAGTGTTGATTTTTCAATATCAACTTTAATTTAAATAAATATGAAATATATATTATATTAGGGTCACTCTAATAAACATTAAGTTAAGTAAATAACTAAATAAATAAAATTAATGTCAATTTATAAATTTGATTTTTTAGTTAGTTTGTATTGTTTTAATTAATTTTTTGGACGCATTATCAAGAGAGAAGAGATAAACATTCTCATTGAATATACACATATAAAACAAAATGGGTACGAATTAAACTAATAGACGTATGTTTTACTTATGAGCTTTAAGTTAACCTATGTTTAATCTAGTTTAACTTTGTTTGAAGATTGAGAAAAGATTAATTTTTAGAAAACATGTAAAGGATTCAATGGTGGAATATCTCTAAAGATTAGTTTTTTCTCAATCCTCAAACGAGAACCAAATTGAACATATATCAATTTGATTCAACTTGAAGTTCAATAATAAATATATGCGTCTATTGGTTTAATCCGTACCCATTTTATTCCATGCATATACTTTAGGAGAATGTTTATCTCCTCTCTCTTGAATAATGCACCCAATAAATTAATTATAATAATGTGAAATAAATAAGAAATTAAAGTTTAAAATAAGAAGACTCTCTATCATGTGTTCAAATACAACCTCTCACAATAACCAGTTTTTCAGGAGATTAAAAGATTAGAACAATTGTTATAGAAAGTTGAAAAATAAAACTTATTGATAAGAACTCAAAACTCAAAGGAAAATTATAAAAAAAATCAATAAAAAAAAGTTTAACATTCTATGTGGAGACAAAAATACAAATATAAAGAATGCATAAAAATAAATAAAGGAAGCTGATTATAAACTCAAAAATATTTGGTGTGTCCTCTGAGTGTATCTCTTGCTCTCCCTATATGGAAAACAAACAAGCAACGACATTCATATTTCATAACAACAATAACTTAAATATATATAATTAATGTCAACCCATTATTTTTTATATTTATTGACGTTAATTTAATAAAAAACAAATATTTTCATTTATTAAAAAAAAATATAAATCATTAACATTGACTCGTAATTAATTAAGTCAATCTACCAGTATATAACAATAAACAAAGTATACTAGCGTTAGTAAGTCAATACTAATATTACAATAACATATATTTTTACTTATTAAAAATGTCTGTTTAAAATAATTAATAAAGTTGACTAAATTGATTTTATAGTATATAACACTAATCCGACTTTATTAGTATTCTAAAACCCATACAAATATTTTTATTTATCAAAAAATTAAAAACAGTTTAATATCGACTTAAAATTGATTAAAACAAATCTATGAATGTCTAACATTAAATTGACACTATTTAGAAGTAAATTTAACATATTTTTCTCTAGTGATATATGTATTTTGAAGGACATTATGTGCTAAAGTGATAATGTCGATATTATAGCAACATGTTTTCATATTTAACCAATTTTAATTATATTGAAAAAAGATGCTTTAATATTTATTTAAATTAAAATCTTACTGGATTCTTCTGTATCTTTTGAATCGGTATATTTATTTTTTAATGTAAACAATATCATTTTTTTATATTCCCAACTTTTTACCACTCAGTCCTCTTAATGTGTTAACAAAAAGTGTCAAAACAATAAATTCATATAAATGTCATTGAAGCAAAGTAAATAAAATATTGGCGTGATTAATGCATTTCAAAATTGTTTTATTGTAATCGAAGAGTTTGTCAAATTGAAGATGACATGTTAAGAAGTGTTTGTCAATTTGACATTAATGGCGGATCTTTACTTGTCCAAAACTTGTTTCAATTTGCCACTCAATGATCATGCTGTTATTCTCTTCTTCTTTCTTTTAATTCTATTGGTGTTCGATAACTCAGGATAATTTAAATAGTTTAATTTTAAAAATTACAGATCCCCGTATGTTTATTTTATTTCTTATTTTAAAAATTTAATAAATAATGAAAATAACAAAAAACATATTTTCATTCATTATATATAATTTTTTAAAACAAAAGAATGTAACGTAAAAATAATCAATACATTGCTATATGAAAAGAACAAAGGATCTCGACAAAACTCAACCAAAACTTCACCACCTACAAATTACAACAATAAATTAACAAAGACCACAATCATAAGTTAATGCAACTTAACCACAATATTCATAATCCAATTGGATATGTCATCATCAAACCTATACGTGTATACATATGTAGTCACCTATTAAATATATTCATTTATAAATATTTATTAACGTGAAAGTCATGTTAATTGTTTTATACTAGATACTAATAGTAGACTCATTTTAGTACCTTAGGTATGTAAAACTCAATTATATAAACTAAGACAAATTTAAAATATTTTAAAATTTTAACATGTGTTCGGATTCACTTTTCAAACTTTAACATGTGTATTGATAATACGACAAACTATTTTTTAACTTTTCACCATCTAATGTTTTAGTCTACATAACTTACACTATCAGTAAAGTTAGGGATATATATATATATATATATATATATATATATATATATATATATATTCAACCATGACTCACATTGATGGAGGACCATTCTTAAAGACACGTGTGGGACCCTTGACAAAAGCAATGGCTAGAAAAATACAAAAAGAAGAGCCACAGTGAAATTGTCTGCATGACAAATTAGGGTTTGTAGAGACTTGGGCGGCAAGACTCAAAATCTAACCCTAGATTTCCATGCAAGCTTGGGTCTAAGTGGCTTCTCTTGGAGTGCTACCTTCTCCTTTCTTGGCCTATAAATAAATGCATTGCCTCATGTAAAATCCAGACTTATATGTGTAAAGAAACTCTACTAAAATTGAGTTCAAACACTCTCTTAAAGTCTCATTCCAACTCTTGCTAAGATTCATCAACCCTTACCTAGGGTTCTCAGAAGAAGAAGTCTTCTTTAATAGCTTCTGTGATAAGCAACACCTTATTCAGCACCATGAATCATTCCTTCTCCATTATAAAACCTTCTGCTGCCTTCACTTCCTCATTTCAAATGGTGCAAATCATCCTAAGCATGGATTACACTCCATCACACATCTCATCCCATATTCATACCTCAACTTTCATAAATTTCATTCATGTGCATCATAACATACTCAATATATATTCTTATTCATATACATTCAAACTCAAATAATCCTACTTCTTCCTTTATTGTACACAATTTTCCTCATTCATAAACATATAATTCATATTCACATTACATGCATATACTACAATTCACCTTAAATAAAGTAATAAATCATTTGAGCACATAATTCAATAATTTCTATATCTGAACATAGATGTATTTAACCTAATATTAATAAAAACTAGGAAGACCAATGAATATGGATGTTAGACAGTGTCTCTGCTTAAGCAGATATAGTTTTGTTGAGTGAGAACATTAAATGAAGCACTCACTTAAGTGACTTAGAAGATACCTTTTTGTAAGTGCTTCTGACTTTGCTCGACAAACGATATTCTCACTTAAGCAACTCAGACAAAACCTCTTGCACCAAAATTTATACAACTTCTAGAAACAAAACTATTTCACTTGGACTTCAAACGACATTCTCATCTCATTTCATTGTGTTATTCACTTAAAAAATACAATAAATGAATTTACCTTACTTTTAATACTTACAAAATATGAAGACTCCACTTAGATAGGTAAGGAAGAACCCTACTCTTAACATGCAAAGCAAAAACTTCATACTTAACGTGTAGCTTAAAAACATCAATCACACATACTGCTGAAAAACTTTGAACTCCAGATATAACAAAAGAGTTTCCAACTTACATGTGACACATGAACTTCAAATTATATGTACAACTAAAAAACATTATACGTATATGCAACAAAGTTCTTTAGATCCTACATGAAAGTTAAGAGCATCACACTTACATGCAATAATTGATCTTCAGACTTAATATGCAACACAAGACTTTTCTACTAGAATCTCTACAATAAAAGACTAAAGTTTAGATTCATCTACTACAATCATCTAAGGTGAGCTCCTTTATCTGAAACTCTTTACTCCAAAAAAACTCTTAGTTTAAGCAAGTAAAATCCAAACCTTAGAGAAGCTTTGAGGTAAGATAATTTAATGAAGATAATTCTTAGTTATATTCAGAAAAAAAAAATAATAGAATAAAGAGATGGAAGTAAAATTTAAAAAAAAAAGAACTTATAATATTTATGATTAAAAATAAATAAATAAAAATTAAACCCACTGCCTTTTAATATAGTGCGCTTGACTTTTAGAGTTTAACATTTTAACATTTATTTCAAGTTAAAATTAACAATACGAGTTGAGTTTGCTTAGTAATTTCGTACACTTTTAAGTTAAAAGTTACATTTTAAGTTGAAATTAGGACTTAAGATGACAGTGTATTTTTGTTACATTTAATACATTTTCTCCTTCTGAAAAATTCAGCACAGTATATTCAAGGGTCGAATCATAATCAACAATTATTGTAAAGCGATAAAAATATGTAATTTTCTATAAAATATAAACAGATAAAAAGTTAACATTTTAACTATATAGAGATTAAAATAAAATACGTGTTGCTGAATACATTTTTATTAAATTGTTTTAAAAATCTATTAACGTATCAACGGACTAGGTAAGATTAAATTGAAAGAATAAATAAGATAAGAAAAATATAATAATTCCTTTTATTTTTTTTATAAGTTGAAATTAACTTATTCACAATTTTAAAAAACTATACAAAATAATCTCTATAAATTAATTTATACATAAATTAAATTTAAGTTATGAATAAATTCATTTTTTTGTTTTATTTTCCTAAAAGTATTTTTTAGAGAATATTGTTTTCCAAAATGAATGGTGAATATATTGAAATATTTACAATATGTGAGTGAATTTATTTTCCTCAACAAATATTTATTAAGGTGACTGAAAGTGGCTAATATTTGTGGAGGTGGAAGTTTAAAGAAGGGAAATTAAACAACTTAGATTTTATAGGATAATCCTAAACTTTTAGGATATTATCATTGTTATGTTATTTTTTAGTTGCTTAAAGTCATAAAATATAATGACACCTGTAGGATTATTATTTGATTGTTGCCATTTATTATATCATATAAAATTATTGTTCTTTACTTATTATTATTATTATTGATGAAAAATATTTTGGCGCTCTTATAATAGTATTAGTTTACTTTCTAGTAACTTATATCCTGACGTAATCAACGTTACATTTTGTGGTTAACAATAATAATATGAAAAATGTGCTAAAGTTATTTTCTGTTTTTGTTATAAATATTTTTACAATTTATTATTGTAATAATTATTACTATTGAAAACCTTATTCTTGAGTCCATATTTTTTATAATAATTAAAAAGTTATCTTAATAAAAATAGTTACCACAACATTAAAAGTAAGATAGTAAAAAAATAGTTACCAAAATAATATTTATAAAAATATATTACTTTTATTAATTTTGATAAATTATTATTATTGTTAAAAATACAAATGCTGACTTGTTTATTGCATTGTATTTCATTATATTTAAATTAATAGATATTATAAAAAAATATTAACTTATAAAATAAAAATTACATATATAGAAAAAAAAATGTAAAAATCATAGATAGGTTGCCAAAAAAATAGAGTTATATTATTTATATACGATTATGGTTTGTACATATAATTTAACTTCACATATTTGTATTAGAAATAGAAAAAATTAATTGAATAATAAATCATTTTGAAGTGATTAAAAATAATTATTAAGCTTAGGTTTAGAAATATCAATTGAAAATATAATTTCAATTAGATAGGATTTGTATTAGATGCGAGATATAAAAGAGGAGTGGTTTTAATTAACAAATTAGAAGATTTTAAAAATTCTATAAAATGAAAAGTTTTAGAAATAGTTTTAAAATATTGATTTATTGTTATTTGGAAAATTTTAAAAAATAAAAAAAAATGGATAATTTAAGAATTTAGTTTCAAATTATTCTTTTCCGTTAAAAGAACAGCTTACAAATAGATAATCAATAAGATAATTTTGAAAAACAAAAACTAATAATAATATTTAAAAGTTGAAAACACTTGTTTCCGAGAGAAAAACATTAAAAAATGCATTTAATTTTAGTTTTTAGAAGAAAATTTAACATTTTTATTTTTATTTTCAACATAATACTATGCAAATCATCACATAAAAAATTGAAAATAAAAGAATATTACTAATGTCATTATTTAACATGTGGATTTATGTACTTATAAAGATAAATTAAATAAATATATCTTAACACAAATATGCACCAAAAAATAGTATTTTTTAAAAATAGATTATCATTATTAATAAAATAGTAAGTTATGATCCCAGAAAAACAATGAGTATTTCTTCTTGCACTCCTATAATTTTCTTCCTACACTCCTAATTCTTTTAAATATTCAAATTTCCATAGATTGTTTTGGGTAGTTTCCGAAAAGAGGGTGTTCCATAAGTAAAAGTGTTTTTGAAATAAGAAATCTGAAAGATACAAAATCATTTCAAAATAACTTTTTTAGAACATATTTTTTTTACTTCCCAAATTATAAATCCAGAATTCCATAAAATGTGTACCGGAAAGTATGTTCGAGAAACATTCTAAAAAAAAATAATCTAGAAATCATTTTTAAAAGGGGAAAAGTAGTCTCTTATGGAAATGATGGGGTGCTGGGAGAAATTTGAGAAAATTGTTGTGCTGCAGGAAGAAACACCCAAAATTAATCACAGAAGAATGGAAACAAAAGGCTATTTTGGGCCAATGGTTCAAATAGTGATCCTTCAAAAACAACAAAATTAGCACGATAGTAATCAAACACCAATGGCAGTTTCCTGCATCCCTACATTTTTCTTGCTGCACCCCCATAATGTTATGTAAAGACCACACTGTCTCTATTATTTTTTAAAAATCCCAAAATACACTTAAACTATATTTATTTTTTTACATTTCAGATTATGGAATCTGAAAAAATTTGGATTGACACTTCCAGTAAAATTTTGGATCCACCAATCCGTAATTCAAAATATACATTTCTCATTTAGAAACCCATCATTCAAAAAAAACATTATGGTTCACAAGTCCGTAATAGAAATATACATTCCAGATTCAAAAATTCATAATTCAAAAAAAAAAATAATTCCAAATTCATCAATCATTAACAGAATTAGGCTTCCGGATTCAGCAATCTGTCAATCAACAATTTATGCAAAATTTGCTTTCAGAACATCCTCTCATCTGAAAAACACAATTTAATCAATTCTGGATTGATGAATCCGAAATGCATTACCGGATCCTAATATCCGGTAAACTCGAAATCTCCATAATCACCATGCTCCTAAAAAAAAACTTAACTCTACTACCCAAAAAACACTTCGACAACGTTGTGTACTCCTCCACCTTGCTTCGAACAATTACAAAGACCCTCCACAACCGTTGATATTCAATGATAAAGATGAACAGTGAAAAAGGAAGTCCAACACGGTGCAGCTTTCCAAATTATATGTCAAGGTTAATTTTGGGATATTTAAAATTATGGGGGTGCAGGAAGAAGAAGCCAACACCAATAAAAACAAAATCAGAAAGTACGAAAAGGTTGGACTGCTTTCCAGCCTCTTCAGCCCAATAAAACTGTTTGATGACTCCAATTCCTTCATGTTTTTCAGATGAACTATTTGAGTTTGTGCCCAAAATTTGTATAACGTTTTCGACCTTTGATCAAAGAAGTATTTCACTTTGGAAAGGGGGAAAATAGCTTCTTCTTTTTTTTTTTCTTAAAAAAAGTTGAAAATAAGAACAAATAATACAATAGAATATCAAATGCAGAGTTCTCAACAATTATTTTAAATTTAGTATTCAAGTCTTATAAGAAATTTCCAAATATCCTGATATACCATGGTGAAATTTTCAAAATTAAAAATATTTTTTTAATATAAACAACATGTGCTTATATCATCAATTTGAGAATAAAAATACTTTTTCAAGTGTAACATTGCAAAAATAGTCAAGAGATAATATTTAAATTAATTTTTAATTTGTAAAAAAAATGTAAACAAAAAATTATAAAAATATGAGTTATATACCTGTTTGATATAAAGTAAGATTATCGGAAATTATTCTACAATGTGAAAAATCAAAAATAAAGAAAAATAAATTAATAGAAAAACGTCTTTACTTTTTTATACTTTTTGTTTTTTTTATTTATTTGTTTTCATTTTGCTTTATTTGGTCCGGGTTCAGCCTTCTCTACCCCAAGACCTAATAAAGTTATCTGTTACTATTTTATACTTTTAATTCCTCCACCCGCCTTATTTTCCCTTTTCACCCTCCACTTTTTCTAAAATATCTATTTTATAACTTTTGATTTATAACTCCTTTAACCTGCAAAAGCTTTATTATTGTGTTGCTTACGTTGTATTTGATAAAGAATATTATTGAATACACTGAAAAAAAAATATCAAATTAACTTTTAAGTATTAGTGTTTGTTAGTGTTGGTTAAATTATGATGTTAATAGCTTTAATTTTAGTGTGATACAAAAGATCTTTTTTAAGTAAAAAAACTGAGAAAATGTTTTTAAATTTGTAATTATTTGTATTTGTGTATGATTAATGTTGATTTAGTCTATAATAATAAAGTCTATTTAATATTGGATATCACTACAGTTGGTTTAACCAACCTACCTTACGATGAGACTAAATACTTTTTAATTTTTAATAAATAAAATTATTTTTGCTAATGGCAGTTGCTAAGTTAATGTTAACTAAAATAAATATTAAAAATAATATAATATAAGCTAATTTTATTTATTTTTAACATTTATATTTATTTAAGTTAGTGTTAATTAAATTAATATTAATTTATATGTTATGAATGGATGCACATTTGTGACAATAAATATGAATAATAAATTCTTTGTAATCTAAAGGTACATATTCAAAAATGATAAATCTTTTTATTTAGAATGTTTCTCCCACTTTCTATATAAATGTACTCATATTTATCTATTTCATTCAAAGTCATCTAATTCATCCACATTCATCACTCTCATCTACAATTATCTTTTTTACCCACACTCATCTTTTTCATCCACACTCCATTCACATGCATCTTCTTCATTCAGACATATTTTCTTCATTCACATTCTTTTCCTAATTCCTTAATTATTTTTTTTTATAAAAAATTTTCATGTTAGGCATCATTATGCAACTTGACATTTCAACTAGGCTGATATCTCAAGTAACAACAATCATTTGTCATCACATGAAAAAAGTATTATTAAAAAAAAAAACAAAAATATGGAGGACTAGACCAAAACCCATATATTAACAAAAACGATACATATCCCAATTCCTTCATTTACACTCATTTGTTACATCCACATTCATTTCCTTCATCAACACTCATATCTTTCATCTACTACAATATTTTTCATTTTATTAAAGATGAGGCGTTGTATCAAAAAAAATTTTTAAAATTATTATCAGTAATGTCGACCAAACTGATACATTTTAAATAAATATTAAAAATATATTTTATTTAACGTCGGTTAAACTTTAAAATAAAATAAAATAAAACATTAGTGTCAACTTAATGTTAAATTACTCTAGTTAAATAATAATTTAAAAATAAGTGACAAATTAACGGACATTACTTAGAATCGATCTTTAAAAACTATATTAATTAACTGACATTAATAATTTTAGAGTTTCACGCACAGATACAATACAAATTTGATATTATTAACTAATTAACGTTAGTTTTTACTTGTTAATGTCGACTTTTAATTCACGTTAAACATATTTTTTTTATAATGATATCATTTACATGGAAATGGATAACAAGTTAGAATTATACACCACAGTCTTAATTTACTGATGTAAATGGGTAACAAGCTAGAGTTATACACCACAGTCTTACTTTACTCATGTAAGAATCCACTTTTATATAAGGTCTACCCATTGAACACTTACTTTAACTCCACATGATCCTATAAAAATAATATTCAATATCTTAGGATAAAAAAACTCATTTGTTGACACACAATAAACATGATAATTAAATAGATTTTTTATTTCTTACCTCACCGTTTCTAAAAGTTTGGACAATGTGTTGATCCCCCCAAAAATCTTTCCTCATGACCACTCCCTTTGTAGGTGTATCATCTACATTCACATTATCATCATCACGATCACATTAGAGAATCTACCATGATTTTTCTTACAAATGGAGATCATAGATTTTTGACGTTCAGTGAGTTAAGAGGTATCACTTCTTACCATAACCATATTTATTAAAGAAAAAAAATAAACAATACAAAATAAAATAAAATAAACATGATCTTAAAAAGGTTTTAAGATTGAACAATTAAAAAAAATTGTGAATTACTCAATCCAAAATATACTTAAGAAAATCATGAATGAGAGAATTTTAAAAAGAATAAGGAAGAAGCTTGTGAACACCTAGTTATGTATTTTTTTTAAATAATAAATAAATATCTTTATCATTTTTAAATAATAATAATAAATATATCATTTCATCCTTTGCTTTAATACAATAATTTTTTTATAATAAATTTTGACACAAAGAAGTAAAATTACAAAAAAGGGTTAATTAAAAATATATATAAAAAAATATTATTCCTCTATAGATCCTGGTAGAGCAACCCTGAAAGCAACAATAAGCCCACAACACAGAGCTACCCATAGCTAGAATAGAACTAACAACAATTTTGTTATGCTATATTGTTTAAAATTTTGAACTTGTCATTAATTACATATTCAGACATCTTTATAGATTAAGACATTTAGATTGAGAAGGGGTTAGAAAAAATTTCCAGAAAAAGTATCAGAAAAGAACCAAAATGAAGACCTAAACTAGAACAAAGAAAGTAACAGGCAATTCCAGTATTATTAAACCAAATCAGAACAATGAAACAGAGAGCAAGCAAGTATAGTATTCAATTCTAAGCAAGCAAACGACTCTTTTTTTTTATTAAAAATCTAAAATAATTAATGACTAAAATCTTAATAATTAATAGATATTAATTTAGAAACTAGTTTATAAATTTTTATTCATAATAAAAATTATTTTAAATATTAATAATTTTTTAATTTCTAAAATAATATTTAATTTAATCAATATAATAATTAATTTTTATTTATTTAATTTTTTTTAAGTGTAAGTAATACAAAATATGGAATTATTATTGATGATGTGTGAGTTGAGAACTAAAGGATGGGAAAAAGAAGGTTGGCTTTTAGAGGTTACCAGGTATAAGAATAATTATTCTTTCTTTTGGCTTTAAGTTATTAAAACATTGTCTTACTTTTCATCCTCTTGCATTGTCATCAGAGAATCTGTCAATAAATAGTGGTGTAGGGTTCTATTCATCATCTCCTCTTCTGGTGGTGCTGGAAGTAGAAGTCTGTGTGCTACTTTTATATGCAACTGTACATGTGATGGTGTTGAAAACAACAACTGATTGAAATTGGAAGAAAATTTGCCTCTGCTTTCTAAAAAAAACAGTAACTTTGAAGAAGTGGTGGATTGCAAAATAGTGTTGTTGTAAAATAGTTTGCGATAAAGATTCAATAATAGTAAAATAAAAAAGGAAAATTCATAATCTTCAAAGACCATTAAAAAAATAGTTGAAAATGTTAATAAGTTGAGCGTTTTCTGTGAGGAATATTATTTGCGTTGTTATTGTTGCTTGAAAATAGGAGGATATGATGGAAAATTGTGTATTTAGTGTAGTTTTCTGGTAGCTATTTTGTAATTTAGGAAGTTTCAAAATACATGGAAATGTCTTTTTGTTTTTCTTTCATTGTATATGGATTGAGGCAACTTTTTTTTGTTCCTCTTCAATTTATTTTCTGATAAAAGAAATTACTTGAAATATTTGTAAGCTTGATTAATAGAATGAGTATTTTATGTTTGTTATGTTTTTTCCATAAGCAGTTCTTTTATTACCATTACCTTCAATATTGAAGGCTTTATAAAAAATTAGTATATAACAACATATAGTGACAAAAATTTTGGGTATATACTTGTAACATTGAATGTTCAGTCAACGTGAATTTATGTATTTCTTAGAGTTAGTAATTCTAATAACTTAAACAATTACCATAATTAAATAATATTTATTGTTATAAAATAAGATTACAATCACCGTAATCAAATTATATAACTCTCATAAACATGCAAATTACACAATCCATAAATAGACTTTTCTGAGAGTGTTTATAAAAAGTTTCCTCCAAAGTCTTAATTTTTATTCAAGTCAAAATTTTGATTGAAATATTTATTTAAATATACACTGATTCAACTAAATTATTTTATATACTTAAATGACTTCAATATACAATAAAATTATACTATAAGATCTTAGATGATATCACTAAAAGAAAATCATTGATTAAAAATTAATTTTAAAGACATAAAATAATTAGTTGTTATAATGATTAAATTAGATATTATTTTGAAGACTAAAAAAATTTTAGTTTCTAAATTAGTTTGTATTATTATTAAATGGTTTATCTAAATAATTGGTAGTTAAAATCTTGATAATTAATTAGATACTAATTTAGAAATCATTTAATAATAATACAAACAAATTTAGAAATCAAAATTCTTTTTAATTTTCAAAATGCTCTCTATTTTTATCATTATAATAACTAATTATTTTTTTCTATAAAATTAGATTTTATTTAATTATTTTCTTATAATGTATTTTTTTTTATGTTTTATTTTTTCTCTTTAGGGTGAAAAAAGTTATCCAAATCTATTTTGAACTGTTTCAAGAATTATAATTTCTCGCGGATAAAAGAAATAATTATAATTTCTCTTCTCTTATTTTCTTTTAATGACTTTTCTGATGATATATATGAAATTACCTTTAAGAACTTGTTTCCTTAAACTTTATTTTTTATATAAAAGTAACCCTCAGGCGAGATAATAGTGAGAAGAGAGAATTAATTTTGATATCTCTAAAATAATTTCATCATATTATATATGCTTATACTAAATTTATTCTATAAATTACACGAGTGAGTATTAAATTGAAAATAATTTAACGAATTAAACTAATATAGTTTATTTATACAATTAATGTATCAATCTTAAAATTATGTATAACTAAATAAATATAAAATTATATTTATGGTGTATAGATTATTATACATACATATATATTTGAAGATAAATAATATTAACAGAATATTATTTTGCAAAAAATATCTATCTACTAATTGGAATTATGAAAAAATAGTTTTAAATTAAAAGATATAAAACAGTCGATTCAATTAAGTAGACTCAAAATATAATCCATATTCTTTCTCAACATATATGAAGTTTATCTTTCTTCTATTGAATAACCATTTGCAGAGAGAGCCGCCAGGGAGGAGGGCACTGAAGAGCGATAAATAACGGTAACGTAACGGAACGGATGTGTACTCTGAGGTTGACATACAAAACGACATGCCCTTTCTCGCAAAACGAAGATGAGAATTGTGAGGTTTGAGAATTGAGGAAGAAAAAAAGACAACGAAGCAAGGTAACTACTATTATTAATCAAACCAAAAATAACAGGTTTGACTTTTGTATCATAAATTCATAATCACCGTCAAACTTCTTCTACTAACATTAAATAAATAAAAGTCAGCTCAAACGCACACTTGCCCACCTTACCTCACGGACGAGAAAACACATTGAAAAGAAATAAAAAAGTTTTGCTAAAGTCAAGTGAGTACCAATATTCAGCATCATCTATAGTATTTTTTTTTAATTCAACTTATTATAACTTAACTATGGCATGTATGTAACACAAACGTACACTCATACAACATAGACACAGATATAAAAATACATATAATTTTTAAAATATAAGATACAGAAACATAAATTTATATATTATATAATTATAAATTTTATATAAATTGATAATAAAAATTTATATGCATAAGTATATTTTAGTTTTTTTTAACAGAAATATATTTTTTATGATTGATTCAAAATTATTTGTTCTTTATTTTTATAATTATAATACAAATTTATACAATAAATTTAAGTTTTTAAAAATTTAATGTATTTTTTTTTTTAAAATTATGTTAGAACTATGTAAAATTGTAAAAAATTTAATAAATATTTTTTGAATTGAAGATTTTACTTATATATATCTTACAAGTATCATATGAGTATCGATATCTGATACTTGTATCCGACATAGACACGTTATTTAAGAGAAGTATCTGAACTTTATAACTAGATATTCAATTAGTCATCGAGTAATCTTATTCAACTCCAACACTCATGTTTTACGAAAGAAAGTATTATTAAATATAAAGTAATGTTTTAAATTCAAATTAATTATTAAACCCTCAATATACTAGTTCAAAGCCTGATTTTTTTTTCCTACCACGCTTGTCCCTATTCACTTTAACATAGACTAATTTTTCTCGCAATTTTGAGATGTTTGCTGGCTCGACATGTTTATATATATAATATGGTAGAAATAAAACAATTTTTTTTTTTACTACATAAGTTATAGCCACAACAGGTAAAGCTAAACGTTTAACCCTTGTGCTTTAAATGCAGTTAAAATAAAAGTGAACTTATATTAAAAATACTATTTAAATTATATAAAATAATATTAAAGAAAGATAATTTACAACATTGAAAATTAATTTTTTTAAACATAATTTGTAAGTGTTCGACACATTTAAATTACATACTTCGTCCATCATTAAATATAAAATATTGACAACAGATTTACATAGTGATTAATTTATTTAGTATCATTAAATTTTTTTGTAATTTTAATATTTTAAAAAAATTATCTTAAATGATTATATAGAGAATAATAATAATAGTAGTGATGTTTTAATGTTTAAAACTAAACTTTTGGATTCTTCTAATTTCACAAGAGATAGAAAAGAAAATTCTCAATATTTATTATATATATTAACTAAAATTAACAAGAATTTTATAAAGAGAAAAAAAAATTTCAAAACAATGTCTCATAGGGAGGATCACATTTTGTTGTAAAAGAAATATGAAACGAATAAAGATATTTAAGTTCGTCACTCACGCAGACTATGGATTAAATATAACTAAAAAATTTTATTTATTATTTTATCAATATCATATCATATATTTACAAGTATAAATTTAGATTTTATTTCACTATTATTTTTAATATATTTTTTGATAGTATGATCTTTATTTTTATAAAATGCTTAAGTTTGAAATTAAAAATAATGGCTTTGTTGATTTTTTTTTTCAATATATTTAGATTTATATGCGGGCTGGCCAAAAACCATAGTTATATTTATATAGGATAAATGATACCTATTAATTTTCAAGCGGGCTTACCGTCTTTCATTTTTTACGATTAAAAATAGGACGAGACAAAATGGTATAGGACGAGGCACATTACCAACTTTATGCGTTATTATCAAGAAGAATACATTATAATATTTTTTTACACTAAAAAGTATAATAAGTTGAAGTTTAAAAAATATATATAGACATTTATTAATAATAACAAATTTCTATTTAGAATAAAAAAATAAATACTTTAATTTTATTTAACAAAATTAAAATGTTATTTTATTAAATATTTTTATTGGCCTGCTACAAACAAGTTTTTGTATGGATTTTGACCTACTTTCCAGTTATTTTTATCAATTTTTAAACACTTTTATTATTTATTTTGAACTAGCTACTTAATCAATTTATCGGTTTTTCTGTGAGAGAGATTAGTTGAACACAATTTTCGTAATTATTAAATAAAATAAAAGAAAAAGCATGTTATTAGATAGGATCCGAGGTATTTTAGAGAAAAGGTTTAAGTTGATTGAAAGGGCATATTGAAAGTATGGGGGTATAAGCTTACTTGAAAAGAATTTAATAAAATAGAAAAAAGATAGATATAGTGAATAGGGAGTTGCAACTTGGAAGTTCTCACAAAGGGCAAGTGGCAGAGTGTAGTTATTATTGGACTTTGTCTCTTCATGCTCTATTAATAATATTGGATGCAATTTGGTTGGTTTGACTTGCTTGTTTCAACTCTAATTAATGAACCTTAAGCACCTTTAATCCGAGATACAAGCATTATAAGATATTTCTGAGTTTTAAACAAGACTATATATCTTTTAAGTTTTAAAAAATTAAAATGTTAAAAAAATTAATGAGTTTTATAACATTTTTGTGTTAAAAAATGATAAAATAATTTAAAGTAAATTGATCTTATTGTGACTTTACATTGAATATGACTAAAAAGTTAAGGAAAAAAAGTTTATTTCACATTAATTTTTTCATTCATTTCCACTTTACGACCTATTCTAATAAATAAATTTTAAAAATAAAATAATAATATATTTAATTGTGAAGTGAATATATGGCTGCTAATAATGTCAACTATCATTAAACTGTCACGACAAAGTAATTAAGTAGGGCAATGCGGGACCATGGGCCTTGTTTCATGTTTCTCACGGTTAGGTTAGAAATTTTGTAACCTGAAAACAACGTGAGTAAGCTTTCTGAATTAATTTGAACGTACTCTATTATTACGTGATCTAATTAATGCATTCATGGCAGCATGTGCCTTTTACTTTCATGTCAATGATGCTGCAAGTTGATCAATACAATACAATACAAACAACTTGGTAGAAAAAGCGCTCAGATTCATCTCCAAAAGGTTCAACATACGTGCACTTATCCATTTATGAATTAGATCATCAAAAGTCAAACCCCATTTGTTTATCGTACACACACACACAAACATTATAATATAAGCATCAATGCTCACTACTTCTTCATTAGCATATCCGAGTGGTTCATCAAGAGAGAAGCTGAGAAAGAGTATGGGGGCTTGTTTTTCTTGTAACTCAACCTCCATATTAAAGAATATCCGTGTGGTTCATATCAATGGTTATGTAGAGGATTTTGAGCAACCAATTTCAGTGAGGCAAGTAATTGGGTATCCCTCAAAACACTTTCTTTCCACTTCCACCCTCCTTCTTAGCACTTCCTCAAAGTCAATGAATGGAAACACACACCTCCAACCTGGGCAAGTGTATTTCATGCTGCCATACTCAGTACTACAAGCTGATGTTTCTCCTGTGGACCTGACTGGCCTTGTAAAGAGACTCAGCGCAATAGCCAAAGCAAGTCCTTTGTCGAGCCAAAATCAAACAGCTTGGTCTTCACCTTCTAGGAGTCCTGGCAGAGCTGGTGCGGCAGAGCAATATGGTGTTGGTAAGATGAATATTGGTGGAAGAAGCCCTTGTAAAGTACAATCTTGGAAACCTATGTTAGACACCATATCAGAGAAGCCATTATAGGAGGAGTGAATCTGATTGGCAAGAAAGTTATTGATGGTCGGATAACCTTGGATTGAGGTATACAGATAAGACCAAGACATGTGGAGTGTTGTGTTTTGATCATTAAAAAAATATTGAGAAAAATGTTTCAGTTTGCTGAAACTTTCATGTCGGGGAATTGGGCTTGCATAATGTATTTTAGAGTTTTTTTTCTTTTTTTATATTCTCCTAAGCTATACTTACGAATGTGTTAGAGGACATGTTAATTATTAAGCACCGGATGCTGTAAATTTCTAATCCAGACTGTATTTATTTAAGCTAAAAGTGAGTTAAGATACAATAGAGACAGGTTATCCTGCTGGTCAATTCTGGAAAGAATAATAAAATATATATTAACTTACAAAATTCACATATTATTGAATCAAACTGGATAAATGGTAGGTCACGACAGCTTAAAGCAATAGTTTCCTAGAAAGATGAGGGTGGGGGAAGTAGGTGTATAGGCAAATACAGCCTAGCAGTGAAGACTAAATTGGAGGAGAATGAATATATTTGAGTGGGAGAGTGCCTAAGAAGGAGAATTTCTAATGGTTTTTAAATAATGTACATCTCCAAAGGGAGGTAAGTGATACAAGGGTATAGGCAGGTGAAGACTCTGGCTTGTTCTCAGTAAGGGCAGTCTATGAAATTTTACATAGCATTGTCAGAGGGGAAAATAACAACATTTTTAACTATCTTTGTTATGTTAAAGTGCTCCCTATTCTAATCCTTGCTTAGAGGGTTTTGTTGTGTTAGAGTATTAAGACACAAGACAATCCAATCAGTCATAGATGATTTCTTAATTCACTAAACAATCTCATGATAAAAAACTCTACTAATGTTTTAATGATAACAGAAACTATAAAAATGTGTTATGATTTCTAACAACACTATTAAGAGTGCAAAAGTTACCAAATCAACAAAACATAAAAGAAATCACTAGTACACTAGTTGTGTTTGAATTTGTTGTTGATAGAGTGGGAGACTTGCTCGAGAGTGAGAAAATTCCTTTTTTGGATCAATATATTTTGAAGTGGGGGTGTAGGAGAAAAAATTACATGAATTTTTCTTTCCTCTCACACAAGCAAAGATTATGAGGGATGTCCACATAAGATACAAGTATCTTACATTAATACCCTTAAAATATTAATGATATTAATTATTTTATTACTATTATAATTATTAATATAATTATATATATACAATATACAAAATTAAATATTAGATAAATTTATTTAATAACTTCAAAAATATTTAATTATACTATTAATAATAACATATAATTATAAATAATAAAAATAATAAAATAAAATTATAAATAATAAAAATAATAAAATAAAATTATAATATGAACAAAACATATATAGTTATATAAAATAACAAATAGATATAATAATAAATATTATTTTCATAAATTTTAATATATTTAATAAATTTATTTTGAAATTTAACACAAAATTATTTTTTATTACAAAATAAGAATAATTATGAATATTATATATTAGAAAAAAATTATTATAACTCAAACCTACACAAAAAAAATATACCATAACTCATTATTAAAATATTTTTTAATTACATTTTGTACCTTTAAAATAATTTTTAAATTCTCTCCTAACTATCACATCACTCAATTATTTCAATAAACCATCATCACAAATTCACTCTATCATCTTTCAATCCAAACAACCTCACACATCCTCTCTAATCCACTTTCTCTCCTCCCCACAAATCCTCACCTCAAGCCAAACACATAAATATTTTTGAAATTATAAATAATAAATAAATTTATGTAATATTTAATTTTTTATATTGTAATAAAATGCATGCACAAAGATATTTGGGTAAAATACAATAATCCTACATGAATCCCCACAAATCTCTTCATTTTGTGAAGAATGAAAAAAACCATTCACCCTCTCCCCCATCCAATCCCCCCACCCTCAAAACCATTGAAACAAACACAAAAAATACCCCCTCCCTCCTCCCTCATGGAAACAAATACACCATAGATTATGTATTGAAAAGGAAGAAAGATAATGTTACCCACATATTTGATACAGTCAAATGCTATATATCCATGACAAATGATCAAAGGATGCTAGTGAGCAAACACTACAATCAAAGTCAAGATCATCTTGAAAAGATGAGTAAAAATCACTAAACATTGAAAGAACAGGATAAAGACTTGTTAGACGATAAAAAGAATGAACATGATAAATGAAATCTTAAGATAAAAACATCAAACGATGTTCAACCATGAAAGAGTTATATGATCTCACAAAGTATGGTAGACGAAGCACACAGGAGAACTCATGGAGCAAAGATAAACACATAAGTGTTAGAGAGAAAGGTAACATAATTGATAGACGATGAAAGCTTTACAATGCGTCAGATGGATACTCAAGTCATACATGACAAAAGATGATATGCATTGGATGGTCTTTAAAGGGAAGTTCACAAACTCAGTATTTACACTCTAGAATTGTTCTTAAATGGTTTTTATACTCGTTTTGATATTGAAAATTTATTCAAAACAAATTAAATCAAAACAAACAATTGAAACCAAAAATAAAGTGTGCTTGCAGATTGATTTGAAATACAGGGCACAACTAATCTTATAAAAATACAATGTGCTTTAATGTTTTAATAAAGAAATATAATTTCCTAAGTGATTATAAACTAATTTTGAATACAACTATACAATAATGATTGATTTTAGATTGCTTAAGAAAGTTTATAAACATTCGGTGTTTTAAACCGCAAAGGTTTCGAAAAATAGAATATATGATTGTTTATGTATTAAAGAATTTTTTGAAAGAATATAAACTAAATTAAATATAGTTGCGGTTAAATGTTTTAATTTGAGTTAATTTGGAAAGTCTTGATAATGTATTTTTGAGTTAAAATATGATAATAGAAAGACTCAATAATTCAAAAATATTGTTTTTAGTGATACCCATGAATTATTATGATGATTATTAAGTTCACTACTACTCATAATGTTTTCCAGAAAACGTTTAGGAACATAAAGACACAAAATAGTCAATATACAAAGTTTTCTTTCAGTGCGTTTAATGGTTAAAGCGAAGATATAACAAAGCGAGATTTGCATGAAGAAGATTAAAGCTTCTACAATCAAAGAAGGAAAAAAATGTTCAAGACATATATCGGAACATACCATACTTAGCATCTAATGGCAAAAAGACAAAGTGGAGAACGTTATTCAAGCTTTTTTAGATATATCTTCAACATTCAAAACAACCACAACTATAGAAGGAATTCAAAGTGCATTTGCAAATATAAAATGATAATGATGTGCATATATTGACAAAGCCAAAGTTTCCTTATAAAGTGTGTACTACATTCAAGAAGAAACAACGTGACAAAATTAAATGAAGAATTAGTCACAAAATATTGAAGAGTTAACATTCATATCAGAAGTTAAAATGAAACAATTCAAATTGTTTCACACACTCAAAGACAAGCAATATATGATCAGAACAGAGGTTGTCATATATAGCTTTTGATGAGAAAATGATGATGAACAGTGAATCACAATGAATGATATTGTTCAGAGCAAAAGTTTTCATATATAGCTTTTGATGAGAAAATGATGATGAACAATGAATCACAATGAATGATATTGTTGAAAACACTCAATATTACAATATTGAAGTATCAAAGTTCACATTTGGAAAAATAAAGAAACAATTCAAAATATTGCTCTCGGTTTGAGGATGTTTCTTACTTATTATGAGGTTTTCATCTTAGGGGGAGATTAAGACTGATTATTTAAAGATGTGTAGAATACTTGTATCTGGAAGGAGAATACTTGTGTACCTAGAGAGGTTTCGAATACTTGTGATAATAAAGGCTTTTAAGTGGGTTGTTTGAGAGGAATGGATGTAGCCTAAGTCTTCGGTGAACCATTCTAAATTATGTGTGTATTTCTCTCTCCTTGTCTTTTATCTTTTAAATATTTTATTTTCTTTAATAATTTTTCAGGTACTCGAATTGAGTTCAAGCTCTATTCAACCCTCCCCCTTCTAGAGTTAATTGTATCTTTATAGAGTTCCCACTAGAGTGAACTTAGTCAAAAGATGGGTTAATGTAAGCACAAATATATTTTCTCTTTGTCAGTCAAAGGAAAAATCAATCCAACATTTGTTTGTGGAGTGTAAGATAGCAAATCTAGTGTGGATTAATTTTTATAGATGGATAAACATTTTGTTTGTTAAACATAATGACCCAATTTGTCATTTTGAACAATTCCATCTTATTCATGCAAATAAAAAATAATACCTACTTTGGAAAGGTATTTGGGTTGTTGTGATTTGGAGTATATGGGATAATAGGAATATAGTTATCTTTAAATAAGGGAAGATTGATGTGGAATAAGTTTTTCATATGACTCAACTTAAAACTTGATTATGGATAAAATCTAAGTTACATGCTTTTATTTTCACTTATTCTGATTGGTTTTTGAATCTTTATATGTGCTTGAGAAATTATACATAGGTTGTGTGATTATTAAACCTATCCTTTGTTGTGATGCTCCCTCTTTTTATTTTATGGACTATATATGTTAAAGCTTGCTCAGTACTATTTGGTTAGGAAAGATCTTTATGTACCTATTTTGTTGGGGTATGTTGATGCATAATAGAAACATAATATAAATTTATCATTAATTTTCTCCATTTTCAAAGATTCTCTTGTTGTATAACATTAAATCTTCTATTGCATTTTTTCTCACAAAAGGACGTATTTCTCTAATGAAGGATGGTTCACAATGTTGATTGGACTAGTGTGGATACCAATTAATTCTAGTGCCATAATCTTAGGTGAAAATATACTTTGGAAACCTGCTACTTTAGTTGTAACATACTTGACTACTTATTACTTATGACCATCACTATCTATGTAAATTTTAATGGTTATTTCATCATATTTGTTTTATGTTTTTTTAGTTATGGAGGGACATTGTCACTTGCTAGGAGTTGGATAGTAGACACACCACTGTTTTTATGGATGATTAGTTCTTTTGAGATTATGTAGAAATCATAACATAAATTTATGTAATAGGATTGGAACATCCATAAATAAATATATATATATATATATATATAAATAAAGTGAATTTTATATAAAACATTTAACCAACCTATAACAAAAACCTCTTTATCTTTATAGGAACATGAACAAGTTATTATTTACATAGTAACATTAAAAAAAATATTTTCATTTTCTAATTTATAATAAAAATAATAAAACTATTTTTTAAGTCATAATTAACAATAACCTCTTCATTTATTCTCTCGTATTAACGATAATATGTAGTTAACTTACTATAGATATCTCAAACATTTCATCATCTTTCTAACATTTTGAGAGGCCTCCAATTTCAAACTTTTAATCATTAAATTCATAATCTGATTCTAGGTTTCAAAATTTAATTTATAACAAAAAAAATCATTAAAAAATATCTTCATTTCCTAATTTATTAATAAAAATAATAACAAATTATTTTTTATACCATAATTAACAAACCTCTTCATCCCTTCATAGGATTTAAGGTGATATGTAGTGAATTTACTATATCGAGATTAAGCATTTCATCGTCTTTATAATATTCTAAAACACTTCCATTTTCAAACTTTTAATCATCAATCTAGATTTCACAATTTACAAACTTGACTCCTTAATGATTTATAAGATTTCTTACTAAATGAAAAAACACTTGAATATATGTTTTTTTCTTCCATGCATCATTGATCATGTTAGATACCAATTTAAAAACTATTTTATAAATTTTTATTAATAATAAAAAATACTTTAGAAACCAATAATTTTTTAGTTTATAAAATAATATCTAACTTTTATTTCTAAATTAATTGTTATTTAATGATTTTTTTGTAATATCATAAGTTTAATGAGTGAAGTGAATGATAGACTTTTAAATTTATTAAGAGAATAAATTTAACAATTAAAAGTAGAAGAATGATGTCAAATATAAAAATGAATTTCATTCCTCAAAAGTTTAAGAACTTTATTCAAGACATGTACAAATCAAGAATGTTAAACAAAGATATTTCTACAAGAATCAATATTTTCTAAAAAGAAAAAAAAAACATTTGCATATTATCAAAGTAAACAAAATTACAATTGTTCAGTGAAAAAGTTGGAGGAGATGTATAATTCTCCAATAAGATTACCACAAATATATTTTTCTAGATTGAAGCATCTCTTGGATAAAAAAAGTGATTTTTAAAAAAGATGATGGACAAATCAATAAGACTCAATAAAATATTTAGGGATGACAATGCGGGACGTGACGACATGCAACCCGTTATGAAAAACGCGGGGCAAGCTTACTACTTTGCGTGCTAACTTGCTTAGAGGCTCATCCCGCATAACCTACAATCTGTGTGGGCTAAGGGTGGGGCGAGCTAGCCTCAAGCCCGCATAATAATAAAAAATGTGTTTCTTTTTGCAGTCCCTCAAATTTCTTCTTGCACGTCATCAATTTCAAAAATCAAATTTTGAAAGACAAAGTAACTATTTTAGATTCTGGATGGAAATAAACTAGTTGTTCCATAAAGGTAATATTAATTTTTTTTTTCTCTTCTAAATTTTCATTTCCGGAATTGACTTTTATGTTATGAAAATAAATTTCAAAATTGATGAGGTGTAGGAAGAAATTTGATGGGGTGTAGGAAGAAACAATCTAATAAAAAATGCAAAATTGCCTCCTCCAACCTTTATTTTCTATATATATTACAAGTAAATTAATTTTTTTAAATAAAATTTTAATTTTTTATGTATTCTGACCCGTAAGTTCGCGAATCATCCCTTATATGGGACGGATCAATATGGAGCAGATCAGTTCACATTGTCATATCTAAAAAGGCAAAAAGTAAATTAAAATTGAAGTTGAATAATGAGAGTAATATTATATTGATTTGGTATCATAAGAATAACATGATAATAAATAGGAGATGACTAATAACACTTGAATAGATTATTAGAAAAAGGATTAATAGAAATAACAAAACAAAAATTAGATCATTAACAAAGGGATTAGCATCTAAAATCAATATAACTACATCACTAAAAACAATTTATTATGAGATGATAGAGTTTTCATCCATAAAAAAACAAAAAAAAAATTAAGATAAATGTGAAAAAAACACTTATAATACCATATTTAGTGAGAAAAAAATAAAATGATTCATTAAATCAAAGTAATATTTATATAAAGAAGATATATATAATAGTAAAATATTATTAAACTCAAAAAAGGAACATAATAATAAATAATATATAATATCTATAGTATCTTAAAAATATAAAATAACTAAAATTATATAATATCTATAATATTTAATTATGATGAGATTGAGGAGTATGAATGTCCTGAGATGATGAACTAAACCCTAAGATCATAAGCACAATGTGATTGGCTAATTGCTCATTGTAACAAATAAATTGGTATATTTATTGATAAGTTTTATGGTATAAGATTCCCTTCTAAGTTTGAAAACATACGGAAATAGTGAGAATAGTGGAATGATTTTTTTGGTAACTGGTTTGAAACATAGAGATGGAATTGGGAAATTACAAGGTGACAATTGGAGCATGAGGGACAAACTTCTGGATTGGTGAACAGTCCCAACCCTCTTCTTTGCTATAAGACATGACGAAGTGTTTTGGGGACCAATTTTCCCCCTTTGCCTCTCTTTCTCTCCCGAGCTCCCTCTGTCTTTCCTCCACAATTTTCTTAGCTTCTCTTGCTTTTTCCCAGTCTTTGCTCAATATGGCTTGGCTTAGCTCTCCCCAAATAAGGGCTGTTTCTGTTGGCCAAACACTCTGATAATGAACAACACAATTTCATTCAGAAGACATGCACATTCACATTTTCAGGAAAGAGAAATTGAAAAAATAATCATTCTCATCATTCTTCCTTGATTTCATAAAGGAAGACAATAAGAAAGATCATAGTTTGGGAAAAAATAGAGGCAGAAACTAATAAAAGCAACTGAAATACATGGTTTTACCTCTGGTTCCTTGACAATAGGAGCTTTAAGCCCTGAAATAACTTCTCTTGCATCATATATCACTCTTTCTTCCGCTTTAGATGTACTTTTCACTTTTACAGTTCTGTTGCATTTTGTGGATTACGAACTTTTTAGTAAACAATTGGAAAACACTGCTTTTTGGTATAAACAGGAGCATATAGGTAATTAATAAAACTTCAAAAGAGAGATTACCTATCCCAATGACCTTCAATTTTGTGTAGAATCTTCTGAGACAATGAATCATAGATTTTTCCTTTAATCTGTCTTCGACCTGCACCAAATCCTAAGAAAGATTGGCTCATGTAGTTTAATTCTGCCACAAGGCCTGTTTCTCGGCACCGGATAGTGAGATTGCCAACCCATTCAGTCCCAGGGATTGGAAGAATTCTGATCACTAGATTCGGAGAATTCATTTCATACGTCTCTCCATGATTGTTGAGCTTCAACTGTCGTTTCCCATGGACCTTGGTTTCTATTGAAGTACCTGCATATTTGATTTTGTTATGCATCCATTAACTACAATTCAAACATCCATGCTCCAAATCATCAATAGAAGCAAAATCAAGAATGAAAAAATGTTTGATACTGATATCAATATATATATTGGATAAAATAGGATTTGAGTTTTATTTTATGACAAAACATGTGCTGAAGCTTTATACCATTGAACTTTGAAACCGGAGAGTGGCACCATGTCATATCTATGTTTTCCTGGTGATCAGTGCCATAGAGGGCAGATACAGGAGGGTGGTGTGAAACCTACAAACAGAAACACATGCATGTAAAAATCCTAATCCATTTATATTTGAAAAAGCAGAAAAGGGTGTGCTGCTGATTTATAATTGTTGAGCATTTTGAGGCCAAAATGAGAATGATAAACAGTGAGTAGAGTACCTGCTCCAGTAAGACATTGAGGTTTCCTTTGGAAACATGGTGAGTCTCACCAAGAGTGGGATTGTAGGGAGCAACACCAAACCTTAGAGGGCGTGTGGTAGAAATGGTCCATGCTACTACTAATAAAAGTCTATCTAGTGGAGTCTTCCCACTGTTGAGGTTGCTTAACAAATCTGATCCTGTGCAATATATAGATTCTGCATAGCACTGTAGTTGTGACTTTGGCATGTTGAACACAGGTGGCAGCTGTGGACCAATACAGATTCAGCAACCAAAGCCAACTATCATTTTCGATTGCTTATCAATCATGATAAAAATTTGTACCTAAGATAGTAAGAAGTTTCTATATATTAAATATAATTCTACTTAGTAGAAGTAAATATACGAGTTATTTTCTTATTTAGTTCTATATTTATAAATTTTAATTTTAATGTTATTACAGTAAATTTATTAGTTCAATTTAATTTTTTATTGTTACTAGTATAATTGGAATTTATAAATAATATTAGTTTTATTATATTATTAGTTTATATATAATATAAAAACTATTTAACTTAGTATTATATATATATATATATATATATATATATATATATAATGATTTCCCTAACTTAAAAGGTGTGATATTGTTGGACATACTTATTTTGACTCCACACTTTTTTTTTTTTTGAGTTTATTTAGTTTAGCATAACCAACTGTAAAGAAGTAATTCTCGGGGCTTTATATCTTTCAAGAAAATAAAAAATAATAATGATGAGTAGTACTTGATTTGTAGTGTGTCATTATTTTTAGTATATAAGTAATTTATATATTTTTTTTTATAATTTTAAAATATAACTAAAAATAAAGTAAGAATATAAAATGTGTATATCAAAATGATTTTTTTTTCTTTATATATTATTATAGATAAATAAAAAAATAACGTGAAAAAAAAAATATATATAAACAAGGTAAAGAGGTTTGCTTAATATATAAGGAGGACTTGGACTAGAGATTAATGTTAAATAATAAAAATAAATAAATATATAAACAAAATTAACGATTAATTATTTAGTAGAATAACAGTATATAAGAAATAGAAAAAGAATATTTCAAAAAAATTGTAATTTTATTGATTTGATGAGAAATAAAGTATTTAATTTTTTTATTCATGAGCTTCCAGACTCTCGTACTTTCTACCAAACCAACGAATTTATTTCGCCTCCTCTCTTTTTCATTCATCATCTCTACTATACACAACCTTAAAATATACTCAAATCCTTATTTTAAATATCAAGTACATAAAAATACACACACACCACTGTTTGAATCTTAATTTTTATTTTTTATTTTTCTCTCATTTTACTTTTTTAGGTGATAAATACCACGTACTAGACTATTTAAATCGTTGAATATTTATAATTAATGTATTCATTAATGAAGGCCACTTGGTCTAAGTATTCACAATCTTTCCTTATTAAATGTTTTTCTATTAACACCATTTCGATTTCTAAGCTTCAGAACGTTGAACGATAGCAGGGAGACAAGATTTCATACAAGATGATAAATTAATTTAAACTTTTCTACTTCTTTTGTTGGAGTGACTAAATTTATAGATATTAAAAATATTTTCTATTATTAATAAAATTTATAAATCAGTTTTTAAATTAATATCTAATTAGTTATTAATTTTTAACTATCAATCGATTATAGTTAAAAACATTAATAACTAATTAAATATTAAATTTAAAATTATATATTATTAATAAAAAATTATTTTAAATATTAATAATTTTTATAGTTTTAAATAATATTTAATTTAGTCAAAATATAACAATTAATTATTTTTTTATCTTTAAAATTGATTTTATTTAATTGGTTTCTTAAAAAAAATGATTTCTATATGTTTTTGAAGTAATGTAGAACCTAAACTTTGCCTTGAAGCATGAGAGATCAGATCCTTGGCGCATATTCTTGAAGAGACTTAGTATGCGTTGCAGAACATTTGGAGCTTCAGAGTGTTCATCTGAACCTGATTCGCCTTCAAGTGTTAGTGGTTTTGAGAGCACAATTTTGGTGTCCTACGGGGATATGAATAAAAGTTGAAATTAAAATAGATTAAATTAATAATAAAGAATAGACTATGAGAGGACTATAAAAGTGAAATATCCATAACCTTATAATATCTTGAAATTTTAGGAAATTAGAAACCAAAAATTAATTAGTGCCTAAATGTGAACAGAGTCAAATATGGGAAGACGTGCATGAATATGCTTCACACCAATCTTAATAATGTATTAAACTTAGTATTCCCCACCCCACCCACATGCAGTACTACGTTGAAATTGTAGTTAAATAAAGTCATCATCAACATTAATGAGCTTCTCACTTTTTTGGTAACCATTAATTTCCTCACATTGAATCACTTCTTGTCATGTGCTTGCATGGAAACAACTTCTCAATCACATCTCATAATAAACCTCAGCATATTTACTTCAAAAATCCATTTTAATGAATAACCTTATACATATTTAAATGCTTTCAAGAGAGAGATGCATGTGTTAACGAGACTCATTAGTTTTTTTTTTTTTTTATCAAAATAATAAATAAATAATAAATATCCAATCATTAGTTGGTGAGACCTAAATATAAATTGAGATTTTTTATTTTAAAATGTTAAAAAATTTTACTGAAATATATATAGCTATTTTTAACTTTAAATACTACTAAGAAATCATCTTTGTTTGTATTAGTGAGTCTCAAACATGATGGAACAGAGTGTGTAAAAAGGAAGGATTGATAGACAAAATAACTTTAACTAATGCGGCAGTTTTAATTGAACTTGAATATGAACGAAATTAATTACTTTCATATTATTAAAAATGGTAGTAAATTCATTTATTAATAATTTTTTTAGAAAAAATATTTTTATTAAAATATTCTGATTTATATTCATTAGGGATGATACTTATATTTATATTAATTTTTAAAATAATTGAGGTGTGGTTAGATTTTATCAAAGTAATTAAGTGCAATAAATATGATCTTTTTTATAGTCCAAAGTATAATTAATATAGAAGACAAAACTAAAATAGACAATTACTATATATGATTATTAAAACAGCATATAGATCCCAGGTGTTGAATTATTGTGCAAAGACCTACAGTTATTAATGATTAGACATTGCCAATAATAAAAACATGCCCAAACAGTAAACATGCCCAAACAGTCGCAAATATATATATATATATATATATATATATATATATATATTTAACTACTTTGATTTTAATATAATTCAAAATAATTTATTTATTATATATATTTTTTATTTTGTTTCTCCAGACAATTTTTTATGCATAATAAAATGAAAATACGATTATAATTGAAAATATATATTTTATTTTAGAATTTAAAAAAACATATAAAAGTAAAGAACTTTTTCTTTTAAGAGTGACTATTTATTAGACCATAAAAATAAAAAGTACGAATTAGTATAAACTAATGAGTTCATCTTTTAAGAAAAAGGATAATAACATTCCTTTTAACTCTTTTGTATTTGAGAAGTTTAACTAAATGTTTTATATGAAAAATAAGGTTAAAATATATTTCAATCTAATTATATGGAGAAATTGAAATTACTTCTCTTAAAGATATGCTATATATCACTCAATTTCATTTAATTTTAAAATTGACACTTACTTATTTATATTTTTAATAAAATGAAATCCACATCCTTTTCATTTTTAAAGAACCATTAATTTTTGTTAGTTTTTTTATAAATAATACTCTCATCCCTTATGTTTTAACAAATTAACTCTTTTTTTCATTATTTTACTCAATTAACTAAAATTTAAACAAAAACTATTAAAATTTAAAATTACTTTTAGAAGATAAAAAATAAATGAAAAGGTTGAATGATTTTAATTCTTTCCATTAAAAATATCATAAAAACATATTATGATTAAATTATAAAGTGTCTTTTAAAATATTAAAAAAATTAAAAGAAATCGATAATTTAAAAATAATTTAATTTTGTGTTTATAAAGTTCTTTAATTTTTATGTTTTAAAACTTAATTTCTAATTTTATAAGTTTTTATTTAACTTTTATTTTGATATGATATTTTTAAATATAATAAGGGTGATAAGTATCAATTTAGTACAAAAAATATAAACGGTATAGATGTCTATTTAAAAATCATAGAAAAATAAATATTATTTTATTAAAATATAAAAACAAATATTTATTTTAAAATTAGTGTAAATGTTGTTAAAAAAACCCTTATATTTTGGCTAAAACTTAAAACTGATAAAAAGAATATGTATTTTAAGAAATAGTATCCCTAATATTTCTTATAAATGTCTAATGAGGAGAGTTTAGATAATTATTTTTTTAAAAAAGGTATTTTTTTTTAAGGTACACAATGAGATTTGTGCTATTTATGAGAGTAGTAAACTATGAAACTCAGACACTCCCTTTTATATAGCGTGTCTGTGTCGGACACGACACTTGTATGACACTCGTAGGACACGTATCGGTGAAGTGTCCAATTTAAAAAATATTTGTTGGATTTCTGACCATTCTAGCAAGATTCTAACACAATTTTAAAAAGGAAAAATACATTAATTTTCTAAAAACTCAAATTTATTGTATAAATTTTTAGTATAATTATAAAAATAAGGAACAAATTATTTTGAATCAGTCATGAAAAACATCTTTATGCTCCAAAAAGAAATTAAAACATATTTGTGCACATAAATCTTTGCTGTCAATTTATATAATTCATAATTATATAATATATAAATCCGTGTCCCCGTATTCTATATTTTAAAAATTATACGTATCTCCGTATCCGTATCCGTATCGTATCAGTGTCCGTATCCGTGTCTGTGTTACATAAGTAGCAAACGTCTCGGGACCACGAATTCATCTATCCAGATATTTTGACAAAAAATCTCAAACAACAAATAAAGGATAGAAAAACCTTTTTAAAACTAATATTAAATTTAATTTTAAAAATTTAATTAAAAAGTATCAATAATTAAGTCTCCTGTGCCAATTTAAGTGGTTTAAATATTGACTAAAATATTTTTTAAAAAGAATATTTAGTTAATAATTAAAAAAAGAAGAAAATGCATAAGTTTAATGTAAACTTTAAAAGGAGATACTGTTATAAAACAAATATGACATGCAATTATGTAGTACAGCTCCGTACTTCTTCCTTTTTAAGATGAGAAATAAATTCTGCTATACATGAATATAGTAAAGAAAAACGATAGACTAAAAGGAAAGAAACATTAAATTTATATATATATATATATATATATATATATATATATATATATATATATATATATATATATATATATATATATATATATATATATGCACTGAAAAATCCAAAGCGAAGCCTAAAAGTATTTCTGAAAATTTTAGCAGAATGAATGCTTTTATAATTCTATGGCTTTGTTGGAAGCTTATTACTGTCTGCAATTTAAGTTTATTTTTATACAAAGATTACGAAAAATAATAAATATATATCTATTTTTTAAAACAATTTCATTCTCTTAAATTAATAATTTAAAGATTAATTAAAAATAAAATTAATTTTTAATATTGAAAAGTAAAAATATCTTTCAATTAAATTTTAAAATTAAAACTCATTATTTTCGGAACTGGGGTTGCGTTAAAACCTCAGTACACATAATATTCCATACAAGAGGTTGTGCACAAGTTAAAATGCACATGGATACAAGTTTTGGATGAGAAGAAAACAGGAAAATAAAATGCAAAAGACAAATCAATTTTGTATATTTGGTATAAATTTAAAAAAAAAATCATATCACCGACCATATTATTATTACTCAAGCAAAAACAAAATTTAATAACATTTAAAACGATTAATTCATTTGTTATAATAATCTAAATAGTGACAAACTTGTAACTATCAAATAATTTTCTATGTCATATTAAATTAAAATTGATATATAGTACAACTTTTTTTAAGATATTTGTTTTGGTATTCAACTATTTTTTTATTTGTTTATTTTCTACTTTTTCTTTGTCTTTACTATCCAATCTTATTATTACCACCTTCCTCGTTCTTTCAAAATGTATATGAAGGAAAATAAATAAAGATAACATAATATATTTTTTTAAATCTAATACTGTATGTCTGTAAAATATTTGACATAAAAAATGATTTATTAGAAATAATTTCTGCAGTGCGTGTTTCTATCTATGTCCCACTTATTTTCATGAACTTATTTTTTTGAGTTCAACAAAACATAATGTAGTAGAGGAACTGGTTTGTGGCATTACTACTAAAATCATTGAAGGAACTAACAGAGTTTTGATATATTTGAACTCACAATTAATAGATCAATATCAATGGACAATTTTTTTTTCTTCATACATAATATGTTTAATCTCTTAAATTTGTGATGAGGCAGCACAATTTTTAATAAATCTTGCTCTATCCAGGTATGGCTGAAAGTCCCACCCAACTACTTCCACCATAATACTGTGTTATTTCTGTTGATTTTTAAAGAACCTAAAACTTTCAAAAGTTTGGTAAGGAATAGTATGAACATATGAAGTTAGGGAGATATGCCAGAAAAAGATATATAGAAGAGAGATTAAGGAGAATATGACTTACCATTATAATTTGAAACTTGATGGACGCAAAATTGTACGAGCAGCTGAACGAAAATCAAAGTTGGTGTATGAATAGGGAGAAGGTGTTTGTTCAGTGGAACAGGCTATTACAGACAGAACCTCTCTGAGTTCTTTCTGAGAGAAATTAAGAATACAGAAAGCAGTCAAGGTTTATTACAATTTTATAATCACTTCATTCTTTTTTTCTGTGAAGTTAAGGATGGAAAAGGAAGCGAAATATGATATTTGGAATGAGTAGATTAATTTAGAGTGGGTCCTAATATTAAACTAAGACGATAAGACTGCCACTGATCATTTAATGTAAGGACAGTATTGGTTGGTAGTTGAATATGACTTAGTTCGGTTTACCATGAATGGAGGAGTCAAATCCAATGCACTTCTTACTGTCACTATTACATGAATTAGGGTTTAGTTAAAAAAAATTGTAGTTCTTTTGAGAGCTAGTATAGTTCGTTCATATTAGTATGAATTATTATTTTTTTATAAAAATAATAATAAATTAAATTGAAATATTTTAGGAATATTTTAACTTTTATATAAAGTCAGTCAAAATTAACTATTAAAAAACTTTACACATAAAACTAAGGATCATATCTCACAATTCAATATAAATCCCTACTATTTTGTAACAGATCTCATGTATATTAAAGTTTCAATATACCAGTCCTGTTATCACGGCTACCCATACGCAATCCCAAACAACTCAGATAACTACAACTATTATACCACTTAATTGATATTATTGTTCTTGTCATTTTTGGTGCTTGGAAAACATTGAAGGAGCTGAGAAGATTCATTTCTAAATTGTTTAAAGATGTTGGACATTCTAGAAGATATACCACTCTCTCAAGTAAATAAATAAAGAACAAAGTCTGTAGGTAAGGTTTCAGGATGGGAGAGAATTTCACAGAAAAAAAAGAGGTTTCTATGGTTAGTCCTTAATTTTTTTTTAATTCATAATTTTAGTTTCTTTGATTTAAAATAAAAAAGATTTAGCTTTTCAATTCTTTTAAAAATTAGCAGTTTATCCATATACAAAGAATAATAAGATTGTATTTTAACCTTTGATTAAGGTATGTAATTTTATAAAAAAAATCATAAACATTTCTAGAAGAAAAGAAATTAACTTCCCTGGAATTTAATAATCTACTACTTAAAAGCATTTTAACATTGAAAAAAAAATTATTCTTAATATTGAGGGCCTTGTACAAAAACTAAAGTTTTTCTGAAATTTAACTCTTAAATTATTGCATGATTAATAAAATCATTATACTGGTTTAATAGAATGATTGGAACCCATACTTAACTCTACTTCAATGAGTAACTCTCTTTCAGAATTTATTAGGATGGGAAATAGAGGGTACGTGGAAGTTTCTTCAATCGCACATTTCAATATTTTTCATTCGTCACTCTTCATTCATTGTGAGGGAAATAGAGCGTTTCATGTTCACGTGGGATGCATGTGCCCTCATCTTCTACTCCTCTTCCTCTCTTCCATTTCCAACACCAATCTGATGAGAGAGACACTGTTGTTTCAATTTGTTTCCTTCTTTCTATGACAAATTGGACAGCTCATTGCAGATTTCATCGCAAGAATTCAAAAGCAATACCAGCTTCACTTATTGCTTTTCATAACAACCATGCATATTTCTTTAGTTCATTCATGACTTTCACAATATCAAACCCCTTTCATATATATGAGTTTTAAAACATATATAGAGGCAAATAATGCAGCACGTCGTTGTTTGTTGGAAAAGATGGTAACAGTTTTAAAAGATACAAATAAATTACAAGGAGATGATAGGGGCGTTTGGGACCCACTTTTTAATTGGTGAACAGTTCCAACCCTTTTCTTTGTTACAAGACACCAAAAAGTGTTTAGGTACCCAATTTTCTCCTTTTGATTCTCTTTCTCTGTGAAGCTCCCTTTGTCTTTCTTCTATACTTTTCTTGGCTTCTTTTGCTTTTTCCCAATCTTTGCTTAAGATGGCTTCGCTCAATTCACTCCAAACTAGAACTGTTTCTGTTGGCCACACACTCTGCATAATAATGTACAACACAATCTCATAATAAAACGGGAAACTTGCACATTCACATTTTAAGCAATGAAATTCAAAATTGAGAAAATTATAATAGGTGAAACATATTATCATTTAAAGGATTTATTAAGAAGTGATTTTTAACTTTATATTAACCTTATAAAATGGGTTCCCTCCATACCAAGACTTTATGCGTTAGATTATATATTATAATAGTTACATTATAGATGATATGATAAGTCCAACAAACTCATTAGGATAAACTTTAAATGACTCTATTATTATATAAAAAATGAATTTTAAGCTTAACTTAATATTACAGATTTTGCACTCACTTGTATACTTTGAAATGTCTTTATATCTCTAGTTAATGTGAGTTTTGGGATCTTTAACCGAATTTTCATTTATTTTATATATATATATATATATATATATATCATAAAGGAAAATGTACTTTCTAGAGCTAACACAAGTAATATATGATATTTATTACCTCTAGATCCTTGACAATAGGAGCTTGGAGTCCTGATATAACTTCTTTTGCATCATATATCACCCTTACTTCTGCATTGTCTGTATTCTTCACTGTTACAGTACTGCAATAATGCATTTATGGGAATGATTGGATTAGGAACATATCATCACAGTAATATAGGTAAACAATTGACAAAAAGTGGTGAAAGATACGTAGGTTTTGATTTCTGATGACATATGTATAGGTAATTAGTTAATAAAACTTTAGATGGGATACCTACCTATCCCAATGACCTTCAATTTTACACAGAATTTTCTTAGATAATGAATCAAAGATCTTCCCTTTAATCAGTCTCTGATTTGTCCCAAACCTAAAGAAAGATTGGCTTATGTAGCTTAATTCTGCCACAAGACCTGTTTCTATGCACCGAATAGTGACATTGCCAACCCAATCATTGCCAGGGATTGGGAAAATTCTGATCAGGAGATTAGGAGAATTCATTTCATAAGTCTCTCCATGATTGTGGAGCTTCAGCTCTCGTTTGCCATGAACACGAGCTTCTACTGAAGTACCTGCATGATTGATTTTGTTATGTATATAAGTCTTTCTTTAATAATTTGAATTCAAAGTTTTTTTTTACCAGAAAACATTGGAACATTAACTATGATCAATTGAAGCTAAAATTAAGAATGACAAAGATTTCCAATTATTATGGAAATGAACACATTTATTATGTTGAAGAAGTTAAATTACCAGTGAATTTTGAAACAAAAGAGTTGCACCATATAATTTCTATGTTCTCCTTATAATCGGTTGCATGGAGAGCAGACACCGGAGGGTGATGTGAAACCTAAGAAGAAAACATATTTGTATGGAGATTTGTTTGAGGGCAAAGTGAGAATGAAATAACATAGTGAGTCTAGTACCTGCTCCAGTAAGACATTGAGGTTTCCTTTGGAAACATGGTGAGTCTCACCAAGAGTGGGATTGTAGGGTGCAACCCCAAACCATAAGGGGCGCACTGCAGAAATGGTCCATGCTACAACAGATATGAGTCTATCCAATGGTGTTTTGCCACCGTTGAGGTTGCTTAGGATGTCTAATGCTGTGGAATATACGCACTCTGCATAGCACTGAAGCTCTGACTTGGGCATGTTGAACTCAGGTGGAAGCTGCACCAATAATCACTTACAATAATCAGAAATGAAAATTAATTTTTCAAACATATTCTCTATAATATATTATTTACAACTCTATCATTTGTTCAAAAATGTCACAAACTTTAGTTCCACTCTTTCATTTAGTCATGTAATAAAAATGTTAATTGTTATATTTTTCCATTCTAATTATATCTTGGCAACCAAAAAAATGTGCTAAAAAAGGGAAACGTAAAAAAAGAAAGACCACTCACTATTTTTTAAATTAATAAAATTATATTATAGTTTTATATTTAAACATTACATTTAGTTTCTATGTTTTAAAAAAAAAGTATGTTTCAACACTCTTTTTTAACAAAAAAAAAAACTCATATTTTCGTTATTTATACATGTAGGTAGCATAAAAAAAATATAAAAATAAATAAACATGTTATACTACAAAAAATTATTAAATAAAGATTAATTTTTTAAAAAATAATAATTAGTTACTAAATTAGATATTATTTTACAAATTAAAAAATTTATTAATATCTAAAATAATTTATATTATAATAAATCATTTTTAATATTTAGTTACCAAATTTTAGCTAGTATAATTGTTAATATAGTTGTTATCTTAAAGTCAATATATTTCCAAAAGAATTTATCAAATAATTAAAAAATCTTATAGTACAATTTAAATTATTTGTCAAATATTTAAAATTTAATGCTCAAATTTTTGATTTATTATAAATTTTCATTATAAGATAAATTATAAATATTCAAAAACATTTACTTATTACAAATTTTAGTTATATAAAATACATAATGTTTATACATTGCACAAAACTACAAAATTATTAGTTATATCTTATAAAAGAAATAAACAAATAAAATATCAAAATAATAATTAAGAGTTAAACAAATATCAATATAGAAGAAAAAGTTCATTATTTTCTTAATTTCCATTATATCATTAGATTTCAAAATTAAAAAGTTTTTTTTATAATTACAACAACATAGTTATAAGTTATGTAACTTAGGATCTTGCCCAAGCTATCTAAGCAATCCATCATGGAAAGAAACTATCACACGATTCATTATGTAATCCCAAACCAGTAAATTTTCATTAACAGATAGAAAAGGTTTTAATTTCCCAAAAATGGCTAATAAAATAGAACTAAATTATATATATGACATGACATAACAGATATGAGAAATGATGGTAGCATAATATTTTGAAAACTTTTATCAGCTAATTTTGAGATGAAGAAAGGATATGTTTCTCTCTCTCATTATACATATATACATATCCATACAGTATAATGGTGTAGGTAGCTTACCTTGAAGCAAGAGACATCGGATCCTGGGCGGACATTCTTAAAGAGACTTAGTATGCGCCGCAAAATGTTTGGAGTTTTATAGTTTGTTTCCTGATCTGATTGCCTCTCCAGTGAGAATGGCCTTGCGAGGACTATTTTTGTCTCCTACACCACAACACAACATGTTCACAAAACAAAACACACACACTATGAGTGATGAGAGAAATGAATGATGAACAGAAGCTGAATGAATGTGTTCTTAGTTACCATGTATGTATCTGCAACAACTTCACTTGCTGAAGTCAGAAGCTAGCTAAGGTGAAGCTCAATATATATATTAATTCTTGTACAATGGTAGCTGCTTTTATTTATATCTTACCTGCACTCTGTAAAACCTAATTTGCCCTCTATTTAACGCAATGCATGTGTGTGTGTAATAACTACACTTCAATGCATAAACAGTTACTATAAATTTTAGGTTACAGTAATTTAAAGATAATTTCTAGCGGTGGCCAGGAAGTGGGTACATTGAAAAGTTACTATTTGTTTCCATTAAAAAAAATTGTTGAGAAATAAGATGAATATGTAGACCTATATGTGATGTGATCATATGCTACATCAAAAGATTAAAAAAAAAAACCGTTTTGTATGAACAACTGACTAATTATTTATACTTAATTAGATAATTTGCTTAAATATAACTTTAAGTCTCTCTAGCGGCGTGTTTTATATTAATTAAAAATTAATGAAATTGGAAACTAAAACTTCAAACAAGTTATCGAAACCTTTTTACTACGTAGTAGATATTTTAGTTAAAAACTTGGGCTTTTGAAAGTTATTATATATTTAACCTATTTAAAACAAATAACTGATTTCGATGATCTTAAAGAAAAATAAATGAAACTGTAATGTTTCAATCGGTGTTCACATGTTGCATCATGGATCGACAAAGCGAGCATGTTTAACATGCCTCACTCAAGCTTTGTGACAATAAATACTGTGCGTTCCACACCCAACGTTTTGTTTCTGCCTCGTCTATCGTTTTGGTCCTTCCTTTTTTTTGGTATTTACTATTTTAATTGTGAAATATCAATCTATTCATAAACGAGATATTTCATATTTATAAAAAACTATTAATATAACATTCTACTGGATATTTATGTCAATCATCTCAATTATCACTCTAACTTTTTTTTCCAAAGAATATAAAAATAAACAATTCGATGAGATATGAATTCGATATCATTGAATATAGTAGGGGAAGTTAGTATTTAACGTACGAAATATAAATTTGATAAGACAAGTCTCGATCATCAAGTAATTTATATATAAGAGACATACAATAGCTCAACTTAAAAACTTTAAAGTAATGTATTTGTGAATTTGTGAGTTTTTTTATATATATTATTCATGTTAAGCATCTCTCTTTACTGTGAAATTTCTAATTTAAATTCGAAATTCTCACTATCTCTATCAAGTGTAAATGTTCTTCACACATTGCAAACCTTTTTCCCAATTTGAAAGTGATATTCCCACAAGTTGAAAAACATTCTCTACAAAAGGTGTCTTGTTAGATTCCTCATGTGAACATACTCCATATATAAAATATCTAACACTATCTTCAAATTTTATTTTATTATTGCAAATCCTCTCTGCTATAATTCTTTTAATATTAAATATGAATTAAAAATAAAAATAATTTATAATGTATAACTAGATATAAATCTTATTTTACAAACCAATTTTATATTTTAAAATATTATCAAAGTTATTTAAAATTTATTTTATTGATTCATCTGTTATCAAACCACCCATAAATATTTAATCTCATAAGACGAATTGACAACTTTAATAATGTATTAGAGATCTCGTATCGATAATATATAAGTGTGTGCAAATATCATCTTATAAAATTATATTAAGCTTAAGTAATTAATAAAAAAAGTACTGAATTTTGAAAAGAAAATGACTAATGACAAAAAAATAGCCTAAGGAGCTATGATTGGGGCTGCAGGGACCCATTTATGAATGGGTAAACAGTCCCATTCCCTCGTGTCTTTGCTGTAGGACACCCTAAAATTCCTTGGAACCCAGCTTTCTCCTTTCATACCTCTTTCTCTGACCATCTTCCTCTCTCTTTCCTCCACACCTTCCTTTTCTTCACTCGCTTTCTCCCATTCATTCCTCATTATGGCTTCACTCAACTCACCCCAAACAACAGCTGATTCACTTCTCCACACACTCTGCATGTAACAATTACAACAACAACAAAACCTTTTAATTATCAAATTATCTAACACAAGTAAAAATAAAATTGCTAACTCCATTGATACTAATATATAATTCGTGCTGCCAATTGTCGGTTTTTTCTGTAAGTAACTAGATGATAAACATATGCTTAATTGTTACGTTAACTACACAAATCTGAACTTTAACGCAAAGTTTTTGAAATAAAACAATTAGCTAGCATATTTTATGCTCAAAACAAAGTCTTTTATATAATGACAGAGATTACGAATGTAGATCTGTATCTGCTTGGGTGGCTATGCAGAAGTTTTTCTACGGTACATGTTTGAAAAGGGAAGTGGACGCGGAATTACGGAGTAATACTATTCCAACCAAACAATGTCAGCACGTCGTTACAATTAAATGATTGATGCAAAATGTTAAGAACATTATACTTGTATAAAAAAAAATATCAAAATAAGATCAGAGGAACAAGATATAGTTAATGATTATTGATTGCTGTAGGACTCACTAAAACTGAAGCACATAATGATGTTAGGGGGTGCTCTACCGTATTTAATTGTTTAGGATGTGTCGCTATCATTTAAGTTTCTTTTTCATTGCCATATATGGAAGGCTAAACTGATGAGAACATACAAAATAATACTGTTTGATTATAAAATAAACCAACTATTAAATTTTTTAAATCAAATTACTACACTAATTAAGTTTTACAAAAACTACTTTATACAATATTGTTTTTGCATATACTAAATTTTGACAATCTAATAATTAAGTTAAAAGTTTTTAGAGAATGAGTAAATCTGCAGGTTTCTATAAATTTTTAAATTATTTGATAATAATCAAATAAAATTACCTTGCTATAAAAATGTTTGATATCCATTTTTAGTTGAGATAATAAAAAAATGACTGGATTATTTAAATTTAAAACACACTAAAAGTTATTAAGTAGAGTAACTCTTATGGACTGTGTAGCACAAACACGGACACTGATATGCAACGGATACATATAATTTTTAAAATATAGGATACGGGGACACAAATTTATATATTATATAATTATGAATTTTATAAATTGACAGTAAAGATTTATGTGCATAAATATGTTTTAGTTTCTTTTTGGAACAGAGAGATGTTTTTCATAGCTGATTCAAAAGGATTTGTTCCTTATTTTTATAATTATACTAAAAATTTATACAATAAATTTGAGTTTTTAGAAAATTAATGTATTTCTCCTTTTTAAAATTGTGTTAGAATCGTGCTAGAATAGTAAAAAATCTAACAAATATTTTTTAAATCGGACATTTCACTGATACGTGTCCTACGAGTGTCATACAAGTATCGTGTCCCATACGTGTGTCCGACACGGACACGCTATTTAAAAGGGAGTGTCTGAGCTTCATAGCTTATGGATTAACTTGTTTATCTCTTTAATATAATTTTATTGTGTTTATATTTTAATGAAAAGACCAATTTTTTTCTTCACTATTACTGGGGATGATTTGTCTAAAGCACATTCTTGTAGTTCCTAATCAGAAAAGGCTTTTGCAGGCCATGCCAAGAAGATTGGTTGATAAATATCAGGGATATATAAACATAACTAATTAAATATCACAAGCAAATGGAGACAGAACAGAAGTTAATTACCTCTGCATCCTTAACCATAGGTGTTTTGAGCCCCGAAATGACTTCTTTTGCATCATATATCACTCTGACTTCTCCACTGTTTGAATCCTTCACTTGAACTTTCCTGCATGATTTAATTTCATAAGAAATATGTCACTATAATCATCATGTGTAGCATAATATTCTTGAAAAATCAAGTCATGTGAAAGTCATTAGAGAAATTATATAAAAGCATTCTATGAAATGAGTAAATTTTAAATTATAGAGATGGAAAAAGAATAAATTAATGTTGGAGAGAGTATACTCGTACTTATCCCAATGACCATCAACTTCGTAGAGAACTTTGAATAATGATGAGTCAAGGATCTTCCCTTTGATCAATTTACGATTTCCCCCAAATCCAAAAAGCGAGTGGCTTGATGTGTATGATATTTCAGCAACAAGACCTGTCTCAGGGCACCGTATATTAACATTGCCAATCCAGTCCATCCTAGGAACTGGAAGAATTCTAATTGAAAGGTGAGGACAATTCATTTCATATGTTTCCCCATGATTTATGAGCTTCAGCAGCCGTTTACCATGCACTTCAGCTTCAATGGATGTGCCTGCATATTTAGTTTGAAATGCTCTCATGTTGCAGAACATGATACTTGTTCAAGATCATTGTGAACCAATATAAGCAATGTTTTGCATGGATTCAACCATGGCATAAGTCAGAGGAACAACATGCAAAGATACCACACCCAATTTGAACATCTTAATGAAATGCAGCACTTGATAGAATGCATTCAGTTTTCACTTTGATTTCTCTCATTTGTAGAAGGCAGGTAAATGCCATAATGCAAAAAATAGAAGTTTTAGTGACACACTCTTTAATATTCTCTTTCTAACAGTCATTAGTTAAAATTCATTAGAAATTACAGAATGATGAGTGTGACTCAACAAATAAGAAGTAAAATTCCCACAAATTTATGATTTCTAACAAATTTCAGCTAGTGATGATAGAGTTTAAAAAATGTGTCAAGAGTGTACTGCGAACATATGTTCCTTTGTTAATTCTTTCTAATATCTCGTAATTGCTCTATGAGTGAGCCACAGAAATTTGCTGCATGCCGAAAACTGAAAGCTACTACAACCATTCTATAAGTTCATTGTCGAGACAGGTTTTAATTATTGGCTAATTAATTAGGAATTGGAAAAGAATTGTATAGCAATGGTACATTTCAGTTTCTAAATTATGAGTTAGTGTGGATTTGAGTTAATAATGGTCCTAGAAAAAGGTGAAAGATACCACGAAATTTTGGAACAGGTTGTTGCCACCATATCATTTCAATGTTTTCCTTCTCATCTGTTGCATGGAGGGCAGACACAGGAGGGTTGACAGAAACCTGCAGACACAAGAAGGTGATAATCTTATTATATCTATCACGTTCAATGAAGAGAGAGTCCAAATTTGAGCACAAATTGAGAAGCAATTAGTACCTGCTCCAGTAGGACATTGAGATTGCCCTTAGAAACATGGTGCGTCTCTCCAAGAGTAGGAGTATAAGGAGCCACACCAAAAGATGTAGGGCGTGTGGTAGATATGCTCCATGCTACCACAGATGTGAACCTGTCCAGTGGACTCTGCTCACTGTTGCATTTGCTCAGCAAGTTGGAAGATGTGCAGTACACCGATTCACCATAGCATTGGAGCTGAGATTTTGGGAAATTAAACACAGGCGGCAGCTGTACACAACACAAAATACTTAAATCTGTGATCATTCATAACTAATGCCTATTATACAGTCACCATTAAGTTAATCCACCCTCTTTGTTCATGTTTAATTTTTGCTAAAAATATCTACTCATCACCTTTGATCAATTCTCCTTTAGAGTCAGATTAACTTTACTCAAAAGTTGAGTCCACTCGAAATCATTGAAGTTATCCTCTATACATGTATGATTATTGTAATTGTATACATTTAAGCATTAAAATTGTATTCACAAATATAATTTTGTCAGTCTTTCGTATTGCTGAAAATTATAGGCAGATGTAGTTGTTGGTATAATCTAAGTTTTAAGAAATGTATCTAAATATTCATAGAATAGAATATGTTAGAGCATTGAAGCAGTGTATGTAAATTTGGTAGGTCTAGATGAAGTTGAAAGTTAGTGTAAGAGAGAACTTGCCTGGAAGTTTGTGAGATCTGATCCTGGCCGCACGTTCTTGAGTAAACCTAACAAGCGACGTAGGAGATTGGGGGCTCTATAAAACGGTTCTGCATCAGATTCACCTTCTAATGAGAAGGGTTTGGTTAAAACAATTTTTTTAGCTTCCTTCCCTTTGGCTATCTCCATCTCCACCTAACCACAATCAAACATATTCTAAATACCCTTAAACAGTTACCATTCTCTGTGTATAAATTAAATTAAAAAAACATTTAGAGTTACTGAAAAGATTAATTATTTAAAATATGAGCAAATATCAATGAGCTTTACAAACTGAAATATAGAAGAGAGTTTCTTATATAGCCTTCATTTTTTGTCTCTTTATTTTTATTATTTTAAAAAATTTATAATTTTTGTTCAATCACTACAAAAAAATTCTTAAATAAAAAATAATTTTACAGAATAATTAGTTATTGTTTAATTAAATTAAAGATTATTTTATAAACTAAAAAAATTATTAGTATTTAAAGTAATTTATATTATTAATAAAAATTAAAAAATAATTTATAAATTGATATTTAATCATTAGTTATTAATATTTTAGCTATTTATTATTTTATATTATAAATTAATTTTTATTAATTTTTTAAAAACTAATTTAGAATAAAAAATGTTGATCGCTAAAAATTATATAACTAATTTATATACAAATTTAAAAATTATTAAATAATTTTTTATTAATAATAAAAATCATTTTAAATATGAATAATTTTTTAATCTTTAAATTAGTATCTAATTTAATTAAATTAATCAATATAGTAATTAATTATTTTTTATCTCAAAATTTGATTATTATTTAATAATTTTTTTTATAAATTTTTAATTTTGTATATGTTTATTTTTTATTTTAATTAACTTCTTTATAGAATATTGAATAAATAACTTGTTCTTTCTCCTTTTTTAAGTCCTTATGGCAATTAAAAAACAGAAACTAGAGTTGGTATCAATAATATTCTACAGTATCGTGTAGTGGGAGAACGAATATCATCCTTCCTTTTTTAAGGTTTTAAGGTGACATGACAACCAACGCATATAATATTATAATATCATTATATTGCGTGATTAACCAAAATGTCTACAAACAATGTAGCGTGCATTCATATGAGTACCACTCATTTGGAACAGTAAAACCACCCTTTCGAGGTGCCGGAAAACAGCCATAGCAAAACAACCTTCTAAAGAATCGAAACTCAATTGAATCTAAAACAGTGGATGCTGTTATTGCAATTAGTATGATAAGGATGAGGTGCACACAACACAAGCATGCTCAATCACACATGGAAATAGTTGAGAAACACAGGACATACCTTGTGGGGCAGTGATTGAGTTTATGAAGAAGATGAAGAAGAAGCAGGGTTTGGCAGTGAGAAAAACTATGTATGAACTCAACTTATTGGGAGTTTAAGGATTTGATTGAACAAAGTTTGTTGTTTGAGCGACTCAAAAATGATGGAGATATATTATACGGGTTGGGTTTTCCCATTAAATTTTCCCCATTTTGGAAAACCTAACAGTAATCGGTGGCATTTGGATGTTTGCAAAGATTAAGAACTTGGGAGTTGGGAGACAGCTTGAACAAATAAATATTCTCTGACTATCACAACAGTTTCAATCAAATTATATATGTACTAATTATGTATTAGTCCTCCTACATCACACGGTCTTTAATTAATTATCACATGTAACTAAATATTATTATTCTTATATTATTTTCACGAATTCAAATTTTAAATGCATGTTAAATAGAAATTATTATTAAAACCTGGATAGTTCTGGACTATCTAATTCTTCTTAATTTGACAATCATACCCATTATATCATGAAATTTATTAAAAAATATAAAAATTTAATAATTGCACTTCATACTTAATGAGTCATTTAGCTTTTGTTTATAACAGTAAATTTTAATCTATAAAAAATGTTTAAATACCTCGTTAGTACTCCTCCTTAATTAAGAATAATTAGAAATTTCATATTATCTTCCTTATCCTCCAATATACCTTTCTACATCCTTTTAAGAAAGTATTAAATATAAAAATTAATACATCTTAATATAAAGCACATTTAATATTTACTGTAAAAGAAGTAGGATAATTATTAAGAAGTAATATCGGAGAAGTAAGAATTATTCTCGTAATTAAATGCCTGTTCAGAAAACTTATCACATAAAATAAAACTTGTCATAAACATGAAATTTATTTATTTATACATGTTTTAAATAGAATAATTTAACTAGTTATCCAAATATTCCTTAAACTGCTAAACATATATACATTTGCTTGGAGAGTTGGAGTTGCAATATTGTGTCACTGATTAAGCAACTCAGAAGTCTATCATTAAAAACATGTCTAAGGATTCTAGGATTTAACCACCTTAAATTGTTATTTTCAGCAAGCCAATTAACTCCAAAAGATTCCCGTACGTCACATACACACCTAGAAGCAGCAAGTGTGGTGGACCACTGGTAGGCTTACTACTAATGGATCACGGAAGAAAGCAAATGAAAGGACAAAACCTACCCAGTTTGAACATTCTTGGTGGAACATATTAATACTAAAAAAACAAATGCAAGAAGTCAATAATCATGTCCTTCAACCAAGTCTAACAATTATATTTTGGACCACAACACGACAACCCAGTTGCCTGTATTCAAACTATGACTGCTGATATAAGAGCCAAGGAATTGAACTTGCCAACAGCTTTGGTAAAATTTATGCTGTGCCGTTGATACTTTATGTTATACTACTAATTATTTCATGTATTACACATGCAGTAAGCAAGATACTTTTGGGGAATGGGGCAGATACAAGGAAAAAACTTATGATGAAGCATTACAACAAATAACTAGACCATATAAGCAAAACTTTATATGTGGAAGAAACTAGGAGTGACCCCTTACACCTGCTTACCTTTACATTACATTACACCTATTCATGATTTAATATTATATATATATATAGACGAATAAATGTAGCGCCATACCTTATTCCCCACAAGATACAAAGAATGTTACAAGCAACACTGCTTTGCTTTCCTTTGCCGACCAAACTAAGCTATGACATCTATCTTCGGTATCCATTGGCCAGAACAGGGATCCTCACCTTGTGCCCTCTGCTCCCTTTCATCAAAACCTCTCCAAAACTATAGGTTCCTGTCACTGACCGAACTGACAGTGTCACGGAAAACTGTCGTGATGCACCTGCTTTGATAGTCATTGCCGGAGGGTTGACTTCAATGGCAACAGCCGGCTCCATTCTGGCTGTGATCACATAGGTTTCTTCTTCAGCAACATTCGTGACCGTGCGTGTGACAACTTGAGTTCTCACAAGATGGGAAATTGTGATAGAAGGGGTGTTTAAATTTGATGGCTTGCCCATGGCGGAGTTACATGGTGTGTGAGTGTAGTTCCTTATCTCATGAACGTCAATGCCCGGTGTTGTGCACAAGAAGCCTAGATAATCCTTGTATCCTGCAAAATTGATTAGCAAATTTCTTAGATATAATTGAAATACAGAGTAAAAGTTGTTTACACTGTTATCCAATCATGGACATCTATTTAGTTGAAAATTGAGTTTTGTAATAATGACGTTTTTGTTGTTGTATTGTAATAATGACTTTAAAAATCATATTTAAGGTAATTTTACATACCATAACTGCTATCATTATGCTTCGGTTTTACCCTTGTTTTGATACTAAAATTTATTTCAGGCTCCCAATGTTTGAGTAAATAGAAAACAACTGCAGAAAGTCCCAGCCTTGGTTAAAGAAATCTAAGTATCAATTTTAGTTACATTTCTATCCATTTTTTTTTTCAGTTGATCTAGATTCCCCAGTTGCATTTCTTGTTGTCATAGTTATCGAACCAGTTTTTCATTTTATAGAGATTCTTTCAATTGAACTTCTCGTAAACAACTGAACCAGCCAAAAAATGAGTTCAAGTTCATGAGTTTAACAGGATTAATCAAATACTTGTATACAAGTTAATTGGGAGTTTAAACTTGGTGAGACAGAAATAGTTATACTAGGGAAGAAGAAATCATACCTGCATCAAAGATGAGTCCAGGGTCCAAGGCAGCTGTTGGATCAACATGTCCACTCCCATAGTCAAAAGGAGTAGCTTTGACCAGCTTCATAGCTTCTGATTCAGATGTTTGCTGTGCTAGAAGATGATTCCCTGCTCTGTCTAGAGTTGTTGATGTTGTCATCAGGGCTGATTTAATGGCAGCAGGGCTCCAATGAGGATGCTTCTGCTTTATAAGAGCAGCTATTCCAGCTATATGTGGTGCAGACATGCTGGTTCCAGATATCATGGCAAACCCCTCACCTGCACAAGAAAAAAAAAATGCCATCAATTATATAATATATATAATATATCACCAAGTTTTTCTTCTAGCTTTGTCCCCCCCTTCCTTAATGCATTTATTCTTTTAAAAATATGAGGAAATCCTAACACATTTTCCCACAATTTAGAGCATCAATTAGCAGGAATTGAAATTATCTACAAGTAATCTCAAAACAAAGAGAAACCATAAACATCAGTATCTAACATTCCTATGTAGAGCATATTAGTTTGTCAGGTTTTATAGTACAATGTACATGTTCTCTTTTTTCTACCAAGAGGGTCTCTTGTCCGGCTCGGTATCTTGTCCTGTCTCAGTTATTGAGGAAATTCTCATATTATCCACATGAAAAGAAGAAAATTATATCCGGTTCAAAGCAGCATATCTTCTATCAATCAGTTGCTCCTATGAACAAATTCCAAAGTTCAGAGATCTCTATTTTTTGCAGAACTTTAGAATTGAACTCTAGACCCCAAACCTCACTAACACATACGAGCTTAAGCCCAGGTCATGAGGTTGAAATGTATAATTGTAGGTAGAGCTTTCAAGCAACCACAGCAAAGACAATATAGCCAAGTCATAACTTACCAACATAATTTGGCTCATCAGTTCCATTTGGACACCAAGCAGCCCAAATCAATGAACCAGGAGCTAATATATCTGGTTTGAGAAGATCTGCCTCTTGGAAGCTGAAATCCTTTATATTTGGTCCTCGAGCAGAGAATAATGCCACCTGTGGTGCAGATTTATGCAGAATAGGCATCAAACCATCACCGATTTTACCTGTACCTTCAAACCTCTTTACTCGTCCAGTCCAATCTCTTGGTGTAGTGATATTATAATAATCTATTAGTTCCTGAAAAAAAATAATTTGAAAGTACTAAATCACATGATAAATAGTGCACACTTTACGATCATAAACAAAAACAAATATTATTGATGAAAATGTAGAAAAATAAAATAAAAACAGTGGTAACTGAGATAAGTACTTGACAGTGGAATAAATTATAGGCAAAGAGAAAATGAACTTAGCATTGAACTCAATGTAAACCTACATAGATATACCAGTACAGATGAGTTGATTACCTTTGAATAACTGACATCTGTTATGAGAATCCCAGGAAGGCCGACAGGGACTGGATCAAATTTTGTTCCTGGAGAAACATTTTCAACACAAAGAACAAACCCAACTGCACCAAGGGCCTTTGCTGTTGCTGAAACTCTCTTGATTGATGCAGTGCCAACAACAAAATTGAAGGAATAACCACAGAGAAGAATATTGCCCTTTATCAAGTTCTTGTTTAAAAGTTCTGGTCTCTGGCAATCTGTGGGGCTGTACTTCATAACTGAAGAATCTAGCAACACATCATTTGCAGCAACCAATGTGTATGTTTCGTTCAAATGAGTGGAAGCTGTACAAGCCATTATGCATATTTTAGCAATATAGATTTGGTATTGAATATTTATAGTGTACATGGGGATCTAAATTAAATCAACTGTTAACATCAATATATCTGATTTGACAATGCCATGTAAGCATAAATTTACACAACACTGGAGAGACCTTATTTCTTGAACGAAATTTGCTTTGCAACCTACGTTGCATTAATAACTAAACCCCATACAACAAAACAAACCTAATATGTATACAACTCTGCCACATTTCATATTATAAAGTAAACAATAACTTTATAAAATCGTAAACAATAACTTATTATATCATTAGGAAGTACTCACTGCTTCTATAGAGTCTATAGACAACTAGTACATGATGAACATATACATCCTCAGTCACCAAAAGATATGTTGAAAAGCACCCAGCAATGTCAGTACAATTTACCTCGGCTATTAAATATTTTATTTACTATCTTCAACTTAAACTGAAAAATAATTTACAAACCAAATAACAGAACATGTTTTGTTGCACGCACTTTTAATTAAGGGATGAGACTTGTCTCACTAATATGAATTGAACCATTTAAGGTGAAAGATAATCAGGAATCAACATATCAGATCTATATTTAATAAACCAAACTTCATTGAAAGAATACTAACACCAGACATTTTCATCTGACTACTACTCTAATCTAACAATTAAAGCTAGCTAGTAAATGCATTTTTCCAATTAAAGTAAAGGTGGCATATGCCATACCTAAGTCCTAAGGAGGACATACTACACTTGGAAATAATTGATGTCACACAAAGAAGAAAAAGCCAAGAATGTGAGTTTCTTTTTTTTTTTTCAAATTCAGAAAGGGAAACTTATTTTTGTGTTCCCATCAACTAAAAAGGAAATTTTCTTCTAAAATCTTTCATATCATACCTCACAAGTCTCGATAATCAATCCATACCATAACTCCTGACTATCAATATCAATCCATTAAAAAGAATAATTATCTGAAAATACATAGTAAGAATTCGGAAAACTCACGTGATAACCCAATTCCAGCTAAGGTTTTTCCATTTCCAAGGATCAAATGGTTTTTATATCTACGATCATCAATTGCAGCTGCTACCGATGCTATCCATGGACTATATGAAATCAGTGTCTTCGGAAAAGGACCACCATTTCCAGCAGCCTGTGCGACAAATACACCAGCTTTCACAGCTCCAAGAAGTGTAGCATCAAAAGGGTTCAAAAAGCTAGTTCTGGTGGCTGCTGGAGGACTGTTGGGTCCAACTGAAAGGCTGAGTATATCCACTCCGTCATATACAGCCTGTAGATACTCAAATTTTCTAAATTACAAATTGAGATAGAATACAAACAGCAAAAAATGAGATTGCTGGGACAAGCTATTGAATTTTATATTGAATGTTGAGATTTACATCAAAATAAAAGGTGCAGCTGCAAGTTGCAATAATATCCACTCATAAGCAATCTAGTGTGAACATATTGCCTGGGTGGGAGGTAGGGACTATTTCATGAATTCGTAAGTCAATGTGTGTGTGTGTGTGTAATATTCTTGTATACCTGATCGATTGCAGCAACTACATCTGCAACATACCCTCCAAACAGTCTATAAAGTGCCTTGTACACAGCAATCCTGAAAAATATACACCAAATGTTTAGTGCAATAGAACGAATTGTAGTTTCCAGTTTTAAAACAACCAAGGGTATTATTGTTCCTCACCTAGCACGAGGAGCCATTCCACTGGCTCTCCCAAATTCGTGGCCGTGCATTCTCACAGGAATTCCATTATTTCCAGCTGCAATAGATGCCGTATGACTTCCAGGAGACGACAAAGAAAAAACAGAAAATCATTAAAAAAAAGTTATCAAATAAAAAGATATATGGCTTTAGGCATAATGTTGTCATTGTTAAAACTATCCACTTCAAGTGCTTCAAAGAAAAAGAATGAAGAACTAATGTTACTTTCTTATTATTTGCTCATAAAAAGGATTGAAGGAAATGACACATTTTGATATCTTTCAATCTTGTAGAAAGGGAACATGAGAAGAATTCATAGGGAAGAAGTTCATAAATTAAAAAGGCGGCAGGGCCTAACCTTCCATGCCCATCACCATCTAGAGGAGACGCATAGTCAATCGTGGGGTTGAATGCCCCAGCAGCTATTGCAGCTTGAGCAAAATGTTGTGCTCCAACAATCTTCCCATTGCAGTAACTTCTCTTAGTATCCGGATCAGCTTCACATTTTCCTCTATATTTTGGAACTGGCCCATATGGCTCAGCATTATGAGTTGCAAAACTTGGGTGATGAGGATAAATCCCTGAGTCCACAAATCCAATTACGATGTTTTCTCCAGCCCTATCAAAGCCACCTCCGGTTGGCCACACCCCAGTTGGAAGCCCTAAAAACTGTGGGGTGTGTGTTGTAAGTTTCCTCACTTTCCAGTCCCTCTCAACAGATTTCACTCCTGGAGCACGTCTTAGAGTTTCTGCCTACTAATATAAAGGGATAGCATATAGAAATTAGAGTAAGGAAATGAATTCAAAATATGTTAGTCAGCCGGATAAAGAATAATAAAAGGATAAAAGAAGACTTCACCTGTTCCGGTGAAATATGAACAGCAAACCCATTTATAAGATGTCGATAGCTATAGAGTTTCTGGTATGTCCCTTCCTCAAACAGCAACCCAAGCAGCATGTCATGTTTTTTCTCAAGATGGCGAGCATAAGAAGTAACCAATTCACTAGAAGAAGTTTTAAATAGTATAAAAGGTGAGCAACCACACTATCCAATATCCATCTCTTGGTTCATCACATACTAGAGGAGAAAAATAACAGTCAAAATTATTTTTTTTGGTAAAATGAAAATTACTGCTCAAAACAGAGTGGGGTGGTGATCATTGCATTATTTTCCTCGAAAACGAAGAGAGAAAAAAGGCACCATCTATAAATAAATTGTTCGCAATCACAAGTTAGCCTACACAAGAAAGATAAATATCTCTACTTCTCAAATAATTCAGGTTTCCAAGAAATTTTTTACATGAGCAATAGTTGAATTTAACAGTTAAACCATTTGCTTTACCGTTCATACTTCTTAAGAGGGTCTAAAATAAATTTATTCGAGAAGAAATTAAATTAGACTCTTCAAAATTCTATTGGCATGTTCACCTCAGCTAAAAACAAGTCCAATCCAAGGCTCAAAAGGAGATTTTAGTGAAGAGAGAAACAAGTCAAAGGAAAGTCTTTAAGTAGTAATAACAAAAAAGAGTAGAGAGGAATGTATACAAGTACCTTTCGGAATCAATCTTCTCATCAGATTCCACTGCAGTAGCTTCAAACCCATCAGTACCTCCAGTGTAACTTATGATAGGCTCACCTTCAACAGTTACTATGTAAATCTCAGCATCCCCATAAACCAGAAGTGCAGATACGACAACCAACACACACCCAAACACCAGCAATCTCATTTTCACCAACCAATCCCCAACTCCAATAGCTTACAAGATCTGTGTTAGGTCCAGTCAATGCCAAGCAGTTAGACAAAATGGTAACTAAAAAATTACTAAATAGAAATCACAAGCTGGTTCCATATCTAAAACTAAAACAACCCTTTTGAAATTTGGGCTCAAAGCAACAAACTTTACCAATGTCCACTCACTCTGATCCAAGTGGCCAGCAGTTGCTCTCTCACATAAACTGGAAGCACAGAAAAAACCAAAAAAAAAAAAAAATAACACGAGATGGTGAGAACAAAGTAAGAATAAGAATGAGTAATGAAGAAGAGGAAGCAAAGAATCATTGCGAGGGAGAAAAGCAGAAGAAGATGGAATCAAAGAGAAAAGTGAAAGGGCATGGTTTGCACACGTACTTGACTTGATTCACATACACGCCAATGCACTCACTCATTCATTCACATTGCGGTGATCAGTGATCTAACCGTCAGTGTTGAGCCTGAAAGCCATTGAAGAAGAAGAAGAAGAAGAAGAAGGTGGTGAGTGAAGAGTGAGAGTGTTAGGGTTTGGTTTATTTGTTTAATTGAATGTCAATGGAGTGAAGTAAGAGCATGATGGCTGATCTTGAATCATGATGCAGGGAAGTAATATTAATATTGATGTTAGTATTATTAATAATTAAGTTTCATTGTTTATCATTATTATTGGAATCATTTTGCTTGCGTTGTTCTGATTTTAATGAATATAATGAAAAAATGTGAGTGTTTTTTTTTTTTTACTTTTAGAAAATTTGTGAGGTTGCGGTTCTGCTTTGTTCGGAAATTAATAGTATTAAATAAAAGGTGGGAAAGGGGACATTCGCGCGCAGGCTGTCGGAGGCGGTTGAGGTGAAAGGACGAGATTGCCCTTCACGTTTGGTGGCGTTTACGCGTGTCCGAAATCATAGGGATGGGAAAAGGGATGTGTACTCATTATTGCTTCTATTATTATTATTATTATTGAAATTTTGCATTTCTATTATTACACTCACACACCCGTTTATTAAATTTGAATTTTTTTTATTGGTTTAGTAGTGGAAATTTGAGTAATTTATATAAACTTTAAGTTAAAAGGATACTTTTTTAATAGGAAAGAATTGTTGTAATGGATACATAATAATTTTAATTAAGAATTATTTATGATAAAAGAAAAAAGTGTTTATGAATTTCAACCAAAACTTTTTTTATTTTTCATAAATGAAATAATTTGGTCTCCTGTTTTCACTTAGTTCAATTAAAAATGTTTAATGGTCATAATAAGAGGTTTAAGAAGATAAATTATTTGATTGGAAATTTTGAGATATTTTGCAATAACATTTGTTATTTCAAAAAAAATGAAAATTTAAAATTTTATAATAATAACTAGATTACTTAAAAAATAAATTTAATATAAGAATTTGAAATTTCTTATAATTTTAAATTTATGTGTTTTCTTCTATATTTTCAAATTCATGTGTTTTTTTTATTTTTTTCATAAATTGATTTTGTTTAGAGACATTGTTAGAATATATACTTTTTTATTATTTTAATTAATGTTTTTTTATTATAGTTTATAACAGTTTTTATTTAAATTTAATTTAAATTATTAAATTATTTTTTGTTTGTATAAACTACTATTATTTTTTTTCTTGGTTAATAATAGAGAGATTTTTTTTTCAGATGTGAGTATATTTGGTTGATTGATCTTTGCCATTTTTTTCAATGTCTATGATGATTATCTATTTATTATCGATAATGTTAATTTTTATTAATAATTTATTATGATTCATTTTCAAATGTTAGTTTATCAAATTCAGCAAATATTGACTAAGTTTTTAATTGAGAAAAATCGATAACTTCAATCTAAAAATTGACAAAAAAATATCAATAAAAAATCATAAAAATAAACTCAATCAACATTACCCTAACTAATTATAGTTGAAATTAACGGACTGATTCAAATAAAATATTTAAAAATAAAATAATTTAAAATAAAAAGTAACTCAAATTGAATATATATTTAAATATTTTATAAATTACGATTTTTTTATCTAAACCCAAGGTTAAAGTATTTTACACTAAAGTTAGCAAATCCATACATGATGTAAAATCATGAGTTTGTAAAATTTTGTTTATATATTAATTTTTTCTTAATATTTGTAATTGTAATTTGTTTTTTAACGTTATAATGTACACAGATATTAAAATCATCTTGAAATTAACAAAAACCGATATATAGAAATGATTTTTTGTTGTCCATCTTAATAATTAAACTTTTTAAGAAATTGACATCGAATCCCAATGAGATTTATTCTGTCTAACTAAAAGCATTATTTTATTTTGATTTGTTGCTATCATATTAGTTTATAGTAATATTACTTTAATTAGTCATCAGTCACACTCCTCCTCATCTCATCTCACTTCATCATTTCATTACGCGTACATGAACAATGAATTCCCCTTTAATTAATATTAAAAAAAGTTCCCCAACTCCAAATCCTACGTTAATAAATAAATAAATAAATGTTGGGAATTTTATGTTTTGTCATTACTATAATATGATTTTGATTACCTTCGTGAATTTGCAAATTAAACAATGAGGAGTGTAATCATGGTATATTATCTAACTTTCTCCATGTGAACGTTTCATGAACATTTATTATTTAATAATCTCGAGAGTCAAAAGGAGAGTTTAGGTGAGTGGACTCAAACAAAACTTTAATTATGAATCACAGAAAAAGATATAAATGTTGTGTGATGTTAGCTTGATTATATGATTGGAAAATTTAAGGAAATTGAATGAATGAAGGAACAAAATATTAATATGGTTAAATTTAGATGACAAATGATCATTTTAAAAATATAAAAAGTTAATTTAATTTTTTAATAAAAAAGTACTAGTGTGATTAAAAGGTAAAAAGTAAAAGTTGATTTGTTTGTATGATCCAGAGAATTTTGACATGGAGCAGTTGCTAATTGTTATCTTGTCTTGTGCCACAGAAATGTAACTTGCCATGTTTTTGTAATTAGTGGCTATGTATGGCATCCATTTCTTTTATATAAACATCGATATGTGATATCACCCAAAAATATGTATGTTTTAGAAGTTCCATTTTGTACCACGAGGTTTTCTCATACACTAGACATTAGTGATTTTCAAGAATGAAATTGAAAGATAGTGTGTTTTTAGGTCATGTTGTTTTTCAAGATAACTCAAACCGATTAGTTGGAATGAATAAATATATGGTTTGTTGTATGTTTTGATATATCTTCTTTTATGTGAGAATTATAACATGTTAATATAGAACTGGATATTTAATACTTTGAATCTTTGAATTTTAATTTTTTAATATTCAGAGTTTCGATATTCGGTAGTGTAGTAGTAGGAGTATATATGATTTAACTTAGTTATAATCTGAGTAATGAAATATATATGAGTAACAAGTCACAAATTCATTACCTATTAACCTTAAAGTATTTATAAACTGTTTATATTTATTGTATTTAGTCCATATAAGGATAAGTAAGTTAGGTTGAGTTGACCCAAATATATCAATAATGATTTTATAGATTGTTTACTATTTAATCTTTATTAATTACATTGTTAAATCATTGAACTTTAATTAATAATGAATTTGACAGAGATGTTAAGATGTGAAATATAATCTCAACATTAGGAAATTCACTCTCAAATTCAATGAAGCACTTATGAAATTAATTTGTCGGAAGAATAAAAAAAATGACAAACCAAAAGACATGTTAGGTTTAGTGTAATCCAACTCCATCAAATTTAACTTTCAAGTTATGTATTACTTAGAAAAGTGATGATAGTTTGATACCACTAAATGATTAAATACATTCATTTGATGTACTACAGGATAAAATATTCAACTACTTTTTAATTTGAAATCTTAATATATATTATTATATTATTAAAATTGGTTGCTAAAAAAGATTATTTTTTTTTATGAACGTGAAATATTATTTCTGTTCTTAGAATGAACTAGACATAGAGCTTATAAATAGGTAATGGATACTACTAATGATCTAGCCAAAGGCAAAAATAAAATCCTGAAAGACTTTCTGGTTTGAACAAATTTTAAGTAAAATTGAGGTAGATATGTGAACTAAAAGAGTTGATTTTGTTGTGTGAATTGGAGTAATATAAGATGAAATTGTTGAGATGAAGTGAAGTTTATTACAGGGTTAGGGTTCCTTTGTGCAGTGCACATGTTGGGAGACCCACTAGCCTTGTCTTTATGCTCATACACCACATGTGACCAAACAGGCCCTTATTCATAAAAGAGAAAATGAAAGTGCACAATTCCAAAATACATGTTGGGATGCACTGCCCAGGATTACAGAGTTCGGATTAAGTGTGGACAATTTTCAATTTATTTTATAACAAAGTTTATTTAAGTTTAATAAATATTAAAATATAAAATTAAAAAAATTAAGATATTTTCTTTATACTTTATTCTTCACATGTTCATATTATTTTTTAATAGTAAAATATATATTTATTGTGTTTTCATTTCTTATATATTTTGTTCAATTTTAAAAAAATAAAAAAGTAACACAGTAATTGATTGTTTTTATTTTTCTCATTTATTTTATTGATTAAGATCCGCGTTGGTGGATGATATAAATAAAAAATAAAAAATTATGTTATTTAATGGATGAAGTGGGAAAGAATGTATGTGTAAAACACAGTCACAATTTGGTTATCATTGCAATGTAATTAGTATTAGTAGATATATACATACCCTAATATATGGTACTATCTATAGACATTACTACTCATCATGACAAGCTTTATTACCTTATCTTTATCACAATCAATGCCCATCATTCTTTAAATGGAAACATTACAAATCATTACATATATTTAATTTTACATGTGATTACCTAACAAACAAGCACGTACAAATATACCTGTCTTTCTAAATTGTGTAAAATTCAGTCTTAATTTTTTAATTATTTATTACTTTTTATATAGAGGAATTCATATATTTATATAACACAAAATAATATATTTCACATTAGAAGATGTTAAGAAGTAGGCTTGAAGCCTAACTCAACCTCATAAAATCGGCTTATAAGATGAGGTTTGCACCCATTTATATACAATGAAATGTCATAATCTCTAGTCGATGTGGGATCTATAACATAAGAGACTAAAAAAGTTTTAAAAAAAATAAAGATACTAAATGAAATTCAAAAACTTTTGAGAGACTAAATTATATTTTACTTTAAAAATATTTCTTTACATGGATTGCTTTGTGTAACGTTATGGGCTGAATTCGATATTTGGTATAAACAGGTCGTCTATCAATATTCATATTTAAAGATATTAATATTGTATCGGTGTAAATCAAGAAATTTTAGATAATCAACCTTAATTAGAAGACAATATTCATTATTAATTTAGGTCAATAATAAGGTCAAATATAAAGGAGATAGAGTGAGAATTTTAATATATATCAAAGAATACATAATAAAAAAAGACAAACTACATACTAATTAAGAATTCATGTATTTTTTATTATATTAAATATTTTAAATTTGAGCTCGCCAATACTCTTCTTTGAACACCTTGTGAGAAAGTAAAGAGAAAAAAAAAATGAAAATCCTACTGATATTAGACTTAAAAAAATCAATAACCTAACTTAACTGTTTCAATTGATATAGGCAATTTATTTTGTTAGAAGTGTCTTATATTGAATATTAGAGAAACTACAAAATAACATAATTATAATAATAAGTATATCTAATAAAAAATTGAATGATTTATTGCACCCAAAGATCTTTTCCTTCCTTCTTCAGTTGCAAAATGAAGTGAATGGTGAATGAAGTGAGCCCCATTTTGTTTCCTATTCCTCCAACCAAACCATGAAACGCTTCAAACTTATCCTTAACCATTCATTTTCAATCCAAACAAAGTGTTGAATGTCAGCAGCAAAGATTACTCTGACCCAAAAGAGAGGAAAAAGGTTGAAAAGAAAAAGTTATAATTTTAGTATTATTCGTTGCCACTTGATTCGTAGGTGTCTGGTGAGATAAAAACAAGAACTATAATTAGTTATTAGAATTCAAAGTAACATGATTAAGAAGGCATAATTAAGTGCAATATGGGAACTGAAACAGGCCCCACCTTGAAACTGTTACTGATAAAACGTTTTAGCAGAATCTTTCTTTGTTTCTTCCACCCATGTGTTGTGTAATAGGAGTCCCCAATCCCTTTGAAAAGGACTTGCACTTGTTATGAATAGGGACAAAAGTGGTTGTCAGTGTGACAAAAGTCACTGGACTTTTTGATGCCACTTAAGGACACATAATCACCCTAAATCATCTCACTTTTTCCACACATTTACCCCTTTTAGGATTTTCACAACTCTGTCATTTTTTATGAGTGATGGGTGAGAGAGAATGAGCCATTCAATTTGTTGGATTGAAAAGTTGATGCAATATCCCTAGGTAGCTAGCACTAGCAGTAGTAGCTATTCAGAATTTTAACCTTTTTTATTGTTTGGTCCATGCTTAGAGAGTTGTGTTGTGATCATTATTAATCCATGCCATTCATCATGGGAGAGGTGGGCTCTGAATTTCATTATTTTAATTTCAAAGAATCACGGACAAAGTTCTTCATAGTGTTTATCTTTTGGCGTCTTCCTCCACTTCCAAACTCTTCACTACCCATCAAATCGCAATTACCAAACCATCAAAGAAAGATGCTATTTCTACCCCTTTTTCTATGTTTTACTGCCAGGTTTGGTTGAGATTATTTTTCAGAAAATTATTATTTCCGAGATAATATGATCACGGGAATTATAGAGAGGTGTGTGTGTACAAGTCTAGAAATTAAACTTTTCGTCGGGCCAATCTGTCGTTTAGGTTAGGATCTAATTAAAATTAGACTCTTTCTTCCTGCACCTCCATATTTTCTTCTGCTACCTCCATATATAATATGAAAATACATTTTTATCATTCTTGTGTCATCCCATAGAGTAGTTTCTGGATTATGTAATCCAAAAATGCATTTGAAAAAAGACTTCCGAATTACATAATCCGAAAGCTAAAAAAGACTTTCGGATTATGAAATCCAGAAAGTAATTATGTATCTAAAAAAAGGTTTCCGGATTATGTAATTTGGAAGCTAATTACAAATTTAAAAAATGAATTTCAGATTACGTAATCTGAAATAATACTGAAGGGACATTTTTAGAAATACAAAAATTTATGGAGGTGGGAGAAGAAGGTATGGAGGTGCAGGAACAAACAGTCTCAAAATTAGGTTCATAAACACATGAGGCCCAACTATTTATTGCCAACTGGGGCAAGGTTTTTGCTTTCCTGTAGCTAGTAAATTTGAACTTGCACATAATGTGAAATAACAAAAATGTCTTTTTTAGTGTTTAAATAGAAATAGGGGATAAGGTCAAAATGTATTCTGAATTTGGTATTTCAGAATATAATTTTGGGTTTGGGTTTCAAAACGCATTTTTGGATTAAGCTTTACTGAAATAACTTTCTAGAATAGTTTTTTCCTAATATGTTTTTATAATTTTTTTATGATTTTTTTTTTCCTGAAATATGTTTTCATATTTTTATTTTCAAAATTTTATTTAGGAATGTGTTATTTGTATTTCAGATTTATTTTTGAATGAAATTTTGATTTTTCAATTATATTTCAGAATTTTATTTCTGGAACGCAAAAAATCTATTCCAAATTTCATTGTTTGTAATATATTTTTTAATTTCAAATTTCCAATTACAGAAGGACAATTCTAAATTTTTGTAAAAAATAATAGCATGCATGTTAGAATTGATTGGAGTCAATTTCTTATTGTACCTTCATATTTTCTTCCTATACCTCCATAAAACACCTAAATGATATATTTGCTCTTTTTTTATATTTTTTATTGACACTCATTTTTCTCCTTTTTCTGGGTCATTCCAAACTCTAAATTGCTAAATATAATTTTGTATTTCAAATTTTAAAAGTTTGAAATGCATTTTTCAACTTAGAAAATCTCTTTCGAACTCTCAAATTTGGAATACAAAATTGTATTCGAATTCTAAAGTTTTGAATGGATTTTCAAACCCTATAAATACCTTCCAAACTTCATACTACAATTTTATATTTTAAATTTTAGAATTTGAAAGATATATGAATTATACAATTCAGAAAAAAAAATCCTGCACCTTTTCTCAAGGGTAATTTTGAGGAGGTAAAGGAAGAAACTATGGAGGTGGAGGAGGAAATTGCCTTTATTGGATGCAGGAAGCAAAAGCCCTGAAGGAAACTTGTCCTCCATAATGGGCCTAACCTGACCCATTTGTTAGACGTACTCACACAATTTTTTTTAGACTGTTTCTTCCTGCACCTCCATTCCTTCTTCAGCCACCTCCATATTTTTTGAAATTTCCAAAATTACTCTTCATATTTTTAGATTACGGATTATATAATCTGAAAGTCAAAAATTACAATTTCTGGATTACATAATTCGGAACCTATATAAAAATTCACAATATCAGATTACATAATCCAGAAGTCAAAAATTACAACTTATGAATTACATAATCCGGAACCTATATAATAATTCACAATATCAGATTACATAATCCGGAAGTCAAAAATTACCACTTCTAGATTATTTAATTCGGAAGTCAAAAATTTCAACTTAATTTTGCCTTCTGGATTATATAATCCAGTATTGTGAATTGTTAAATAGGTTCCAGATTATATAATCCGGAAATTATAATTTTTTACTTCCAAATTACATAATTCATAGTGTAAAATTTGAAGGATATTTTTAAAAATTTAAAAAGATATGGAGGTGGCCGAAGAAATGATGGAAGTGCACGAAGCGGTCTTTTTTTTACGTAGGATGGCAGACGAAAATCCACTTGCATGCAAAAGTCATGTGCCCATTTTGACAATCACGTGTGGGTTTACAAAATATCTGCAAATACACACCCATGAATATTCGAAAAAAAAAATCATACCAGAAAAAAAAATGACTTAAAAAATTATTAAATAAAAAAAATTATTAAATAAAAACTAATTTAAAAAAAAATTTTAATTGTTATATTAATTAAATTATATATTATTTTAGAAATTTAAAAAATTATTAGTATCTAAAGAAATTTATATTGATAAATAGTTTATAAATTGATATCTAATTAATTATCTATATTTTAATTACTAATTTTATAATCTAAATAATTGATAACTAAAAACTAGATAAATAATTAAATATTAATTTAAAAATTATTTATATTAATTTAGATATGATTTATTAATAATTTTTTTAACTTTTAATTTAGTTATATAATTGTGATTAATTATTTTTTATATTTAAAATTAGTTTCTATTTAGTAATTTTTTAGTAGTGATATTAGTAGTATATTTTCCTATTTTCTTTAAATGCATATTTTTATTCCTTTAATATACAACAATTAATTTGCTTGAATTTGTATATGTTTTAAAATTGACATATTTTTAATGTAATCACTTGTTGGTATGTTATTTTTAAATAATATAAGAGAAATAAGCATCACTTAAGTTGCAATTTATTAAAAACATGCAAAAATGTTAATGTTTTTAAAAAGTAAAAGAAATACATGATTACCATCTTATAAAAACTTAATAGAGTTAAAGGTTTGTTTTCAAAATAGAAGGAGTGTTAATGTCATTAAAGTGATCTAATTGCTTGAAGTATATTAATTATGAACTATCAATAATATTTAAAGATTATCTATCTAAGAATTAATTAACAACATTTGGACTTAGGGCATTGATGTGTGTTTGAAAAATATAAGTGATAAAAATGTTTGGTTCAGCGAATGAATGTGATATGTGGAATCACTTCATATTAAAGCTGCTTTTGGAAACTATAGAGAGAAGACTCTAATAGTTATTTTTTATCTCACATTTCATAATTTTTTCTTATCTTGCTATTTACTTCACAGAAATAGTATAATAATTAAAATAAATATTTAATACTCAATATCTTAAATATTCACGAGTCATATATTCAACATTGTATTAGAAGCATTTAAAATAATGTATTAAAATATATTAAAAATATAAATATAAAAAATAATAAAAATGTTAAATAAATTAAAAATTATTAGACAAGAACTCTTAAAATAAAATATTTTAACTTATTTTAATATATTCTTAATATAAAAATTGTTGAGAAGAATATCAGTTATTCCCAGCAGCAATTGCAAAATAAACAAATAAATTGTGTATAATTTCCCTTTCCTTTTGGTGTAAGCCACTGTAAGAAGCATTGAGAGCACCCAAAACCAATATTTCTTACTTACAACTTTCAATTTCTTTGCATCATTTTGCATTTTCTGTCTCATACATTATTTTATTCACTATACTTTACTTTTTTTTTTCCTTTTGTCTCTCCATAATATAAAAAATGTAATAACATCATGAAAATTGTTCCTTTATATTAGAGTTAGTAATTTTATCAACTCAATTTGTTTTTCTCAAATTAAAGAAACCAAATGAAAAATAAATGTATTACAACTTTAAAATAAAAATACGAATTTTCAAGAACTAATAATTTTCTAAGTAGGATTTATTTGAAGTATAATTAAATAAAAAAAAAAATCATAAAAATATGAGTATTCTGAAGTTTGTTTATTATTAGAGTAAAACTAGATATAATTTTCTTAAAAGAGATACAACATTTCTGAGACCACAAAAAGATTCTTTTGTCTTCTAATATATTTAATTTAAGCTTAAGGTTTGTATTTTATTTATTTTTAAATGAGTAACTTCTTTCCTTCTAAATTTGGCTGGTGAATTATGTCTACAATTTTATTATGTATCTCAAAAAAAAAAAAAAAAATTTAGTGAAAACAATATTCGAGTGAAGTACTTGAACTTAAACAACTACTTTTCTCATCTCTTAAACACATACTAAATCTAATCTCTTCATGCAAGGTTAAAAACGAAACATCGATTTTACACTAATAATAGCATTACAAATAATTTAAAACTTGTTTAACAGTCACAAAAATATTAGTTCCTCGAATTTACAAAATCAAATTATAAAATTTACAAATGTAGATAGTTTTTACATTGATATCTAATGGCAATGTAATACTATATCATAAATTTATTAACTTTATAGTAACTATTTTTAAGAAACCACATCTATCATAATTTCCAATCAATCAATAAAATAAAACTTCTATAACAAAATACATAAAAAAATAAACTTTTGTTTATTATAAGTTTTTGATTAAAAAAAATAAAAGTAGTCTTGAGATCGCCTGTGGGAGTAGGTGAGGTATAAACAATTATAAATTCATAATTTTAAATATTTAGTAGATATTAAAGTTATATCTTTTACTATATTTTTTTAATTACGAAGGAGTATTTTTTTGCTAAAAAACAACAAATAGTGGCTGTGTGGGAGGGTGAGAGTAATTATGATTGACTAAAGGAAAATGGAAATAAAATGCACAACTCAATTTACCTTAATCCAATGCATCCTAACTTACTTCCCAGCACATATGCGCCATTCCCTCTTTCTTCTTTCTTCTCTTTATTCCCATTTCATTCCTCTGCTCTGTTCCAACAAACTTCCTCTTCTCTCCTTTTCTCTGTCTCTTCCCATAAAGGAAGAAAGAAAAAAACAGAGACATTGAGAAGTAGAGAGAGTCTCTGCACAAACGCATCCAACTTTCATCCTCATTTTTCCTTCTCCGCCCACACTCTCTTCTTCCTATTCACCCTTTTTCTCTCCTTAATTAGCCCCCACAAAAAAATCCCGCATATCCTTCAACCCCCGCCTGTTGCGCGCCTGAAAATTTTCGATTTTTTGCTTTCCCAAAAGACCAATTCGTCTAAATTGTTACCTTCTGCGGAGACCCGCTTCATAATTTCAGACAAATTTCATTGATTTTTCGCGTTTGTCTGGATTCTAGTTTGTTTTGAGCATCTGGGTCGGCGAGGGGTTGCCGGATAATCATGCCGCCGGCTCTGATGGATCCTCCATTACCGGAATCGTCGTCGGTGCTGTCTTTTTCCTCCGACATCGTTTTTCCGGGAACGGAGCCGGGTAATCGGCGATTCGGGGATCTTAGAGGTCTGCAGTGGCGTATAAATCTTGGGGTGTTGCCATCTTCTTCCATTGATGATCTTCGTCGAGCCACAGCTAATTCTAGAAGGAGGTAAGGAGGCCAGTTTAATGATCATACCTTATTAGTTTTTCTTTACGATGATGCAATTTTTTTAATCCAATCTGTGGTGTTTGTATAATTGTATCCCTCAAGGTTGGTGCCTATTTGATAGCTTTGTTGTTAGTGATAGCCTGGTAGGTGTTCTAGCCAAAGTTATACCGAGTTTGAGATTACTTCCTAGATGTTGATGATAAATTTAACGTCTACCTATATGATATAACTTTTTTTTTCTCATTATGTCTAATTTCCCTCCTTCAACTCTCAATAATAACGAGGGAAGGGTGCACCTTACATTTTTTTTGGTAATGGAGGGAGACACATACATAGAGAAATTACAGGATATTTTGGCAATTTTCATTCGAGAATGCTTACATACGTGTTTGGGCGAATTGGGTTTGATACTATCTTCATTTTTGTTCCCCTTGTCAGGCCAATATAATCTTGTATCAAAGTTTTGTTTCATTGGCTGAAATGAAAAGAAAATCGAGCTGTTTCTTTAGTTGGCATTGATGGTTGTTGCATAAATTATGGATTTGGCTCTTTACTGCCTCTATATCTCGTACAGTGTTGCCAGGACTGAGTTTTAGATCCACCTGTTTATTAATGTCTGTCATAATTGTGCATTAAAAGCAATTGCGTATTTGTTCAGTTAATTGCAATTGTTTGGGGATGTATCTTATTTAACATGAACTGTTTATAATCTTGTCAGGTATGCCAGTTTGAGAGGGCGCCTTTTGGTTGATCCTCATATTGTAAAGGATGAAAGTAGTGCGCCCAATCTTGTCATGGATAACCCACTTTCACAAAATCCAGGTAAACACCTAAGCATATTTTCTCACCTCGTTCCTGCACTTTAGTTGTGGATAAATCTATATCTGATTACTATCCTTGAATTTACCAATATTCATAAATTCCTTTATATTGAGTAGAGAGAAAGTTATATATCTTAATGCTAATGTACAATATTTTCTTCCTGCCATTGGCTTAAAAAGAGCTTCATCCTCTGGTATCCTTTTGTTTTATTTGTTGACAGATCATATATCTATTGTAAATTTTCTATTTTCCAAGATTTTGTAAATATATACCCCCCCTAAAGGAATATAGCAATGTTCCCTTCTCATTTCAAACCCATGATAACGTTAAGTTAAAAAAATAATGACGGTCAGTAAACTGTTGAGGTGAAGAGGGAGCAGACAGAAAAAGCCAAGCTAATAAATTGTTTCATATCTTGTCATAATGTTGTCTCGAAACATTGAAATACATATTAGTGATATAGGTAGATTTTTTGGTAGTCTGTCTAACCCTCTCAGTCTCTTACCATTTGAACTCTGTCTGTGTTGACATTATTATTATTATTATCAATTTTTCCTATTTTGCAGACAGTACATGGAGTCGCTTTTTTCGCAATGCAGAGATAGAGAGAATGATTGATCAGGATTTGTCACGTTTATACCCAGAACATGGCAACTATTTCCAGACGCCAGGATGCCAAGTCATATTGAGACGAGTTTTGCTACTATGGTGTCACAGACACCCAGAGTGCGGTTACAGACAAGGTAAATTGCTCTCCCAAGCAACATTTTAAGACAATATGTTGAATTTAAGTGAACATGTTGGGATGGTTGTCTTATTTTACCTTCCAACTCCATGTAAGAAACTAGGGGAAATTACACTTATCTTCTCCCATTGTTATGCCAAATGACACTTCCACCTCCTCTAGTTTCAAGATAGACACTAATTTTTTTTAAGCATTAATAAAAGAACAATTACACCTCCTTTACCTTTCAAAGACACTCAGCTCCTTCCTTATGTTTTTAATCAAGTGATATTCATACGCCTTATATTTCTAATAAAGTGATACGCACCTCTCTTATTTTATTTAAAAATAAGATATTGGCTAAAACTTAAATAAAAAACTATGAATATTAAAGCTTAAAGTTTTATGATGTAAAAATTTAAAGAATTTTTTTATAAAAGAATTAAACAATTTAATTATCATATGTTAACAATATCTAAAAAAATTATATCGTCTCTCAATTATAAATTGTCATATAAAAATATTTTTTTTTCTTCGAGAAAACATTCTTTTAATATAAAAATAAATAAAAAATTATAAAATGTAAGATTATATTTATTAACTTATTATTATATTTAAATATAATGTTATATATATATATATATATATATATATATATATATATAAATAAGGAGCATGAGTGTTATCTTATCAATAACATAAATAATGCAAATGTCTATTTTAAAACTAGAAAAAGTATGATTGTCATTACAAAAATCTCAATGGGGTGCAATAATTAAATCGTTTGATTTTTTATTTATAAAATAATATTTAATTTTTATATTTTATATTTTATATTTTAAAAATTTAATTTTGAAGTTTCATAAGTTTTAATTAAATTTTATCCAATATGTTATTTTCAAATAAAATTAGGAAAGTGAGTGATACTTTATTAAAAACATGAGATGAATGTCATTTTGTTGAAAACATTTTTGCCTTCTCATCCTTAATTCAACTAAGCCTTCTTATTTATCATGAGTGTCTCATTTTTTCCTTCCAACATTATATAGTTAACCATAGCACATGTAATTGAATGAAAAACTTGACTATACTTATCACAAAAGGGCACATCATACGGTTTGCTCATAGCCACTTTTATGTTCTCTGGGGGCATCAACAATCATTAATTACTATATCATCCATATCTTTTACTACCAACAAGTTTGTAACTACTTTTGCATGAATTACTATTCCATTATCTGCATGTATACTGAACTTTATCTTATCTATTGCAAGATCAATTGATTAAATTGTTGGAAATCTTTTAGCTGGTAAATTATAAATTTCCTTAGTTTGACTTTGAGGTTCCCATATAACTTGTTTTGATTTATTTGCATGTGTGATGCAAATGGTTAATATGATATTATTAGGCTTATTTCATTAATTTATTTTGTAGGAATGCATGAATTACTTGCTCCGGTGCTTTATGTACTCCAATATGATGTGGAGTGTCTTTCAGAAGTTCGAAAGCTTTATGAAGACCACTTCACTGACAGATTTGATGACCTCCTTTGTCAAGAGAATGATCTTTCTTACAACTTTGATTTTAAAAAATCTTCAGACTCGAAGGAGGATGGAATTGACTCCAGTGGAAATGCAATGAAAATCAAGAGTCTTGATGAGCTTGACCCCAGCATACAGAACATTGTATTGGTAAGTGATGCTTATGGGGCAGAAGGTGAACTGGGCATTGTTTTATCTGAGAAATTCATCGAACATGATGCTTATTGTATGTTTGATGCTTTGATGAACGGGGCTCGTGGTTCAATTGCAATGATAGATTTCTTCTCTTATTCCCCTTTGCCTGGGTCCCATACTGGCTTGCCTCCTGTAATTGAAGCTTCTGCTGCATTGTATAATTTATTGTCTCATGTGGATTCATCTCTGCATGGCCATCTTGTTGATCTCGGGGTTGAACCCCAGTACTTTGCTCTCCGCTGGTTGCGAGTTTTATTTGGACGAGAATTTTCACTCAGCAACCTTTTAATAATCTGGGATGAAATATTCCTATCAGATAATAGTAAAGTGGAGAAACATGCTGAGGACAATGCAGACTCTGGTTTTAGGATCTTCAATTCGTCTAGAGGAGCATTTATCTGCGCTATGGCTGTGGCAATGATGCTTCATTTAAGATCTTCGCTTCTAGCTGCAGAAAATCCTACAACCTGTCTTCAGAGATTATTAAACTTCCCAGAGAACACTGATATTCAAAAACTAATAGAGAAGGCTAAATCCTTGCAGGCCCTTGCATTAAGTGCTGAGTTTTTGTCCACGAGACCTTCATTATTCGTCGAGTATTATAACCAGGCTAAACCAGTTATTGCCAGATCTCGCACCCTTTCATGTGACTCAATCTCTCCGAAAGCTCCTCTGAGTTTGGTACCTGAGAGCTACTGGGAAGAAAAGTGGAGAGTTGTCCACAACGCTGAAGAACTCAAACAAGATGCAGTAGAAAAGCAGGTTCCCACTCGGAAGAAGGGATGGACGGAAAAGGTAAAGTTCAGTTTGAAAACAGATTCTGACCCCGCTTCACCAAGCTCTAAGAGTGGTAAAAAGAAATCCAAGTCACCAGTTAGGCGCGGTTTGTTAGAAGATCTATCTAAGGAACTTGGCTTTGAGGAAGATACTGAAAATCCCTTCAATCTTGATAATCTGCCTGCAACAGTTGAAGAGGAGCAACGGGAAGACGGTTCGGAATGCAGCAACAGTGATTCTCCTGCAGATAGATGTCTAAGTCGAAACACAAGTGGTGTGGAAAACTCTCCTGCTATTTCTTGCTCGGCTAGCCCTCTTAACGAGGCCAATGATCACAAAAATGACTGTGAGAAGAGTAGTGTTGGGTCTAATTTATCATTTGATGGAATTAATGAAGCCTCACTTTGTAGTCCCGTAGATTCACCTCTTCCAATCTCTGATCATCCTGAGAACGCATCAGATACGACAGGGAGAAATAATAGTAATTCTGCTGGAAATTCAACCACGCATTCCAAGGAGAGAAAATTGAACAGATTTCAGTGGCTATGGAAGTTTGGGCGTAGCAATGGCGAGTTTACTTTGGAGAAAGGAAGTGATGCTACTGAGACAGTAAAACCTGCTAACAGTTGTGATAATCAAAGCAATACAGTACCCTCTTCTACAGCCAATGCACATTGTAGTTCTGTTGGCTACAAAGGGGAATCTTCAGAGCAGAATGTGACGGCCACTATGAGGATTATTGGGCAGTCAATGCTTGAGCATATCCAGGTATACTTATTCCTCATTGTCACACTCAAATTCAGTTAGTTAGTGAGTGAACTCAACTTACAAGCTAAATACTGGTTCAAGTCTAACTTAATTTTATAAAAACATTATAATAATTGTGACATTCACCTGTTCCGGTGCATATTTTGTAGTTTAGGTTTGAATGTGGAGTAAAAGAAAGTGTTATTGACATGACGTGTATGCTAAGAAGTTTTGTGTGGCAGGTGATAGAGAGTGCTTTGCAACAGTGGGGCGAGGGAGCATCATTGGATAACATGTCTAACAATGTTGTGGTTGGTGTAGAGCAGTTGAGTCCCATGTCAGCTCTGAAGGAGCTACGTAAAATTAGCAATCTTTTATCTGAGATGTGAGCCGAATCTTGCATTGATCTGTCCTTTGTGTATATATGTATTGTAATTATAATTTTTTAGTGGGAAAAATGAAATGAAATTCTTCTGCTTCACTTCTATATATACCTCATGAATACCATAGATTTGCAGTGATGGACTTGTAAATACAAATATTGGAGTTACCATCAAATAAAATATGGTGTTTCATTCCTGTTTATGATTTCAATTTTGCTTCATTGCATTGCATACCTTGGTTTGCATTTTACAGCACCGTTGCAAAAGCAATTCCAAACTAAATTGTGGTTAAGTTTGGATACCCTCAAAATTTGAATATATAAAATGAATCAAACATGTATTCAATCATATTTAAATTCTTACACCTTTTTTTTAATTTTTATTTCTCTACTTTTTCTAATATTTACCAAATGCTTACACTTTAATGTTTTCATTCTTTTTAAAAATTATGTTATAATTCAAAATTTCCCCTTCATTTTATATTTCACTATATTTTTTCCTTTTTCATACATTTGAACTTTTGTTTATCATTTTTTAAATCATCATCATATTTACTTTCTTCGTAGTTTTCAAACTTTCATACTGCAGCTTTTCCATATTTTATTGGCATTAGTTGGACACGTTTTTATTTTTAAAACATCAAATTTTGTCCATAAATTTTAAAGTTTTAAAAATATTATATTTTAATTTTTTTAATAAATTTTAAAATTTTCTTATTATTAATCATATTCTAACTTTCTCATTATCAATCCTTGTTATATTATATATATAAATATAATATATTTTTTCCATTCATAAAATATCAATTAAAAACCTAAATCAATTATTTTGAATGAAAATGTAATTAATTTGTATATTTATCTTGTTACTTTGAATAATCAAATCACAAATATAATTGTCATACTTTTTTTGGAAATCATAGTTTATCATTATTACAAAATAACCAATATTATCAATGAAATTAAGTACACACTATTGATATTTCTCTTATAACAGTTTATTTCATTAACATGGTTAAGATTCAAACGTGAATCACAAATTACAATTATCATGTCTACTCAAATTATATAACTTTATTAATTAACAAGTACATATATATTTAATATAATATTTCTGAAATCATAAAAAAATTACTATATCATAAAAAATGTTACTATATTACTAAATATATTATTACCATGGTAAAGAATCTTCCACAAAATATATAAAAGGGTAACCTATATATTTGTAGTATAACAAATATTATGCATTTTTTTTTAATTCAATAAAAATAATTATCAGTATTTGTACCATGACTAAATATATGTTAAGTTTTTACTGAAATTTGTTGAGGTGTCAAATGCCTAGTTGTTTATTATTGTGTTTATAATGAACAAGGGAAGATTTTAGTACGTGGACTTTGTTATTACATGGACATAGGTTTCTTAAAAGTGTTACTATTATACTAAATGTATTATTATGATAGTAAAAATTATTTCACAAATACATTTTTAGTATAACAAGAATCATGCAATTTTATTTTTAGTATACTAATAAAAAGTATCAATCTTCATACAATAATAATTATGGGTCCGTTAAATTTAATTATTGAGGGTATTGTTAAATGTCCATTTATTTGTTATAGGTGGACATAAGCACGTGGAGTTTTTATTTTATTTTTGAAAATAAAATAAAGTGAAATAAGATTATTATATTATGTTATTTTGGTCATGTAGACAATATTAGAGAAAGGTTAGAGAACTAAAAATGAAGATAACGTGAAGGAAAAGGTCATGATGCCTAGTAAATAACATTGAGGGGTTTGGGGTTGTAAGGTGTTTGATTGCAAAATAGAGAAATGGGTTGAATGAAGTTGATGACTTATATTTGGATGTAAGAAATTAATGAAATGATTTTATGGTCTTCATTTTGGCAAAATTGATAGTGGACAATATTATTACTAATCTTGTAAATTGATGTTATTTGTGTATGAAATTATTAGTAGTTAAGTTAGATATGAAAGAAGAAAATTGGACGAGGTAATAAAGTGAAAGAAGTATTCTTCGTATTTATTTATAAAAATTGATAATTATATAAAAAAAAGTTTAAATATTTTTTTTGTACTATAATAGAAAATTGGTTTTTGTTCCTAATCCCAACTCTAGATTTAATTGGCATTTATAGTAATTGTCTTTGATCCCAACTTTAGATTTAATTAGTACTTATAGGAAGTAAACTATTAGAATGAGTCTTTATCTAAAAAATTAGCAAAGATTCATTCTAATAGTTTTCTTACTACAAATAGTCAGGATGTCTACAATTTGAACTAGAAACAAAAATCAATTTCACATAAAAATACATGAACGAAAAACATATTTAACCCTATAAAAAATGATAAGATATCAATATAAAATGGAATGCCAAAACATATCCACATCATGCTCACAATGTGTACCAACATCTTAAACCTGTTAGCAAATTATGTAATTTAACATTATAATGTAACTCATGTGAAATAGATTTTGGACATTGGACCTCAATGTGATTTAATAATATAAAATGTCCTAATGGTTAATGTGAGAGGTTATATATATATATATATATATATATTATGATACTTGATAAAATAACTAATCTGATGGAGATTAGGAAACATAAAGAAAATAAGGTTTTGTCTTTGCAAATGAGGTTGTCTCACAGTTGACCATTAATAAAGAGTGTGACAAAAAAATAATTACAAAAGATAGATTGAGAAGAAGGTGATTGAAAAAACTACTCACATAAGACTCTCATGAATCAAGGTAACTACAAGTGTCTATTATATTACAAAAGTATGATGTGTATTATCCTTATAATGTGTATTATTATTGTTAATTGTACGCTTTGATTTTACAAAACTCTCCTAAATATATCCAACATTAAAAGTAAAAGTCGTGTTTAAAGTACTTGGAAAGTTCTCTAAAGTATACTTCTTCATGTTTTTAAACTTTATATAACTTTGAAAACTTCACCTCAACTTCATCACTATTTTTAACACTATCTTCACCTTCTTCATACTCATCAACAACATTACAAATTGGTTACATTTTCAGGCACACTAAGGTAATATCCACCTCATCAAACTCTATAGTTGCACCAGTGCCACAAACAACATCTCTATCATTGTTAGTGACCAAGTTTGCATTACATAAGTTAGAACTTTGATTGAAAAATGTTCTACGTAAATATGAATATTGATATTATTTTTAAATTGCATAATCAACTTTTAAAAACTTGTACAATTTATGAACTCTTTAAATTCATATTCAATATTAACATCATTTTCTTTTTGTCAGAACCTAAACTGATTGATATTGATAGTCAATATCCTTAACAAGCCTAATTACTTAGACAACAATATCATTCATCTTTATCATCAACTTTTAAATTTTACTATAAAATGAGATTCTACTATAACTATAAAATATAGTTAAACTAATAAATTAATAATTGATGTATTACAAACCTTAAAACAAAACATATCAGAAAATAGCTTGTAACATTAAAAGTTTCTTGTATAACATTAACTTTTGAGCATAAAAGAAACCTACTCTTATCATTCATTTGACTAATTCACACCAAATGCTATTAAAGTCCAAAACCAACAATCTTTATAAATGTTTTTAATACCTATACCGACCAGTCCTTGGACACCGAGAACAGGTAGTAAAGGGCGAACCACGTCAGCTGGATCTCACAGCATGGGCCAAAACCACGTGGAGGGGACCCCGCAGGCAGCTTAGATTGAGGGTGATCAGTCATCGGTGTGTTCCCTGAGAGAAGGGTGATCAGTCATTCCCCTCAGAGTAGGGTGATCAGTCATCGGTATGTTCCCACAGAGAAAGATGATTAGTCATCAGCGCGTCCCCACAGGGAAGGGTGAGTAGTCGTCAGATCACCAGTATGGGCGGAGGTGTCATCGTCACTCAGCAGGTCGAGGAGTCCTCGGCAACAGAGTGTGGCGAGGTGACATCGGTCTTGGGTGATTTGAACAGCGTAAATAGAACAGCTAAGATTGGTTCCCAGAGGGGGCCAATGACCAGTTAAATACCCAGAGGTAGGGAGGCCTGGATCACGAAGTGCCTATGCGGGTAGCAGGGAGAGCACAGTTGGGTGTAGAGTCCTGAGGGGACGAGTACTCACCAGAGCTAGGGTTTTCCCAGTGAAGCTACATGCATGGCACGTAAACAGTGAAGGCACTCCCAGAACAGGTGGCCCCAGAGATTAGGTGCACAAGGAGGCATCCAGGTGGTCACCCTGTTAAAGTTTGCACTCCAGAGAAGGAAACCTTATGTGCTAGATTACTCTAAGGTTGGGTGATAGCGGCGCAGGGGTATTCCAGTAAACCCTAAATATGGCTAGCAGCGCAGGAAACCCTAATTAGGGCTAGCGGCGCAGTAAACCCTAGACTATATAAGGGACAGTAAGATACTTCACAAAGGTACGCAGTTTCTAGACCTAAACATAGAAAGAAACTCAATACACTTGGTGTTCCTTGCCTTACACTGACTTGAGCGTCGGAGTGCAAACGGCCTCTAGGGCGCCCCCTTTATCTTTTGCAGGTGTAGATTGCTTCGAAAGAACCAAACACATATCGACGTGAGGAAGGAGGCGTGTGAGTGTTGTGAAGTCAACTGACAGGCGAGTCAACCGGCAAGAACAATACCAAAAACACCTTTGACCTAATAATAGTGTGGTATTATAGGTTAGGTCTAATTAGTTAGTCTTTAAAGTTTTGACCTGAGACTAGGAGACTTATGATGTTATGAGTCAAATTCGATTATTTAGTCTCTAAGACATCGATATGAGATTGGGGGACCTATAGTGTCATAAGTCGGATCTGATTAGTTTTACACTTTTGTGAGTATGATTAAAGTTAATCTAATACAATTTTAACTAATAATAACATTTAATATAACAATTTTGTTATTTTCTTCTTATATTATTATAATAACTTAAATATAAAAAATTAACCTTAAATCGAGAGCTAACATATTGAAGAAAAACTAAAAACAAAACCAAATAAAAAAAAGTTTGACAAGCATATAAAATAAAATAAAAATACGTATGATCGATAAAAGATTCGACTAGAAATATTTCTGACCAAAATTGGTTAAGATCAAATCTTTTGTTGGCTAGAACAAATAGAATTGATAAAAATGATTAACTACCCATATGATATAATTACTATAACCAACTTTGCTGCTCTAAAATTCCAAACCTTTTCCTTTCCTTCTAACCTTGTGTCTCATTACAAAGTCAGCACAAACAATTCCTTAACATTTTTATTTCTTTAAAAAGTATTTAATAAATAAATATTATTTATTCTATTTAATTTTACCAAAACTATTCATGACAACATTGCCACATCACTCAACTTGTCCAGATCAAGGTTTTCTCGTGTGTACTTAACAACAATCTTAACATACATCAGGAAAAATCTTAACTAAGCTTATCAACTCTATAACTATTGTACGAAGATTCATATTTTTTTTATTATACTAAAAACGAATTTGCATAAAAATGATCGTATAGAAAATAATATTTAATTATATGATTGATTACTGTAATAATAATACATGCTTATTTGAATAACTTTAAATATAATAAAATTTATGAATTAAAATAATTAAAATCGATAAGAATTAGACAGAAAAAGAATTAATATAATGGTATTGTTTGGTGTGTTGAAAAAGGAGAAGTGCATCATCTGGCATAGGAATTGATATGATGGCCAGGTTCATCTCGAAGTCGAAGACGCTGCTTCGTCATTCCCAATCCCCGAAGGTCCTGATTGTGTGCCACCGCCACCGATCTTCGGAAGCCATGAAATCGAAGTGGGTGGAGATGGAAGGGGTGAAGTTGCTGGAGGACCATGCCCACCGTGTTATGATCATGAAGGCCACACCCGATTGGCTTCCCTTCCTCCCCGGTTACTCCTTCTGGGTCCCACCTCCTACCTCCCCTTTTTTCCACAAATTCTCCATCCCCGCTCAACCCTTCTTAATGCAAGGTTCTCTCTTTTCCACTCACTCACTCTTTATCTCAACCAACCCTATTACTCTCCATTCCTTCAATGCTAGATGAAGATTCTGGGAATGCTATTATTAGAATCTTGTAAATATAGTGACTGTGGGTATTATGATTAATTAGATTGATTGTAATTCATCCTATGCTCTCTTGTTTCTCTCTCTCAACAGCTATTGCCACCCCACGAGGGATGGAACTTACTGTGCAACTCAAGGTTATGGAACACACTGAAAACGTCGCGCTCTCTGAAGACGAGGAAGGATGATCATGATGGCAAGTAAGTAATAGTACTGCATGGGTTTGTGTCCGCTTTCAATGATTCAAGTGTTGCTACACAGTTTCAAATGCAGTTATGCAACAGAATTGTCTTTGGATTGGACTTGTTTGAGATCTCGCTGAGACCAAATAGTGAATAGTTTTCAGGTTTGCACCCTTAGCTCGATGAGAGGATTGGGTGCAAAAAAAACTGAGCTGTTTGAAGATCATGGAGCTTGCTTGCATAGAAGACAGTGCATGAAAATGGGAATTCCTGCACAGGTGAAGTACTACTGGTTGCTTTGGGATTAACTCTTCTCACGTTTTTTGGTCTCTTTTATTTGTATATAGTTTGGGTCCTGACCAAGCACTTAAAAGTAACCAGTTTGTGAAGAATTTTTTCAATGGTGTCATGTTGAACCTTTTACATTGGATGATGTATGTATTTGTGTAACTAATAAAGCAAAAGCTTCTTTAAGCATTCCTCTGAATGATCCAAACACCTTCTCAATTCAATGAATATGTGTATTCATGTATATATAACTGCAGTAGACTTTTATAAGGGGGTAAAAGTTTAGCACTGTTGCTCTAGTTGCTTGATTACTATAATAGAATTGCCTAGTTTCTATTGAGTTCTATAATTAAAGCGTTGATTTCCCATTGAAAGGCTGAAGAGCATCCATCATAGAAGCTAACTTGCATTTTGTCGCTATTGTACGTGAAATCCTTCTTTTAATAAAGGGGTTGATTTATGTTTATGACAAGAAAAGAGAGATTATTCATAGATCTATTCAATTCAAATTATACCAAAAAAAGTGCTAGAATTTTGAAGATTAAAAAATGTCTTAGTAGACCTGGGAAGGATCGGTAGGAGTTATAAATTTGTTTAGTTTTGCAAGCCTTGCTGGTAACTGTGTCAATTCTCTAATATGATTTAGGATTTGGATGCTCTCGTGTTATAATTGAAAAAGTTGGGATATTGATCCAACAATTTATACAATATTTTTCTCTTTATTTCTCTCCGCCATCATTCATAATCACATTCCATACTTCTCTCTTCTCTCATTCTCTCTCCTCTCATTCTCTCTCTGTCATAAAATTTGATGAGCAAAGAACATTATTCTAATTGAGAAGAGATACATGCAATTTTAATTTTGGCATGAACTCACCACGATGAGTCTTAAGATGTGCGAATTACATTCAGAAGAGATTTTAAATGTAACTGATAGATCTTGGTTAACCGTTCTTGTATTTGACTCGAGAGCCATTTGATATTGTGGAAAGAGTCTAGTGTGAATTCTAAACTAAAAACCCAACTTCAAATATTCAAAGACATACATCCGTGCAGGATCCTTAATTATTAATGTTGAATTTTAGAACATGCTTGCTGAGAGGTACAAAAATTGTATAAGTTTAACTTTCTAATTCTTCAGTTCGATTTTACTTTTTAATCTACTCTTATTATCATGATCAATTGTCATTTCTTTAGTTTGGTTTGTGGGACATGAATTTCAAAGTGAAAACCAGTTCTGGTTCTGCTCAAATTCACAATTCATGTCAATGTCATTTGTGTTTGTTCGGTTAGTTGACATTTTCAAGGGGCACACTGTAAACACAATAAACCTGACACCGGGCATACGTGGTAAAGGTATATTGCTAGTTGTAGACGATTTTTTTGGGGTTATACTACGGGTTATATCCTTTGTGTGGGATTAATTCTCCCTAGAGCATCTGTGACCCTGATTTTTAAGTTCTCTGAATGGGCTAGAACTGCAAGTACAGTACAGTCACGTTGACTTCAGTTTTCCAGATTGTTCTGATAAGTAAGATAAATGAATCATCAAACTTCGAATAATAGTAGTCAATTAGATGTGTTTACTGTCTTGGTTTCTCAGTTGGAATAATAATCAATGAGGCGTGTTTTCTGTCTAGATTACCCAGTTCCAAACTGTGGACTATCGCTCGGGCAACTTTAATTTTCAAACGCACCTTTTGATTCAACTTGAAAGGGTGTACCCTAGAATGGCCTAAGGAAAATGAATCATTGATAGTTACAGATAAAAATATAAATGTCACATACAATGACCAACGATGAATGCAATTTTCATTGAGAAAGTTAGTGTTTTTCTACTTAACAAAGAATACATCCTTTTTGGGCAAGGGATTGGGGAGGGAAAAAAGGAGGATTAAGTAGAAGAGAAGCTGGACTCTACATTAAATGGTAGTTTCCTTGATGATTCACGGAATTATAAGCATAGGTGGGCACGGGTAAGGGATCATCAAATGGATTAGAAGAACCCATGACTGGCATTTGTTGATGATATTGAGTCTGTGGGTACTGGTAAGGGACCATCATCATGTTATGTTGTTGCTGTTGCTGAGGCATGAATGCCATTTGCACATTGGCTGGAGGTGGTATGTTGTTGGACATTGCAAATGGATCTTGCTGATTATGATGATTGAATGGATTATGTGTATCCATTTCCCCATATCCATAGCCTGCATTTCGGAGTTGAAGTTGTCTCCTAGCATTTTCATCTTCATACAAACTGTCTAGTAATAGATTGTCAAACCCACCAGCCTGACTCAACAAACAAGGGAGAAAAGAACAATAGTGTTGTTAGCTTTTAGATTCAAAGGCCAAACCATAGCCTCATTTAGCAGTAGATGGAAAGCACTACGAACTATTCTTAACATGACATTGAATGGGGTGTATACATGTATTGGCCATTTCAAGCAGACCTCTGCTGTTATTGGCGTGTGTGAAATTGTACCTATAGCCAACATCTGTGAGATGAATGAATGTCACAATAATAGTTTTGGGCCGCATTGGTTGTAGCGTGTGCCCGTAACATGTTCATATTGATTGGTATGTCTCTTATGTACACATGAGCTACTAAGTATGACCAGCAGGTAAAAACTGACCATTTTGCGATTTGGCGCTTGGCTTGTATGGGTACTTGGTGTTGTAACCAGTGCAAGTTCCCAACCAGAAGTTCCATTTATGTTAGCCAAAGCAAGATTGCTCGAGTTATTTCCTACATAAAATCGCAGTCTTAGAATTGAATCGATCAAACAACAAGGATGGTTAGAATTGAGGTTTTTTTTTATTAATACAAGTTTGTTTTGATCCAGGCCTGGTAATGATTTATCAGACTGACTACGCGAGCAAGGAATGGCAATGGCACAGGTATCCCCTATGGTTTTAGATGAAATCATCTCCCATTTCTCCAATTAGCTTTGTGGAATAAAACAAAAGAAAAGTCTTTCATCTCTCATTTCTCCAATTATGCATGCAATATAGAGTTAACGTCGTTAATTATCAATTACTCTTACCCCCGGGTGGAATAATTGCCAGCGCCAAAGCATTGCTTTCTTCTAGTTCCTGGGCTTTTGGATTTATTTCGTTTAGACCCTGCAAAGGTGACAGATATATTATATATTCCGTCAAACCAACACCTCAAACATTCATATGATTCACATAAACAAAAACACACCAGCAAATCATCAGTAGAATCAGTTGATATCAAAGGAGGAAGTTCCATTTCCTCCTTCTTAGGCTCTGCTTCATCTTTATCAACCAGTTCTTCCTCCTTGTCTTCTTCATCTGGTTTTTCATTTGCTTGAGCCTCTTCAGGTTCTTTGGGTTCTGCTTCCTTTTTAGGTGATTGATCATTTTCGTGATATTCCTGATGTTGCATGACATTTATTAACGAACCATAACATGCGAATACGTTGTGGGCATACACGGATGCTTGAGAACAATTGACATTGGACCACTTTTAAGAAAACAAATAGCCCTTTTGCCCATTTGAGTGGTTTCTCCCGGATACCATTAACAATAAATGCAGAAACTTCAATCGAAATATGCCATGACTAGAACACCAGAACATAGATGCAAAGTTGTTGAGTGATATTTAATAATGAAATAAAGTTATCGTGGTCAATCTCCAATTCGCCATATCAATCGGTGTGGCAAAATTGACTCCAGAACCCAATGCAGAATATATAACGAGTCTCAAAGCTATTCTATCAATTGCTAAGTTGTTTTAGAGTAATTGACTCTACATTTTATTCTACACTCTACACATAAGAAAATAAAAGTTCTACACACAATGTCCTGGGAAATCTTTGGCTCGTTCTAAAAGTCATTATGCTCTTCCACTCTCTGACGAAGTGGCTTAAGCTTCATTTGCCATATCGCATGTAATAACTCCTTTATTAGTTTAGAAAGTCAAGCATATTGGTTCGTGGAAGTTCATACACAAAGCGCATATAAGGCACGGGCTTTCTCGAATAAATTCGGATACCACTTTTTCTTACCAGTCTATTAGATGCATTGAAGGGTGCTTCTCTAACGTATTCTTCCATCGTGGCAAGAAAAGAAGCAGGTGGCTGTTTATTAGGGGAAAGATCTCAGTGAGAAACTGTATATGATATCAAAATAAATATTGTTATTGATGAGCAAGAACCTGTCTCAAGATTGGAAATTGAAAATTCCTAGCAAGGTCCAATCTCTTGCAGTATTCATAGAATTCGGCAAGATTATCAGCCTGCACAGTTAGAATGATCATCAATTCAACACGTATGACCCATCAGGAAACCTCATTGAGAACAAGAAACAGTTCAAATTGAACAACAAAAAGAATGGATCTGAAGGAAAGCAAAGCACTATTGTAAACCTGTTGGCTAGCTCTTTTATAAATATGTAACGCCTTGATTGCATCATATTTTGGCATATCAAAGAACTGAAACTTTCATTGTTAGTACAGTTTAAAATTTAAGAGTTAAACTGAAATAACATGTTAAACTGAAGTAGACGTTACCACATCCACAAGATTTATAATTCCATCATTCAGGGCACAATATATTTTGAAGCTCTCTTTCAATATCTGAAAGATGTTTTCAGAAGCGGAAAGTAAAGTTAGACAATAAGCCCTCTCAGTGAATGGATTTCTAGAAGCGAAGAAAGTTAAAATGTTTCCTTTTTGTGTGTTAGGATTGGGTTCCTCTGAAATGAATTGCTTAACTTCGTTAACAAAAGAAAAATTAACAGTAGATTTGATAATCCATTATTTGTCATCCATGTCATAATAATATTAACCTTGATTGTTTACGAATTGAAATCTCTCACTTCTGTCTCTGAAATGAGAGCTTATTTTAAATAAGTAATTTGTTTATGAAAGTGAAACAGAAGATAGTAATGAATCAGGCATAAACACTTTTGTATTGTATGAAATCAATCCATGAGTATAGCAGCCGTTCCGGTGTCTAACACCTAAGCTCATCTTTATTATAACGATCACTATTCTATGAGATTTTAATTTTATTTTTATGCATTTCACTCTCTTTCATCACTACCTTTTTGCAACTTTTATTTCAATGTAACCATGTTATAAGACTCAAACTCTAATTAATATTTTATTTAGTTGTTAGTAGAAATATATGTTTCTAAGTAAAAAAATATGTTTATTTTTATGATCTAAGATCTCGTTAACCTAACTTTAAAATTTATGATCCTATGAAGCTTATAATGAAGATATATTCTTCTAACTTGAGTGCGGAAGTCATTGGTTAATTGAGTGCTATTGAAGGTTATTGGCATCATTATCAAATATTATATGGACGTAATTCTAAAATCTAAAATCTCTTTGGTTTTCAAAATATCATTTTGCAAGGATATTTTATTTGTTTTCTCTCTTGGAGCTAAATTTATTTGAAATACTGTATGACATTAAATGTAAATATTTGTTTCAAAAAGAGATTCAAGTTCACTACATTCAGTGAACTAGTTTTTTTAGTTAGACCAACCTCATGTGATCATTTTACATACAATTTTGCACTTGAACAAGTCGCCCCTTTTACATTTTAGGAAAAAATGTTGGACTAATTTTATTCAGTTATACAATTGATACAAAACATATTATCACATAATGCTTAAAAGGGCTATTGTGTGAAAAGTACAAAAATTAAACAAGCATACCAATGCCAGTGCATACTGTATTAGATAATTGCCGAGAGCCAAACCTTCAGGCTGCAGCATATTAAAGAAAATTAAATGTTATTATCTATCAGAGGGACATAAAATGCAATAATTTCAATGGCAAGAGATATAGCATAGCAGATTCAGAGCATGAAGATACCAAATCAAAGTTTTGTGCACAAATTCTTACCTGACAACCAACTAGGCGGTATAGAAGTTGCTGCAGTGCAGGCAGCTGCTCCAATAGCCCTTCACTAGTCAACGACCGTGTTCTGCTGTGTCCCTGTCAAAGCTAAAAGTTACTAATTTTCTAAACGTAGTAATGAAAGCCGCATGGAACAATTAATGGGTGAATAAAATTGAAAGGCAAAGAACCACCTTGGTTATAATGGGCGATGGTTTTGTTAAACGCTCAGACTCGATGTCATATTTAAGGATTCTAAAACATTCAAGCCTTTCTTCTAAGAATAGTGCATAGGTTCGAACCCATGCAGAACAGTCCCAAGCTGTATTGAGAAATATAGTTAATAAGCATAAAATGAAAGAAAATTCAGATAACAAGAGGGTCTCACTGATCTATCTACCTTGAGGACTTGAGTCATCTTTGAAATTGGATATTTGAAGAAAACGTCCCCTGCGCGCATAGTTTATGAGGTCTTCTTTGAAAGTAGGATCACCCTCTCTCAATATTCTATGAATAACAATCAATGTCTTTACTGCAACCTGCCATGTAACATGTCGTTATTCAGTTAAAAACAATGTCAACAAAGTTTGCAAAAATTGTCCTCATCGACCATAACAACATCTTTATCAACACAGTTTGAAGAAATCAAGCATAACAACATCTCTATCAACACAGTTAAAAAACACATCATTTTACCATATACGTACAAGAAAAACTAAATGAGCACTGATTGTTTATTATATGTTTTGATGCTAAGTACTTTTATTTTAATGCACCGTTCGAACCCTTCCTTTTATGTCATGAAAGTCTGAAACGTAAATTGAAATGATCAAAACCACGTTTTCAAATTTTATCCAAACACAGTCTTAGCTGTTAATGCATTCAGACAGTTACAAAGAGGACATACTATCCAATTCCGGGTCTTTGCAAGCCTCCTAGCAAGTGTGTGTATGCAGTAAGCCACATCTGCCCGTGGTTGGTGTGCTGAAGTTGCATAGAATATCTCTGCGAAGAAGAGGAAAGACAGGTCTAATAAATTTCCCATTATGGCATTATGGTAACGATCTCATTTCTAATTTCTTTCAATGCAAGCAACAAGATCTATGCAATTAAACCAACCATATTGCATTGAAAATTAATGATTCAAACCCTGATGACACTAATCTCACGATGAAAATAGAAAAAAAAGGCATAATTTTCATTTATATACAAGTATTCAACAAAATCTGAGAACTCACTTCTAACATGACGTTCTTTTGGAGGATATTCTACGTGACTGGTAGCCTTCACAATAGCAATATCCAAATCCTTACATAAAAAAAAATAACAAGATCAAGATAGAGAAAGGCTGAGAAATTAAATCAATTGAGATAGAGGATTAATCGGCAGAAAAATATAGAAAAAAATAAAAATTGATTGATGAAAAGTTAGAAAGAGATATGAAAAAATGGACCTTGTATTCGCTATTGACCTTGGCTAGGCCAACCTTGGTAGAGTCTTTGAGAGCACCGTAGGCCTTTCTCAAGCTCCGGAACGTTCCCATTCATCAAAGAATAGAATTTGATGGAAAGAGAAGGAAGAAGAGGAGCCACGTTTTTCCTCCTCCTCCTTCTTCTTCTTCTTCTTTCTCACTGTGTCATGTGTTCCAACTTCCAAAGACAAAAAGAAGGAACAAACGACCAAAGGGTATTTTGGTAGTTTCGGCTCTTAAGAGACTTAACTGATTTATGGAAATATTTGACCACAGTTTGTGAATAGTATTGATTTTCAATAAAACAGAAAAAGTAGAGTTCCGTTTTGCTTTAAGCATAAAACAAAAAAAATAAAAAAATAAAATGTTTAGTCTTTTGAATATTTACAGGTGGGATCCAACTATGGCTTCGGTGTCTCATTGCTTTTTTTTATTCCTATTGCATTTAGAGTTTAATTTCTCGAGTAAACTTTTATGCATCCTCTTAACTTTCTTACTATCTTTAAAAAAAACATTTAATAAAAGGTTATGTATTTAATGTTTTATAAAAAAATATTAAATATTATTAGTTTTAGTGTTTGGTTAAAACTTTAGACCATTGTAATATGAAAATGAAAATGATTATGATTGAAATCAATCATTTAACATATAAAAAACTCATTTTAATTATTTTCAATCATTCTATTTATTGAAATGGAGTAAAATTTAGACTAATAACAAAAATTAATTTTATATCATAATATAAGAATAAAAAATATATTTAACTCTTAAAAAATAAAATTTGTTCAATACTTATCTTAAGAAAGAAAGTAGGTATGTTGTAGAAAAAAAGTAGAGTTGTTTTAATTTTTATTACCAAAATTGTTAACAGTGATTTGTAAACAAATATTGTGCAGTGAGGGAGCTACTCTTTCAATTTCTTTTGTATTAAAGTCGGGTAATATATTTAAAATGTGAGTTGTAGAATTAATTTCACCAAATCGGTTAACCCGTTTAATCCATCATTTTAGGTGGACTGAATAGAATGTTCAAACTCCTCAATTTTGTTTTTGTTTCATTTTGTCACACACAGAATAAGATTTGCAATGAATTAGGGTTGGACCAATCATTTTAATTTTTAATATTATATAAATAATAAAGAATGGTGGAAACTTTTGAGTTTCTATTCCATTCTTAGTATAGAAGTAATATTGTGTCTAGTATCTAATGTGCTTAGAAAGTATCTAATGTGCTTAGAAAGTAAATGTTTCTTAAACAATTTTTTCTGTTGATATTAGAATTTTATGTAAGAATTTAGACAATAAAAAAATGTTTTTTTTTTTATAAAGTTAGATTTATCTTTGAGCGATTTCTTTGTCTTCTATTTTTGGGTCTTTTTGATCTTCAAGTCTCATGATTTTTCAATTAATCTTTACGTTCCAAGTGATTATGGGAATACTCTGACGTTTAAGTTAGTTTAAGTAAAATTTGCAAGTGTGAGAGTTGGAAAAATTACCTATAATATCTAATTGTCTCTGTTATTTATACTTTTTGATTGAATTTTTATTGTGATAGAGTCACTTATTGAGTTTAAAAGAAAATCCAATTACATCTTAATCATACTTTACAAATAAATTAATTTAGTATTAATTAAATGATGTTTTAAAGATTCTGTTTAGAATTAAATTGAGGCCATTCGGCAACCAACTATACACTTTCAATATAAACATTTTGAGATGTAATAGAGAAGTGTGATGAGGAAGGTGTTGTTGATTTTTGTTCTCGACTTTCTACCCTAATTTGTAGGTTTGAGATAGTAAATTTGGGTTGCATGTGAACAAATTTGATAAATAGTGCAGTAAAAACAATTGGATTTTAAATTGAAATTAAGAGTTATTGTTTAAATATGTTTATATGGTCTATATTCATACGCTTTTAACATTTGTTTATATGGTTTAAATATACGGTTGTATAATTTGTTTTTATAATTATATGAATATTTGTGTGTATTATATAATTTTAATTAATTTATTAAAAAAATGATAATATATATACAATTATATTATGGTAGGAAAGATAATGAGATGAGATGATTGTATGCATTTACTATTTTTATTTATTTATTAAAACTCATGAACTATCATGAAAAATAACATAAAATTAAAAAATAAATAAAAACAAAAATATGGGTTTAGACTAAATTCTTACGAAAAAAATAAAATAAACTACTTATAAAATAGCCTAAATAACTATATTAAAAAAAGAAAAAAAAATAAAGACAAGATGTTAAAAAAAAAAATCTAATGTGTAATTTCCAAAAAGATAATAAAAGAGAAACAATTGAATTCCACAAATCTAATCAGATAAACACTCGTTTGTATTGAACAATAGTAATAAAATTTTATATTATTTTTGCACGTTACTATTATTATTTTTTTCTTTTGTTGACTTATTTTGAAGGTTATTTTATTGGTCTTCACTCAAAATTTAGGAGGATATATCAATCTCTTGAAGATTTGAATTAATTCATTGTATTCCTCCTTATTCATCATTTCAATCCAAAACTTAGAGATCAAATTGACTTCTTTTTTTAAAAAAAAAAAACAATTAGAGTAGATTCTACTATATCTACCGGCAAGACAGTCGAACATTACTCTTGAATCTCTTGTTCAACATCAAGAAAAGATTTAAAACACTTTTGCAAAACTAAATATTGATAAAATAAATCTCGAAATACATCTACGAATCACTATCATTTTAAAACATATAAAAAATCAAAGGTTTAATTACCTTATTCGTCCCTACATTTGGTGTCAATTTAGTATAGTGGTTTTAAAAAAAATCAATTTGGTCCCTATATTTTATAAAATGTATTCAAATTGGTCATTTCCGTTAAATTTCATCTGACAGCGTCAACGGTTGCTGATGTGGCAGAGAAGGAATGCTTATGTGGCAGAAAAAGTGTTTATGTGGTAGAGAGAGTGTTTATGTGAAAGAGAGAGAATGTTTATAGAAAGAGAGAGATATGATTAAGAGTTATTATTATTATTACTATTATTATTAATATTATTATTACTGTTATTATTATTATTATTATATTTATTGTTATAATATTATTAATAATAATAAAACAAAAAATAATAACAATTATAATAATATTAATAATAAAACTAATAATAATAATAATAATAATATTAATAATATAGTAATAATAATAATATTAATAATAATAACAGTAATAATAATAGTAGAAATAAAATAATAACCTAATAATAATATTAATAATAAAATAATATTAATAATAATAATTCTTCTTATAATAATAATAATAACAGTAATAATCCTCCTAATCCTAATAATAACAACAATTTATAATTAAACTAATATTAATAATAATAGGAATAATAATAACAACAATTATAATTATAATTAATAATATTAATATAATCCCCATAATAATAATAATATTAATAATAACCATAATAATACTAATAGAAATAATAATAATAATAATAACAATAATAATAATATTAATATAATAAAAATAATAATAATAATCATAACAGGAATAATAATAATAATAATAATATTAACAGGAAAAATAATAATAATAATAGTAATAATAATAATAAATAATAATAATAGTAATAAATAATAATCTAATCACACAATATTCTTATTATTTATTATTATTATTAATATTATTATTTTTGTAATTATTATTATTCTTATTATTATTTTTGTAATTATTATTCTTATTCTTCTTATTAATAATAATAATATTATTATTATTTTTGCTATGATTATTATTATTTTTCTTATTAGTATTATAATTATTCTATTCTCCCAGTAAATCTAATAATAAGAAGAATAATAATAATAATCGGAATCCTCCTTTTAAGAAGAAGAGTAGTAATAGTAATAATTCTAAGAATAAGAAGAAAAAGAAAGAAGAAGAATAAGATGAAGAAGAAGAAGAAGATAATTAAACCTACTAAGAAGAAAATAATCCTAAGAAAGAAGAAGAAGAAGAATAACAATAAGATTTTTTTTAATATTCTTATTGTTCTTATTATTATTAATATTATTCTTATTATTATTATTCTTACGAGGATTTTTATTATTTTATTATTGTTATTATTATTTTTATTATTATTTTTTATTGTTATTATTTATTCTTATTATTATTAATATTTTTATTATTAGTATTCTTGTTATTATTTAATTATTATTATTACTATTATTAATATTAATATTATTATTACTATTATTATTATTCTTCTTATTGTTATTCTTAATATTTTTATAATTATTATAATAATAATAATTTTCTTATTATTATTATTGTTCTTATTATTCTTAGTATTATTATTATATTATTTTTTGTTATTATTATTGTTGTAGCTATTATTATTATATTTTTTGTTATAATTATTATTTTTATTATTATTATTATTAGTAATATATAATAGTAATATAAGAATAATAGTAATAAGAATAATAGTAATAATAATAATCGTATTATTAATAATAATACTAGTAGTAATAATAATAATGATAATAATAATAATAGTAATAATAGTAATAACAATAATAAATAATAATAATAATAATAATAATAATAATAATAATAATAATAATAACTCTCGATTCTACCTCTCTATTCACATAAACATTATTTCTCTTCCACATAAACACTTTCTCTCTCTTTTTCACATAAGCACTTTTTCTGCCACATAAACATTCTCTCTCTGTCTTTTTCACATAAGCACTTTTTCTGCCACATAAGTATTCTCTCTCTGCCACATCAGTAACCGCTGACGCCGTCAGGTGAAATTTAACAGAAAGGACCGATTTGAATACATTTAAGAAAATATAGGGACCAAATTGATTTTTTTAAAAACCACTATACTAAATTGATTATTGACTCCAAATGTAGGGACGAAAAAGGTAATTAAACTAAAATCAAACTAATTGGAGATGTAAAAATAAATTTAATCTGAGAGATAAAAATCTATTAACCTTCTAATAAAATTAAGAGTAAATTTTAGTCATTTTGTTTTAAATATTCTTTGGACAAGTGTTAATAATTTTACTTGCAAATGTACAAGAACTAAGAGGACATAACTTTATTTTTTACTTATAAATTCTATAAAAAAAATTTATTAATAAGTGTCTAATTTTCGTAATATTTCATATTAAAATATAGGCACTTATGAGTATTAATTGATAATTTACATTTAAAATAATCTATAATTTATGAATTTATACCTTTTTACATTTTTATGATCTTTAATTGAATAAGAGCATTTTATTCCCAAATTTAGTGTTAATTTTGGACTAAAGAAGAATGATATATGCCAAAAGGAGAAAGCGGGAAGGCCCAAAAGAGAGAAAAAGAATGTGTCGTTATTTTTATGTTTTTATCATTAAGCCCGTAAGCGCGACGCGGGAAGTCACTTAACCCTAGCAAATTAGGTTAAATAGGGGGCTAGAGGCACAACTCTAGTGTGCGAGATTGAGAGGAAAACACCATTGAGTGATTTGTAAACAATTGGGAGAATGGAAGGTGCTAGAAGTATGCGTGGCTAATTTTACCCCTTAGGATTAGGAGTAATCTGCTCGAATGATATCTTATATTAAAATATTCAGTTCTTGATTGATTATTGGTATTGTTGTTTTACTTTTAATTTTCCGTAACAAATTGAGAATCTTAAATCTAACTGGAAAGTATTTTTAGTGTTCTGACCTAAACAACAATACTTGACATATTTGAGTGCTAGGAATAGACTTGAAATGTTCATTGCTATTAACGTATGAGTTTCGTTCTAAGTTGAGGGATCGATAGTTAGGGAACATTCTTAAGGATTTTATATGCGAGGAATCGATATAAATAATTTTTATAGGAACATCAATTTCAATCAAAGAACTTAATATTGACATGCTAATCAAAATACATGAGAGGGATTTCAATTGAAGCAATAACTTTGAATTGTTAATTCTTGCCAATATAAATATTTTCAAACCAACTTTTATTATTCTGTAACTATCGGTCCCTCAACTTAGAACGAAGCTCAGACATTAATAGCTATTAACATTTCAAGTCTATTCCTAGCACTCAAAATATGTCAAGTATTGTTGTTTAGGTCAGAACCTTAAAAATACTTTCCAGCCAGATTTAAGATTCTCAATTTGTCACGGAAAATTAAAAGTAAAACAACAATACCAATAATCAATCAAGAACTGAATATTTTAATATAAGATATCACCTCAATACATAAGAGTTCGAGCATATTACTCCCAATCTCAAAGGATAGAATTAGTCACGCATACTTCTAGCACCTTCCATTCTCCTAATTGGTTACAAATCACTCAATGGTGTTTTCCTCTCAATTCCGCACACTAGGGTTGTGCCTCTAGCCCCCTATTTAACCTAATTTGCTAGGGTCAAGTGACTTCCTATGTCGCCCTTATGGGCTTAATGATAAAAACATAAAAATAGCTCAATTAATATGACGCATTGTCGTTGCTGAGTTGGACTCTTTTTCTCTCTTTTGTGCCTTTTGGGCCTTCCCGCTTTCTCCTATTGGCATATATCATTCTTCTTTAGTTCAAATTAACACCAAATTTGGAATAAAATACTCTTATTCAATTAAAGATCATAAAAAATGTAAAAGGTATAAATTCATAAATTAAAGATTATTTTAAATATAAATTAGCAATTAATACTCATAAGTACCTATATTTTAATATGAAATATTACAGAAATTAGACACTTATCATTCATCTTGACAAGCCTTTATTTTCTAAGAAAATGTATTTATTAAAGTAATTTTGGGATATATTATTTTACCAACCTGGGCCCAATGGATTTAAAGTCCATAGAGCATAAGAAAATCTAAATAAAATACACAATTCTGACTTTTACAAAGAAATAAAATCTGAAGTCAGTCTTAACTTATTTTAATTTGTATGAAATAGCAAACATTAAGCAAAAACAGCAAAAAAGAACACATGCAATTGTAAAATAAACATTAAACTAATATTAGTATAATTTTTGTAACAACACATTTGAGATTACTAGAACAATGTTATCTTCGTTTTTTTAATACAATATCAGGTAAAATGTGAGATTTTTCCTCATATAACATTATTTTCACTTTTATTTCTCCATCTAGCACTCTTTTGTTTTAATTTACCTATCTAGCATCCTTTTGTTTTTATTTCCCTATCTAGCACCGTTTCAAAAGTAAAAAAAATAATAAATTAAAAAAAATTAATAATTTGAATTTTGGATGCATTGTGACTTCTACGAGTTAAAGAAGAAATCGTTTTGTATAATTTCTTTGGAACTTTTACTATTTTTTAAAAAAAATCCTAAAAATGGAAAAGACTCCTCTTAAATTATATTAAATTAAAAATAAATTAATAAATTAAAAAAGAATTGATATTTTAATTTTGGATGCATTAAAAAAATAAATGTATTGGTTGTAAAAAAAAAATTCTAATGTTTAAAATAGTTAAAAATATAATTATTGAAGAAAGAAATGAGTTTTTAACAAAATAAAAATAAAAAGTAATAAATTAAAAATGTTTAGTTTAAAATATTATAAATAAAAATTAGATATATATGTAATAATAATAAAAAATTAAGTGAAAATATTAGGTTTAATAAAAAAATAAATTTATATATTAGTTAAATGTGGAAAAAAGACAATACATTATAACATAAATATGACAACAATGAAAGCATTACTAATTTAGAAAAGTGTAGATGTTGATTTGCCAAGATGGTTGATGTAGGTATTATCCTCAAAGATGATAATCATTCACATTATTGTGTTGTGTGACCTTAGAAAAAACAATAATAGAAGAGTGATGTAACCATTCACATTATTGTGTTGTCTGACTTAAGAAAATAACCTTTAGAGAGTAATGTGACTATGCATGTTATTGTATAGTACACCCTAAGGAAAAAAAAATTATTGAGGAGTGATGTGATGATGCACATTATTATGTTTTGTGACCTGCACAAGAGCAATTATGAAGAACTGATGTGATGATGCACATTATTGTCCTGTGTGACCTTAGAATAAATAATTATAGAGGAGTAATGTAACTATTCACATTATTGTGTTGTATGACTTGAGGAAAAAACCTATGGAGAGTGATGTGAGAATGCATGTTATTGTGTTTTACAACCTAAGAAAAAAACAATTATGAAGGAGTAATGTGATGATGCACATTATTACTTTCTTGTGATATAAGGAGTGATGTGACAATGTACATTGTTTTGCATTTTTCTTCTTCTCATTTTTAAGCATTAAGTGTAGCATTTATATTATTTTATTTTTTTTGATTTTGCATTTAGGGTAGACACTTTAATATTATCTGTGTGTCCATTACTAATTAATACTAATTGACTTTGGTTTTTTTATAATTATATCCTGTATTTTTTACTTGAAATTAACATGATTACATAATCAATAATAATAAAAATAAATATTAATTTATGTTTATAGATTCAACTTTTATGTTGTTGTAGGGTTTAATTTTTTATTTTTTTCATTCTTAAAAAAAATTAAATTTTAAACTAAACATTTTTAATTTATTACTTTTTATTTTTTAAAAACTCATTTCCTTATTCATTAGTTATATTTCTAACTATTTTAAACATTAAAAGTATTTATTTTTTTAATGCATTCAAAATTAAAATTATCATTTTCTTTAATTTATTAATTTTTTTTAATTTTTGAAATGATGTTAAATAGAAAAATAAAAACAAAATGGTGCTAAATTAAAAAATAAAAACAAAAAGATATTAGATAAAAAAATAAAAATAAAAATAATGTTATATGAAAAATTGAGTCGTAAAATTGTTACGTGAAAGTAAACATTAATATATAATAACGAATATCTCCATGAAATAATTCGACTAAAACCACAAGTTTTGAGAAATTAAATATCTTTATTTTAAAATAAAAAGTTTAAATTATGAATTAAAAAGAATAAATTGATGAAAAATTTAATTTAGATTATGATGTGAAATGTGGTCCTTATCCTTGCTGCGGATTAACTAAACTTTTGCCAAGTGTCATGTTGTTGATTAAAGCAAATGTTTTTTTGTTTTTGTTTTTCCTTTTTCCCAACTTACCAGGAATGTTGGATTATTTGGATAGTGAAGAACAAAAAATTTGAGTTTCATTTATAATTCATCTGCAAGTACATTGGTGATAGTTAGAGTTGGTCTTTCAATTAAAAGTCAGTACCTAACATGCTAAAACTATAAAGAGATTGACCTCTCTCAGTAAATATTTTTTTTCATATATATTTTAAAGATTTTTTTAACATATGAGAAAAAAAATTATCAATAATGTTATATCACATTGTAGTTGGATAAACTTAATATCTTTATATTTAAATTCGGGTATAAATATGTTTTAACTATAGGTTTTGTAAGATAAATTAACATTTTTTTAATAGTTAGATTAATTATGGGTTGTTAAAAAGGATAGATATTGATGTTGAACTTTGTATTAATTTATTATATACATTTGCTTATTATAAATTAATGAGTCAGTTGAACTTGGATGTCAGAGTTTGAGGGAGCTAATTATTAATGGGAAAAAGGTGGTGAATAATATATCCAGTAGGTTTTTATAGATCAAAATTATTTCAATGTGATAAATTATATTTAAAGTAAATGCTTTTATTTATTTATAGTATAACTTATATTTAATCATCTTTTATTTAATATTTTATAGATCACATGTTCTATTTCACTGTCAATGTCTTTTGAGAGAATTCACTAAAAAAATTCATCAATGACCCAAAAGAGTACATGTTACTTCCAATTCAAAAAATTTAAGATGATGAATAAGAATCAAAATTATTCTTAAATTTTTTATATTAATTTAAATTTCTTTAATATTTAATACAATGTTCATAAATAATCTTAAAATTATTGATTAAATTAAATCAATATTACCTAAAAGTTTGCTAGTGAACTAACCATTTCATTTCATAAATATTAAAATAGAATTCGTAAAGAATGTTTTGTCCAAATCAAAATCAAAACTGTGAGATACACATAGTAATGTTTTAAGGATGAAAGTTTTATTATATTTAGATAAGTTTATGTATGAATAAAACAAAATTAAATGCTCTTTATTATGTTAAAGTAACTTTTAAGAGATATATTAGTAAACTTTCAATGATTACTTGGCCTATAAAGAAGTATAAAGCCTTAAAAAGAAATATAAAATAAAAGAAAGTTAGTCAAAAATAAAATTAAATGTATTTATTAAGTAAAGTTTGCTTCACAAAAATAATTTCATAACAGAAATTTAGAATGATAATCTCTTTATTTTGAATAACAACAAAATATTTGAAAAAATGAGAGAGAGAAATGAAATAAAAACATTATTCAGAAAAAAGAAATAAAATCAAAATTGTTATTGCCTACTCCCAGTTTTAATTTTGGTGACATTGTATGTACCAATTTGTTGCAAACATAGTCTGACAGTAAATTAAATCAGTAATTTCTTTCTGCTAAACTAAAATCTATTAGGAGATCACAAAAAGATTCATTCTCTCATTGCATATAACCCAACACTTTTGCTTCCTATGTTGCATTGACGAGTTGAGACACATTGGCTACACACAAAAGGCAACAATGCCTATGATTCACCCAAGAATCTGATTTTTTTTTCTCTGAAGATTATATCAATGTTATTGTGTTGCCACAATTACTTGCACGAAGAGAAAAGAGAAAGAGAGACAGAGAGATTCATATAATGAATGGGAATGACAACATAATCAGAAGCTAACCGTTGGTGGCGCCTGGGTAGCTATTGAGGGCGACTGGTTTCATCAATCAACATTGGGAATCTGAGACCCAATTTCAAATTCAAACCAATCTCTCAATTAAACTTCACCCATTCAATCCTTCCAACTCCTGCACTGTCACCATGTTCACACCCTTTCAGGACCTTTCAAAGTTCTGATCTTTCACTATATTCCTCCTCCCTTACAGGTTGGTTTTGTTTCTTTTGCCTCAAACTCTTATGGGGTTAGACATTTGGATTCAAAGTCAAGGTCTTCTGGTTCGTGGTGTATTGGCCGTTTTGAGTACTTGGGGTATTTCGTGTGTTCTTCTGCTTATCACAAGTGCTTTTTTTTTCTCTCGATTTGAATAACTGAGGATGACTTATTTGTGATTCTAACAATCAAATCTCAAACATCGTATCTTGACTTTTTTTTATTTTGCTGAACTAGTCAAGTAATTCATGATTCAATGTTCTTTTAAATACTCATATCCATATGTAATGCTCTGCTGTTTTTTGCCCATTTCGTATAATGTTTGGCTTTGTTCCATCCTGCTTTGATTTCTAGAATTTGATCATTTGTAGTGCTCATTTTTTTTACTACTCGGGCATTTTTCTTCTGTATATGTTGAAGGTAATTGTGTAATTATACTTGATCAATGGATAGTGGGCAACTTAATATGCATTGCCCAGAGCAATTTCTGTACAATCCTTGTCTTTGTTTTCATAAAATTCATGTTTTGTGTTGAAGTTTCAGGATTTAACACATCAATATGCGGGATAGTGTGAAGAAGACAAACGACAAAGGATCTAAAAAATCTGATCATTTGAAGGCACGTACGAAAGGGAAGAAGGATAAAGTGAAAGTGGAATCAAAATCTCATACAAAAAATGTTGGCACTGATATATCAAGGAAAAGAGTTATCTCTTCCCTCAAGATCAAAGGGCCACGTAAGGATTCTTCAGATAAGAAATTGATTACTGGACAAAAATTGCCTTTGAAGAACAGAAAATCTTCACAGAAGCCATCCTTGAAGTTACAAGGCAAAAAAGCTTCTCTTAGCTCTAGAAAAGAGGGGAAAGATGCTGATGGTGAGGTAAAGCTTAAAAAAATGAAGAGAAAGAGAAAGAAGAAAAGACAAAGGAATAATTTGGACCTTGATGATCCTTCACGCCTGCAGAGGAGAACACGGTATCTTTTAATCAAAATGAAGCTAGAGCAGAACCTTATTGATGCTTACTCTGGAGAAGGTTGGAAAGGTCAGAGGTACGGGATAAGTTTTCCTGTAGCTTTCTTTTTGTTTAAACAGGTTGGGTGAATAACATGCATATTTTACCTTTTAGTGATTAAGTTAGGAGTTCCTCTTAGTTGATTTTGTTACTGTTATCATAAGAGGTGCATGCTCTATGTCACTTTAAATTAATCGCATGAAATTTTTAGAAGATTAAATTATTCAATGGAATTGAGTTTCAATTGAATTATTAAGTGACTGGTTTATTGAGTTTCAATTGAATTTGGTGATAGCTGGAATTTTCATGTACCCATTTAAGTTGAGTTTATGTTTTGCATGAAAAACTTAGTATGGTTATGCTATACCGTTGATTATAAACCAGAATGGATAGGTCTCTCCAAATATTTTTCATGGACAACAGCTTGCGGCAATGCAGTGTGATCTTAACCTGAAAACAATTATTAGCTATTTTGATCAACGCTAGCCCTTGACAAATAGCAGCGGGGCTCATCATTATTCTATTTTTTGCATTGATGGAAACTCCTTTCACAGTCGAGAAAAGATTAGACCAGAAAAGGAGCTTCAAAGAGCAAGGAAGCAAATTTTAAAATGTAGACTTGGTATTCGTGATGCCATTCGCCAGTTGGATTCGCTTGGTTCATTGAGTAGCATTGAAGATTCTGCAATTGCTCCAGATGGATCTGGTTGTCATGAACATGTGAGTATCAACACTTCATTGCATTAAAATGTTTCTGTATTCTTTCCATTTAATACTTGTGAACCAGCTTCACACCTCTTATTTTGCTGATGGAGAGCCATCTCTCATGCATTTTCTGAAGTCAAGTTGTATCATGAATGGAATGACAAGGCACATTTTAAAAACTGTATATTCAGTCTTCTATTTTTCTACATCTAGATATTCTGTGCTAAGTGCAAAGTGCGAGAAGAACCTCCAGATAATGATGTTATACGATGCTATGGTACATGCAAGCGTGCTTTTCACCAAAAATGTGTGGACCCTCCTTTAGACACTGAAAATGGTGAGTTCCATTATATGGTAACAAGTTGTTCTTTAGGTTGCAACCTCCTCTGCTTTGACTTCATTAGATAAATTATTTGTTTAAATATATATTGCAGTTCCTCCTGGAAGGCAGAACTGGTTTTGTAAATTTTGTGAATGTAAGATGGAAATACTGGAAGCTATGAATGCTCATCTTGGAACTCACTTCTCCTTGCACAGTGCTTGGCAGGTTTTTAATCTTATAATCTCTTAACACCATTTATTTTTCTGTTTTCATCTCTCTCTACATAAATAATCAATTTAGAATTTTATAAAATACAAGCGCATGGGTAACAAATCATATATATTCCAGACGAGAATGTACTCCCCCAATTTTCTCTTTCGCTGTTGTTTGTTAGACTTTGTTCTCTTAAAAGAGTACTCCTCACTTTAAAGAATCCAAATCCATATATTCCTACTGGTTCAACTAATAATTCCTTTTTGCCATAATTAAAGGATGTATTCAAAGAAGAGGCTGCTATACCTGATGGTGAGACTGCATTACTGAATCCTGAAGAAGAATGGCCATCAGATGATTCTGAAGATGATGATTATGACCCAGAGAGGAAAGAAGACAGCCACAATATCAACATGGAAGGAACTAATGATAGTGCATCTGATGATTTAAGCAGTTCTACCAGTCTGTGTTATTCCGATGATGAATATTCTCCAGTAGATGGTGTCAGTCATGAATATCTTTTTGTCAATAGCAGCATTGATTCGGATGAGTCTGAGGACAAAGCCTGTGGGCGTAGGCAGCGAAAAGCTGTTGACTACAAGCAGCTTTATGATGTAAGTATATGAAGTTGTGTTTTAGAAAAGTTAATTAAAGTTATCAATTTTAAAACTACAACTTCAATGATGGTATAGAAGTTACAAATTACTGGCTAAATGGGATTGGTAAACTATCCCGACCTCTATTTTGATGAAAGGGGTTGGTAAATATTTCTGACTCCTATAGGTTTTAGTGTTTTGATATGTATTATTCCAAATAGATGTATTGCTTACCCTTGGATGTGATGTAGACAGATAATCATTATGTGTCGAAATACCACTAAAAATGGAGTCCCTGATTTGTTTGCTGTCCTATAATGGAAAAGAAGTTTCATCTGAGTTCATTTTTCCAGGAAATGTTTGGGAAGGAAGCTCCTGCATATGAACAATTGAGTGAAGATGAAGACTGGGGTCCTGGCAAAAGAAAGCGTAGGGAAAAGGAGTGTGATGCTGTTGATTCTCTTATGACTTTGCATGAAAGTGAGAATAAGCACCCCAATAATGAGCAAAACAACATGACAAGAAAATATTCTTCTAGCACAAATATCAAGAGGCATTGTTTTAGGATTCCGCGTGATTCAGTTGAGGTACTACTAGAAACACTTGGTAATTTATTTATTGAAGGGTTGTATGTACTTTAATTTATCATCCTTTCATTTTCTTATGAAATGAGCCAGAAGCTTCGCCAAGTTTTTGCTGTGAATGAACTTCCTCCAAGATCTATTAGAGAGGATCTTTCAAAAGAGCTGGGACTTGACACTGAGAAGGTGACGACTTGCTTCTTTTCTATCTTCCATTCGAATTTGCTAATGAAGTTTTTTCTCTCGATGCACAGTTCCTAGGTCCCCATAGTTATTCCAATTAGTTCCACTCTGTTTGCATGTCTAGAAACACTTCATTTGTTCAAACATTGTTACTAACTTGTGCTAGAAAATGCAGGTCAGCAAATGGTTCAAAAATGCACGTTACTTGGCGCTTAAAAACAGAAAGGTATGCCACACTTTAATATCTCATTGTTCAATTTATGCAAGTCTATTTTGTCTTGGTTTTCTTATAAAAATTTCTTGCACCAGTAGCTCTTTTTATAACTGTCATCATCCCTTCTATACATCTTCTAGTTGTTTATAGTAGTGTTTAAATTTAACTTATTTTGCATACGAAATTTTTTGAACAAATGTCAAGCCTTGTAAATTTAGATTACTATAATAAAATCATATAATAGGCATTGCCTGATGATTGAAAACAGATAGAGGCCTTGGAAATTATATGATGAAAATTCTTGTCTTAATGAGAAGACTAAAAGACTAATCTTAGCATTCTTTGTAGATTTGTCAGACAGTCAAATTCTGTAGTCCTTTGAAATTTGTAATGAACTCTAATTTGAGTGGATTCTGTTCAGCATCAAGCAGAAGGAGCAGCAAATCAACTTAAGAGAATCACTTCCACAAAGAACTCCAGATTACAAAATCAGGAGAATACTGATCTTTTGAAATCAAAGACCTTGAAAATTACAAGTCATTCCGAGAAGGATGTTAAAAATGTCAGTGGAAGAAAGAAAATTAAGTTTTCTAGCAAGAAAAGACAACCAGAAATTCCTCCACCTCCAGGAGAAAATGGCAACAAGGTGCTTTTCTAGTAGTTCCATGTTTTAAAGCATTGTATGCTTGAGAAGTAGTAACACGTCCATAAACCAGGCAACTCAGAGTTTCAAATAGAGCATTTTTTTCTTACAATCACTTGAAGAAATAATGCCCAATGTCTTTTAGTAGTTTTTATTAGTAATTCTTTTGGATTGGGATGGTCCTCAGTTAACAAGTTTTCATTGTTTTTCCCCTTCAGGACTTAATGGAGATCAGTGATGATGTGAGCTTGAAGAAACTATTGAAGAAAAGAAAGAAGAGGTTGGTAAGTTTTACATTTGAAGGAGATTCTCAGACGGCAGAGTTGGAATTTGAAAGACTATGCAAATTGAAGCAAAAACTAGTTAGTATGAAGCAAAAATTAACAACAATTCAAAGTTTCAGCGTAAAGGGTTCAGATGAACCCCATTCTAATGAACCATCCATTGTATATGTACCCACAGCTGTGTTAAGGGAAAAATTTGAATGATAACTTAGATTGGAAAATTATCAAACCAGGTGAATACCAGTTAATTTCTGTCACCTTGTATTGTTTTGAAGTTAACCATATTAATACCAGCTTCCTCACGATACCAATTCTTTGTCACGTCACTTCATAATATTGGTGGTCATACTTCAAGGCAACTATTGTTATTCTGTACATACAAAACCACACATTTCACCTTCACTTGTGTTTGTTTCTGGTTTCTTGCATTTCCTGTAGGCGCAGAACAAAGAAATCCAAAAACGGATTTGTTAAAAGTTGTTTTTCTCATCTCAAATAAAAAGAAACAAGAAGAAAGTCAAAGATAGAAGTCGTAAAATTATACATTTTATCCTTCAATTTATATTGCACGTATCTATCCGTCAATACTACAAATAATGTCATTTGGTTGTATTAAGATGATGGATTATGGATTATGAACATCATAGATTATTTATGTTAGATAACGTAATATAATTAATATTATATAATACAATAAGAATAAAATATTATTAATAATAAAAAAATTATAAAAATATTAATAATAGTATAATCATAAAATAATAATAGTAATAATAAAAATTAAAAATAATTGCAATAATAATATAATTAATAATAAAATCATATAATAATAAAAATTAAAAATAATAGTAATAATAAAAATAAATTTATAAAATAATTAAAAAAAATCTAATTTATATTTAATTAAAATTAGTTTATAATAATAAGAGTAATTTGGTATTTTATAAATATACCATTTTATAAATTTGTTTGAATTTATCATATTAATCAAATCACTGAAAAAAATTTATAAACTTTTTTTCGTTTTTTTCAATTTTTTTTCCTTACATACTTGCTATCGCGAATAAAAAGAAAAAGAAAAACATACTTGTAATCAATCACGACGAATTTAACTACCACAAGAGAACAAAAATGTTTGACTGGTTACTTCCAGTGACTTTTTAGGCTTCTACACAATGCAATAAACCAGAATAGTTAAGGCAAGTGAATAAACTTAGTATTTTAATCAATGACTAACTCATGCTTCCTATCTACTGATCAAAAAGTAAAGGATTAAATAACTTTATCCCTGGATTTTACTTAAGGTTCTTAATAATTGTGCTATTTTAATTTTCGGCATGGTCTAGCAGTGTCTTAATACTGTCTCAAAACAAATCTAGCTTAACCAGAAAATAAATGAAGTCTGTTCAAGATAATCCAAAAATCTTTTTAAGCTAAAAGTAAATTAAATCTCTTTTTAAATTGCCAATTACATCCATGTAACAATCCTTACTTCAAGACAATAGCAAGGCAATAATCGAGTACATATTTTCTGTGTAGAACTGTTAAATTGTAGGTAAGGTAGATAAATAATATGTATACTCTTAATATTAGAGGCTGAATGAGCCAATCCCAAAAAAGAAAGACCATAACTACGAATTACGTATACAATAAAATGGAAACTCACTGCACCTTGCAGAAACTAAAAAAATATTTAACAAAATTGAAAAGCTTCAATTCCTTTTTGCAACTAGTTTGAACTTCCAGTAAGAATCAGTTACAACGACAACATGTGATTCATCTTTCTAGTAATTGTTTTAAATCATACATCAAGTTGATTTTCGAATTAAAAGGCCTTGTATGACATTCAACACCAGCTTGATATGCTACGGTAGCGCAGATTCCTGGTTCATGACAGACAAATTAGACTTCATGCCTGACGTGCTAAAGGCCTGTGTGGCTTTGGAGCTGAGAAGAAATAAAGAGCATAAGTATTATTTATTAGTATGTGCTGTATGGACCACATATCAACAATATCTTAAAGCTTTAGAAGGTTTTGTGTGCTAGTAAGAAAGAAGGAAAGTAACTTGCCATTGGGATTTCCTTGCTCATAGAATGTTCGAAAGAGAAGGACAGCTTCTGATGCCATTATACCTCCAGTACATTTGAAACTCTTTCCTGATGGAACTTCACTATTTATAAGAAAAATAAGAATTATTTATTCACATATATTAGTGCATGTAGCGGACACATGTAAGAAAGAACCACAACAAGCAACCATTAATACTTTTACCTACGAAGTAAAAATAATAACAGTAAATAACTTGCACCGTACAAAATAATAATAATAATTATTATTATTATGATGATAATAATAATAATAGAATAGATCAAGACAAGGCATGCACAAATGGTGCTGAGTTAAGAGACATACTTATTGACTGGTGTGGTGTTACTTGAATGCAATGACAGTATTGATCCACAGCCTCCAAATTTATCATTTGAACAGCCATAAAATACTTCCTTTATACCTGAAATAATACACAAACAAATGAATTAGAAATGACAATATAAAGAGTGCAACAGTAATAGATTGTTCAACTGAAGACTAGAAGAAGCATACCCAAAATTGATAAAGCAGATGCGCACATTATGCATGGTTCACAGGTAACATAAAGACTGCAGTTTAAGAATTTTTCAGCAACTTCAGACATTGAAAGTCCATTTTTCTGCCACTGCCCTAGAAGCACGTCTATAGCTTCCATTTCTGCGTGCCTTGTAGCCTGATAATAAGAAATTCATGGATGATAAAACGATTACAGCAATGAAGAACATCAAAGAAAAGTATGAATAAAGAATTGCATAAAGCTTCGGTGTGAAACTTGAAAGAACTGTTAATAAGTTGTGTAAGAAAAGATTAAAGCTTTTTGTTTACCGTTATTTGATAACAAAAAATTGACAAGAACAATCAAATATTTTTCTTTATGATTAAAAATGGAAGTAGATAACTAAGAACCACATACGGGGACATCAACAACTAAGTGAAAACAAATATTAACAAGTTGTGTGATCATTCACCCAAGTCAATAAAGCCGGTAGCAGAATGCAAAAAGACATGTAAATTCCGTGCAAATATGAACCAATTACCAATTAACAACTCACAAATTATCAATTTCGGATGTTTTTTGTCATTTGAAGAGAGCACTGTGTGCTTACTATAGAAATTAATATTTTATTGTTTTTAAGGCCAGAGTAGGAGGGCTAAATCAGTTTTCACTGTGTATGGCTTTTGTAACTATAAATTTAATAACGTGTTTAATTGTTATAAATATTCTCCACAAATTTTCATTCGGGCGAATAAATATTGGGCATTCAGATAACAAGAAATTACGCCATTCATGTACAGTGGCATATAAGCCAAGCTTCATATTACTCAAATATTCACAACGGTTGAGTGAATACCCAGTAAATACTTATTAGACTCTCATTTTTTTCATGCTATAACAAAGGAGACTTCATTACTTTTCATAACCATAAAATTTTAAAATTTCACTTTCAATTTAGTTACCATTTATACTGTGAAAAAATCTATGCTAATAAGACCTCTATGCAAACTTACAGAAACCAAACTAATTAATTAAGTTTTCAGTAGGAAAGCATAACATTCAAAAGTAATCCACAGTTATAAACAAAAATATATTATTAAAGAACAGCTAAATAGAAACCAAAGGATAGAAAATATATGCATGAAAACAGAGAAGAGATCATTGATCAAATTACATTTCGTGTCTCAGTAGTTCGGTTCCTGCCTGTGGCTATAACCTTGCCATCCTCAACAATTACACATCTGGCAACAAATACCACAGTTTACGTAAACCAAAGCAATAATGTTCCAATGAAATGATAGACATAGTCTCTCCAATCAATTCAATGCAGAATACAATCAAGATGACTAACGAACAAAGATTTACTTCAGCCAATCTTACACTCAACAAATTATAGGAAGCATACCAGGAATTACAAGTAAATGTTCAAGGCACCATGTTCTCAAGGTTACTATGATGTTAAAGGAGAAAACAATAAGCCATTCTTACTAAATAAATTAATCTTTGACTATACATGCTAATCCAATGTCTGATGCCCATTGCTCAATTTTTTTCTTATTTTTTTTTCAAAATAAAAAGACAAATGAAAAGGGGCATTCATATATAAATTTGAAAAGCAGTTCAACTGATTGGATTGTTGATCTTGAGGAAAGCCTCAAGAGAAGATGTTTTGATGATGATGATTGAAGATGAAGATGCTATAGATGTTTTAAAGTTGTTTGCTTTCATTGTATTTGTTGTTTGTGTCCTTCAAACAAGGTATTCACAAGGTTATAATCAGAATCACCACACAACCATACTAAAATGACTTAAAAAGAAAATGAGTTCTGAAAAGAGAAAATTTGTTGTTAAATGGTTCTGTGGCTTTGTTAATCGTTTATGTTTTTGTATAACCGATCAAACTTTTCCAAATAAGGTTCAGAACAAGATAATCGATAATCTCTCTTTTAATCGATTAAAGCAAAAAGTTGGGAACCATGTCTCAATAGTTTAATCGATTAACATGTGCCATAATCAATTAAACCAGAAATGTTGTAACTGATTTTCAAAAGAATAACTGATTAACACCTTAAATAATCGATTAAACAAGTCAGTAACAATTGTTAGTCAGTGTTTTCTAAACTCTATAAATAGAGTATTTGACTCAATGTTTGTATAAGATACATATAAGATCAAAAGCAATCTAAATTGAGTTTTTCTAAGCATTTTCTCATTCTCATTTGTACTATCAAGATTTGCTAACAAAGGTTCTGTGTTGTTGAACCTTGTGTGCTTCTGCAGTGAACATTTGGTAACATTTTTCCTTGTATTCTTTGTTGTTGTAAGTGGATTGTTCAATTGTTTGGTTCTTGGTGATCAAAAGTTGATAAGGATAATATCCTCTTGTGTTAAAAATAGTTGATATCCTCTTGGAATCAAGATTTGTTTTGGTTGATATCCTCTTGAAAGTGTTCAAGAGTTTATTGTTTTGTAATAACTTTTGAAGTTAGTGGAATCAACTATTTTAAGGTTGAATAGTTGAGACTAGATGTAGGATTTTGTTGATTTGAACCAGTATAATATCTCTTGAGCAACTTTTTTTGCTTATCTTCTTTTTTCCAATCCAATCTTGTATCAGTCTTGCTTCCAATACAATTACATTCAGTTTTTCAGTCTTAAAGAGTTTTAAAAAGAACTTGAAGAAAGGGAAGTTTTTCAGTCTTAAGAGTTTTAAAAAGAACTTTAAGAAAGGGAACTTTTTCTGAAAAAGATTTAAAACCCAATTCACCACTCCCTCCCTCTCCATCTTGGTCTAAACAAGTCATTCATTCTTTTGTAACATGGATTTGGTACAATACATAAGAGATCAATGATATTCAAACATTCCCGCTTAGAACTCATTGATTTGACCAATCCCATAGCATGTGTCCTGTTAGGAATTAAAGCACAAGACGAGAGTTCAATCAAAAAGATTAGTAGTCCATTAAGTGAGAGAACCTAAAGGCTTACGTATCAAATCAAATAGTTTAGCCTACTCAATGTGGGACACCTAACACTACATACTCTTTTTCCCTATAACTTATAAGGGCTTTAATCACCTATCAGTATTCAGTTTGCACCTTAAACCATAGGTAGCCAATTCCATAACTCAACTCTTAATGAAAATATCAACTATTAGGATTTGAGTACAAGAGGACAGTCCAACCCTAATGACTAGTTCATTAAGTGGGAAAAACTTAAAGCGTAAGGATCAATCAAGTAGCTTATCCCACTCAATCTGAGACTGAACATTTTGAGTTGCCAGTCATTACAACTCTGCTTTTTATTAATCCCACTGGTATTGACTTGAAATGACTTTCCATAACTCAACTCTTAATGAAAATATCAACTATTAGGATTTGAGTACAAGAGGACAGTCCAACCCTAATTACTAGTTCATTAAGTGGGAAAAACTTAAAGCGTAAGGATCAATCAAGTAGCTTATCCTACTCAATCTGAGACTGAACATTTTGAGTTGCCAGTCATTACAACTCTGCTTTTTATTAATCCCACTGGTATTGACTTGAAATGACTTTAGCCGCTGATGCATATAATTGACTTTCTGTTTAATCAGTACCTTGTCTTTTAAATAGGAGTCATCCAAGTCTTGTCAGATGTCCCAAATCCAATTAAAAAATTAAGCAACTTCTTATTACACCCTCTTTTTTCACGTATACAGTCATCATAGCACCAAGACCCATTCAGCTCACACTCTCCTATGAACTTCTTTAGCTATATTTATGGTCCAAAAGGACAGTCATCTTCCTTAATATTAAAATAAGTATCACCCTCTTCCTTCTTCCTCAGCCAATAGAGACAAAATACTAAAATATTTTCTGATTTCAACTATCTAACAAAATATCCAATTACCATAGAATGCATTTCCTTGTCTTAATGCAATCAGCCGGCACCAGTGATGAATGTGAGGGCCAGTCAACACCCTTGCCTAACACTTTCCAATCCTAACAACACCTTTATCAATTACTAGTTACACTTCCAATAATATTCAAGTAACATGATATTGTGAAGGTAACTTACCCAACAGGCACTTCAAGAGCATCCAAAGCTAACCTTGCCTGTCACATAAATCAGAGTAATAAAACAAGAAATGAAAAGAGTTCAATCCAATGAACTAATAATAATAACAACTAAAACTAGTGTTCCACAATGCCAAAGGGCTCCTCGCTATGAAAAGGTACAAGGGAGGGTCACTGTATGCAACCTTACCGCTGTGTTAAGGCTCGCCTTCAACGAAATAGTAATAAAAAAAATAATAATAATAAAATAAAAAAGGCAAGAATATACATTTCCGCATAGATTACATGGTGAATGTAAGAAAAGCAGAATCAACATAGTCAAGGAGATAGATGGCTTAAATTGTCAGTTTCAACGCAACAACTGCAGTCATGAAGAAGACAAACACTGTTTCCACTAAAACCTAGCACCAACTTACTCCACCGCCTCCCATCATTTCCAATTTAATGAGTTATAAAGGTGAATAAGCAAGGAAACCACATTAGCAACTATTTAATATATAGCTAATTTCTGAAAAAAATTGTCAATGGAATTTATCACCTACAGAAAAGAACACAACCCTACCTACCAGAGGCATACTTGCAGAAATGAATGGTGCATATAAAAATGTTTGCAAAGCATTACCTGGTGTATAGCTAGCTCCATGAATGCAAGGGTCTCAGGAGAGGTCATCCTGAGCAAATGTAGAGAACAGGGTTCAGAGGAAGAAGAAAAGAGAGGCACAGCGCTTAGTGACTCACTTCACACCCTCTCTCTCAAGTCCAAACCCCCCTTTCATTTGACAGCAACTGTGACAGAGAAGAACAAGTGATTACTGACTTGGATGTAAAGCTATAATCAGCACAAAGAGGGTTTTTATTACTTTGTAAATAAAAATATTTTTTTTGTGAGTTTCACGAACATATTTTGTTATAAACCTCTCTACCATTACAGCATCTACCTATCGTACATCTAATCACTATTTGAATGAAATCACTCTACATTAGTATATTCAAAATATGTAGGCTAGTTTGCACTAATTAAAGTGTCATCTAAGAATAATCTTACTTATGCTAATTACTAATCCAATATTTTAAGTCTAATGACTGTAAATAGACTTTAGCCCTCTTCCGCAAAACAGTGTACAAGTCTGCCAAAAGGTGTCTCGGGCAAGATCTCTTCTTCACACCGACAAAGGTGAAATCTGGCAACAACGAACTCTTTTCTTCAGTAACACAGCCCGCACAGAAAGCTTGTATATTTAATATACATAATTTATATTTTAAATGAAAATAATTTTAAAATAACAATAAAAAATTCAAATTTGCCTGAAAAAAAAGAGTATTATGAAGTAGTTGAAGTATGTAGGGTTACTTTCAATAAATGATAATTTATATTTCTTTTTTATTTTATTTTAAAATATAATTAAAGATAAAATTAGAATAATATATATATATATATATATATATATAATAGAAAGATCTCCATTATATATTTCTGTAGATTAAATAAAAACCATATTAACAATTATAAGTGACTGATTAGTAGTTTACTTTTCTTTATATCAAGGCACCAAAAAGGGATTGTCACGAAAGAAAGAAAAAGCAAGTGGTGAAGAAGTTGTATTTAGTTGGATAAAAAGAAAGAAAAACTGAAAAATCGATGGAGGGACTCGTCTCATTAACTACGTTGTGCTCTCTTTTACTACAACTCACAATTAAAATAACCTCAGTTGTTTATAAGATTCACATAATCGACTATGGGTCCATTTTTTAAAAATGAAAAAAATAAAATATAATATAATATTACGATAAAAATACATCATTCATTTTCTCATTTGTTACTCTTTTTCCTTCTCTTTTCTATCTATTTCTTTTCTCTATTTGAACCACTCCATAAAAGATTGTTATTTAAGAGATTTTCCTGAAGTGTCTCCATGTTCTTGCAACCTATAAATGTTATAAAGGAAATAAGGCTTAAGTTATGTTCATTTTATTATTTACTTTGATTTTTACTTTATTATTTTAATATACTATCAACGTATAAAATTATTATAATCCATGGCTGCAAAAGCCTTGTTATTACAATCGCATGCATTAACTTTTCTGGCCTGAGAAACTAACCATTTTAATTTCATCTTTTGACCTCTTCTCTCATCTTTTTTTTTTTATGTAGCTAAAGTATTGTAATTAATTTTAATTTAACTTGCAGTTATTCTCAACAGTGAAGTTGTACGGTTTGATAAGGATGAGAACAACACTGGCTCACTAACAGCCATGCTAGCTGCTGATGAAACATTCGTGAGAAGTGCTCTGGCAGATAGACTCTCAACCATTGTGCAAAATGTAGCTCTCACCGTCACAGCTTTCGTTATTGGATTCACATTGAGTTGGAAACTAACAGCAGTGGTTGTAGCCTGCCTTCCCTTTCTCATAAAAGCTTCTATCACTGAGGTAAGCCTCATACACCACTTTACGGATGATTTGCAATTCAATGCAGCGTGTTTTAGTGCGTGAATCGTGTAATTTCAGTGCACAACCAACAGAAGAAAGGCAAGTTTAAATTATTTTTGCTGCAACTAGTTCTCAAGGGGTTTAATTGGAGGACATAACGGCCATGTTTACTCTAAAGCAACCTCTTTGGTTCGCGAAGCTATTGCCAACATACGAACTGCGTTTGGCGCGCCAAAGATCGAATCTCAATCCAGTTTGCATCTGCATTGAACAAACCTAACAAACAAGCTCTTCTATGGGGCCACATATCAGGTTTTGACTATGGCATACCCCAGCTATTGGCTATCTGTTCCAATGCAGCTGGCCTTTGGTATGCATCAGTTTTAATCGAGAAGAAAGAGTCAAATTTTGGAGACATCGTGAAGTCCTTCATGGTCTTAATCATCACTTCTCTGGCAATAGCAGAAACAATAGCTCTTACCAACAGACAGTTCTAGACATTCTCCAAAGGAGAACATCCATCACCCCAAATGACCCCAACTCAAAGATGATAACTGATTTCAAAGGAGAGATAGAGTTTAGAAATGTTAGCTTCAGGTACCCTATGAGACCTGACATCATCATATTTCAAAACTTAAATCTCAGCAGGCAAGAGTCTGGCAGAGTGGGACAAAGTGAATCGGGGAAAAGCACAGTGATTTCTTTGGTAATGAGATTTTATGACCCTGGGTCAGTCCTGATAGATGAATGTGATATCAAAAGCCTAAACTTGAGATCCTTAAGGATGAGAAAAAGATTGGTTCAGCAAGAACCCGCTTTGTTCTCAACCAGAGTTTATGAAAACGTCAAGTATGGAAAATAGGAGGCATCAGAAGTAGAGGTAATGAAGGCAGCCTAAGCAGCAAGTGCTCATGAATTCATCGGCAGAATGCCAGAAGGGTACAAAACTGAGGTAGGTGAGAGAGGGGTGCAGTTGTCAGGAGAAAAAGAAACAAAAGTTGCAATAGCTAGAGCACTTCTGAAAGATCCATCCATTCTTTTGTTGGATGAAGCAACAAGTGCTCTAGACACAGTAACAGAGAGGCTAGTCCAAGATGCTCTAGATAAACTGATGGAGGGTAGAACAACAATTTAGTAGTTCACATAAACTGTTTCTGGTGCAGACAACATTGTAGTGCTGCAAAACGAAAGGGCTGCTGAAATGGGAAGACATGAGAGGCTGATGGATCTCCTCATGCAAGAGCAAACTGCTCTACTTGAGCTAAACTCGGTGCTACACTATCATATGGTTCATGCAGTTGACCTCACCTAATCAAATAAGGTATAAAACAACTCAGATTATAGGTATAAAACAGCTCATCCCATGTATGAACCAAGTCTAATTAGTACTATTACCATATTTACTCATACAAACTGTATAAGATGTATATGTTAGTTCTAAAATTGCTATACTCCGACCACGAGGTTTCGAAGAAGACCAAAGTCTAAATTGTTGTCACCATCTCCAACTTTTATATATTTATTTTCTTTCACAACACTACTAGTTGTACAAACCTGCGCAGAAGCGATGTTGTTAGTGATAGGTTTAATGTCTGAATTTATGATTGTAGTTATTAGTTTCTTATCGCTTATGCATCTGTACTAAGTTTCAAAATTAAACGACAATAGGTACAGATTATGTTCTGGAATTGCTCAAATTTATTCATTAATTGCCAAAAATGAGTCAAAACACTTATAAATTTAACCCACCAAGAAAAATACGAAAACTTAATCCACAAAGCAAAATAGGTAAAAAGTTAATCCAATATTACATAGGGAGCGGGGACACGTGGGGCTGGGTAGAGGAACCTAAGGTTTCAACTTCATAGCTAGGGTTGTGGAAGCACCATAGACATTCCCAAAAGGTTAAAGAAATGCAATGAGAAAGGGAGATGCAGCGGCGTCACATGCAAAGGAGAAGAAGATAAGGAATGAGGAAGAAAGCTATGCCAAAATCGTAAAAAGGGGCAAAGGAGAACAAGAATGAATACGAGATTCCAGCAACCAATAATATGATTAATTGAAGAACAAGGGAGGAATGGGGTTACCTAGAGCGAACACGCGTGGGGCTTCAATGTCAGAGCAACAGTGATGTGGTCGATCGAACTTCAGCAAGACGAGAGCGGATTGAGCGATAGGGGGACTTCGAGAGGCAATGATGTTTAAATTCATCAAACAATAAAATAAAATTTAATAAATAAATAAATAAATGTAATTTAATTAAAATGGATAAGATCAATTTATTTAAATAAAAAAATTAACAAAATAAATTAATAAGAATTTAAATGAGAATTTAACTAATTTAAAAAATATAAAATTATAATTACATAATAATATAAATTTATTTGAAAAGTATAAATTTTATTTATAAAATAAAATTTATGTTATTATATCTTATTTTATATTTATCAATTAGTTAATGAGTTATTTTTAACAAATACTTTAAATTTAATAAATCAGTATATTAGTTTAAAATTCAAAAGCATGAACTATCTTATAAGTTAAATTCGTGAAGTACCCCTCAAAAAACATTCTTAGAAAGAAATAACTAAATAATAATAATAATATTAATAGTGGAATTATTATTATTTAGCATTGGTGTTATATAATTGAAGGATAAAAGGATTATGTTATGGGTGATACGAAATTAGATTGGAGTATTTGGGTTTACGTTTTCTGATTGATGTAGAATTTGTATATGTTTTTAATTTAAAACATTTTTTAATTTGCGTTTTTTTTTTGTTACAATTTATGTAACATACGAACTAAACAAGATTAGCTCACATGCTACCCACACTTGCACCGGAAAACAAATATACAATTAAAAAAAAAAAACTGTCTTTAAAATTTAAATAAAGTATTTAATGTATATTAATTATGTTACTTATTTATTAATTAGGGTGTGCTGTATTGCATATAGAGTTGGCAAACTTTTATAGAGTGAAAAATCGGAATAACCAACTATGTCTATGAAATTAAACATTATTAATGCAAATCATGTTCTTTGGTGATTTATTATGTAATTTAATATTCAATTTATTTTTTATTTAGACTTTTTTTAGAAGAATGTTATTAGATTTACCCTTTGTTTGTTAGGTTAAAGAACATGTTTCCTTTTATCATGCTAATTAGCATGATAAAAACATAACTTTTGAGATATATTTATTGTTTTGCTTTTGGATAAAGAACTTTTTTAAGTATGAAGTTGATGTTGGGTTAAATATTCAATGTATTAAATAAGCTTAAATTTGTCAAATAATTTTTTTTATTTAATGTGAAGAGGAGTATTCCAGGTTAAGCGAAAGTGTTAATTTTAGTAGTTTTTGGAGAAAATAAAGAAGAAAAAAATAGCAGAAAAACTAGTTGATATATTTACTAAACAACTTTAGTTAATTTATGATTCTTGTTTCGTTCACACTTGGATGAGACTACAAAACTAGATAGCAAGTTTGTGACATATTGTTCTTTATTTTGACCGTTGTGATCTTCAATTGAAAATTTATGGTTGAAGAAATTTGTTTCACACCCTTACTTTAATTTAGGTTTTCTCTTTATCTGTTCTTCAAATTTGAAAGTGTGATTGCTTTAATGTATCGGCTAGTTGTAAGCACTTACTTATGCATTTGATTTGATTCTCGTACATCTATATTTGATCTTAGTGAAGTTTGACTGACTAGCTTGTGTATGTGAGTTTTTACTTCTAGCATTGAAAGGTTTTTCAAGATTAGAAATATTGTTGTCTCTTTTGTGATTCTTGTTGTCCTTTCCTATTATTGTGGCTACTCATAATTCTTGCAAATTCGAGGGAATTATTTTTACTGCATAATTTGTTACTTTTGGTTTCTATGTTGTTGTTTCCTTTATCATAGAAGTCTTCTTGACAAAGGTTTCAAGCAAGTGTATCCCGTTATTACAAGAAAAAAACTCAATTTCCCATGCATAATTACCACAAAATGAGGTTTGGATGTAAATTTAGCGTGCATACTGAAAAATGTGTATGTAATATCATTATCGACAAACAAATATGGAAAAGTGTGTTAATAACGAACAATTACTTGCGGATAAAGGTTGGTGGGAAAATAAGAAGCATGAGTAATATTATTTTATCAATGGATAAAATATAAAAAAAAGTAAAAAATTGATCATTTCATTTTCAAATGTCCAACATGTTTTTCTTTTGTTTCCAAATGTCTAAGATGTCTTTATTTGGTTTCCAAATCCAAAACACAGTCTTCCAAGCTGCACCAATACCCAATACGAAACTAAATCTCTTATTCCAAAATTTGAAACTGAAATCCCCAATTGAGAGTTTTGCATACCCTAACTTTGATTGAAGCCTCATTCTCATTCTCATCCAATTGTCTATAAGATTCAATCACTGAAATCTTTTATGAATAGGTCCTTTGTGATGTCTTGAACTAGTGGCGAGTTGAAGAATCGAAGGACTCGAATATGGATTCGGAATGAAACATTTGAAGCCATCAGTGCAACTCTACTATCAAAGGTATTGACATTTCTTTCTCTTTTTCTTCGAGATGATATGTAGTATTATGGTTATTGGACTTTCTTGTTTCTTCTATCTGCGACAAGTTTTCTTTTTTATGTTATCTCATTTTTGTTATCACAATTTTGGAAATTATCAATGTTTCTAATGAGTTTGTTGTTATGTTGCAAGTTTACAACTCATGATATCTTTTGTCATTCTGAGGTGTTTAGGGTTAAAAAGATTTTGTTTGAAAGAAAACATTTCAACGAAAAAAAAAACTTATACTTAAAGAAAGATTGTTAAAAATTTAAATATAAGACTCTAAGTCATACATTTAACAAAAATTAGAGTTGAACAATATATATAAAAAATAATGCATGCATACCTATTGTCTTAATGTTTTAAATTGAAGATTATATCACTAAAATGTTTAACTTGTTTTTTTACTGTTTAACTTGTTTTTTTACTATTTGTTAATCTCCTTTAGTATCTTCAATATATCTATTAAGTGAATTATTTAATTATAAAAGTATTGTGTTTATGATTTATAAAGTATTCTTAAACAACATTAACACATTTTATGACATTAATTTATGTGTTGAAAAAACTCAAAAAAAAAAAAATTACATTCCACTACAATATTTAAGTAAATATTTGCATCTCTTATATTATTAATTACATAGAAATTATATTTTTTTTATATGTATACTTGTACTGAAATCTTGATTGAATATAATAATAAGTTAATAAAATTAATCATATATATTTTATAATTATTTATTTATTTTTATACTAAAATAATATTTCTCATAAATAAAACTTTTTTTTTGTATATTTTAAGACGTTTCATATATAATTTAGTGATAGTGTAATTTTTGTGATACATTTAATTTATAATAATTAAATTCTTCAATTTTCTTATAAAAATATTTATTTCTTTTTCTTTAAAATTTTAACTTTTAATTTTCATATTTTTATTTAAGTTTTAGTCAACATGATAGTTTTAAATAAAATAAAATAAAATGTCATTTTACTTTTTAAAAACCATTTTACATTACTAAAATGATAAAATGATTAAAAAAAACACTTTGTATTGATAAAAAAGCACTATTTTACATTATTAAAATGATATCATTTATCTAAAAGTAACGTGAATATCAACTTAGTGGCACTGTCATTGTTCCCCACTTCAACGTTGTACATTAACCCACCTTCCGCCATCATTTGGCTCTATACGATCGTGCCTTTATTCCACCACCATCACCTATTGCCATATTAGAAAAAAATAAATAAATAAATATATATATATATATATTGGAAAATACATGTTATAAATAATAACATATATTAAAAGCATTATAAGGAAAATTCTATCCCTAATATAGTTTTGTACGCACATTATTTCTATATCTTATTAGTTTAACTTTTGTTAAATAAATGTATATCAGTCCAGATAAATAAAATTGTTAATGATTATTATATTAGATTTTCATTGTTGTGGAATGATTGATCTATTTCTTTGAATTCTAGTGGATAATATAATCTTTTAAGCATTTTGATGGTTTCCTTTTCTATATTACATGTATTTTTACACACCACTGTTAATTAACAGTCTATTATTATAAATAGCACTGCTCTTGGATTAAAGTGTCACTCATTGTGGATCCTTCTTTCGGTGCCTTCTACAATTCATTCTCTCTTCTCCTTCTCACGTCATTGCCAGAAGGTAAGCTTAATTTCTCTTTATGTGGTTTTGGAGAATTGTGCTTTATTGCTGAATGTTATGTTGTTTGATACTTTTTCTTTATCTTTAAATTGGATACAGCGTTTATCCTGCATGTTTCTTGCAATATTTAGCAGTAAGACATTGATAAATACACGTCACAGAGAAAAAAAGAAGAAGAAAGAAAAGACCATTCAAATGGTAGAACATCTCTAATATTTCATATCCCTCCGATTGGTGGTGTTCAGGAGAGAAAGAAGCAGCAATGGTGTTCAAAGATTTGGGTGGCATGAAGTGATGAGATTGAAAATGCCACTGAAAAATGGTTCTGACAACATTCTTCTCCACAACAGGGATGTGGAAAAACTACGTTGGCACATCCAATCGTAATTGCCCTGTTATGAATTATCGACCACAGGTGGATGCTGCACATTTAATTCGAAATCCTTTAATTAGTTGTTTTATACATCTTCACCTTCTTTCTTGTTGTGGAATTATTATACTTTTGGACTAGGTTCAACTACATAAGAAATTCAAGATGTTTTTACAGCAGCATCCAAAAGAGTTGTTCTATCGATCACTTTCGTAGTCGAATGCATCGGAGGTAGGGGTGATTATAGATTGAATTTTTCAAAATTAGTCTATCCAATCCAAATTCTCATCCATTTTAATTACATCAAATTTATTTGGTTTTTTTAATTTTATCTAAATTAGATTAAATTTAGATTAAATCTACTTTGTAAATTAGATTAAATTCTATGTGATCGATCTGACATGGGATCAACTCAACTTAGTCTCGGTCGACTTGATTTGATCTAAATTAGGTCGACTCAGCTCGACCTAACTCGGCCCAACTCGACTCGACCTAGTTCAAGCCAACCTGGCCCAACCTGGCCCAAGCCGACTTAGCTCGACTTAGGCCTAAGACGACTTGGCTTTACCTCCTACCAAATCGACTCAGCTCAACTAGGGTCCGGGTCCGCTCAGCTCATCAGGACCTAGGCCGACTCGAATCCACTTGAACCTAGGCCTAGGTCGAATACGCTCGACCTGAGGCCGACTCGACTCCACTTGAACCTTGACCTAAGCCCACTTGGCTCCACCTAAACCTTGGTCTAGGTCGACTAGGCTAGAGCTGGGCCCGGGTCGACTAGGCTAGACCTGGGTCCAGGTCAACTAAGCTCAACCTGAGTCAGGGTCAACTCAGCTCAACATGAGCTTGAGCAGACTTGGCTTAACCATGGCTTGGATCGACACAACTCCACCTTGGTTGTGTCAACTCAGCTCCACCTAGACCCGGGTTGAATCAACTTGACATAGGCCTAAGTCGACTTGCTCAACCTGTGTTCGGGTTGACTCGACTCGATTTGGACTTGGTCCGACTTGGCTCAACCTTGGTCCAGGCCTACTCTGCTTCACATGACCCGACCCAACTCGACTCAACTCAACCTAGCCTAGGTTAACTTGACTCAACCTGTGATACAAGCCAACTCAACAAGCAGATGATTACTAACATTACAAACACTTCACAACTAGGTCAATCATCTTAACATCCAAGACAAGGCCCCACCATACCTCAGAACGACCTTAGCAGAAGAAGAATTGGACAACAAATGTTATTTCTTCTGTTCTATTTACAAGACATGATTAAGTAAATAAATTGGGCTCACTTTGGGCTTCAATTAGAAGAATAAGTTAGAAGAGAGTGTGCTAAGTATACTGGGCTTGTGCCAAACACACCTTAACCTAGCTTCTAGAAACACACCCATGTGCCACCCATGTGTTCACCTTTGACCTAGATTCTAGAAGACTCCCCCATGTGCTCACATTTGACCTAGTTTTTAGAAGCTTGTAGTCATTTACACCCGTACCCTTCCTCTCAAAGGCACTCTTATCTATAAATAGGATGTCTCCCCTCTTGTAAAACACATTGAATTTTTAGATAGAAAGAAAGCTCTACAAGAGTATTTAGTGAGTCTTGAGTGCTCTCAAATTGGATCTTATCTTGAGTGTCGTGCACCTCAAGTGACAGCTTTTCACCACTCATCTTGGAGTCTCCTCCCACTCCAAGTGGCGTGACCACACCTTCATCATCCTAAGCTTCTATTTCCTTTTCATCTTTTACTTTTCCTTTCTTCTTACCATTTCCATTCCTCTCATGTTCCTGTGTTATTCTTTTCCATTTGGCTTTTATCTTGTTTCCTTCCATCTTATAAGTTCTTTATTTTCACACATCATCATCTTCATCACCATATAATTGTGTTTTCTCTTTGTCTTCTATAAGAGAACTTTCACACTTACTTAACCACTTTGTTAAGTTCATCTCCAATGACAATCTTCTTTGGGTTTCTCACCATACTCTGCTTAAAAACCAAAAACTCATAAACAGGTGAAACTCCTAAAATGTGCAATCTTAAAATCAATTCACATCAACCTGATATGAACTGATTTATCTCGAGTTGGACCCAAGCTGACTTGGTTCGACCTGGGCCTAGGTTGACTCAGCTCGAATTCAGCCTGGGTCGACTCGACTCAACTTCGGCTCAGGTTGACTCAGCTATACTTAGACCGGGACCGACTCGGCTGGACTTGGGCTTAGGTCGACTAGGCTCAACGTGAGCCTGGGCCAACTCAGCTCAACCTCAGTTCGGGGTTAATTTGGTACAACCTAGGCCCCAGGCCAAGTTAACTCGATATGGGCTCGGGTTGCTTGGCTTAGCTTGGGTCCGGGTTGACTCGGCTTAGCCTAAACCTAGGTTGACTCGACTTAGCCTGGGCTCGTGTTAACTCAGGTTATCATTACACATGAACAAGGTATCATTCGCAAATTGTAGAACACAAGTCTCTACCTCAAGCTTATCTACTTTTAAGTCTTGGAGAAGCTCCTTCTTGAGAGCTTGTCTCACTAAACCAGACAACTCCTCAACCCCTCAGTTGTAGTTAAAAATAAAGGACACCAAGGGATCTCCCTGTCTAAACTCTCGAGATGGTTTGAATTTGTTGTTGGACTTCCATTGATTAGAATTGATATGGAGGCCAATTCAAGCAACCTTTTACCTAACCAATCAATATCTCATTAAAATATAATATATTCATCATATGATACAAAAACTCTTGCCTAATATAATCATATGTCTTTTCATATTCTATCTTGATAAACACTCCACTTAAAAACCTATATGCATGTATAAATTTTCAAAAATTAAACTTGAAAAAAAAATTATGATAGTAGATCTTATTACATTTTAGATTAGTGTAAATATGTTTATCATATTATTTTTAAAATATTTTATTTTACAAACTCTCTAATTAATATTATAAGATACTATGCATGTGTCTTGTGAAATGAGATGTTATAACATACACATTAATGTATAATGGCATTATAGTAAGAGAAAAATCTAGTTTTTATATGTTCCTTTTTATAAAAATATATAAAAAATGTACAAATATTTATATATACGCATGATTTTTCTAATTTTTTCATATAAGTCATTCTTCTATACATAAAATTTTACTTTTTTAATAGAAATTGTATTTTCATTAATGGATGATTTTGATTTTCTTTTTTAAACAAAATTTAACTATTAAAAGATATTAAAAATAGAAATTATGTTTATGTGCATACTTTCTTTTTTTTTTTTTATATAAGACATGCTTTATAAACAAATTTTCACTTTTTTTAATAGAAGTTGTATTTTCATTGGTGATTTCCATTTTATTTTTTATACATAAGTTGAATATTATAAAATATAAAAAAATTGAAGTAGTATAAAAAAATAAAAAAGTAATATAAAAAATAAATAAAAAATAGAAATTATGCATGGAAGTGTGACATCTGTTAGAAAGAAAATTATAAATTATATAAACATAATTTTGTAAAAATAAATAAAATAATAAAAACTGTACACGTAAGTTCAACTTCTTGACATGCCCTTAAAAATAATAAATACTAAAACTGTGGATAGAAATATGATTTATCCATTTTAAAGTGATGCTTTGAAACATCACTTATTCATATTAATATCTTTAAAATTTTACTCAATTTTATAGAAATATTCTAAAATTTTTCTATTTTAACAAATTTTAGCTAATGAGTGTCACTAAGTATTTTAACTTAGATATGTATTAAGTTAAAAAAAATGCAAATAAATAAAGAAATGATTATATAGTATTTTATTTAAATTTTATTTTATTAATGAAAATATATTTTAAAGTTTCACAATTAATTTTAATTTAATTTAATTATAGTTTTATTTTTTTATTATTATAAATTTCATATGTATTATACTATTGATCTTATACTTAAAAATTATTATCAAATTTATTAATCTTAATATATTCTCATTGTGATAAAGACAATGGAATAAAAGGTGTAATGCTTAAATTAAATAATACATTATAAAATAAATAAATATTTCAGTATTTATAATGTTAGAAATACTAAAAAAAATATTGTAAATGATATAATAGTCAAAACAAATAGTGTCAGATAAAAGCATTTAAATATAGTAATAAAATAAGGTGAATTTATTATCTATATATCATCATCAATATCTTATCGATAAAAAGATGAAAAATATAAGATCCTATATTATTGGAATAAGGTAAAAATAATAAAGTGACACTTCATTAAATCAAAACGCGGGTAATCAAATTAATTACATAGACTATTTTAAATAAAATTTAATTAATGATAACACAAATTCCTTTCTCAACAGTAATTGAATTAATTTTATGTAAATTTTGTACCATAACTAAGTCGATTTCCATTAAAACATAAAATTTCTATAATAGGTAATTCAATTACTTTACAAAACATAACAGTTTATAGAAAGTAGTTTATTAAGAATGGAATTGTTTTTTGTTTTATATTATGAAAATACAAAACATAGTTAAATTTAATCTTGTAAAGGAATACAAAAGGAAAGTTCTGTGAGCTTTATAGTAAACAAGAAAAAGAATGGAGTTAGAGAAATGGGAGTTTCCCAAGAGGTGGATGTTAAGGGAGGGGACGACATTAGAAATACAGTGTAATTTTATTTTTTCTTCCTTAAGTTGGAGATACCTTTACCCAATAACCATGGTCAACCTTCAAGTAGGATATTACAAGGTTCGGTAAGGAAAAGTACTTCTTAAAAAGAAAAAAAATGTAATTAATATTTTTATAAATTTAAAATTTGTCAAAATTTTTTTTTAAACATATTTGTAATATATATATATATATATAATAATTTTAATTTATATAAAAAATTATTTGTTTTTATTTTTTGAAAAAACTCATTCAAACATATTTTTAAACACAATTATATGTGTTGACTGGAAAGTAAATTAGACAAACAAGAAATGTGGAATTTAAATATTCAATTCAGAATGTAGCATTTAATATGAATCAATAAGAGTTACAATCCTTAATTATCACATACTGGAATACACCAACATTTCCCAGATTGACAAGGTTAACACGCAGAGAAAGAAAAAAAAGGATGATGATCAATGTGTTGAAATTAAAAATCATATTTTGAATTGTAAAGTCTTATATGTCTCGATAGAAGGCCAACTCAACGGTTAAGGTGATTTCATTTTACCTTTCATGGCTTCCTGTCAAATCACATCATTATATTAAGTAATATGTAAAGTGGAATGATTGGAGAAAGCAACGATCACCATTAAATACTCTTCGTTTGTTTGTTTCTAATTTTGTTAGCTTCACCTAACCAGAAAGTACTATTGGCCACATAAGGATATGGGATGGGATATGAAACCAAGAATCTCCATGTGCCCATAATGCAAAGAGAATTTTATGCGTAATAGAATCTTAGGCAATTTGCTTCTACTTCTTGCTTATGTCATACAGTCTCAGTGCAGGAACTAAGAAGAACCCAAAAAGTAAAAGGACTAAAGAAAAAAAAAAGAGTAAAGGTTACAAAAATATAGATAAACTCTCTCTTTCCTTTTTTTTTACTTTTTTTTTTTTTTACTTTTATTTTAAAGAGTAGTCCCAAAAAGCTTGTTCTTTACTGCTACGTACTACTATATACAAAATCATCTGTGTGCATTTGAGCTAGAATTGAGCCTCCTAACAAATCGCCCCTGCCACATCACAAACAAGTTAGACTTGTTACCTCAATGTGTCTGTCAAACATAAATGAAACCATAATTCATCATTTAATTTGTTCAGAAAAACCATCCAGTTATCCCTTTCTCGTTTTTTAGTTCGGTTTTGGTATGAAATTGTCGTCCTAGTCAGGCCACCTTGTTCAACCAACCATCATCACATTAGAATTACAGTGTCCAATTAAAATGAAGGCCTACCAAATCTGTTGTTGACACAGGAATATATATATATATATATATATATATATATATATATATATATATATATACACATTTTTTTTAAATACGATACAAGAATGTAGAGCAGACATGTTTTATTTTATATATGGAGAGAGAGAGAGAGTAATATAACATGACGAAAGAATCTAAAGAGAATATTGTGATAGGAATCAAAAGTGGAGGAGATGCATGCGTGAGGAGCTGTTGATACGAAATTAAGAACATAAACCTAAACATTGGCATTGGCATTGGCAATGGAGTGGCAGTGGGAGGGTATCAAACTAAGGTGAAATAGATAGATCCTCAAAAGTTGGACAAAGTGACCAACAACAGTAACGGGGTCCACTCTCCATAACAAAATTAAACTGTGACGCACGCACCAACCTCAGTATCCAAAATTATCATCACCAAATCATAAAGCACATTTTCCTCTTTTCTTTAAAATCAAAATTCTCCAAGTGTCCTCAACTCAGTCGTACCTTCATTCTGGGGCGTCGATCTGCGTTGACCTTCCTCACCTGGTATCTGATCTTCTTCGAGAACAGCCGCGTTCGCCGCTTCTCTTTGTACCGCTGCACGCTAGCTTCTCTCACTCCGCCATTGTCCCACCACAAATCAATTTGTGACAGCCGCGCCTGCCTCCCACAACGCCAAAACACAAATCCGTTAATTATTCACAACTCCCCTACCATCTACAATGTACAGGGTACCAGCACCATGACAAAATTTAATAATGCAAGACAAATATAACTAAAACTATTAATAATAGATGAAAATGGTAGTAGCAGACCACAAAACATGCTTTTGCTTCTAACCTTTTATACCCAAATTGAAATTGAAGTCTATTAAATATTTTATTTTTAAAACATTACCGTGAAAAGTAAAGTAAAGAGGAACTAAGCAAGAGATGCATGAAATACTTTACTGCTTCTCTTTTGAAAAGTTGGATTACCATACCCCACGTAATTAAAAATGCTAACCGTGGACTCAATCTCCAAACTTTCTAAGGTTCAATTTTAAAAGATTAAATTAAAATAAAGCTTCTTGCTAAACACGCTGTTATTTCCTCGTAAACGTCGCAATCATCAGAGTAGTGCCTACTGTTACTTGATGGAACTTACAGTGACGTCAGATTCCGGCAAGTCGGCCAGGGGGCTATCGTCGGAGAACGGTATCCCACGGTCGGACCAAGCGCTCCGAACGTCGTCGTAATTTAATTTCAACATCAAACCTTGTTTCGGTTTGGGCAATTCCACGTTTTTCAACTCCACTACGACCGGTTTCTCCGTCGCTGCAATCGCTGCCACCTTCTTCTTCTTCATCTTCTTCTCGGCGGTCACCGGTGGAGGCTTGGTGATAATTTTGGGCGATATTTGAAGAATATCGACGACCGGAAAATTCCACCAGTTTCCGTCGTCGACGTGTCGGAGAGCGCTGACACGGGGTCTGGGGAAGTCGGATTTCCCGCCAATAGGCATTATCCAGGGAAAGTTATTGACGGAGTCGTTTGAGACATCTTGCACCCTGCTCCCCATGATGCTATCGATCCCTTCTTCGATTTCCTCGTCGAGAATCGATTCCGCGTCGAGGCTCTCTTCGCAATCGTCGTTCAATTCTAGGGAATTGAAATTCACTACAGAGCTTATCTCCCCGGGGCTCCCACACGCCTTCTCCTGCACGCTCACCTCTTTGGGCCTCTCCATGGGCTTCGGGCCCGGTTGGTCCAGAAGGAAACACGACGACGACCCGTCCAAAACCCTGAATGGCAACAACAGCTCCGAAGAGTCGTAATCGAAATTCTCCGATGCGGGCTTTGCGAATTTGCCCTGCGTTTTGAGGTTCTTCGTGGAGAAGAGGTTGGGGTAGGCAGTGGAGAGAAGCGCCGCGGCTTCATTGTAGGTTTGGTTCGGTCGCTTTCGAGGCGTTCTGGGTTTCTTGGTGGAGATTGCGAGGGCCGAATTGCTGGATTCGGAGATTGTTGAAGAAGGTGAAGAAGAGGTGTGTGAGGTTCTGGTGGAAGAAGACGAAGATTTAACAAATTCGAAATCGAATCCGTAGGTTCTTCCTCCAGCTCCGGTCAAACACGAAGACATTGTTTGTATGTGTGTGTGGCTCAATTTGTTCAGAATTGAAGAGGCGTGGAGTTGAACATAGGCTTGTTTTTTTATTTTTCCGAAGGGGGCGCAAAACCCTAAACCCAAAAAGTACAAACAACAAAATCTTTTGCCTTATTAAAAAAAAAGGAAATGAAGAAAAGGCCAAGAGGTTTTGGGAATATTAGAGTGGAAGAAAGAAATGGAACAGAGGAGAGAAGAGGAGAGGAGAAATAAAAATGTGAGAGTTGGTAATTTAGTAGTAAGTCTGGGAAAAGGTAGCGGTAGGATAGGAAAAGCAGGAGTGCATAAACAGGGCATTCATTGATTGAAGGATTCCGAAACCCGAAAAGAGGAACCGAATTTGGTGTTGGATAAGGAAAAGGAAGTACTGTTGTTGTGAATAAGGGAAAGCTGGCCAATAAAAAGGGATTGAAGTGTATGAAAGGTGAGTAGTGTTAAATTCAGTAACAGAGAGAGAAAGAGAAAAGAGACAGGGCAGAGGGTCACGAGGCGAAGCAGATAAAAGGCAAAGAACCGTTGGGGTCCCTGTATCTATAGGCAATTGGCAGGGGTATAAGCCCACCGACTGTGTCACTTGCTGAGAGAGAGAGAGAGAGAGAGAGAGGTTGGGGAAGTCTGAGAGAGTGAGTGTTGACACTTGCAGTGGAGGAGCTGGAGCAATGGAGACGAGAACAACGAAGGAAGAGACAATGCTCAGTTTCCCTGCTGTTCCTATTGTGGGGACCATTCTTATTAACCTCCTATTTCTCTCTCTCTCTCACTCTTTTACCTCTTCAATTATTTTACCTTCTTTTACTATAATATCCCTCTCCTTCATCTTTTTCTTACTTTTTCATTTCAACATTAATCATTTTTCATTCTAAATTTTAATTCATAAAACTAAAACTTTTTATTTTAAATAATAAACAAACAAGGTCTGGAGTGAGGGATGTGAGCCGGCCATTACTTAACTACTACTATTATTTGCATTAAACCAAATTGCCGTGCTTTGACACTTGATAAATAAATGCATTTATTAAAAATTAGTAAAAAATATATTTTGGTTGTCTCTTTAGAAGAAAAAGAATATACATGATTTGTTTGTTGTTTGTTGGTGATGTTTTTACTAGGAGGTAGGGCAATATGGTAATTGGGTAATGAAAATCTTACTAAGTATGGCCGTGACAGACAGACGTGGATGTGTAGGTACAGGATTATTCCGTTTCCATACCTTACCTGCTGCAAAAGCTTATTTAGGGTATATGAAAAAAGGGTCTTATCTGGTGACGTGGGAGGATTTGATTGGAGGCCTAAGATTTTGTGGCTTACGTGGCGTACCTTTTATGGCTAAGCTGGTGCACAGTTTTTCACGTGTCTGAAGAAAAGAGGTAAGGTTTTGGATGTGTTGTGAGAGGAAGCAGATTCCAACACTTTTGGTGTCTTGTGCGTTCCATCTGTGGCACTTAAACGCGCTACGTCCCCTTATTACGTTCATTAACTCCTCTCATTGCACATTACCAATTCATTCTGCTCTGCTCTCTATACGCCCAAGTGTCCATTTTTTCATGCTTCCTCATCAGATATTTATTTAGACACATTCCAGTAGCATCCAGTTTCCTCGTATACGCAATTTCTCAAATATCCCATCTTACTCACAGTTTAGTACTTCACAACTGACACCAGGTTTCAATTATATTTCTTATAGAGAGCAAAATAATACAACTCAATTCAATTTAATAAATATATTTTTTAAATAACAATGTATAATTATGAAACTACTCAAGTCGTAAATACATTTTTTTTCCTTTAATGATTTAATTATGTTAACAAAATCCTTTTATATTAGAAAAAACATTTTCACATTCGTTCTTCCTGAAAATTAATATGTTATTATTAACAGATCTAAAATATTTCACAACCAATTTATAATGAGTGTTTTAAAAAGAATAATTTCTGATTTTTTATTTATTAACATAAAATAAATATTTTATTTATTACTCCTTACAATTTATCTCAAAATATAGATATATTTTCAAAATTTGGATCTAAGAAATTAAACCTACTATTATGTATTTTATTTTAAATAATCATCAATTTCATTTATCTTAAAATATGTTGTAAAACATACTTCATAATCAGAAATAAATAGACTTTGAGCTTCAAACAACTCAAAATACTACTATCTTAACGCATTAAATAAAACTTAGAGTTCAATTAATAGAAGACTTGCCTTTATAATTTTTCGCGCAACCCTTCAATATTAAACTAATTAATTACCAACAAACGGGTCCACATTCAACACTATGGGGTGCAATTGTCCCCGCTATAGCTTTTTACTTCATGTACAAATTCTTAATCACTCTAATAATTCAAAATAAAACTATGTAAAGAATTATATATATATATATATATATATATATATATATATATATATATATAGATGTGATCAATACAATAATAAAACCTTTATTAAATATTATATTATTTAATATCTTCCAATTGAATCATGTTTCTTTAAAACTCATTATTAAGTTAAAATTCATTTCACATATATTATATACAAATTTTATACTAATTTAAAATTTCATTTAGATAGATTAAAATCAACGTAAAATGTAAGATTATTTTCTATATTTAATACGAATATTTAAAAAAAAAAGTTATAACTTTAATTAAAATTTAGTATATAAATTATAACTTTAACTATTTGATAATTTATTGATAAATCTGATCATCTTTAAACTCTTTTCATCAAATTTTTTCTAAAGTTTTAAGTTTATTTCTACTATTTTCTCCAATTAAAAGGTGGATATTAGAAAACATCAAAGTAAAATGATACAGATGTTGGGTGCATAATTTAACTTATTCTTTTAATTAAAATACATATGAACCAAACACACACAAAAAATAGACTAGTTTGGTTTTGTTTGATTTAAACATAAAAAAAATCTAAATCAAATCAAACTAAACTAATTTTTGCCGTTTGATTTGAATTGACTATGATGTTTCTGATTTGTAGTTTTCTTTTCCTTTTGTGTTTTGAGGTGTATAGTCAAATTTTTTCGTATGTAAAAAATAATTGTATGTTGTAAAACACTTTCTTTATTAAGAAAGGTTATTCACCTGAATCAAACGTTTTAGAGTTAGGTTAAATATATAGTCAGCAATTATGTTATAACTATTTCTAGTTAAGAGTGTAGTGATTTTCAAGTAATAACAATATTTGAAGAAGTAATTATTTTTCAAAAATAATCATTTGTCAAAACATGCAACATTTTATTTTTTATAAAATAAACATGTCCCAAAACTCAAAAATGTGTTCTCATTCACTGTCATATAACACTAACCAACAAGAATAGCAAATCAACTATCAACTATGATAATAGGGAATGAGATTTAACATTTTATAATTGTGTTAGGTGAACTTTGTAGTATTTGTCAAAATTATATCAAGTGTTCTAGTATGGTGTTCTATGCAAAACTGAAATTAAATGTACTTAACAAGTTAATAAAGTGTTATAATTTATACTGAGTGAAATCTGGAAACACGGAAACTTTGTTATGTTTAAAAAGGGAGTATCTTTAAAAAGGGAGTGAATGATGTGTCATAAGTGTTCGCAATGGTGCAAGTAAAGGTTTGGTCTTGGATTTATGCAAAGTCTTATTTTGCTTTGTTTTCTTAATCTAATTGGTGTTTGGATCATTTGGCGTGTATGAGGTTGGTCCTTTGATGCCTTTTGTGTAATTTTGTTAAGGTTAGTGACTTTGTCAGTTTGGTAGGCGGTTCTAGTTAAGAGGAGAATAAAGTGTAATTTTGTATAAGGGTTGGATCACCTTTGAAGTGGTTCCTATTTATTAATTTTTTATTACTGATCAAAAAAATCAATAGAAAAATTAGGTAATGAAAGTCACCAGAGATATATCTTTTAATATAAGAGAAAGGACAACGATGATTGAGGTTGAGACATGAACTCATCTAGACACATTAGATTTTTTTCTTCTCTTCAACATGTGTCTCTCATATATGGTGAAATAATAGGTAATATACTGTTATTTAAATAATTTATTTCACTTTGGATTAGCTCTATAATGTCAAACTGAAAACCAAATTGAATTTCTTGGTTACAGAGAATAACCCAAATCAATAACTTTGTTTTAATCGATTATCAATCTTTTGGATAGATTTTTAATTATATGTTTATATCACTTTGGTTCTAAACACCTATAATATAGGACAATGACCCAATTACCCAATTAGATAATCTTGTTGAGTAAGTTTTCTTTTCCATAGATTTATAGTTCTCTTTTTCTAGTGATACTTGCATGTGTGAGGTTTTGTGATTGTATATAAAATATAAGCATAATAACTGAATATCTTTTAGTCTAGGTCCATAGTAATATGTTTGGTTTGTCAATCATTATTCCAAGAATCAAGTTAGAAAATTTTCTAATTTTGTCTAGCTTTTGAGATCAATTTCCTAGTTAATTCATAAATAGAGGCAAGTGGAGTTGATTATTTTGCATCTAGTCATTTAATTTTGATTTGGATATGATAAAGGGAATTAGTGTTGATGATTGTAGTAGAGTGAGTTTAATTGAGCTGAAATTCGATGAAATTACACCATTGTTTATTAAATATGTGTTAAATTGGATAAGTGATTTGTAGTAGTTAATTTGAGTTATAAATGATTTATTTGAAATGTGAAAAGTAAAATAAGTTTGTTATTTGTTATTGATTTAGGCGAGATAAATGTTAAGAGTGATTAAAATTATTTACCTTGAATTTCAGCCTTTTTATCAATTTTGTTTTTCTATTGTTTTTTCCTCAAGTAAAAATGAGAGTGAGGTAAATCTCTTTTATTTTATATATTTGTACTCAAGCAAAAATCTTGACACTCAAGCAAAAATCACCTAATGCAAGGTACGATTAATTGTATATTTAATGGCTATGTGTTGTCTATAAGCGAACGCATGACAAACATAATGTTATATATTATATGTGGATATTTATATAACATAGTGGTCTATTATAAATGTGTGAGGGATATTTAGGATAATATCAATATTAAACACGAAAGTCATTACAAAAAGGAGATATCCTAATTTTATTGATTATATATTAAGGTATCATGTAGTGAAAAGTTGAAAGAGTAGGGGTGGAAATAAGACGCGATGATGCAAGTTTGACTATACTCTTCCTCGTCCTCAAAGTAAAATTCACACCCATCTTCATCCTCATCCCACTAGGTATGAAATTTGTGTCTTATCCCCGTTCTCGTTGAATAACAAGTATACATGTACTCTCCTTTCACAATGTCAAACATTGCTTAAATAACTTTTCACAAAAATTATAGCAAAAAAAAAAATAAAATTGAACATGATTTTAAGGATCATATGTTAAAAAGACACATATTTTATTTTCTTGATTTCAAATATCAAAGAATGAATCATAATTGCATATATATTAAAATAAAGCACCGAATAACAATGGAATAAGTATAAAGTAATTATAGGAAATAATCGGAAATTATACATAATTACAACTACAATATTTATTATTTTTGTATTGAAAAGGAAAGTGCCATGGAATCTAAATGAACATAGTTGGTATTGAATAAGTCGAAATGTTAAGAGAAATAATGAAAAATTGTGTAATAAAAGAATGATTCGTCAAATGAAATGAATTTTAGAACCCAAGTGAAAAGAAAACATAAGTTTTACAAGTTATTGAATAAACAAAGAGTTTGCACGGTTGAACACTAGAAGTTGAAAGTTAGATGAGTGAATTTGATGGATGTCAAACAAGTTGATTAATTGAGAAAAAAAGAAAAAATTGAGTAGCAAAAGAAATGTTCTTCAAATGAAATGAAGCTAAGGACTAAAGAAAACATTAAATATAATTCTTTTAAGATGTCTAATAAACAATTGATGTTTTAGTAATTTAAAATAGGAATAGACATGGGGATGAGGTAGATATTTAAATATCGGTTAATACAATACTTCTAACGAGTTAAGACATAGTTCTTCAAGTGGTTATACCAGGGATAATCAATACTTAATATGGGAGGTTTGGATCAAGTGAGTCGCAAGTTTATCCATATAAAAGACTTGATACCACCTCTAGCCCAAAAACCTAAGGTAATGTGTTTGTGAGTATTTTTTTTTATATATTTTACTCATCTCACTACTCAACGTGGAACTTTCAAGTGCATACTTTAATTTCTCTCATGTTCCCCTCAAGTGAGTCATTACCACATATTGCAAACTTCTTCTCGAAATTCAAATATTATGCCCATGAGTCTCCTACTTATATAACACTTCCCATAAACGACATCCATTGGTGAGTTATTTAAATAGAAATATAAAAAATAATTAATACATAACTAAAAAAATTGAGATTCAATGAGTCATGAATTAACCAATTAAAATATATTAATTAAATAATATATTAATATTTACTTATAATATGTATGAATCATATAAATAATAATAATAATAATAATTATTATTTTTAATTTACCTTTCACTATATGTAAGCTTTAATGATGATATTTAGTAAAAAAAATCCCATACTATAAAAGGTGTTTAAAGTTCTGTTATTTCATATGTATTGTACATGTACCCATCTAATTACGTACATGTATTCTATAAAGAAAATTATTAAATATAAATCAATTTTAAAAATAAAAAATAACTAGTTACTATATTGATTAAATTAAATATTATTTTTTAAACTAAAAAAATTATTAATATTTAAAATAGTTTTTATTATTAATAAAATTTATAAGTTAATTTTTAAATTAATATCTAATTAGCTACTAATTTAAAACATTGGTAACTAATTAGATACCAATTTAAAAATTACTTTATAAATTTTATTAACAATAGAAACTATTTTAGATACTAATAGTTTTGTTAATTTTTAAAATAATCTTTAATTTAATTAATATAGTGACTAATTATTTTTTGTCTCTAAAATTAATTTTTATTTAATAATTTTTTTAGTAATAATCAAATATTCTTAATCAATTTTATTTTATCTTCACTGCTAAATTAAAAATTTCAATAGTTTTACGTGAAAATAAACAACTATCAATGAAATAGTTTTATCCAAATTTAAAATATTTATTGTACATTGGAATATAAGGTTTATTTATAATCTTGGTGGTATTGAAAAATTTATTATAAGTGATCCATAAAATACTATTTTTTTATCATCAATATAAAATACTAATTTATTTGTTTATTACCAAATTTGTTTATTTCAAAGTGACGTCATAAAAATGAAAAAAATTACTATTTATAGAATTGCACAAACAAAAAACGTATTTTATTGAATGAGTAAGATTTCCCTTCCTTCGCATGTAAAATGGTTTTTTAGATTTCGTATATAATTGTTAAAAGGATTGAACGCTGCAACTTTCTCTTTATTTAAATCTAGGAGTCCAATGTCCTTTTCTCATTAAGATATTTGGAAGAAAAATATCTGATTGTATATTTCCTGTCGAAACTAATATTTTTCAAACAATTTTTTATTCATTTTATATATTGTATAAACATTTCCAAATCTTCTTATTTTACGAATAAAATTCAGAAATCCGTTCAACACATTTTTTCATGATACACTTTCTCACATATATTATTGTACAAATTATTAAATCCTGTCGATTACTCTTAAAATAGTTATATGTACAATTATAATTACTGTAATATAACTATTTTTTTCACTTTTTAAATTGCAAAAAAATTTCAGTTATGTATCTTTATATTACTGAAAAATAAGCATTGTATGTGTTTAAAAGAACATAAGTAGAGTTTCATGAAAAAAAAACAGAAGTGTAGAATAATTCCAAAGAAAATTATTTATTTGAAATAGGTAGTCATGTGATAGAGTGAGAGTTGATATTTGGCAGCATCTTATCGTAGAAAGGGAGTGACTTGGAGATGGCATGGCCATTGAAATTGGATAAGCTATGAAGTGTAAGATAATATAAGGTACAGATTTCATGGAAACATGTGATTCTGCATGTGCCTCCCAACACCAATTAGTTTCATATGTTTTCAAAATATTATCCTCATCTTAAATAATGCTTTTAATCACTGGATTGTATCTAGCCACACCTTAACATAATCTGATTTTGCAGACTTCACTCTTTTAATTTATTATGCTGCATAAGAATGAATGATAATTGATGTAATACATTGAAATGACATTAATATCTATCTTCATTCTGTGTAGAAACAACTCATACCATGGATTGAAGTGAACACGTAACTACTAATTAATCCTAAAATATACAAACACACCAAACTTTATTAATTGTTTTTGTTCTTTTAACCCCTCCTCCCCCACCCAAAGTTTATGGAAAATTGAAAAACCAGAAGTTGCCGACAGATGAAATAACGTTAGTAATTTGATCATTTGAAAAGTGAAATGAATATTTTTGACAGAAAGGAGTGATATTAATTACTGGTTGGGTATGTATGCATGGTTTGCAAATGAAGAGTAGGGGAGTGAGAAGAAAGGTATTGTTTTGAATACAGAAGGAGGCGATTTTGGTAGCATGGTGTCATTGTCTTGTACAGCGAGCTAGTTGATCAACAAAACAAAGCAGATGCTAACAAAAAAGACACATATTGGGGACCATATATTCCATCCTTCACAACCATGGACGCAACCTTCATTCTTCCTTTAATCATATCACACATCTCACCTTCAAATATTTTATACATTAAAATTTCATAACTCAATCTTACAGAGATTCATAACGTATAACGTGAGATCAAAATATTTACTAAGACGTGTAAATTAATGTGTTTATATCTTATGATAATCTAATAACGTATTAAGATAGATTTTAATATAGATTCTAATATGATTTTAATATCATATTAATAAATTTAAAATCAACTTATAAATTAAATTTTATATCTATTTATATATTATAAAAAAAGTTTTTATCTCTAATTAATATAAAATTAATAATTTATACTGACAAGTAAAAATATTTTACACTGATAATGAATTTTATATTAATTATAAAAAACATTTTAAACTTAATGACATAATATTTTTTTATTATATTGTAATTTCAGTAACGAGTTATGTTATTTAAAATAGCAACTAACTATATACAGTATGGAACACCATAATTATTTAAATAATTCTATTAGTAGGATAAACTTTATAAAAAGTAAAAGAATTGTTTAAATATTTGATGCAATCGTGTGTGTGTGTATATATATATATATATACACTCAGAACTTAAAAATCAGGATCTTTAATTGATTAATAATAATTTGTACTAGTTAATTCACTTGTTTGGTGTTAAAATATAAAACTTCTGGAAGTAAAATCTAGAATATACATTTATAACAAATAGTTGACGAAAAGTTTATCTCAGAACATAAAAAAAAAAGTATCTTGAAGCCAGATTTTTTTTTTCAAATTTAAAATCTGGAAAATAAACTACAAAAGTAAAAAAAAAAAAAAAAACATTTAAATGCATGTTTCTAGAAGTGTCAAATCTAACGTGTGAGTAAACCCTATTCTCAATTTAGTGTGTAGATGGAGTTCAAACAACTTTGGTAAGTCAAATTAACTTATTTAACTCAATTTTTTTTAAAGTGAGTTCTTTTATATGTATAGAGAAACTTCTCTTTTAACTTATTTCATTTTTCACTGGAATTATTATATATTTTTATGTTCTCTTCTACTTTCTTTCGTACCATCCCCATGAAACATTAATCAATATGTATAACATTGTAGGTATCTTTTATGCAAAAGAATAGGTAGTATGAATAGGAAAAAGGGTTTGCACAAAAAGTAAGAATAAACCTGTACTAGGCTTAGGCTTGTAGTTTCCAGTAGTCTCTCTTCTCCATTTGGGCCTGGAGATTGATTTTGGACTGGGCTAAAAGTCACTTTGAATTTGGGAGATAATTTAGAAATATAACTTAATAAAAGTTCAAGAAAATCATCTTAAATAAATCTTTTACAAATATAACTAACAATTGAACAATCTCTTTCTTTGTTTCTTTATACCTTTTTCTGCATCTCCATGTCAATTATGAAAAATCGGTTTTTAACTTTTATTTTTTTTTAAATAACCTTAAATAAAATAGTTTCAGCTTTATTTTTTTTTATAATCACAACGTTTGAGAGAATAGTTCTATCATTTGAAGGTGTATGTAAGGATTGACAAAAAGATTAGTTGTATTTGATATTTTTTAATATAATTTTTTTTTTTGAGTTTTGCATTCCATTTTTGTAACTTGCTGATTTTTTTATTTTATTTTGTGTCTTTGAAAAAAAAAGTGAACGAAAGTATAGTCAACACCAGTAAAAAAATATTACAAAACTTATCTCAATCACCAACGTTCATTACAAACAATCACCACAAGTGAAGAAAAAAACACTACACTTCATCATACTCAAAAAGATATTATAGGAATTAAAAAAGAGTATGAAAGTCGAGGAGGAGATATGGAGGTGATGAAAGAATTTACCTTTAGTTTGTTTTTCTGGTTTTAATTTTATCAAATCGATTTTAAAGTAAGAGATAAATGTGTTTCTCTTAAAACACATATTCACTGGGGAATTTAAAAGACTAAATGATATTTATAAGAATTTAAAGTGCTTCATGCTAAAATGGATGGTTTGGATTGAGAATTCTAATAGTAACTGAATTTTCATTTTTACTAGGTATTTTAATAAATCTAATTGCTAGAATTCAAAATTCCATTAAAAATTAAAGAATGTGAAATTATCCATAATGTAACACCAGGGTAGCTAGCAAATTACCTGCAATTTTAAGTAATTCCTATAAGTTACAAATATAAGATTACAAATAAGGTCTATCGTCACATGAAAGTTCTCTACACATAAAAATAACTCTTTTTATGCATTTTTAAAATCTAATCAAATCGTTTGAACAAATTTTAAATCAGTAAATTTAACACTAGCGTGATTTACCAATTTCTCATCTTATTCAACCACAATAATATTTGTTGTCGTAGAAAATTCACCATAATAAACTATATATATATATTATTATTTTTTTCTTACAAATTCTTTTGCAATTATATATTTTTATTAATTGTCAATTTTTAGTTGTGAGAAATAGAAGTGTAAAATATGTTAACAGATAAACTGAGAAACTAGTAAAATAAGTAAAGTTAGAAAAAATAAATTGTAGCATAAATGAAATTGTGCAAATTTGCATGAGTAACGACTTTCGAAAATATAAGTAACCTCTGTTTGAAAAAAAGAATATTTAAAACATGTGCAAATGACATGTTTCTATTACTAAAACTCCATAACTTGTGGTTTAATTAAGCATGTGGTGTTTTTTATCTTGTGTTTGTTGTTGGGCTTAGGCCTATCTGGATAGCAAGCTCAGAAAAAAGAAAATCACGCGAGGAGCACGTGAGGAATGGCGGTTTATAGAGGGAATAGCAAGAGTAAAGTTAAGGTGGTAGTTTGTAATGTAAGTAGCAGTGTTCACAAATTGAGAGTTTCGGTAGACACAAGAATAAACCTGAACCCAACGAATCAACCAACCAATCCCATAAACCCTAACTTCCACCTTTCTTCTTCAATGGCCACCCTCGACCCAATCCAAAACGGCACCACCAATCCCCTTCTATCGGACAATCCCGACCAAGCTGAACCTCCCTCCACCACCGCCGACGACGACCACACTACTGAGGCCGCTGCCGAGAAGCGGTGGCCGGGATGGCCCGGCCTCTGCGTGTTCCGCCTCATTGTGCCGGTCCTCAAAGTTGGAAGCATCATTGGCCGCAAAGGGGAGCTCATCAAGAAGACCTGCGAGGAAACGAAAGCTCGCATTCGAGTCCTCGACGGCGCGGTTGGCACGCCCGATCGAATCGTGAGTGTTCCCTATTTCATTTCTAGGGTTTCTTCGTTTTTATTACTTGCTAGGTTTTGTTAGCCTCCGTCATTTCTCATGAACTACTCAATATTGCTTGTATAGTACTAGTATGGATTTTTATTTTCACTGCCTGGAGGTTATAAGTTGGATTCTTTGTGCTCGCGTTTTGGTTTTAGCTCATTGCGTTACTACCCTTAGTTTCCAACTTACATTTTTATTATAGTTTCATTGACTGTGATGTTTTTTCGTTAGATATATAGTTTCTAGGAGTGTTTTATAGTATTTGTGGGGTGGTTTCTATGTTGTTTTTTTGTTAATGCTCACGGGAGGCACATGATAAGCGTAGTATCAATGGTTGTAACTTCACCTGTAGTGTTAGGGTTTGAATCTATGGGAACCCACGGTTAGTTACCCCCCTTAAAATGCTTGTGGGTGGTGTGGCCGTATGTATTATTGCCACGTTGCTTAGGTTCCAATATTTTTTATTTGAATTATAAGTCAGACCACCGTGTCTGTTCAGTTTGGCATAATCTTTTCACATGCACACAACGATGTTGTTTCCCTTTTAATTTATGTTGCTTGCAGCAGGTAGGAAATTGCCAAAGTGAATGGAAGTTAACTACGTTATTTAATTGGGGTGTATGTGTTGTGCAGATGATGCTTGTTTTCAAATAACCCTTTTTTCACGCGTATGCTTAGATGATGACTTTTATTTGATTTGGGTATGTAGTTCTGTTTTGTCATTATATTGTTTGAATTTTGTTTTCAGGTACTAATATCAGGGAAGGAAGAGCCAGAGGCACCACTTTCTCCTGCTATGGATGCTGTCATAAGGATTTTTAAACGTATCTCAGGGTTGTCTGAAATTGATGGGGAGAATAAAGCAGCTGGGCTTGCATTTTGTTCTGTTCGTTTATTGGTGGCTTCAACGCAGGCTATCAATTTGATTGGAAAACAGGGTTCATTAATTAAATCTATACAAGAAAGTACCAGTGCTTCCGTTAGAGTACTTTCTGGAGGTGTGTCTGCTGTCCCTGTTATCTGATAATGTGGCATACTTCATCTATGATTTTCTCCCTGCCTTGATAGCACCCTTTTATTTGGCCTATTCTTCCTTATATTGACTGATGTCATATAAAGTGTGCTGAATCATATATTTAATTACTGACATTTGGTTTACAGGCTTCTACGGAAGATTCTTGAAATGAGGTGGTTTTGTCTTTTAAGTGTTTTACCACTTAGATAGTGGCTAGAATTTAAAGGAAGTAAAGATGTATTCATAACCTTTATTCAAAGTGCACTGTGGTCTGAGGCCACTGAAATTCAAGAATCCATTCATCATTACTTGCTTAATTTAAAGGCAATCTCACTTTAGAGGAGCCTTTTCCAGTAGCTGTTGTTGTCATTTTTAACATATGTGCTCCTAATGAGAAAGAGCTTTTTATTGGTTTTCTGTCAAATGTATTTTTTTTGTTAAATGATGGAAGTGATTTTGATACCAAATCATTTTCCTGATAGATGAGGTTCCCTTTTATGCTGCTGCGGATGAGAGGATTGTTGAGCTGCAGGGAGAAGCCATGAAGGTCCTTATGGCTCTGGAAGCAGTAGTTGGGCACCTGAGGAAGTTTTTGATTGACCCCAGTGTTCTTCCCTTATTTGAGAAAAGTGTAAGTTTTATCTTTTCCAATTTTTAAATTATGCTGAAATTGTCAATACCAGTGTATATCATGTACTTTTACTGTTATTTTATTTAGTTCCCATGTTGAATATAATGTATTTACACTAAGATGTGTGTTTTTTTTTTGTTCAAGTACAATGCATCAATCTCCCAAGAGCGGCAAGTCGATACTACTTGGGTTGACAAACCATCACTGCATAGTGCTTCACAACCTAGCATTGTGAATGATATTCCTCTTTCATCAAAACGGGAGTCTCTCTTTGCTGACCGTGAAAGCCATTTGGACTCATTGCTCCCTCCCTCTACAATGTCAATATATGGGCAAGATTCTTCACTTTCTAGTCTTCGTTCTTCAGCACTCAGTCGTTCCAGTGCTCCTCCTATTGTTACCACGGTTAGTAATTTCAAGCATCAACAGATATCGATGTTCTATTTGATATGGGAATTTCCTTCGTAATTTGTCAATTCTGTTGTTATTTTCTTTTTCTTTTTACCATCTGTCCGGAAAAAAAAGGCTAATTTACTTAGTCCCTATATTTATTTGATTCAATTCAGTCTCTCTCTTACTAAAATGTTCAATTGAGTTCCACAATTTTAAAAATGGCAGCACCCTTGCCTATCTTTTGAATTGAAATGGGAACGTTAATCTTGTAACTTACGTCAGTTTTGCTTACAATTAATGATATTTTTTTTTTAAATGCAAAACATTATTATATTAAAAATAAAAACATAAAATAAAATAAATGTAGCTTGAAAGTAAAACTAAAAAAACAGATTTTGTTGTCTGAAGCCCTTCTCTGCAACTTTCACTTTAGTCCATAGTTTGCAAATTGCAACACAGTGATGATGGGAGGTTATTAAAGTGTTACAATAGAATTAAATGAGATGCAATTTGAATCCATTGATGAGAGAGTTGTTAGAAACAGTTACAAAAGATACTTGTACACATGGTATATCCTAACTAACTAGCTAGCACTGCGAGGTTCAACATGACAAACTCATAACAGAAATACAGCTGTCAATTAACAGCTGTGTAACCATCCCAACAAACAACAGAAAGGCAGTTGTCAGTTGACAGCTGTGTAATCATCCTAATAAACAGAGAGGTAGCTGTCAGTTGACATCTGTGTGTCATAGGTTCATACAGAGTAATATACTTGAACAGAGGGCAGCCAAAATGCCAGCATATCTTTTCCCCTCTCTCCCATTTATAACCAAACCCCAAAACCCACTCCCCGCCCTTTTCCCTCTTCATTCTTGTTCCTATGCTGTTTTCTTTAAAGCTGAGGTAGTAGAAAGTGTTGTGCTTGGGGTTTCACATCAACTGTAAGATGATAAGATTTCATGGCAGTGATGAGTCAAACATGAGAGTGGAAATGGTGTTGGGAGTTGTGGTCCATTAGACTGTATGAAATCAATGTCACGTTAACCTGAGTTGGGAATGAGAAAGCTTTCCACCTGAGGCTGAGCAAACCGATGATGCCTGGTGAATGACCCTTTGTTGTTGTGGCAAGTCAACCACTAGATTAGTATGAGTTATGAGTTGATGTGCTGTCTGAATTGTCAGGGCTGCTATCCAAAGCTGCAGGTCGCAAGATAGATGCAGGCAGAACAGTCAGGTGAGGTTGACATTATCTTGAGTGGTGTCGATGAGGAAGAAGTATCAGTGAAACAATATTGTTTTTTGTAATTACATTTTTTTTTAAATTGTTGAATAACAGCGAATATAGTGACAGTTTTTAACTACCCATATTCACATGAAAACTACTAAAAGTCACAAAACTAGCAACCTTGGTCCCAATTAAACGGAAGGGCCACAAATTGCTGCCTTTTATTGACTTAAGAGACTTAATTGAACCTTTTTTTTATTAAAATAGATATTAGATTGAATCAAATAAATTGAGGGACCAAATAGGTAACTTAGCTAAAACCATTATTACTAATTTTTTATTTAAGAGATTTTATACATTTTGATTCATGTTGTCCAAATTTTAAATGAAGGTACATTAATTTCTGATTTATTATACATGTACTTTTATACTTATTATTCTCATGATGTCTGGCTATGGGCCAAGCTTTTGAAGTGACTCATACTATATGATTTTGTCACTCTAACATGGACTGAAGGCTTGTTTTCTTTTCCACTTCTACATATCTGCTTATACATCAATCTTCTCTGTTTTTATTATTTGTGTTTGACAATGATGGTAACTTCCACCTTCATTTACTGTTTCCACTTATTAGGTAATACAAACAATGCAAATACCACTGTCCTATGCAGAGGACATTATTGGTATACAAGGGACTAATATTGATTACATTCGCCGCACCAGTGGAGCAATACTGACCGTGCAGGAGAGCCGGGTGCCTGATGAAATCATTGTGGAAATAAAAGGCACCTCATCTCAGGTTCAGACAGCACAACAGTTGATTCAGGTACGATACTTAAGCCTATGAAACGAAAGTCATGCTTTTGTGGTCCTGTTACTTTTGTATGAATGTGATATGCATTGGGTTTATATATGTACGCTTGGACAGGTGCATTTTCTTTTTTGTGTAGATGTATATAGTGGATTCCTCTTAACATATTCATTGCACAGTCACTTTTTGGCGGCATTAAATCTTCACTAGTTAGAATGATGCTTAGTTGATATCCATTCCTCATGTTGGCTGAAACATTTATTCTACTTATAATTAGATCACTTGGTTGGATAATGGAAGAACAGTAAAAGAAGCTACGAGAAATGAGATAAAAATGATTAATCTATTTTTATTAAGAAGTAGGACATGAAGGAAATGAAGATGGTTTGATTAGTTTGATATTCTTGTTCAGAATATAATCTAGAACATTAAGTGGGTAGAATCTGAACCCTATCAAATACTGGCAACTAAAAAGTATGACCATTGCGTGATTTTCTTTAAGGTAGATATGATTGCGATTGGATGTGTTAGTTGGGCCCTTAGTAGACCTGAGCAAACCAATCCGTTTTTGGGTGGTGGGATTGTACATAAGATGTGAGAACTTCATCTTTATTCTGGATTTTTTATTAATTCATTTATTATCAAATGAAATTACCAGACGTGTCAGTTTCTGTGTTACTCTTAAATTTTGTTGCAAACACCTCTTACTTAATGTATCCTGGCTGCCTCCTCTTTAGGACTGTTTCACTAATTGTGGAATAAAGAGTTGGAATCAAGGTTAAGGTTATCAAACTCGCGAGTCTACGTAGACTCGTGAGAGGTCAGTAGACTCGACTCATAAACTTGTAAGAGTTTACTTTCACATGAAAAAAAAATAAATATTTGCACCAAGTTTTTCCAGTTAAAAAACAAAGCACTGCAAACATAAAAATTCTGCACCTCAATTAAATAAAAAAAACCTAATTTAGTGCAGCCCAATAAAAAACCCAATATGCGGTCCATTAAAATACCCCTAATTCCCTAAATCACACCACAAAAATCCTAATTCCAGCACCACAGTCGACCTGCCACCCACGACCACTGCAACCGCATGAACCAACACCACCATCGCGCCACCTCCTTTGTAGAATTGCCACCATCGTGCAACCTGCTCCGCTCAATCGCCACCACTACCGTACTTGTTCAGAGAAAATGTATGACCTCCGCACTCTTTTCTGACGCAACACCACCAAAACGAACATGAAACGAAACGCGAACCCTAAAAGCATCACTGTTTTGGGTTAAAATGAAAACCCAGTAGAACTCGCCAACTAGGAGCTGATTCGCAAGTTTGAACGAGCTCATCGAGTTCATTCCGAGTCTGTTGAGTTTATTCCAAAACCAAGTTTATTACCGAATTAACTCGGTAAGGGCATGTGAACACGTAAACTCGGACGAGTCAACGAGTTGACTCGCGAGTTTGATAACCATGTTTGGCATGATTACAACCATAATTCATTTATGGTCTTCTGCTGTACGTTTCATTCATTGAATTTTCATACATATTAGTCAATTTTGATTGGATACCAAGGTTGTCAAACTCACGAGTCAACTCGTTGACTTGTCTGAGTTTACGTATCCACATGCCCTCACCGAGTTAACTCGGTAGTAGACTCGTTTTTTTAGCAAACTTGGAGTGAAATCGGCAAAGTCGATGTCGTTCTGAAGGGGAAAATAAAGTGAGCTTAGGGTTTTGCATTTCATTTTCGTTTTGGTTGCTCTTTTGTGGAGTGCGCGGAGAAGAGCGGAGGTGGTGCGTCTTCTTATGTGGAGTGCGGCGGTTGTGACGATTGAGTAGAGTGGTCGTGCGGTGGTGGCGATTAGTCGCGGGGTCATGGCAGTTTATGCAGTGGTCGCAGGTTGCAAGTGGTTCGTGCGGTGGTTGCGGTGGTTGCGGATTGCAGGTGGTTAGTGTCTTTCATCATATAAGGCTAAAGATGGGTGGTGTGAAATTAGGGTTGCAGTGTGATTTAGGAGATTAGGGTTCTATTTTCTTTTATTGGGATGTAGAATAGAAGATTGGGCTGCAGAATAGAAGATGGGCTCAAATTTTGATTTTTTATTTATTTAATTAAGCTGCAAAATAATATAATTTATAATTTTTAATTATTTAATTTTTATGACTTGAACAATTTAACTTTTGTGGTATTTGTATGAATTTTTTTATTTGAGACTTTGAAATTATATAAGTTTTATTCATGACTAAATGTAATTATGTACTATTAATTATTTTTTTTAATATGAAAGCAAACTCTTACGAGTTTACGATTCGAGTCTATTGACCTTCCCACTAGTCTACTCACGAGGTTGACAACCTTGTTGGATACTACCCGCCACCGATCGAATTCATACCAAAAGAATAGATTTAGGGATGACAATGGGTTGGGTATAGGTAGTACCTACTTGCTATTCGTCCTATTTAAAAGAAGCTGTCTCATTACCTTCAAAAAAATACTCTTGAAATTTATTTATACCCACGGGTAGTACAGACACGGACACTGATACGACACGGATACGGACACGGAGATACGTATAATTTTTAAAATGTAAGATACGGGGACACGGATTTATATATTATATAATTATGAGTTATATAAATTGATAGTAAAGATTTATGTGCACAAGTATGTTTTAGTTTCTTTTTGGAGCAGAAAGATGTTTTTTATGGTTGATTCAAAATGATTTGTTCCTTATTTTTATAATTATACTAAAAATTTATATAATAAATTTGAGTATTTAGAAAATTAACGTATTTCTCATTTTTAAAATTGTGTTAGAATCGTGGTAGAATAGTAAAAAATCCAACAAATATTTTTTGAATCGGACACTTCACCGATATGTGTCCTACGAGTGTCATACAAGTGTTGTGTCCGATACGTGTGTCCGACACAGATACGCTATTTAAAAGGGAGTGTCTGAACTTCATATTATTGAATACCTGCAGATATTTTTTAATTTTAAATAAAATTATTTTTAAAAATTTCTTTTAGATATAAATGTAGATAAAAAAATTAAATTTTTGAAATATAATTCAAATAAAAAAGAAAGTATTAGTGCAAATAAATGTGATCGTTCTATTTTATTTTTAAATAAGTTGCACCACAAAGGATAAGTCTTAAAAATTAATCTTTTTAAAATACAATTAGACTTGACCCACATATATCATGACTGCATCCATATGTTAGGATTTTTTTGCCATATTTAGATTACTTTGTATGGTTATACTGATAGAAATGTGCTGTGTTACAGGAAGTTATAAGTAATCACAAAGAACCTGTCACGAGTAATTACAGCAGGTTAGATACAGGTCTGAGGTCTTCTTACCCTCAGCTGGGCAGTTCGTCTTATTCGTCATCTTCCTTGTCGTCGCAACCCTACAGCGGGTATGGATCTTCTGGTCTAGGAGGCTATAGTACTTTCAGACTTTGAATTGCTTTCTCTAGGTCACAGTGACTTCATTTTGAGCCTAATTGTTCTAATTGGGTGTGATTGGGGAGAGTGAATGGCATGTGTAATTTGGTAATCTTTGATATGGCCCAGAGTGAAATGGCATGTGAAATATTAACCATTTTCAGGGGGATGTTTAGTTTTGTAGTGTATATGTGCATTGATTTAAAGCATAATTATGGGATCTATAGGGCATGCAAACTGTATGTTGTATTTATTTTATTTTATCCTTCCAATGCTAACTATTATTTCCTTCACCTGTCATTACTTTAAATACTTCAAAATATAAAGTATTTAGTTAATGCAATACTTCGGATTTTAGATATTAAAATTTTATTTTAAACTTGATACACTATCGAAAAGTTTTTATTGATTCACTCGTTTATTAAGTGTTCTCAATTTAATAAAATATAACACTATTAGAATTTTCAAATATTTTAAATTTGATTCAGTAGTAAAATGTTTCAAAAAATGTCTTGACATTTTCTTATTACGTGGTTACCCAATTTAACATTGGTGAGATTAATATTATATTAGACACTATGGAGTATTAATTGGAATGGTCACTGATATAAAACAGTAATAAGGGTTTTGATATTTAAAAGTTAAAATAATAATTTTCGATTTTAAAGAAACCAGAAATATATTTCTATAATAAGTAAAATTATAATTTGCATTATTTATATGGTAATGCATTTAACTTTCTTATGGTTCAATTAAAAAAACTAAATCACATTAAGAATAATTTATAATTAAATAATATAACTAAATCACATTAAGAATAATTTATAATTAAATAATATTTCGTAGTGTGAGTACTAAATTTAACTCGACTCTATATTTTTACTCTAAACCAAGTATAAAGAATCATCATAAAAAGTTATTTATTTATTTAACCACATACAAAACAAGCCATAAGATGTTTTAATAGTAGATCAAATTTAAAACAAATTGATGTTTTAAACTTCTTAAACACTTTTTTTTACTACATTTTTATTTTATTTTTCGTGTTATTTAAAGCAATGAGTAAGGAAGAAGGTTATTTTGTTGCAACCATAGGAACAAAGCTTAATAGTTCTCATGAACATGTCGCAGGGTATTCTATTATTAAAACTATCAACTTGTATTCAACCATTAAACTTAAGAGAATGGCTAGTGTGAAGTAAGAAAGAAGGGGTGCCCTTGTTTGAGAGATAGTCTTTTGTACCTACAATAAAGGGTAAGTGAACCGGTCGGTGTAATATAAGGAAAAATAGAAAAATAAATTTTTTACAAAAAAGGAAAATGATTGGATTTAAGGTTTTATGAGTTCTTCTAAATACAACTCATGTGGAATGTGATTGTAATAAGTCGTGGTGTTTGTTTCAATAAGACCTTTTAACATTAGATGATTGTGTTTGTATGTAGTAAGATTGTGTGTTGTTGATGATAGATTTGTAGGTTGGTGTTTTTACTAGAGAGGTGTGGGATTGTGTTGGTAAGAGTGTTTTGTCATCTTCACTTCTTTGGTTTGTAGTTGTAAGGATAAGGTTTGTTCCATATTCTATTTTCTGTACTTCATTGTCATTGTCTCATACTTCAGTATCATCTTCCTTTGTTCTTGTTTTGATCACTACCTAAAATTATAATGTTTTATTATATATATATATATATATATATATATATATAGTATTAGTTTACATTCATATATAATCTGAGTGTTTACATGTATTCCTTGTAGCATTTCTTAATTTTTTAGTTCTTGTAATACATCTATCCTTTCGTTTAGTTTCTAAAATATTTTTGCTCATTTTCAATTAATTCTTTTAAAAACTAAAAACAAATTATTAACATACGTATATAACTATGATAAAGTAAAATATAAAATAAAATAATAAGAACAAACTAGAGAATATTTTTTTTAACTGGGTATTTTCAAAAACAAATTCATACATACTAAAATATAAAAGAGAAAATTGAAATATTAATAGATAAAGAACCTGGTACGAAATTAGTTTGTGATTGATTTTCATATCTATAAAACTAATATTATATATATATATATATATATATATATATATATATATATATATATATATATATATATATATATATATATATATATATATATATATAGAGTGTACTAAAAAAATGATGTTAATATCAGAGAGAGAAGTTATCCTAAAGGCTTGACCCAAAGCCACTCACTGGTGCGTATTGCAGCAATGCCCACTTTGAATCTCTTCACAAATGTGCCTGTTGACACCATCGTTGCCTCTGACATCCTCAGAGATGCCACAAAAGCTGTTGCAAAAATCATCGGAAAACCCGAATCCGTTAAGTCCACTTTTATCCTCTATTCTTCCCCTTCACTCACTCTCTTTCAAACACTGTTCACCACTTGTTTGATCAAATTACTCTTTAAAAATATCAAAACTTTACCTAACCCATATCATGAAACTTATTAAGGATACCATTTACCTTCAAGACTGGACACTAGTGCTGTCTATTGACACTTTTTCCTGTTTAGTTTTTCGGTAATTTGATGTTCCACGGTTGAATAGTTGTTTTGCTACTTTAATTTTCAGTATAATTTGACATGGATTTTGTCTTTTTTTTTTTTTTTTTGTATGGGGGATCACATTTCAGTATGTGATGATTTTGTTAAATGGGGGAGTGCCTATAGAATTTGCTGGAACTGAAGAGCCGGCCGCCTATGGAGAATTGATCTCAATTGGGGGCCTTGGTCCGAGTGTAAATGGAAAATTGAGTTCTACCATTGCAGAGATTCTTCAAACTAAGCTTTACATTGACAGTTCTCGATTTTATATAAAGTTTTATGATGTTCAGGTAAATTACTGCTTTGTTCTATGTTGATTTGTGTGATCCTGAGAATATTGCTAATTGATATTGGTTACCACTTTTTGGTATTGTCTGAATTTTTGAAATATTTGTATGTGGAGTGAAGTGATTTCGTTCATCTATCTTCTTTTATTCTCTGCCACAATATATTGAAGCTTTTTTGGTTCTTTAAACATAGAGGTTTATTTTGTATCCTTGCAATTCTATTATGATTCTTAGAATATTTGTTGGAGGAAGCAAAAAAATGGGATGAATTGGTGCTGTTTTTCAGGGAATGGGTTACTAATGACACAAGTTATTAAGTAGAAATTGATTTTGGATGTTGCTTAGCCATATTTTGTCTGTAGTAATAGAGCAAATAGCATTTTATCAGTCATAAAAAATATGCTTGCTAATACAAAAAGAAAATATTTTTGCTAACTTTATCATGCACCTCTATTCCTTGTATTCTTTGTTTAAAAAGAAGTGATCTCTATCTCCATTATTTTCATTATTTTTTAGTTGTTTCGAATTTGCTGAAGCACATTTATGAACATGACCAAGGTGGTGGGTGAAGAGTATCCTTCGAATAGCTTCCTGTGCATACCATGAATGTCATACATAGTCTCAACTTTTCTGTTCATTACTTTCTATTCTCATTACATTCTTTTTCTGGTGCAGCGCTCATTCTTTGGGTTCAATGGCTCAACCTTTTAATTGAACTTTCTTTCTAGACATAGATTTGTGGAGTTTCTACGAGAAAAAATCTGGTCATTCATCTTCCTTTGGATTATTATAAATCTGTATGCATGTTTGTATGAATGAATACAGTAGTTTATCAAAATGGGAAAAACTTACTCCTCTGTTTTCCCTTTTTTATGTCTTAAAGATTCTTGTCTTCACTTCTCTTCATGTTGGATCTGAATCTTGATGAGAGCTTCATAAACCATACAGAGGTGAGTTCTGTTTGTAAAGGAAATGGATGTCGCTGTTGCCATCATCGTAAGTGTAGCTTTGCGGCATTTAAGATTAATTTGTTGGAAATGTTATGAACTCTAACCATGTCAAGAAGAAAAAATGCAGTTAACAGACTCTTGACATTTTCTTATAAGCACTCTTCTATTATACAAGTACAATAGCATATTAGTCTCACTGATAGAGAGTGGACTCATAATTTCATGGGATAGTCATAGAATTTCACTAAATAATAATGTTCAGAAAATTAAAAGTACATTACTAGTATCTCTCCAAAATAAATTATGTATTATTGTGCGCAAACTTTTTTATCCCAATTAAGATTTATTATTTCTTTCTCAAGCAAAGATTACAAATGTACCCAAAAAAAATCTGTCTTGCAAATTAGTTACTCGATATGTATAAAATGCACAATGATAGATAATGGCATGTTAATATTTATAATGGTATTTTAGAAATATTATAACTAGGAATATTATTGTATGAATAAAAATCAAGTAAATGTTGACAATAAATTTTCTCAAAATCAATTAAAATCTAAATATTTTTTCAAAAGCTTATAACAATATTCAAAAATTACATTATTGTAAAACACTACTACAAACGTAAAACAAAATTGTTAAGGTAATTGAAAATGTTATCAATGGCATCCCGACGTACACTTCTCTAGAAACCACATCATAATTAGGCTAGTGCTTAATGAATTATCGAACACAAATATGGATTATCAAATAAATTCAATAAAGTCATCTGAAGTCATTATATCAAAGATACTTTAATTTCAAGATAGCATTTTGTCTAGTTGGACATTTGTATTATGAGACAAACAATTTAAAAAATCTTAAAAGAAAATCTTTTTAGTGGACAAAAGTTACAAAAAATATATACTTCCATAAAAGTTAATTAGAAAAATGCCCTCCTATAGAGAAGTTGAAAAAAAATTAGATCAAATAGTACTTATGTTGCTCTTTTCATGACAATTGATCATACAATGAACTAATTAATCGCATATGATTTGTTTTATGCTAACCAAGGATAAAAAGAACAGATGACAAATAACATTTTTAAACATAGTCACTAAAGCAAGTTAAAGAAAGAAATGTGATTTTTTTGTCATAAGAAAGTGTGCCGTATAAAATCTACGGTCTACAAGGATAGAAATACACAATTTGGACTGAAAAATTTTCATTTTGTCATTTACGTTGTAATGGAAGTGTTTCCAAAATATCATAGTCCCAAATCACCATCCATATTTTGCTTGCGTTTCAGCTTTAGTAAGCATGCCCTTTGCACGCCGCTCAGCAAGTTTCATTTCATTTTGTCTCATATCGAAGTACAATGAACCAATTTGATGCTTCCTCTTGTGCAGCTTTGAAGGCTTCCCCTTTGTCGAAGCAGGCTACAAGAATACATTTAGTAAGCACAAATAACAGGTAGAAACATCCCTTTTAGGGAGTAGAAGGAAAATTATACAAGTTGTACAGTGTATAGTTACTGCCAGTGACCAAGATTTCCTACATCTTGAACGATTTGAATCTGTACTGACACCCGGGTAAACTCCTACATTCTAGCAATGCAAAAATAAACATTTATCTTTTTATTTGATACCATTACTGCTAGCTCAGTATTTCTATGTACTAACACTGGTAAAAATAGTGCAAATGGGAAAAAACCTTGGCTTTCTTTTACAAATCTTCCGTAAAGAAAAATAAATGATGACAAGAAGAGCACTTCTTAACATTTAAGATATAATGATAAGTTAAAATAACACAGAAATTGTGTAGTTTTTTTTCATCAATAATGATAGGGAAAAAACACAAGTTGCTAAGCAGTACATCAACATGCAAAGAGTTATAACTATAATGTGACGAATGGTTATACTAACATACTATCCAAATGAAGTATGGCTCAACTTAACAATGCAAGATATGCCATAATTCCTTTAACTAAAATATAACAAAAAGAAACAAAAGCACACACACCCCTATGTGAAAGATATCTTTTGCTATACAAGCATTCAAAATTTTAAAAACTCATTAATGTTAACATAATTATAATGTACAGACGTGTGCGTAAATAGTCAAATTCCCATTATTTCAATAAACAACTACACTTCTATACTTACATGACCCTTTTATATGGAATGAGGAGAGAAATTCATGGTCAGCTTTTCTCCAGCTTCCTTTTATCTCCATAAAAGGAAAGATGAGATCAATTTCATACATATATAAGCAATATGGCTCTGTGACCTGTGAGGAGAGCAGCTAATATTTATCATAATATTACCTAGGTCAAGCTTAGCTAGAGTTTGTAAACATCAACTACCTTTGTTAGTAGACTTAATTGTAATTAAGCTACAAACTAAATTCATCTTATACATTTAAATTACAATACCAACCAGTCTAAGTGTATGAGTGTGCAAGTTCCTAGTAAGATGAGCACGATTATCAAATAGGGACAGCAAAATATGGTGGACAGAAAAAAATCCACCAAATACAGGTGCTGCCTTGGCCTATGGGGCCACTATAGTTGGCCTGTCTTTACAAATTGCTGATGGCTGAGGGGTCGAATAACACCACATTATCGCCTTGTGTCAGTGCAATAACAGTTATTTCAATTTAGATGGCAACAATAGTATTAAAGTCCCATTTTAACTTCCCAAATAGAGGGCGGCATCTAACATACATCACTATTAAGTAATGGGAATTTTAATGATTTGACATTATTTAACAATGATCAGCATTACCATCTAAGTACTCTCTTTACTTTATAGAATACAAGCGACAGAACATATCACCCATGTATAGTTCAAGTTTTAGTTTCTTGATAAATGAGCAATGTCTCGTTGACTCACTTCAACATGGACAGGCATTATACAATCTCACTCGATCAAGGGGCTTGAAAACATCATTCTAATTATGTAGAAGTAGAAGGAATAAAAATCATCTAAGTCACCCTCCTTCTTCCATGTTATTGGTAATAGGTTGAATGAAACTTTAAAACCACCTAACACAAAAGATGTTTGACAATATAAAAACATATATTCCCTCAGGTAAGCAACTGCAGCAATGAGTAGTGATTTCAGAACACAAAGAACCGCACACCATTGTCATTTGGGAACTGCATGCAATGTTCTCAAGGTGAGTGAATATTCTTGTAATGTGAATTAATGTTAAAGAATCGGCAATATTCATGACTGATGAGATATGATCATTAATGTATGCACTTGCTAGTCTCTGCATTTATTGTTGTCCAAAATTGACAATAAAACTTGAGCAGGGACATTTAAGAATAGTGTTCATATTTTAATCAATATAATAAAGTTATTTATGCACTTCATATTTGTTCCCATAAAGTTCTTCGGAGAATAATGACCATGGGGTTCCATCAATAAAAACTCTGTTATGGCTATCTATGAAAATCTTTCCATAACCTATATTCAATTGGGACCTGCACTAGAACGATTAACTGGTCATCAATCTCTCTCAATAATTAATCTCCCAAGGTTAATAAGTTATCTATGAAAACCCCATTCTATCCAATATCTGTTTAGGAACTAGAGCACGGAATTATCAGGTCGTTAATCATAGGATGTTTTAGAAGGCAGGGGGAGCGCCTCTTGCATGCAATTACTAGAGAACTGTCATTCCATGTCCCCTAAGCTAACGGAATAGGTCAAAAACCATATCCTAAGCCATAACCTTATCACTAATTTTCAACATAACAAAATCCAAGAAGTACACTCATCCCTCAATTTAACTGAGGACTTTTTAACAAAACTTCCTCGACAGAGATTGACAATCTAATATATCCAATTTCCCAATGCTTTAGAACAATATATCTCTTGACATATTATAAACAACTTCTTAGATGTCTGAGTATTGTGTTTCTTCCAGCCAGATGCAATAAAATTATCGTTCCATATACCAAAATTTCTAAGGTCTATTATTCTTTTCTGTTTGTTTTGAACCCTATTAGTCATGAATTTGCTCGGCTGCTCACAAAAATGTGGGACACTAATTTTGAAGCCTTCTGCTACCCCAATCACTGCCTCAAGAACCCATAGAAGCATTGGTACTTTACACTACACGTGATCCCGCAAATAATATTTAGTTTAGTCCTTTCTCTACAATATTCAAATCTAGATATCGTATAGACAAACATATCATCTTTAATGATTACTTTTACTGTTTGTGCTATTCTAAATGGGTATTGGTCATCCTACTTCAGAGAAGGAGCAACAGTGTTATTTTTGTATTTTATTAATTTTTTGCAGTCTATTTTCACTCAAATTATTTTAGACAGATAAATCAGATCTATCCTGGATTTATGAGGTAAATGGAAGTTAATTTGCAACAAGGAATATCAGGACTTTCTTAATACAAAACATTTAATTTTTCTTTAAAACAACCCCACCTGTTAAGCAAAAGACCTGTCCTATATTAATCAAGCAGGCTAAATTATCTCACAAACCACTGGAAACATATTTTCTTTCAACATCTTTCAACACCCAGCCAACAGTAACACATGCACTAGACTAAAAGGGCACAGAATAACTAGCCAAAAAACTGAATACCTACTCCTACAGCCAACTAAAACCAACTGCCCAACATGCAAAAACACAAGTTCAGAAATGAGAATACCTGATAAGTTGGTCCGAAAGCAATCCCAGTTAGCTTCACCTGATCCTCTCTCGGCCGATTCTTAATCAACTCATCCTGCTTCACCTCTATAACTTCCGTGGGAACCTCATGCCTCCCTCGCTTCCCGGGAATCCTCACCACACTTTCACTAATCCCAGAAGCTTCCGGCACCGGTGCTGCTGAAACGTCACCCCAATTATTCCCATACTGTCCACAATCTCCATAGGCCTCACCATAATTCCCGTACTGTTCGGTTCCATAAGCAGAAGCCCCAGCCTCAGGACCCGAACCATAATTGCCATAATAACCAGCATACTGGTCAGTGGCATATTGGTAATTCTCATCATTTTCGTAATCCCCTACACTCTGATCCACGGTAACACTGCTCGAACCGCCAGAATTCGACGCCGTTTCCAGTGCCGGTGATTCGGTTTCGATGATGGATCTCCGACCTGAACCGGAACTCGCATGAACACCGAGAGTGGCAGCGTTCCTTGGCGCCGGAATATTGGCGAGGAAGGATTTCACCGAGGAGGTTTGCGTGGAGGACACTAACTTTTTCTTTCTCCTATCCCGTTCTTCTTCTTCGTCGTCGTCGTCGTCGTCGAGAAGTTGGGTAGGGTTTGGGAGAGGGATGATTGGGGGCCTGAATTGCACGACGCGTTTGGGTTGTGGTTGGGGGATTTGGGGTTTAGGTTTGGGGTCGGCGGTTTCGCTGGAAGTGGCGAGGGAAGGTTGTTTGGGAGGAGGAAGAGATTTAAAGAAAGAAGAAGACGATGATTTGGGTTGGGGAAGAGATTGAAAGAAAGAAGAAGACGATTTGGGCTGGGAAAGAGATTGAAAGAGCGATGATTTAGGTTGAGGAAGAGAGGAAAACGACGTCGTCCTTTTGGGTGGGATTGGTTGCTGCTTTTCTTCTTCTTCCTCTTCTGAAGAGGCGTAGTTTGCGAGTAGAGAATCCATAACAACCACAACGCTATTGATTATTACAATTGCGAATTTCCTCAAACCCTACCCAGACCAAACCTCTATATTCACTCTAATACTACATCAATCTCTTCACCTTTACTTCAATTTTTTTAATTTTATTTTCACAATATAAATTTAAAATCTTCACCAAAAATCAAAGCAATTAATTTTAGAAAAATGTTTCGAGAGATTTTTTTTTATTACTTGTTATGTAGTTCTGTTTCCATATTACAGTGGTTTCTTAATCAATTTTTTAACTTAAAAATCGATTATTTGAGAAATTTTACGTGGTGCCCAAATTTTTTTTATTCAACTTAAGAAAGAAACTTCATATAAAAAACTATTCTTTCAAAGTAAAAATACAAATTCCTAAATAAAATTAATTAAATTAAGTAAAATTTATTTGAAACATAATTAAGTAAAAATAAAAATATATAAAAGTATAAAAAATTAAGAGTTTTTTCATGTTTTTATTATTAAAATAAAACGGAAATCTGCATTTTTTTTAAAATGATGTGGCAATAGAGAAATATAAAAAATACTGTGGAGAATTATAGAAATTAATTTAACAAACTTTTAAAAGTAATCTTTGCTAGAGAAACTTAAAGAGAATAAAAGCTCAATAAATTAAAATTTCGCATTTGAAAATGAAATTCTTGTGATCCCAAAAGTGTGTGCATGTATTGGAAAATAAGAATCTAAAAAAATTGAGAAAAAGTGCTTTGTTCTTTAAAATAATTTCGGCCAAATGTGCATTAAATAAGTTGTGTATTAGATTCATTACTTTTGTTCAACAATAATGAACATGCGTGGAAAAAAGAGAAACAGTTAATATGTAAGATGCAATTACGAAATTAGTTATTGTTTTCTTCTTTTTATGTTAAGAAAAATCAGATTTAGTAATATTATGAGGTTTATACAAATATTAGAGATTTATGCTCTCCAGTAGTGTTAGTCATTCTTTCTGCAATAAGTAATTTGTATTAATACAATGGTTAACTATATTGAATTCACGTTTAAAGTAATTGGCTTTTAAAGTTCTTTTGATAAATTAATTAAAAATAATTTGTTCATTTCTTTAATTCCTACAACAACAAAAGGAGTGTTAGGTCCATACAATGAAGCATGAAAAGATAAAACAGTAATAGAATGGGCTGAGCACAGAACACCGAAACAAGAACGGTTGGATCAATGACTCAGATATTTTTTGTTATTATTATTTGGGAAATTCTCCCTCCACCCCCATTGGTTAGTCCTACACCTCCATAAAAAATTTAAAATTACTTTTTTACCCTTTTTGAAAAATTTAAAAATCCCAATTCTCTTAACCTCACACAACATCCCTTCATTTTCTTCCTCTGGAGCCAGCACACCTCCTTAGTTCTCCATAGCAGCAACACCTTTAGTCTTGGTTGAGATTTCAGGATTGCTTTTGAGAGAAGCGAGTGTTGAAGTACTTTTATTATGAAGGTAAGTTTAATTTATTAGTTTTCCTCCTATCATTGATTGACCTTGTTTTTTTACTTGCTTTGATATTAAGTTCAACAATTTACTTTGCCTTTTTTTTTTTTATTAATATATCATATTGGAATATTTGATATATTTAACTAGATGTGGGATATACACATCGAATTCGACAATATGGTATATTATTAGAAAAATGAATACTAAATTGTATAATCTAGTATACATCTTTACATACTAGATTTTACATTCTGATATGCATCTTTACGTACAAAAATGTACAATTTGATGTTTATTTTTTTAATAATATATAAGATTGTCCAATTTAATATGTATTTTTAAATTTTATACCGGATCCATGCCAACTTTAGAATCTAAAAGAAGTTGGTAGTATCATAAATTTTCAAAGCATTATGGGTTCCACAATTTCAGAGGTAATCCCCTCCACTGCACCAATTCTAGTTTCAGGACCGCTACGAAATGGTCTTCCCATGGAATGATGGTGCCAAAAAGATCATGAGATCACTCTTTATTTTCCAACATCGTGATGGCCTCACCCAACGTGGGGCATAGTCCAACGTTCCTCACCCAACGTGGGGCATAGTCCAACGTTCTTGAGGTTGAAGCATCGTTCCTTTGCTCTGTGCTCACCAGCGTCATAGATGGAGCCTGTAACTCCTCCGTGAGCAGTGATGGAAGGTGAGAATTTGCCAAAGAAAGGGAACGCTGGCAACACTATGACATGGAGGCCATGTTTCTCCGAGGATCATCTTGATCAACCCCCACCAGTGCTCCCATTTCCACCGTTGGGTCCTCCTCAACGTTCTTTTTTATCTCTTTGAAGTCCCCATCCCCTAAGAATCTAGTTTTGTATGAAGATTGGGATTCTAAATCAGATTCAGCTTCAGCAGATTGTTCATACCAATGACATTGACATAACTTTTTTGGAATCGTGCATTCCTCCTCCATAGAAACTTGATATAAGGTTTCATTAATTCTCATGTAGCTTGTCAGCTTTGCCTCGCACCCCACTGGAACTTTGACTTTAAATCTTGCATATTCTAACTTTGCTAGAGCCAGTGTTGCGTCGTCTACTTCAACCAGTGTTCCCAGTAGTGATCCAAGTTTTTCGAAGCATTATGGGTTTCACAGTTTCAGAGGTAATCCCCTACACCACACCCATAGTAGTTTGTCGACTGCTACAAAATGGTCTTCCCATGGAATGATTGTGTCAAAGAGATCCTCTCAAACAACTCTTTGTTTTCCTCTATGGCTTCTTTATCCCTCAATTCACTTTCCTCCATTAATAAAATATGGAAACCCTTCTAGAAATTTATCATTTATAAAGCTATAAGCAGCCAAAATGAAACTTTCATTCAAAGCTTCATTTTTGCTTAAATTATAGACTCTCCCAATATAACATTGTTTTAACCTTTCTTTGGGAGTTTCTTCCACTCTGAAGTGTATTTCATTCGCTCTAATCCTATTTTGTGACTGTGTTCTATTCTCATTCTTGAGAATGTGTGCATAAGATTTATTTGAATATTTTATCCTCCACACTTTTTTCACCGCTTTCTCTTAAAAAATAGCCTTCTCTTTCTGCTTTTCATTCCATTCCTTCCTTGTTTCTACTGCCCTTTTGTATTTGGATCTGTTAATATTCATTTTCCAATTCCCGATCCAAATTGCATCAAACTTTTTTCCAACTCCCTAATATTTTGAACACCCTAGAATCTAACGAAACCAAATCTTTGCTTCTTAATATTCAATCTCCTGGAGATAAAAACGTCACTCACCCTTCCCCATCTTTAGAATACCTTCCACAAATCTGTCTCTTTGAAATTGAAAGGAAAGTTTGAGAAGAAGAAAGATGTCCCCCCTCTATGTTCCATGCGTGTTCAGGGTGATTTTGTTGTGGCTATCCTTGTCAATAATAAATGTATTAAACCGAAAAATAGTTGTGTTCTAATCCTTTTAATAAATACATATACAAAAATTACATCCAAAAAGATCAAGCTACACTCTTCCAACATAAGAAAGTATTTAAATTATAACCATTGTAGCCAAACTGCAACACATTATACAACAAAACAAACACAAAATAGATAGAGAAAACTTGGTATCCTTAACACCATAATTAAATTGAGCTTAAGAATTTATCTATGCAGTTTGATTTTGCAATGGTAGAACAACTTCCACCAGAAAAGTAGTTCCAGTATTAGTATTGTTTTGTATCCACTTGTAGTTGAACATTAAATAGGCCTAAAACATACCTACATCAAACCAGAAAAAGCATTTAGGCTAGAGAGCCTATTAGGCCATAATACTACACATGACTGATGCAACTAAGAATCATTAGCATAAATATTTTAGGTATATTAGGGGATACAAGTTTATTGGTTATCTAAACCCAAGTTTTTATCTGAATCATCATAAAGACTTGTATAATATATGATTGATGATTGTTAAAAACAACATCATTTTTATGAGTTCAAATAGTCTAGAGAGTAATGCACATAAATTTTCAAATTTGATTCGCATTTTGTATTAAGCCTTATTGTGCACATAACCTAGAAAAAGTAGTTTAACAATACTATGATGCATTAGTATAATTCCTAACCAGTTATCACATTTATTCCAGATTTGGTTAGTCACATGGCAAGTGACAAACAAATAACTGATAGATTATTCTAAATGATCACACTGATAGATTCCTCTAAATAATCACATTGATAGATTCTTCTAAATGATCATACATGAGACATCTAGATCTATGGATAAAAATACTTCTATAAATTAAGTTATAAAATGTAGCTAGGTTTATGTATTAAAGGTTAGTATACTGCAAGAAAATGTTGGTACTTAAAAATCTTGATAGTTAATTTGATATCAATTTAGAAATTAATTTATAAATTTTATTAATAATAAAAATTACTTTAGATATCAATAATTTTTATAATTTTTAATAGTATTTAATTTAATCAATTTAATACTTAATTAATTTTTAAAACTAATTTTTATTTAATAATTTTTTATATTTATTTTTTTTACATTAGTTTGCTTTTGAAAGCTATTTTTACCGTGGAAAGTATGAAAATTGGATTCCATTGAAGGCAACGTACGTAAAGCTTACAACGTGAGAGGCTATCGACATAGAAAATGAAAAAGAAGAGCACTTGCACACGTTGGTTCACACTCATTCACTAAAGAAAAGACACCCCACAAAACATTTTCAGCTTTGATCGATCTCGTTTCTTCTTCAGAATCATATACTCATTGGGCTTTGAGGACCATTCAGAGCTGAAATTGCTGTCTGAATTTTTATCTGCAAAATATCTTTCTCGTCTTCTTCCCCCTGCAAACATATGAAACAATTAAAAAAGCAACACGAAACGCACTGATTGGTATGAAAATATTATATTAATTTATACACATGAAACATGAATCTTCATTGATCTACTTGATTAACTTTAATGGATGTGGTAAAGATAAAGGTTTAAGAACGTTGTCATTTTTCAATTAATTGCAGACTTTTGCATTGGATTCGACCAATTCGTTTCCTAATCAATCTGATTAGGACTTCAATTATTGAATTAAATAAACATTGTTGATTTCCAATGCCTGCATTCAAAACCAATTTTCTTTTGCTTAGGTGGAAAGATAAGTTGACGTGACTACTGTCGCAATGATCACCCTCTTTATGTCGTTATTACAATTTATGTTTGACTAGTTTATCTTTTACGATAAGTTTTAAATGAAAATTATTAAAAAAAAAAATCAGACTACGGTAAGCAATTTCTTTTAAAAAATGATCTAGTTTACTTTTAAAGCTATATTCTGATTTCTTTTTATTATGCTCTTTAATTTTTAAAGTATTTATTTTCAAATCCATTTAAAAAAAGTAAAGTTAGAATAACTTGAGTCAATATTACCTCAAATTCTATCGACACAGAACTTAATTTACATATATTTTTTTATCAGTAAAAAATAAATAAAATATATAAACAAGGTATTTCAGCAAACTCAAACACTTAACAAATATTCTTTTTATCTACACTAAAATTATAAACAGGAAAAATACTCACTAACTTAATTTTTATTAATTCTTAATTTGACTTTTAATTAATATGTGATTGTACGGGGTGATGCATATTTTAAAATATAAAAACCCAATCAATTATGTATTAAGCTTAATTTATTAACATCAAATTCGTGAAGTGATAAAGATTCTTATAATTACAGTTGGATTCCTATGTTGGACCTTCAACTTTTCTAGTTCAAATAAGAACACTCATACATCTATGTCAAGATTCCATTTATTTTTTAAAATATTTGTCTAAACGAATTTTTTAGTTGAGAGAGAAGTAAAAGAAAAATTATTTTATGAGTTAAATGAATTTAGAAAATATTTTATATAATTTTTAAAAAACTTATTTGTTACATGACATATGATTTTAATTCATGAAAGATTTATTTTTTAAAATTTTTTCTCATAAAGGAGAAGTTAGTTGTAGAAGAACTTATATTAGTTCCACCAACAGCCAACCCTAAAATTAATATTTAGGGCATCTCAATCGATCTTCAGTCAAATTAAAACGACAAAGTCAAGTGCAGAGGATCTATTTCCAGCCGGAAAATTTCATAAACGACATGATAATCACTGCGAATACCCTACCACTCAATATATGTCATTGCAATGATTTTTTGTTGAACATATGAGGAAATGGAAGAAGAAAAAGTAGATCATCAACTGTTTTAATTAGCATCTGAAAATGACGAGAAATTAAGGAGAATATTGGAGACCCTAATAATTAATGGGAGTGTAGACAGATTAATTTTGTTAAAGCCAGAAAAAAATTACCACCGCATAAAATTATAGGATACGAAATGTTTCCAAAAATTTTAATCGATAATAAAATTTGAAATCAACGTGCTGAAAATTGTAGTGCGTGATGACTTGCGAAGACGACGCTCGTTTTGTATTCATGCGAAAGCACGTTTTCAATTCTTGGTCTTTTTTGTTATTATGGGCATTGCATCTACCAACCAAATATTATCCTAAAGTTGCAATTTGTCTCCTTCAACTCGGACTATTACAAAAACAGGAAACAAAACAGTATAGTTCTGTTTTTGCCATATACCTAGAAATTTTGAAGAAACTGAATTTGGAATGTGAGAAATATGTTATTTGGATTTGGCATGCAAATAGTCCCGTCCAGATACAATGCAACAAAACAGACAGCAACCATTTCCATTATAATCAATCAATCCCACGAATCATTCTGGAATGCGTTGTTGTTCCAAATTTTCAGAATAATGGGGCCACTTTGATTCTTTTTATACTTCTTACCTCCCTTATATATGGAGTGTTTATTTCTTGACCAAGTGTAATTAGTATTCTGATCAATTATAAGATTTTTGTTCAAATGTATACGATTTAAATTTTATTCAATTAGGTCAAATAGATATTATCCTCTGACTAACAAAAAAATCTTTAACTAATTATAGAGCTATATATTTACTGCCTATTGCAGGACACAGATTTCATTAAGTAAAAGCAAAAGTTAAAACTAGGTCAGCCATCACTACCTCCGCACAACCTTAAAACCGCAAAAAACCGAAAGGATGAACTGATTTTCAAAAGGTAGAGTGCCTTCTTCTCGTTTGTGGATGTTTTTTTTTTTATTATATTATCTTATTTCAATGAATTAAAAATTATTTTAATTTTAATTTTAGATTTTTTTTTTTATATTTGGTGTGTAATTCATGGTTTGAATAAAAAATATATTGGAGAAATAATATAAATTGCTAATTGGTATAAAAAAAAGTGTAAGTGTATAATAAAGTAGTAATGTGAGTAATAACTTTTAATGTATTAGTAATTTATTTTTAATATTTTTCTATTATTGTATATATAACACAATGATATTTTTCAAGTTTAAAATTCTATAGTTTTAAAATATAGTTAAAGATAAATAAGAATATATGCATGTAAAATAAGATATTCATATTTATATACTATAAGAAAATTATTAAATAGAAACCAATTGTAGAGATAAATAATAATAATAATTATTAGTTAAAATCTTAATTATTAATTAGATATCAATTTATAAACTATTTATCAATCATATAAATAATATATAATTTAGTTAATATAGCAATTAATTATTTTTTCTTTAAAATTTGTTTTTATTATATATATATATATATATATATATATATATATATGAATGATAGAGTTTGGAAATCAAAACTAACGTATAATGTAGGTCCAATGCAGTGAGATATTTTGAAATTATTAAATAACCCATAATTAAATAAAATTTCTTACACTTTACATTTTATCCTAATATCAGTGTAGACAAAAAAATGAGTGAAGGAAGAGACAAAATGATAAAGACAGTGTTATGAGTATTGTTAAATGAGAATTAATTGAACATAAATTAATAGACAGTGAATTTATTGAAGGAAGAAAGTTCCTCCTCCAACAGTCAGTTTTTTCTAGTGAAAAGCAATTCTTATTTGTTTAGTTTTTTTGAAGTTATAAATTATGCTGGTTGTCTTCAAAGAGTTTTAAAGACGAAATTAATTAGTTCTTCAAAGACTTTATTCTACCAACTTTAACATTTTTTTTATTAAAATCTCTAAAGACTCAAAGATTAATTTAATCTATGAAGAAATTAATTCATCAAAAAAAAATATTGTTATTACTGCAGCTCTCCAAAAAATAAATATGGTGACATTTCAAATTTTGAATTGATAATAACTTAATGGTAGATTTAATATTGAAAGGATTGATTTATAAAATATCAACTTAAATATTAAAAAAAGTAAACTTCTTGCATTACTTCCTGTTCTCAATATAACAATAAATATAATTCTATTATTCATCAATCTTTCAAAGGCCTTTGCTGAGATAATCAAATATCCAGCTTATCCGACCTTGAGAAGGCAATCATGGTATTACTACGTCTTAAAATGTTTCCTATTTCTTTTTTTGTCTTATTTTGTTTTTTTATCTATTATTTTACACGTTTAGAAAATATGGTATTTCCTTTTATCTCAAATTGGGACAATAACAAGTTAAGCACATTTTTCCAAACATCAAAAAGCTTCTCTCATTAAAGTTGGCACAACAGATTGCGAATAGGTGAGGGAGATGTTTAAAACACAATATTCATCATCCACTGTCAAACGCTGTTCCTTATAATATCATCATTGACCCTAAAATACCAATAAATGCGAGGTTTTCCAATTTACTAAAGTGGTTCATATAGTTTCCCATCATGTAGTATAGTATGCATGTTGGGTATTTCTTTTAACAAACTCAATTGAGACACTAAGCACAATTCAACAATGTATGACTCAGATGAGATAAACAAAATATAAGAAAAAATAGCTAATTTTTAAAGGTTTTGAATGACATGAAATTTCTTATATAGGTTAACTTATGAGTGTAGAATTTATTTGATTTAAATTTGTGTGATTAAGTAGCAACTTAATTCAATATTTGTACTTGAAGAAGCAAGAAGTGAATATTAAAAATTAGAAAAAGGGCAAAATGGGAGACAAACCTCAATGAAGACTGTCTTCAAAAGTGTTCCTGAAAAAGAAGTGATATTGGCTGTAATGATCTTCAGCTTTAAAGATTCGAACACCTCACACAGTTTTACCATTGTGTCTGTCCTTTTACTACATGTCAAGCTCACCACAAACGTCCTCTCTCTCATGTACGCAACCGTCAGCTGCCATTCACCAGTGAATACTATATTATATAAAAGGGATAAAAAAGTTTACAAGAACTTCAAATAATACCTCAATCAGTTTATAATATATCAATTAATATAAAATGCTTAAAAGAGTGATGAGTTGGTGTTATACCTCAATTAATTCAATTGGGGAATTTCTTGAAGTGCCAGAATCAAATACCTCTTCTGTTCTCTTCTTCTTAGACCTGAGGAGAATAGGCAGGTCGTGATCAAATTCATAGGTTGGGTTTTTCAGCTTCCCAGATTCAAGATTCAAAATCTCTGCTTTGATTCTTTTCTCTTGTTCATGCAAGTTCTGGATGTATTCAATAGCATCCTTAATGATAGAAGCCTTATCCATCTGTACAAATTCGCCATCAACAAATAAATTAATGCACACAATACGTGTCTCCTATCCTATAGGTTCTAGCTAGCTATATACTTTTTCTGAAAGCGAAATGAACAACAATAATATCTGACTTTATCTGTGGGGTTTCTCCACACTATCACCATATACCTTACTGATATTGGGGACCACTGCTCTAAGCGCAAAGAGCCTTTCGTTCAGCTTCTTCCTCCTATTCCTCTCCGAAACAATGTTCTTTGATGCCACCGATGAAGCACCACCGTCCGGCGAGCTTGAATCATAGTACCCGGAGAACGCCGCCTCATCCATTGCCCAGCTGCATGTCCCATCACCAAATTATTATAATTAGTTATTCAATCTCCTTCACATTAATTACACAAGTTTATGTATTTCTATATACCAATTAATCCACTGAAATCACACTGAAGAAAACACGTGCAAAAAATGATGTAGATTTGATTAATTAAGTGATGTATGGAGTAAAGAAAATGTTGTGAACTGTGATTACCTATCAAGCTCTTCGTTTTGGAAGAAGGAGTCAAAGAAATGGCCGTAGTCCTCACCAATATTGTCCATGGTTCGAAAGTTTGAGGTTCTAACGGACAGAAGCAGGAGTTAACGATGTATATAGAAGGGAGAGGGCGAGAATAAAGAATGGTTTTGATCCTTTTCTTTCTTTTTTCTTTTTGTATCTAGCGTTTGTGTGTTTGCAGCTAATGATTTTCTCTGCTTGGTGAGAGATATATATAGAGGAGGGAAGGCCTTCGAGATGAGAATGTTTTCAACTTTGTTTCCATGTTTGCTGCTTCCCAGAAACAGCGAACGAGACCGTCAAACAATGTGTGGTCTCCGAGACCGCGTTAATCTCATTAATAATTTATCCATGGATTCACATCAATAACCAATGCGTTTACATTTATACATTTATATCAAGGACCCTAAGCTATCATATAGTCACCATTAACCTTAAAAAGTCACGTGAAAAAAAAATAAGAAAAAATTTAACAAGGTCAAAATTTCACTCAAAAAATGAATTTACTAACTCAAAAATGAATTTCCTTATTCTATAAGAGATTAATTTCCTTATTCTATAAGAGATTTTGATCCGAGAGTTCTATAATCTTTTTTATTAGAAGTCTATTGACAAACTCTGATAGTCAAACTGATGAGAAAGAAAGCCAAAATCTTAAAGAAAAGGGAGAGTAAAGGAAAAAAGAAACTTCTAAAAAAAATATTGATTCTTTAAGAATGACACTTAAATAACTGATTTTTCTATTTATATGTTCTTCTCATTTTAATAATAAAATATTCAAGTATCATTTAAAATATATCATTTCTACTCTAAAATTATTTTCTAGATCTTACAAAAAGAAACTAATTATTTTATTGACTAAGTCAAATATTATTTTATAAACTACAAAATTTTTTATATTTAAAATAGTTTTTATTATACAATTTCTTTTAGAAATTAAAAGTTCTATGTGTGTGGTCATGGTATTAATAAAAATTTTAAAATTATTTTATAAATTTTAATAAATAATAAAATTATTTTAGATATTAATTTTTTTAATTTATAAAATAATATTTAAGTTAATATAATAATTAATTATTTTTTATCCTTAAAATTAATTATTATTCAATAAAATTTTAATGCAACAACAGCTTAAATAAGATTATAAAATTGGTCATCCTCAAGGGAAATTGATAATGCTAATAACAAGAAAAACTCACAAATCAAATATGTTAGATAGAAAGGAAAAAAAAAACTCTTAAAAAATATTTAGATTGAAATATATATAACTTAACAATAATAATATATTAAAGGCATATTGCAATTGTTTTTCGTTTAGGCCTGCCTTAAAAATTCAAACCGCAAATCAAATTTAACAGCTTGGTTTTTAGAAAAAAAAAAAAAATCTATAATAATCCAAAGTTTTCGATTTTTCAGTTATCGTTTATTAAGATAAGTTTTAATTTTTTTTTTTTTTTGGTTTGATTCTAGACCACTTATACTTTCTCTCAACCTGTCCCATACACAACCCATGCTCCGTCACTGGCCGTTGGAGAATGATTAGAAATGGAATCACGGGAAAAGCTGCAACAACAAAATGAGAAAAAATAAATTAATTTCTTAAGAAAATGAAACTAATTTATATATGCGATCATTTAAAGACCTTATCTAACGGTGTCATTCCTTTTTTTTTTTTTTTCTCTCTCTCCATATTTTCCTCTCTTATTTTTCTCTTCTAATCTTTATCTATTTTAGAATTTGATCGGACCATGTTGTAGCTGGCGAGATAAGGAACATTTCTACCCAATCAGATTTTTAAACAGAGTAAGTTCAATTTTACTCTAAAGTTCTCTTATTCTCTGTTTTTCTCTATGTTTTAGTCATCAATATTAGTGGAGCCAATTGAAAAAAAGTGTTTCTCTCAACTTGATTAAGCTCATATTAAAATTTGGTAATTTTTGGATAACTTGCATTAGGCCCGTAAATCTTGAAGCTTATCCAGACTTTGGGGAATAAAATTCTAAAAGTTGCTTGGAAAGCAAGCAATTAAAGTAAGGGAAGCTAAATTTAATTTTTTGAATAGAACCCTAGACTAGAAGATTCTGGATGTGGAAGGGACGTGGTCCCAATGTTCAATTTCTCTTGCAGGAATGTTGTGTGTTTATATTTTGTGTTGTTTATATATTATTTAAACTTGTAAAAATATTATATTTTGATGGTTTAGAATTTAAGTATTACTTTTTATATTAAATAAGATTTTAAATATAGTGGATTGTGTTTTGGAATGATACTGTATAATGAAAATGATATGAAATTGATCTCATACATTTGGGATAATGTATGAGTTCTTGTTTGATGGCATTAAGTATGAAAAGCTTATGTTTAACAGACTTCACTGATGATCTAAGTCATGTAAACTAAGATAAGGTGGTAAGAAGCTAAGAGAGAGTTCATACACACTGGGTCCCGCTGTAGACACTCGGTATTGAATGTTTGAACTTACCCTGATTCTTTCTATTGGATCTGGTAGTCTCTGGTAGGGGCATACTTAATGAGTCTTCCGGAAGACGAAGTGGGATTGAAATGAAATCCAATGACTGTGATTGAAAATAGATCCATGTGTGGTTTATATGAATGATGAAATTGATATTGAAATTTTATATAACAACATTTAAAAGAAATGTTTATAAACTATTTGTTTGATTTGTTCTTTTTGCAGAATTTAATATGTTATGAAATTTTTTTTCACTAGCTTACCCTTCTTTTCTTGTTGTGTTTGAACTACGATGACTGTACTACGTAAACGAACAAATGATCATACAGGTATATGAGGTTCTTGAGAGCTTTAGGATGTTGTTTTAAACTGTATATTGTAAATATTTTTATTTCTATAAGTCCTAATTATATATTAAGATAACTTTTATTGTATTAATTAGATGAAATTTTATGAAATGTTAACTTGGTTATATTGGTTATGTTAAAAGTTGCGATCCTTCAAAACAAGGTATTGTTTTCGTTGTACACTATACATGCTATGCTACGATATAATCATTAATACTTATAAATTAAAATTTTAATAATTAGTTATAATCAAATAATTTAAAACATAAAACTAATAATTATTTTATTAAAAGTATTAATTAATCAAATAAAAAATTTTAAATAATTATTTTAATTTATGTGATTAAATTAATTAATCAACTTGTCTGACTCGTACTTTGTCAACATGGCAGCGCCAGATTTCAACCTCGAGTTGTAGAGACTGGTAGATCCAGAATTTTTGTTAGGAGACACAATAATTAGTTTACAATACTTCTACTGAAATAAAATATTAATATATTTTACAAAACATATAACATTTCTTAAAAAAAACACATATTATGATGAAAACAATGCTTACATTTATAGTATAATTGTCCTTATAAACTTTTTATATTTTTAAAATATTCTATAATTTTTTCCTTGTCAATACTATAAAAAATATATCTTTATATATATATATATATATATATATATATTATATGCATTTTACTTTGTGTTAACATTATTTAACAAAGATAGACAACATTTAACTTAAAAAATAGTTAATGTAAGATTTTCATCAATATATAGATATTTGTTATTTAATTAAAACAGGTTCATCTTTTACCCATGTTATGTGCACATATAAATATAAAAGAAATGGTTCTTTATGAATAAATATATAAAGATTAAAGCACATTTTGAGTTTTCTCCATAATATGTATAACTCCATATATATTACACATATGAATTTATATTTCACTTTTGATAATTTACTATGAATGTTAAGTTATTAAAAATTATTTGGAAAGTGATTAGATAATTGAGTATTTTTCATGAAAAATATCGGTACGATTATAATCATTTTTTTTCAATAATATCGATCATTTTTCAGCCTACAAAAGAGATATATACTCACTAACTAACTTGATGATGCTGAACAAATATCGAGTAACCTCGAGTTTAACTTATGAATATCATAATCTATGGTGTGACTCTGTATTTGATCAAATCATGACTTTTCAAACATACACACTTATGCATTATCTGGATCTCAACTCATTCCAAAAAATATATGACTATTTTTCAATTGACATACTCTTCAAAAAAAATTAACAATCATAAAATTTAATGACTATTAAGATACGTCATATCTTACATTAACTAATAATTTATAGACACATAAAAAAATTTAAAAAGAAAATAAATATATATATAAAAAATTCTTTTATCCAAATTTGTTGAATTAAAATTTTATTTGTTATTACTCTTACATTAGATTAATACTCATATGATTCTTAGTTACTAATAATCATACTACGCGAATATCACTTATTTACCTAAATTATTTAGAAATATCTAAGTTGTTAAGATATTATATTCTATACATTAATATCTTATAGAATAAGGGATAGTATATATATATATATATATATATATATATATATATATATATATATATATATATATTAATTAGTCATACACAATAAAGATTTTGCATAATATGACAAGTTTTAGTTTTGGTTTGGGAAATATGGCGTGGCTTATAGATCAAACTCTTCTAAGTATTGCGGATGCAAGCTTTTTTTGTTTTTGTTTTTTTTTAATTTTATTTGATGGTTTTCGCGGTCTTCATCACTTATTTTCTTTTCCTTTCTTCGTTTTTTCTCACATACTCCTATATTTTAAATAATTATTACAGAATTAATATATATATATATATATTGTGATAAAATAACTATTTTATTCTATAATTTATTTTTAATTTAACTCTAAAATAGAATTAAATTTGAGCTCAACATTTATACTTATGTATGGAAATCTGTTCTAACTCCCTTTTTTTTATGCACACCAGACATAAATATATCTAAGAAGTTATTTATTTTAAAATACATCAATAATATGTTTGAAAAATATTTTTTAGAAAGTTTTATTAACTTTGGCCACGATCTATGTATGTATTGCATGCATATGGTTTAAGTTTTGAATTTATTGCTTATAGGCCTTCTACATTGAAAATAACTTTATGTTATGGTGATATTCGAATATCACATCATCCTGAAAATAGCATAATGACTACATTATCTGACATTAAAACCAAAAGGTTATATATTTTTTTAATAGAGACGTACGTGACATTTTTTGCTGGAAAATTTTAAATATAATTAAACAAGTTTATAATAAAATAAATTCTTAAATATTAATACCTCGATCTTCATCTATGTTTTCTTTTCTTCTTCCTCTATCCTTCTTTTTCGTTAGAAAGATTTATCCTTTCTAGTAACTTAAAATGGGGTAAATAAGGTATCAACATCTTATTTTCTATAATAAGTCTAAGTCAAATTCTAACATTTTCTATTCTAATTAACGTGTAAAAAATCTTCCGTCTTCCTAAATTTTAAGTTAGCCAATGTCAATTTTGTAGGTTTTTGAGAGAGGATAATTTTTCTTTTTTCTTGTTTATTATCAAAATGAGATCAGTTTTTTTAAAAAAAAATATGAGTTTTGAGAAGCCATATCAAGATGAAACAATTTTATTTTGAAGAGACTGTGTTATGATGACATAATTTTAACCATATCAAATATCAAAGTAAAGTATAAAGTCGTGACAACCAAAAATATTATTTATTTGTTTTTTAAAAAATTAAAATAATTAATTAAATTATTAATTTGAAAAAATTTACAAATTAAGAAATATTTAGTTATTTTTAATTGAAAAGTTAATTAAAAATGGTATTAAAATTCTAACCCTAATTGAAAATTTAAACTAAAAGTCTAAAATATACAAAAAAAAATGTCAAAAAATACTAAAAATATAAATAAAAAAAAACTACTAGTACATGGTTGATTTTTTGAAATTTTGGTTGAGCAAAACTTCTTCAAAGATATTAACCATTGGTTTCTTTACATCTTATCTCGTTTCGAACAACTTTTATTTTTAACACAATTCAAGCTCTTTATCAAAAGTTATTTATTAACATTTGAAGTTTTTTCCCACACAACTTTATATATATTTTTCTTTTCCTTTATGCAAAACTTTATGATCAATCTAGTCAAGTTGAAGTTGTTTTTTTATGAACAATAAATAAATTCAATAAATTGGAACATGACAAATATATTCAAATTTTTCTACAAAATATTTATTAATCAAAATCGTCAAGCATGATTTTGTACACCTTAACATTATTATAAAGACAAAATTGTGTCACCCTAACAAAGTTGTATCACATTGATACAACTTTCCTAATTCAACATTATACTACTTGAAAATTTAGAATTATGAAAAAAAATAGAGAAATAAAGAGAAAATTTAGAACTATAAAAGAAAATAGAGAAATAAAGAGAGGGAAAAAAAAAGGATGTAAAGCATATTAATATTTAAAATTTTATTTTACTTTAATATTTACCTTAATTCTTAAATATTTGTTCATATGAATATGGTTTTTTTTAGTCTCTGAAATTATTATTTTTTATTTTATATAGATGTGTCATTTTTATTTTTAATCCTTACAAATTATTCTTAGTTACTGACTTGATATTTAATGACATCATCACAATAATCCTGATTTAATTAACATCAGTTACATCAATATTTTTTAAACGGAAAACGATAATTAATAAAACAAAATGTGTCAAATTTACAAGAACAAAAATCATTCTTTTAAGGATGAAAAATGTCTGAATATTGTATTAATACAATATTAATATAAATATGCTAGAAATAATTTATTTAATAAATTAAATTCATATTTCTTATATATATTTTTTTTTATGAATTATGTTGGATATTGTTGGGTCCATGATAGGCTAACAATATATGATTTTTTTCCCCTCAAATAGCACTATTTCTATTTTTATTTTTCAGCACTTTTTTTTTTCTATCTAACATTGTTTCTGACTTTTCTCTCCTATAACACTATTTTTATTTTAAAATATTTACAAAATTAAAATAAAAGAAAATTTAAAAAGATATCAAAATAATTAATAGTAAAAATTAAATAAAATTATTTGAATTTTTTTTTATAAAAAATATTAATTGAGTGGTTTAAAAAATTATAAATAAAAATTAAGTTATTAATTGATGATATATAAAAAAAATTAACTAAATAAATTTATTATTAGATTTAATAAAATAAATAAATATATAAATTATAATTTTAAAATAAAAATTAAGAAAAAAATTATATTTAAATTGAAAAATTATGTAAATAGTAAGTTATATATAAATATATGTCATAAATTATAATAACAAATATGATTATATAATATTCCTTATAATTTCTTAAGATTTAGATCTATGGTTTATGGTCTAAGATTTATGGGTTATGGTTTAGGGTTTAAGGTTTAGGATTTATATTTATTTTAACCATAATATTTACTTACATCAAAATACCTATAAAATATTTTATTTTATTCTTTTTGTATTGATATTTCTTCATAAATTTATATATATTTAATTTTTAATTTTCAGATTTAAAATTTTCTTCTATTTTAATTTTATAAACATTTAAATTCACTATAATTTTATAAATATTTAAAAGTAGAAATAGTGTTATATGAGGAAAAAATTAGAGTGCTAGATGGGAAAATAAAATAAAAGAATACTGAATAAAAAAATAAAAGTGAAAATAGTACTATTTAAGAAAAAAAAGTGACAATATACACTAAAAACAAACTATTAAAAATAAATAATGTTAGATATAAAAATAAATAATTACTAAATTATTAAATTAAATATTATTATATAGATTTAAAAAAATTATTAATATATAAATTTTTTTATTATTAATAAATAATTTTTAAATTAATATTTAATTAATAATTAATAATTAATATTTTAACTACCAATAATGAGAAGTGATATTTTGATTGTCTGTCTGAATCACGAACTCCTACTTTTCATTTCTTTTTTGTCTAAAATATAAATTGAAATTGTATTCCCACCATGTTCTATGCTGTGAGTGTCTTGAGTGTCAAGTTTGGTGGCATTGACTTTATCATCAAATAATTCACAATGGTTGCCTTTTATTTCCACCGGCCACATTTTCTTGCATCACTACGTAGAAAACCACACACACACACACATACATATATATATATATATATATATATATATAAATTTATTTAAGTTATCAATTATTATAATTTATACATATCACTTTCACACATCAAAGTATATCTCCTTTTCCATAACATAATGATACCTTTGCTAAATACTTATTCATGTTCACACTGCACACTTGGGGTGTGTCAGTTATATGATCCTTCACTCCAAAAACTAGTTTTTCTCTACAGAAACAAAAATATACTTATACTGTTAGTCACTCTATTCACTCTACATCCATACATGGCCGATTTGTTAAAGAAAATCAAATTATTAGTTCAAATAATTTAAATTCTAAATTTAGCAACAAAAATCTTAGTAGCTAATTAGATACTAATTTAAAATTTATTTATTAAACTAATTTAGAAATCATTATTATTTTTAGTCTTTAAAATAATTTATAATTTAATCAATATAATAATTAATTATTTTTTTATCTAAAATTAATTTTTATTTAATAATTTTTTGTAGTGAAATAATTAAACTTTACAAATTTTAACAATATATTATAATATAAATATTTTTTTTTATTGAAGCATAATATCAAAATATACTAAAATACAAGATAATTATTAAAATATTAATATAATATAAAAAATGAAAGAAAATAAATTAATTGAATAAATATGAAAATATTTTTTTATGTTATACAAAAATGGTTTTTATGAACGATAATTTATAAATATCATATAACCATTGTCTAATCACTTTAAATAATTGTTTTAAAAATTTGCTTAAAATTTGGAAAAATTAGTGAAATTAGGTTAAATATTTACAAAAAACATTTTCTATTACTATTTGGTGTAACAATTTTTTTGTTATACAAATATAAGTTACTATTTTTACAAGAAAATCATTAAATATGAACTAATTTTAGAGACAAAATAATTAGTTACTATATTAACTAAATTAGATATTATTTTAAAGACTAAAAAAATTATTAGTATCAATTTTTATTATTAATGATAATTTTTAAATTAATATTCAATTATCTATTAGTTGGTAACTAAAATCTTAATAACTAATGAAATATTAATCTAGAAATTATTGGTTAATAATAGAAACTACTTTAATTATTAATATTTTTTAATATCTAATTTAATTAATTATTTTTTATCTCTATTTATTTTCTTCTAGTACAGGGTGGAAAATGTTGTAGATTCCTTAGTTAATTTAGCCAAATGGCCAACAACGAGACGGGACAGGCTGGCCCGCTAGCGCGCAAAAAAAAAGTTTATATGTTGACTTAGGTTGGGCTTGACAATGACTATTTGGACTAGAAAAAAAATATTAATGTTTTAAAATTAACTATATTAATTGTAGTGGTGTTTATGTTTAATATTTTTGAATTAGCTATTTTTAATGTTTTTGAAATGGAAGAATATTAATATTTGATTTTTATCTTAATTGAATTAATGATGTTTGAAATGGAAGAAAAGAATATTGATATTTGATAGTAACAAATATATAGGTTCAATTTGACAATTTTTCAAGAGCTAAAAGTAAAAAATATTTTCTTTCAATTTCTTTTTTAAAAAAATAAAAATAAAAGTCGAATGCAGTTGCTGGCCCGCAAACCCGCGGGCTGGCCCTTATGCGGGACGGGACAGAGAATCTAGTCCACATTTGTTATGCAAGGCGGGCCAACCCGGCCCGCATTTTGCGGACCAAGTGCGGGGCGGGCCGGTCTGCTTGACCACCCCTAATTCTACCGTGATATTTATTTTTATAGTAAGAGCATTTATGTGACTTATTTAAAAATAATTCATTTATTTTATTATATATAAAATTAATTGTTGTTCTCCGTTTTACTTTTCTAGTTAAAGTTTTCTGGTTTATTTAAGGTTTATTAAGTACTTAAAATAATTTTAGTGTATTAAAAACTAAATAAATATATTTATTTTTTTAATTATATATAATAAAATTTATTTTCTAAAAATACAGTCAAAATTATTTTATATAAACTTATTTAGTTAAAAAATATTTTATGAAAAACTAATTTTTTTAATTGTTTATATAAAAATTTATAAATAATAAATTAAATTTATCTAATTTCCTATTATTTTTAATTTTAAATATAAAAAAATATATTTAAATTATTATATATTAAAATATTGTAAACTTATATTTCATATAGAAATACACATTCTTTAATTATATATAATAAAAAAAATATTTTATAAAAATTTATTGAATTAAAAAATATTTTATGAAAAAATAAATTTCTTTAATTATATATAGAAAAGTTATAAATAATAAATTAAATTTAGCTTTTTTTTTTATTTTTCTAATTTAAATATTAAAAAAGTATATTAAAATTATTATGTATTAAAATATTATAAACTTATCTTTCATATAGAAACCGTATACGAACACTAGGTTTTAAATTTTTATGTTTTTTTAATTGCATATATTATTATATATTATAAAATTATAAATAATATATCCATACGACTTCAATTAGAAATTATATATTTATACGATTTCAAAGTTCTAGAAATTGTATATCTATTTTACATATACGATTTCAGTTTCTAAAAATTGTATATCTATTTTTAATATACAATTTCAATTAGAAATCATATATCCCATATCCCATTTTTCTTTCTTACAATTAGAAATTGTATATCTATACAATTTCAATTAGAAATCGTATATCTATTTTTAGATATAAGATTGCAACTAAATCCTAAACCCTAACCATAACTCTTAAATTTTGAATTCTAAACCCTAAATTATAAAGTAATTGATTATTATATCCCTAATGAATTATATTATTTTTACATTAATAATTTTTGCAACAACTACTGATTTATTGTATGACTAGTTTGTTAATTGTTAAAGAGTATGTAATTCAACTATAACCTTACTAATATAACTACTTGTAAGATCTCTTGTATTCTTTTCTTTATTTGCAAAGAATAATAAATAGATATAAATAGAACATTTAAGGAATGTTCTAACTGGTATAAAAAAAAAAGTGTTAATATCAATTTTTTAGCTTAATGAACAAAGAACCGTTATGATAGGTTAGTACTGCAACAGGTTGGCAGTTTTAACTATAAACCATTATCAAAATCTATACCGCATAAGCGTATCTCCAACAGTAAAATCTTTTTAGAGTCATATTTCAGTAATTATATGTCATGTGGTGTTTAAACCCACTCCATTTCTTCCCATACCCTTAATAGAGTTGTAAGTATTGTTGTTCAAAGCTATACCAAACTTCCTCGGCATCATAGAAGTAATAAGTAATAAACTCTTTTATGCATATTTCGTGTACAATGTAAGACCTCTTGTATAATAGAGATTTCAAATAAAAGTATATAAAAATATTATATAATAACAAAAATGGTATATTTTATTTTAAAAATTAGAAAGGAAAATAAATTTTTAAAAGGAATAGAATGATTATATTACTCTAATTTATTAATTTAGTAACATTAGAGATTACAATAAAAACAAAATAAAATTAAAACGTGTGACATATATTAAAAATATGTAAAATAATATCATAAGAATTCTCCTACTTAATATATACATATAATTATATTTTAAATTAAAAAATATATAAGTTTGTTATACAGTAAAGGTATCCCCTATTATTATTTGATATTTTCTTAAAGAAATTTGGATCTCTTTCTTATAATTAATAATAATAATTATTATTATTATAAGATGAATCAAATAATGGTTTACAAGATGAATTTAATAATTTTGTGTAAAAATAAAATAAAGGCATCAAAGATGTTAGTTGAATAGGTGTAAGCTTGAAGGAAACATAAAAACATGAAACAGTGTATGAGTTTGAATTAGAGAAATCATTCACACACACATTGTGTGCATAATGAGGCTCTCTTGTAACAGCGTTAAAAGTTAACGCTGCAGACCACCACCCCCCTCCCACCCAACACTTCCTTTCTTTCCTTTCTTTCTCTCTCTAAATCTCTTCCTTCTCTTTTCTTTTCCTCTTTCAATTTTTTATCTATTTTAGAATTTGATCGGACCACGTTGTAGCTGGCAAGTTAAGAAACATTTATACCCGATCAGAATTTTAAACAGAGTAAGTTCATTTTTACTCTAAAGATTCCTAATTCTCTATTTTTCGTTATGTTTTAGTCATCAATTTTAATGGGGTCAGTTGAGAAGAGTAATCTTCTTAACTTATTCTACTATATATTGAATTTATGTTCTGTTTGGATAACTTGCATTAGACTCGTAAATCTTGAAATTTATCCAGACTATGGGAAATCAAATTTTAGAAGTTGCTTGGAAAGCAAACAATTAAGATAAGGGAAGCTAAATTTAATTTTTTTAATAACACCCTAGGTTAGAAGATTCTGGATGTGGAAGGGACATGATCCCAATATTCAATTTCTCTTGCAGGGATGTTGTGTGTTTATATTGTGTTCTTTGTTTATATATTATTTAAACTTCTAAAAATATTATATTTTGATGGTTTAGTATTTAAGTGTTATTTTTTTATATTAAATAAGATTTTAAATATTGTGAATTGTGTTTTGAAATGATACTGTATGATGAAAATGGTATGAAATTGAATTTATACATTTGGGATAATGTATGAATGGATGTTTGTATGTGTATTAAGTATTGATGCCTATGTAGTAACAAAGATCTCCAAGCTTCACTGATGATTTAAGTCACATAGACTAAGATATCAGGTGGTGAGAAACTGATGGAGGAGTTCATGCACACCGTGACATATGACATGCACGACTTGGGTTGTATTGAACTTACCCTGACCCTTTATGTTGGATTCACTGGTAATATTTGGATCCGGTATTAGTCTCTGGTGAGACTTACTTAATGCGAGTCTTTCGGAAGACGTTGTTTGTTGAATATCTTGGATGTGTAGATCCATGTGAGATCTACACAATTGTTTTATGTTGGGTTTTGAAGAAGATTGAATAATTGAGAAATTGATTCATGTAATTTTATTTTCTTTTGATGTAATTGTGTATATTATAAAACTTTATTTTCACTAGCTTACCCTTACTTTTTGTGTTGTGTTTGAACTGCGATGACTGTACTATGTACACGAGCAGATAACCAGTGCAGGAGAACCTTAAAAGTTTCAGAGTTTTATTTTGAGCTATGGATATGTAAATATTTGTACTTTTATAAATCACAATCTTGTAATAGAAATATTTTGAAAAATTCTAAGTTTGTATAAAAATATGTAGAACGTATATTAAAATAATTATATGTATTTTTGGGTGTTACATCTCTATAATGTTTTTTTTTTTTGAAATATGATTTAATTAAAGAAAATGTTAGTTTGATAAGTATATTGAAAAACACCAATTTACAATTATGATTAAACACAATATGTAATTTTAAAATAAAAAAATCTCTTTAATAAAATAGGATTGTCGATATATGAAAAATATTAATTAAAGTGAAAAAATTCAATAATGAATGAATGATCGAGCACGCAAATGGTGGTGCATGCGGATAGTAGATTAACAAGGTTCAACACGCTTTAGTAACGTTCTTCCTTGACTTACATGCGCATGCGTCGTCTCTTTGGTTTAAAAAGGAAAAAGTTTTGTTAAGACTGCACACACTCAATAACACTATCTAACAACCATTTATAATAATATTATAATACTTTTAATTAAAAATTAGAATGAAAAATAATTAAAATATTAATTAATTTATTTGTAAAGAATATGTTTTTACTGTAGATAATGTCAATTTATCAGGTCCTTTTGAAAAATGCCATGGAATCTAATATGACTTTTTTGGTTGAAAGTATAAAAAAGTGTTTAATTGAAAATCCCCATAAACTTAATAAACAAGAATTAACGTCAATGGTGGTTAGGCAAATATCAGTTTTTAGAAAGAAGAAATCTTGGTTGAATTACATTGATTGAGACATATGTTTAACCATTGGTAGGAAAAGAAAATGCAGTACTTTACTTTATTTTATCATCATGCAACATACTTTTTGAAGTCTTTCTCCTTGAGTGTCAAAGTATCTGGGGAAAGAAGATGTGTTAGAGTGGCACACTGAAGCAGAGAAGTTATTGTGTTGGGAAGTAGCATTAGAAAATCACGCTCAATATTTCACCAACACTACTTCGCCTAATTATTCACACACACATTATATATTAATATCAAATTATTCGATACATTCTTTATATACTTTTAAATCATTATAATATAAATTAATATATTATCTTATTATTTATGTTTAATTTTTAATAAATTTAATATAAATAATTATGAAAATATGAAATAGTTACATTTTATTTTTTTATATAAAATTATTAATAACATAATATTTGATATAATCATATATATATATATATATATATAATTTTGATAGTTAAAAATTCAAATGGTGTATGTATCGAAATTATTTCGCCAATTTTTTTCTTGCTTTAAAGGAAATAGAGGCAAAGAATACCTAGAGAAAAAATTAGATAAAAGAGTGTTAATCTTATAGTCTTCATAGGTAATATAAGAAACTATTTTTAAAATGTGCAGTTAAAATATAAATTAATAAATTCTGCATATATTAGTTTAAAATATTAAACCATAAACAATCTAGTCCTCCACATTACCTATATGTGATCGTAAAATTGATATAGTTTAGTTGGAATGTTTCTTATTAGTATTAAGGATGTGTTTGGATTGAAAAGAGAATTTGGAGGATTGAAGAGAGGGAATATGTGAGAATTTGAGAGAAAAAATTGAAGAGAGTGAATGTGTTTAAATTGGGGTAAGTTAGTCGGATACTTAAAAAAAATTTATTGGAATTTATTAATGGTGTGATGGTTGTTAAAATATTTTTAATTTTTATAAAGGTGTAAAATATTAGTTTACAAATTTAGTATTCTCTTTAAGAAAATTTGAATAATGACATACAAAATATTTTTTATAGATTTAAGTTAATTAAAATTTTGTAAATTATTTTCAGATTATTGGAAAAATATTTTCAAAAAAATACGACCTACTTAATAATTATATAATTATATTAATAGTGATTTGTATGGGTAAATATGTATTTGGTGTGTTGTTGAGTTGTGTTTCCCAGCATTCTCTTGCTTTCTTTTGCATCTCAGTTGGGATGAGAACAATACATACTTTTGCAAATCCGCACTCACCTTTATGTATTCATTCCTAAATCTAAACGCATTCGACACTCGTATTTCCTTCTTCACCAATACTAAATTGATGAATCCGAACACGTCATGAATGTTTTTGTTATATTTTGATAACTACATTAGTCACTTTGTTGTTCTTGCACACCCTATGTTGATTTGAGTCATCAAGATTAATTAGATAATAATATCAAATGTTGTCATTCTATTTTTCACGTACCTCTTTTCTTTTTAATATTCTAACTTTCTTCTTTAAGTTTGTTTGTTTAGTATTGAACAAAGAGTCTAATTTAGTCTAAAAACAAAATTGTGCAACAATAGAAATAGTCATAATACACATGTAAGAATGTCACAAATGATAGATTACAAAAATAATTAAATAATACACTACAAGAAAACCATTAAATAAAAATTAATTTTAGAGACTAAAACAATTAGGTACTATTTCACTAAATTATAAACCATTTTATGAACTAAAACATAATTGATATCTAAACTAATTTTTATTATTAATAAAAATTTATAAAATAATTTTTAATATTAATTTAGAATATAAATTAGTAAGTAGCTAAAATCTTGGTAGCTAATGATTAAATACTAATTTATAAAATAGTTTTTAAATTGGTATCTAACTATTAGTTACTAAGATTTTATTTAATAATAGAGACTAATTTAGAATCTAAAATATTAGTAACTAAAACCTTAGTAACTAATTTATCTATTAATTTAAAAACTATTTTATAAATTTTATTAATAATAGAAATCATTTTAGATATCAATAAATTTTTAGTTAATAAAATAATATCTAATTTAGTTAATATATACTAGTTAATTATTTTGGTTTCTAAAATTAGTTCGTATTACAATTTTGTTGTAGTGTATATTTATATCTATAAATTTGTTTTTCATCCTTAATCAAATTTCTTCTCCTCAAACACAGAACTCCTTAAATATTAGTATTATTATAGTTCAAACATAAGGATCATTGCTTATCAGCCACCCAAGTTCTACAATTAGTGGTGTTGAAATCCATAATAAGTGGACCATCTCAATGGGCTTCCTAAGTAACTGGGCTTTTCAGTTTGGTGACCGCTTCTTCCTGCACCCCATCATTTCTTCAGCCACCTCCATACTTTTTAAAATTTTCAAAAATATCCTTCAAATTTTACATTACGGATTACATAATCTGGAAGTAAAAAATTAGAACTTCTGAATTACATAATTTATAACTTATTTAACAATTCACAATACCGGATTATGTAATCCGGAAGGTAAAATTAAGTTAAAATTTTTGACTTCCGGATTACATAATCCGGAAGTGGTAATTTTTGACTTCCGAATTATGTAATCTGGTATTGTGAATTGTTATTTAGGTTTTGGATTATGTAATCCGGAAGTTGTAATTTTTGACTTTCAGATTATGTAATCCGTAGTCTAAAAAATATGAAAGGTAATTTTGGAAATTTCAAAAAATATGGAGGTGGTTGAAAAATGGATAGAGGTGCAGGAAGAAACCGTCCAGTTTGGTGCAGGATGACCAAGCAACTATATAAAAACATGAAAGTAGATATAGGAAAACATAGTCTAGACATTTAAAATAAAAATTTTACCTATTTAACTATGCTTAGGATTTAGAGTTTAAAGAAGTTTCATCATAAGTATAATTTTTTTTATAAAATCTTTCACGTTAGATATTATTATGTAATTTGACATCGTTCACACCTGAAATAATAACAATTATCTATCATCAAATGAAAAAAATATTATTAAAAAAAATATAAAAATATGGGAGATTACTATGAATTATATTTATAAAAAAAATTATATAAAAAATATTTACCCACAAATAATTTAATTATGTAAATAAATATTAATTTAGTCTAATGTAGAAGTAAATATATATTATTTTAAATGATAAAAATAATGTTATTAATGAATTTAAATTGGTATTATGTTATTTTAAGTCCTAATAAATCATATTATCTCTAAAATAATAGAAATATTATTACGTTCAAATTTAAATACTTTTAATTTAATTTTTAATATTAATTTAGTTTTGAAAATTGTAATAATTTAATTTAATTTTTATTTATATTATTGTATCTAAAATATATACAACAAAAAAAATCATTTAATAACAATTAATTTAAAAAAAAAATTAAATATTACATTGACAAGATACATTTTATAAATTAAAATTTATTGTTAATAAAGAACTATAAAATTATTTTTAAATTAATATATAACACTAACTACTAATATTTTAGTTACTAATTATTTTAAATTAATTTTTAATTTTATATTAAAAATTAATTTAGAATAATTAGTAACTAAAACTTAATTTTTTATTAATAATAGAAATTATTCTAAATATCAATAATTTTTCTTTATAAAATAGTATTTAACTTAATCAATATAATAATTAATGATTTTTTTCTCTATATTAATTATTATTGGATTTTCTTTTAGTAATTTCTCAGGAATTATAAAAAACTAATAATAAAGACAATTTTATCTATCAATATTCATATTAGCAGTAAATAAAGTTTTAATATAAAAATATGCATATTTATACTATTCAAAAAGAAAAAATTGACTTGTTTCCTTTTATTGAGACTGAAAATATATTTATTTCTAAAAGTCTTGGATTAGAACAAAAACAAAAATACCGTATTAAATTTTTAACGCATTCAACATTTGATTGAATGAAGGTATAAATATTTTAAAAAAACATTGAATGTTCACCAACCTAAGAACTTCTCTAAATTCAACTAATTAACAATAGATGAGGATATACCATCTTAACGCAAAAATGGGATTAAAAAGATGTGTTTGAGTTTGAAACATACAAAACTATCTGATAGCATATTTGTTGAGTAATTGGAAATATAACAAAAACATTAAGATGAAATAATAAATTTCTTAGTAATTAAATCTATTGTCTAAGAAAATAAAATAAAAAGCTTAATAACGGGTTCAAATTACTTATAATAAAAGCATTTAGGAATTGAATTTAGAAGATGAATTAAGTGAAGGTTGAGAATGATGAAGATAAAGAGAGAGATGGAAAAGAGAGGAGAGAGGTTCTAGAAATAAAGGAAAAGTCCTCCGACATTTACTGCGTCCGATTTTTAAGTTGAGGTTACAACTTATATTGCACCACCACCCATTACAAATAATATCTTTCTTATTATTCTTCCTCATGCAATAACACTATTAATACTTCATCTCTTTCTCATACTTACTTTTGCTTCTGGGTTCATTCAAGATTCTTAAAGAAATGGCTAAAAAATCTTCTTATTCATCATCGTCTACGTCTTCATGGAGGTATCTGCAACCTCGTTATTACATTAAGAGGCCTAAACGACTGGCATTGGTACTTATCATCTGCGTTTCACTTACATGGATACTCTATGACCGCAAATCACTCAGCACCGGACAACAGGTTCTTTCATTGTCATCAACGAACAAATTTCCATTTTCATTATAAATGTCAAACCAATACCCTTCTTCTATAAATTCTACATGATTTTTTTCTTCTTTTTATGTTGCATTTAATTGTTGCTTTGTTAGAGAAAAAGTTCTGGTGTTAAAATGGATGGGAGGGGTACCATGTTGCATCCATTGTTAATGTTTTCAATTTGAATAGTCTATTTGATCATTGTTAATAATGCGTTAATTTAAGTATTTTAAACTTGGTTATGTAATCTTTTGATAGTTGGGATCTTTGAAATACTGTTCTTTAAGCTATTTTTCTTTCTTTTTGTGGAGCTAGGATGACATTTCGAAATTAAAAGAAGAGGTTACACGCTTGCAGAATTCAGTAAGATGTGCAGATTTTTATTATCTATAGGGTTGTTTGTTATACTTCCCAGATTTTGTTTTTGTGACTTCGTTGTAATTGATTTGGATTGGGTTTTTTGAAATTGCAGCTAGAAGATATAAAAGACCATATGAAAGATTCGACAGAAAGTATTGAAAAGGAGGATGAAGTCAATAAATTCACTAAGGATATTTCTGTTGAAGATGATCCTATTAGCACACAACGAAGAGATAAAATAAAAGATGCCATGCTTCATGCTTGGACATCTTATGAAACGTATGCATGGGGAAGGGATGAACTTAAGGTTTTTCATTATATTTTCTTAACTTTTTAGTTAATCCACTGCTTGATATGATGAGTTTTATATGCTTGTTGCTTGTTTTTCTTCTACCTTCCTCTTTTTATGGAGGGATTGAGTTGTTTTATCTTTTGACAAATAAGTTAGTTGGTTAAGTCGGTGAACTATAGCCTTTCATTGGACTCATTAAGTTGATTTCAGAAATTGACATTCTAGTCATTTGCACTGTAATTTTTTTTGTTAGCAGAGTGATCAACAAGTAGAGCTTGTAACTGAGAGTAGCAAGTAAAAACTTATTATCCATCGCATTTCTCATTACAACTACAGTAAGTTAAGATATTAATCAGACCCACACCACAACATCATTCCACTTCTTGTTCCATAGTAGAGCAAATCACAATCACCCCATACAAGGTAGAATAGGTTAGGTTATGATTGCAAAGCTTTGAAATTATTTTCACAAGGAGGTGGAGGCAACCCTTTTGGATTAGCCACTGAAACATATAATTTTGATTAATCAAAGGATATATGAATTTTTACGTTACAAGACACAACAATATATATGCAGATTCTTTCTACAACTGAAATTCACCTATACACATTAGGAGAAGCAACAACAAAATGTGTCTGCATGTTCGTTTCTAAATCCATTTATGTTTTATGCTATAATAGCACACAGTTTGGAATAGTCAAATTTAAACTACGCAACTAATTAGTTTGCTATTCCTTGCACAGCCACAATCAAAGAATGGTGTTGACAATTTTGGCGGTCTAGGGGCAACTTTAGTAGATTCACTCGACACATTATTTATAATGGGTCTTGATGATCAATTTAATAGAGCTAGAGAGTGAGTTGTATTTTATTTCTAGTACATTTGATCTTGCAATCCACTATGTCTTCTTGAAGATGTTTCTCTTCTTTATTTTCCACTTTTGCTACAAGTTGAATTGGAAAAAAAAAGAAAAAAGAGAAAGGATTCTGTTATATACGTTATGGACAACACTGATAATATCGTTTTTGTATTAAAGAGTTGAATACATTCAAAGCATCTAATGAGATAAATATTGCAGGTGGGTTGCTGAGTCATTGTCTTTCGACAAGAACATTGAAGTTAGTGTGTTCGAGACAACCATAAGGTTGAATTAGAAGGTTCAATCTTAGTTTTGTTGAAATACTAATTTCCTCCCCCACCTAGCAGTTGTTGTAGCTTTGTAGATTGCAACAATTTTATGTTTCTAATTCATTTTCTCTCGTTTATGTATCATTTTGGTTTAGAGTGATGGGTGGGCTTCTTAGTGCTTATGATCTCTCTGGTGACAATGTTTTCCTTGAGAAGGCTAGAGATATTGCAGATAAGTTATTGCCTGCTTGGAATACACCTACAGGAATCCCCTATAATAGAATTAACTTGGCATCTGGCATTACAAATAACCCTGCATGGGCGCGGGTATGTTTTCTCATCATTATGTTATTTCATTTATTTATCTCAAGTTAATGTCATAACACAGAATCTCAGCTTTCTATCAAAATCATTTCTAATTACTCATAATTTCTCAGCTTTGAGGTTTTTTTTTTTCAATTTTTGTTTGACTTGAATATTTGGATCATGTTCACCTCCAACATCATTGATTGGTAAGATTGCTTAAATGATCTTATCAGTGTCATTTATTTTTGTGTTGAAAATTTACTGTCTTTCTATAGAACTCTCATATGGCATTTGGTAACACGACATATCATTCTTACTGTCTTTCTTACAAATATTTAATTAAAAGATATCAAATATTATTTGCGACTAATTCCATCTCATTGTTACATATTGTGATTTATTGTAGATTGTTTTATGTTCTTGATTGGTCGTTATTTATTACTAGGGAAGCAGTATTCTTGCGGATTCTGGTTCCGAACAACTCGAATTTATTGCTCTCTCTCAACGGACAAAAGACCCGAAGTACCAAGAAAATGTGACATTTTACTACTTTTATGTGTTTTTTTACTATTTTTTGGCAATACAAATTGTCAACTTTATATGTCTTTTTCTTCATATTACTAAGCATTTTTTATTAGTAAATGTTAATTCAAACCCACAACATTACTAAAAGTTACTAATCAAGTTGATTTCTAGAATTTCACAATAATAATTTCATAATTTCAGGCAGAAAAGGTGATTAAGGAGCTTCATGAAAATTTTCCGGATGATGGCTTACTTCCTATATACCTTAATCCACTTACTGGAACTAAAACAGGTGGATCAATTACATTTGGTGCCATGGGTGACAGGTAATAATACCTATAAAATTTGCAAACATCATTATTGTCATAATATTGTAATTTTTGGAAATTTATGTTAGTTTTTGTTAAACTCTTGATATAGATAATATGATAAAACAATCTTTATGAGTTGCCCTTATTCATTCATGTGCTATGTTTTTTGGGAATGTGGAACAAACTTGAGTTATTGATTAGTTATTTTGAAATGTTGCATAATGATTCTTATTATGTTAACCTACTATAAGAGATATGTGACATTTAGAAGGAACACAATGAAGAAATTAATTTCTCAACCCTACACATTGTTATCTTCACTTGATAGGTAGTATTATTAATTTGATAGTATGTCAAAAACAAATTCACTAGGCTATACAGTGCTTGACATTCTTCAATCACTTCATTGTTTCACATGCTTAACAAGGTTACCCATGTATATGTTGCAGCTTTTATGAGTACCTACTCAAGGCCTGGATACAGGGAAATAAAACTGAAGTTGTGACATTTTACAGGTAATGAGCTTTAAATGTTGGAAAATTATATAATTTTATTACCTCTGTAAGAAACTGCGTACCTGACTATCGCATCTTAAAAGGCATACACTTGATTCTGCCTTACTCTAGTTCACCATTAACATATTTTGTTATCATAAGCTTTTGAAAGAAGCCAAAAGTATTATGAAATACCTCTCATCCATAATACATATTTTACAAAGCACACATTTAGCAGACTCTTTTCAACACTTCTTTAATATGAAAGTTCAGATTTTGAGTTAAGAGACATATACAGAACTATATGTTAAACGTGTAAGCTAATGGTGGATCAGGGAAATGTGGGAGAAATCAATGATAGGCCTTGAAAGCTTGATTAAAAAGTCAACACCTTCGTCTTTTGTATACATATCCGAGAGGCTTGGAAATGCAGTCTATGATAAGGTGTTATTTGAAAAAGAAATCTATTTTAGTCTTAGCTGAGTATGTCATTAAAACAATATTTGATTTCGTCTCCTTTTCAGATGGATGAATTAGCTTGTTTTGTTCCTGGAATGTTGGCTTTGGGATCTTCAAGCTCTGGCCCTGGAGAAGCTGAAAAATATATTTCACTTGCAGAGGAGGTGACCCTGCTTTTTTCTTCCTAGAAATATAATACCAGAGTACTTATTCTCTTAAAATCTTTTTCTGAAAATCAACATCACACTTTTTCTTGCATAATATTATTCAGAACATAATGAAGAACCAGGTTGTATTTGTATTTTCTCTTTCAAACCAAATCACAAACATCCAAGGTTTCAGTTTGACTGAATATTAAATAATTTTTCCGAAGGGAATAATAAGTTTTATCGTGACAATAATTACCAATTTATGCTTAAAATATATTGGTTTGAGCTGCTATTTTTCTTTCACACTTGTACTGAATTCCAAATGCATCTTGTCGCGTAGCTTGTATGGACTTGTTACAATTTTTACCAATCAACACCAACTAAATTGGCTGGAGAGAACTACTACTTTCGCAATGGAGAGGTTTGAATCTCTAATTCTGACATTGTTTGTCAAGGTCCCTAAGATGTTGTGTTCTAAGGTTATGAAAAACTGTAGGATATGACTGTTGGTACCTCGTGGAATATCCAAAGGCCTGAAACAATTGAGTCATTGTTCTACCTCTGGCGTTTCACTGGAAACAAAACATACCAAGAATGGGGTTGGGATATTTTCCAAGCATTTGAAAACAATTCTCGAATGGAGACAGGATATGTTGGACTCAAAGATGTAAGAAATTCTTAAACTGCTTCAATATAAACTTATGCATGTTCTATCAAGACTTGATCATATTCATATACTTTTTTCTTTAATTTTCTTCAATGCAAATATTGTGCATTGCTAAACATAACTGAGTAAATGCTTAGGTGACTACTGGCACCAAAGATAATATGATGCAGAGCTACTTCCTTTCAGAAACACTCAAGTATCTTTATCTGTTGTTTTCGCCTTCATCAGTCATTTCCCTGGATGAATGGGTGTTCAACACGGAGGCTCACCCTTTAAGAATTATGACTAGAATTTCCAATGAAGAGAGTGGTGACCCAGAAGAGGTAGTTCCACGTCATTTGCACGGTAGAAAAGAAGGTCGAATTGAATATAAGTAGTTAAGAGTTGTTGCTATGAGATTATTGAAAACATATCCTGAAGCATAGTTCCCAACGTACTCTCAAGTTAGATCCAGGACTTCAACCTTATGATTTGGACATCGTTTGTTACTATCTTTACATGAGAATGTTTCATCAGCTAGATTATCGATATCACAAGGGACTACTTCTCTTGCTTTATCAATATAGACGTAAATTGCCTGTCTATGGTGAACACTATGGGGAAGCTTTGTTTATGCTGTAATTAGTAGGATAAATGTGGCTGTAAATTACTAGGTAGAAACAGATTTCTCTGTAAATGCTTGTGTATTAGTTGCAACTATGAGATGTAAGACATCCAAATTTGAAAACTCAGATTTCTTTGCTCTTCTAATTCAAAATTTACTGATATTAATGTTTTAGAGAGGTAATTTAGTTGAGTAACACTTTCAATTTTTTAATGCCTTCCTAACATATATGTTCCTCGATACTTTCTCATGTGATTACCAACTCTTGTGATAGATATTGATGGCTTCTTGGTTGATTTACCATTTAAATATCTATTATATTAACTTGCTCAAACAAGGTTTGGTGAGCTTGAAGATATAACAAGATGAATAGTGAGAAAAAGAATCTATTCGAATGCACCTCAACAAGCTCAAATGTATGAGTTGTTGTATATATGGTACAAAACTCAGCCCTTAAAATCCAGCAGATAATACTACCAATCACAATAATCATCATTGTTGAAACTTTTGTCTAAAAAATAACAATCCCTATCGGTTAAATATATAAAAGGTATTAATGCATGTTTAGTTTCGAGATGTATTAAATGTAAATGTATTAAGAATGAGACTTTAAGTTTAACTAAACTTCATAAAATCGACTTATGAGATGAGGTTTGCATCCACTTATATATAGTTAAATGTCTTCATCTCTAGTTGATGTGTGATCTCCAACTCTCTCGGGCCGAGAGTGACAGCTCGTGCGTGGAACAACATATTACTGGTGGTCCAATAACGGCTCGATAGTGGGTCGCCTTGTGTTGGAGATCCTACATCGACTAGAGATGAGAACATTTAACTGTATACAAGGTGCAAACCTCACCTCATAATCTGGTTTTATGAGATTGAGTTAGGTTTAAAGTCCACTTCTTAATATGGTATTAGAGCCATTTCGAGCCTATCCTAGCGAGAATTTGTTGGCCTTATCAGGCCACCCGTTATCGAACCACCCATAATATGTTGTCTCATGCACGAGTTGTCACTCTCAATGTGTGTTGGAGATCCTACATCACCCAGAGATGAGGACATTTCATTGTATATAAGTTATACAACTAGTTTTATAAGCCTCACCTTATAAGCTAGTTTTATAAGGTTAAGTTAGGCTTAAAGTCTACTTCTTAATAAAATGTCTGATGCATATATTTAAACAACTTGTATTTTTATTTTTAAAATGCAAATTCGAGACTTTAATCAATAAAGTTAATTATTCAAATACATATCATTAACTTAATGTGGCAATGATAGGCAGATAAGTAATGACAGGGTTTGAAAAATGTGTTATAGAAAGAAATTTAAAAATAAAAGTAGTTAAATTGTAGTTGTTAAAAATGGAGACTTTATGAGAAAGTCTATATATTCTTATCATATATACTCTTATGATGATACATTGACACTCTCATTTTTCACTTAAGTTCAACTTAAAACTTCATAAATTATTATTTTATTTATATTTATTTTTATTATTATAATAGAATATTTTATTATGAAAAGCAATGGTATATATATAAAAAAGGTAGTGTTAAAGAAATTTTTTCTATTATGAGATGTTGAGATAAGAAGAGTTTTCATTATAAGAAAATTATTGAATAGATATTAATTTAAAAATTATTTAACAATAGTATAAATTCTAAATTTGGTAGCAAAAATCTTGATAGCTAATTAAATACCAATTTAGAAACTATTTAACAATAGTAAAAACTAATTTAGAAATCAAAAATTTTTTTAATCTCTAAAATGATTTATAATTTAGTCAATATAACAACTAATTATTTTTTATTTTTAAAATTATTTTTTATTTAATAATTTTTTTGTAGTATTTAATTGTATCAAAGGAAAAAATTTCCCTCGGAAGCTGATAGAGTTGACAATTGCTAAAATAATATAGGAAATTTTTTTAGTTTACGTTTTTCTCTTGTTCTTTAATCTTCGAGGAGGCACGTAACAGGCAATCACACATTTCATGTCAAAAGATTAAATTAACAACAGTCCCCATTTGGCAGGATCTTTATGCTTCACTGCTGAATTGTTCTTTTTCAGAATGATGTTCTAGTTCCATTAACAAAAGATAAAAACTGTTAAAACCCTTATAAGTAAAACATATATACAATCAGACCCATAGAATGATAATGTTGATAAATTTTATATTGGTGACAGATAAATATGGGCCAAGGCCAACTAAAAAGAGCACTGGAAGCCTTCCAAATTCGGAGGTGCCAGACAAGGTACCAATTATCAGAATCAGACATATATCAACTCAAACGTTTATATTTTCCTACTTCTGTCACATTTTCGCCTCATTTTTAGACTATTTCTTTGCACTCACATTGTGATATTTTATTTTCTTACCTCGTGATATCAAATTTTAGTAAAATGCTGAGGTAAAGAAGAACACTTTTTTTTTTTCAATTTGATCAAGAATCTCATCGATGGAAACTGAGAGAGTCGTGGCCAAGTGGCCCCAATATCAAATTGTGTAAATGGTGAATGAGAGAGGGAAAAATAAAAGGTAAATGCAATGTTGTTTATGGTCATGGTGAAGGGCACGCTTAATTGTTATAAAGTTAAGAAAAAGCAGAGTAATGTGCAGTGAGTACATTAGATGAATAGAATATTATGTTGAAGAAGAGGAAAGCAGTTAGTGAGAGGTCTATTCATTAACCAGCATTCTGTGAACCCAAATGCATTATTTCTGAAGAAGCAAGTGATGTTTTTGAAAGGTCTATTTTCAACCCAGCAGAGACAAACATGCAGAGTTTGTTTGTTCTGAGTCATCCCTGACCTATTTTGTTACCTTATATAGATATAGATGTCGTAGCTAGGTTTTGTTTTGTTCTCTTGTGTTTTTTTGCTCATATATGTTATTCAAGTGCTACCCGATTCCTGCCAATTTCTCCATCAATCGATGTTATGGGCAACTGAGCCCAGAGAAAACTTTTTATACATTATCAATTTTCACACTTATGTGTGACCATCTTTGTGCTATAATTTTTTTTTGTCTAACTGTCTCAGCAAAAGGTTGCAAAAGGGATCACCCTAAGGAGAATAAGACCACTAGGCTTATGTTGATTTGGTTTCGAAGTATAATGTTGCTAAAAAATTATCGTCTGTTGCCAGAAATTTGGGAACTTAATTAGTTGGTTCAGTATTTAGTACTAGTTTAGTTCTGAATAAAAATTTTACTATATTTTAATACAAATCGTGGTTGGAATGGTAAATAGAACGATGATAATAACTTCACATTATATTCATTTGATACTTAAATAATAAATAGTTATTTTTTCTGTATACAATATAAAAAAAACTTTATTTTTATAAATAAGACTGTGTCTTACTCGTGAACATTATATAGGGCAATACATATTCATAAGTTGTACATGCATGCTCCATAAACACTGGTAATAACAAATTTACAAGGTTAAAGTTTTCACAGAGGTTGCGAACAGGGTAACTTCTATCTTCATTGCACAAAAGGTTTTAAGTTTTAGGGTCTTAAACAATTGTGTTTGTCTTCTTTTAATTCCTCTCCCCGTTTAGTCTTCTTTTAAAATCGAAAAATTATGAAATTTAGAAGAATAAAATGTTAATAAAATGAAAAAAAAAGAGGATAATCTGATAAAAAATGTTTTATAAGGAACTTTTCTTTCAGCAATATGTGGAATTTATTTTTCAAAAAAACAAGCAATTGGATTGAAATTATTGGTCGGATTACTTGGTTATTTGTACGTATGCACAGATACAGATAGAACAACCAGAAAAGCCAATATATAGTTTTGACTTGGGACCAGTTGATTGTGATGTATTCAAGCCATGTGACTTGTGGAATTAGATTCATTAAAATGAAAGAACAAAACAAAATTCAAATTAAGGAATAAAAGCCAACAACAACTGATGCTATGTAACAAAACAGAGAATGAAGTGTTAAAACACTAAGTAAACGATATTTTGGAGATGCAGGGGATCGAACCCTGTACCTCTCGCATGCAAAGCGAGCGCTCTACCATTTGAGCTACATCCCCATATTGAAAACTTTAAGTTTTGATAAGTATTATAGAAATCTCTCTCAGAGACGTGGTAGGTTAGATTATTTAAGTTCCTAATGATGTAAAGTTTCTAAATTCAAGTGTTCTAGTCATTTCAACTTAGTAAGAAAGATACCCAAATTAGAAAAGAGAAATATATCATCTAACTAATTAACAAATTGTTATTAGTTTAGCTAATTTTATTATGTGAATAAGTAAAAATCCTAAATTTAAATTCTCTTGTTCAATGTCTTTCTAACAATGAAAATGACAGTATAAGTAGTTCACTTCTCTTGTTTAAAAAAGAAGCATATTAATATGGAAAAAACCTGTACTTAAATAGACTATTAGAATTTCAAATATGAATCATCAATAAAAGAAATACACAAACTCGTTACCTTTTTTTTTTTTATCAGCACAAACTCGTTACCTTTTTTTTTTTATCAGCACAAACTCGTTACCTTAATATTCTAGATTAAAAATGATGTCTTGATCTGTTTTATTGTTTGCTCTAATTGAAACACCAAAGTGTTAAACTCTTAAAAATTATAAGAGTCAAGTGTCATACATTTTTTATATCTTCCTATTATCTCATTTGTCTTTTATTGATGAAAATTAGTGTTCCTATATCTTTTACTTGGATTCACTAAGCCAATATAAAATATACTTTTGGATGTTTTATTATTAAAAAAGCGAAGGAAGTGAAACTTAAAGCATATAAAATAATTTTAAGATACAAGCTTGAAGTATAATAAAGTAATTTGTAAATTTAAACACAACAAATCAAATTTGGCACACATGAAAAAAAGAATAGAGATACCTGTAAATAATTTAAATGAGTTGTATAATGTACTAGATAACTTATGTTTTAGGGTATAATTTTATTTTGAATTTCATTTTAATGTTTTTTATAAATATATCGAATTTTTTATTGTTATATTTCATGGGAAAAGAATACAAATTTGTGGATTTTTAAACCTTTTTTAAATTGGTATAACAATTAAAAATGATTATTTTTTATTAATCTTTGATTTATAAATTCATAATAATAGTTGCAACGCACGCATGTCATAATATTTTTTTATTTAAATTTAATATTTTAGGAAAATATATACATGGGTATTCGTGCTCGAAGATAAAAATAAAAAGTCCATGAATTATTTTGTAACGGATACTCGTGTATGTAAGTAAAAGGATGAATTTCTATATGGTGGAACAAATAAGTGGGTGATTACTACCATTGTTTCTCATCTCTCGTTGTTGTCTCTATAAGAGCCTTATAATTTGTTATTATTGTTGAGTTTTTTACTTTTAAATTTAATTAGAGTTATTAAATTTATCTGTGTCTACATCCCTTTTTATAATTTTTTATGTAACGAATGTTTTTAATAATTTATAGATAAAAAAACACATAAAAAATCATTAAATACAAATTAATTTTAAAGATAAAAAATAATTAGTTTAATTAGTTATTATATTAATTAAATTAAAGATTATTTAAAAATTAAAAAAATTATTGATATATAAAGTAATTTTTATTATTAATAAACATTTATAAATTAATTTTTATATTAGTATCTAATTAGTTAAATTTTTGGTTGTTTAATTAAAATCAACATAAAAAAAAAATAGTATAGGAAGATGTCTAGGTTAAATTTGTACATGAGAATGAGATAGCTAGAACTGATGTATGAGAAAGTAAGGGTTGAAGGTTGAGGAGGTTACTTAACTAAGAATTATACATTAGGTGCCATTTAATGCCTTTTTATATTATATTCATATGTAGAGGTTGAGACAATATGGAAAGACATCTTGGATCATTCTCACCAACAAATCTTTGTATTCTTAATTCTAGACAGCTTTTGTGATTAAACACAGCCGCTTTAATTTGTTTATTTATGAATGAATTCTTTAGCAAAAGGAGTGTCTCTGATAAAACAAAGAGAAAGAAAGAAAGAAAGAGATCCATGGCATTTTTATGGGGATTAGTGAACAAAGAGAGTGGCAGCAATGATGGTTTAGGTTTTCATCGTTTTGCATGCAATATAGAAAGATGAGCAGAGAAAGAAAAGAACATACTTTCATCACTTTCCCTTTCACTTTCTTTGCTTTACTTCGCTCATTTGCTTTAATCACTCTCTTAGATTTCAGTAACAAAAGCTTCCTCCTCCTTTATCCTTTACCCTACTTTCACTTTCCATATTCACCTCTCTCTCTCTCTCTCTCTCTCTCTCTCTCATCTTTGAGTTGCATTGAGCTTAAGATGAATATTACTAATTAAGTTATTACTATGATGAGAATCAAGGATGTGTAAATGATCGTAAGCCTTTTTGAATGTCAGGTTAATCATTGTGTCGTGTGACATCACAAACCTATAGTGCCATAAGAAACAAACGCGAACATGTAATTTTAAGATTTGTATAACTGAGAAAAACATAACATATATTAGTGAAAAAAAACACAGCCTTATGAAATACAACTGTGGCCAGGAGACAAGTTTCTGTGTCACGATCACGGAGATGTACAGATTTTTTTCAAATACTGTGTGTGCTTTTAGGGAATAAAGGTTGAGGAAGGGAAAAAGAGGGTTACACATATTTTTCTCTCCTGCTTTTGGAGTACAGACAGATGTAGAAAACACATGTTAAATCTGAAATCTAAATAAAATTTTGGTGTAGGTATTGTACATATATTTTTAAGTTTAAATAACTTTCAAACTATAAATTAATAAAAAGTATTACGATAGTTTAAAATATAATACAAATGTATTATTATTATTACTATTATTAGTGAGTATTTTATTTGATTTGAAAATAAATTAAATATTTAAGACTTTTAAAATAAATAAATAAATCCTATAAAAGGAAAATGTGTTCATTAATTTCATATAATGTATGGAAACAAAAAATTGTAAAATTTCAAGCTTAGAAAAATAGAAAATATTATTTTTAATAACTAATAAATTAATTAGGATTAAATAAATTAAGTAATAATATAAATAATATTTTATGTAAGAAAATGTAATTAAATTATTTGCCTCCACTTAGCTATTCAATGATAACATTTACAATTACTATATCTAAAAGAATTTGTTAATCAAGCTAATGAAATTTGAAGGATTACACTTGGGAAAGTGATTGTATTATGTTTAAAAAAGCACTTAAAATTACATGATTTTTTCATCATATATTTTAGAAAAATGTTATTTTTAAAGGTATTAATTTATAATTTTTCAAAAAAGTATTTAATCTTCTCATACAGAGCCATATTTTAATAAAATATTATTTTTCTTTTTATTTTTAACAGTTATAATCATCCGAAGCAATTCAATGTTGGATTTCAACGTCAAAAACTTACGTATTTTATTTATAATCCATATCGACATCCCATCTCAACATATCATGCATGCATGAGAGTAAGAGAGTGAGAGTAAAAGAGAATATATATAATATAAAATAATAGAATATAGTATGTTATATAGAGGATAATTGGTGGGGAAAATGTATAAAGATGCACGCTAGACCTTCTTTTCACCTCCTAAAAAAATGTCTACATACTAACTTTTTTGAGTCAGAAATGGGTGGAATGTGGTTACTTATGCATCTCAGAATCAAAGGCTCTATGCTACTTGTGGGTTCCACTGTCCTTCTCTTTGTGCCTCCCACCTACACACATTCCCTTTCCTTTTTCTCACCACTCTTTCTTCCCTTTTCTGCAACTTGCAACTTATGAAATATATTTTATTTATGTTTATATCTCGTCTGCGATCAATCATTTTCAACTATGTGATGATTTATCAGGTTCAAGATCACTCACCTTAAAAAAAAACTAATTAAGAGACACACATATGTATAAGATCTTGATTGGATAATCAACACTTAAGATTCCTCAAAAAAATGTTAATACATTTGGACAAAGCTATAGATTAGTAATAATATTTTTTTTATCAGAATGAATAAATAAAATTACTTCAAGTGATTCAATCTAAAGCTTAGTAATAATATACAATTTTGTATTTGTTACATCTACAAATGTTGTTTTTTTTTTTTTCTCTCAGACACATTAGGTTAGTCTTATATTTATTATTTATTTATTATATCTAAATTTGTCTATATCCATTTGAGATGGAAGGTTCTCAAATCCTAGTTAAAGGTAGATAATTTTATTCAATACTAGCTGTTGCTAAATCTAAAACTTCAACTTCTATAATTTTATCATCCACTAGCGTTATTAACTCGGAGGCAAAGTATATTATCTATATATAAGATTATATCTAGTTGAAATCACTGGTTGAGAAGTTGAAACATACATATTAAAATAAATGTATATTTATCGGTCCAATTAAGATTATTTTTTTCATCTATTCCATCAAATAGTTTTAATTTTGTTTGTAAAATTATTTTTTATCAACAAAGAATAAATTAATTGAATGGAATATATGAAGGATCACTACAAGAAAATGTGAAAATGACGTGAATCAGCATGAAAGTAAAAAGTAAAAACAAAAACTAGGTGAAAATTAGCGTGGGTATTAGGAATATGAAAACTAATTATTTTGGGTCGGCTAACTGCCATCATATTAGGTTAAGTCCTTTTTAGGTGAAAACTAATAACAAAAGCAAGACCCTCGCTAATAGAGTGGGTTGAGTGTTTGCTTAGTGGAAGTTAAAAGGGAGGGGCCTTTTGACTCAAACCTAGAAATGCCCAAACCCTAGCTAAGGAAGACCTAGAAGTTAATAGTTAGGGTCAAGACCTAGTTGACTCTAACTTAGAGAGCCAAATCCTAGTCAAAAAAGACAAGGAAGCTAATAACTAAGGTCAAGCCTTAGATAACTCTAACCGAGAGAGGGTTAAACCCTAACTAACCTAATCATAGAAGCAAATAGTGAGGGTCAAACCCTGATTAGGTTAAACATGGACATTGTCAGAATCACCATCCTCTTCAAACCCAAAACCACCACCTAAAACTAAAAATTATTATAGTGTATAGTTAACTAAAAATTACCTTTGAATCACTATGAAAATAACTAACAATGGTCGTCCAACCTCTCAATCAACTCAACCACATATTTTAACACTTAAAAGCATCAGTAAGAAACACATTCAATAGTCCACCTTGCAAAAACAAAAACACAGATTCAACTGGATCCTCAACTTCCACTGAGATCTGAAAAACACAAACACCTGAAAAAATTGAACCAACTTAAAACACAAGCAAGATGAAAATAAAAACCTAAAAACGGAACAAAAACTCAATTTGAATTATTAAGTTACAAAACTTAATCAGAACCAAATATAAGTTCTTAATATTAAAATTTTAAAAGAACTAAAATCCTTTATCGAGTAACATTCTTTTACCCTTTTCAGTGTATGTTTGGAGTATTTTTGGTTAAAAAAAATATCATCCAAGCACTCTAATAAGCAATCTCATGCATGTCTCTCATGATATGCGTGGGGTGAAAGTTTGTACTTCAATGGTATAATATGAATTTGAACTATGATCAATACTTTCACATAAGAATTCAAATGTAGCTGATAACTTTTAATTAACTGTTCTTGATAAGTGAACGGTTGAAATACTAGTTTCTATTTTTATTTGATTTTTTTCTTTAATCTTCATAGATGTATAAAGAAAATTGGATGAATACATTAATGCGTAAAGTTATTAACACATGAATCATGAATCGTAAGTTTAACTAACTTAACTTTAGAAAATCAACTTCTAAATAAATTTTAAATTCATTGTATATTATGAATTGATCTTATTCAATTTTGTAGCAGGTCTACTTTGTAGCAACATACTGGAACAACATATCATCCCAGTTAATGCATCTTGTTCAGCTTACTTGCCATACATAATGGATCTTTGAGGTGGAACAATTTAATCTTGTTGCCTTTCATTAACCATTTAACCATTTGGAATGCTTAAGTATAAATTTTCATTGGACTAATAATTTTTTAGTTTATAAAATAGTATTTAATTTAATTAATAAAATAATTAATTTTTTTAAATTAGTTGTTATTTAATTATTCTATTTCAGTGTTGATATTTATTGTTTAATATTCCTAATCATGTAACTTGTGGTAAAATGTTGTAATTAGTTGATAGTGAATAAGCCCTTTGGAATAGAAGTTGGTCCGATCTGTCTCTTGATGAAGCCTTGGTTTTCTTTAATGCTTTGTTGAAAATATGTTAGTGAACATGCAAACCAAATCATTGGATTGAGCAGAAGGATTAACTTTTGTATGTATGAGGATGAGTAAGCTTCACATTGGCAATTAATCCATAAAAAGATCCTTTCCTTCCGACTGGAGAAATCCTATTGTCTTCCTCGCTTTTCAAACTTTTAAATATAATGTTCCAATGATTTGAGCTCCCCCTTTCAATCAAAACCATCCTTTTTGTTTTGTTAAAAGGATTTGCCATTGACGACACCAAAATGATCAGTGAGCCTCAGCAGCTCATAATTACATACTTAGTGCTGCCTTTGTCTTTAATCGGAACTAAAGATATAGACTTCTCCGAGAAAAAAGATGCCCTCCATATCCCCACCCCCCAAATAAAAGGAAATTTTAATCACACATACTATCATATATATATATTTATAAACTTTGTATCAAAGGTCTCCTCTTCTCTCTCATAAAATATTTTTAGATAAATTTGTCCAGAATATACCTATGAAATATGTACATATGAAATCATAACCTAATAAATGCATTTAATTCACTTTACATACTAAAAACTATGGAGAGGATCTAAGTTTCATTCTCTTATCTTTAAAGAAGAAAGTGAAGATTTATATATAACTACATCCGTCCCAAAACCTGTGAAGATTTTACTGGAGAACCAAAAATTCTAACTATGTTACCCAAAAAATGCATAAAACACATTTGAAAAAAATATTTCTATAACAGGTATTAAGATCAATTAAAAAAGTAACGCGATGATGAATTTATAGTAAAAGCAAAGACATTTAAGATTGATTTTTCATATTAACTGATGTGGAAAGTTTTCTGTATCAGTTATTAGTAGGTTCGTAAGAAATAACAAGTATAATAATTTTGTGTAGCATGCATTCTAAATTATCTAACTTTTATGAACTGGTTAGCAGAATTATAGCTTGCCAAAAACTCTGTCAAACACAAAACACTTATGTGTTATTTTTGTCTTGAGATCAATCATAATATATGGAAGCTATTTCACTCCGGAGAAAAAGAAGTTGGAACAAAGTGAAGTGGTAGAGGCAGAAGAACACATACGCTTTCGTCAGTGGCGGTGACGAAATTGTGTGTGAAAGTGAAGATAATAAACGATAGAAAAGTAGGGTTGCATGGTGAAGTGCCCCATGAAGCTACTACTCCAATCATGTCTTTGAGAAAATTGAAAAACACCTATAACTCTTTATGAGTGTTATACTTTTTGGTTAGTATATACTCTATGTATATAACCTAACTTTTGTTATAATATAGTTTTTCTTGTGATTTATTAAACGAACCTACAATTGTACTATACCCCAATCGTTTCCTCCTCTCTTCCTCACCTTAAAATTTTGATATTTTTTAATCAATTATAACTATAGCTCATCTTAAAAACTTATTTTTAATATTGAGTTTTGTCCAAGCAGTTTAAAAAGTTGTTTTTAATTGATTTTAAAAAGTCTTTTCTCCATCTGGAGAATTAAATTTCTCATAAAGATTGATTTAAAGTCACATCTCTTGGTTGATTAAAACTTTGAAATAAATTAAATGTACAATTTTATACCAGACACTTTTTTTTTACTCTCTCTCTCTCTCTCTCTCTCTCTCTCTCTCTTGAAATCAATCATAATATATATTATATATCTCTTATATATACTGATGAAGTCTCCAATCTCGTGATGATAGATAAGAGTGACAGGTATCAGTATGACTTAGCTACATATATTCGATAAATTAGACTTTTACAAAGTAATAACCTAATCGATACATATCTGTGACCTTGACTGCAAAATAGATGCTCGATGTTAACCTCAAAAGTTTAAACGTTCCAGAGCAACTGTTTATTTATATATACCTGTAAATAGTTTTCTCCTCCAGTGAGCTCAAAAAGAAAAGTATTTTCAAGCTGATATTGCAGTTTTACATAAATTGCAAGGCAACCTACACCGTCCAATAAAATACATTTATCTAATCCTTTGAGATGTATAAAGTGGGTTTTGATGAATTGTGGGATTTGTTGATAGATTTTGCGGATGGTTTGTAATATGTTTTCTGTTTGTTATCCTTTTCTCTGTAAGAAGTCTTAAGATATTTTATTTGTATTAGTTTAGTTTGTTTTAAAACTCTGATTTTGACCTATTTGTGTATGTAAAGAAACTTAAGATGACTTGTTTATATAAAAAGTTGAGGTATCTTGAAATATTTCTATTCTTTATTCGTTTTTTTCAGATATAAAAAATACATTTATCTATTGTGTTTGTTATTTAATTTTAAAATGGAAAATGTAATTTTGAATTCAAAATTACTCAATTTAAGCATGAAATTATTTCTTCTTCCAATTAAAATGTATGGTGGTTGTTATATGAACACTCTTTTAAATTTAAGTATTAATTTTTTATGTAATTTCCATTCCACTCATTTCGAACAGAAACACTTCTTAGTTATACATATAGGCCATTTTAATGGTTTTTCCATCCTTCTTTTTGGTGCAACGAAGAATAAGGAAGTTACAGAATTAGAATATTATGGTTCTAATCGATTTTTAATTTTCTCCTTTCTTGTTTCCTTTTTCTTGAATCTACCTTAAACTCTTAGAACAGATAGTAGTCTAGGAATTCGCGCGATGCAATACTTCCAAGATGAAGCTCTCCCTCTAGGTCCTAGTCCTTTTCAAGATTTGTTATCTTCTTTCATTTTCTTTCAGGAATTATTAACAAAAAAGTAAAGGCTACAATGATTCATTTTTCTTATCATACGAATCGTGCTTCGAATCTTGCAAGGGTCAAATTAAGGTGACTACGTGAGGACCCATATGCTTCCTTCATGTACAGTTGGTCAAAGTTATGTCTAATCCTGCTCTCTCCCAGTAACTATTTTGCATGGGAAGACGTCACAATGAACTAGTGAGAATTAGTTTCTGAAGGTGACAATGCAACTCAAGAAACTACATACAAACGTACATTCATTTACATGTATTTATATTCATATGGATTATTACTACAAGTAAATACAACCTCAATTTTCACACTTTTTCTTCTGTCTTCTATCTTCCTCACACCATCCTTTGGCTTTTATTCTCCCTCTCTTCTCCTATATATAAATAGTGTATGTACAGTGTCCTTAGAGGTGCATGTGATACATAATCTCGAGATCTACCTGATCATATATATATATATACCTTTCGTACATCTCAATAAGAATCTAAGTCTAGTATATAGATAAAATAAAACCTACAAAAGAAATAGCTCGATTAAGAAAGCAAGAGAGAAAATACATACATGATCGAATGGAATTAATCGCGAGAGGTAAAATATTAGACGAAAGTAGTAAAATGGTTACACTACTAAAAGTTGATAATTAAACTGTTGCAGAACATGTTTTCAGGCTTCCAAGAAAGCACAAAATAGAGACACGTATACTGTGAGAATTGAAAAAACGAGACGGGAACACAAATGGGTGTCCAAGTTCTGTAACAGTATGGAATATAGATCAGTTTTCGTTGCTTTATTTGGTAGAACAAAAGGTTGGTTTAAGTGGGTGGTTGGAATGGGAGATGAGATTAAGACAAAAGGTGATTGCAGTTTGCAGGAGGAGAGAGAAGTGAGGCTGAAAAAGAACCAATAATTCTAACAGGGGATAGCAGACAGAGGGTTGCTTTTTGGGTACTTGGAGAATAAATTACTGTCTCTCTACGAGGATTGGCTTGAAAAGAGAGACCCCAACATAGCTAGCTAATGTTCGAGCTGTATAATTCATAATGTAAAACTTAACCTTTATGCATGTTTAAGTTTGAATCAATTCTATCTGGTTAACTTAGTTTCTAAAACAAACCTTTGTGTTTTAATTCAAATTTTATTTCAAGTTAAATTTAGGTGTTAATTTTGAAAGACGCTAAGCGCATGTCTATGTCTCAGTTCAAATTCTAGTAGCATGAACTTCAAATCCTCTTTCAGGCATATGTAATATGCAAACTTCTTGATATCATGTCAGAAAGCTAAGCATTATCACCAAACCGATGAGTTTTTTGAGAAAAATGTAATTGAAGGAGGCTAAATAGTAAACTAAACATAACCTAGCTATGTCTATTCTATATAAATTGAAAAAAAATGCTTAAAGATTATAAAAAAAATGTAATTTACCGCTTTGCTTTTTAAAAGAAAATCTTTCATGCCACTGGTTTCTTTTCCCTTTAGTAACTTTTTTTGAATTTCTGCTGGCCTTGTCTATCTATTCAAAAGATGATGTGGAAAAGGGTGGGAAGCTCTATGAGTCTGAGTAAAAAATTTGAATTGCGGGTCCACACCACTGCACTCTCTAATTTCCTATGCTGCTTTATTTGTTTGAAAATAATGTAGCAGAAAATAACACTACAATTTAACATTTTAACCCCGAAATCACAGTTCTTTTAGCCCTTTGTATTACGATAACAATGATTAACAATGATAAAAAGAAAATGCATGCATGCACATTGTTGTTGAAAGTAGCAGATAGATGAGTAGCCTAAGATCACTGCAGCCTCAGGCTTTCATACTTTATAAATGCATGATTGTAATGCTTCTCACATATGCATTGTTTTCACCAAGTTGTTAACTTAGTAGATAAGTAATAGATAGTTTTTTTTTTTTTATCAGCTTAAGTAATAGATAGTTATTGCTTAAAGATGTTCAACAATAAGTTAATGACAACTAGTATGTAAGTAAACATTGTTTAGTATCCTTCCTTCATTTAAACTTCTACGAATATAATTAAGGTGTATTATTATTCTATACAATAGTAATCTTGGACACCTAGTGTATGGAGAGAAAACAGAAAACAGAAAAAAGAAAAAAGAGAAATGTGTTTATATAGCATTCTTTAAAACATATATATTGGAAGGATATTGCAGTGATAAATGTGAAGTGGAGGGGATGACGGAGTGAGAGTAAAGGTAAGGAAGAAGAATTGGAGAAATAATAAATAAAGAGAAGAAAAAGCTGCCTCTTTAAACTAAAACCAAAAGAGAGAATTAAAGAAAAAGAAAAGAATAAAAATGATGATTGACAAGAAGTATAAAGAAGGCGGTGAGGCATATAGTTCAGGTATTTCTAAAGCCTAACGACTCTCACTAGAGCTAATTTCTGTCTCTCTCTCTCTCTCTCTGTTCTTGTTTCAGCTTACACTTGTTCCTTTCTTGAAACAAATCCATTCAGTTAGTTCCACGTTCCTTTCATCTCAGCATAGAAAGAAAGAGTGTAGGTGTGGTGTACATTTGGAGAGAAAGAGAAGGATAAGAAGAGAAGGAAAGTGTGGTTCAAAAGAAAAGGTTCAGCAACAAAGGGGGTGGCGAGGGGGGTGGTGTTTGGCCAAGTGATGCGCTCAGGAGTTTGTGCATTACAGCAGACCCTCACAGCTGAGGCTGCTTCAGTGTTGAAGCACTCTCTGGGGTTGGCTCGGAGGAGGGGCCATGCACAGGTCACTCCTCTGCATGTCGCTGCCACTTTGCTCAGCCTAAGAGGCAGTTCCTTGAGAAAGGCTTGTCTCAAGTCTCAGCCTCACCAAACTTCTCATCCTCTTCAATGTAGGGCTCTTGAGCTGTGCTTCAATGTGGCTCTCAACAGGCTCCCAACATCACCTGCTCCTTTGATCCACACGCAGCCCTCTCTCTCCAATGCTCTCATTGCTGCATTGAAGAGAGCTCAGGCTCACCAGAGAAGGGGCTGCATAGAGCAACAGCAACAACAGCCTCTTCTCATCATCAAGGTTGAGCTGGAACACCTCATCACATCAATCCTTGATGATCCTAGTGTTAGCAGGGTTATGAGAGAGGCTGGTTTCTCTAGCACTGCTGTTAAGAACAACATAGAGGATTCTTCACCCCATTCTGTTTTTCAGTGTTACAATAGCTCTGGTGGTGTGTTTTCTTCTCCTTGCTCACCTTCTGCCAGTGAGAACCACAGGGAAACAACCACCAACCCTACCAATTTCAGGCAGACTCATCATTTCTTAACTTCTTATGCTTCTGAGTTCCACCCTTCACTTCTCTTTTCTCCGCTAAAGAGTTCACCAGCGTGTTCCTTCTCTGGTGCAGCTTCTTCTAGTAAGGATGATATCAGGGTTGTCCTGGATATTCTCCTGAGGAAGAAGAAAAAGAACACTGTGATTGTAGGTGACTCTGTGTCATTAACTGAGGGCCTTGTGGCAGAGCTAATGAGAAGGATAGAAAGGTCAGAAGTGCCTGATGAGTTAAAGTCAACCAATTTTATCAAATTCCAGATTTCACCTGTTTCTTTGAGTTGCATGAAAAGAGATGAAGTTGAAATGAAACTCTTGGAACTGAAACGGAAGGTGAATTCCGTTGCATCAGGAGAAAGGGGTGGCATTTTTTATGTTGGAGACCTGAAGTGGACCGTGGAGGAGACAGGTTCCAGTGACAAAGAGGAAGGGTCCCCAGAAAGAGAAATTTCTGGTTACAATCCAGTTGATCATTTCGTTTCGGAAGTTGGAAGGCTATTCTGTGACTGTGGAACCTCAAATAATGCTAAGGTGTGGCTCATGGCCACTGCTAGTTACCAAACATACATGAGGTGTCAAATGAGGCAACCCCCTCTTGAGAAGCAGTGGGCTCTTCAGGCTGTTCCTGTTCCATCAGGTGGACTTGACTTGAGTCTTCAAGCTCCCAGGTAATCATTTGCTTAATATAGTTTGATTTAATATAATGCCAAAAACAAATAGTCAATAACTGAAAATTTCTTGCTTAATTTGTTTGATTTAATGCAAAAAGAAGAAGAAGAAGAAGAAAAACTCCATGTATGATTAGTAAAAATTAAACAAAAAGAAAGAAATCAAGAAAGGAAAACGCAAGTACATAAAAGTTATCCAGGCATGATGGTTTGATGAAAGCTTAATTTGTTTTACATTTTGTTGAGGAGTGCGTACGGTGACTGGGCTATGCCAGAAAGAACCATTGTGAAAAGCATGGTTGGTTGGTTGGTAAGGCAGATGTGAAGCACAGCCTTTCTGTTTCTAGTTCTGCCTTACTTTAGTTTGTCAGTATATAACCAACCTCTTACACATTACGCATGCACATGATATTGGGCTGGAAAAACTGAAACTAGACTTTACTAAAAAGAAAAAGAAAAATAGTCACATATTTTTGCAAATATGCCTTATTGCACCCACTGAGAATAATTGAGACCTATTGTGATGTTAAGAGAAAAGAATGGAAGCCACATATTGTAAACTCAACAGTGACTATTTGTTTAATTTTGGATGTTAACTTTATGAATATTTTGCTCTCAATTTTCAGTGTCCTTGACTCAAAGATAACCATCTCTCAAAACCAATCTCATGTGCCTGAAACAAAGCCCTTCGGTAACATGGAGCTGCAGGATAGGCTCAATTGTTGTGAAGAATGTGCCTCCAATTATGAAAAAGAAGCCCAATTTCTTAGGCCAGATCAAAAGAAAATGATGCCATTCTGGCTTCGGTCTCATACCACAGAAGACCATAATAAGGTAGAAAATTATTAAGTTGAAAATTGAAAGCCAAATTGATTTTTTTTTTTTTATATATGTAGAATCCAACAATTGCAACAACTTTATCTTTCTTCTGCACATGCATGCTCTTGATCCTATTAGTTTAGATTGAAAAATTGTAATGACTTATGACTTATACAATATAACAATCGAACATTTTCAGGATGAATTAGTCCAGTTGAAAAGAAAGTGGAATAGACTATGCCACTGTCTACACCAAAGCAAACAGATTCATAACCCATGCAACTGGAACAACAGTTATAATTCAGCAAGCTCCATATCTTTTGCGAACAATGCGACACATTGCTCCACCTTCAAACTTGTTCCTCGATTCCGGCGCCAACAATCATGCATCATTGAGTTCAATTTCGGCGACAAAAGGGAAGCAACAGAGCCAGTGTTAGATTCCCTGGAGGGCATGGAAGGTAAAGAAGTAAAGACTACTCTTGCTCTTGGCAATGGCGGTTCAGGTGAGACGGTGGGGGATATAACTGATGATAGAACACTGCAAAGAGCTCATATTTGTAAACTATTGCAGGAGAATGTGCCATGGCAGTCTGAGACTGTTCCTTCAATAGCAGAAGCCTTGATCGATTCCATATCAGCAAAGCAAAGTAACAATATTACTTGGTTACTAGTGCAAGGTAATGACACCATTGGGAAAAGAAGGTTGGCACTTGCAATTGCAGAATCAGTTTTTGGCTCAACTGATGTGCTCCTTCAATTTGACATGCTAAAGAGAGAGACTTCAATTGCCCCATTTTCTGAAATGCTGACAGGAGCGCTGAAAACCCACCAACAGCTTGCGGTGCTAATAGAAAATGTTGACTTTGCTGATGCCCAGTTCAAGAAATTCCTCTCGGATGGGTTTGAAACAGGAAAGTTTGGAAATTCCACAGAAGAGAACTCAAGCCAAGTTATACTCATATTGGCAAGTGGTGGATCCACTAGCATCGAGGAGAAGAAAGAGGAATCGGTTATCAAGTTGTTATGGCAGGTTAGTGAAACCAAGCCTAACTTAGAGACTCAATCTGTCGCAACTAGGATTATAGAGCCTTGTTTGGGCAACAAAAGAAGGGCTGAACTTGATTTGTTTTCTAACACTAAGAGTTTTCAAGGGAGCAAGAAGAGAGTGTGTTCGAGACAAACAAGCTTTAATACTCTTGATCTGAACATGCAAGCTGATGAAGAGGGGGGTGAGGAGGGTAAAGCAGGAGAAAGTAGCCCTATTTCAAGTGATTTGAGTAGGGAAACAATAGGTGATCCACTGAGACAAAACGGATTTCTTGACTCGATTGAAAACCGGTTTGAGTTTAACACAAGTCCAGTTAAAGAGAGAGAGATGGCAGAGATGTTTTTGTGCAAGATAAAAGGGTGTTTTGAGGAGGTTTGTGGGAAGCAATGTTGGGAGAATTTAAGTGTAGATGAGAGGGTGATTGAGGATGTTTGTTTTGGGTGTGGTTATTTTAGCAACGAGCTGTTTGAGAAATGGCTGAAAAATGTTTTTAAAAGCAGCTTAAAAACGGTTAACACTGGAGGGAAGGAGGGTATAGTTTATAGACTTTGTTGTGGTGGTAAAGGAGATACAAAAGATAGTGGCTTCATGAGTTCTTCTCTGCCCAAGAGTATCCAACTTAATTACTTCATAGAGTGACCAATTTTGGATACTGAGGGCTTCTTGTAAAATTGTCCACATGGTGTAAAATGGAATACTTTGTGTAACTGCTCATTTTCATAATAGCATGGCTTTGTTTTCATTCTCATAACCAATGTGTTCATCACTTCTTACTTCCACAACTTTGCTTTTTCATTTATTAGATATTTTTATTTATTCTAGCTAATGTTGGTATTTTGTTAACCTACGTTTCCTTTCAGGTTTCAATTTTAGTCTTTTACTTACATTTTTTACGTTTTACACCATCACCATTTATTCCGTTTGGAAACCTAGAAAATTCATTACTTGGAAATTTGTTAATAAAATAAGAATCAACTAAATAGAAATCATATGAAGAAGAAGAAAGCAAGTATCACAAAACTCAATATTCTCTTTGATTTGATAATTCCGTTAATCCTAATTTTGAAATGAAATATTTTAACAGTATATTTTCAACACTTTTTTCCTCTTTCATATTTCGTGAAATTTATTAGTTATACTTATACTACATTTATTAACTCAATTTCTCGTTAACAAATCTCTCATTTCTTCATTTTTTAAAAACTAAAGTATAAGCTATAACCTAGTAGAACATTAATTTTAACTAAAAAATAAATACGTTTCTAATTGTACCGACCAATCTTCAGACACCGAGAACATTCAGTAATGACGAATTACGTTAGTTGGGTCCCACAGCATGGGTCAGAGCCATGTGGGCAAGGTCCCACAGGTAGAATGAACTAGTGGGCTGGTTAGTCATCAGCGTGGATCACCAGGATAGAACGATGTGTCCTCGTCACGTAACGGGATGATGAGTCCTCGGCAATAGGGTGTGACAAGGTGACATCGGTCTTGGGTGTTTCAAACAACAGAACTAGAACATCTAAGGTGGGTCCCGAGGGAAGGCCAGTTATCAGTAAAATGCCTAGAAGTAGGGAGAGGCCTAAGTCACGAAACACCCATGCATATGGCAAGGAAAGCACAAAAGGTGCAAAGTCTTGAAGGGTTTGAGTGTCCATCAGGATCAGGGTTTCCCAATGAAGCTACATGCATGACACGTGAACAGTGAAGGCACTCCCAAGGTAGGTGGCCCCAGAGATTAGGTGCACAAGGGGTACCCAAGTGGCCATCCTGCTAGAATTTACACTCCAGTTAAGGGAAGCCTTATGCACCAGATTACCCTAGGTTTAGGTGATAGTGACGCAAGGGTATTCATGTAAACCCTAAATATGGGTAGCGGCACAGAGGAAACCCTGGACTATATAAAGGGTAGTAAAGTACTTCAAAAAGGTACGCAATTTCTTGACCTAAACTAAGACACTCAATACACTTGGTGTACTTGCCCTAGTTTTGACTTGAGCGTCGGAGTGCAAATGGCCTCTATGGCGCCCCTTTCTATCTTGTAGGTGCAGATTGTTTCAACACAATAGAGCATAGCCTAAGAAGAGGGAAGGAGGCGTGAGATTGTCGTAGAATCAACCGACAGGAGAGTCAACCGGTAAGAACACTAATATATATCTTTAGATTTGTCCATATTCACAATGGAAATATGTATAACTATGTGTATGTCGACAAAATTTTGTAAAAATAAGTAGGGATGTAAATGTGGTTGATTTGTTCGCATTTACAATAAAATATAATCAGATTGATCTATCCTACTTAAATAATATGGACTTAACATATTAGTCTATCCTGCATAAGGACTAATTCATAGATTTACGGATCAGTCTGTATTAAAAATTAAAATTTTATTTAAAGTAAAAAATATTATATATACATAAAAGATAAAGTTAGAAAAGTCAATTTTGTATTTTTCTTAATAAGGTTTTCTTTTTGCACTCCATCATATTTCTTATTGCACCTCATAAATTTTAAAATTTAATTTAGATAACATAAAAGTCAATTCCATAAATGAAAATTTAGAAGAGAAAAAAAATATTTTGAAATAATCTTTCTAAAATCTAGAACAATTATTTTAACATTTAGAATTCGATTCTTGGAATTGATGGGATGCATGAGAAAATTTGAAGGGGTGCAAAAAGAAACATCTCTTTTATTATTATGCGGGCCAGCAAATTGGTCCGCTCCCGCCCCATATTTGACTTATACAGGTTGTGAGTTATGCAGGACAAACCTAAGTCCGTCAGCGAGGTGGACCTAAACAGATCAGTATGCCAAAATAGAAAGTATGTCCCCCATTTCTCATAACGGATTATGGGTCAGCTAAACAACCGTCCCGCATTGACACTCACTAAAAATAAGTGCGAGAAACATTTTTCTTCAAAAATACTTTTATCAAATTTTTATTTTAGAAAAAGACCAAACATAACTTTTAAAAAGTCCAAGTCCAAATTTAATTCAAACAAAAACTTTGAGTCAAAATTTAAATTTTATTGGGCAAATTCACTACAATCTTACCCATTAATTATCCCACTCTACTTTCTTGCCTTAAGTATATGCTTTAAACAAAACAAGTGAAGTCATTTGTCTTTTATAGTATTAGTCAAGTTATCTTGATGCTGAAAAAGATTTTCTAACATAATTTGTTGGCAGATCCCAACATAATTTCAAGATAAAAAAAAAAATGTAGAACTAATAATATGATTTATGAAATAAAAGGGTAATGTTTGATCCCTCTTATTCAACATTTTCATATGAAATATATGTGTGCTGCGTCTAGCATTATAAGTAAAAATTCTATTAATTCTTAACTCTTGATAGATATGAGTAGTATTTTAAAATATTAGTTTTAGACACAAGAATATTTTTGAATTAAAAAAAAATCATTTTCCAACTAAAATGAGAGGAGGACATCTAAACAAAGAATAAAATGACATAAAGGTGTTAAGGTACCTTTTATCCCTTAATCGTTTTTCCATGTGATTTAATCCAAGAACATTCATCATTAATTGAAGTTATGCTCCCAACAGAAGAAAACCAAAACGACAAAATTGAAGCTTTCTGGTTCCAATTTAAATCTTGAAATGTATCATTACTTTGACCGGTATGAGTGTGTCCTTTCTTTCTTCTTTAGAACACCATTGATTTGTGGTGTTCTATAGTTATGATTGTCAAATTTTATATTGCTTTATCCTAACAATTCTTTCTGATAGAAAAATCTGATGTTTTAATTATGTAAAGTTATTCTGTGATATGTGAACGATCATAACTCACATTCTCTCACTCTACCATTCTTCGTAATAATCGACCAATGCGTGTAACAAATTTTGCATGTGGATAAATGAGACATGACAATTTATGAAACTGTAGTCTATCATCAACTAATTTTATTAAAAAATTAAATTCATTATAGATATCATCAAACTATATTAAATAAATTAATACAAATTTTACTTTAAAAATTCTTTTTTCCAAATTAAATTAGATTTGAAATTTACTTTTTAAGTTGTTATCGAATATTATAATTATAATATATTTATAAAAGAATATGGTTCTAACTTATGTTTGAGGAGTATAAAATAAAACTTAAAGTACACTCAGTTTATTATTTCGTGAAGAAAAAAACTTATGAGAACAAATTAACTCGTGAAATGATAAAAAAAAATATTATACTCAATCAATCATTGCATATAAAGAGTTTAAATATATTTTTCAGCTATTTAGGTTTAAAAATGTGTTTCAATGTTAATCAAATGTGAATTGAACAAACAAAGTTATCAAACTTATACAAACATCAAATAAATATAAGAATAATATAATTGGAACAAAATTTTGATAAATTCAAAGTTTACATGATTTTTTAACACTTCAGAAAATTTCATCTAACTAATACAATAAAAGTTCTACTAGTTGTATACAAACTTGAAGTTTTACAAAACATTCCTAATACATGATTAAAGTAATTGCAGTTCAAATACAATAAGAAAAGTAAGGGTAAGCTAGTGAAAAGAAATTTCATAACATATTAAATTCATGCAAAAAGAACAAATCAAACTAATAGTTTACAAACATTTCTTTAAATATTGTTATATAAAATTTTAATATCAATTTCATCATTCATATAGACCACACATGGATCTATTTTCAATCACAGTCATTGGATTTCATTTCAATCTCACCTCATCTTCCGGAAGACTCATTAAGTATGCCCCTACTAGAGACTACCACCTGATCCAAAGATTACCAGCGAATCCAATATAAAGGATCAGGGTAAGTTCAAACATCCAATACTAAGTGTCTGCAGCGGGACCCGGTGTGTATGAACTCCCTCTCAGCTTCTCACCACCTGATATTTTAGTCTACATGACTTAGATCATCAGTGAAGCTAGAGGATCTCCGTTAAACATAAGTTTTTCATACTTAATGTCATCAAACAACAACTCATACATTATCCCAAATGTATGACATCAATTTCATATCATTTTCATCATACAGTATCATTCCAAAATACAATCCACAATATTTAAAATCTTATTTAATATAAAAAATAATAGTTAAATACTAAACCATCAAAATATAATATTTTTATAAGTTTAAATAATATATGAATAAACAACACAAAATATAAACACACAATATCCCTAAAAGAGAAATTGAATATTGGGACCACGTCCCTTCCACATCCAGAATCTTCTAGCCTAGGGTGCTATTAAAAAAAATTAAATTTAGTTTCCCTTACCTTAATTGCTTGCTTTCCAAGCAATTTCTAGAATTTTATTCCCCAAAATCTGGATAAGCTTCAAGATTTACGGGAATTTAATGCAAGTTATCCAAAAATTACCAAATTTTAGTATGACCTTAATCAAGTTGAGAGAAACACTTTTCTCAACTAGCCCCACTAATATTGATGACTAAAACATAGAGAAAAACAGAGAATAAGATAACTTTAGAATAAAATTGAACTTACTCTGTTTTGAAAATCTGATCGGGTAGAAATGTTTCTTATCTCGTCAGCTACAACATGGTCCGATCAAATTCTAAAATAGATGAAGATTGGAAGAGAAAAGGAAGAGAGGAGAATATGGAGAGAGAGAAAAAAAAAAAAAAAAAATAGGGAAAGGCACGGGGTTCTGCACTTTGCTTTTTATTAACGCTGTTACAATTTTGACTTTCATCTCATTAACCCTAAAAAGGTTTAAATTAGTCAGTCGTGTTCTTACTTTTTAATTGGTGAAAGTTGATCCTAGAAGAATGTCGGAGAAATATGTTATAGTTGTTACTTTGATTTTTATTTTTTTTTATCTATTTCGTCAGTCAAAAATTCCGTCACACTGCCCCTTAGATTAGATTTTTATTTATAAGAATTTTTATTGAACTCAAACAAAAGATACTAATTTTATTAACAAAGATAAAATAAAATAAAATTTAAAATAATAAAAATCTAAAATTTTCTGAATAATCAATGCACAAAATTTACCATTCACTATATATATTTTTTTTACTAAAAATAACTGGTGAGGACAATTTAACTGTATCTACCATAAGTATAAGAATAATTGAAGATTACAAATTGCTACTTATTAAGTCAATATAAAAGAAGAAAACTATGAATAAGGTACCTTGTTTACACATCCTTCATTGTTGGATCAATATAATAAAATAGCTTCTATCCTAAAATAAAGAATGTTTAGAAAAATGTTGTAAAAAAGAATGTGCCAACATTCTTTTGAATCATTCTAATGAATCTGGGGAGTCTAACGTTTTAACTTTTGTTTACATGGCCATGATATGGGTGCCACTTTCTTGGCAATCTAGCTTCCACCAAGTGGAAATAAATAAAGAACTTGTGATTTTATTTTTTTTTAGTTTCTCCAAAAAGGTTTGTCCCCGATTAGGGTTTCCGTTGGAGGAACTCCACTTTGGTTCTTTTCATGTTAGAGCTGGCAAATGTCTTCGGTTGAAATAAAAGTTCACAATGCTGTTAATTGCAAAGCTTTTTAAAGGAATACAAGTTAAATAGAACAAAAGGTGTTAGGAAAATGACCCTCAAATTATTACTTCCGATTGTAGAATTGTTCTACTTTGTTTTTGGTTGTTTTGTTTAATTACAACAAAGTCCAATTACCATCTTCTATCATTAAAAAAAAAATTGTGTTTTGATCTCAAATTCATTAAGCAATGTGAAATTATATTTAATATATTCGAACAAGTATTTTAGATAAGAGTTAAGGAAATTAGTTTTTTATTTTCATATATGATGTTAATGTTCTGATCTTAATTGTAATAATATTAATAGAGTCAATCATTATATTTAAAGTATTATCTATTTTAAAATTTAAAATTTTATTATAATTTTATATTTAAAAAACATCTAGATTAATTAAAAAAATCTAGATTAATTAAAAAAATAAAATGTATATAATTTTTTTTTAACCTCACTTAGTAGATGGAGTGGAATTATATTGGATGTACGAAAAATTGTAATTGATGAATACAACTTTGTATTCACACTAAGACTATTTTATGATATTTATAAAAAGACATTCAAAAATATGAAACTGGAAATGATATATTAGATGGAGATAAATGGGATGAATCATATAAAAAAAATCATAAACATTTTGCTTTAAAATTTTTATATTGAAGGTGATATTAACTTTTTTTTTTTATATAAGTTGACCCGTAGCTGAGTAAATTTAAATATTCTCGGTATGTTATTTCGAAAAACCTCACAATTTTAACATTTATGTATAAGTTAAAAAAGAATTTAAAGAATCATATAAATTTTGTTGTGAATTGTAAATGAGGAGGAGTGAAGTAGAAAGTGGAGAGATGGAAAGTTGGTAGTTGAATGCTGATGGTCGCAAACCTCACCTTTTCATTATTAAGAAATACTTTTCCAATAAATATCTTTTAAAATATATATTTCGAAAACCTAAAACAAGAGTAGGATATATATTTTAAAAACTATGGTGATGCTGGTAATAATTATAAAGGTGCAGTAAGCAAAAGCCTTAATGCACTTTCAGCACAATAACCATTAGGCAATTGCTTCCTACACCCAACCTTTTTAATCTGCAATCAACATAATTTAAAAAATTCCGAAAATACCTTTTATTTTTTGGAAATGAAAATTCGGAATTGAAAATATACATTCTGAAAAAAATAGATTTGTAAGAGATTATTGTGTTCTGGATATAAAAATACAAACAAAAATCAAAATTTCATTTCGGATAAAAAAATTCGAAATTGAAAATAATATATTCAAAAATTTATCCAAAATAGATTATTGTGTTCTAAAAAAAGGAATTTCAAATATAATTTTATATGTGCCCTATTTTTTAAAGGTATTTTCGTCTTTTCTTGTAATTGGGTGCAGTTATGTAGTGCAGGAAGCAACTGTTTCTTCCTGCACCTCTATATCTTCTTCTGCCACTCCCATACGCAACCTGAAAATACATTTTTACCCTTTTTTCCACCCCATAGAATAGTTTCTGGATTATGTAATCCGGAAATACATTTGAAAAAAGACTTCCGAATTACATAATCCAGAAACTAAAAAAAACTTCTGAATTATGTAATCCAGAAAGTAATCATGTATCTAAAAAAAGGCTTTCGGATTATGTAATCCGGAAGCTAATTGCTGGAAAATGACTTTCAGATTATATAATCCAGAATATTAAAGAAGGGTAGTTTTGGAAAAACAGAAATTTATGGATTTGAGAAAAGAAGGTATAGAGGTGTAGGAAGAAACACTTAGGAAGCAATTGCCTAACCATTACCCAGACCCCAAAACAAAACCCTTTTAACTTTTGGGTCCACCCACCAACTTAACAATTCAGACTTACTTTTTTTTTTTTTTTCAACTTTGAACGGGGTCACAATATTTCTAAATTTAAAATTGATTTTTTTTTCAGTCTGTTTAATTTGAAATTTTTTTATTTCAATCCTTTTCTGAATATTGTTAAGATTTTACTGAAATTATTATCAATAAAAATATTTTTTTATATGAAAACTTCGATTTTAAATTCTTATCATCAAATATTCAACTACGCACTTATTTTTCTTTTAAATTATTTATCTTGACAACGTTCATGTATAAATACATATGGATCACTGATATTTTATTAGTTGGAATGATAGGAAAATTTTACTAACTATGATCACTTAAGTTTCCTGATAAAAATAAATCACCCACAAAATTAGTGAATATTTGGTATTAGTTAACAAAGTTACAAAAAAAAAAAAATAGAACCAAGAAATTTAATGTTTTTTAAAATTATAGACTAAAAATATTAATTTTTAATTTAAAATATTTTTAAAAATACTAAAAATATATTAGTCTTTTTCTATATCTTCCTTTTTAGAATATTATTAGTAGTGGATCTTCAGTGAAGATATTGAGTATAATATCTATTATTTACAATATCTTGTATTAGATGAATAGATAAAATCTCTAATACGAAGAATGAGTTCTGTAAAAACTCTCAAGATTTATATTATGAGATTTACTAATAAAAAAATGGAATGAGTTTGTATATTTTAAATAAAAATAAATAAATTGTTCATTACACCAATTTAAAGATTATAACATCAAATTGTTTAAAAACTTAGTTGATTATGAAACCACTCCAATTTTCATTCATGAAAAAATTTGTCATTCTTATTTACTCATTATTATTTTTGTGTGCTTTTGTAAATTTTTTATCTAACCACTATAAAATAAATAAATAAATATTTATTTTGGTTTAATAAATAGTTATGAAGTGTTTTATATTAACTATTCTCACTTTTACATAATTAGAAAATCACGTATAAATTAATTGTGAATTGTGAAGTAAAATACATATGTAATTATTATAATAATAATTGATATTTTCTAAAACTTAAAATGTAATTAATAAAAACAAAAGCCATCTACTTAAATTCACAACACAACTAGAGGATATAGATTTATCTCACATTTTACTCCTTTTCTTTTTGTGTTTATGTCATGGATTAATTATGATAAGTCTTAAGAAAGTTAACTTGTAAAATATCAATAAACCAAATATTCTTTTAGATAACTTTGGTAGCAATTTTTAAATTGGGAGTGGTAAGTCATTTAACTTTTCTATTTTTAACTCACTATAGGATTTAGAATTTGAAAGATTTGATTTCATCTAATTGTTGATATTAGAAATTAATTACATTTCATAATTACATGAAAATTAATTATATTTATTATAGAAACTTAGGTACATACATATATATATATATATGTATATATATATATATAAATAAGTAACTATGTATGAAGATAGAATAGATTATGCATCTCCTTAACGGCATATTTCTTGATAAAATCGTCTTACATATTTTATTATCAATGATCTAATATGTTAATTTAAACAAAAAAATATCATAAAACTAATACGAAATTATTTCTGATAAAAAAATTGACATATAAAAATGTTAGAATGCAAATAATTATAATGATATTTATATATATGCATAAATTAATATTTTTTATTACTGATTTAAATTAATCTTACAATTTTTAATCACTTTTTTTTAGTTAAAATAAAGTTAGGTTTAGTTGAACATTAATTTGATATTAGTGATTTTTATTTTATTCTTATAAAATAAATATTAACAAAATGAATTTAAGTTATATAAAAATATAAAATTATATTAAAATTGTAATTATTATTTAAATCCATATATTTATATAGAATGCTATCAACAACAAAATAAATATTATTTTCAATTTTATAAATAAATAAATTTATAGTTTTAATTAATATATAGTTTTATTAAGTCAATTAGTCTGAATCCATTAATGTGACATTCCCATCCTCTTTCTACATTTTGAGTCCAGCTCAATGCAAACAAAGCATGCATATATATATATATATATATATATATATATATATATATATATATATATATATATATATATATATATATATATAAAAGAAGCATTGAGCTACACAGAATTTATTTATTATTTTTAAAGTCATGAATGATAATCCAAAAATATAGTGACCAATAAAAGAAAGCATGAAGAATGGGGGTTATGAGGCACAATTATCACCACCAACCAAGTGAAGTTCCTTGTAGTGGTGGGGTTGGTTGGTTCACCCACTCCCTGGGTCCCACTCACCAACCCAACTAACCTAACACTCTTTTCTCCCTTCCTACCCTTCCTATTTCTTTCAACTCACCTTTCCAACACCTTCTCCACTTCACACACCAAAATGCCACCGGAACCATCATCGGAGGTTACCCCAAACTTCTGGGGCCACATGCCCGAAGAGGAGTACTACACCTCCCAAGGCGTCCGCAACACCAAGTCCCATTTCCAAACCCCCAATGGCAAAATCTTTACGCAATCCTTTCTCCCTCTCCACCAACCCATCAAAGCCACCGTCTTTATGACCCACGGCTACGGCTCCGACACCGGCTGGCTCTTCCAGAAAATCTGCATCAATTTCGCCAACTGGGGCTACGCTGTCTTCGCCGCCGACCTCCTTGGCCACGGCCGCTCCGAAGGCCTCCGCTGCTACCTCGGTGACATGGAGACCGTCGCCGCCACCTCCCTCTCCTTCTTCCTCGACGTCCGCCGCAGCGAGCCTTACAAAAGTCTCCCCGCATTCCTCTTCGGCGAGTCTATGGGAGGTTTAGCGACGCTCCTAATGTACTTCAAATCAGATCCGGAGACGTGGACGGGCCTGATTTTCTCGGCGCCGCTTTTCGTTATACCCGAGGATATGAAACCTAGCAAGGTGCATTTGTTCATGTACGGTCTGTTGTTCGGTTTGGCTGACACGTGGGCGGCCATGCCCGATAACAAGATGGTGGGAAAGGCGATTAGGGATCCTGAGAAGTTGAAGGTCATAGCGTCGAACCCGAGGAGGTACACGGGCCCACCTAGGGTGGGCACCATGCGGGAGCTTCTCAGGGTGACGCAGTATGTGCAGGATAATTTCTCCAGAGTTACGGCACCGTTTTTCACTGCTCACGGAACTGCTGACGGCGTTACCTGCCCCTCTTCGTCCAAGCTGCTTTACGAGAAGGCTTCAAGTGAGGATAAGACGTTGAAACTTTATGATGGGATGTATCATTCCTTGATTCAGGGGGAGCCTGATGAGTCTGCCAACCTTGTGTTGGGAGACATGAGGGAGTGGATTGATGAGAGGGTTCGAAGGTATGGTTCTTAGTGAAAATTAATGTGATTAATGGATTGTTGCTATGGACTGTGATATGGAGGAAATTGAAATTGTTGACAACTATGATTTCACTGTAATTATTGCTATTTCAAAAAAAATATCAACTTAATACAACATTAATTAAAATTTTCATATTATAAACATAATTAAAACAACCTTCTTCCAATATTTTCTACACTCTCACTCATAATACAAACATATTTCATAAAAAATATTTCTTACATTAGTTAGTTTAAAAAATACTTTTAATAGAGTAATTTTTAAAATTTAAGAAATAAAAAATAAAATGCATTAATTTTTTAAGCTTTTAAGAGGTCTAATTTTGTCTTGAATAAAACATGTTTTGGTAACCTAACTTCGACTATTCACATGCACAACCAATTAACATTAAAACAGTAAATATATCAAGATAACAGAGATAATAGTAATCACAATAATAAAACTATGTGATAAAGTAATCAAAGTACATATCAATAACATTAGAAATAATTTTACGAAATATAAAAAATTAAAGTTATTAATTAAATTATTCATTTTTTAAAATAAACAAATTTAGACTTATAAAAGGAATCAGGAAGGTAAAAGGTCGAAAAATCCAGCTGCATAACCTGATCTCATGCACGAGCCTAAAACATTTTGTTGCTTGTTTAAACTCTCGTTAGACACATTAGTATATATAAGATGGATTAAGCCGAGCGATATGGAACATAAAACTTTTTAAAAATACTTTAAAATAACAAGGTTATCCAATAAAGCCGAAAACAAACACGGCCAAAAGAAAGAATATCTGCAATAAAATAATCCAATAATCAGTATTAACACTGCACAACCCAAGACAGAATAATTGGCGAAGAAAAAAAAAACTTTCATCACTTCATATAATTAACGGTAACATATCTATACAAAAAGACCCTCCAAACAAGAAATTACAGAGTAGGAAAAGCTTTCTATACGAGGTTCCCTTGCATTTACATTTGTTGCATAACTATACAAAAGAATGACACTAAAGCAATTACTAATCTAACTTTTTTTTTTAGGCATACACAAAAAGGGCGTCGAAATTAATTGGGATGTGTTCTATACGACGAGGAATCCTCTGGAAAACATAAAGACGAACCTGATAAATCTATTGCAGTTTCAAGGTTGAGCAAAGGTTTTAGTCTTCTATGAACCTCATTACTCAGAAAATTGTTTTCCTCAACAATCATGAGAAAAGCAGACTTGCAAGTCTCCTCATCTCTGAACGCCAATGTCCATCTGCCATCTACCGAAGCTTTTGTTTTCTTTTTCCCGTAGTCCTTGAATTGGACAGGATCTAGAAAGGGTAAAGAGGAAGCCCGAATACGCAAGTGTAACCACGTTGCATGATTATCATCAATCCTGGGCTATACAATGAGGACAACTTTGATAGTAAGGTTATTATATAATTAGAGTAAAAATAACCATAACAAATTTTCAAAATATATCAATTGTTTGGCTTTGTATCATCACCACCAGAATAAATTGAGAAAATTAAGATAAATAAATAAATTGTTGGCACAATATTCAAGTTTAAAACACCAGCCAGTAATGTAGGTAATTAAGTTCATAAACAGTAATTCATCAACCAATTGAGAATCATTTATCCCAAGCTGAAAATAATTTTCCAAGAAATGTTTTATTCTATTTTTTTCTAAATGACTTTGCATCATAATTGTCAGACTTAAAAGAAATGTTTTATAACCAAATGAAATTAACTCAAGACTAAGATTCAAAGGAAGAGAATACATACATTGCACCCAGCCAAAGGGGCAACAGACCGAACCACTCCATGAGACTTCTTCAATGGCAATTCTTCGGCAAGAGCAAGCCACCCAGAAATTCCTAAAGAGATTGCTAGAAAGTAAACATGGAGCTCTTTTCCCCTCTCGAAAGCTATCCTACAAGGCAGGGCATTGCCTGCAAATAGCAAATGAATAAGAGAATTTTAACAAGTTAGTTGATTTTTAAATGGCAAATATGCACGGAACCACTACAGCCAACACATATGCCCATGCTCAGAAGTACAGAAGGGAGAAAATCCTTTCACACATGGCCAATGTCAATTATAGACACTTCAAAACAAACCAGTAATGACAATGTTACTTTAATTTGATACAATAGAATTTATTAAGAAAGAAATGGAGATATAAAACAACAAGATAAGGTATCCTCAAAAACTAAACAAAGAAAAGAAAAGGAGAAAATCAGAGACTAAGAGCATGAAACACTGCACACCAGTCTCTCCAAGTCAGTCATGACTGTCTACACGAGCTTTCTTTCTTTGTTGTCACTTGTCTTTCATTAATTGGTATAAAGTTGGTACTTGCTACTATTTGATTGGTTAGACTATTAAGTTTGGCTATGTACTTGGATTGGGTTCTCAGAAAATGTTTTGCGGTTGAGATTACAATTGAGATGGTTTTCTCCTCACTCTTTTTCTTTCTACCCTCCCCCTTTTCCCTCCTTATTCTCTTCCTTCTTTTTACTCTTCTGTTCATCCTATAGCAAAGAATAAACCTCGACTTAAGTAAAACCATTGTAGAAAATAGAAGAAACAGCAGTTCAGATAACTGACCAAGGCTGACTTCAGTTCCTGCCTTTGGGCCGGAGACATTAAGCCCAGAACCTCGGGCACGGCAATTTGCAGGGAGATCACCAGGAGGGAAAATTAGTGGTTGCTCCGATAAAGCTCTGCCAAGAGTGAATATTTGAAGCTGGTGCAGTAGTACAAATACCTAAATGGGAAAAAGACAACAAAATGCTCTTCATCATATAATGGTACACATTAACACATAATCCAGGAAGAAACAGAATTGAGAATTCCAATTCACATTGTTATGCCACACTTCACTTTTAAAAAAAAAGTCTATTGGGGAAGGGAGCATAGAAAAAGAGCTGCAGACCTTCACCAACTCATGCATTCTTTTTCCAGCATCAAAAGACGACCCCTCTGGAATAGGACCTGCAGTGACAAGAATCAGAAGGATCACTTAAAGGGCCTCTAACTCTTCCCTCCGTGGCAAAAATGAATTGAAACAGGTACAAGCTTACCTCCTGAAGAAATCTTCCATGGTAGCAAAAGTATGCTATTTGGTTCTTTCCTAGGAGATGATGACTCCATTGCTACAGGTAGAGGAAAAAATTGTTCAAGAACATAAGTACAATTATAACACAAACAAACAAGCAGAACAATGTGATAAAAATTCACCTCTTTTGCACTTTCTCCATTCATCACAGAGAACAGAAATAAGTAAGTCAGACCAACTACCTTTAGCCTCCTCTACAAGAGCAGAAGCATAATTCTTGTATGAAACCTGTATTATAAAAGAATATTGATATAATTGCATTACGAGATGAAAATAGTGCAGATGATACTAGTAGGACAGATAGATATTTTCATTTTCCATTACGGTTGTTTCTTATAGATCACCTCCTTTGCCTTCTCCGTACATGTTCTAGTCATTAATTTCTACAATCTTAGCTACTAATGAGACTATTCATGAACAAGGCATGATTTATCAAAGAGTACAATCTTTCAAACAACGCATTTATTATTTCTACAAAGATGATAAGCAAAGGAATTAAGGAATTTTCAAATATTATCTTATTTTGTATTTCAATTTTGTATTCTCTTCACCATCAACTTTCCTATCCTTAGCTTTGATCTAAATATATCTTTTCTTTAAACTTAGATATCCTTCAGGCACTTTCAATTGGAGTCACTCAATTGGGAATGGCAAATTCATATCTATACAATTATACCCATATATTATTTGCATTAATTGACTGTTTAACATTTAAATTATTAATATATCAGTATTTAATTAATAAATTTTTTATTCCATGACCAAACTTGCAAAGTATGTTAGATTTTTATGCAATTTTGTACTGATATCTTATCTCAAATTACTCAGCTTCCTTAAAATATCTACTAAATTGATACTGATAAAAACCATTGATTGAATGATGTTGTTGAGATATTTTAGGAAGTTTCAGACTTTATTCTTATTAGTTTTAGTTCTGTATTTACTGGTCTCAATTCTGTATATTTTGCTATATCTTGTTTTTATTTCTAGCATAACAGTCCCACAATCTAAGGGATTCTGTTTATTAGAATAGGCGCTGTTTATTTCCGAAAATACCCAATAAGAAAGAATTTATTCTCTTTCAAACTTGAGAGATGTAAATGGTTCAGATGAGGAATGACTATTGCACCTAGATTGTACTGAGGCATCTACATGAAAAATATACTCTAGAAGGAGGTGAGAACAGTGATGAAATTTTCTGTAACTGGAATTTGGCGATATGCCATAGTTATAGAGAGCATAATGAGAGAAGGGTACAAGAAGGGGAGGTGTTTGGGGGAGGGGTAAAGCACTAATTTTGAGGACCGAGAATAGTAACTTAGAGAAGAATTGCCTTCTCTGGTTGCCATTAATAAAATAATTTTAAACATGTGCACTTTGATATTTTTGTAAACACTACATGATCACTAGAGAATTTATTAAGTTCTCAAGGGTGTTGCTAGAAAAGGCTCATCTGTTCTTACTTTCAGTAATTCAAGGTGATCGCTGTTGAATTCTGACACACTGTAAGGAAGCAACTGGCGCAAAAGCCAACCACCATCCCATAGTATCTCTGCAGATATATTAGAGCGACAACTGAGGCTCACTAAAGCATCAATCACCTGAAAAACATAGCCTTCATAAGTAATAAACCCAAGCATAACAAACTACATGCTGACTTCCAATTTCTTTGAGAGGAGGGAAAACTATCCATCAGAAAACAGGCAGTTGCAAACAAGCATTTAGTGAATAGTAGTTTTGGACAATGGTTGCAGCACCGAAACATGGATTTTTAAGAATTACGAAGAAGAAAATAGAAGTGATGCCAATAAAATTTCATCCTTTAAATCCCAAACAAGAAATAGTGTGAACTGCAAAAGCATTACATTTAGTATGAAGTCTTCTGAAATTTACACTAATATAAAAGGGCAATCCAGTCCATGAGGCTACCACCTAGTGTGGTGCGGGACGGTTAGATTCCTTAGACACACCGCCTTACTCCACCAAGGAGAGACTATTTCCAAGATTTGAATTCAGGACCTTGAAATCATAAGACAATATTTCCATTGTGCCAAGACTTTACCTCTGATAATTACTAATACATGGTAAATTGAGTTCAATGAAAATTATCAAACTAATTTATTTCACAAAAAAAGAGATGTATGCATGTGTTTGCACACTAACAAATATACAGTAACCATTATCCTGAGTAAACAGTAAAAAGTCTGGTAACTCCAGTTTTACATCGATAGTCTAAAAGTTTTTCACATTAAACTTTTAGAGAACAATTTTGAAAAAGGATAAAAATGTTTCATAAACTGCTTTGGTTTTGATATATTGAATTGAACACATATTCATAACACGATTATATGTTTAATCTAAAAGCTAATGGGAATCTGCTCCTATGGGATGGGGAGGAAACTGTGGGAGGCAAGTACCCCACGAACGTCAACCTCCTTATAGCATGCACAAGGAGGGGAATCAATAAGTGTTCGAGCTGAGATGTGCCCATCTCATGCCTCAACTTCTTGCGCACAAGTCCTCCAACACTTGCTAACCCCCCCCCCCCCCCCCCCCCCCCCCCCCCCCTCTTCCCATTGATTCTGACAGTTACGGTTCCATTATTTTAGATGAAAAGACAAACCTACTAATTGCAATCAAGGACTTTCACGAGGTATAGAGAAACTGTAACAAAAAAACAGCATATCAACAAGACTCCACTGTATACAAACATTTACTTGAAATCTATGTATATGAGGACTTATTCCCGCATCCAAAGGCAGAAAAGATACACCATACTGCTCCTGTAAAACATGGTAAACTTAAGAAAGTCAACCTTCAAGCAACAGAGATTCCAAAATCTAAATAAATATTGGTTGTTGAATATTAAATAAATCAACAATTGCTGTTGAAGAGACGGAAGTACAAACCTTTATCTTTCTATGATAGACATTGATATCATTACCAACGGCATCCCTACTACTGTTGGATGAAAAAAGTTGTTCTTCGCCTGAACCCTCACCGACTAAAGCTTGCTGCACAAAATATGCAAAACAAATCAAATAGCGTGCCTCTAGACCAATTCACCAGAACTGAATTGATGTGTTTCAATGTTTTTCTCCTCTGATAAAGTTATCTTTTTAACAAGTCTAGCACATGGGACTTGTATGTGACCCAACTTGAAGAAAAGTGCTAGAAATGTATATTTTTGTGTACATTTAGTGTAAATTTCCAGGTTCAATGTATAAAGAAAATATTGTTGTAATTAGAAAATGGTCTATTTATCATATTCATTGCATAAATATCAAGTCAGTGTTGTAGTTGAAACAAATGGTTTCATAAAAACCCACCCCAAAACTATGTATAAAAGCCAACCATCAAATGTTCATAAAACGAAAAAGATCAAAATGGAAGAATACAGCATACCAATAACAGTTTTTTATGCTGTTTTCGTTGTGGAAGAATTCCAAGCCCATCTAGCATTGATTCATCAAGTTCTGCAGAACAATAAAAATTATGTAAACAGAAAACAATGCAACAGTAAAGCACACAAAAATTCAATGAGAAAACCTTTAGTTTGCAGCAGAGTAGCAAGCACACTCAAAGAACCCAAAACAAGGATATCATTTCCTTTTGATACGTAAGCAAGCAAAACCTCCCTACATCAATCATAAAAGTCATTAGGAAAAAATGCAAAAAGACTTCCTGTAAACAAGGTTTAACTCTCAAGTTAAACTAGAACAAGCACACTATTATAAGACATCAAAAACATCAATTTAAGCCTACATAAACACCCAAGTTACTACCTATTTGAGCATAGTTTTACACCTATTTTAAATAGACCCTTTCTTTTCTGTTAAGTTATTGACAGCTGTACTCCGTATCTAACTCTAGTTAGTTACAGACCTTCTTCTTAGACAGTTGCATTCTGTTAGTCTCTCTAGATCAGCTAGATATAGCTGACTTCACTCTCTTGAACTCTGGCTTTTTGATTTTGAAAAATACAATACAGCTTCTCTTTATTCTAAAATGCTATCAGATCAACATCATAACACTCTAGTATTTTGGCTTTTGGTTTTCAATAATAAAATGATAAAATATAATTTTACTCCAATACTACCAAATATTTTATCAAAATATGTTTCAATTCTTAGACAGCTTCAGAAGGATGTACACAAGAAGCCAAGGGCTGTCATTTTCTTTACTTTTTTTTATATCAAACAGTGTGGGATATGACTCACCTTTTTTCTGTCCGTTTTCTTGTCATTAACTGAAATCAATGGGAGGTTACTTACCGTTCACAATTAATTGTCATCAAAGGGAGGTTACTTACCGTTTATAATTAATTGTCATCAAATGGAGGTTACCATTCTCAATTAATTGCTTTTGATTGTTGTTGTCTCCTAGAACCACTATATATAGTGACTTCTTTCAACCAATGTAACACACACAAAAACAGCAACACACTTGCTTCCTCTCTCTCCTTTCATATACTCTCTATTTCTTTTCTTTGGGTGTAAGTGTTTAACCCATATAGAGAGAATTTGTTTTGGGGCTATTTATCTATTAGTTTGAGAGGAATTCATTGTACTCCCAGTACCATTATAGTGGAAGGTTTTTGGCTCTCTCGCCGGTGGTTTTTTTTACCTCTATTTAAAGGGGTTTTCCACCTAAAAATTCTGGTATCATTCTCATTTTCTTGTTACTTTAATTTCTCATATAATCTTTGGTTGAAATTATTACGCTTCCACACACGATATCCTTACAAATTGGCATCAGAGCTTTTCGATAATTCAACCAAGATTTGTTGTTCAATAATGTCGAAATTCGATATTGAGAAATTTGATGGTAAAATCAGCTTTGCTATCTGGCGAGTCCAGATGCTAGCTGTTCTCACCCAGAATGGTTTAAAGAAAGTTCTGACAGGGAAAATGACGAGGCCAACCACTATGACAGAAGAGCAGTGGGATGAGATGGATGAAAAGGCATTGTCTACAATCCAGTTATGCTTGTCTCGTGAGGTGTTGCGTGAGGTCATCAACGAGAAAACTGCAGCAGGCATATGGAGTAAATTGGAGTCTCTATACATGACCAAAAGTCTTGCAAACAAACTCCGGTTAAAGGAGCGACTTTTTACACTCCGAATGTCAGAAGGTACTTCCATCCAATCTCACCTTGATGAATTTAATTCCATCATAATTGATTTGGAATATTTGGATGTTAAAATTGATGATGAGGATAAAGCCGTTCTACTTATTGTTTCTCTACCACCCTCGTATCGACAATTCAAAGAAATTATGTTATACGGTAATTATCTTACCTTAAGCTTTGATGATGTCAAGACTAATTTACTAGCCAAAGAAAAATTTGATACTGAAATTCATTCTGGAAGTTCTGGTGAAGGATTAGTAGTTAGAGGGAGAAACCAAGAGAAAGGTAGGAACAATAAATATAAATCTAGGTCAAAATCTAGAGGCAAGAACTCCAAATATTGTCGTTATTGCAAGAAAAAGGGACACGAGATCTCTGAATGTTATAAATTGAAAAATAAGCAAGATAGAGAAGATAAGGGAAATGGTAAACAACCAGAAAGATCTGCCGAAGCTAGTATTGTTGAAACTGAATCTGATGGGGATTGTTTTGTAGCTTCCAACACTGAACAAAGGTCTAAAAATGAATGGATTCTTGATTCCGGTTGTACTTTTCACATGTCTCACAATAGAGACTGGTTTACCACATATAAACCAGTTTATGATGGTCTTGTTTTGATGGGAAACGATGCTCAATGCAAAGTTGTTGGTGTAGGAACAATCAAAATCAAAACACATGATGGAATTGTTCGAACTTTAACAGGTGTCAGATATGTCCCTGATTTGAAACGGAATCTCATTTCCTTAGGCACCCTTGAATCTCATGGGTGTAGATACTCAGCTGAAGGTGGAGTTTTAAAAGTGTCTAAAGGAGCTCTTGTGCTACTAAAGGCAATTCGATGTGATAGTTTGTATGTGCTGCAGGGTTCAACAGTTACAGGTTCTGCAGCTATTGCCTCACCCAACACAGATAACACCAAGTTGTGGCATATGAGATTAGGCCACATGAGTGAGAAGGGAATTCTAATCCTCAAGAAGAAGGGTCACCTTGGTAACCATTGTACTGGAAAGGTTGATTTCTGCGAACATTGCATTTTTGGTAAGCAGAAAAAGGTTAGTTTTTCTAAAGCCATACACAGAACCAAAGGTACCTTGGATTATATTCATTCGGATCTTTGGGGTCCGTCAAAAGTTCCCTCCAGAGGTAAATGTTGTTATATGATGACAATTATTGATGATTTCTCACGAAAACTTTGGGTGTATTTTCTCAAACATAAGAATGAAGCATTTTCCACTTTTAAAGAGTGGAAATTATTGATTGAGAATCAAACTGGCAAGAAGATAAAAAGGCTAAGGACAGACAATGGCCTTGAGTTTTGTTCAAATGAATTCAATGATTTCTGCAAGAAGGAAGGCATTTCCAGACACCTCACCATTCCAAGGACTCCACAACAGAACAGGGTTGCAGAAAGGATGAATAGGACTATCCTGGAGAGAGTTCGTTGCATGCTCTCCCATTCTGGTTTGAAGAAATCTTTTTGGGCTGAAGCGGCTTCAACGGCATGTTATCAGATAAATCGTTCTCCTAACAGATCAATTGATTGCAACATTCCAGAAGAAGTTTGGTCAGGTAACCCTGTTGATTATTCTAATCTTAAAATATTTGGTTGCCCTGCTTATTCTCATGTAAACGAGGGAAAATTAGAACCTCGTGCTAAGAAGTGCATTTTCTTGGGTTATGGCTTAGGGGTTAAAGGCTATCGTTTATATGACCCAGAATCTCACAAAGTAATTCACAGTCGGAATGTAACCTTTAATGAAATTGCTATGTTCTCTTCTGTAAAAGATACTGTCATTTCCTCAATTGATACAGGTGACCAGGAAGATGCTCGAGAGAAGGTGGAGTTTGAGATTAAAACACCTGCTCATGAGGAAAACGTTCCCAATTCCTCCAGTATTCAAGATGATCAAGCTACTGCTATTGATGGTACAAATGAACATTTGAGACCACATGAGAAATGTCCACCTCAACGACGAGGGTTACCACAGCCGTGGCCTATAGCTCAAGAGCTTCCACAAAAGAGACCAAGAAAACCGACTCAAAGATTAATTGCAGAATCTGCCAACATTGCTTATGCTTTAACTATTGCTCAAGAGATGGGTGAAGAAGGTGAACCCAAGAATTACTATGAAGCTATCTCTAGTGACGACTCAACAAAGTGGATTGCTGCTATGCAAGAAGAAGTTGAGAGTCTTCACAAAAACGAAACATGGGAATTGGTGAAGTTACCAGAAGGAAAACGAGTCATTAGTTGCAAGTGGATCTTTAAGAGAAAAGAAGGGATCCCTGGTGTTGAGAGTACAAGGAATAAAGCAAGATTTGTTGTAAGAGGTTTTGATCAAGAGGAAGGTATTGACTTTAATGAAGTATTTTCTCCTGTTGTTCGTCATACTTCAATACGTATATTACTTGCTTTAGTTGCCTTGTATGATTTGGAGCTGGAACAGTTAGATGTGAAAACTGCTTTTCTTCATGGTAATCTTGAGGAAGAAATTTACATCCAGCAGCCTGAAGGGTTCCTTATTCCTGGAAAGGAGGACCATGTATGTCGTTTGAAGAAATCTCTCTACGGCTTGAAGCAATCACCAAGACAATGGTATAAGAGGTTTGATTCTTTCATGGTTGGACATGGCTACTCCAGAAGTAGCTATGATAATTGTGTCTATTTTCAAAAGACATCCGATGGGTCATTTATATACTTGTTGTTATATGTTGATGACATGTTGATTGCCGCAAGAGATAAATCTTTAGTTAACAAGTTAAAGGCCCAGCTTAGCAGTGAATTTGATATGAAGGACTTAGGTCCTGCTAAGAAAATTTTAGGAATGGAGATCAGCAGAGATCGTCAAGCTGGAAAACTTTTTCTATCACAAAAGAAGTATGTTCTTAAGATGCTTGACAAATTTGGAATGCGAGATTGCAAAGCTGTTAATACTCCAATTGCCGCCCACTTCAAGTTGTCATCAGATCAGTGTCCAAAATCAGACGAGGACAAAAGGCGCATGTCACATGTCCCGTATTCAAATGCAATTGGAAGTCTCATGTATGCTATGGTATGTACCAGGCCTGATTTAGCTTATGCTGTTAGCATTGTTAGCAGGTTCATGCATAATCCAGGCAAGGCACACTGGGAAGCCGTTAAATGGATACTTCGTTATCTAAAAGGTTCTCCTGATCTTGGTTTGGTATTTGATCAACATAGAGCCGATCCCGAAGGAGCAGTTGGCTATGTTGATGCTGACTATGGTAGTGATTTAGATCGGAGAAGGTCACTTTCAGCCTACATTTTTACCCTATGTGGTTCTGCTATCAGCTGGTATTCTTCACTTCAAGCCATTGCGGCCTTGTCCACCACTGAAGCAGAATATATCGCTGCTACAGAAGGTATCAAAGAGGCTATATGGCTTCGAGGCTTGGTAAGTGAACTTGGTCTTCAACAAGATGTTCTTGTTATATTTTGTGATAGTCAGAGTGTTGTCCACTTAACCAGGAACAACAAGTATCACTCAAGGACCAAGCACATTGAAATTAAGCACCATTTTATCCGAGACATTGTTGATACGGGAGATATAATTGTTGAAAAAATTCATACAGCCGAAAATCCTGCAGACATGTTGACGAAGGCACTTCCACCGGCTAAGTTCGATCATTGCCTGAACTTAGCTGGTATTATCCATACTTAATCAAGGTTTCATGGCGAGAGAGTGTTCCAGTCAAAGGCAAGTCAAGGTGGAGATTTGTGGGATATGACTCACCTTTTTTCTGTCCGTTTTCTTGTCATTAACTGAAATCAATGGGAGGTTACTTACCGTTCACAATTAATTGTCATCAAAGGGAGGTTACTTACCGTTTATAATTAATTGTCATCAAATGGAGGTTACCATTCTCAATTAATTGCTTTTGATTGTTGTTGTCTCCTAGAACCACTATATATAGTGACTTCTTTCAACCAATGTAACACACACAAAAACAGCAACACACTTGCTTCCTCTCTCTCCTTTCATATACTCTCTATTTCTTTTCTTTGGGTGTAAGTGTTTAACCCATATAGAGAGAATTTGTTTTGGGGCTATTTATCTATTAGTTTGAGAGGAATTCATTGTACTCCCAGTACCATTATAGTGGAAGGTTTTTGGCTCTCTCGCCGGTGGTTTTTTTACCTCTATTTAAAGGGGTTTTCCACCTAAAAATTCTGGTATCATTCTCATTTTCTTGTTACTTTAATTTCTCATATAATCTTTGGTTGAAATTATTACGCTTCCACACACGATATCCTTACAAACAGTATTACATATTTCACTTGAATAACTTATAGTCAAGGTAGTTTATGCTGGCATGACATATTGATTAATGTTTCCAATTCTGGTGACATACAGAAATACAAAAAAGAAACTAGTATATCAAACTTATGACAAATAAATAAAGAAAAAACAGAATAAATTGTGTAACAAAAAATGGGGCTTTTACCTTAAAGACAAATTTGAACTGGTGCAATCATTTTGCACTAGAACACCATCTGAATGAAAACCTGAAGAACTAAAAGAATACGAAATATTAAACATTGTGTGTCTTGCATCGCACTTGGTGAGATTATCACTATCCAACCCTTCGCATGCAGATGTGAAACCATGATCAGATATAAAGCAATTGAAATTACCCCGATAACTCTTTGTAAAGGCCTCTGAGGGATAAAAAAGAGCAGCAGCAACGGTATTTGCTAAATCTTTGATTTTGACAATCCTCAGGATGCAACAAAGTAAGTACAGAGAAAGAGAAGCACCATCTTGCATGTCCTATAATAATTTATATCAAACAGTAACAAAGATAAGTTGCATAATAAGAATCAAAATCCATCCGGAATCTTTTAAAGACCCTTGAACAAAGACAAAAGTAGATTAAAAAAGAACTGACAAGGCCATAAAGTGAAGTTTCATACATTATTAGGCATGACCCTTAGGAAGGGAAGAAGTAATGGGAATATCAAAATCATCATAATGCCATCAGTAATCAGTCTCCCAACATCAGGAATTCCAGCAGAGACAACATCACTGAAGTAGTACAGATTATCCTCAATTTCATCTACAGCAGCGATAATTGCAGACATTGAATCTGGGCCCGGATTTCTGTCTCAGATTCAGGAACCACAATTTCTTTTTCAGGGTGCAAGGGAATCTTAGTATACAGTTCAAACACAAGAGAAAAGAAATTGCTTACAGCTGTGTATCAGAAAGCAGTTTATTTAAATCCATGCTCTGCTTCCTAAAAAATGAAACCAGGTTTGAGAAGTAATCTTTGTGAGGAGTGCTGGCTATATATCTATTGACAGAGTCATCTCCAACTGAAAATTGTACAACAAATGTATTAGAAAATTATAATTTTTGCCAGCATAAAAATTGAGTTCATGTTTTCGTGAAGGAAATGGGAGGGAGGAAAAAAATTACAGAAGAGGGCCTATGTAAAATAATAAAATCTCACCATGGTAGACATTAAGAGTTACAGCTCGTACCGCAGTGCGAACCATGCTCTCCTCGTGAAAAGCATAGCGTATGGCCTCTACATACAGTGGAAATGAAACTACTTCATCCTAAAGACATAGAAGATACAGTGAACACATTTGGATAGCCCAAAATTAAAAGCAGAATAACATCCTCCACAGCCAAGAGAACAACAAAACTATACTTAAAATAGACACAAATGATCAAACTATGAATATGTTAAAAACATTAATGATCTCACAAGATTTGATCAATAAAGATGAACAAGTTTCCGACAGGCTTCCCTGTCCAAGTCATCCTCTTGGAATATACTACAGGTTTTTATTGTATTTATGCTTCTCTTCCTTCCTTTCTTATCTTCTAATCAAGAAATTTTAATGAATTTCTGTTGGAAGTACAAAAACCAGTATTATTTATCCACCTTATAAAAACATCATTTGAGAGAAGATACCTAGGAAACCCCACTACTATATGGTCTCCTTTACAATTCCAATGTCAAGAACGTCAGGCCCACTAACCAATTGTTTTGAAGACAATCTTTTAAAACTAACTTAAGAGCTATAATTCAAAAACATTAGAATAAGAAAGAGAACATCAAACTTACACCACAAGTCTTCACAAGCAGTGAAACTGTATTCTTGTTCAATTTTCCACTTATAGCTCTTCAATAACCAAAAGACATGTAAAAGAAAACTAATAAGAAATATTACCAAAAGGAGATGGGAAGTGAACAAAAACAAATGTATACTGCCAACAGAAAACAGATTCTATGAGTGCTATCATCAACCACCAATCACCAGTTCAATAAATAAAATAACTTAAAGGTCAAAACGAACCTTAAAAAGGATATGTAGTACGACAGCAGCTCTTCATTTCGAAAGTCAAACGGATAAGTTATGAGGTAATTAATATATTCATTACTGAACATATAGTCTGCCCAAAAAAAACCAAAGAAGATAGTTAACCTCCAACATTTGTACGCCTCACTGAGAAACTAACGAAAGTCAAAACTCAATTTGGTTTTCAACTAACATATAGCATGTTCACTTTTTAGGTTCTGGACCATAATGCTCAATGTTTGCAGCAACTGAAGTGGAACGCTCACAGTCCTGGTAAGTTTCAGAACACGTAAAAATTCACCCATGACTTGCTTTTCCATGAAGAATCTGTCACAAGCTAGGAAACAATGAACTTCCAAAAAAAAAACAAAAAGTATACCAATAAAAAGCATGAGCACCGAGGAACCTCACTCAAAAAAACTCGGGTCATGTTGGTCACCATATGTTATCAACTCCGCAATTGATCTTAGTGCCTCAATTACAAAATCCTTCCACACATAACACAATTAAAAAAATTGGGAAAACCGTGAAGAACATACCAAGGAAAGGCGAAGAACATTCTTACCTTATTAACCTCATTAATAATTTGTACCTTCGTCAATTGTTCGGTTAAGTACCTTAACAGTGAAAACCATAACGCAGTAAGACAATAATCAATGGTTCATTATAAAATTTCTTTGAAATAGAAGTGGCCTAAGGCTTCAGAAGATATCCACAGCACACAGCTGATTAACATGTAGCCAAGATTCTTCAAGAATCAGAATGAGCAATTGGTAATAACTTGAGCGAATTTGAATGAAATGAAGTGAGTGAAGATAGAGTAGTGACCTGAGTTGGTCCAAGGAGAAACGATCTCTGGATCTCCAGAAGGAATTCCACATGATTGAAGAATCAGACCTCGAAATAAAGCTTAATTGAATTTGAATTTGAATTCATTGTGCACCGAAACTGAAAGTGAAACTGCTCCGAGCATCTTCAGAGGAAGAGAGTGAATAAGGTTTGTGTGTAGAGACTAGGGTTCTTAAAGATAGATCGTGAGGTACCAAACACTTGATTTTGGGTTTTGAGAGTACTTTCAGTACAAAAAACACTTAACAGTACTGATGAAGAAGAAGAAGAGGAGGAGGAAGAGGACTGTACCTTACCAAAGTTAAGGTAGGTGTTCATATCCATTACTGTTTTTTCATTTTATTAAATAATTCATTGCATAGTAAAACTCCAAATATGATTAAAGAATAATACCTAAAAATATTATGTGTCGGTAAGTTTTCCCCAAATTTTAAGCAAACATTCAAGTACATATTAACAGTAGTAATATAAGAGCTCCTTTAGATAACTTTCACCATGAATATTTATAAAAAAAATCGCAAACTAAAATTAGATTATGTACAAATTGAAATAAAATTTTAAAAAATTATATAATCTTTTTAAATGATTAATAAAAGATATCGTCTCTTTTTTTCATTTTATCCTCTTAACAGAAAATTCGGTCTCTAGCTTATTCATTTGCTTCTACTTTTGTTTAATTTTTTATTTGATTTGATCTTTTTACTATAAAAATCTTTGTGTTTAGCCACTTAATTATTAATATTTGTTGTTTTTTTATTTATGAAAATAATGGTTTTTGGGAATATATCTTTAGATATTTTGAGTTTTAGAAATAGTTAGGAATAGAAGTATAAGTTGAAAATCTCTTATTCAATAGAAATAATAAAATTAAGTAACAAGAAAAAAATTTCACTGATTATTTTTAGTGTGTTTGTTTTAAGGTGAAAATGGTAGGTGTGGATGTAAAACTGTAAAAAGATAATTTTTGTATATAGTGATATAAAAAAAAAAAATATGCGAAAGTCTTAACACTTCCAATTCAAAAGATTTTGAATTGAAAGTGGTATCATGATCTTTTATATGATTTTTTTATTATTCACTAGTGTTAAATATCTTCAAAGTATCTCTTACAAATATATGAGTTCAAAATAATTCAAATAAAGTATAGAAAATCAATCACACATTACTTTGTTTGATGATTACACATTTAAATTTTGGAAAATTAAAATTCCTCAAACATAAAGAAATTGTCACTTACCTTTCACGATATTTTGTTCTTTCTCAAGTTTATTAAGAAAGTATTATTAGCAAACAACATCAATCTCAATTTCTCAATAGAAGAGAATAGACAATGTTTTGGAGCTACTGCATTTAAACTTACATGACCTACTAAAACATTTATCCAATGGAGGTAAAAAGCATTTAAATACTTTCATTAACTATTATTCTAAGATAATACAAATCCATTCTTTACGAGATAAATCTTCATATGCCTTTGATGCATTTAATGTTCAAATGAGTTTAATTTTTTTGGGATATAACATCATAAAAAAACTTACAATTGCTTATACACCAGACAAAAAATGGTGTATCAGAGAGGGAAAATAAAACAATTCTCAACATGGAAAGAAGTTTGCTAGCACAAGGACGAGTTCAAAAGACATTTTGGTCATAAGTTATAAATTGGAGTGTTCATGTTTTAAATAGAAACCCAACTTTTCTTATTCAAAAACATGACACCTAAGAATGCTTAAAGTGGAAGGAAATCAGTTGTAGATTATTTCATAATTTTTGGGTGTGATACTTATGTCTATATTCCAAATCAAAATAGAAAGAAGCTTGATGAAAAAGGAGAAAAATGCATTTTTCTTGGTGTTAGTGAGCAATCAAAAGCGTACAAATTGTATAATCCTATCACAAAGGAAATTATTATTATTATTATTATTATTATTATTATTATTATTATTATTATTATTATTATTATTAGTTGTGATGTGGAGTTCGATGAGGATCTATTTTTGAACTGGGATGCAAACAACATTGAACAACAACTACAAACTTATTTTGATGAATGGAGACAAAATTCAATAGTGTAAGTATAAAATCATAAATTAGCAGTTAAACCAGCAAGTGAGTGTTCTCAATAAAACAGGAAAAGGCCTACATGGACAAATATTTTTGTGATAGAGGAAATGATTCATTTTGCTTTATGCAGATTTGTGATTCTATGATTTTTTATACTACAATCAAAAAATAAAAATGGAGAAAAGAAATGGATGATGAAATCAGTTTCATTGAAAAGAATAACCCTTGTGGGTTATGTGATCTACCTAAAGGTAAAAACATCATCAGTGTAAAGTAGGTTTTTAAAACAAAGTTAAACAAATATAGTGGTATGGACAACTACAAAGCATGTTTGGTAGCAAATGGTATAATCAACAGTACGAGATTGGTTGTATACAAGTATTTTCTCTCATTGCATGACATGAATCGATTCGTTTGTTAGTTGTATTAGCAAAACAACATTCTTGATCAATCTTCTAGTTTGATGTTAAAGCATTATTCCTACATGGATATTTAGAAGAACAAGTATTTATTGAATAACCCCTAGATATGTTAAGGTTGGATATGAAAATAAGACTTATAGATTAAAGAAAGTTTTTTATGGGGTAAAGGAAGTCCTGAGGGCTTGGTATAATTGCAAGGACTTATTTTTTAAATATTGGATATGTGAAATGTCCCTACTGCGTACATTGTTTATTAAGGTATTGAATAAAGGAAAAAATGCTTATAGTATGCTTATATGGTGATGATCTTATATTTACTGAAAATTATGTTCTCGTATTTAAAGAATTCAATAAATTCATGACGAATGAATTTGAAATGTCTAATATGAATTTGATGCATTTTTTTTTGGCATAGAAGTGTTTCAATCGAAATATGAGATTTTTTTGTCTCAAAAGAAATATACAAGAGAAATTTTGCATAGATTTCAAATGAAGATTGCAATCATGTATGTACTCGTAGTTGCCAAAATAATTATTCTTTATTTATAAGGATCCCACAACTTTATCTTCTAAAAAGTAACACATTATTACTTAAATGACTTCACCTCTAAACTAAAATCTTAAGACTAAGTGTTTGTAAATTTATTTTCCTTACACGTTACTTAATTATATCGTTTTTACTTAATGTGAGACTTTCAATTCATATTTATATTCCTAATTGTTTTCTCTTCAATTCAAGTGTGAGTTAAGTTTTATAATATATAAAGTTTTATAATAATATGATATGTTTGTCTCTATTAACCATCTCTAACTCACCTCCTCTCTTATATTATGATAAGACATGTTTTTACCTTTGTTTAAATTGGTCACAAAGACAAATCTAATTTTGATACCAAGTTTAAAAAAATTTAACTCTTTTTATATATTATTGAGAATAATATATTCTTTTAAATAAACACATTACAAAACGGTAAACTTTTAAACTAAAAAAAATAAAAGATAGAGAAAAAAAAACTGAAACATGAGAGAAATAACTAAAATTTGTATGTTACAATTTTATCCATGTTGGAAACACGTATTTAATCTTTTTGCTGCAAATATGATATACGAGTAGTAATTATAGGGGTACTAAAAGCAAAGGCCTGCCTTATCATACAAACATCATGAAAACATTAAACAAAATAAAAAATGAAACTGAATTAATAAATGTCAATTAGAATAGGATGCTCATATTTGATCAAAATCAGATTTCAGTATAATCAGAGAGTGATAGTCAAATTAATAAAAAGTTTAAAATATAAACTCAAGAGAAACACGTAAACTGAATATTTAAAAAAAAAAAAAAAAACCAAACAATAAGAAGGGATAGCAAATAAATAAATGATAAGAAAAGATGAAGATATAAAAAAAAAAAATCTTCACGTTGTAAGAATTATTTCAAGTTTAATAATTTGTTCCACTTCTAATAAACTATTTCACAAACTACTCCATATTTAAAATTTAAAATTGATTATTGTTTTCTATGAAATGACAGTATATTATTATTAAAAAAAATCAATTTTCAATTAATCATAAAAATAATTAGTTATTTAATAAATACTTAAAAAATAAAAAAACTTAAATATTCAAAATAAAATAAATATTTATAAGGATAAAATATGAACAAATTTGTGTTAAAAAAATAATTATAATTAAATATTAATAAAGATAAAATGGAAACAAATTTATGTACATCAAAAACTACTTCACATTTACAATTTAAAATTGATTGCTTTTTTTTTATGAAATGTCAGTATATTATTATTAAAAATAAAATAAAATAAAAGTTTTCAATTAATTATAAGAATAATTAGTTATTTAGTAAATACGTAAAAAATAGAAAATGACTGAAATGTTTAGAATAAAATAATAAAATAAATATCAATAAGAATAAAATAGAAACAAATTCTGTACAAAAAAACTAGGGGTGACAAAGCGGGGTTGACCCACAGGTAAAAAACGCAGGGCGGGCTGACATTTTCAATCCGCTGACCCGCTTTAGCCCGCCCCGCATAACCCGCAGTCCACTCGGGCTAGCAGTGGGGCGGGGCAGGCTGGCCCGCTAGTCCGTAAGCAAAAAATAATAATAATTGACATGGCAGTGGAGGAGTGACAACTTTGAGTGAAAGAAAATTAGGTTTTCACTCAAAACAAAACACAATTACGTTGTTCCAAAAAACGCATACAACACACGACGCACTCTCCTTTGCAGCATTGCCGCTCGCTCCTCTTGCAACTTCGCGCCGCTCCGCCTACAATTGTGTTGCTGCTCACGTTGCTCCGTTGTTACCTCCACTCCTCCTCCACCACGCAATTTTTCAAGAGCAAAAAATAACAAAATTTTCATTCAATTTCTAAAAAAAAAATAAAAATAATGCGATTTTGCCTGCAAACCCGCAGGCTAGCCCTTATGCGGGACAAGTTGGAAAATGTATCCCCTATTCACTATGTGGCAGGTTAACTCAGCCTGCATTTTGCAGGCCAATTACGAGGCAGACCTATATGGGCGGGCTGACTCACTTTGTCATCCCTATAAAAACAGTCATAATGGAATATATATATATATATATATATATATATATATATATATATATATATAAAATAAGAGCTTTCAAAACAAAGTAGAAGCTATTTGAAAGTTTTTTTTGAGTTTTAAAACCCTTTTTAAGTAATTGTAAATTACATATTTGTACTATTGATTAGAGGTTCGGAAAGAGAACTCATGAAATTATGAAATGTTTGTTAGAAAAAGAAATTTAATCTTTGGAAAATCTGAATTCTGGAAAGTATGTTTGTCTAACTTGATCTACTTTTTAAAAGAATATTTTCAAGAAACAAATTTTTATAAGTATTTTTAACCAATTAAAAAAAATAAAATAAATAGGTGGAAACTAACTTTCTTGAATAAGATTAAATTTCTCTGAAAATTATTTTCTGAAACAATATACATTAAAAAAATAATAAAATAAAAATTAATCATAAACACAAATAATAATTAATCACTATACTAATTAAATTAAATAATTATACTAATTAATTTAGATATTAAAATTTTATTTACATTTTTACATTATTTTATATTATTAATAAATAATTTTTAAATTAATGTCTAACTATCACCATCTTATAATTTAGTTATTTTGTAGTGAAAATTTTGATAGTTAACTAGATATATATTAGTTTAAAAATCATTTATTAATAATAGAAACTATTTTTAGATATCAATAATTTTTTAATTTTTAAATTAATTTAATTTAATTAATATAGTAATTAATTATTTTTATCTTTAAAAATAATTTTTATTTAATTTTTTTTAATGAAAATAATTAGTTGGACTAACTGACTTCGAATATTAATAGAAAATGAAGAAAAAAATAAGTAGAAAAAACGTAATTAATTATATTGATGGGATTAAATAAAAAATTAAATTAATTAAATAATATAACAAATTATTAAAATATTCTTAATAAAAATTTAATAAGAATGAGTTCAAGTAAAAATTGAAATATGATTAATTATGAAATAACTGTTTTATGAAAATTAAAATTATCTAAATTTAAATTAAATTTATTTAAATAAATAATTACAAGTAATGTAAAGTTTTCAAAATACCAAATTTTAAAATAAAAATATAATAAAATCTATTTTCAAGAATTTTTTTATAAAATTAATTATTAAATATTAAAATAATTTACTTCATAAAATATTAAATATTAAATTATTTTATTTACTATTACAATAACATTATTTTTAATTATTTATTATGTTATAATATGAAAGAAATAATTTATTATGTTATATTTAAATCTCATCTTTAATGGTCTATTTGGATTAGGAAGGAGATTTGAGGGAGTGGATTTGGAGTCATTTGATAAGAAAATGAGGTTATTTAGATCGAGGTATATTAGAGTAGAATTGTGAGTTTATTGAATATTGTGAATGATGTGATGGTTGTGTGAAAAAATTTTATTTTTTAAAAAGGTGTAAAATGTAAGTTTACAAATTTATCTTACTTTTAAAAATATATGAAAAGAAAAAATAATAATTAATTTTTATATTTAATTTTTATAATTAATAATAATAATATTATATGAGTAATTATATTTATTTTTATTATTATTAATTATTTTTATTAATAATATTATTAAATATTTTATACAAATAAAATTAAGGGTAATTTTGACTATTTAATTATACTATGTAAATTTCTAATAATTATAAAATATAGATTATAAATTATTTTTAATTTTACTATTATTTATTTTTATCATTATTAATTATTATTTATAATTTTTTAAATATATTTATTATTTCATAAATTTATTATTAATATTTTATTTTAATTGTCATTTTATATATTTATTAATATTTCAATAATTATTATGTATTTGTGTTATATTATATAATTAATTATACTTATTTTATTGTACTATAAATATGAATAGATTAATAATATAAAATATAAAATATATTTAATATAATAATTATAAAATATATATTTAATATAGTATAGTTTTATTCACATTTTTCGCAAATCTTCATAAAATATGCGAATAAAGGAGACCTCGAAACTTTTTTCTCGATTTTTATATTTTATTATTTTTTTATTCCTTAATTTATTAACCTTTTGTATATTTTTTTACCTCTTAAAGTCTGTCGTTTGATCCAAATAGACGATAAAAGAGATTACAAGTATTGAACACTAAAGTTAATTGTGATTACCATAAAGATCAATATACTCCATTAATCCTTCTATAATCTTATTCATTTTGGCAGATCCTTGGTTCATTATTCCAAATTAACTTATGCTAGAGATAAGTCAAGATACAAGGTGAACTTTTGTTGTGAAGAAAACATTCCACCAAGGAAAGTATATCATATATACATTGCAACATTTTGTTGACGGGAATTCAATTGTATTTTTTAATGAAATCTCGTCAAAATTCAATTTTGATTCTAACAATGAAATGCAGTAGCAACCTTAATTATAAAACTCTAGAGTAATGTGGAACAAGTTTATAAGTTTATCTCTTACTTAGGTGTTAACTTTCATGTAAACTTTTTTTAAAGTAAATTTTAGCAAATTCGATTAAACTTTATTAGACTCATGAGTCAGTTTATGAGTAAAAATTTAGTTATTGAAATAAATTAAATATTTTTTTTTTAAATTATATTTTTTCATGTGATGGTAGATGATTATTGTTACTTAAGGTGTTAGTTTAACTGAGATGTCAAAGTTGTATAATGATGTCTAAGATGAAAACTTTTATAAAAAAAATAAATAAATTAAACATAATATATATTTGTCCAAAAGGAGATTCAAAAGTATATCTGGAGTTTCTTTGAGAGATATTGCCTTAGAACTTACACTTATAGCCACTCATATATAGTAATTCATAAGTCAAATCAATCTATAACCATGTATATATCACATGTAGTTTTTATTTTAATATATATATATATATATATATATATATATATCACGTATGATTTTTATTTTAAAAGATACTTATCAAGACATGTTTATTGGCGTCTCTTATAACAATCAAATTAAAAAAATTTTAGCGTAGACAATCTGATGCATGTGATTAGATGATCAAAGTCTATTAACAAATCCAATAACAGACTTAGTAAAACAATATTTGTAACCTATTTGTAAGGCATAAAAATTAACAATAATAGTAAATTAAAGAGAGTTTGTGATTGTTCAATAAGAAAATATAAAAGATTATTAAAAAAAATTGAAAACAAATATTAACTTTCAAATTTATTCACGAACGAATCCCTCCTTATTTGTCTTAAGATTATCCCCCTTTAATCCTTACAAAGTTGTTAAACTCAATTAAACAAATATCAATAAAATTCAATATAATCTTATCAGCAAAATAAATGTCTATTGAACTAACTAACAAATCAAAGTAAAAAAAATAATTGAATTATCAATAAGAGTTCAAAAATATTTTCTTTAAATTATTTATCCAAATCAAAGACTTACAATAGCGGAACATTTGGTGAAGTTGAGTACATGCAAGAGAATACCTACATTAACAATCACAATATAAAAATAATTCACACTTAACATCACTTTTATTCTAATCATAATTATAATTATGTTTAGGAATTTTGAATATTTTCAATCATTAAAATTTAATTACTAAATAAATTACAGCAAGTACATATTACATTTTTTTTTATATAACTTTTTTTTAAAAATATTATTACATCAATATCTTATTATAATTTACTTAATATTTTAAAACCATTTTATATTAAAAAAAATATGTCCACTGTAATTCCGATTTTTTTAAACTTCAAATCTTCAAAATTATAATTTTAACCCTACAATCATTATTAATTATTACCTATATTTTAATAATAATTTCAAACATTCTTAACCTTCTAATGTATTACTAAACATATTAAAAGACTCCTTTCATATTTTCAACAATCTTAATTCCGTAAATCTAAATAATAAATAGATATATTTTTATCTTCATATATAAGATAATATAAAAAAACTAAAAACTTTCCTAAAAACTATGCCAAATGAATATTATTAATTATTATTTATACTTCTATTACTGTTATTATTAAAGTTAACATTAACATTTTATTTATGGTCACATAACAAAATTATCAAATTACGTCATTCTTATTTCTAATTTTTACATAGAGACTAATAATTTTTATTCAAAAAAAAATTCTTCAAAATTTCATTCAATTCTCATACAAACTATTATAATAACAAAAAAATTTATTTCTATATTATTTTACTAAAATAAATATTACAAAACATTTTTTCATCCTTTAATTCCTTCTTACAAACCAATTAAATTTTAATCTAATTATTTTAATAAATTTCTTTCTTCGATATAAATATAAAAATTACACTTTATATATTCACTCATTATATACTTTCTATTGCATTTTTTTAAATACTTCCAAAATTTGATTTAATGAATATTAATAAATATTCACAAATTTTTTATATTTTCTTTAATTTTATAATTTTTTTATCACCAGTTATATTTCTTCTTACATAATCTTTTATTTTCTTCTATCTCTCAAACTAAATAAAATTTTAATTAAATTAGCTTAATAATTTTTATTAGTTTTCCCGTTTTTCCTGTCGCTCCTGTATTTAAAAGAAGAACTCCTCCAAGAATTGGGACATGGAAGCGGAAATTCGGTCCCGTAACCTAAACCACAACTCCAATGTGCCTAAAGAAAAGCAAAACGCTCTTGCCTTGGAATCCGAATTCCGGCAGGGATATGAGTGGCGGGTGATCGAAAATGAAGGTGCCATTGTCGGAAATAAAGTGCAAACGGTCCGGTGGAGGAATTTTTGGCAAAAGTGTCATTTGGCGAAAAAGATCCTATATTCCAACGATTTCCAAACCCCTAATGATTTTGGAAACCTTGTATAGTTATTTGATCGTCTTGATGTCCCATTGAAGTGTTGTTTTCAGGTGCCTCTCTTTATTTTTGTCTTTCTCGTCTCACTCACGAAATCTCTTTTTCCTTTTAGGATTATCTTATGGGGTTTTCTTTATGGGGTTTTCTTTTTGTCTATTGAAATTAACGGGTTAAGAATGGGGTGTGCGTCCCACATTTGGTTTTGGTTGTGATACAGTCAAGAAAAGTGACTTTAGAGTCTTTGGGTAAAGTCAGTGGTGCCGATATTTTAGGGGTATATGGATGTGGTGTTGAGGGTTATGGAACCTATGATGGTACAGGCATTGGTGGGGTTTATGAATCAGGTTCTGATGTTGGTAGTGCTATCAGTCAATCTTAATGAAGAAGGATCCGGTACGTAAACATAGTAATTTGGATGATGACCCGCACCATTTGCAGTCTATGTTGAGATAAAAGAAAAATTCCTTATTCAGTTTAGTCAATATTTAATTTCTTCAGTCATACTTAAGTATAGTTTTATGATGATTCCTAAATCAATATGGTTTTCTTCATTCCTATATACACACAATACTTGGTGGTTAGATGACAGTGCATAAGAATGCATGTATTCTTTTTTTTTTAACACAATCCAACTTCTCCTATAATTTTTTTTCATTGCTAAACCCTAAAGCATTGAAAGCCTTGGTGTCAGCTTTTGTAGAGGCTAAGGGTCTGTCTTCACCTGTTCAGACATTGGTTGGGAGATATCTGCAGGACTTATTTCTCTAAAATCCATAGATGTAGTTGCTTTTACACAGGTTAAAATCCAAATGGATGGTGAATGACAATTTATTTCATATCTTCAACCATATGTGATCAGTTAGTACATAGTAATTAAATCTATGGGCTGCCTTTCCTCTCTGGCTCTGGAATGATGTGACTTAGCCAAATCATACGTTCATGTGCTCCATGTGGTAGTGAACATTGTTTCTAATGCTGGCTCTCATGGTAAAACTAAGCATGCAAGCAAGCTTTGGTTGATGTTTACGGTCCTCATGTTGAAGTGCATTTCCCTGGTGATAAACCAGGATATTGGCTGTTTCCTGACCAGAATCAAAACAGTTTAGTTTATCCAGAGTAAGGAAAGACAGTGACCAATTTTAATTACTATACAAGTTTCTTGAGTATTAATTGTTCCCCATGATTCAATCCATGGAAAAAAAAAGTAAGCCAGGTACATATGCTTGTGAGTTCTTTGATAGAACCTTGAGTTTTGAAGAGGGAACTTCGTTTTCAGAAGAGTATGCCTGATCGTGTAGGCTAATCAGATTGGACTGGACTGCCTCATGTAACAGCTAGTTTTTTACATTTTAAATATGCAACTAATTTGTGTCACTTTTGAAGGTGTTAGAGTTGTCCATAAATTTCTATGAAGTTCTTAACTGTTAAATGAATAGCATAAAATAAGGGAAAAATCTCCATTTTAGAACAAAAAAATTAAAAAAAATTTATCTACAAAAACTGCGGTATATAGTATTTTATATAATATAATGACAGTTGCATGCATGAATCTGGTTGGTAATTTGACTTCTGGTTCTTCTGCTGTAATTTTAATTTCTCTAAATGTACATTGTTATTTGTTGGATACATTAATGTGAAATCTCTATTCCTTAGAAATCTGTGATAAATTTGTGATGAAATAATTTCATTTGTATTTTCCTCTTAAACTAGTATTTTCTTTTAGTCAACATTTTTTAACTGCGGCATGTTTTTAATAAAAGTGACAGTGCTAAGGCATCACTATGTTGTTTGCCAAACTGCTGCAAATTACTATGTTTTCTTCTACATGGTAAATGATGCTATGTATTATGATTGCCATCTGTATATTAATATTAATAAAGCAGCTAGTTTCCTATGTGTTGTATGAATATTTTTAAATTCAGGTGAAATATGAACATATAACTTAGAATCTAAAGTGTGCAGATTTAAATAGAAAAAGAAGTGGTTTGAAGTTATAAAATTTCGTTGAGTTAATTCTGTAGAATTTCGACTGTAAATTTAAAATTAGTTGAGTGACAAGTCATTGTTGAAGAGAGATGAGAGAGTACATTAATAGATTAAGTTACTTTCACCCGACTATACTCTTAAAATTAATATAAATGGGTGGGTTTTATTAATCTTATCTACATGCTTTTGATTATTATTAATGTTATTTTCAGCCAACTATGATCTTTAATCAACTATATATTCAACATCAAACTTGTATATTTTTTTTAAATATAAACTCAATTAATATTTATGAAAATTTCACCTGGCTAATCTTGTTATAGAGGTATTTCTCAACTCTAATAAAATTACTTTTGTAGGTTTTTCTATTTTGTTTCTAGTTTTTATCTGACTGTATTTAAGTATCATCAGCTTTAGAGAAGCCCTGGATCTTGTCAAGGAGGCTATTAGCAGAACTGGTTGTAATGAGAAAACAAAGATAGCTCTTGATGTTGCTGCTACAAATTTTTGCATAGGTAAGTATAAGTTTCTATCCGTTTTTATTTTTAGATTCTTGAGAAAATAGAATTTGGTGATACTTGCTTACTTTAATATTGCTTATTGCTATTATAATTTGACTGTTGCAGCAACGCTATGCTAACTATTTTACTGCATCGTTTACTTTCTAAGAGATGTAAAAATAACAATCTTATCTGTTAATAATGCTTCAATAATGGCTATAAATACCAAAGAACATCAGGCATCAGTTGTGGTAATATGTCATCTTTATTTAAATTCCAGTTGTGCCATTTTCAACTTGGTTTCTGAATCTTGTATGTGATTATTGTTATTTATTTGGAGAGGAGGGGAAAGTTACAGGGTTACCACTTTTAATTTATTGAGTTTACATACTTTAAAAGTTTAGAGAGATAAATAAGGGTTTGGAAGGGTAAGAGATAGACAGACTTTAAAAGTGCTATAGGATGACCATGGGCGATTGTTATGAATTTTTTGTCATGCGTGATCATTTTAATGTTTTATTGTTAACTAGTATTTTAACCTGTTCAATGCATGGGATGAATGATTATTTTATACAACTAAATTTATAATAAATATATATTTTTTATAAAAGTTATATTATAGTAATTAAATTTCATAGGAACTATGCTCGGGTACACCATTTTATCTTAAGATTTGACTAACGGGAATGTTATAATTTATTCAGCACAGGGCTTTGTGTTTATTTTGGAATTTTCTTTTTGAATTTGTAGAATACCCTATTGTGTCAATAGAAGATCCATTTGACAAGGAAGATTGGGAACATATGAAGTATATCTCAAGTCTTGGAATTTGTCAGGCATTTTCTTTTTAAATTTTAATCAATTAATATTTTGTTTGAGTTAATGTCAATTCAATGTCTGTACTAGTTAATCTGTGCAGCAAAGATTGTGCTGTGAAGTGAGCTTTACCATTTTAGAGTTTGCACAATGTTTTAAATGATAACAGTGTACATTTTTAAACAAACTGATTGTTAGTGTATAAATGCCATATTGACTCGTTAGCAGGCTATGTGGGCAAGGGAGGAATAAACATTTCATATAAAATTGTTGTCTTTTTCCTCTGTATCGGAATTGAGCATTAGATAGGTTAATTGCATATTGCGACTGAGATGTTTATTTTACAGAAATTGGCTTCTGATGGAACTTCTGGTTATATAGTTTTTTTCTTTATTTGAATGGTTCTGCAGATAGTTGGGGATGATCTCTTGATGTCAAATGCAAAACGCATTGAGAAAGCAATAGCCGAGTCTGCTTGTAATGCCCTTCTACTGAAGGTAACTTTTGTGACTTCAATAACTTTGAAGTATTTTGTTTTGCCTAATGAAAAAATTAATCTTATATATATATATATATATATATATATATATATATATGTTATTTTGTTTTTAAATATTAAATACTAAACTCTGTTGTTTATGGAATGGAAGCAATCCTGCTTCAGAATTAAGTTGAGGTGTTGAATATCCACAAATATTGGAAAAAGTTGCTTTTCCAGAAAATACAAGATCATAAATTACAAAGCTAGGTATGTAAAAAGAAGAGAAATGTAATCACAACATGCCTGTAATTTTGAGTTGCCTGAAGTGGAACTTGTCTAGGGAGAATAAACTTCGAGAATATAGAGAACCCAATGTACAGGGGAATTAAAAGTTTGGAATAGTTCCCAGTGTTTAAGGAACATAAATCAAGAGATTGTATCAAAGATAAAATATTTTGGTGGTGATCTCTCTTCCAAAACGCCACAACACATAAGCATGAAATAGATACAATACACGCACAGGCGGAAAAAGAAAAAGCTGTAACCAACTTCTCCACTACCCTATTTTGGTGATTTTGCATTGCCACATCAGCAAACCACAGTAAAAGGAAATAAACCCAAATGAAAGAGGTAACATATAAAGCAGAATGAAATAAAAAAATAACGTGCAAGCTACAGCATTTATAGGTGATCCCATATAAATTCTGTAAGAATAACCTCCGTGCATCTTTGTCCTCATGCTGAGAAGTTGAGAACTTCTTGAGAAAATCATAGTGAAACCCTCAGGTGGCATGCTTTGGAGGTAAATTCTTCCATTCAATGAAAACTTTGGTAGCAAAACGCATCCCCTCTTTACCATTTTCTTGTACAAAATTGCCTCAGGCTCCCCTATTGAAAACTAGTAATGAATTGGGTGGCAAAGGGTGGGTAGTAGCAGAACTGGGATCCTTGCAAAGCTTCAGCTGTGCAACATGGAACTCAATATGTATCTCTGAACTGGAGGGAAGTTCCAACTGATGGACACTTGAGCCAAATCTGTCCAGCAAAAATTTTGCTTTTTTGAGATATAATTGTTGGTCTCTAAGGACCTGGAAATGGAAGACCTAAGTCCAACTTGGAATACACTGCTGACCCACCCAGTTAATCCATCAAATCTTCAATATGAGGAACGGGAAATTGATGTTTGGTGAGGTTGTCTCTGCGAACATTCCAGTGGGGAAAGGGTGTGGATTTGTTCAATTGCTGACAGGTACTTTATTCTTTCAGTATCTCTTGATACGATGACAGATTATAACTTCCATGTTAGTGAAACCCCTGCCCCTCCTGTGAAGTTGGTGTTTTCTCGTGAAATGGGAAGTGGCGTGTGTATTCTTGTGATGGGTAAGAATTCCTCGAATATGCTTGCTTCTAATGCTTTTGAAGTCATACAAGGATATATCTAATCAAGTTTCTGAGGACAGTGCATATAATATTGGATTCTGACTGCCTTTGCCGGCATAATTAGTGTTGTTGTTATCTTTTGCCTTAGAACATCTCCAAGATGGGTTTATTGTATTGTTTAACTCTAAAGAAGCATTGCTTAACAACTTCTTAACTATAATTCAGATATGGACTAGTGGATGAATAAATGATTATTAAATAATGTTAATTGAATTTTAGTTAAAAATTGACGTAAGGTCTTGTAAGTAAAGGGTGACACACAAGACCCACCAAATTTCAATTAAGCAACCCTTCTTAAAGTTGTAGCATCGTGGATGTTTTTAGTGAGTTAACTATGCTTTAAGTTGGGTGTGTAACTGTTAGGTTCCCAAAAAGAAAACCAAGAAACCCTCCCAATCACAGCAAGAAGAAAGAAAACTCTGTTTTATTCCAGTACTGTTTAGACTTTCACAAAAAAATTACAAAGGAAAATAGCTCCTTTCACACAGGTTTGATCCTATCAAACTTTACACAACAAATCAGCTAACCCCTCCCCACAGCAGGTTGGTCTTTATTTAAAGACCCCCGTAACAACTTACTAACCCCCTTAACTCTTATTTTTAAATTTCCTTCTATAATACACCCTCCAAGTACTGTCCTTATTTTCCTGCCTAACATTACTCCCCTCTGCCAAAACAACCTTGTCCTCAAGGTTGAAATTTGGAAATTGCTCCTTGATGGTTTCCACGTCCTCCCATGTAAGCAGTATCTCTGTCCCCTTCATTCCATTTGATTAAGATTTGTGGAATGCGTGCATTTTGTGTTGTCCCACTACTAACTTAAGTTGAGACACATGAAAAACTGGGTGTATTTGAGCTTGTTCCGGTAATTGTAATCTAAAAGCCACCGGACCCACATTTGCCAGAACTGAAAAAGGCCCATAATATCTAGCTGCCAGTTTAGGATGCAATCGACTAGGCATAGATAGTTGTCGATGCGAACGAATTTTCAAGTATACCATATCTCCTACTTAAATTGGGGAACTTTTTCTGTGGCGATTAGCAAACTTGGACATTTGATCCTACGCTCTTCTTAAGTGAAATCTGAGTTGAGTAAGGGCCTCATCCCTATTCATCAAATCTTGTGCCACTGCCTTTACCATTGTTTCCCCTGGAACAAAACGAGCCAGAGATGGAGGAGGTCGTCCATACACCACTTAAAAAGGTGTACACCTTGCTGCCCCATGAAAACTGATGGTATACCAATATTCCACTCGAGAAAGGAAAACTGGTCACATTTTGGGTTGCTCCGAGCTAAGGCAACGAAGGTACGTTTCCAACATTCTATTCAACACCTCCGTTTGACCATCCGTTTATGGATGATACGCCAAACACATCCTCAGCGTCGTCCCTTGCAGCTTGAATAATTCCTTCCAAAATAGACTTAGAAACGTTGAGTCTCTATCACTGACAATGGAGGCCGGAATGCCATGCAATCTCACCACCTCTTTGACAAACACCTCTACGACTGATCTAGCCGAATACGGATGTTTCAGAGGAATGAAATGTCCATACTTACTAAGACGATCTACTACCACCAAAAGTTTTAAAAAATCACAAAGTGCTTGTTCTTGGTTTGGTTCCAAAAGCTTGGTGTGAGGTGCTGCTACTGTTCTAGCAATCTTGCCTACTGGTTTAAGGCAGATCTTTGTATCCTCAATCAGGTGTAGTCGTTTCACTTCTCATTTCTTGTAATAGTTTGGTTGAACACTCTTCTTGATAGGTTTTCTTGGAGAGTGGGTGTGTGTGAGCTGAAATAGGTTTTTTCAGCAAGAGTACCTAAGTTCTTGTAGGTTTCAAGAACAGTGGGAATTGTACTTGGTTGTACTGTGTTTTAGTGATTTCCACCTGGTTTTGGTGAAGACTGGATGTAGCTCAGTTGAGTGAACCAGTATAACTGCTTGTGCTCATTCTCTCTCTCTGCAATTTCGTTTTTGCATAATTGATAAAACAGCGAAGAAATAAATCTGTTCAATTGAAAATAAATCTGTTCTTTCTAGGCACTGTGCATACTGTTTTTAATTTCTGAAAAAGTTGTTTGAATCTGATAAAAACATATAAAAATCTTATAAAATCTGCTAAAAGCCACTGGAACAGATTGGCTGTGATAGGTTGCTCAAGAAATTGTTAAAACTATTAATTGAACCTTAAACAATTGCTTAAAGTTGAAGCTTGCTGTTCTGTGATTCATTGTTCTTAATTTCTGGAAAACTGTCTGATTTCAATAAGAACACTGATAATCTGTTAAAGGCTAATAAAACAGGTTGTGTGTAATAGATTGTCTCACTAATTGTCAAGCCCTTAACTGAACCTAAATCACACGAATTGGAATTAAGGTTTGCTGTTTTTGAGTTACACTGTTTTTCAATCTGATATCTGTGTGTGTGCATCTTGAAATTCTATCTGCATAATCTTGTGATTAACCTTGCTGTATTAAAAGCTTTTCAAACAAAAACAGTGCTGAAATAAATCTGTTCATTTTCACATAAATCGATTTATTTTTCTATAAAACTGTGTTAAACACTATTTCTGCGAGAAAGTTTTAAAAGGTCAATTCACCCCCTCTTGAACTTTGGCACTATTAAACCCAACACCTATCCCAGCAAGGGTTGTCGATCCTATTATGTCAGTCGTTATTGTGTTGTTCCAGACCACTCACAAATTCTCATTCCCACGCTTGAGATGTAAAAAAAAATATACTGTATAGGTGGTGTAACCTCACCTTACAAAACTTATTTTATGAGGTTGAGTGAAGCTGAAAACCTACTTTCTAAGATAACATAATAATTTTATTCCAACCAAGGAAAAGGAAGTATAAGTCAATATTTCATTACATTTTAGTAATTTCCCAAACAAGGCCATGGGGCGTTTCAAATTTTGTTGTGCCTATGTTAGTTAAAGCTCCACACACTTTTAACTTTTTAATGGATTTCATTTTACCTGTAAGTTATTGGTCTGAATTTTATGGTTGCTTGTACACGATGCTTTTCTTTCTTGATCTTGCCCAAACAATGTTATTGTTTATGATGTGAACTTTTTGAAGAATAAATTCAATATTTGTCATTAGGTAATTAGTAAAGTTCAAAATGGACAGGGGACATTCATGAAAATTTTATAGTTTGATTTGTTTATACTATTAGCCTCCAACTTTTACATAGACAACTTATGGTTTATGCAAAGGGGTTCTTGCAAATTGTAGGTTTTCGCTCAAGCACACTACTTTAGTGTCATAAAAATGTTATCTAAACTAAATGAATGTATTGGAGCTGTGGAGTTTAAAACATATACTGCTGAAACAAAACTAGTTTAGTGACTAAATTTGCAGTACAAGTACTCCTTATGGAAGGATTTCCTTCATCAAAACAAAGTAAATAACAATTTGAGAACTTAACTTCCCATTACAAGTCAATGAAACTATATATATAACATTGTAATTGTCACATTCTAAAACATAACTTTTTAATAAAGAATTAACACAACATAACTATAGGATGTAGAACATTAGCTGCGTACTGCTTAAATTGGCCTATCAAAATGGAATTTTGTCAGTGCATTTCTTTATGACCAATTCCATCTTGTTAGTAAATTTCTTGATTGTGTTATGGGCCAGGAAATGGTTGTAGGTGAAGCTCATGTGAAATTTCCCTCTTCCTAGACCCTTTTTACTCTTGGAAATTTACCAATGTCTTCTAATATCAAATCCACACGATGTGCGGTAGGGTTCAAAAGAAGAATTTGTCCCTCTTGTTTTGTAAATATTTACTTTCTACCACCTCATTTTGTTGAAGAGTTTTAGGTGCAGAGAAATTATGTTGAATGTCATTCTTTTCACAAAATGAATTGAATTTTTCATTTTGAAACTTCCCCACCATGAACACTTCTTATTAACAAATATTGTTGCAATTTTTACTTTGTAAAAGCTTGGCAAGATTTTTGAAAGCAGAAAAATTATAATGTTTTGATGCAATGAATAAAGTTCATGTAAATCTTGAGAAATCATCTATAATGACAAGACATAGTAATTACCTCAATACTCATAGTTCTAGAAGGACCAACCAAGTCCTTGTGAAGCAGTTCAAGTGGTCTAGATGTTAAAACAAATTTTTTCAGTCTGCCTTTTTGACATGGTTCACATACTCTATCCTTTTCAAACTTAAGTTTTGGAAGACGTAAGACTAGATCTATAGAAATCATTTTGTTTAAATGATGCATATTTATATGTGTTATTCTTCTATGCCATAACCATGATTCTTCATCTTTTGAGATATTAGACATTCAATATTTGATGCAATATTCTTTATGTTCAACATGTATACATTTTTTATTCTTTTTCCTATCAACAAGATGTTCTTTGAGTTTGTCTCACATATCAAACATGAATGTGGTTCAAAAATAACCCGATACCCTTTGTCACATCTAGTTGACTTATGCTAAGTAGATTGTGCTTCAAACCTTATATGCATAGTACATCTTTGATGATAATAGAATTCTGATCACCAACAGTTCCTTTGCCAAGAATCCTCCTCTATTATTGTCACCTAGGTGACATATCCTTCATGCTTGAGTTGCATTTCAACAAATTTAGATACATCTCTTGCTATATGCTTTGAACAACCCTTGTCAAAATATCATAATTGTTTCTTGGTTGTCAAAGAAACCTACAAATTAGTTTTAAAGAACAAATTTTGGTTTTCTTATTAATGTAATTTGGGTCCAATACTTTTAATGATACTCTTATGTATCCACCTAACTAGGCTATTTTCTTATTCAACATGTTCTATTGGTATGACCCCTTTTCAAACAATAGAAGCAGGTAACAAATCGTGTGGACCGTGTTTTACTATTTCTAAAGAAACTTTTGTATTCTTTCGTTTTGTTTCTAAATTCTGATTAGTACCCCAAACCAGTTTTTCCAAAAACACAGTTTTGTGATCCAAATAGTGCTTTCAGAATTTTTTAAAGCCATATTTAAAATTGTAAAAAGGGTTTTGATTAAAGCTAAAATTTTTAGTTTCAACATATTAAAACTTTGAATTAATATGTTGATTTCCCTAAAAATGAAAACAATGAATTAAGTTAATGTTTCAATTTTATTAAAACTACATTCTTTTGACAATCAAAAAGATTTAAGTTTATGATAAAAGGATACTCCTGATAGAAAAACTTTTTTGAACTTTTTGAAAATCATAAGTGATTTTAACCAATTTGATAATTCAACTAATTAAAATATTCACTTTAGTTTTTAAAGACTTGAGTTTAGTTTAAAATTCTTATTTTAAACATCCAAGTCTCTTTGTAAATAAGAGTGTACTTCTCTTGTAACTTTTAACTTTAAATGATATTATGAAATGCTATCAAATTGTGCATAGTTTTCTACTTGTTCTTAGCTTCCCCTAGGTTATTCTTTCTACAAGAAACTGGCCTAGGAAAACCTTCTCTTGTAACTTTTAACTTTAAATGATATTACGAAATGCTATCAAATTGTGCATAGTTTTCTACTTGTTCTTAGCTTCCCCTAGGTTATTCTTTCTACAAGAAACTGGCCTAGAAAAACCTTCAAAAGTTGGCCTAACCTCTCTTTCTCTTCATTTCACCAAATTGTGTCACTTCTGTCATCTTCATCCATTTATTCACGCTTCCGCAAACTTCATTATAAATCCTTCAAGGTTTCAACCATTGGAGCCAAGGAGGATTGCATCAAAATATTTTAATTATTAGTTTTCTCATTATTCAATTATAAATATGATCTAATATGAATATTTAGTTTTTCAGTTATAATTGTTCTATTAGTTTTAATTGTTCTATCAATTGTAATTATTTTATTAGTTCTAACTGCATCTGTTGTTCATATTTTTTTATGGATTCTATCTATAAATAGAGTACTCAATAAATCTAAATAAGAGTATAACAATTATTTAATTAATAAAATATAGTTCTATCTTAAATTCTTTTTTTTTCTTCTCATATTTATTGTTCATTTATCTAAATGAGATATATAAAACTAATATAATATGAGTTTTTAGAAGTTTTGGACCATTCCATTTGCTTTTTCTGTTTAGCCCTTTATTCTTTTACTGTGGCAAGATGAGACGAAACAGGAAATCATTCCTATTTTTTTAAATATTGTGGCAAAAATAATCATGCAGTAGACAGATGTTATCAGAAACATTGAGGAGAAGTTACCAATGTCTTCTGTCTTAAACCAATGCTTCCTTCTTTTTCTTTGGACATATGAAGATGTGCATGACATGATATTTTCCCTCAAATTAATATTTGTAACCATGAATATTCATTTACTTTTTCATAGTTTTTCTTCTTCAAATATTAAAAAAAATAGAAAACTCAACTCAATTTAATTTCTTAAAGACTAAATTCTGGTATTTCGGTAATATTGCAATTAATCAAATGTTAAAATTCGGTTACCTAAATATCAAATTTTGAACCTGGAATAAAAGAGTGTGCTGTCTATGTAAAAAATGCCTTTGGGATATTTAAAAAAAAGAAAATGCTTGTGTGAAAATTTGGCTGCAAATTTTCTTACCCTCAAATGAACTCCTGAATTCATAATTTAAAACTAACTTTGTTTGGATTAGGGGGGATTTGAGAGAGTAAATTTTTAAATATTTAATATAATAAGTATAAATATATATATATATATAATAAAACATATAATATATTTAATAAATTTTTTAAAACAAAAATTATTGTAAAACTTTAATAAATAAAAAAGTAATATTTTAAAATGAAAGTATATTAAAATAAATCATTAAAATTTAGTTAGTTTTATTTTATTTATTTAATTTAATATAAAACATATATTAACGAAATATTTAATTTAATTTATTGATTATTTTATTATAAATTTAATTATTATATATTTTAAAATAAAATATAGTATTTGTTACATTTTTTTAATAATAATAACGTAACTTAAATTATTAAAAATAAACTTAACTCATAATTGAGAACCATTGGAAACAAACAGAACATAATCGATTTGGTTTCTGGGATGATAATTAAGTTCTTATTTATAATAAAATATTTATATTTATGCTGGGAAACGTTCTTTGCATATTATTAATATAATAATATTTTCCAGCAATAAATAATTTATATTAATACTACGGTTAAAAATAAATAAAACATTTACAAATCTTAACTTTTCTAATTTCAAATTTTTAAAATTTTCTTTCAAAAACAAGTTTTGAATAATTTGAGTGCAGTAAATATTTGCTTAGAAGCAATTCAAGGATTAACCATCCCTAGTATGCAATTTTATATTATTAAACACGTTATTCGTTTTACCAACATGTTGATAAACAGTTCCAAAAAATATGAAAAAAAAAAAAGTTGACCGTGAAGTTTATTTATGTGTAGCATCTTAAAAATATTATTTTAAAATTGAAAGAAATTATTTATTTTAATATTATTATTTCGATCCTAAGAGAATGACATTAATAATTAATTAGTAGTTTTAAAACATTGTTTGCTTTACGTTGAGACTTGTCATAATTTTATTTTTAAAAGACGTCTAAAATAATTTTAAAATAAATATATTTAAATTATTATTAATCTTAATTCTATATCGAAATCAGGTATTAATATATTTGTATAATTAAAAAAATTATATATCTAATTATAAAAAAAAAACATTATTATCAAAAGAATATTTGCACTAAACAACTTTTTCTTTGTTTTTGAAGGGGTGGTATATGCTATAGCATATACCTTATGTGCCCTTTCGATGCAATATATAGCCACTGGAGTGAGGTGACTATATACATAAATAAGGACCCATTTGTTTTATATTGGAATTATTATGTTTTTATATTCCACAGACACTTCAATACAAAATTTATTATTATCAATGTTAATTTAAACATGTGTCTAAAATATATTTAATGATATAAAATTAATTTTGTTGAAATAAAAAACAGTCGGAAAGGGTAAAGTAAGTTATTCATCACATTCTATTGATTAATATTCGTAAACAAATTCAATTTAATTTGTAAAACATGGTTATTTTTAGCTAAAGAGATGCATTCAAATTTTGAGGTTGTATTTAATTATTTAACTATTTGAGTTTCCATTTTGTTGACTTAGTGCTAATATATTATAATTTACTTATTAATATATATCAAATAATTGAATAATTGTGATTTTATTCATTATTTATTGTCTTATTTAAATTGATTTTTATAGAAACATTTTCGAATGGACATTTACTCCGTTTTCCAATAAAAAAATGTTGATATTAAATTAATAAACTAAAAGCTAATATATGTGATCATCCAAACTCCAACCTTCTTACCCTTCCATAAAAAAATACTAGGACTGTACTCAACTTAATGCATAAATTTTAAAAATTAGTTGCACATATTGAGTATGAAAATATTATGAAAAATTTCAAAAGTAAAAAATAGTTCAACCATAACTTTAATAAAAAAAAAAATTATAAATTAGTCAACTATTTCACTATCATTATTAAAATAAAATAAGTTTAATATACTAATTTGTCTTTATTATTATTATTATATTCATCTCAATTTGTCTCATTATTTTTAAAATTATCAATTAGGTTTTTTTAAAATATATATATATATATATATATATATATATATATATATATATATATATATACCAACATAATTTCTTCCATCAAATAATGTTATTTTTTTATAGTAAAAAATAAATAAATTAAAAAAGACAGTTCAAGAATATCCCAGTCCTTATTTTAAAATTAAGAGCAGTTAATTTCTCACATGTTTTAGCAACAGGCAAAAATCTTATATTCTTTAGCATTTCCCCTACTTTATTATAACTAACACTACAACAACTATTGGAAAATACTGTAACCATCACTACTACCTTAGCAGCTCAAAAGATAACTCTTTTCTACACAGATTTGTTGGGTGACAGAGGGAATGCAGCTAAAATGGCAATAGGCTCCTTACAATAATGTTGTTAGGTATGACATTGATTGTTAAGATGATCCTTTCTTATTATTCACTAACTTCTTTCTTTTCTCCAATCTCACTCACCTTTCCTTTAATCTCCCCAAACTCCTCCTTATCACTTGGACTATCCAAAGTGAACTCTCAAGTTTGTCATGGCCCTAACACCTCAAAACCTATCATCTCCACCAACCCAACAACCTTGTTCTCCAAGAGTTTTTTTTTCTAACTCCTCTTTTTGCTCCATTACGTTGTGCATGCCAACTATTCAATGAAATTCCTCAGTATTATTGCTTGTTGTCTTTTATAGGTAGAAATTTCTCAAAGGGTGACGAGGAGTTGAATCAAGCATGATGAATGCTTCATAACCCTATCATGATTGCTACAAATGCTTGTAATTTTGAGGTTTTTGTGCTCGATTACATCAAGCAACATGGGAGTGAGTTTGCCTCTGATTCGAGGTTAAGAGATCATGATAAAGAGTTTGTGTAAAAACAACTCTTATCTTTTATTTGAAATTGTTTGTCCATCAAATAAAAAAATCTTATCATAATAAAAAATTATAAGACTCTAAAATTTCTAATAACTTATTTGTTATTATTTGAGGTTTCAGTCTAACTGAGATATAAGTTCAATAATAATATTTAGATATAAGTTACATAATAATATTTAGCATGAAAATTTTTATAAAAAAAATATAGCTTAAGAAATAAAAATAATCCAAATAACCAAAATACAAAATTGAAAGTTGAATTAATTTAATTATAATCTTTCTCGTTTGACTAAACTGTAAAATCTCATAATTTCAAGTAAAGTCAGAAAAAATAACATAGAGACATATAGAATCGAAGGAGACGTACTTAAAAAGGTTTGATTGGTCAGAATTAAACTACTCTTTATTTTTGCATTATCTCAATGAAGCAATTTGTTGAGAAAAGTAATAAGGAACGAATTTAAAAACGTAGAAAGAAAATAAAAAGTTACAGAAAAAGAAAACAAAAACTTACAAAATTATTATTATTATTATTATTATTATTATTATTATTATTATGTCCTAATTCTAGTGTTACGATTCTTTAATACGAGGATTTAATTATTGATAATGTTATAAACTTGGTAATAAATTGAGTTAAAAATCTATTGTGTTTTGTACTATTTTTTTATTTAACTATACATAATGTTTATCTTGATATTTTATACAAGTTAAAGAATAACTCCTTTTAGTTTGCTATGTGTGTAAAGTATATCTTAATTTTAGTTTTATATTTTTTAATTTTAAGATTTAATTATATATAAACTGGATATATTTATCATGTATCGGGATATTGATCGAATTTAATTGACGTTTAAGCGAACAAACTATTAAAATCTTAAATAAAACAAGAACAAAATTAAATAAGTTAAAAGTTTTTTTATTAAATTAGTGTAATTTAATAAGTTAATTAGTGAAACGAGCAAAATTTAAAAAAAATTAGTGTATATAAGTCATGCCAATATGAGAGATACCTGACTCCCATTATTCCATTGTGACATCTAAGAATTTAATTAATTACTTAATTAATCAATTAATTAGGTCACACAAACAACTAAAAGCAAATAAATGTAATTACATAACTAATTAAATATGTAGTGTTGGTGACTTGTAATTAAACATTAAAAATGTTTTTATGCATCCATTGGGTATATAAACTGGAATAAAATAATAATCCAAGTTGTATAATAAAGTCATGTCCTCTCCCACTCCAACCTCCCCTACATACTTCCAACGTCCCTAGTCAAAGCAACATCGTTTCTTTTCATCTTACTAATTTTCTACTACAACTATTGTTTCATTTGTTTGAATCCATTTATACAACAAAGCAATTAGGATATTCTCACCGTCAAATTTTTAAATTCTTTTATATATTAATACAATATTTTTACCACATTATAAGAATAAAATATCCACCATTTTTATCACTAACAAATTTCTGTCAAAAACCTTAATTTGTTTATTTACCTTATCATTCTTCAATTCAAGTAATTCCTAAACATGGAAAACCAAATCAAATCATCATCGTAAAAGTTTACAAACTCTTTAACTACTAATTACTTTAAGATTAAATATATTTTTTCGTTCATATATCATAATAAAAATTGATTTTTTTCTCTATTTCAAAATTTAGACTTTTTAAATATTTATAGTAAAAAAATTATTAAAATAAATTTTTATCTGTAACAGCGTTAGTTTTATTTTAAAAAATCAACATACTCCTATCCACACGCACCATTCTTTTTCTTACTTCCTTCTCTCTTACTCTCCCCCTTCTCTCTTAATTTCTTCTTCCAATCTTCATCTATTTTAGAATCTGATCGGATCACGTTGTAGCTAGCGAGATAAGGAACATTTCTACCCGATGAGATTTTTAAACATAGTAAGTTCATTTTTGCTCTAAAGGTCCTTTGTTCTCTGTTTTTCTTTAGGATTTAGTCATCAATCTTGGTGGGGTCAGTTGAGAAGATTAATCCTCTCAACTTATTCTACTATATACTGAATTTTTGTTCTGTTTGGATAACTTGCATTAGGTCCATAAATCTTGAAGCTTATCCAGACTGTGGGGAATCAAATTCTAGAAGTTGCTTGGAAAGTAAGCAATTAAGGTAAGGGAAACTAACTTTAATTTTCAATAGCACCCTAGGCTAGAAGACCTGGATATGGAAGGGACGTGGTCCCAATATTCAATTTCTCTTGCAGGAATGTTGTTTGATAAAATTCTTTGGTTTTATGTTGTGTGAACATGTATAAATATTATATTTTGATAGTTTGAAAGTTAAATATTATTTTTTATGTTGGAAAAGTTCTTGAATGGTATGAATTTTTAAATGTTATGCGATTGAATGATGAAAGTGGAATGAAATTGATGTCATATATTTAAGACAATGTATGAGTTGTTGTTTGATGGCATTAAGTATGAAAAACCTATATTTAATAAAGATCATCTGGCTTCACTGATGATCTAAGTCATGTAGACTAAGATATCAGGTGAGAAGCTGAGAGGGAGTTCATACACACCAGGTCCCGCTTTAGACACTCGATATTGGATGTTTGAACTTACCCTAACTCTTTCTGTTAGATTCGCTGGTAATCTTTGGATCATGCGTTAGTTTCTGGTAGGGGCATACTTAATGAGTCTTCCGGAAGATGAAGTGAGATTGAAATGAAATCCAATAATTGTGATTGAAAATATATCCATGTGTGGTATATGTGAATGATGAAATTAGTATTGAAATTTTATACGACAACATTTAAAGAAATGTTTATAAATGATTAGTTTGATTGGTTCCTTTTGCAATGAATTAGATATGTTATGAAATTTCTTTTCGTTAGCTTATCCTTGCTTTTCTTGTTGTGTTTGAACTGCAATGACTGTACTGCGTACATGAGCATATGATCATACAGGTATATGAGGTTTTGGAGAGCTTTAGGATGTTATTTTGAACTGTATATTGTAAATATTTTTATTTCTATAAGTCCTAATCATGTATTAGGAATGTTTTGAAAAACTCCAAGTTTATATAGAACTAGTAGAACTTTTATTGTATTAGTTAGATGAAATTTTCTGGAATGTTACATTATCAATATTTATTTTTTACATACAATTTTTTATTCTGAACTACATTATAATATTATAACATAAATTAATATAAAATATTTTAACATTTTATTTTACATCGAAAATTTGTTTAACGTATAAAAAATTGAAAATAATTTATTTCAATAATTTTTTCTATCACTATACATAACGTCTAAATTTAAATTATCTAAAATTTAGATTATGAACAAAATACATTTAGCGTAAAAAGTACAGGACCAACCAAACATATCATGTTGTATATAAAATATAAATATTTATTTACATCGAGTGGTGATAATTTTAATTATCTTTAAAGTAATACTAGTTTCAAAATCAATCTATCTATGTAGATATTATTTAACTCAACATTATTGTATTTGCAATTATATTAATTACACACTATTCATTATTTCTTAAATATTCATATTTGTCTTTATTTTTTGAATATTATATTTTGGTCGACATTCATGACGATAGATTTGTATTCCTAAAGTCTACATTATTATTATTCTGCGGTGACTTTTATCATTTATCCACCCTTTAATATATTAAAAGTTACGCATGAATACTAAATTTTTTCAACACAACGTCAAATTGATATATATATATATATATATATATATATATATATATATATATATATATATATAATCACATATAATAAAACATATTCAAAACTAAGTTATGTATTACGTAGAAAATAAATGAACAAGGTAAATGTAAACATAAAAGAAAAACACAGCAAGCAACCCTTTGTCATTTTTAATTACTCTTTTATTATAAATTTTTACTATTTCCAATAATGTAGATTCACAATATCATATTTTCAAAGACTAGATTCTTATTCAATAATGTTAGAATGATTTAGATGATTTTGTTTGTGCAATTATACAAGTTAACATTTTGATTCACTTATTATAAAAACATGTGAGATATATGTTTTTAGAATTTTATTAACCTCATATTATTTTTTATATTAAAAACTAAACTTTAAGTATAACTCAATTTTATAGATTTGTTCATAAAATAAAATTTACACTTACTTATATATTATGAAATGTTTTTGTCTTTAGACGATGTAAGATCTTCAACACACTCCCTCAAAGCTGTCAACTCAAATATATAAGACTTTATAATAGCTGATATGATGACAAATAAAAGTGACTAATAAAACGAGTTTTGCATTCACTTATATAATATAAAATATTTTTATCTCTAATCGATTTTCAACCCTGATATATTTTTAGACTAAAAACAAATAAAGAACAAACAGCATGAACTAATTTTTCAGTTTCTGAATATTTATTTTGCTGTTTTTATCATTATATCACATAGATGGATGATTTTTTAAACATATTTTCCATTTTACTTCATTCAACTAATTAATTTATTGAAGCATGGTGCCATTCCTGATAATAAGTTAATTACTTTTTAAATTGTTCAACTTCCCTCAGTTTGTTACTTTTATTATTTGATTCCGTGTGCTAGTTCCCTTAAAAAATTACACAAACTTTTTAAAAAATATTACATTAGTCACCTAATTTATATTACATATATACATCCTCTTAAGTTTTAAAAACCATCACACTTATACTCTCTCATAAGTCCTTAAGAATGACAACAAAAATCTTGCCCACATACGATATGAATATTTGTTATTAGTAATTTTTATTTAAATATAATTTTTTAAATTAAGTCACCATTAAATTTGTTTACATATAAACTTATGAAATTAAATTGTTTTTAAATAGATTAATTTTAACTAAATGTATATTTTTATTATATAACTTATTTGAATTTAACTTTTAGAAAGATAGATTTTATTTATATCAATACTTTATCGTGTTATATATATATATATATATATATATATATATATATATATATATATATATATATATATATATATATATTAAGATTAAATTTTTAGTCAAGTTTATATCATAAAATATATTTTAATTTTTTAAAAGTTAAAAATATTCAAATGTAAACACTCATAAATATAAAATAATCTGTAGTTATTTTTCAAATATATATATATATATATATATATATATATATAGTAAAAAGTTGTAGGTAATGAGACAAAAGAATTTTAGATAAGGTAACTTTCTATAAGTACTACTACTAACCCGTCGCCATTCTTAATTCTTGTCCTTGTATAGATATTATTATAATAATAACAATAAAAAGGTAAAAGTGTAATTTGAAAATTTTCATGACATATTATTATAGTTTAATTTAAAATTTAAAATTAAATTTAAGGAAAATAAGCTTAAGTTTATATCTTAATAAAAATTTAACTAATAAAAGATAATATATAAGAACAATGTGTTAGGAAAAATATTTATGGGATCACCATTGTGGCATATACTTTAATATTGTTAATGTTTGAAAGATATATGCACATCTTATTTAAATATTGGTGTGAGCATAATTTGATTGATAGTCTTGAATTACTTAATAACTCATTAACTCCGCGTGTATGTATTAAAAGACATTCTGTCATATGAATTGTTGCATATATTTTCTTATTTAAATATGTTTTTAGTACCTATAAAATATTTCATTTTCAGGTTATTAATTTTTTTATAAAATATTTTACTCGTATAAAAAAACTTGACATTTTAATTATATCGGTACTCCAGGGCTTTATTAATTATGTATCACCATATTAAATAATGCATTAAAAAGAAAAAAAAAACAATTGAAATAAATAATGGGTCAAATTAAATCCATGAATAAAATAAATGGTTAAATATGTTTTTTCCTCCACTTACTATATAACACACGAAATTGATTTTTTGTTTCTGATTCAAACTTTAGACCATCCAAATACTTGTAGTATAAAAATGGTTGAAATTGAACATTCTATATATAAAATGATTGTTAGTTTTTTTTAAAAATTGCTAGCTTTTTTTTCAAAATCCGTTATTGTTTTGATTGTAGACGGATGTTACTACAACTACTTTCAATTAATTAATGAAATGGAACCTCAAATTGAATCAATTTCACAAACAAAAAGACTTATTACAATAATCTTCATACTACAAGCACGAGATGATCTAAATCTTGAACAGAAACGAAAATCAATTTTGTATTATAATACAAAGATAAAAAAACATATTTAACCTTAAAATAAATATGTGTGGTTAAACAAATTTTTATTCTGAGAATACAAACTTATTTTTTAAAAATACCATGTCGAATATAATAAAACATCCTAATATATGAAACAAATTTTCTCATAAATAAACTAACAATAATAGTTTTTTTATGACTTTTTCTGCTCATGCAAACCTTATATCTTTTATTAATTTTATTAGGAATCCTCTTGTTAAACTAATTAGATTTGTTGTTATCTCATTTGTTTGTTTAGATGATTTGAAGGAGGAAGAATTATTCCAAGTTTCAAGAGGAGATTAGTACTTATTTTTTATGGAAATTCAACATAATAAAAATAATATCTCAACAAGAGCAATAAGCAGCGGATAATAATTTTCCCAACTAGCAAGAATATATGAGGAGCAATAACAAATAATGGCAACAACAAAAACACACTTCAGGAAGACACAGAAATTTTTAACGTGGAAAACCTTCTCAATGTAAGAAGTAAAAACCACGGACACAAGCCAATCAATCAAACTCCACTATGATCAATGTTATGGTTACAAGAGAGTCTCAAAACAGTATAAATTATGCTCAATAACCAGCCAAATAGCAATACAATAGAGATGAGACAAAGAACAAGAAATCTGAAAAATTCCAAAAACTGCAGCTACCGTATGCAGCCTATATGTCACTGTTCCGGTGACTTTTGAATAATCCGAACGGTCCAATTGAAGTACCACGAGGTATGAACCTGCTGACAAAATTTCAGTCCGATCCAACTGTGGACGAAACAGCAGCAACAATCCAAAAAATTTCGTTCTCAATAGAAACGCTGAAAACGCTGCTGTAATGTGAGATGAATTTCTCTCTGCTCAAACCATTTCTGTAAGATGCGAACGGTCAGATTGAATTCACACAAAGTATGAACCTGCTGACAAAATTTCAGTCCGATCCAACGGTGAACAAAGTGTCGGCGGCAGTCGAAAGTTATTGGGCGAAACTTTTCTATCGTTTTCTTTTCTCTCTCTTTTTTTCTCTCTGTCTCTGCTGACGGCTGTCACTCTCTCTATTCAGAAAAAACCCTAAAGATGATTAAAAATTAGATTAGGCCTTCACATAGGAAGTGAGCCCAACCCAACAATTTTGTCATTAATTCTATTAAGAGCTACATTAAAATGTCAAGTAACTCTCTTTTAATAAATATACGTATAATACTATATTTCACTTTTCTATTTTGAAGTTCTTTGGTATCGCTACTAGGCTTGGAAAAGTCTCCAAGCCTACCCAGATTTTATAAAGTTTCTTTTTGTTGGCTTGATTAAAGTTAATATCAATGGTGCTACTAAAGGTTTTTATAGTCTTCTTGCTTGTGCTGAGATCTTTAAGGTAAGTGTGAAGAAATTTGTTAGTGACTTTTTTTTTTTTTTTGAGATCTAGTCTTTTCTTTTGCTGAGTTTACAAGAGTTATCATTTTTATTGAACATGTTAAAGAGACTAGTTATAAATGTTTGTGGTTAGAAATACCTTAATTTTTCTTTTAAGCATCTTGTTCTCTAATCTATCTGCAGTCCGCAATAATGGCAACCACTATGTTAATAAGTTTCTTAAATTTTTAGAGATAACAACCACCCTGTTGATAAATTTGATTCTTTTGGGTTAAATATATTTTGGTATAAAAGTACGTTATTTAACATTTCTTTAAATAAATATAAACTTCTCAAATTTCTGTTGTTAGAAAATTTTCCTAGTAAATCTTTGCATGAGTTTAGTCTAATTTATCATGTTTATTTTTATTTTTATTTTCTCTTTTTTGCTGTGAATGTGATAATACATGATTAATAAAGTTTGAAATGTTGAGATGTCAGATTTCTTACTGAGTAACCTAAGTTTTATTAAAAAAAAAAAAAAAACTAACAATAATATGTGTGTATTTATTACCTTGTCAAAATTTTAAAATTAATAACTTGCAACAAACATCAACTCCATCTATTTCTTGTGAACCACGACATAATTAAAATGTTGTCGAAAGCAGCGCCCATTTAACTTAGCTTGCAAAGTCATGACAACACCAATGGAGGCATTTTACATATCCCACGGAAGGAGCTTTCCAAAAATAATTATAATTTTTGAAGCTTTTGCGATATGGCAACAAACATTAAAGAACCCCAATATAAAAAAATCCTCCACATAACTATGACACCTTTAGATGTTGCAACTAGCAAGAATCATGGAGCTATATAACTGCTCCAAATCAAGTTGGTTTAATATCTAGACTACTGTTTAACCCAAACAAAATCTTTAGCAGCTTTATGAGATAAAACACTATCCGCAGTAGTTTCCTAAACAACTTGATCCTCACAATTTAAAAAATTCTGCTGTTAATCTGGAATGTCCCACTGACTACTCCAACGACCCCTAACTTAATCATTATAAAAAAGTTATTAAATAAAATATTTTTAAAAATCAAAATAATTAATTATTATTTCATAATATTATAGACTATTTTATAAACTAAACAAAATTATTAATATCTAAAATAATTTTTATTAATAAAAAATTATAAAATAGTTTTTAAATTAGTAGTTAACTCTTAATTACCAAAATTTTAACTACTTATTATTTTATATTTTAAATTAATCTCTATTAATCTTTTAAAGTCTAATTTAAAATTTAAAATATTAATAACTAAAATTTAAATATCAATTTAAAAATTATTTTATTAATTAATAAAAACCACTTTAAATATGAATATTTTTTAATTTTTAAATTAGTATATAATTTAATTAATATAATAATTAATTATTATTTAGTTTTTATTTAATAATTTCAGGTGATATCAATATTATATATATATATATATATATTAATAAGAGACACTTTAACACACTCATTATCATTCCACAAATTAATAGAATTTCTACTACCAAAAACCCAAGAGTGTTATCTAACACTCTAACTGTAATTTAGATTCAACCAGACCATCTAGAAGAAAAGAATATCAAGCAAAAGATGGATTTGAGATGGTGGAAAAGAAGAAGTGAGATGATTTGGATTAAAAAACAAAAAGAAAGTTTAAAAAATTTGTGAATGAATTGATGAATATAATAAATTTTTAAAAATTATAAAATAATTTAATATAAAAATTTAAAAATATAAATTAGAATTAAAATAAATTTTAAATTAAAAAAGTTAATATTAAATATTAATAATTAATAAAAAAATTAGAAATGTTATATATATATATATTAAAACATAGTTTTTATATATATAATCAGTATATAATTTATTAATTTTTATAAAAAATAATATATAATAAAACTTTCTTCATAAATCTCTTCAAAAATTGGAACAAACTTTTAGATGATAAAAACATTTCATTTTTTTTATTTTTGAATGATTTATTTTTTATTTTTCTAACTTTCTCAACTCTTTCCTTATGAAGCTCAGACACTCATTTTAAATGGCGTGTTCGTGTGGGACACATGTATCGGACATGATACTCGTAAGACATAGGATATTTATTGGTGAATTGTCCAATTTAAAGAAATATTTGTTGAATTTCTGACAATTTTAGTATGATTCTAACGTAATTTTAAAAAAGATAAATACATTATTTTTTCTAAAAACTCAAACTTATTGTATAAATTTTTTAGTATGCTTATAAAAATAAGAAACAAATCATTTTGAATCAGTCATGAAAAATATCTTTCTGTTCCAAAAAAAAAATTAAAACATACTTGTTCACATAAATCTTTATTGACAATTTATATAATTCATAATTATATAATATATAGATCCGTGTCTCCGTATCCTAGATTTTAGAAATTATACATATTTTTGTGTCCGTATCCGTATTATATCAGTGTCCGTTTCAGAGTGTACGTGCTACATAGCTCTTTCCATAGTTATTTTTCTGCGCCTAAATATAAAGAAACCATTAAAGTAGTCACCCATAAATATTTAAAAAGAAAAACTTTGAGACAAGTTGAATCACAAATGCTTAATTCTCTCCTCTAAAGTTAAAAACACCCAAACCATTTTCCTCTTTTGAATTACGAGTCCAACTCCACCGAACAGGTCCATCTACCATGGCACTATTAATTAATCCATTAATCCATGTCCTAAGTAATAAACATAAAAATAATGAATAACAAAGTAAAAAATATTTAAAGGTAATAAACTGAAGAAAAAAAATTTAATAAACAGTGAAAACATATTTAAGCCATAAAAAATATAAAAATATAGGAACCTTTCTTTATTTTTCTCTTAACTATTGAAACAAAACTGTAAATTTCACTTTATTTTTAATCTTATTTTTCCATTTACAATCCTCTAATAGTAATTTGATTGATTTAATTAAGTTTTAAGTCTTTAATAAATTTAAATATTTCAAATTTATTTATTTATTAAATTTATTTATTTATTAAGTATTCAAAGTTTTAATATTTTTTAATAGAATTTTATCTGTTTAATTTCTTTGTTAATTTGATTACCTGTTATCTTATCTCATATATTAAGAAATATGAAATTTTACAATTAATATAAACGATATATAATTAACATAAAATACTAATTAAACAATAAAAGTTACTTAGTATTTTACATTAACTGTAATATAGTTTATAAACATGAAAACAAATGAAGAAGATAATGGGACACGATATAGCACACATCACTCACTTGAAATATTAAATAAAAAATTCCATTAAAAATATATAATTTTTTAATATTTAATAAATAATTATTTAAAATAAAAATTTAATTAAAAATATCCAAAATCACTATCAATTTAAAATTTAATTAAAAATATTCTAATTTATGATGTTAAATCATTAAATAAAAACTATTTTTAGAGATAAAAAATAAATATTTATTATATAAATTAAATTAGATATTATTTATAAACTACAAAATGATTAAATAGTAATTAGATATCAATTTAAAAACGCGTTTATAATTTTTATTAATAATAGATTACTCTAGATATTAATAATTTTGTAATTTATAAAATAATATCTAATTTAGTTAATATAATAACTAATTAATTTTTATCTTTAAAATTTAAAATTAGTTTTTATTTAATGATTTTCTTGTAATACTGATGTTGTTGTTCAAAATGCTTTCTATTGTTGCTATTGCTAGACTAAATACAAAAAATTCTAATACAGTCTTTTCTAGTGTTGGTGGGATGGAGGGACCTACTTTTGATGAGGATACTTTTGTTGAAGTTGTTGTTGATCAAGTAGAGGTTGAATCTCTTGTAGATCAAAAGCTAAAGAGATCTACCAAAAGATTTATCAGTCGTTGATAAGCCTATTGTTGCAGTTGATGATACATAGGTTGCGTCAGGATCTCAGGTTGATATTTTTGTCGACATGTTCTTATTGGAGAGTATTCATGAATTAGATTTATTTGCTTAAAAAAAAAGACTCCTTACTTATTGATAATTTGTGACCTATTAAAGGATTATTTCAATTCAAATTTGCACTTAATGCAAAGCATCATAATTTTATTGTTGTCAAATCGGTCATTCTAAAATTGTTTCTAATGATTTGGTCTTGCAAAATGTTTTGAATCTTTTCAATAAACTCTTCAGTCATATTAGGTCATCTTGGCACAAATATAATTGAGTCCATTCCGAATGATATTTTCTTAAAAGAAGTCAATTTGGTCATTAAGTTTTGAACTAAAAAAATGAATAAAGATGAATCATTAAGGGTCTGTTTGCTTCAAGAAAAGTATTATTCACGTGGATGAATGTGCCGTGATATCCCCTTTTGGATCTACTGATGTGCGCAGAAGAGGAAATGAGGGATCAATATGAACAATATTTTCAAAACCTCCATTGAATACAAAGAATCTTGCGGAAAGTCATGTAACAGATTGTGTTTTCTCATTTTAACATTGTTTTTGTCTTTGCATGAGAGTGCCAGAGTACTTTTTTTTCCATTTGTATAATTAATATACATAACATAATATAATACAAATGAAGTAATATTAAATAATATTAAAATTATCTAAATATAAATATTAATTATTACACAAATTTAACTAACACAAATATTTAATGATATTATTAATAAAAAATAATAATAATTAATAAAATAAATTTTGTATTTAGATAATTAATAATTAATAACAGAATCATATATAGTTATTCATAATAAAAAATTATATAATTACTATTATTATTATAAATATAATAATATTATTTACATTTAATACAAAATTATTTTCTAGTTATCCTAAAATAATTATTTAACAGCACTGGAAATAATTTACAAAAATTTAGTTAATTTAAATCAATACAAAAATACTTCATATTTCATTATTCAAATATTTTTAAAGACAAAAATAAATTTGTAATCTTTCATTTTAAACATTTAAAAAAATTCAAATTTTTCTCACAATCATTAGATTACTTACAAACTTTTATAAATTTTCCTCTAACATACCTGAGTCTAAATAGACTAACTTTATTCACATTTTCATCTCAAATAATCACGCATTCGCTCACTTAAATCTTCACGCTTGCACTTCTCAATCCAAACACAATCTAAGTGAAAAAGATGAAATAGTACAAACTATTAGAAGAAGACCAGAATGTTCTCAAAAAGCTGAAATAAAAAGTTAATAAGAAAAAAAAAATGTAATGGTGTGCTTGAATGTTCTATTATTTGCCCTTTTTTCTTTGTTTAGTTTTTTTTTTTTTTTTATAAACTCTATGTAGATGTTTAGATTTCTTTTAAAAGTTTCTTTGTTTCTTTTTTTTTTTTTGAATGGATTAGGTTTTGTCCCAATTTTATTTTTTATTTTTCATGCGATGACAAGTGTTCAGTGAGTTTTAAAAAAAAATAAAAAGTAAAAAGTAGCATTAAATAAATTCCTTTAATCCAATTTTAGTAGAGCTGAGTGAGAATAGAAAGGAAATCAGTGTAGGAATACACAGCCATCAATCTCTTAAAATATTTTAAATACATGGTGCCAAAATAATTGAAAATTGAAAAGCCTAGGAGGAGGAGGATATATATGAGTTAGCCCACTGTTTTTGTTATCTGTTATATGGAAAACAAATGCGTTGCTGATTTAGCATCATAACCCGCAAGACAACAACCTTAGCCGTTTGTCTATAAATAGGACCGACCGAGCCAGCTGCACTACTACAACACTCTTAACTTATACAAATTCTAGATTTGGACGTTCCCTTGCTTCCTCTGTCCCACAAGCAAACTCTGGTAGTAGTAGTAGTTGCTGTTGCAGGAGAAAAATGTGGTTCGTGTACGTTTGCGAAGAGGAAGAGAAGGAACTCGGAAGACAACAAGCTCCCGGTTCGTGTCCCCACTGTGGAGCCAAAGTTCAAGCCATGGATGTTGAGATCCAGTCCAAGCTCTGCTTCTTGCCCCTCTGCTTCAAGATCAAGAGAAAGTACTTCTGTACCCACTGTGCCAGGCGTTTAGAGTTGTATTACTGAACCCAAACCAATTCCTCAATCCTCCCATCAAAAACAACTTGTAAATATACATATATAAGCCTAGATTAGGTCCTACTAATCTTAGTTTTCATTCTCTCTTTAACTTGTATGTTTGGTGAGGATTTGGGTGATATGGTACTCACCACTTGAGGGATGCTATGTCATATTTTGTCATTGAATCAGTTGAAGATCAAATCTTTTCCTATTTTTGCATCTCTCTCTCTCTTTCTGCATCATCTAAAGTTTCAATTTTTTAGTTGTTTTTTTAGTAATTGGATATCCCTTGAACGATACGCACAGGTTTGGTTTGTCAAACTGTACAATGGCTACAAGAGTGTTGATGGGTATTTTGTTTTTCTTTTTTGTTATTATTTACTGTTTATTTTTCTGGGTGGGTCAATGAAATCCTTTGGTCCCAGTTCAGCACTTTTGAGATGGGTTTTGTCTGAAGATTTAATTATGGTGAGTTTGAAATGAAAGCTTTTTGAGTTGCTGGGTCAGATATACTGCATCCGCCTCTGCAACTAAAGTGTTGAATGCTTTGAAAATGAATGGCATAGATGCATAGTGCCTCCCCTGGTTTTTCACTTCTTTTTCCTTTTCTTATTTTATGATTTTCTCTCTCTTATCTTGCTTTCGTTTCTGATAATCCCTCTGAAAGTGACTCCTGCATAGTGATTCATGAGGAGACCCGACTTTCTTAAAACAGCAGAAGTTTTTCCTGCCTTCAAAAACTTATCCTTTATTTGAATCACATTATAGAAAGTGAGACACTGACAGTTAATAAACAATAAAAGTGAAAATAAAATACAGTTTTTTATTAGAAATAGTTTAATTTTTTGTTTTAATATAACTGAATAATTCTTTTTATCTGATAAAATTGTAAATATTAACAAAATATTAATGATTATGTAGTATTAAATAACTAAATATTCTCAATATTAATTATATTTTTAATATAATCTATTATTATGTTATAAATATTTATAAAAATTTAAAAATAATCAATTTTGGTTTTTTGTTGAAGACAACTAATCCTGTAACCTGTTGCAGAAATTTCTATATGTTTATGCAAAAAATGTAACTTAGTTTAACACTTTTTGCTTTTTTAATATTTTGTAATATTTTATCTTTCACATAAAATCTCTTTCTTGGCTTCTTAGTGTTTTCTTATGTAACAATCTAATTAGGATATGAAGATTTCACTATAATATTGGTTGGGTAAAATCTTTTATAAAAAAAAGAAAATTTATATAATTATTAATTAAATATAAAGAAAAAAATTGTGATAAAAAATTCTAAAAAATTTATTTTAAATAATTGAATTTTAAATCTAATCCAACCTTATAAAATTAACATATTAGTCATACTGAAAGATGCTAACCCGACGATATATTTATGGACAGTCCGATAGAAACTTGATAGTGGGTGGTGCTGTAGTAAACTCAACCAACTTTGATAATATATTAAGAGGAGCACTTTAAGCTTAACTCAAATTTATAACTTTGATACCGTATTAAGAAGTAGACTTTAAGTCTGACTCAAATTTAAAAAATCGACTCATAAGCCGAGAGCACAATCTCCTACACTCAAACCTGTTAACTCGTACATAAAATTATATATTTATAGGTAGTCCGATGATAAGTTCAAGAAACTTTCACTGAGATTTTTTTGATACCATATTTCTAAACATGAAACTTGTCAACTCGTGCATAAAACTATATATTTATGAATAGTTCAATAGCGACATAATAATTCGTGCATGAGACTATATATTTATGGATGGTTTAATAACGACTTGATAAAAGATGATATCATTTTAAAAAGTAAATTTTAAATTTAATTAAAATTGACTTGTAAAATAAAATTTTAATTATTTAGTAAATAGTAAAAAATATATAATTCGATTGATTTAATAAAAAATAAAATTCACTGTTTTATTTTTTTTATTACTGCTCAAGAATAAATATTAATGAGCTTCTTGCTTTCTTTTTTTTCACTGTATTCACCATCCAACAAACCATAAACACATCTTCTTTTGGTAGGTGTGGAGCTGCACCACCACCACATCCATTTTTGGAAATTCAGAACTGTCTTTTCTGAATCAGAAGACAGCTTTTTCAATAACAGAGAGGAGTTTTGACTTTTATATAATAAAACACAAAATTATCACTCACCGTTCATTTTTTACTTTTTACTTTTCTACAGATAAAATCCCACTCCTCCTCAAATCATGTGTTCATAGTTATAAGAAACATTTTACACTCAAATGTTTCAAATGATATAAAACATTTTGATTAATTTGATTTTGAAATCCCAAAAATTGACAGAAGATGTCCAGTGTTGTAATTTTCAGATTTCAATTAATTGCATTGAATTTTTCATGATCATTGTCCTCTTCTTACAATACATAAAATCATTTTCTTCATCAGATAAAAAAAATAAATTTAGTTTTTGTATATATAAAATTGTCATTTCCTCTAAAAACACAGTAATACTTATATAAATATGGATAAAGATGAATAAAATATACTTGAAGGAAGTAGAGTTCGAGAAATTACTAGCTCTTTTCTTCATGAATTGAGATTTGAATAATTATTTTCACATATAATAGAAAAAAAATGACAAGATTGAAGCAGTTAAAATATAATATCAATATCAAAGTTGAAGTTTAAACATAAAATATATAACATTTTATTTGCTTATTTTTTAATATTATAAAATTGAATCTATATTAGCCTAACAGTACATCCATGTAAGTATTTCAGTTACATGTTATTGTCCCTGTTCCCATCGCATATGATCCAACTAAGCACTAATATATTAAAATGAATAGAAATTTGAAAAGTACTTAGGAAAATTAGTGAAAGTAATGGTGTCATTCAGTACCTAACTTTTGAAAGATACTAAAGGTTATGCAGAGTATTACAGGTGTTTATGAAGCTTATTAGTGGCATATACGTACATGCAAAAAGATATACGTATATTTGGAGTATCTGTTGGGAGATACTGGAAGGGAGGAAGAGAATGAGTGAAAAGAGGACAGCAGAAAACGACAAAAGAGAAGGGTTGTTTGCCAGATATGCAGCTTTTGTCGTGTGATGAAGTGGTTTTTATGGTGTGAAAATGTGATGTACGAAAGGAGGAGTGTGCAGCTTTTGTGGAATAATAATTAAAAAGATGTTAAGAGCATTGGCCTGATATAAAAGGTTATTATTATCTTGTATCTGAATTATCAGGTCTTGTTTGTATTGAGTTTTGTTGTCTTGGCATGGTGTGTGTTCACGGGTGGATTGAGATGAGTTTTATGGATAGATATATAAAGACAGATGGAGCAGAAGCAGGGACCCAACACATGCATTAACTGTAAAATTGTACCTTCCTTGCACATGCCTACTCCATTGTTAGCCATAACTCCACCAAACTACAAAAAGAGATCTTCAAACCTTTACCCATTAATAAAAAACCTTAACTACACTACCATTATTAAATTATCATTATTTCATAGTTTTCAGTTTCTGCATATTTTATTTCTCATTGCAAAATTCAATTATAGTTTTTCAGGACTAAAATGTCTTCTGCTTTTTTAGGTGTCTTTTTTAATAGACGTGAGAATTTCATGGATGACGATGGAAGAAACTATAATAGTTAAGTAATGTATGTATATAAAAGGTGATATAATAAATCTGTAATAACAAATAAGGCATATTTTAAAAATTTTATCTGTTAACTTCTATACTCAATTTTGTGAAACATATACCATGGCTTTAGTCTAAGTCATTTATAGCCTTTGTTTGTTTTGGTAATTTTGTTGTAGGTGTGGATGGATTGGCGTTGATTTATTGGTAATTTAGAGATTGGTTTAGGTGAAATGTGAAGATTTGGAAGGATGAATTTTGTGAATTTGTTCAGGGTTCCAATGGCTAAAAACTCACGAAAAGTAACACTAGTACGGATAAATATACCATTTTGCTATTTATTAAAGTATAACATTTCAAATAATAATGTGTATTACAGTACAATTCTATATAAATTTATATTAGATTTAGAGTTTTTAAAATATTCCTAATACATTATTAAAATTTATATAATAAAAATATTTTTAAATTAAAATTAAAAATAAAATCTTAAAAACTTTCAAATTTTGTATTTATATTAACATTTATTCGTGTACATTTGTGTATGTAACACAATCATTTCAATCACTAGTACTTTAATCATACTAACTAGTATACATGGATTTATTATAATCATACTATATCTTAATTTTATTTTAAATTCTCGATGTTTTGATTTCATTTCAATTATATTGATTTCATATGAATCCATCGTCTTCTGGATAACTTGTTAAGTATATCCTTATCAGATACTAACATCTAAATCATATATAAAAAATCAAGGTAAATTCAAATATTCAATATTGTCTGTTTACCGTGAGTCACAGTGTGTATGAGCTCTCTCATTGGTTTTTTACCACTGATATCTTAGTTTATGTGACTTAGATCATTAATGAAGTTAGATAATCTTAATCAAACATAAGTTTTTTTATACTTAATGTACCATCAAACAATAACTCATACATGATCTCAAATGTATAACATCAATTTTTTACAATTTTCATCATTAACGTACAATTCATATCATTCAATCACATAATATTCAATAACCTTTTCAACATAAAAAAAAAACACTTAACTACCAAACTATATCAAAATCTAATGTCTTTACATGTTCATACAACATATGATTAAATAATTTCATCAAATAACATCCTTGCAATTACGTTTCTTCCACATTCTAATCTTTTAGTCTAGGATATTATTGAAAGTTAAAATTAATTTTTCTTACCTGAATTGATTGCTTTCTATTGACCTTTCATAATTTTCTCTTTTAAGTCGAGATAAGCTTCAAAATATGAAGATTTAGTACAAATTATCTAAACATATGTAATAAAATAAGTTGAAAGGATTTTTTTCTCAACTAACTCCTCTAAAAATTGATTACCAAATCTTAAAAAAAATAATAAAAAAAAAGTTTTAGAATAAATAGGAATTTATTATTTTTTAAAATTCTGATTGAATAATATTGATAATATATTTCTCAGCTATGTTGAGGTGCCATGAGAAATGGGTAGAGAAAGTTAAAAAAATGGGAAAGGAAGAAGTAGGAGAGGAAGAGAGAAGTTTTGTGTGTATGCATAAGAAGGGATTTTTACATGTGGTTATATAAGAGTTTTGAGTTGTGATGTTTACAATGTTAATGTTTTTTTTTTTTTTAAATTTTGTTACCAAAAATTAATATAACTCATATGTCTTAAAATTTATAAATCGAACGTAAATTAATATAACTCATATGTCTTAAATGTTCACAAATATCTTTATAATTAAAGATGTTCGAGACTTAAAAAATAGTAAAAAAAAAATATAAAAAAACAAAAAAGTATTTCAACGTAAATAATTGAAATCCTAATTGCTTAATATTTGTGCCCGTGTTTACGATTTTAAATTTTCATTATAAAGTAAAAAAACTTAATATTTGTAGAGAACAAATTCTAATTACTTCTATCCTCCTAATAATCACTATAACTTAGTAACAACTTCCATTCAATCTCTACCATTAATATTCGTCTTAATATTTAATTTCCACCATTCATACCTTTATCATCTTTGTAGAAATTTGTATTTGACGGTTTTTTAATATTAAGAATATTTTGATAAAAAAAAACGCTATATATAATTATTAATTAGTTTCCTAAAATCAATTTTAAGTTAAAATAACTTAATATTAATCTCAATTTATTTAAATTATTCAGATACTTTATTGACTCACTACTATAAAATCGCAAAAAATTACAGAATGAAAATGTAACTTTTACATTATGTATATATAAGTTGCTACAGCCCTTATTCCTATATTCTTTATATACTTTGTTTGTAATTCTATATTCTTTTTAATGTATTATTCAAGGTTTCTTTAGAATGGGCATAAATTGTAATAATCTTTTATTGAGTAAGTTTTTGTTATTGAAGGTTGTTTAAGTGTAATTACATCACAATAACTATTTTAAATTAAATTTATTATTTCTTTATTAATAAATTGATTGAAGAAATAAATTTATTTTCGTGATTTAATAACTAATATCCCTTTTTATAGATTTAATGATTAGGTCCATATCTAGGACATTTTCTAATGGTTTAACTATACATGCTTCACAAGTATAAAATCAATAAAAGAAAAAAAAAATTAAAATCAGAAAGCATTCTTGAAGCTAACTCACACACAATCAGCATCAACCTAAAAAACAATATAAAAGAGAAGTAACAAATATCATATATATATATATATATATATATAGAGAGAGAGAGAGAGAGAGATATAGATAGATAGAAAGAGAGAGAATTTCTTTCGTATCTACTTGCCAATCTTCTAAGTTGACAGTTGAATTAAAAGCAATGGATCAAACACCTTAAATTCAATATATGATAAATAATTAATTAAAAAATTGAAAAATAATACAATTCAATTTTTATGTACATATTTTATAATAATAGTATTAAAAAATATGTAACTGTTATTTTTGAAAAAAAAAAACTTATTTAATAATTATTTTGAAATAAGTAAAAAAAAATCATTTATTTATTTAATTAAATAAATAATAAAAAAATTATATGAAAATATATAAATATTTTAAAATTTTAATAAATTATATTTAGTTAAACATCTATATTTTATTTATTAAATGTTAAATTATATATATATATGTAGCCGTTATATATAAATAAATAAATATTTTTTATCTGTTAAAGAGAAAATTTTATATAAATTTTCATTATATTATTATACATTATATACGTTCTTCTTTTATATTATATTTTAATGCATTATTAAAAAAAATTGTGTAAACTAAAAAATATTATGCATTATATGTTACTATAGGAATACTATATATTATTATAGAAGTAGGAAAAATTCTTAAATAATACATTATAAGCAATCTTAACTAAAATAATTTACATATAATCATGTAAATGTAAGCTAATATATATTTTATTTATTTTTGGTTAACACTTTGACATATGTGTACCATCACCGACACATTTCATTGACAATTTGATTTGCCCTTTGCTAATAAATTAACATCACGTAATTATAAATTGTTTTATGCTCAATTTAATAAAAAAATATGTCAAATTTACGTTAATTAACATGACTAGCAGTAATAAATTGATGGATAAAATATATTTGATCTCTTGAAATATCTCAAAATTCAATTTTAATTTTTACAAAAGATAACATATTTTAATATTTATATTTATTAGTTTTATATATCTTATTTAAAAACAATATATATATATATATATATATATTACTAATAAAAATTATTACTCACTTACATTGAATATTATATACAAAGATAAAAATAATAAATATTGATAAAAGAGTTACAACTAATATCATTATAATTATAGAACATTGATAAAGTAATTATAAATGATAAAACATTTATAAAAAAATATAAAAAAGTAGTTACAATTAAAATTTAAAATAATATATAAAATCATGTTTATCATTTTATAGCATTACAAATTGAAGCGCACATATATCTTTCATGTTTAACTTGAATAAATTAGCATAAAATAAATGATGATGTAAAAATTTGGTTAACATATCAGTCACTTCATTAGAAAAAAAAAAAACTGAAATTAAGTGAATAAGATTTTCTTGAAATTTATGTATGTGATTATAAATAATTTGATATAAGTTGAATTAGACTTAAAATTCATCTTAGTAGTATTTAATAAAAATATGTAATTTTAATTTTTAATATAAAAGATTAAAATCATATCACTTACAAAAATAAAGATTAAAAAGACAGTAAATTTTTTTTTTTTTATAGAGGTAATGAGTTTGAATTTCAAAATATCAAACACATAATTTCCTTCTTAAAAAGTGTTGGATGTAAATGTCATTTACTAACAACATCATTCACAGAGAATCCAAATCACATCTTGTTGAATCTTCTCTGTAACCTAATTTTCTTGTAATGCCACCATGAGAGTGATGCGATTAATTCATTCAAGAGGAATATTTCGTGATTCACTCACTCTCATAATAAGGGGCCAAATCTATATAAAAGAAATTGATAAATGTATGATTCACTCACTCTCATAACTTTAGTTTATAAAACAAAGAGAATAGCAATATATTTTCAACCTGTGTGTAGTAAAAAAATTAGTGTTTGGCATATATTTAAACTCACTTGAAAAACCAAAACTTATTGAAGTTGAGCTAAATTAAATCAAGTGAGTAAGATAAAAAGAAAAATAAGAAAAACACACACTAGCGTTTCTATATCGTGAACCTTGAATCTTACTGATAAAAAAGATAAAAGAAAAAAGGACACTGACAAATAATAAATGCATAAGATTTTGGTGTGTGAAAGAGTTGCTTTCATGTGTAGCTTTCGATGATTAGGCATCATAGCTGGCATCACTGCTGTGAGGTAAGAAGCCATTGAAAGACTAGGAAAGTGCTAAACTCAACTGCACACATGTGCTGGTGGCCAATATTTGCAGCTACTGAAACAACACACTTTTCAATTTTAGTAAGCATTCTTCATTGTTTTTCCACTTATGCAATATGAAAATGACCCCATAACATATTCAGGTTAAAAACCTTTCACCTTACCATCCTAATTGGAAATAGCTGAATCTTATCTTGCAAATTATAGCAATAAACTTGGAATTTCAAATTCCATAAGATGAGAGTGTACCTTTTTGTCGCTTAAATATCCATTGATGATCGAAACTTACTCTCATAGAGTATTTTCCTTAATTAAACAATAAGAATTTTTAGCAGATAAATTATTTTTTCTTCTTCGGCAAGTAATCACGTGACTCACGTCTTTCTGCTATAATAATACCAATTGATGTGATTTTACAAAACAGAATATAAGTAAACTAAATATATATAATTAATCAAAATGAGTTCAGCGAAGTAATGTAGTTCTTCAATTTTTAATTAATATATATATATATATGTATATATTTAATCCATTAGACTTTATATATAAATTCAGCACACCCGTTCATTAAATTTATATATGTCTGTGATAATTTTCAAAACTGAAAATTGATCAATTAATTTAATTGAACTTGCGAAGAAAGATATATTAGTTCACACCCTCAATCCTAGCTATTTCAATAAAAACATCGACACCTGTCATTTGAAAACCAAATAAAAAAAAATGTTAACAACTCTTTTGTTTATACAATATTGATTGAGTTTTTTGTCTCGAAAAAATCATTTTTAAATATGGTCACTCGATTTATCAACTTTCGCCACGTAAACAATTTGATTGATTACTACAAAAACATGATTAATACAATTAACTAAATTACTTCATATTATTGATATTAAATAAATACAAACTATTCAAGTTTAGTAATTGATAACTATATAATTATCAATTCACCGCTATCGTATTTTTTGACAAAATTTATAACATTATCAAACTTAACATTAAAAATATACAATCATATTGATATTGATATTGATATATTATTTACGAAATAAATAAATAATATTTGATAATAAAATCATATAAAAATATAAATATTTGAAAAGTTTATTCACATGTTTTTTTTAGGTGTGATAATATAGGGTGGATCGTGCTATGAAAAATATGGAGTGAACTTACTATTTTGTCTCCATTACTTGCTTAGGTTCGTCCTACGTAATCCACAACCTGTGTTGTCTAAGTCCAGGTGGGTTAACCTGCGTAATAATAAAAATGATGTTTTGTTTTGCGCTCCTCAAATTTTCTCTTGTATCTCATCAATTCAAAAAATCGAAATTCGAGTGTCAAAATAGTTATATAAGATCTCGGAAGGTAAAATAGTTATTCCGAAAAGATTATTAAAGAATATTATTTTTCTCTTCTAAATTTTCATTTATGAAATTGATTTTTATGTTATGGAAATTAAATTTTGAAATTGATAATGTGCATGAAGAGATTTTATGGGGATATAGGAAGAAACACCCTACTAAAAGATACAAAGTTGTCTCCTCTAACTTTTGTTTTATACATATATTACAAGTGCATTAATTTTTTTTAATAAAATTTTAATTTTCTTATGCAGATTGGCCCGCAGGTCATCCTTATGTAGGACGGGCCAATAAATTCAATCCACATTCTTAAACAATACAGGCCAACCTGACTCACATTTTGTAGGCCAATGTGGAATGGACCAATGAAGGACGAACTAGCCTACATTGACACCCTATATTTTGTTATCCTCTTTGATCATATAATATCATCTACTTTTATATCAAAACACAATTAAAATATCAAATAATAAAATAAACAAGGTAAGCTAACTAAAATACATTAATATACACAATAATTTATTATTTCAACTATTTAAATATTTATCTCACTCATTTCATAAATTTAACATAATTCGTATAATTTCAAACAATTTCTAAAAGAATAAAATAAACAAGGTAAGCTAACTAAAATACATTAATATACATGATAATTATTATTTCAACTATTTAAATATTTATCTCACTCATTTCATAAATTCAACATAATTCATATAATTTTAAACAATTTCTAAAAAATTACATAGAATACTAACACCAAAGACTAATATCTATCTATATAATATAATGATTTGTTTAACTATAAAATTTCTCATCATTTTAATATTTACTCACAACCCAAATTATCAATATGGTAGTTTTTGAAAATTTTCACAAGACTTAAAAGACTTCTCTCGACCTTGCATGATTAGCAAAAAAAACTTCATTGACTTCTCATCACTGATACTTATGTAATTATGGATGATGAAATCAATATTTGATATAATGATAAATTTGGTAAACGAATTCAATAACCAATTGGTTATCGATTTTTAGATAGTATGAGATAAACATAAAATTATAACAAAAATTAGTCACTAAATTTTTAATTACTTTAAAATATCTATTTATATATATATATATATATATATATATAAAGGTACACTTCATATTTTTAAATGAGTTAATAATTTGGATAATCATTAAACAAAATTAATCACATATACTCCTTGAGAGTAACTTTTTCTTTTAACTTAATGGTTTGATTTATAAATTGTTTTATTAAAGTGATATTGGGTACTTATATATATATATATTTATATTTATTTATTTTTATTTTATTAGTGTATTCAAATCAACACGTACAGTAGTAGAAAAAATAGTTTTATCCACGATAAAAATTTGTTGATAATGTCAAAATTATAATAATAAATAAAAAAAATTATCGATGAAAAAGTGACTTAATATTATAATGTTTTTTATTAATGTTTTGGTGCAGAGAAAATCAAACCGAAGTTCGTTAAGTATAAAAAAGGAGTTAACCAATAAATCTAAGTAATTTAATGATGATGTTATCGTTATTAATATTAACTTTATTAATGATATATCTATATTTTTATTATTATTATTATTATATTATATATATTATTATATTTATATTAGTATTTTTTAAATATCAAATATTATTAAAAAAAAGATATAAACATTTTTTCTAATTAGTTATGAGTTTCAACATATAATTTTAATAATTAAACTAAAGTAAAAAGTATATTAAACAAATTCAATTTTATAATACAATGAATATGACTATATTAAAGCAATCACGTCATCTGTTTCTTAAGACTTGTAAATCATTAATTTTAATTTGTTACTAATATGAAACTAAAAAAAAGGAATATAATAATGAAAAGAAAAAAAAGAAGAAGAATAAAATGAGAAACTCCAGAAACAAACCCTAACAAAAATATCTATTTTTTAATTTTTTTCATCTTCTCCGTAACAATGTCATATTCGGAACGTATTTATCCTCTCCCACGCCCGCATCAACAATGACATCAAGATAAGTTTACCTGTGCAACAATTTAAATGTTTTGTATTCAAGTAACAGTTTGAGATATTCTGTTTCTCTATCTTCTTCCTCTTCCGCTTGCGGTATGAAAATGAAAAACAAAGTAAAAGAAATAAAAATGAGGAACATTAAGAATCAAACAATCAGAATTTATACAATCTATACTAATTGATCATAACAAAATAAACAACAATGACATTGGTTCAATAAGAAATACCTTTGATTGGCCAGCATGAAAAAAAAAACCAAATTTTTGTAATTTACATTCATTTTTTTATTTTTCTTTTTTATTTTGTTCTTTTTTCCATTTCAGTATATTTTTTTCACACTTCTCTCAAAGTTTTCTTTCGTAATGTGTCTTTTTGTCCGTTCGGGGGTTAAAGTAATTGTCCATCAAACCACGTTTCAATTCAAAGTTTTATTTGACTCATTATTTTCAAATATACAAAGTGAACGTCTCTTAAACAGTTTCTTTCAAATTTAATATTAACATTTTTTTTTAGTTTTAAATTCAAGTAATTATAAAATAAAAAAATAACCAAAATAAAATAATAAAATGAAATATTGATATAAGGATAAAATATGAACAAATTTGTGTGCAACAAAAAACAGTTAGAATGGGGAATCCGTATAAATTATTAATATTAATACTACTAATATTATTAATTTTAATACTACTACTAACATTATTATTATTATTAGTCATATTAGTATTATTATTTTTATTAATATTAATATTATTATCATTGATATTATCATTAATAATAATAATATTATTTTATTAATGTTATGAATATTAACACTTTTTTGTAATAATAATAATTATTAGTATAAATATTATAATTATTTTCATTATTATAAATATTATTATATTAATATTTTGGAATTTATCAACGAATTTTATCAACAGGTAATATTGGTGCGCATTTATCGAAAAATTTTACGGATGAATTTTGTATTCGTGAGTAATTATCAAGATTATTAAACTCGAGCGTCTACGTAGACTCGTGAGAGTTTTGTAGACTCGACTCATAAAATCATAAGAGTTTATTATATGAAAACAATATTTTAATAATAAAATTACTCAAAATAATTAAAAGAAATAAGTCTACAACACTTAAATAGTTAAATAACTACATATAATATTGAATGAAAATTATATAACTTCAAAGTACTTCAAATAAAGAAATTCATATAAATACTACAGAAAATAAATGGTTAAAGTCATAAAAATTAAATAATTAGAAATGAACAAATCTCAAGTTTCTATGTTCAATCATTTAATGATATCATGCTCTACTCCATCATCATCTTCTCCTAATAAAAATTGTACATTCACATTGGCATCAAAAGCTATATTATCAAGATTAAGTATATCTAGAGTTGGATCTCTTGTTCCTTCATCTAAGTGAACATTTTGACCATCATATGCACCTTGAACTTGCTCAATTTCATTTCCCTCTTCAATTATCCATTCATCATCTGATTGAATATCATTAAAGGGAAAGCAACCGTTTTTCTAATTTGATTATTTTTCAACTTCAAGTTGTACATCACATACACCAGATGCAAACAATTTATTCTCTTTGTATAAACCTGTAATTAAATAGGAAATTTATTAACTATATAAACTAAATAAAGAAATTGTAAATTATAAATAACTTAAATTACAATTTCAAATGAGCTCCAATTTTTCTCACATAAAGAGCTACAAGTCAAGCTTAGAACTCAGATAGCAAACCTCTTTAACTCTGGAGTTTCATCCCCAAACATCTCCCATCATTCCCTAGGAAGTAGTGCTTTCCTACATTCCTTTGCATCATCAGTTGCAAAAAGTCATCTAGCATAATGAAACTCAACAAGTTGCAATTTTTTTTTTTCTGCAACATCCTTAACCAATATTTTCATGGACGTATACTTCACATTAGAATCATTAACTCTAAACTCAGGTTCATAATGGAAGTGGGAATTGAGATAATTTGCATATGCATGCAAAGATCTATGAAGTTGATTATCCCATCTTACATCAATTATTTTCCAAACATCTTCATAGCTACATCCAATACCAATTATCATATATTAGAAATAATTTCACTAATTAGTAAATAAATTTTGAAAGAGATAAGCTATAGGGTTTTTGCCTTTTCTTAATATGATTAAAGTTGCTCTTAATCTTCTCCTTTTCACAATCCATCTCTTCATATATGATAGCCATTGCAGACTTCATAAGAGGGACAACAACTTTGAGGCACATGGAGACATTCTTCCAAAACCGATTGCCTAATATCACATTTTCAACTTTTCTCCCCTATGGTGAAGTTCCAAACTTGTTTGTTTTTCCATTCTTCATGAACATGGTCAATAATGACGCTTTCAATTTACGAAGACAAACTAGAGTCAAATAAGTCGTGGCAAATCTAGTCACACTCAATCTTATCAAGTCTCTTTCTTTTATGAACTTCTTCAACGTGGTGATCTTTCTTCCTTTCTTGATAGTAATTTGATGGACCTTCAAATTATTTTCAAAATCTTCAAAAATCAAATCAATGCAATGGGAAGCACATGGGGTCCAATACAAATGCTCCATTTTTTTCACCAACAACTCTCCAGCTGCCTTGAAATTTGCAGCATTATCAGTCACCACTTGTACTACATTTTCTTCTCCAACCAATTCAACAACATCATCCAACATCTTAAATACTTTATCTAATGTTTTTTTTATATGTATGAGGTGTCCAATAAATAGATAAAAACAGTCCATTTAGGACTATTCACCAAAAAGTTACAAATAGAATGCCTTTTTTTATTTGTCCACCCATCAAATATAATCGTACAACTTGTTCTCTTTCAGTCATTCTTATATTCTTAAAGTATTAAATCAATTTCCTCTCATTCTTATATTCTTGAAGTATTAATTCAGTTTTGCTAACTGCTTGCTTCAAGAGCTTTTCTCTAATATCATGATAAGATGGAGGTTTTTAGCCAACTCCATGTTTTCCAATCATTTCACACATCTTTGCAGAAGCTAGAATTTTAATTAAATAAAATAAAATGACATTTGTGTAAAAAATTAAGCAACTTGAGCATTCACTTCTTCTTTATAACCTTTTTTTCATCATTTGATTTATGGCAACCTGAACTCCCCCTACTTTTTACCAACTCTTCCTTTTCCCTAAAATCAAATATACTTTGTCTTTCTTCAAGCTCTTTACTTTCTTAATGATCTTCATAAATTATATTTAACTTTCTTTTCTTCTATGAAGATTGTCTAGCTTCTACAACCATCTTTATCATCAAATTTTTTATTTACTTTTAAAACAAAAGCATAAGGTTTAAAGTCCTTCCTAATTCCAACAAGATGATGCTTGAATCTAAATATTCTTCCACTCACAGTCTTTAAACAATAATTACATTTCACATTTTTACTATTTCCATTAATATCTATTAATATCTATATGATGCTTCCATCAAATATTCAATATATTTTTTGAAACATTTTTACTTCTACTTTTAATAAATGAAGATGCACTTGTATTAACTCTAGTTGAATTTGATCCACTTCCCAATATTTCTTAAAAATCATGAAATATTTTTAAATTAAAAACAAAATTCAATTGATTTTTTTATAATGTTGACAATATGTACTACTCCAATCTTTGTCAAATAAAAAAAAAATATATATATACACCAAGTTTTCCCCAATTAGTAAAAAAAAAACAAAATAGAGCACTGCTTCCTAATTTCTCAAAAAGTTATACCACGGTTCTCTTAACCATCAACCTATAATGCAACCTAATTCCCACTTAAAACAGAGCACAAACAACTACACCTCTAACCTGATATGAGATTTATTTCTTACTCTAAATTCATTAAAGTAAATAGTATATAATTTATTTTAGGAGGTAAATTTTGTTAATGTTTCCACATTAACATTATATCGCAATCAACTTTGAAAGACAAAATATTTCTTACAAATGGTAAAATAAAAATTAATGACTAACTAATAACATTTTACAACTTATCTATATATTAAAAAAAAACATTAATATATATATATATATATATATATGGGTTTATTGGCCCATTAACACTTAGCAGGAAAAGGGTTCTGGAGAAACCCTAATTCAACCCTTCGTCTACTCAGTTTTCGCATGCCTGCAACTCCACCGAGTAACAAAGGAAGCTCCACCATTTTCGTTTTCACCCCTCGCCAAGTTTTGTTAAGCAACCAAACCATGAAGCACACTGCTCAGAACGGAACTCCAAACTCCAAGCGGGAACCCACACTTCTCCTTCACCAATCCATTGCCCGTTACTTGGAACTCCGTGGCTTCTCCAAGACGCTAAAAAAATTTCGCTCCGAAGCGCAAATCGAGGTCAATTACATAGCCGAGTTCGACTTTCATTATGTTGAACCCTATTTCTATGCTTGAACAACTTTTAGTTAGATATAGGATATTTCACAAAAAGGACTTTAATATTGTGCAATGGGCTATGAACTTTTTTTAACTTCCATTTCGTGGTTGACGGGGGAATCTTTAGTAAATCATTCTTGTTTTCAGCTCATACAACGTGATATTGATTCATTAAATAAGTTGGAATGCACAGGAAATGGAAAACCCCTTTCTTGAGCACATATATAGGTTCTGTTTGGGCTAGTTCCTCCATAAACTCCAGTGAGAAAACAAAATACGAAGTTACTAAAAACTAAGTTTCTCCTATTTAGAGAAGTTGGATGAGAAGACTTTTATAATAGTTAAGTGCACAAGTTGATTTTAGATTTGTGAAAGAATCTCAATTCGTTTAATCTTCTCACTTTTATCTTCTACAAGTGTTTTTGATGATGTCCAAATAGGGAGACTACGAAAATGAGCTTTATATGCTTGATGCCACGTTTTTACCAGAATTCCTCAATGTTCCATGTATTTTATTCCGTATCACCGCTGAGTAACAGATTTCATACGACTGGGTCTTCCTTCCGTGTTTTACTTTGCTGCTCATGTTTGTGATGCAGAAAAATGATTTGGAGGGATCGCCAGTTGATCTAGAAGAAATGTACCTCAAGTACATTGAAGCATGGTAAGACTATTAATGTTAGCTTTGCATTGTGAAGTAGTTATTTACTTCACATTGTCAATATTACGGGGAATGGGTACTCTCATGACTGTGAAAGCAATATTTAAACTGTGGCCTGCAACATCCTAAAAAACATTTCAATTTATGGCGCCTTTAAGGATATAACTGTAAACCAACTAAAATATCATTATGCCAATGTAATATTGTTGCTTTTGGAGAATATAACGAAGTGTTTTCATGTTTGAAAGTTTTTTCCATTAAAAATGTTGCTTTTGAAGAAGTTCCTTTTGTTAAAATTCAGTTTTGACCCATATGATTTTTTCCTATTGATTTTAGTGAGATTATCTAGAATATTTCCTATCTTAATTGAGAATATTAAGCAGGAAAAAGTACAATTGTGACTGTCAAATATCTTCCAATCCATAAAAAGTAAAATTATGCATAGAATCAAGTTGCCAATGAAAAATGTGTATTATTGATTATTTGTCAGAACGGATGTTCCTTAAAAAACTGCCTAAGTCCAAACTATAGCTCCAGGGAGAATATGTAAACCAAATCATATTTCTTGTGTAAGGGAATAAAGATGCCCCCTGAAGATGCTGTTACTCTGCTTCATTTAAATACACTGCTGAATCCTATGATCTGCAGATTCACTCATTATGTTTCGTTATTATTGTGAAAACTCTCTAAGCATACATTGCAAAACTCTTCCTAATATTCTTTGTAATACTGAAGCTGGCCCGTCAGATGTTACCTGTGAGAATCCATGTTTTGAATAAACGTGGTTGCTACAAATTAGAATGGTTGAACAAATAATTTGAAGAGGCAGTGCCACTCTTCTAATTTCTGATGCACCAATTAGTCTCTGCATGAATGATGTCTTGTATATTTAACTATCATTTCTGTGTCCTTTGTATGTTAATTGAGTTTTTCCTTATTTTATTTTTGTCTTTTTTCAGTGGCAAAGATGCTAAGGCAAATATCAATGATCATAATGAGCAAGGTAAGCTTAAATTCGTCTCTTGTCTTCGTTACTTCCTTGACACAGTTAAAATTGTTGCTTTGTGACATAGAGGTCATAGTAAATATTGGAAATGGTCTCTTCTGTTGCTAGGGCATGGTTATGTACATATACCCTCTTAGACTCGATCACATTAGAGCCTTGGGCTCTGGGACACCCTTTTATTGTCATAACTTTAAATGCCTTCGTATCTCATTATGTTACTTCCTAAGCTCTGGCAATTGAATTTTTACATTGCCTCTTCTGCTTCTGGATAGTTGCAGATGTGCCGGACAAAAACATAGAGGGTAAAACCAAGGAAAAGAAGAAAAAGAAAAGCAAGTTAGTTTCTGAGTCCCTTGCTAATAATGTGGAAGACAGTCAATTGGAGTCTGTTACTACTGTTGCAGATAATAAAGGAAGCGCTGATGTTTCCACAGATGCCAAAGTTATTAATGGTTCTGAGATGCAGAAAAAATCTAAGTCTAAGTCGAAAAAGAAAGACAAACGAAGTGGTCAAAGTGATGAAATAGCTCATACCGAAGAAGAGAATATTGAATTGTCAAGCAAAGAGATGACATCCGAGGAGAAAAAAGATTCTAAGAAAAGAAAAAGATCAATTTCTGAAGAAAATGGTCAACAGGTTGCAGATGTAAAGGTAGATGAAGAAAGCAAACGCAGAAAAATAGAAAATAAAAATGCATCTAAGAGAGGAGAGAAGTCAGCAACAACAAATGCAAACCAGGGAAATGATTTTAATTCTAATGAAGAAGATATTGTGGCAAGTGGTCAAGTAGGTGGTGATCAATTACAGAAGGCCTCTAAGGAACCAACCAATGGAAACTTTGAGAACACTGGAGAGAAATCTTCTGTACAGAGGTCTCAAAAGAAACAGCAAAAGGGATCAGTTGAGGTATGCTTTAACTAATGCCTATTCTCTATATATGTCCCTTTCTGCTTGCTAATATATAAAGCTCCTCTGAAATGAAACTGCATGCTTATTTTTCTATTGTTTTAAGATAGAATAAGCCTTTTACTTTTTTGCATACTGGCCTTCGCCAATGTGATTGGTTTGATTTAAGTTAGCCTTCATTATTTTTGTTGAGGAAATATATGTTTGTAATGAAGAATCATATCATCAATCAATAATATGAATACTCTATTAGACTAAATAGTCTAAAATTTAGGTATTGTACCAGGTTTTGGTGTAACTTTAAATTGAAGTTTAGCATTGTAAATTCCTGAAGTTTGTCCAAATGCCCATAGTTTACTAAGTTTCCAATATCTGCTATCTGTCTGTCCTTTTTAAGTTGTTTGCACTGCTTAATTTTTATGTTTTCTTTCATTCTTTGCCTATGATTACTGTATACTCCAATTTTGGTTTGTTTAGTTATATGAACCTAAAATACCAGTTCCCCTGATGAAGCTAACATGGTGGAATTTCATGTTTGTGATGTGATGACTGTAATTGCAGCAGAAACCAGTGAAGGCGGCATTTCAGAGAGTACAAGTTGACAAGATACAGTTTACTGATGAGAGGCTTCAGGATAACTCTTACTGGGCAAAGGTATGATAAATTGATAGTTTTTCACTTCTTTTAAATTAAATTTGGTGTTGTAAATTTCTCCTATGTTGCATTCTCCAACAAATTGGTATATTTGTCTGCAGGACGGTGCCGAGAATGGTTATGGTGCAAAAGCAGCAGAAATTCTTGATCAAGTTAGAGGAAGGTTTGTGATTTCATGAGTGGTGATTTTTGGCTTGCATGTTTAGCGCTTTTACGGACTGTGTATAATTAGAATTGTCATTCAATTCTCAACTTCTGTTCTGCTCACTCAATATAATTATTTAAAATACAGAGCCATGTCTTTACGCATAGTATCTTTAACATAAACATTCTATAACTGTCTTTTCTCTCTGATTTTTGTATGAATTAACATCGAACTTTTTTCTCTGATTCAGGGATTTTCGTCATGAGAAAACCAAGAAGAAACGTGGAAGCTATCGGGGAGGCAATATTGATGTACAATCTCACTCAGTAAAGTTTAATTATTCTGATGAGGAATGACTGGGAAGCATCTAGAATTCTTATAATTCAATTTTTGTGATATGAAATTTTGTGATCGGGGAGAATATTACAGCCAATAGACATTGCTAGTTTTTGGCAAACAAGTTGATTTTCAAATGAATGTTTTCGTTGTCTTTTATGCCTGATAGATGTTCCCGAAGGAACGAAGTTTTTGTTGTCAAAATGAAACAACCTTTGCCTGAATTTTTGATAGTAGATGGATGAGATCTTTATTTGATTTTCTATTATGTGTGGTTGGTCGAGGGTTGCAGGTCAAACCGTGATATTAACTTGAGTTGAAAGTTTATCAGCAACATATTTTTTGGTGTGCACGTCAAATCGTGATGCTAGACGAACTTCAAATTTTAAATTATAGTTCAACTATTTTTAACAATTTATTTTTAATTGTAAAAGTAACATCATTAAAAAGGTACTGTAGTCAATATATTGAGAATATGTATATATATATATATATGTATATATAAATTTATTTATTTATCATCAATTATCTTATTTATTATAGTATTCCAAGTACAGTTCAAAATAGTAAATGAAAAAAATTAAAAGTAGAGTAAAAAATGCATCCCCCAATATTGGCTCTCTTTAGAGAAAGAGATCCTCCATAGGGTCTATAATCTCAAGAGAGATTAGGAGGCAAATCCATGTAGGTATATTTTTTATTTATTTCTTTGTATCTTATGTATATTTATTTTCTTGTATCTTATATTGGCATTCTGATTTAGTTTTTTTATATTAACTAAAAAAAGTGATAAAATTCATAATAGAATATAATATGAAAATTAGGAGAGATCTATTAATACTATAATAGAAAAATAACATTTAATATTAAAATATTCATTTAACTAGTAAAGTTAACAAATAAACAATTACACAACTACCATGTTTAATGATTAAGAGTTATACAGTTCACTTACTATATTTGTAGGAACACAAAATTTATTCCTTTTTAAACTTGTCTAGTCTAAAGTTTTTTTTTTTTTTATATATTTTTAATTATTATTTTTTACTTATTTAAACACTTTTATATCTATAACTATTAATAAATAAGAGTTATAACCTATGAAGCTCGAACACTCTTCTTAAATAGCGTGTCTATGTCAGACATATGTATTAGACATGATACTTGTAGGACACTTATTGGTGAAGTGTCAAATTCAAAAAATATTTATTAAATTTTTGCAATTTTAACACAGTTGTAACATGATTTTAAAAATGAGAAATACATTAATTTTCTAAAAACTTAAACTTATTATATAAATTTTTATTATGATTATAAAGATAAGGAACAAATTCTTTTGAATCAGTCATAAAAAAACATTTTATGCTAAAAAAAAAATTTAAAACCTACTTGTGCACATAAATCTTCATTGTCAATTTATATAATTCATAATTATATAATATATAGATCCGTTTTTCTGTGTCCTACATTTTAGAGATTACACGTATCTCCATGTTCGTGTCATATCAGTGTCCGTGTCTATGCTAAATAGTCAATACCCAATCTACAAACCAAAAATAATATAATTTGTAATTAATAATTAATAATACGATACATATAGATAAAAATATAATTCGTAATTAATAACTATGGTACATATATTTCACCGCGTTAATACTTGATTCATGTGAATTTAAAATGTGAAAGGAGTAAAATTTATTTTTTTAAAAAAAGAAGTGTAGTAGAATACGAGATTATTGTATTGAATAATCTATTCTAGGTTTGAGTGGTATTTTTAATACTTTAAAGTTTTTTTTATTTAAATGTTAATATGCAGTTTTTTTTTTTTTTTTTTATGTTCGTTCTTCGTTGTAAAATATGTTTCTATAAATTGTATTTTAATTATAGTGCACATGAACTAAATTGTATTTTACTAATATGTATAAATTTATTTAAAATAAAAAATAAATATAAAAAAGGGAAGTTATTTTATAAACTTTGTGTAATTTATTTAAATTTTAAAAACTCTGTTAAATTGACTATTCTACCTCTATTCTAATACAATGTGTAAGAGAGAAAAAAAGTATTTTCAGTTAAAAATCTAGAGGAGAGTGTCATGTATCTCCTTTTTTATTTATTTAAACAATTATTATCAGTTAAAAACACTATTTTTTTAAATAATGATGTGGCATAAATGACTATTTTTTATTTATTTAAAAAATTGTTTGTATTTCGAAAATTCTTTTGATGTAAAGGTTCGTTATTGATATTTTTGTAAATCTGGAACAGTATCATAGCAAGATGTGTAAACAATCATCTTTCACAATTCAAACCCTGAATATTAATTTTGACAGCACGAGAAGAACTGTGTAAGTGGGTGTGTGAAGAAAAATATGAAAAAAGAAGACATGAGAGAATACTTTGAGTTTATCTGCAAAAGAAAAACTATGTAAAAATATAACATAATTCACTATCTAAAATAATGGAGAAATGTGTATTTTTTTTTTATGAAATAATAGATTGTGTAACACCCACAATTAGATATGAGACTTCACAATCAATTATGGCAATCCAAAAAAGATTATGGGTGTATTTTTTTTAATTTTTATTACAATAATAAATAATTTAAAACTATTAATAAATAAATAAAATTATTAACAAATAAAAAATATTTTTATTCAATTTTTTTTTTATGAAACAATATTCATTTTCACTTATTTATTATTAATTTTCTCTACCTAACAAATCATAAAATAGTATTTCTACTTTTGTGCCTATTGCTTAACATGCGTTTCATTGTGGAAAAAGAAAAGGAAGAAAATTAATTTAAATAAAAGTGGAATGAAAAGTCTATTAAAAACTAGTTCTTTTGCTTTGGAAAAAAAATCAATTATAGGACTGTGGTTGACTTCATATTAGTGAGGTCTAGGTTCTCTACAAATCTAATTCTATACTTTGTTCTTATCATGAAAAATGTAACTTAACTTTACTCTAGTGTTAATTTTATGAATATATTTATCATACTAGACTAATTAAGGTTATGCTTTACTCAACTTTTTATGGTTATAGTTATTCTAAAATTGAATTTTAAAACAATAAAACAATAAAAATGATTTTATGTATTTTAAATAGGTATAATAATTATTGATATATTTCAATTTTAGTATAATAAAAAAATTACAATCTTATTATAAAAACTTTAATTCTATTACATTTTTTGAACTTCTTGATATAATTAAATATGTGTTTGATTTGTGTTGGAGATCTCACTGTCAACTCAATAGATAATAATATTTTATAGTATATAAATTGGTGCAAACTTCATTTAAATTGGTAAAATTAATACTAATTTAGAAACTATTTATCAATAGTAAAAATTAATCTAAATATTAATAATTTTTTTAGTCTAATTTAATAAATATACCAAGTAATTATTTTTTATCTCTAACATTAGTTTTTATTTAATAATTTTTTTAGTAAACAATATAATATTAAAAACATTTAAAATGAGAACAAAGACTATAGTAATATTGATGATGGTACTAATTCTTATAAAGACATGAGAGTACAAAGAAAGTTCACTATTTTATCTTAACCAAATTTTCTTTAATAAAATAAATATACTACACTGTTATAATGCAATTGAAAAAAAATAAAAAGCAAAAAATTCGATTATATAAAAATAGGATACAGATCCTATTATATTTGTGTACCTAAGTTGTTTGATTATTTAAGATATCCCCTAGACTCAAATAAATAAATAAAAAAACTAATAAACAATTAAAGACGACCTAGAATTTCAGAAGTCATTTGTCAAATTACCGCGAATTTTCGGTAGATGCAATTTTCTTCTTGGAATATAGAATACATAAATATAATATAGCTAGTTTCTTCAACCACTACAATGCCATCTGCATCACACTATGAAGCAATTGAGTGTAATGAAGAAGACACCCCAATTGTTAATCTAAGTAAGCATTTAGATTGTGAATTATTTTTAAAATTAATTAATGTGTATTCCTTCTTCTTTCTATTTTTTGTGTTTACTTTCTCTTTACTAATGATTAAAATGTATTATTTTAATTATTTATCTTAACTTTTTAGAACATAGAAATTAAGTCTAACTTAACATCATAATTTCAGTTTCTAAAATAAGATTTACATATATATATATATATATTTATTTATTTATTTATTGTTAAACTATTATAATAAGAAAGTAAAATTTAAATTTAATTTAATTTTACAAAATCAATTTATAAAATAAGGTTTTTATTCGTTTATATATTATAATTTTATTTTATTTTTAGTCAATTGATTCTTTAGCATGGTTGAAAATCTCATATTCAATGACATTTTATAATATATAAGTGAGTGGAAATCTCAATTTCCAACATACCACTTGATAAGTCCAACCAACTCTCACTTCCAATATCATATTAAGATATGAACTTTACTCCTAATTTCACCTTATAAAATTGGTTCATAGGATGAAATTTACATTAATTATATATATTTTATCTCTATTTAATGTAAACTCTCCAATATTTCTGACATTATTAACTAAACATTTCATATAGAATAAAGAAGAATTACATAATACATTACACATTATACGGGAAGTAACACAAATTTTAAAGATAAAATCATATCATCTTTAATATTTGATTCATTGTTTTATAGTTTCATTAACTGAATAAGTGTTTGATTATCATATATAATGGAGATGTTAATGCTTTAAAATTGTATTACTTGATAGTGTGTGGTAGAATTGGATATTCTAGGACTGTGTATACGTGTACATGAAGTTATTAATACCCATATAATTTGTACAACCATTTGTATGTTGAGTTTAGAATGTGAATAACATTGTAAATAACACTTTACATTGATCTAAGATTAGTTCTGATATAGTATTAATAAATGATTTAGACTCTAAATCTTGTAACAAAATTAGGTTTAAAGCGAAGATGGTTCTCACTTACATATTTTTTTCCATACATTAGCTTTTGAAAGATAATGTTGTGCTCCTCTGTTAATAACAAAAGAGTGTAATGAATTTGCAAAATGTTATTAACCTTTGTTAAGATATGGGAGATTAATTTGGCAGAAAAGAAAGATGAGATGAGATTAAAATAAAATAAAATAAAAATGGCCTAGAAATTATTGGATTGGGGCTAGGAAATTGCTAAGAATTTTCAGTGTTGTACGAGCTGTTTAGTTTCATATGGGGTTTGCCTGTTGGACAGTTCTTGGTCTATAAAAGCTCAAGCATCCTATGAAAATGAAAATGAAAATGAGGTGTTTTAGGTAAGTTTCTTTAAATTTTATTATAGGGATTCATTTTAAAGTGGCAGTAATTTATATTTGGACGTTTTAAAATAAAATAACTTATTAATAATACTATTATTGGATGTGGAAATTATTAAAACTTATTTTAATTTAAAATTCATTTTTAATGTCAAATTAAATATGTGAATATGTATTTAAAATTTATTAGCCATTAGTTCTATTTTTTGTAATTTTAAATAATAAAAATGCTAGTTTAATGCTATTTTTAATGTATTAACTAAAATTTATTTAAAAAGATTAATTTTAATAAATTTTATTTCTCATTAGATTTTTTTGTACTTTTTTGTAAGATGTCAATGTCATTTCTCTTTTAATAATCCAAAGTAAAATCATAATGGAGAGAGGGAAACCATTTTTGAAGTAGGTGACTTCAAAGGCTGACATAGCAATGTGCAGAAAATAAACCAGACATATTTGAAAAAACTTTGATATAAGGATTTCAAAAAATAAAAAGATATATTCATAAATAAAAATTAACTTATATATAAATTAATTTTAGAAATTATTTCATTTAATTTCTCTACTTTTTAAATTATGTATAAATTAATTTCAAATTATAAAAAACTGTTTTTTTAAATTTTAATAGACGTACATTTATGTATCGGTCGGGTTTGAACGACTGACAGAGGAGGTCTCAACGTCCGGTCAGAGCCAACCGACATGGCCACATTCATTAAGCCTAACCAAAGCTTAATTAAACCAAGCAGTGATCAAGTATTAGGTAATACACTCTTAACCACGATCCAAAATCCTAATTCGATCCAATAACAAAGGGTCCACGATAATCATATAAATAGTCACGTATTTCGAGAAAAAAATGTATGTCATCATCACACATTAATTACACCGAGTACCAAATATCGAGATCTCACTTGAGCATCGGAGTGTCTTTAGTAGGTACCGTTCGAACTTGGAGTTTACGAGGACGAGGAGGAGAAGAGTGAGAGGGGAGTTGTGAAGTTGTTCCAAGAAGAGAAGGAAGGGAGGAAGACCGACCAATCGAGAAGGAAGACAATCATTCTTTTAGTTCCAATCCCGTTTAAGAACAATTGGTGCTCACAGTAGGGGCGAGAGAATTTGAAGGAAGAAAAAATTAGATGGTGTCAACTAGAAACATGGTGAACGAGAGGATGTCAGAAGCTTAACAGATGACACTGTTGATGTCTTTGTAGAGGGAGATGACTGAGATGAGAAAGAAGAATGAAGAGGATATACTAGCTCTCCGAAAGGAGAATGAAGAGATAAAGAGGAAGTTGTCTGAGGGAGGTCCATCTGGCGGACCGAGTAACCCCACGGGGAAGTCCCACACAACCCCAACTGCTGGCACTAAAGTTGTCGAAGAATCGAAACCCACTCGTACCCAAGAAACCATGGACGATTCGTACCTGAACAAATTGTTTCCCACATCCGGTGCTTTGTACATATCTCAAAGACACCCATTCACTGATTAGGTGATGGGGGCGCAACTCCCATTCATGTGGAAGGGGTTGAACATCGACCGTTACGACGGCACGATTGACCTTGACGAGCACATGGATATATACACTACTCACATGAGTTTGTATACCTCGGATAACCCTGTCTTGTGCCGAGTGTTCCCAACTTTGTTGAAGGGAGGAGCATTGAGCTGGTTTATGAGACTCCTACCATTTTCCATTGACTGTTTTGAGACCTTGGTGTCCAAATTCAGAACACAGTTCGCCACCAGCTGACCACACCACCTCATCTCTATCGTCCTGGTCAACATCCGGTAAGAGAAAGAAGAATCTCTCAGGCTGTTCATGGAGAGGTTTGGTAAGGTGACCTTGAACATCCAGAATTTGAGTTCAGACGTAGCCATGCACCATTGGTCACAGCCCTACGACCAAGGTCGTTTGCCAATAGCCTGTGTAAGAACCCGGTAGTGAACCTTGATGAGCTCAGGTAGAGAGTGACCAAGTACATGCAACTTGAGGAGCTGAGGGAGTATAGAAGTCAGGTGAGGGTCAAGGCTAGCGGAGACAAGGGAAAGGAGAAGGAGATAGAGCGCTCAAATCGATATAAAATCAATCGAAGGGATAAGTATAGGGAAAATCGAGGGCTTCGATTTACAAGGTATACCAATTTGAATGCTGATAGGGGAAAAATTATGGATGAGGTATTGAGTGCCGATCTCATCCCAACACCAAGGAAGGCCCTAGGTCCCAATAATGTCGATCTTACACGTAAATGTAGGTATCATAGGAGTATTAGGCACATAACTGAGGAATGTCATGTATTGAAAGACAAAGTCGAGGAGCTTATCCAAGCTGGGCACCTTCGCAATATGTACAAGGAGAAAGGAGGAATACGAAGTGCTCTCCCCCAAGGAGGGAGTAAACGACTGGATGAAGGGATTATAACCCTTGTCGATCCAACAAAGACAACTGCTGACCCGAGCGTCAGCCGAGAAGGGAAAGGGTTGGAGGAAGAGGTGGTGAGAGGTCATTATACCATTGTAGGAGGTTTCGCTAGGAAAGGTAGTTCCAACTCAACAAGGAAAAAACATCTAAGAGTGATGCAACAAGTGAATACCATTTATTTCTGACTGAGAATGTCCCTCATCATATTCACTGACGAGGATTTCAAAGGTATTGACCATTCACAAGACAACCCCATGGTCATAATGGTTGACATCGATAATTACTCAATCATGAAAACACTGGTGGACCAAGGGAGTTCGGTGGACATCCTCTATTGGAAAACGTTCCAAAGGATGAGAATCCCTGGGGATGAGATAAAGCCGTATGACAATTAAGTTATTGATTTTTCGGGGGAGAGAGTAGGTACCAAAGGTTACATTGAACTCTACATAACGTTTGGTGAAGGAAAGGCAAGTAAAACCATCAAGATTCGATACTTGGTAATAGAAGCTAACACCTCTTATAACATTTGGCTAGGACGACCGTCCATTAATCAGTTAGGAGCAATCGTGTCTACACCCTATCTGGACATGAAGTTCCCCTCAACCTCTGGGGATATTCTTACTATGCATGTTGACCATAAGGTTGTACAAGAGTGTTATGCAAAAAGTTTAAAGGTAGATGCTCTCATAAAAGACTTAGACCGAACGAGTAGAGGTCCTTCTCCCAAATGAAGACCCTCGCGAGAGCGAAGATCCTCTCGTGAAGAGGCCAAACCATAATGTAAAGAATATATTGTCACTCTAGTTGACCTAAACCCTCAGCTAATTGAGTTGAGACTCGAAGCCGGGGAAGATTTACGCCAAGTCCCTTTGGTGGACGAGGAATGCACCACTAGTTTGGGAACATCCTTGGCGGCTGTCGAAGTTGAGGTCATGCACCAAACGTTAAAAAGAAATGTCGACCTCTACGCATGGACGACATTTGACATGCCGGGAGTAAATCTGGATATCATAACTCACAAGTTGTTAGTGTACAAGGAGGCTCGACCAATTGCTCAAAATAAGTGCAAGCTTGGTGAGAATAAGAGGTTAGCAGGAAAGGAGAAGGTCAAGAAGCTTCTATTAAGTGACTTTATTCGAGAGGTCCACTATACTACTTAGCTAGTCAATGTAGTAATGGTGACAAAGACAAATGAAAAATGGAGGATGTGTGTCGATTACACCAACCTCAATAAGGCATGTCCGAAAGACTCTTATCCCCTCCCTAGCATTGATCGACTGGTTGATGGAGTGGTCGATAATAAAATTCTCAATTTCCTGGATGTGTATTCTGGCTACATTTAGATAAGCATGCACTCGAGAGACAAGGAAAAACTGCCTTCATGACAAACGGGGCCAACTACTTCTATGAAGTCATGCCTTTTGGCCTAAAGAATGTCGGAGCTACCTATCAGAGGCTGATGGACAAGGTGTTCAAGGGGATGAATGTCGAGGCTTACATGGACAACATAGTGGTGAAGTCGGACTCGTGCGACCAACACGTCAAAGATTTGGAGGAGGTCTTCAGGGCATTGAGGTCGATCAGGGCCATTGTTTAAACCGAGTCGGGGTCTTGGTCCAATACAAGGGAAATTTGGACCAACCCTTCTCGTCAAAGAAAAGCTCCATACCTTCGGGCTCAATGAAAATCTTAAAGAATTTTTCCTTAAAATTTTTGTATGAGGTGGTATACAAGGCAAAAAGAATATTACTCGACCAACTAATAAGTGATAACTAACTCATAGGGTCGGCGGGTGGGAAATGTAGTAATGATGAAAAGTGAGTTGGAGAGAGGTGAGACATGTCACACACAAGCTGAAAGGCTTGGAGGGAGGCCTAAGTGTTGGGGTGAAGCTAAGAAGGAGCAACATTGAGTGCCCGAAGGACACCAATGATAAAATCATCTAAGGGAAGTGTTATGTACCAATCCGAAAAGAAATAGGAGTATACAAAGAATAAAGAAGTTTTAGAGGAAGACCGATCGATACAGATGGTATCGGCTAGATGGCAATAATCGATAGCTAAAATGTCGTCAGCAACATCAGACGAATGACGGAGGTCTCAACGTCCGGTTAGAGCCGACCAACATGGCTACATTCATTAAGCCCAACAGAAGCTTAATCAGACCAAACAGTGATTAAGTATTAGGTAATACATTCTTAACCATGATCCAAAACCCTAATCCGACTCAATAACAAAAAACCCATGATAATCATATAAATAATCATGCATTTTGAGAAAAAAAGTTACATTATCATCACGCATTAATTGCACAAAGCACTGAATACCGATATCGCACTTAAGTGTCGAAGTGTCTTTTGTAGGTACCATCTGAACTTGGAGTTAACGAGGACAAAGAGGAGAAGAACGAGAGAAAAGTTGTGAAGTTGAAAAAAAAGAGAAGAAAAAGACCGACCGACAAAGAAAAAAGACAATTATTCTTTTAGTCCTAACCCCGTTCAAGAATAATTTACATACTACATGAATTATATATTAAGAAAATTTTAAATTACGTAATCAAATATATACATCAAATCAGATATACAAAGTTTATTATATGATCTCTAGTTACTTTTCTAAAACACGTTTTTATAAGGTTATGTATTTTAAGATTTAAGGTTTATATATTTTACACCAAAACACGATTATCAAACGTAAAAAAAAAATGCAAGGGTGAGTTAACATATCCAAATCAATGTATAAAAAACAAAAACAATTATATTTAGCACAAGGAGAATTAGAAGAAAATTACCTAGCCTTTTTTTAAATATTACACAATTGTTTAAAAAAAAGGTTTAAAGTGGTTAAATTTAAATAAATAGAAACAAGTCATAGACTTGAAATCATTTTTTTTATATTTACATGTTGTAATAAAATTGAAATAAAAAAAAATTTAAAATCAATCATTAGTTTAAATTGTTTAAATTATGATCTACGAAATAAAAAATTGATAAATAAGAACAATATTACTAAAATGTAAAAAATTAAAAATGACTATGTTAATGCTATAATTATCATAAGTATAATAAGTACACATAATAGTCCAAAATTTAAAATAGTGAAATAACAATTTTAAAAAAATGTACATAATAAATATTACACATGAAAATAATAAAAATATAATAAAACAAAAACGGCTACTATGCAAATCGAAGTACTGTAAATTAGCGCACGGACATGCAGTAAAATGTTTCGTACTTTTTTAAAATAATAAAATAAAATTAAAATTTAATTAAACCTGAATAAATTTAAATATTTTTAATTAAGTTTCTTTCAAAAAAATTCATTGTACCGAGTGATCAAACTATTTTCTATTTTCATATAATTATCTTGATATTTTATTTTTATTGCCAATAGATAACTGCTTTATTTTTATATTTTTTATCTTTAAGTTACTGATTAACTCGTTATTTTTTTTTTATAATTTCTTAAAACTCATTATTCAAATCATTACTTATTTCTCTAAGGATTAAATGAAAAAAATTAAAGAGAAAAAACATGAATTGATTAACTTGTTATTTTCTTTATAATTTCTTATAACTCATTAGTCAAATCATTACTTATTTCTCTAAGGATTAATTGAAAAGGATTAGAGAGAAAAAACATGAATTGAGTAAAGACTAACAACTAAATCATCTCGTTAAAGGCAAATGATAAAATCAAACACTAAAATACTTTCATAAAAACAAAAAAATATCTTGAATACTTAATAAAAGAAATCTTGACGGGAAAATATAAAGAATATTAAGACCAAGATAGTAATGATGATGGGTGGAATGAGTGAGAGTTTCACTCTCTCATCCTTACTCCGAAATTAAAAATTTATTTTTGTTTTTCTAATTTTTTAAAAAATAATAAATAAAAAATATAATATTATCAATGATTTGATCTCATATAGAATACATATTTTTTTTGCAACATCAAATATTAAGAAAATAAGTTATAAGTATGTAAAAATCAGAATATCAATTTAACAATTGTATGAAAAAATAATTAAAAAATAAAAAATCTAGAAATAATTTAAAAAATAAGAATAAAAAATTTAATATAAATATTTTAAATTAACTTATAAACTAAATATATTTTAATAATTAAATACAAAAATAATAACAACTACAAACAAAAATGGGATAAATAGATACATATTAATATTGTCTACATCTAATTCAAAAATTAGATATTACAAATATTTGTATAAAATGAATATAAAATTGTTCTCACAAAATTAAGATAGGGTTGTAATATGAGGTTAGACATACGTATCGGACACCGACACTTATAAGACACTCATAGGACACGTATCGGTAAAATGTCAAATTTAAAAAATATTTATTGAATTTTTTATAATTTTAACATAATTTTAATACAATTTTAAAAAGAAAAAATACATTAATTTTCTAAAAATTCAAACCTAGTGTATAAATTTTTATTATAACTATTAAAATAAAGAACAAATCCTTTTGAGTTAGTCATAAAAAGCATATTTATGTTAAAAAAAAAATCTAAAACATACTTGTGCACATAAATCTTTATTGTCAATTTATATAATTCATAATTATATAATATATAAATTCATGTTACCGTGTTCTACATTTTAGAGATTATACGTATGTCTCTGTGTCTGTATCTGTGTCGTATCAGTGTTCTTGTTAATGTATATGTCACATAAGTTGTAAAATACCCTTCTCATTTCTAACGCAAGGTACTCTTTCTACATTTTCTTTTTTACACACTCTGTGACCTCTGTTACAAATGTTACAAAAGAGTAAGTACATATTTTTTTCTTACCTTTTTAGTCTTGGTAAGTAAACATAATAAAAATTAACAAATTTATAGTACAAATTGTGTATTTCATGTGATATTAATCAATTATTGCACTAACTAATGTGATCATAACAAAAAAGAAAGAGAATAATAGCAGAAGGATAGACAAAGCAGAGGAGACCCCACGTTAAATTTCCAAGAAGTTTCGCTTTTGTTTTTGTTTGTGTACTGGGGAAAGGGAAGGGTGCAGTGTATATTTAATGCAAAGATGCTGCATTGCTTAAAACTTAAAGATGAATTTAAAGAAGAGGCAGATTCAAAACTTGTGGTGAGAGCAGAGAGAATACTGCGTGCTTAAGTTTGGTCTTCGGCTTCATCACGGCCTGTTGCTGTTCACTTCCATCCATGGATTCATTTATCCCTTTTCCTTTTCTGTGCTGCACTGAAGGTATGATGCCTATTATTCCATTCCATCAATCTTATCTGCTCTTTTATTCATGTTTTTAATCCCTTGATTAGGGTTCAAGGCAAGTAGCCAGCTTTATAATAATAATAATAGTAATTACTTTTATTAACCAAATCCAATTCTTAATTCTTGTATATATTTCTTTTTAAGATAAAAGCTATGATAAAGTGAGTTTAAGTTTAATTGAAAAAATATAAATAAAAGAAAGTATCAGGATATCTCAATCTTTATAGAATACTCATCTTCATCAGTCAAAATTTGAGACATCACAAAAATGTAAAAACTCTTAAAAGCATAGACATGTCCCATGTCCCATGTCCGGCATCTTTCATCTCTCACCATAATTCATACCAAAAAACACAATAATGATCCATGTCTACCATTTTTAAAGCAAGAGAACCTAACATAATCAAGTTTATGAACTCGAGAGAAGGAGTTAACAAGTTATATAAATGCTTCAAAATTCACCTCACCCGTTCAAATTTAAAAAATGCTTCAACCCTCCTTATATAAATGCTTTGAAGTTTATGAAGTGATGAAGTAAATAAATAAATTAAATTTTTTTAGTTAATTATTATTGTTTTACGAATCCTATTACTATATTTTTTCATGTTTTTAAATTTTACTGACTAATTAAACTTATGGCAACATAGTGATGGGTTAATTTGTTTAAATAAAGTCTTGTTTAAAAATGATGTTAAATCAATAAATTTAAATATATTTATGCAATTATCCATTAAACTTGTGATTTGAGTTTAAAGGAGAAAAAATATTTCCTAAGAGTTATTGCCTTGCCATATAATTGAGGATCGATTGTGTCTTTGACTGAAAAAAAATACCAAACAAGACATAATTTAAAATATGCGCACCAGAAGACAAACAGTTGGATTGAAAATAAATAGTTAAAGTAGCATTTTTGTGTAGAAAAAAAAATGTTAAGATACTGTAGAGAAAGTGTAAAAATGACAAAATGCAAACCTTGATTAAGAAAATATATTAAATAAATGGCACAAAGGTGGATTGAGAAAAAGGTTTATGAAAATCATTACAAAGTATTTAATGGTTAATGGGAAGAAGATGGAGAAATGAAAGGATTTCTTTTAGTTTTTCTCATTTGGTTTAAAAAATTAAAATGGTGTCTGGTGTTAAAATTCTCTATGAATAATTATTTATTTATATTTTTTGTTAATATATGAGTTTTGGTATAATTTTTTATTTTTTTTATTTATTTTTTAATAATATTTATTTTATGTGATGACATATGGTTGTTATTACTTTAAATATTAGTCTAATTGAGATGTCATGCATAATAATATTTAACATAAAATTTTTTATAAAAAAAAATTAAAATCCCTTACCATTTCCAGTCATCCAAATAGGGAGATCTAAATGAAGAGAAATTGATATATAACTTTTTTGAATCTTGTAAACTAAACAACTCATTGAAAATAACATTTTTTTATATAAATATTAAATATCTATTTATTAATTTTATAAAACTAATTTATAAAATAAAATTTATATTTATTTATATATTATAATATATTTTAATTTTTAGTTGATGGATCTTCAATATTAAGAATATAAAAAGAAAGTAAAAAAAATTAAGTCCTTATACTACAAGGTGTATAGGTGTATATTAATTTTATTTTTTAAATCTTTTGTCTATTTGTTTATTACGATATCTACCATTAGGTTCTATTTAATAAAAATAATTATTTGAACCAAAAAAATTAAACGTAACATATACCCTTGTGAATTCGTAAAGGTTATAGAGCAAACCTAATAAAAAAAGAGAGAGGAACGAATCATACATGACATGAATTTTTAATTATTATTATTACTATTCAGATAGTCAATTTAATATAATAGATTTTTATTTAATTTTTTTATTAATAGATATATATTATTTTTTTTTAAGAATTTAGTTTAGTCTTTTCATATTTTTTTTATTTTTTTAATAATAATTTTTTCATATAATAACAGATGATTGTTGTTACTTAAAATGTCAATTTACCTGAGATGTCAAGTTTCATAACAATGGTCAACATGAGTCTTTTTTTTTTTAATTTATGAAAGAAGACGACATAAATAATTTCAATTATTACATTTAGGTAATTTAAAATTAGATAATTTTAAGTAATGAAATTATTTTCATAAATTTTAAAAAATTCTATTTCTTTTAAATATTTATTAACAAAATAACGTATCTTTTTATATATATTAGCACAAAAATGTTCTCCTCCCTGTTCATCTACATTTTTTAATTTTTATTATTTATAATATAATTATGTTTAATATTAAATTATGAATATTTTACTTACCTAATAAATGGGTTATAAATGGGTGTTTATTGAAATAGGAAACATGTTGGACATATTTGACAAATTTATCTACATTGTTACTATGCACATTCTATTATTAGCTTGTCCGGATTATATATATGTATTTGTATTTATTAAAATGAGTTATAAGTTTATACATTAACATTTTTAATTTATTATTATTATTATTATTATTATATATATATATATATATATATATATATATATATATATATAAATAACGCTTAGTATGATTATATATCATGTGTTCATGTAATAATCATCTAAAAATTATTGTATACTTAATGAAAGTATGAGTGATATAGTGTGCCATAATGATATATAGTAAATGCATATAACAATATTTTTATAGTCTTACTCTATTATAAATGTATTATTCATTATCATTTTTTTGATCTTACACATAATTTAATCGCTGGCAAAATATATTTTATTATAAATTGTGATTATAGTTTTTACCCTACTACACTAATGTTATCTGGTTGGGAAAATATTCTAATTTTCTAATTTTAAAATATATTATTTCTGTCTGAGTTATACAGAGAATAATAACAATATTTTATTTATAAACAGCTACATATAAAGCATAAAAATATTTTATTTTTAAATTAGAGAGACCAAAATAAAATTAAAAGCAAACATTAAACAATTAAACAATTTAAGAAGACAACACGTACGCATGTTTTATAATAAAACTAAATATAAATATAAAAATATATCATTTAAATATATTTGTAATTGTTTGTTTCTTATAATTTTATATAAAATAAAAATAATGTAAATCTATTTTTTTTAAGAAAATAATTGTTAACTTGATTTTTATTATGTAAAATTCATTTTAAATTAATAAAATGAAAGTAAGAAAACTAATCCACCTCAGTCAATATGTAAAAAAATGAAAACGAAACCAACAATCAAAAAGAGAATATAGAAGATGTAAGATATGAGAAGCCAGTTGAATTATAAGCACAAAATAAAAATCATAAATAAATTTTTCAAAAAAATTATTAAATCAAAATATAAACTTAGTTCACATTTTATTTAAAATATTGTAGAATATTAACAGATTTTATTTATTTATGATTATTATTATTTAATAGATAAAAAATTAAAACACAGAATAAATATTGAAAACTCTTTAAATATAAAGATATCTAATTTATATTAATTAAAATAATTATGACTAATATCTGCTTTTCTTTTTCCCTAAAAGTTCACTCTTAAGAGTTTTTAGCGTCGGTTAAAATTTTTTAAGAAAAAAAAGTATTTGAAATATTTTAAGTAAAAAAGAAGAGGTAAGATCGAACCATGAGGGAAAACTCATCAATTAGATTAAAATATGCATGTAAGTGTCAATAAACAGAAGAACAAACGTGCGGAGATAAAACAGGAGAAAGTAAAGAAGAATAAATAAAATGATAAATAATATATAATAAAAAGTGTATCGGAAAATTTGGGTAAAATGAAGAAAACAACCTATACACTTAGTAAGAATGAAAGATGAGGTTTCCATTCCAAATTCAACTATAAAACTCTTTTTTATTTAACAACTGTTATGAAATTCAACAATAAAACTGTTATTTATTAATAAACCCTAAATCTTAAACTCTGAATTTATTTAACAACTCAAATCCAAAATTTAACAATAAATTTGCTCTTTATTTAACAACTACTCTGAAATAAAATATTCAACAATAATAATGAAATTAAAAAACCCAAAATAATTTAATAAAACAAAATATTAATGTAAAGATAAAATATAAAATAAAATTAAGATACCAAAAGTAGTCACGAGAAAGTTTTTTCTTTATATATACATACATATAAAAGAATTTTCTTTATATATAAGTACTATCCTCTAAACTTTATCATTCAAAGACACTGTTAAACTTTTTAAAACCTGTATTGTCTTAGTATAATATAAATGAGAAAATCTACTAGTAAAACATCATGTAATTTGTACTTGTAATCATAAATAAATATTTATAACACTTATAAAGAGGATTTTTTTATATATATATATAATTATTATCATTTTACTCTTTTAAGTAACTATTTTTTTAAATTAAAATAACTACATATAATAAAAAAATATCTACAAAATAAATAAAAAAGACCTCCAAGTAAAATTGTAAAAAATATTTAAATTTTTTTAATTTACTCATATTTTTTTATTTAATAACAATTATAATAATATTTTTATTTTTAATTATCATAAAAGAGTAGACGCGTGTGTTTTGACGGGTAGATAAATAAATAGAAAATATATTTATTATAATATTAATTTTATATTTTATACATTAAACAATACTATTTATTTACCTTTAAATTATCTCTCGCGTAAAGTTATACTTAACATTAATTAGTTAAAACCTTTTTACTATTAAGTAAATTTAGGCAATCTCTTAAAATAAAAATAATCAAACACATGTTACATTATTTTAAAATTATTTTTGCAAAGTCAAATTTTTAAATACTTTAAATCAAACCACAAGTTTTTGAAATAATGATTTTGTTTATAAATTTATGCTTCAAAACACACTTTTGTATTGCCTCATATATTACAACCACACACATATACCAATCACACATTAGATTACATATAATAAATTATAATTAAATAATTCTTATATAAGATTACATGTACTATGTTATAAAATTATAAAATTAATTTGGCACAATTGATATATTTTGGAAATATTAACTCTCAATAAATACGTAACCTATCAGAAAACTTTATTGGTGGAAAGCCACCTAAGTTTTCTATGAAAAGAGTGATTGCTTGTATATGTTAAAAACAAAAAAATCTTAATACAATAACCATTTTCACCTTTTCACTATCTAAAGTCTTAATTGATGATATTAGATAATCAATAAAATATATGATATTTTAATTTTTTTAGTGAATTTTGTGATTAATACGACCATTGAAGTCCCAATAACATAATGTATCTTTTAAAATGATTATAACATATTTATAAAGGACAAACATACTCCATAGTCAATAAAGAAAACAGGAAAGGGAAAATATAAGTCATAATAGAAAATAAATATTCTCATTATATGCATAAAATTATTAGATTATCTTGATCATTACCTCAATACCTTCCTTTATGATGCATTCTATTATCATAACAACTTCCTAATCATTCTTCTATTTTAAAGAGAATAAAATTCTAAAAAGATAAAAATTCAATAAAAAATAACATTTATAATTATTTATACATTTCCTATCATTTATTTATGTAAGTAGGCCTTACGGAATATCTGTTTTGAAACATGAATATCCATTTTCATAATTTCTTAAATTTTTTATATATTTTTAAAAAAATGAACGATTACATAGAAAAGCCCCTTTCTAGTAGCAGTACGGAATCTATACAAAATGTAACATTAGGATAACATGTTTTAACCGACAACAACATGCTTGAACAATGTCAAAACAACTAAATTATACACATTAGAACTTAATTCTCGGTTGGTGAATGAAAAAAAAAGAGCAAACAATTAGTTGCAGAATACCTTTAAAAACGAGAAAAAAAAGAGCATTTTTTTTGTTTTCCCATATGGACAAGGAATGTTCTATCAAGTCATGCGTCTCTATTCTTTAGTGTTATACCTTTCTTCATCCTAAACAAAGTAAGTAATGGAAGTTTCAAGGAGAGAGGGATATACTATATGCCACCATTTTCTGAACCAACAAATAAAATCAGCACTCTGCATCTGCATTCTTCAAATACTATCTACCTTTATTTCATGCATGGTGAAATGAACCTCAAACTCTAATAGCAGCTAACACACATATAGTACACGTTTTTTCTGTGTTGAAGATAAAGTAAGGTGTTCATTTCCAAAGAGCAGGAATAATATCTTGCATGGAGTTGCAGATTTGTTCTGACTGCAAAGTGCTGCAAATGATCTGAACACATTGCTCCACGATAAATAGTTCAAGCCAGAATCATTCAGTAAAGGTAATAATCTCTCTTATCCATTAACATTTTAAACCTTTTTATTTATGAAATATTATTAAGCTCTTGTAGAAATGAATTTTACTCCTCATTTTGATCTCCACAATTATATTTTTCAATAAATTTCATATAATAAAAAATATATTTTAAAATGAGTAAGTTAAAATTTAAAAGAAAAGAGAAGTCAATTGCATATTCTGATAGTATAAAAATGAATAATTTGAAAAGAATTAACAAATTTTAATTAAATAAAAGTTGAGATAAATACATTAGCATGAGAACAAAAACTATGGATTTATGACTCTCGTGTCTGAATTCCAATTTGTGACCCGAACCGCTTACATTCGGCCTTGATGCACGGAGATCATCCTTTTCGTATACAGTGACACATTAATTTGTCAGCGATCATCTTTATTCACAAATACTATTAGGTATACCTTATTATTATCTATACCTATTTATCGTATTTGATGTACTCTGGTTTTATCTATATATATATTAATGTTTTATTTTGAACATTATTTGTATTTAATATTTTTTATTTATTTTTCATTTGATAAGAAAAAAAAAATGTTAACAAGATATGTTAAGTTGATTATAAGTTATTTGCATATATAAATGGTAAAATTGGTTTGGTTTGTATGTATTAAAAAGTAAAGAAAATAATCTTACTTTTTCTTCTCTTTCTACGTTTTTATTAAATTAAAAAATATATAATTATTATTTTTATTCTAATTACTAATAGATTATGAGAGTCCAACACTTTTTCTAAATGATGTGTCCGTGTCGGATACACATTGGATACGACATTTCTAAGATACTCATAGGATATTTATTGGTGAAGTGTTTAATTTAAAAAATATTTGTTAGATTTTTGACAATTTTAGTACTGTTTTAACATAATTTTAAAAAGAAGAAATACATTAATTTTCTAAAAACTCCAACTTATTGTATAAATTTTTAGTATGCTTATAAAAATAAGAAATAAATCATTTTGAACTAGTCAAGAAAAATATTTTTATAATAAAAAAATGAAACGTACTTATAAATATAAATATTTATTATCAATTTATATAGTTCATAATTATATAATATATAAACTCGTATTCCATGTTCTACATTTTAAAAATTATATGTATTTTCGTGTCTATGTCACGTGACTGTGTCAATATCGTGACTGTGCTACATAGTTAATAATAGGACCCCTATAATGTTTTTTCTTTCTTTCATTTTTACTTGTTTTCAAAACTTACTCTTAAAAGCAGTTGTTGAAAATAATTATTTAAAAAGTAAAAACCAGAACTATGGAAGTCTTTGTATCGTCAAATTATTCTCGGGGTGTTCAACAAGATCTGCATAGCTGTGTGATGGAAAAAGAAGAATGTAAGAGAGTATTTTATTGCTTGCCAGCAGTGCCACCCAAACGAAGTATGGAATATAGGAGTGAGCGAGAGTTTTTATGCCCTTGCATTATTGAAAGGTTGTTTGTGGCGATTTCACTGAATCAACTGAGAACTGCTGCAAAAACAGAGTAACGTTCCATTGAATATTTTATGACGGTACGGTTCGTATTATTCACAGGCCATTCTTCATTTTCACGCGTGAACTCTGAAGAATCCAATCTCACGCATTGCATTAGTCAGTGTTCACTTGCCACTTTTGATTTGTGCCACAAGTTAGTTATTCGTCTCTTTCAACCATTATTTCGATACTTCTGCTTCCTGCATCGTATGCCAAAACTTACTTTGCATTAACTAAATATATTCAATTTCTTTTGTCATTGTCGTTTCCAAAAGTGAAGGTTCTGATTTGTCGTGAAAAAAGAGGTTCTGATTCTCGTGCTGTTGTGGCCATTAAGTGGACTGAATCAAACTGAACCGCTTTCCACTACAGGAAATGTTGCGTTTCCTTTTTCCTGGATCAACTGATAACACGAAAAGACTTCTATTAGAAATTGGAAAAAAGTTGACTCAACAATCTTGGAAATGAGAAAACAAAAAGTGACAGAGAATATAATTTAGGCGCGTAAACTGAATACTGCACTTAAATCGTGAAACGAAATTTCCTCGAAGGAGGGAAATGATGCGTATATATTCTATTAATGAGGGGTGATTCTTTTGCATGAGGTGGAAATCTCGTGAACGGAAATGGAAATTAATTTAATTGTTGTTTTATATGCTGTTGCGTTATTTATTAAGAATAATAGAGTTCGTTTCCTTTCTGAAGGGTTTCAGGTTGCGGAGGAAGAGAAAGAGGAAGACGAAGACGAGAATATCGCTGTCGGCCAGACTGCTAATATAGTCTCTTTATTTTCCCGGTAAGTCCACGGGCTACTATGCTTATTGCTACATAGGAAATTCATACACATTATGACTATATAAGCCTAATTTAATGGTGCATATATAGAGAGAGATGTTTTAGGGGTCTTAGTTTTCTAGAGATACGTGTTTTTCTTTGTAATTGAAAGTGATTGATTTGAATTTAGGGGTCAGTGATAAGTGAACTGCGACTTTGAATTATTAAGAAAGGACAAATATCAGTTGAAATTTTAAAGGTGGAGATTTGAACTGCTTTCTTTTCTTTTGTCGAACATGCTTTAGATTGGAGTGCTTAATTCTGAAGTAGAAAGACTGAATATTGGTTTTCTTGTGATACGGTGAGGTTTGTTCCGAGAGTGGAAGAATGGTTGTTAATAAACGGTTATTAGCGATATACTGTGAAGTAGTAGTAGTAAGGCGTATTAGGTAGTGACGGTGTCTTCTTTCCTGCGACAGTTTTCGGAAGCATGAGTTTCTCCAAGGGTTCTCCTGGCAGCCAGACGCCGGGTGATATTGAGGCTGGGTCTCCCACTGTCTGGTCTGATGATTTTGATGGAGACTTTTATGCTGATCCATTTGATCTTACCAGAACAAAGAATGCTCCGATTCAACGCCTCAGGCGCTGGAGGGTATGTGTAAACATTATTTCTAATTCCCTCTATTGCTGTTGCTATGTTATGTCATTATTTTCAATAATACGACTAATATATTTTGTCTGCTTTTGAATTTGTACTGAATAAATATATTATTCCCCATGGGCATGGGTTACTATTTCAATGAAGCAGGTTAAAACTATTTGTGGTTATTACCTGTCCAATAATATAGTAGGGGTTGGGAATTTCTTGGTTTCCCTAGCAAGGATATTGATGTCTTGTCTTGTAGGATTTTGGGTGCCGCCCCCTACATGGGTGGGGAGGGGATCCACTTGTTGAACCAATATGTTTTGCCAAACTTTACTGTGAACATATTTGTTTAAATTTCTCCATAAACACTTTTAGGAGAAGAAAATTAGAAGGAAAGATGAAATAAACTTCCACATAAAAAGTTAATTTATGTATGAATTAAAAGTCATCAAATAGAAAAATTAATATGAAAGAATTTTTACAGATTTGCTTATGCACGAGTTAATTTTAGTTTCTAGGGAAACTCATTTCGTTGTTAATTCTTATTTTTCTACTTTAGAAGATTAAAAAGTTTTCTCAAACAAACTCTATATGCGTTGATGCAAACATAAAGAGATATAGAGAGGGAGAGAGAGTGCTTCCTATCATTTTAATAGTCTACAAGATCTAAATTAAGATCAGCAGAGGGGGAATGAACCCTCTTAGTCAGTTCTTTCATGTGTTTGGGCCATGTGAAGAGAGACAAAGACATGGAGAAAATAGGGCCTCATTGGGGTGTTGTTTAGGGTCTATTGAACTCACATGAGAAGATCCATTCCCTAAATGAAGTGAGAGCAGGGGCTAGGCGAAAACTGGATTGACTGTAAGGTTTCAAGAAAGACATGTTTAAAAAGATAAGTGGATAGTAAGTGGCTCAAAAGATACCAAGTTCACGTACTGACTGATTGGTTATAGGCTAGAGCAATATAAATTTGAATTTTATTTCATTTAAAGGTCTATATAGACATTTTTTCCCAGCCAATACAAAATTTTAGCATTCATGCACCTACCTGTACTCATTGACGCAAATATTTGAACGTGTACCAGTTTAATATTAGTATACATCTTCTGTCAAACCCAAGTACCTTTTCTGTTGTGGGGTTTAGGACAAGTTTATACAACCTGTTTCTTATAAATTTACCCGTTGAGTAAGAGGTCCAAAATTATAGTATTTTGAAGTATGGAGACTAAACAAGGTTCTGTTTAAGGAGAGGACTGATAAAAATATATAATATTAGTATAAATACAAGGAGTGGAATGAAGTTTTGTTGCCAAAGACTCAACATTTCTAACAACAGATCTTTAGTAGATTATTAGAGTATTCAAGATAACGCAGTACACATTCCAATTAGCAAAGTTTTGGGATCTTCAGTACCGTTTTGAACATCTTGTGAATCTCTTCCAAAACTGTACTCCAAAGGATTTCATTGGAAGTATTACTTTGAATACCTTTCTATACTTGCAAATAACATATTTGAGATATTGTCAGGACTACCAGCGGGAGTCCAGGATTCTCACTATCTACAAACGGCAACATAAAAAAGCTCAGTTCTTAATCCTTCTAGAGAAGCTCGGTAGTGAAGGTTTAACCCCACCTGATAAGTTTGGGAAAAAGTACTTGAGAGGCCGAAAGGCCTGCTTTGAGCCTTTTGATATGTTCACAGTCCCCAGCTATGCTTGGTAATATAATATTTTGATTATATGTATGGAGTCAAAAAGGGAAGACATAATATTTTGATTATATGTTTGCTGGACGCCAGACAGTGAGGGCAATATTTGGAAGCTACAGTAGGATCAGTCCATATGTTTCTTGTAAAGGTCATTGAAGTATAATGTGCTTACACCCTTATTGCGAGATCCAGTTTCAGAAAATTTTGGTTTAATTCATTTTGATCTGAAGTGCCTTGTATTTTCAAAATTCTAATATTTTCTTAGGTGTACAGTTTAAAGACCACTTGGATTGGATTTAGGGATTTGAGATTCAGTTAGGGTAATAAATTTGGACTCTAAAAGACTAATGCAAATTGCTGGGTTTAATTTTTATTGATGGGACAAAAGCAAGGAGAGATTTAATGTAACATTTTAAATGTTATGTGTGTTGATGCCATTAGCAGTTGCAAATAAGGCAAGAATGGAACTGGAGACCAGAATATTAGAGTGATGGGTATTTATTGGGAAGACAAAAAGAAAGCAATAGACTTGACTTTCAACTCTTCTAATTTAATTTTCAATTCTTCTGACTTTTGAATTTTTCAGATGTTACAGGAACTAAAGAAATCATTCAATTACTAGAAAAGTTTTACATTTTCATAAGGGAAAAAAGTTCTGTTTGTGACAAGAAAATAAGTACTACTTTCACTACAGTTCTGGTAGTTTGTTCCTAATAGACACTTAATGATTGTCTTTTTAATGCTTATTTGAACATTCAGGATATATTATATTTGCAATGGCTCTTTTTGAAGTTGCAACTGCTCTCTTGCAAAATAAACCGCTTTTTCCAAAACTGTCTCAAGACAAAATACAGTGCATTTCTTAATCTTGCATCAGGGACTTGAAGCCACATTCGTTTACTATTTCTCCAGTATCAGAGTCCCTATTTTATAATAATTGCGTTAACATCAATTGCTACCTGTTTCTGAGTATTTTTGACATGCATTAATATTTTATCTTTGGGAGGCAATGTTTTTTTCATTGACGAGACAAATAATTCATTTGGTGTTTTAGCAAGCGGCGCTTGTCCTCAATGCTTCTCGACGATTTCGTTACACCTTGGACTTAAAGAAAGAAGAAGAGAAGAAGAGAGTATTAAGAATTGTTATAGTGCATACACGGGCCATTCAGGTTCAGTTCTTCAATTGACTTTCTTTATTGTTCTCATGTTACATGTGTTAAGTGAACTAATTAATTAATTTACTCTATTAGGCTGCATATCGGTTCAAGGAAGCTGGACAAATGAATGGTGCGTCACTAGATTGTTTTCACTATTATGTGTAAAAATTGTAGTACACTAGTTAGAACTTACTCCTGTCTCCTATATTGTTAGAAACTCATTTGTTGTTCTGCAATTTATAAAATTTACTTTCAATATTTTTTACTTATCCTCTGTATCTTTTTCTTTGATTTCTTATTCTTCTAATCTGCATCTGTGTTCAGTACTTTGGTCTGTTTGGCCATGAAGGTTGCGAGTTCTAGTAGTTTGTGAACAAAATTGATTGGTGTTTTTTGTACCTTTGTACTACTTTTGCTCATAAAGAAAGGCTGCTTTAGTCTGGTGTACTATCACCTGATTAGCTGCATATTGACCTGGAAATAGTCTGAAATAATATGTGCCTGGTATCACTGATCTCCAAGCCCTGCGAATGTTAATGACCTATTATTCATGTCAGTTGCTACATATGCGTCTGAAAAACCTGTAGCATAGAAGTCAAGTATTTGACATAGCTGATTTTAACCGATAATCGTTCCAAGTTTTGTGTCTGACATGTTTAATGTGATCCAATTATCCTTTTAGGAGATCAACTTCCTTGAAATGTCAATTGTAATTTTATGACTTGTCCATTCCCTTTTAATAGTTTTGTTACTATACATTTGCATGCTATTTTCAGCATAAGTAATGTTTAAGAATTACTATTACAGAGATTTTTAATGGTCTTACCAATTTATGATTGTAAAAAGTGTCTGTATTATTGCCTTAATTCTAAACTGTTTCCAGGATATATCCAATTATTTTTTGTGATTATCAAGCCTTGGACGTATTTATCATTTGGGGATTTTAGTGCTATCCTATTTTACAACTATAAAAGGTCTTTATAGGATTATCTTAATTCTAAAATACCAAAGTTGAAAATGCTTTGGTGTGTTGATGCTTGATGCTCCTTAGATATTTGTTAAATCATTTTTACAGTGAGTTGGCCTGGTATATTAAAAGCGTAGACAGTATTTTCTTTCCAATATCAATGCTCAGTGCTTTTAATTGTTAGGAATACGAACTATAAAACCTCATTCAAGCTCCACTGGAGAATTTTCACCTCATTCAAGCTCCACTAGAGAATTTTCAATTGGACAAGAACAACTTTCTTCAATTTCAAGGAACCGTGATACTATTGCTCTGCGGGAAAATGAAGGGGTAAGTGTAATGAGAATGGTTTGCTTAAATCTCTAACTATATTGATTAGTGTCATCATATTCACGTGATTTCTCTGAATTCTCTTTATAAGGTTGTAGGGTTATCAAATTTATTGAAAACCAATTTAGAGAAGGGCATTCGAGGTGATGATGATGACTTGGTAATACGGAGGAATGCATTTGGCTCCAACAACTACCCTCGAAAGGCCGGAAGAAATTTTTTGGTAAATTTTGGTGCACATTAATCATTTGATAACCTCTTTTTATTGGAGGGTTATTGTACTGATGTCGTTATTGTTGCTTTAGATGTTTATGTGGGATGCTTGCAAGGATCTGACCTTGATTATTCTAATGGTAGCCGCAATGGCTTCATTAGCACTGGGGATAAAATCTGAGGTGAGATTGGTTGAGAAAGTTGTGATACAATTCCGTGTTCTTATGTGATAATAATAAAAAAATCCTTTCAGTAGCTTGTCTTTTTACGTAGAGTAGATAGTCTGATTCCAAACTTATGCTATTTTTTATAAAAAAGTGCATGGAAATATTAACGTCCTGTACTTTCACAGTCACTAATTGCTGCAGTTTTCACCCTTCACTAACTCAGCCCACATACAAAATTAATCCTCCCACTTTGTGCTGTTATATTGCCCATTTCATTGTAATTCTGCCTTATTGGTATTCTTTTATAGTGTCAGTTGCATGCTAGATAAATTTTGTTTCCCTTTTGTTTAATCTCTATATAGATTTCTGGTGTACAACCCTTCTGTTAGCTTAGTAGCTCTCAGACTAGTACCATGATATCATCTATATACCTGGCTCATCTGCTTTTTATTTGACTAATGTAATGTTGTACCAACAAAAATTTCATTTGACCTTTAGTGTTCCTTTTTTCATTCTTTCATAATTCAGTACTAGGATTATGTTTTTGTTAATGCGAAGAATTAGGTTCATCTTCAGAATTAATTATTTCAGGGTATCCAGGAAGGTTGGTATGACGGGGGAAGCATTGCTTTTGCAGTTATTCTTGTTATTCTTGTTACAGGTATTAATATTGTCTTTGCATAGTTGATAATGCATTAAAGCATTAAGATTCCGCTTCTGAATTTTCAATTGAATATAAATGCATTTGGTGTAGACACAAGTCCATTATCAACTTTGTCATTTGTCATGGTCGTTATCATAATAATTGTGCATTTAATAATATTCCCCTTTGATGGGCAAAACATCCTCATTTGTTTCTCCACTTTTGTAGCTATAAGTGATTATAAGCAGTCTCTTCAGTTTCAAGATCTAAATGAGCACAAGAGAAACATAAGTTTGGAGGTATGTTTTTTGGCTTAGATATACTTTGTCATTATTACTACTATACTGTTATCATCGTATATCTTCAATTTTATGTTTTGATTTGTGCTTGAGTAGGTCACTCGAGATGGTAGAAGAGTTGAGATCTCCATATATGATGTTGTTGTTGGTGATGTTATTCCCCTTAACATTGGTAACCAGGTATTTCTTTTGCCTTTTTTTGCATAGTCGCACCTAATAGTTTCAGTTCTTGTTATTTAGTTCTTAACTGATCTTTTCTAGGTCCCCGCTGATGGAGTTTTGATCACCGGTCACTCTCTTGCAATTGATGAATCAAGTATGACCGGGGAGAGCAAAATTGTTAGTGTTTATTTCTATCTTGTGGAGAATCAGTTTAATTACTGCTCGCTTTTCCTAAGTGGTTAATAATATTTTTCAGGTCGAAAAAAATTCTAATGATCCTTTTCTGATTTCTGGTTGTAAAGTTGCAGATGGCAATGGAACTATGCTGGTAAATTTTGGACTTTCGTTTTCCCTTCTATTTTGCTCTATTGTCCTGTGTTAATTATATTTACAAAAGTAAGGAGTTTCCAAGGGCTGTTGATATAATTAATAAATAACCTATAATTGGTCCTTAACCCTTGTAGCTTAGATGGGAATTGTCCCAAGGGCCAAAAAAAAAAATGTAAAAAAGCATTTTGGTCTTTGAAAGGTTTGAGGTTGATCATACTAGTCCTTGAAAAATGAAAAATGGATCGATTTAGTCCTTTTTTTGACATCAATTTAATTTCTAAAAAGAACTAAATTGATTGACATTTTAATCTTTTAAGGAATAATAATAACTTCAAATCTTTCATAAACTAAAATGTTGTTTTACCAAAATGCTAGAAGCTTTTCCTAGTTGGATCTATAAGGAAGTTTTTCATTTTTTTTTTGGAGAAAGTCACTCTGAGATGTCAATTATTCATTTAGTGCATACTGTTCAGGAAGGGATTCTGGCTATTGTTTGACTTTTGAAAACAACAGGCAGAGGGAAATTAGATTGGTGAAATATGGATCAAATTGAACTGAACTTTCAATAAATGGAAAATTGATTGTATTTATTCTTTTTTTTTTCTAGCCCACCTATTTTATTGATTAAACAATTTGTTTTTTCTGATGTTTCTTTTTTGTTGGTTGGTTTCCTTCCTCAGGTAACGGCTGTTGGTATTAATACTGAATGGGGGCTTCTAATGGCTAGCATTTCAGAAGACAATGGTGAAGAAACTCCTTTGCAGGTCCCTTTTTTACATGCAGTTTTTTTTTTCGTTTTTACTTCCAATATTACGTTTACCTATATAAAGTTCTCAATATAGGTACGCTTAAATGGTCTCGCCACCTTAATTGGTATTGTTGGACTCTCTGTGGCTGTTATTGTTCTGATAGTGCTGCTGGCCAGGTTTCTATATGTTTCTTTTTCTTTCTATGTATGCTTTGTTGTTAACATTCTTGGAATTTCACATTAACCTACTTAAAAGTTAAACGTGTGGCTTATTTACTGCTAACTCATTTGGTTAACTGTCAAAATTTGAAAGTACGGGAAATTTGCTATTTATTGAGTTAATTATTGAAATTGGTTATTTTCCATATATTGAAAGTTTAAGCATGTTAATTGTCGACCCTGAAAGGGCAGGACTATACGCCAAACGGTCAAAGTTGAAGTGGATACCTTGCACTTTAACCTAGTTTTATTTTTTAAACTTTATAATATTTATTACTTGTGCCTGAAATGGCCACCTATAAACACAGGTATTTCTCTGGGCATACTAGAAACCCAGATGGAAGTGTTCAATTTATAGCGGGTAAAACGAAAGTTGGTGATGCTATTGATGGAGTAATCAAGATATTCACTATTGCGGTATGTGCATTGAGAATTACTAAAATAGCTTACTGTATATGATTCATAAGATAAATATTCATATCCTTTCACAGACTTTAATGTTAATAACTATATGGTGATTGTAATGTGTTGAGTATGTAGGTCACCATTGTAGTGGTTGCAGTGCCTGAAGGGCTGCCTTTAGCAGTTACGTTAACGTAAGTTTGGTAATTTTTATCTCAATTTTACCTAGTTTTGATGGATGTGTGGGAACATTAACAGTACTGTAATATGATTTATAGATTTTATCCTTTGTTCCTTTAATGATTGTACCAAATATTGGTCCAATGTAGATTTTCTGTTTTTTCATCTGATATTTTTCTATCTTATGGCTTTTTTTTTTTTTAGTTTTAATATTATTTTCTTATCATTATATGATAATATGATGCTTTTATTATCTCTATTGTATCCATTTTAGACTGTCAATATGCTCTTTCGTATTTCTATGACTTGTTACACTTTCTATCTTTGAATCTTATTTCTCTCTTCTAACACTGTTTCCCATAAACTATTTTACAGACTTGCCTACTCCATGAAAAAAATGATGGCAGATAAAGCTTTGGTATGCCAATTTTTGTTTGTGCTATTGAATTTTGGCATATCTATTTGAAAACGCTGCATAATAATATAACACATTGAATTGCAGGTGAGGAGGCTCTCTGCCTGTGAGACAATGGGGTCAGCCACAACTATTTGCAGTGATAAGACTGGAACATTGACTATGAATCAGGTTAGTTGTGATTCAGTGTTTAAACCTTATTTATAGTATTTATTCTAGGTTGCACATACTTGTTGGAGAGCACTTGTTGCAATATTTTTCTTCTATTGTGGCATATCTGTTTCCCAGCTTATGTGAAGTAGCAAACATATCAACATGTAAGATTAGGAGTTAAGAATAACTTACTAAACTAACACGACGAATAAGCTATAAAGTATGGTGTGTGTGAGGGTTGACCAATAGCTATTCATTTTGGTTGAATATTCCGAAGTAGTTTACGATGAAATAATGATGTGTCCAGCAAATTTTAATTTCACCAAAATTCTGAGATAGATGACTGTGGTTGAGGCTTGCATTGGTGGGAAGAAGATCATTCCTCCTGATGATTCACAACAATTCTCTCCTATGCTACGCTCTTTGCTGATTGAAGGTGTTGCACAGAACACTAATGGAAGTGTTTATGTCCCTGAGGTATATGATAGAAAGGTTTTACTTTGTTCAGTTCCCCCAATAATAATTTCCAATTGACTGGTTCTACTACTTTATGAATAATTCTATTCGTAACAGGGTGGTAATGATGTTGAGATTTCTGGATCACCAACAGAAAAGGCAATTTTAGAGTGGGGAATTAAGGTCTGCTTTGAAACTTTAAAGTTGGACTTCTTTTAATGAGCATTATGCAACTAGTTATGATGACTGTTTGATCAAATTTCAGCTTGGGATGCGTTTTGATGCTGCCAGATCAGAATCATCAATTATCCATGTCTTCCCCTTTAATTCAGACAAAAAGCGAGGAGGAGTTGCAATACAGATTGTAATACTTTATTGGCATTTTAATTCAAATGTGTATTTTTTTTGGTTCTGTTCTAAACTGATATGTTATTAGGGAGCTAATATATTATATGGTGATGTCTATATGTTGTTTTTCATCCAAACCACTATTGCTAATAATTTTTATACTTTTCCGCAGCCTGACTCTGAAATCCATATACATTGGAAAGGTGCTGCCGAGATAGTCCTTGCTTGCTGTACAGGGTATATTGATGTTAATGATCAGTTCGTAGAGATGGATGAAGAGAAGGTTTGAGTAAATAGTTAAATATTTAGATCAATCGTTAAGCAAAGGCATTGGTTTTTCCTCCTGATCAAATTTTTCCTGTTTGGAAATCTTATTTGATTACAATTTTTGCTAAGCTTTCCTAGTCTGTCTCCTGTGTTTTCCCTATCTTTTATCATAACATACTCTAGTGAAACAAAAGCTAATACAATTATTAGATGAACTGTTGGATGACATTTACTTGTTTTTTGACTGATTTTGATAACGAACTTAAGTAAAATTTTCCTGGCTCGCAGATGTCACAATTTAAAAAAGCTATTGAAGATATGGCTGCTGATAGTCTACGCTGTGTTGCAATTGCATATAGATCATATGAAATGGAGAATGTTCCAACTAGTGAAGAACTTGCTCACTGGTCATTACCAGACAATGATCTTTTTTTATTGGCTATTATTGGCCTGAAGGTAATATTACCTCTAAAATTAGATTGTCATGGAGTTGAGAACCCACGAATGAGAGAGTTGACAAATAGAATGAAAGAAAGAATGGAAATAAGAAATTCTCCTTCCAAGGGTTTCCCCTTTCACAATATAGCTACTTCTCAGTTCATAAATGTTATCTTCTCAGCACAATCATCTTCCCTTGCATTTCCCTATCTATTTTTTCCCTAACTTATATGTAACTGTCAAAACTAGATATTTCGTCTGTCCTCCCCTTATTCTACCTAGTAAATACCCTTCAGTCATAATGCATTGTCATCATTGTTTTGTTTCCAGTATTATAACATCTTGATTGTATTCTTGACTTACATCTTATTTCTCACATTTTTTCTTTTTAGTTTTGTGTTGAATGTTGGTAGCGCTATTATTTATAATTTGCTCAATTTGTCATTCTTTCTCTGGTATATCTTGTTTAGAGTCTATAGTCATTCTTCAAGGGACTACACTTTGTTGCATGACTTCCACACGTTAATTTCTATTATTTCAATATGTTCTTACAATTTGTTTTTTGCCAATTATGTGTTGAAATGCAGGATCCTTGTCGACCTGGGGTCAAAGATGCAGTGCAGCTTTGCCAAAAGGCTGGGGTTAAGGTATATCTATACATACTTTTGATGTTGAAAGTCATTTTGTTCCATTAACAGGCTTAGGTCATTGAGGCAGTTATTACATGTTATAGGACTCTATTTGTACTGCTAAGTGGCCAATGTTTCACCCACTGATGACTTTTATTGCGACAATGATTTATTTACGATAAAAATAAAAATAAAATTCATTCCTCCCAATAGATTATGTGAAAGCCATTTAGTTTTACCAAAAATAATCTATTCTAAAGGGGTATTTGTAAGAGCTTATTTCAATAACCTTCATGGAGAAAGTAAAAACAAGCTGATTTTAGCTTATTTTAGCTAGTTTCACAGTCAAGCTGATGAATAGGCTCTCATTTGATAAGATTTTATTGAATACATGCTTATTTAAGCTACTTACCCAAACTTGCCCTAAATTCAGTGGCATTAACTCTTCATTTTGTCAAAGCTACTCCTCATGAATCTTCTGAAAATTGAAACTTTGAAACAGTTTCACAAGAGGATAGTCAAGTCACTCTCCCTTTAGTCAAAGCTTCTCCTCATGTGTTTTGTGAAAATTGAAATCCCAAATAGTTTACCATGGCCTATGGAGTTTTGCATGCTCCTCTTCTACTATAGGTCAAGGTTCTCTGTTTCTCACAATAAGAGTTACTATTAGTAAGCAAGATATATACTATAATCCTCTACAGTTTTGATTGTCTAACATGCTTGGATTCCTCATATGAAGGAACCTTGGCTGACATCAGGGGCCTTAGGCTGCGCTACATGCTTTAGGGAAATATGAAATTCTGACTTAGGCATAATCCATCATCTCGAGAGTTCCTTAACTTTCTTATTGTTCCTTTCCAATTAGTCCGCTTTTTCAGGACCATCACTCATAGCTATTATCACCTATCCAATAATGTCTTCAATTTGACAATCCATATTTTAATCCTGTTAAACCACAGATAAGCTACTAGTGAATTACCAACCTAATCCAGAAATATAATTCCCCTTCTTTTTGGGACTCTGTGCTGATTGCTGGTAGAACTTGCTAGTAGGGTAAGTATGGCCCGACAGCACTGATGGAGTCATCATATTTCAGTTGCAACAATGATGGAGGCCCTGATACATTACTTGTTAGATAGAAGCAAAAGGATAATAATTTTTTTTAATATTTAAAACCATATCGTTGCTTTTGATATGACAAAATTGCGTTGGTCAATTTTTCTATTATAGGTTCATCTGAACTTCCCTATCCTGCAAAATGAACACTGCTTCAGAAATGCAGTATGCAAGGCATGTGCAGTTTTCTACTTATGAAAAGTACTAATTTGCTTGTTTTGGATCTTTAATCCCAGGTAAAAATGGTCACTGGTGACAATGTTAAAACCGCAAAAGCAATTGCTGTGGAATGTGGAATTCTTGGTTCAATCTCTGAAGCTACAGAGCCAATCATCATTGAAGGAAAAAGATTTCGTGCCTTGACAGATGAAGGGAGAGTAGAAATTGTTGACAGCATATTGGTATTATCCAACAACTATAACAGCCTTAGTGATGTAACTGTTTGGCCAAATGAGATTAAGTGTCTATTTATGTTATAGGTTATGGGACGGTCATCTCCTAATGACAAGCTTTTGCTTGTGCAAGCATTGAGGAGGAAGGGACATGTTGTGGCTGTAACTGGAGATGGAACAAATGATGCTCCCGCGCTACATGAGGTTTCATATGCTTACATTTTTATCTTAGATACATGTTAAGACGATGTTAGTAATTATAATGATACAATATATGAGTATAATTGATGCCAAAATTGTTGTTGTATGTCGGTTTTATATTCAATTAGAATATATTGTTCTGACACTTTTTGGTTCAAATTATATGAACTATTATTTGTTTTCATGGTTGTGTTCGTCTCTCTATTTTTGGAATTTTAGGCCGATATTGGTCTTGCAATGGGTATACAAGGAACAGAAGTTGCTAAAGAGAGCTCTGATATTATTATTTTGGATGACAATTTTGCTTCAGTTGTGAAGGTTAGTCCTCATTTCCTATCTGAGAGATGTTGGAAGTATTCTTGAAGGACTATTTCTGGCACTAATTGAAATGCATAATTAGAACTTTTTGAATACTTTTATGAGAGATTATTTTAGTATTAGGGTGCATTCCACAGCCTCATATTATTTCGTTCAAGCTGTTTATGAATCGATGTTTGAATCATAAGTGGTATCACCGTTCAATATCCCTCGCCAATTCAGGTTGTCAAATGGGGGCGGTCTGTATATGCAAATATTCAGAAATTTATCCAGTTTCAGCTTACAGTCAATATAGCAGCACTTGCTATAAACGTTGTTGCTGCATTTTCCACAGGTGACATCCCACTAAATACAGTACAGGTTTGTTTTCTGTTTGTCACTAATTGCTTGGCGCTCCCTCATTTATTCAGAAGGCAATCCATATGAACTATTCCTTCATTAATTTCTAACAGCTTCTTTGGGTAAATCTTATCATGGATACTCTTGGAGCATTGGCCTTGGCAACTGAACCACCAACTGATTCCCTGATGGATCAGCGTCCAATGGGCCGAAGGTAATTTTTTTGTTCTTGGCATTTTTTTAATGGAAGAAAGAAAATTAAAGAGGGAAGAACAATGTACAAGGTCAAAGATATATATCCTTTACAAATTACAAAATACCAACACAGCAGGGTACAAATAAATTGGGTAAGTAGAAACACATTGTTGTGGTAAAAGGCTTTATGAATCACTATGAAAATAATCAGCTGCCAAAAGCTATAAATATGCTAGTAAATGCTGAATTTATCATGCTTGCATGAATTTTACATAATGCACTTGTGTACAATGGACCTATTGTTGAACTCCATTACCGGAACATCAGATGCAGTGACTATGTTTTTTTTATGGTTTTTGTGTTATAAAATTGACAGTATCTTTTTTGCTGTACAGAGAACCTCTTGTATCAAATATTATGTGGAGGAATCTGCTGATACAGGTGAATTCTGTTTCTCATGTAGTAGCACTCCTGTCATTGAAGCTGGCGGGGATTTTATTTTGATGTGGACCAAGCCACAAACAACAAACTAATGAATGTTAAAAATATAATGCATTACTTATGCCATATTATTTCTGCTGTCTCTGAATAGTCGGTAATGGTTGGAAACTTTCAGGCAATGTATCAAGTTTCTGTGTTGCTTATACTTAATTTCCAAGGTGTGAAGTTACTGGGTTTGAGGAATGAACCCAACCGCCCTGCAATCAAAGTGAAGAACTCTCTGATATTCAATGCATTTGTTTTTTGTCAAGTAAGTCCTTGTCATATCCAGTTAATGTGAAATTACAAAGATCTAGGCTTCAGTGGCAGGTAGCTACGTTTCATATTTAATTTTTTTATGAAAGTGGTGGGTTGATAATATTGTTGAAACCAAGACCAGTCTTTCTATCAGTTAATTTAGGTCTCTTCATTAGATTAAAATATACAGAAATACTTATAACTTAATTGTAAACAATAATTATATATATATATATATATATATAGAGAGAGAGAGAGAGAGAGAATTTTAAAAAGAAAATTTGCCATACAAACCAAATAATAAAACAAAGGAAGTTATTATGTCTTTTAAAAGTTGAAAACGATCGTGTTTATTTTCTATCATAGTTGTGATTAAGGTCATCCTTTTACAATCTTTATTATTCTCAAATGGCTTTAGGTGTGTTTATGGTGTATAGCACCCAATGGGTCTTGAAAGAGTGTAGAGTTCATACTAGATACGGAATTGTTTGAAGTTCAGCAGTTTAGTGATTTCTTCACTGTAACTTTATGTTTTGGGGGAAACAAACTAGTCTATGTGTAGTTTGGTTATACTAATGAACGGGGGGTCCAAAGGCAATTTCACATGGCTTCCTCTGCCATAGTAGAGTAACTCTGCTGTTGCTTGATTGTTACCGGACATATTCTTGCCCTAAGGACTTTTGATAGTAGACCACTTATTAAGGTGTACGTGAGGAAAGATAGAGAGGCATAGAGGGACTACTGGTAAACAGTGTTATAGATGAGGTGGCGAATAAGGGAGTTAGTCATTTGAGTTGTTGAGGGTAGAATCTCGGGACCTCCGTGAATGACCCGAGTTGTACATTCATGGAAATAATGTCTACCCATTTTCTTGTGCTTTTTTCCGTTGTATTTTTTCCTTCGCTTCTTGTTACTCTTGTATACTGGATTCAGAGACATTTGAGATATTGGGGTTAATGGTCAAGTAAACGGATGGAGAAGCGATTATAATTCTTGGAGGGGGAGTGAATGCAAATGGAGAAAGAGTTGGAAAGGCGATGGTCGACTGGTATCAGAACCAGTTGAGATAGGGGGGTTAATGGTCAGGAAAACGGATGAAGAACAGATTAGTGTTTTTGGAGGGAGGCCTTCAAGATTCGTGTATGCAAATGGAAGATGAGTTGGAATGGCGATGGATGCGAGGTTGAGGGGTACTGAAGCAGCAGTCCAAGAAATTCTTGACCATTGAGTGGGAAAGATGGAAAATTAGGGGAGATTCAGAGGGACATAATGAAATTGGGACAAAATGAGGGAAATACAAAAGAAATTGTCAATCCCTCATTTCACTGTCATAATCCCTAGAAACAAAGAACTACTCACCCATAGTGTTAATCACGAAATAACTCGTCAAAAAGTACAAGAAAAGCATAAAAAAGGGATAGGAAGAACTTTTTTTTCTAATCTCTGAATATTTGCATTCTTTGTTGGATCATCATTCACCTTGCCCTCTTTGATTTCCAACTTTCTTTCTTGATCTCCAAATGCAAGATGGTTAAGCACAAAGACGACTCCTGCAAAGGATGAGATGAGACTCCCTCTCTAAACTTGCTCCAATCCCCTTTTCATATCTCGGGCGTTTTATTTAATTGTTTATGGGCCCAATGATTGAGAACTTAGTGATGGCTGATTCTCCCTTCACCCAACGAATTTGAACTGGCAACCAATGATAGTTTGCGAAAATACCAAAATATCCTTAATGAAATTGAAGTTAGATTAAGGGAGAGCTCTGCTCCCAATCACAGCACCCTTCGTTTTCGCGCAACATTCGTCACCGCCCCTGCCACCTCTGTTTTTGTACTGAACGCAGTGGTCAACGTCGTCTTGCCATTCCTCCATTCGCATTTCTCCTATGAGGCAACGAAAGGATGTCGTGTGTGAGGTAGTTCGTCGACGACAGGGAACGAAGCCACCAAAGAAGACAAGGTCAGTTTTAACATGCCCTCTATGTTGCCAGATAGTTATATGCGAAGTGTTTTTTGACTTCTAGATATTCTTATCCGGAAGTGAATGATGTGTTGCGGATGGGTTCGTCCGGAAGCTTCTGTATGAGTCCGCGGTATCCATTCACAATGCTGAAAAAAAAATAACACTTAGTTTTTGGATTTAAAAATCTGTAAGTCAAAACATATACTTCTGGATGTCCAAATCCATAACACAGTTAACTATTCCAGATATGTATATTTGGAATTTAAAACCCAATTCCAGATATGTACATCCGGAATACAAAATCCACTTCTAGATAATCATATCCATAACGCATTTCTCTACTACGCATTTAACAATGACTTTTGGATGCTTGCATCCAGTAGGGTTAAACCACTATGAAAAAGGAAAACTAAGTTTCTCAGCACCCTACTCCTTTTTTTCAAAATAAAGAAGACAAGGGTATAATGGGATTTTAAAAAGTTTTTCGGGTGCAAGAAGCAATTGATCGGGTTCAGGAACTAATTGCCCTTAGTGATTTGTGCTTAAGCCCAATGGATTTCATATGCCAATCCCAAATAACAAAAATACTTAATTGAACAAAAACAGTACATAAATTCCTAGAAATCTAAATAAAAATACAAACTCCTAATGAAATTTTACCTTAAATAATGTTAGTTTCACACACATCAAAGCAGGACAATGCTATGAGCTTGAAGGAGCCAACAATCCTAAATTGAGTCCCTTGTTCCAGCCCTATCATATTATTAGTGGAAAAAAAAGGATGACACAAGGAGATTTTTGTGTCGATTATATTGCACTATAAAAGATTATAGTTCCATATAAATTTCCAATCTCTATGATTGACGTAATGTTGGATGAATTGGCCGGGGCAGCATCGTTTTCGAAATTGGATTTGAAAGTTGGGTTTCATTTCATCAAATAAAGAAAGAAGGATGAGGAATTCCAAGAACAACTTTATTGACTTACGAGGGACAGAATGAGTTCCTTGTGTTGCCAATTGGACTCATGCATGCTTTCTATACTTCTCGATGCTTGATGAATGAAGTTTTAAGACCTTAATCATTAAGAAGTACATGAGGAAAGATTAAGGGTGATGCAGGGATTTCTGTAGACAGAGTAATAAATAAAGAGGCGAATAGGATAGGGATTTAGTTAGTTGAGGAGTTGTTGAGGGGAGAGTCTAGGCCCTCGGGAACTCCATGAATGACCGGAGGCATTCATTGACAGAAATAAAGTCTACCACATTTTTATTTTCATGTTATTTACTCTTTCATCAACGTTGGATTCCTCTGTTTTTCGTTTCCGCTATATCCTTTTGATGTCAGAAGAAGGTTTTGGATTCATGCCCAATTCATTCTTCACCTTTTGTTTATAGTTATTGTAGCATCTCATATTTGCACTACATTCTGTTGATTTTTATTCAAATTGACAAAGAAAATGTCCTTCCAAATCTGCAGGTCTTTAATGAATTTAATGCCCGAAAGCCAGATAAATTCAACATATTCAAGGGAGTCACAAGAAACTACCTCTTTATGGGGATAGTGGGAACAACTGTTGTGCTCCAGGTTAGCTATAGATACTGATGTTACTACAGAAATAGTAGGAAAATTGCAGAGAACGAAGTTCTGATTACAATGGAAAATAGTAGAAAATTTAGATGTAGAAAGGTAAAAGAAAAACTGTCCAAGAGCATTTGCCTTCTCTCCCCATGGAATTATTGACCCCAAAAACTACCCAAATGACGATACACCCCCTGCACCACCCCCCATTCCCTTATTCCCGCCCCCTTCATATTGCTGCATCATTATCTCCAATACCCTGCTGCCCAGTGTCCTTTCTGTTTGAGACATGCATAACATTTTCCTCTACTCCCCTTCCCAAACTAGCCCTATTCCTCTCCCTTCGAGGGTATACTTTAATAGGGAGGCCATGGTGTTCAGGCACTTCAGTTAGTCATGTTAAAGTCTGTAGTTGTTTGCTTATATTTATAACATATTGGTAGGGCTACCGTAACTTCGTTACTGTTCGCAGATTGTTATCATTGAATTTCTTGGAAAGTTCACTAAAACAGTCAAGCTTAATTGGAAGCTGTGGCTCATTTCTGTTATTATAGCATTTATCAGGTCAGTTGGTGATCAGACGTGCTAGAATTCATAATATATCTTGCTCTTTGCATGCTATTTCTTCTCCGATGAGTTTTTGTTGGAGATTGAGTTTGATGAATGCTTTGGGGGGGGAGGGGAGGCCTTGATTGTTTTTAATACTATGTATAACCCGAAAGGCAATTATGCGTTTATGCTAATCCATGTTCCATGTGCAAATGCTAACTGTAATTTTCCTCTGCTCCCTCTTCCCTTTCCCTATTCTCTCAGCTGGCCTCTTGCCGTGGTTGGAAAACTGATACCAGTACCGAAGGTTGAACTCAGTAACTTTTTCCGAAGATGTATTCGAAGAACTTAAATAAGCATGGAATCCGAGGCGTCTCAACTGAGTCAAATCTAGCTTGCCTTCCCTCCGTCTCATTTATTGATAAGTTTACCTACATTCTTCCGGCGATGATAAATAATATACTATTGTACAGAGATTCTACAGATTAAGAAAGTTGGATTTGTTTTATACGTAGGTTCTAACAAGGTTAGGTTTGTTATATAAAGAAATTCAGCTAGTCTTCGTTATTTTGCCACCAGTATATTTTCTGTATGTCAAACGCTGATTTATTAATTCATATATTTAGAAAGTTGTAGAGATTTATATAATTCAGGTTCATTGTTTAAATTCAGCTTCTTTCTTATTTGTGTTTAAGTGTATATTTTAAATTTACATAAAATTGAGGTAAAAAGAAAAAGTATTTAAGTGGAAATATCTAACAAAGAGGATCTTGGTTATAAGTAACTAAAACAATCCAGGTACGTCAATTTTTGATGCTCTATCAGCCGTGTGGTGCTCTGAAAATAGTCCTGCAATCTTAGGAGATCTGATATTTTTGAAAGTATTAGTCCCCCAGTCGGTATGGACATATTTAAACTGGAACAATAAAACATGTCCTAATGATGACAGCAAATAAATTACAGACCACAGTGATACTTGGTAATTAATTTCCAAACAGCTACCAAGTTCAGCAAGAGATTTAACAAGGTCACAACTATTGGAAGTCAAACAAGCGAGTGATTAAAATGACATAATTCTCACTAATGGCGTATTTACACGCCATGCATCAATTTCAGACAAACAACTAGTGCAAGCAAGTATTTCTCTGTATGCTTATTGATTGCACCAGTAATTTATTACAAGAAACTATTAGATAATCCTAGATGATATTGATCAATTTCCATTTGACACAAGTTTTACTCTTTTTTAAATTAAAAAATATAATTACATGTCACGTAAATATTGATCAAGAACCATGTAATAATTTTGCGTAGCTGACAGGAGTTTACTTTGTCAGGTTTTCATAGAGCAGACAATGAAAATGATGCATGGCCTGCTCAACCGTTGGAGCATATCTGCCGACAGAATATGCTGGGGACTGGAGGCCTTTCTGGACACCTTCACACAACACGATATCTTCTATCTGCTCATCAACGACCAAATATGAGTATGTATATATTCCAGCCGAGGAAAATATCTATAATCAAGCCTGGAAAACCAATGCTTTTACCTGCACTTTCTCACTATCTCGTAAACTTTTTTCTTGGAAATCTCTGTCATTCTGCTCGGTCAAAGAGAAGCCAGTACGTGTCAGTGTTTCAAATTGACTGCAATTATTTTATTTATTTATTTATTTATTTTCTAACCCCAGTGACTGTGGCGTGAAAACTCACAAACTAAGAGACTCCATCCTTTAAGGAATGGGCCAATAATATGAAGATAAATCCCGAATTAATTTCTGAAAAAAATGTATTACGAAAGTCTCGAGACTTCACTATGTTTTTACCCAAAATCCATCAAAGCTATCATAGGTGTGGTTTTGGTATAATATTACTATCATAAGAAAAATCATTTTAAGTATGAGGGCAAAGATCTGAACTTCTCATTTCCTATACCCTGTTCATTAATCACCAACTCTTTCCGCCTTGAGTCGCTAACGCTGGCTAAGTTTCTTCAAATCTAATTCCATGAACAGTAGGTACAAAACTATCAGCACAAGGTTCATTGTAATACATTGGAAGAGTATTTTTTATGCCAAATTGAGTGGAATCTGATTATTTATTCATCACCCATAAAATCTTGTCTGTTATGAATAAAATGTCAGCGAATAAAATTTTATGCTGATAGACCAAAAGGGAGCCCATACAAGAAAACAAGTTTTTGTTATCCTTAGTCCAATGGGGTTGATACTGCAGTAAGTTAACAGCAGATACATTTGCCTACATCGGGTATTATATGCCTACATAACTAGAAGTTACCTTCAGAGAGCGTTCAAGATAGTAGTCAAATATTACTTGACATTTGTTGGGTCCCAGTGGAACCACAAGATTGGTGTCCATCCAAGGTCCGTACCTATGAAGGCCAGCAAGCACCCCAAGTTATAAAGCATGCTAATTTGTAAAACAAATAATACATTCAATATGTCAAAATTTCTTGTTTAAATGAATAAGATGACTGAAAAAATGATCTACCATGCCTAAACAACAACAAAGCAAGCACCTATTAATCATGAAGTTTGGGTAAATAAAAGCGTATATAGCTTTTCTTCCAAGTCGATCATAATTCTCTTCGCTTTTCTCTGAGCTACCATCACAACTTTGGATGCTAAACTTTTCAAACATCTGTTGTCTCATTCATAAACAATCTTTTTAGAACATAAGCAACCAGATGTGCAACAAAAAAAAAAAAAATCCAGTGCCAAAAGTATTTATTATTTTAGCTTACTTTAGAAAATTATTTTAGTTAGTAGACTGATAAAGAAAATTCTTTATTCTGGTTGCAGAAAAGGATGAAAACGTCATGTAACAAGGGTTCCAAAAAAAATCTACATGACTCAAATTTTCATGCTACAGTACAATGGCATGTAAAATGAAAAGATTTTTTAAAGACAGCAAAGAAGCTTACTGTGATGGAATAGGAATCCATCTTAAGACCAGAAAAAAGGCCTTTATGTGCATACGGCACATGATAGCCACCATCTAAGTAGTTATCACAGAATACCTGCAAAAAAAGACCCTGAAATTGCTAAAGTCCTAGAAAAGCAACCCATTGAATCATACAAACAACATTGTGGATATGATAAAAGCTGATATTTAAAATTTCTTGTAGAGAATGTTCACTTGTGAGATAAAGCAAACAGGTTTACCTACTATACGTGAGAGTGAAGTTTCATAAACCAGGTAAAATATCTGGTCACATAATTATAAAGAAAATGAAACCGTACCTCAAGTAATAAACAATAACTTCCAGGAAAAAGAATCAATTGAATCAAATAGTCAATTCATACCTTCCAATTGCATTCAATTGTGTATTCACGTCTGCAAACATAACTTAGTGAAGAATCAATTCCACTGGAACTCAGTACTTCTGAACAGCTACCCAGCCATTCCTTTGACACATTATGACTATCAACTTCATTCTGAGAAACATTCTCTTTTTCCAGATTGAGAAGAACAAAAGGTCCCCAGGTGGCTGCTTTGATTGGTAAAAGGCCAAAATCCTACCCTTCATGATCACAGAGAAATCAGTTGACCTTTCCCTCTGAAAAATATATAGTACAAGAAACTTATCACGGAACATATCTGCATACATTTACATTGAAATTTCGCATTCCTGATATTCTAGTGGCCTTTATAAGTGCTCCATTGAAACCATAAGTCCACCCCTGCAGAAATCATCGTATTTTCATATCTAAGTTTTCAAAACATAGAAACCTATATGAGAAAGTATCAGATCATGATAACTAAGTAACAGCCATTACCTGTTAAGGAAAGCTTGACAAATATGTTTTCAATTTCACAATGATCATAATATAAAATGAGAGGAGATCTATAGAGAAGAGAATCAAAATAATATGCATATTTCTCACTGTTGGTAAACTCACATGATAAGGGCAGACAAAGCAGGACTTCTTTCCACTTCCATAAGCAAGAAGAGAAGCATGATGACGACAGACATTGTGAAAGGCACGGACCATGCCACTGTCATCATGACAGACCACATATTCCACATCTCCTAGTCTGAAATTTTTAGTCACCACTTGATTCTCAGAAACTTGGAAAAAAAGAAAATGAATAGAGTTGACAACAAATGACAAAATGAACTTGAGTCTACGTATTTCTATTGAAGAGAAAATAGATGCATTAGAAAGCAAAACCTTCCGGTGAAATAGTCACGGGGATCCTTTATCTGCTCCGTGGATCCTGTAATAAAAATTGAGTGAAACTTGACAATTTTGGCTGACAAAAAGTCTCTTAAGGTAAAAAGTAGAAGTCATAATTGAAACTTGGAATGGCTTCTTTAGACAAACTCCTTTGTAAATACTTGTATAAGAGAGAAAAAAAAATGGTTTATATATAAACTAATAAGTAAATTTATTTTATATAATTTCTTCAAATTTTAATTTATGTATAAATTACTTTTAACTTAATTCCCTTTTACTTTTCTCTCAAAGGGAGAAGTTTCATATTTGTGCAACCAGAGAAAACTAATTGAGGCTAAAACTTTGATGAAGTGGACCTCCAAAAATATTTCACCTTACAAAACACATCATAAAAATCAAAATAATTTTCTTCTTTTCAATTATCGAAACTAATTAATGGATTGAAATTCCACATCTAAAATTTGTTTTCCTCTATATTCCCCGCAGGGTCAAGAAAGCAGAACGAAAAAACCCAAGAAAAGAAGGGAAAAAAGGTTGACTCTTTGGGCAGAATAAAACTGACCCACTACTTGCCAGCCTCTGTAGAAGACACGATCGAGCTCAAGGTGGAAGAAAGAGGGGTCAGTGTACCATGATGTTGGGGGGGTAACGGCTTCCTCTATGGGAGTCTTGGGATTGAAGTGGTGGACAAGTTTCTGAGTCTGAGATGCATGGACGTCTGAATTGCGAATAACGCAACGAGTGATTGTTAAACTTTTGTTTGGAAAATTAAGGTTTATGAGTTGGCCTTGCCGAGGAGTAGAGATAAAGGGTATCAGCTGCGTGCTCATCGCCATTTGCATCTTCGTTACAGTTCACTTCTTTTCCTTTGTTTCTGCACTGCTCACGCTCAGTATTACACCAATCACAAGGTAATTGCTTCCTTCACCCACACAAATTTATATATGCATCCAATTCTTGATGCAAATGACTAAAATGTCCTATGTACTTTTCCAAAATTCCTTGAAATATATTTTTGGATTTTTTTTTTCCAAAAATGTAGGTATTTTTTGTATTCTATAATTTTTTTTCATAATGAATTTTTTTTAATGCTATTTTGAAATTTATTTTCGAAATAAAAAAATCTATTCCATTTTTTTCTATAATGTATTTTTTAATTTTAGATTTTTAATTCAAGAATAAAAGGTTATTTTGAAATTTCAGAAAAGGAGTGGATGTATGTCTTAAATGATCCAATATTTTTTGTTGTGGCATGTGATATTTTGACATGAACACGTATCCTAGTTAGATGGAAAGGAACAACCTTAAATTTTATGATTTTGAAGGATGCTTGGAAGAATCGACTAACTATACTTAAAGGTAAGTTCAATTTAATTGACAAAAAAATCATGGATTATCAAATGAAGTGAATTACTAATTAGATAATTATGCATTTTGTGTAAAAAAATATTACCCTTAATCCATTTTGTATTAGTATTTGAATTAATGGTAGTCTTATTATTTTTGGATTAATTTTACTACTAATAGTTGATTTAATGTTACTTTTTTATGGATTAATGCCAGTTAATATTCCACCAATAATTAGTTTTAGGCTAATCTATTTGAATTTTGAATTGATATATAGAAAGTTAATGGTTATCTTGAAATATAATTTATAGGCTAAATAACAAGTCATTTTTTATTTTTATGCTATGATCGATAGGATCATATAACCTCTAACATCAATTATAATTCTTCTAAGGACCTACATAATCAATAGTATAGACTCATAACAATTATATAGATTGAAATTTGTCCTTTTTTTCATACACTAGAATCGCATAATCCATTATAGAGTACAATTGATTATGTGGTCATATTACATAAAAAATTTGATAAATTTTATCTTCGATTTAGTTAAGCTAAATATGAACTTGTTAAATGACACATAATTTATTATGCATATATTTTACATATAAATTCAACCACAAATTGAGTCTAAGAGAGATCATTTATGTATTTTTTTATAGTATTTTATTTGGATGGCAATATGATCATTGCATGATCAACTACCATTTCTTTTATTTTCTTTCATATCAAATTACAATGTTACAAGTTTTCTACTCATTTCTCGTCTTTTTTCCTTGATACAAATATTCTCAATTACCACTTTAATTCTCTTCATTTTTTTTACCGCCCCTCACTTTCCATTGCCCTATCCAAATAAAGGCTTAGTTTCTTCTTTTTTTAAAATTTTTTTTCCTCTTTTTATTATATTTTAATATATAAAAATGTATCGTAATAAAAAGAAGAAAAATACTAAATTATTGATTTTTAATATAAATTATTTAACTTTAAAATGTAAGAAAAAATTACTCATAAAAAATTGAGAAGTCTTAAAAACCAATTATGATCGATAATATTAAAATTTTAAGTGTTTATTTACACGAACATAAAAAATTTAAGGATCAATTACAATAAAATTAAAGCTGAAGATTTGTATTTATAAATAAGATAAAAACAATAAAATTAAAGTTGAAGATGTCTAGTTATAAATAGGATAAACTTTGAGATTGTAGGGTTTCTCTTTGCAAATATAGTAAAATTTAAGTTGGTGAATTGGATTAAGAATTTTCATTAAGATTAAGATACACTTCTAAAATAAAATAGAAATTATTTAAAATTATATTTATAAAACTCTTCAATGAAGTCCTTACATTGGAGAAGAAAATAAATGAGAAATAAATTTCTTTCAAAATTAAAATTAATTTATAAATAATCTCATTTTTAAGTTATCATGTATTAACATAGAGAATATACTTATTCTATCAATAATTAGTAGTCTTTAGAATTTTTTTATGTCATAATAACATAATATGAAACTTCCCTTAATGGATGAGTTCAATTTTAAACTAAAAGAAGAATAAACCCATAATCTTAAGTTATCGATTTAAAATTTAATTTGTACTATATTATTGTTTTGATTATTAGAATAAAATTTAAGAGTTAATTCTCCATTGATGAAAAATAAGAACACAGTCAAGAAAAGAGGGGAAAAAAAAGAAAGAAAAAGAAAGATCTAAAATTAAGAAAAAAGAGATAATTTTTAAAACTGAAAAAATAAATAAATAAATGCAATATACGAATTTAAATTTTATTTAGGGCTTATTTGCTTATTTAAGTATATTATTCATAAGCAAAGATATGAGAAAATATCAATTACTTGGATGTAGGATTTTGTGAGGGAAGAGATGAGAGATATGAAGACTAAATATTTTTTCCCTTAAAATGAAGAGAAACAAAAGGAAGTCACGTCAACATGTGTTTATTTTCGAATTTATCCTTATTAAATAAATTTAACTAACACAGATATTTTAATAAAATAAAATAAAAATAATTAATAATAAAATAAAATTTTAATACAAAAAATATATACTTATTTATAATAAAAAAATTATATAATAATTATTATAAATATAGTAATATTATTTATATTTAATACAAAAGGATTTTCTAATTACAATTTTTAAATTGATAAATATTTATATTATTTATTTATGTATAACAATTGACAATTTTTACATATATTCAAAATTTTATATGTAAACCATTTTTTTTAATTAATTAATTATTGAACTATATCAGATTATATTATTAATAATTTTAATTTTTCTAAATTTATACAAAAATACCTAATATTTGATTATTCTATTTTTTAAAGACAAGGATAAATTTATAATTAACAAATTTTTATCACAAATTCACTCTAACATACCTCAATCCAAATCCATTAACTTTTTTCACACTTTGCTCTCAAATCGTCACACTTTCACTCCTCAATCCGAACACAATCTTAATCTAAATATAAGCTCTCTAATCAACTTTAAACATGGGCTTAATTATATTTATGATTAGATCTATTAACCTAATTACAACAAGTTTAAGCATAGATTTTTATCTTAACTTTCAAAAATTATAGGAAATAATAGAAGACTTCAAATCCAACCAACCTTATATTTCTTTTAAAATCCTAAAGATGTAGAATCAAATACAACTAGAATCAATAAAAAAATTATATCTACACAAAAAGTTATGAAAAAACTAACAAATGTCATATTAGTTAAAAATATAAAATTAAAACAATTATACACTTTAATTCCAATTTATTACAACTAATAAAATGATTTAAAAACAATAAAGTTCATTTTTCAATTTTTTTATTAACAAAAAAAATTAAATTAAAAATAAAAAGTTCAGTCTCAATCCTTATACAAGTGTCATAACACCCTTATACAAGTGTCATAAGGTGCCAGAATCCTCACCGCCTATCCTACAAACCAGAAATATTACAAAACTGCAAAGGCTTATGTACACCTAGGCTTTTGTGTGTGATCATTGCTCGAGTTGTTTTCTGAATTTTCGATCATCCATGAACGCTTCACTGACTAAAAAATGACTGCCCTCTTGTTCCCACCTATTCCAAATCGTCAATGCTGGAAATGTTAAAAGCCCCCCTCAATGGAATTAGCATTGTGAAACTGAAAGCCAAATATTTTCCTCTTCACACATCTGAGACTGAAGGTTTAAACTATCCATGTGGTGTATCAGACTATTCATTGTTAAAACAATCTCTGTCATTCTGCTGTTTGACTTATTTTGTGCTTCAAAACTATGGATTTTGCTTTTCACTTCAACCCAACTACAACCACGATTTGGTTTTAGACCTTTGTCTTTCATTAATTTTCGCACTCGTGCAGCCTGATTCCACCAACCAACTCTTGCATATAGATTCGCTAGCTGTTGAAGTGTAGCTGAACACCCCGGTTCCAGCAACAACCTACTCTCTGCTGCCTCGATGCCAATCTGAACACTTCCATGAAGCCTAGAGGAAGACAGTAGAGAACCCCATACTACAGCATTGGGAAAAACAGGCATATTTTGGACGAAATCACGAGCCTCCACAAGTAAACCAGCTCGACCGAGGAGATCTACAATGCAAGAATAATGATCTAGTTCTGGCTGCACACCATTCTCAATCATGGAATTAAAGTAAACTTGACCTTCTTTGATAAGACCTCCATGTCTGCATGAGGATAAGACACCGAGGTAAGTAACAGCATCAGGATTAACACCTTGCTTTATCATCTCTTCGAAGAGACTAATTGCCTCTTGTGCAAGCCCATGCTGAGCATAGCCACTAATCACGGTATTCCATGTGACAATATCCCTACCCTCCATATTTTCAAATATATACAAGGCCTCATCAATTGCCCCACATTTGGAATACATAGCAATGAGAGCATTTTCAATGTGGAGGTAAGAGTGAAAACCCAGATGAATTATTTGACAATGAGCACATCTCCCATATTCCAGTGCTCCACTGCCCATACAAGAACTTAGAAGACTAGTGTACGTAAAATAATTTGGTCTCAAATCTGATCCCATCATTTGACGAAAGAGCTCCACACACATGTCAACACGCCATTCTTGTGAAAACCCAGCAATAATTGCCGTCCATGAAACTACATTTCTTACAGGCATTTCTTCAAACACACGGTATGCATCATCCAATAAGGCACACCTGCTGTAAAAACTTATCAAAGAACTTCCAACATAAACATTGGCAATGAACCCAGTTGTTATTGCTAAGCAGTGATACTGAATTCCTCCCCAAAGGTCACGCTTGGACCCACATGAGCTCACAGCTTGTGACAAGAAGCACACATCAACTCCGAACCTTTGTTCCATCTGTAGAACAGAGGACTGAATATTCATTTCAGTTGTAGTCCTAAGAGTGGGTGAATTGTGACCAAGAGGAATGGTTATGGTTGCATTGTTTTCCAACATGTTGTCAATGAGCCTCAGATGGCTTTGACGACTCTTAACATCAGTACCACGTTTTTGGGGGGATACAAGGTTAAGGACTCTTAGTGCATTAGTTAAGCCTTTGTTTGATCTCATGGGTGACCATTTATGGGAAGAGAAAGGCCTAAAATTTTGATTCCTAAGAAAAAATGATGGATTCCTTGTGAGGAATGCATTCATTGATTCAAATTGAATCCTTTGATGGAACATTTTTGTGGCCATTCTTACTGGATTTAGGCCTCCTGCTGCTGACAAACATATAAGATAGGCAGAAAAACATGACCGTATGCTTAACCTAAAATTCAGAAATTTACGATATTTATATACTTCTCGGTCCACTTATTTAAGTAATTCAATAATTTTATTTCAATTAAAAAAATTATTATTAATAAATTATTTCAGTCAAATTCTTTTTAAACATTCTACATTATCTTTTCTATATTCAATAAAGAAGTTAAACCATTCATAAAAAAATAATTATTTATATAAACAATTTTCTACAATTTTAAATACCACAAAATCTATGTGGAATGAAAAATAGCATTTTATTGATAAATAACTCATAAAATAATTAAGCAATTTTCGTCATAAATGTTTTTGTCTCACGTGTGTAAACATAGGTTTTATTAGTTGTAATTTTATTTTGTGTTTCTTTTAACATTAATTGAAGATTAATTTTAAGTATCCATGACTATCAACATAATAAAAGGGAAAGATATCAAATAAAAATCTGATTAATATATAAGGAACACCAATAAAAATAAAAATACTATATACACAGAAGATGGAGAGATTTTAATATAAAAAAGTTTAAAAGCTATTAAGAAGTGTAACATTCCAGAAAATTTCATCTAACTAATACAATAAAAGTTCTACTAGTTGTATACAAACTTGGAGTTTTTCAAAACATTCCTAATACATGATTAGGACTTATAGAAATAAAAATATTTACGATATACAGTTCAAAATAACATCCTAAAGCTTTCAAGTACCTTAGATACCTGTATGATCATCTGCTCGTGTACGTAGTACAGTCATCGCAGTTCAAACATAACAAGAAAAACAAGGGTAAGCTAATAAAAAGAAATTTCATAACATATCTAATTCATTGCAAAAGGAACCAATCAAACTAATCATTTATAAACATTTCTTTAAATGTTGTCGTATAAAATTTCAATACTAATTTCATCATTCACATAGACCACACATAGATCTATTTTCAATCACAATCATTGGATTTCATTTCAATCCCACTTCATCTTCCGGAAGACTCATTAAGTATGTCCCTACCAGAAACTAACACCTGATTCAAAGATTACCAGTGAATCTAACAGAAAGGGTCAGGGTAAGTTCAAACATCCAATACCGAGTGTCTACGGCGGGACCTGATGTGTATGAACTCCCTCTCAGCTTCTCACCACCTGATATCTTAGTCTACATGACTTAGATCATCAGTGAAGCCAGAGGATCTCCGTTAGACATAGGCTTTTCATACTTAACGCTATCAAACGACAACTCATACATTATCCCAAATGTATGACATCAATTTCATACAATTTTCATCATTCAATCACATAACATTTAAAAATTCATACCATTCAAGAACTTTTCCAACATAAAAATAATATTTAACTTTCAAACTATCAAAATATAATATTTATACATGTTCACTCAACATAAAACCAAACAATTTTATCAAACAACATCCCTGCAAGAGAAATTAAATATTGGGACCACGTCCCTTCCACATTTAGATCTTCTAGCCTAAAATGCTATTAAAAATTAAATTTAGTTTTCCTTACCTTAATTGTTTGCTTTCCAATCAACTTTTAGAATTTGATTCTCCACAATCTGGATAAGCTTCAAGATTTACGGGCCTAATGCAAGTAATCCAAACAAAACAAAAATTCAGTATATAGTAGAATAAGTTGAGAGGATTAATCTTCTCAACTGACTCCACCAAGATTGATGACTAAATCATAAGGAAAAACAGATAACAAAGGACCGTTAGAGCAGAAATGAATTTACTCTGTTTAAAAATCTGATTGGGTAAAAATGTTTCTTATCTCGCCAGCTACAACGTGGTCCGATCAAATTCTAAAATAGATAAAGATTGAAAAAGGAAATTAAAAGAAAAGGAAGAAAGTGAGAAAGAAAGAAGAAAGAAGAATAATGATGCGTGGACCCGAGGAGTCTGTGGTTTTTTTAAAAAAAACTAACGTTGTTACAAGAAGAGCATAACTCGTTTAGAACAAATAAATAAATTCATTATAAAAAAAAATTGTTTAACAATAGCACAAATTGCCCAACAGTTAAAAACGATGAATAATCTTACTCAACATGTTATTCTAATTTTAATCCAGCTTTTAAAGAATTTCGAGTTAATAAAGTAGTTGACAGCTAATAAATTGACAGTAAAACTTTGTATATGAATTGGATCACTGATTTATTTATTTTATTTTATTTTTATTGATGATAAAAAAATCATTTAAAATAGTTAGTATTATAAAATTAACGAACTTACTTTTATGCTGTGTAATATGTGAGCATAAATACTATTATTTGATAAACTTATATAAGCCAGGGATCACCAATATGCCACTATCCTGGTGTATTACGTACAATTGAAAGGTACGTACAATGCAAAATTATTTATTTATTTATTTATTTATTTATTATTATTATTATTATTATTATTAACTAATCCACGTATAGTTAACCCTAAGAGATATGTGACTGTGATATATTTAAGTGGTCATTTATCTTTAAATACGTGGATGGACTTTTCTAAAGCAGAGTGGTTATTATGAGTAAAATAAATTAAGGTTTCGTTCATTTTTAAAGTTTTATTATAGTAACAATTCAGTTGTTAAATACTACCACACTATAAATAATTCAATCTAATGTTTGTTAAGAGACAGTTTAGTTATTTTATGAAAGTTCAATTCAGTTTAATATTAGTTCAATTTAATTTATACTGCCAAAAAATAATTGACTTTAGAAACTAATTTATTAATTAGTTATTAATTTACGATTAGAGATTAAGTTAAAATCTAATGTAGTAAGTAGTTAAAATATTGATAATTATTAGATGTGAATAATTTTTTTAGTTTATAAATTAATATTTAACTTAATTAATATAATGATTACCTTTTTATCTTTAAATTAATTATTATTTAATTATTTTCTTATAATAATAGTTTTTTTTATTAACAATAAATAAATTAAATTAAAAATAAGTATTTTATAAGTATCTTAACCTTTATAAAAAAAATGGTACACAACCATCCTACATTTCACATAAATTGGAATTTCAACCTACATTACCTAACTATGTTTACGAAGCCAAAAACAAGATAAGAAACATTTATGAATATATAGAAAACCCATGACATTACCTAAAAAAACTGTAAACAAATAGAAAGGTCTGGTCTCATCATTGATTTGCATCAGATCTATTAAAAAAGGAAAAATTAGGGGATAAGGTTGGAATGAGCAGGTTTGCTTAAGGTTAGAGTGGTGATTTTTGTATATTTGGACAAAGGGTAGACGTTGTGATTTATTGTGTTGTGTAGTCATTTTAAAGTTTTGAAAATGAATGATAAATTGAATAACATTTCTATTTTTTATATCTATTTTTTATATAAGGGTTGAGATATTTTTAAAATATTTTTATTATTTATTTATTTTTATTAATAAAAAGTGCTCTATGCTTTGTGCTGTATCATACTCAAATATATCAGAAAAAAAATCACCCATGTCATCAAGGATTCACTATGTATCCCTACCAACACTTCATTGGTTTTATAGCATTAGACCAATAAAAAACTACTACTCTAAAATTTTTGTAGTGTAAGCATAAGTTTTTGTAGGTGTTATTCTAAAATGGGTTAGGTGTATTTCATAACTGTTTTTTGGCATCCTTTTATAAGGATGATTAGCTTGATTGTTTTTTTTTACATGAGTGAACATTCCTTAAATATTTTAATTATTGGGACATTCTTTAAATATTTTAATTATTTTATTTTATTGTTTGATGAGTAAAAAAAATATACTAACCTTTTATGTGCGTTCAAAATGTCCATTGACATAAATTCATCTAGTATGTCTACAAAGAATTCGAAGTTGATATTTTTTTATCAACAATAAATAAATAAAATTAAAGTGACAGAGGATCATTCTTTTCATTTTCTGCATAATCTACATAATTTGTCCCCTGTTTCTGCTTCTCCACTTTAACCCCCTTCTACCATCTATGTGCTTACTCTTTTTATTCCTCCTTCCTTCTCTTTCCCTTTTTGGCTATGTCTGCAATGCTTCATTCCTCAAATCCAAAACTAAACGTCTATAGCTGGGTTATATTAAAAATTGATTTGATATTGAACATATTGATTACTATTTGCCAAATATATTCCTATAAATACAATAATAGAAATTATTTATCCCTGTTAAAGAAAATTTTCACTGTAAATAACTTTGAATGTAAAAAAGAATAGATGTTTTAATTTATAATATTTCAAAATAATATTATCATCAAAATTCAAACTTTGAATACCTAACCGTTATGTTTTTCTCCACCACCGATGATAAATATATGCATTAGTTCTTTCAGAGTACAAAACTGATATAATACAATGTAATTTTAAAATTTTTTATTTTAATAAAGAATTATTTATTTATCCAATTATAATGTGATGGAAGGTTTTCAACGTACCATCATGTTAAAACAAAGTATTATTTATTGGAATTTCACGAGTTGTTTATTCTTTCTAAAACTACGTTAATATCGTAATGGGAGATGTATAAAATAAGGAAAAAATTAGAATGATCCATCTAGATGAGTGACAAAGCATCTCTTTGCATATAAAAACAAACACTTGTTCAATGAGGAGCAAAGAAATTAAACAAGCAACAGACAACAACAAAAATAAAAATAAAAATAAAATTCTGTTAATAATGAAAATGAAAATGAAAATTAAAAGACTACATCATTGAATTGAAAGCATGAACAATTGACCAGCCCTTTCCGTTAATTTCTTCCTCAACTCATAAAGTGAGACCATAAACTGTTCCAACTCACGTTCACTCATCTGATCAATGGGGTCCTCCCACCACCTTCTGCTCATACCCTTAACCAATGCTTCAGTCTCTGTCAGATTCTTCTTTTCCAACGCCAAACTCTTCATTGCCTCCTCGTATTGCATGTTGCTTTCTTCATATGACCCTCTCGACACTGATGGGACCAACACTTTGGCTCCCTTCAGGTAGTTACCGACAATGGCTTCCACGTCTGGATGCCCAAAGCAGAACAACTTTTCAGCAGGAGAAAACACGATTATGGCTACATTAACATTGCACAAAATGCACAGTTCACTCGCTTTTTTGAACAGCCCTACTCTTCTTTTTGAGAATGTCACTTGCTTGTTGCTGGACTTCTCAATCTTCTCTATCACGATCTTCTTCCGCCCTGTGTTTTTCTTCTTCTCCGGCTGCTTCAACCTATCCATGCCTACACCAGAATCAGCGTTATCCATGCCCTAACACTGCTTACTTCTCATCAAATGATTTATGCATATTTATAATTATATTCATCATTCCTTGCAATCAAATCCTACTATTAAGCCTTCTATTAGATTATGTATTTCTAAATATTTCTAATTACAATAATTGAATATTCACTATTGATTTATTCCCCTAATAAAATCCTACAATTACGTCCCGTCTCACCTTGTAATTCAATTACATAATAATGTAAGTATATATTTTCCCTCAAAATAAATAAAAAATTATATATCCTTCATTCCTATTCTGAACATGTTTCTGGTAATGAAAGGTGAATTAACAAATCAACTTAGGTTTTATTTTGGAAGAAAATATATTTGTGTTTGGAAAACAAGTTCTGATTATGTCTTCTTTCCCTTTTTTTACGTGACGCTTGTACTATACATAAATATAAGACTGCATTTTTTCTAAATATATCTGAGTCAGTCAATATAAGTAGTAACAAATATTTCTAAAGTTAATAACGAACACACGTTTAAGTTCGAAAACCTCTCACTCTCATTTATTTTATTTTTTATTACTGATTAAAAAAAAATTCGGAACCCATCACATTTTTTTAATATACATTTCACATATTACTCCTACAACTAGGGACAAAATTTCTTTTTTGACCAATTATAAACTACCCTCATACTATAGTTTATGTGTATACATTTTTAGCCATCCTTTCATATTAATCTACTCTATTTTATTTTGTGCTGATAAAAAAATATACTCTCTTTTGTTTTTATCTATAAATTGAATTTTAATGATATTTGAAAACATTTTGTCAATAATTAAAAACAATATTATATCACAATTTAAATTCTTTAATATACAATATATTTTTTATGTACCAAAGATATTTATTACTTAATTTTTTCTTAAAATATAAATTATGTTAAATTATTTATTTATTAATTATCCAATATATTTATATATAAAATATTTATCATATGTGGTTCATAATCAAGTACTAATTATAAATAAAACTTTAAGAATGCTCATTGGTCAGGTTACCGATGATTCAAATCATTCAACCTAATTATATTATATTAGGTTGAGTTTTATTTATAATTGAGTCAAATTTGATGTGAATTAACTTACCCTTATACAGGTTTAATTGAGTGATGTGTTTAGATAAACTTGTTATGATATGATTTATTAAAAACTTGAAGTCTTATTAATTTTTTAAAAGATTGTATTGTTTTTTAATTAGGTTTATATTTGAATTTTTTTTTTTTAAAAAGAAAAACTTTCAAATTTGACTTAATTAACTCAATATAGTTCAACTGCCTAAGAATAAATTGGATTGAACTGAATTTATCATAAAAAAAACACAGAAATTCAACCCGATAATTTTAAGTAGATTTGATAATAGGTTTGTAAAAATTATAGCCAACCCAACCCACAAATATCCTATAAAATTTGTCATTTAGATATGTGTGTTGGGAATATTTTCCCCTGTAACCAATATAACAATAATTTCAACCATCAATTTTAGTGATTTCCGTATTTAATGCAATCACCCATTTAAAATTGAATTTAAATAGAAAATTTAAATTATTTTTTATAAGAATTCATTTAACTAATTCACCACTTTTTAAGAATATTTTAGGTTTAAAGACATGAAAAATATTTTAAGTTCTTAGTAAAAATTTAAATTAAGTACCTAAAAAATTCAAATTTTAATTCAAAACCCTTGTTATCAAGTGTTTATTAAATTAAAATATTGAAAAAACATGTTAAATCATATTACGAGTAACAAGAGGGGATGTAAGAAGCTCCTAGTTGTTTGTTGTTTTAAGGTGGGGTAATGTTGTACATATGATAAAGAAAAATTAGCTTGTGGTTGGTGCCTTCTACAGTCACCAACAAGATTATGGATGATCGCTTTATTCTCAGTTAGGAATTGCTTTGAAAGAGGAAGATATCTCTTGCTTAATTCACCAGAACCCAACTACTACAAAAACCAATTGTGCATGGAAATAGAAAGGATTAAAGCTTATGTGTAAGTTTAATATTTGGCAGCCATAGGAAACATACTTTGTTCATTGCTTATATGTTGAGTTGTTATGCAGTGGCTCCTTTAGAGGTGAAGTTTGAAAAGGTTTTTTTTTTTTGTTTTTTTATAAGAATTTAAACATCCCTTAAATATTATTTATAATTTAATTGATTAATTGTTGATATAAAAAAAAAAAAAGTAACAACAGGATTTTTTTTTTATCAACAATAATGAATCAATAAATTTGAACTATTTCAAGATGGTCCAACCCTTATACATAAGTAGCACTTTAATCTCTTCCTAACTGCCAAACACGCTTCCATCAACTAAAAAAAGTAACCTTCCTGTCCAAACCTCAACATCCAACAAAAAAACAATGCACAAGGTATAACATCAAGAAACCAACCTCATACAAACCAAAGGGTCCAAACATTAGTCCGAGTAAGAGAACGAAACAAAACGTGATTTGGAAGAAATTCAAGACCAAACCTTTACTTGAACTATTGCAAACAATTCTGACTCATTAGCCACGCCCCTTTTAAAGATGACATTATTCCTGTGTTTCCAATTTTCACTTACTACTCCAACCCATATTGCTCCCCAGACGTCATTAACTGAATCAGAAGCATTGCACATCCTGAACTGTAAAAAATTTGACAAAGGATCATTGTGTAACACAGACATCACTCCAAGCCAAGCAATGCATTGACTCCAATCAAGCCAAGTTAATCTGCATTCAAAGAACAAGTGACAACAACATTCCTCCACCGTCCCGCACAAACTACATAAAGGACTTTCGATCGCAATCCCACGTCTTTCTAAATTGACTCTAGTAGCAATCTTATTCTCCATCACCCTCCAAGCTATGAAAAGTGCAGAAGACAAAACTTTACACTTCCAAAACTTTTTGTATGTAGAAGACTTCTCCCCTTCTTGATCCATCCTTAAAAAAGCATAGGTGGAGTTAACTGTATAAGTTTGAAATTCCGTACAAGTAACAACATGAAATAAATGAATTGAGATATCAAATAATAAATCTATAAACATTTTAAAAATAAATTAAATAGTTAATACAATAAAATATAAATAAATATTTTTTAAGACTTGAACTAAAATTTGATAATTTATTAGATAGCGAATTTGCGAAAAAAAATTGTTCAGTATATAAACAAAAATGGTGATACCTAAAATTTATTTTAAGTCAAATTTAAATAATAAAAAATATTAAATTAGATTTAGAAGAATAAGATTCATTTACACGAAGGCTATATGCGAACTAATTTAATATAACATTTCTCCTAATTTAAATCATTTTTTATATAATTAATTTCTTGGATTTCCATCCATAAAAGTATTTCTCAATTTGATAGTATTTTGTAAAATATGTCATTAAGCATAAAATAAAATAATGAGTACACATAATTTACAATTTTAATGTAATCAATAAAATCATAATCGAGATAAACATCAATACTAACTGAAGTAAGCACCAAAATATTTTGATATTTAATGTAATATATTTTGGTGCTTGTCTTAGTATTTGTCTCATTTAATTTTGATGTTTGAGACTATATTTATGTATTTGTCTTTATCATTATTCTTTTACATAGTCTTAATATATTAAAATTATAAACTATATTTGTCTTTAAAATTGCCTAAAATTATAAATTATATTTACTTATTTTAATACCAATGCTTCTATTTAAGTATCTTACAAAAAATTATTAAAAATTTATACTATTATTTTAAAACATCATTATGCCATTATAAGAAAAATTATTTTTAATGAAAATTATATTTAACGTTTTTGGTGGTTTTAATCTCCTATTAAGTGTATTATCTGTGATTTTTTTTTCAGAATATCTAACGTCATTAACGGATTGCTAACGGATTTCTAAAATTTTATTACTTTTAACGATTTTCCAAACCGTTATTTTTAGGAGTTTTCTAAATCGTTGTTACTTCCAAAAGTTTTTGGAACTTCCATTATTTTCAAGATTTTTTACTTTCATTTTTTGTGTTTTATTAAATGGGTTGTCCTTTTTAATTGATTGTTTTTTTAATGCACATGAACAATAAACGAAATGAGAGACAAATTGAATAGACGAAAAGAGAGATGAACTAAAGACACTCTCGAAACATTGAAACTTCGAAATGTATTGTAATTCCTAGAATGAAAACACACTGGAATCTGATACAAAAATACACCATCCATTATAATAATAAAAAATTAACAAAGATTATTTAAAAAATATTAATATAATCCTAAAAATAAATTTAATTAATGAAGTTTTTTTAACCTCAACATAATCTTATCCTTCCATAACAACTCCAACATAATCTTATCCTTCCAAAACCTCAATCGAGACTATAAGCTGCCAAAAACTTAGCAACTTGTCTTGATATTCTCTTCAAGAAATCTCCCACAAGGTTTTCCTCAATCCTCATAAAATAATGGAGATCCAAACATAACAAAAATCTTTCACACGTTAAGAACATATTTTATTCAAAGTTCAGATCATAAAAAAGTATATACCTACATGTATTTGAAGAACTTAGACATATAATTTTGATCTTATAAATAAATTATTAAAATAATTAATTAATAAACTTAATGAATAAAATCTAATAACTCATCTATTCTTTATTATGTCTAATGTAATATAAATAATAATAAATTTGCACAAGAATAATTGATACATCATTATTGACATATAACCTAAAAAAAAGGCTTTAGAAGTATATATATATAGTTACACCTCTATTATAAAGAATAACATCTAAACATTTTACTGTTATTTTACACTTTATTTTCATATTCTTTTACTTATCTAAGCCATGGACCTTTATTTAATGTTTATCCTTATTTCAATCAAAATCCACAACTCGGTTAATTAAACTCAAGTGTTCAACATCAATAAATTTAACTTTTCCAATTTTATGATGACCAAAACTTCCTCTAACTATTTGGTTTAAACAAGAAAAATATTAAATTTAATCATTTTTAAGATATTAAATTAACCAATTTGAATAAAGGCTAAAATTATATTATTTTAGTAGATTAATTTTAAAAAATAATAAAAAATCTAAACCTTAAACCCTAAAAACTTTATGCACACTTGATGTACCAATACATATATAAACTAGGAAAAAGAGAGCAAACACGAGTAATAGTCCAATCTAAGAGGATAGCCACAGAGATGACAAATTATGTACATAGTGTGATGACTTGGAGCAAGATGAAAGCAAGCATGTGATTTCTTTAGCCACTTCAACTTTATCAAATAATAATAAAAAGTGTTATGAACCACTTAATTAAAAAAATTGTCGATAATATGCTTTCATACAATAATTTTTTATCTCCACGTTTCAAACATCCGAATTGCACTGTTGACCACTTATAAAGTAACTTTTATATTGTCGAACAAATATCTACCCACTTCTTATTGTTGGTTGGTCTTTTCCATATTAAAGAATGAAAAGTCAGGTATGCTATTATTTTACGTTATATTTTTCGATTTAATATTTCACTAATTAATTAACGAAGTCAACTTGTCAAGGAAATAATTACTAAAATTTACAGTTCAGTAATGGTTTTTTATTTAATACTTTCTCAATATTTTATTGAGTAAAAAAAAGACAGAAAAGAAGATAAATGGGCTACGCAATTAAAAAAGCAAGAATACTATTATTAAATTTATTTTGTTTTCTTTTTTATTTTTTTCACTAATTGGTACCTTGAAGTCGCAATCACGATTACACACTTGATATAATTTGATAACTGCAGCTAGTGATCTGAAACTTGAACTAAATTACCCGTCGTCTTCATGCTTTAAATACTCAAATCGCATTAATCAATAAAGTTGAAAAGCATTCTATGAAGGATAAATCAGCTGTCTTTCATGATTTCTTTCAAAGGATTTTCAAATCAACATATATATTTATTCATCATTTACTTTCTTAACTGTAACAAATAATTAAATTAGAGTATATTTAATAAAAGATGAAAATTTTATTAAAGGAAAAACTACATTCTTGTATGTAATGTTGAAGTTAATTTGAAGAAACTGAAGACAAACATTTAAAAATTACTATATTTTAAGATTTTTTAAGTAATATAAAGTTTTTTAATGTTTAAAAATTACACAGGATATACAAACACAATAAAAAGTTATTATAAAGTAAATAATTTTTAAATTTTGATTATAACTAAAATTTGTATCAAAATATTTTTTTTTCATAAATTTAAATAATTTGACATTTAATACTTTATATTATTTTATCAAAATGTATCTAATATTTTTATGGCATATGCAAAATCAACTCTATGTAGTATATATAATTGAGCTGAAATATTTTATTAAACGTGGGGTTCAAATTTTGTGAAAGAAAAAAAATATTAAAAATAGAGTCTTCACTCTTTTTTTTTTTTTTTTAAATATAAAAGAGGTTGACTTATATTTTTAATATATTTTTAAACTTTTAAAAAAATTGAGATATATAATTTGTTGTTTTTTAATGATGACAAATTAGAGTTTGACTACGAAAAAATTAGACAATCATTTAGAAAATTTTTTATTTTTAATAAACATTAATATAAAAAATTAAATTAATAAGCTTAAAACAAGAATAATATGTAAAATTTATGTTGATTCATCTCAATAACACTAAGTGCAGTTCTTAAACTTATCAAATTTTATTATCAGCTGATAAGCACTATCATAAATTTATAAAATTCCATGTCGGTCATGTATGTAATAATTTGAGCACCATTTCGAAATGCCTTTCTAACTTTTCCACACTAGGATTATGAAAATTCCCGAGAAATTTCGGTCGTATTGCTTTTGTCAATTATCACTTAGCTAATAAACATGAGATATTAAAACTTCATAAGTGATATATTTTATTTAGATAAAAAAAAAAGGAAATTTGAATAAAAAAAATATATTAAACACAAAATATATGCATAATAAAGAATATAAAAGAAAAAATAATTTGTTGTCGAGTTACTTATTTATAACCTTTTTTTATACATAGTATCATAACTCATCACTCAGAGTTTATGTTAAAGATTGAATGTAGTTAAGTCAAGGGGATATAATACACAATTATAATAAGAAATCTTTTTAACCTCAAATCCGAGAGATAGCCTTATTAGGATCAATAACTACATTTGAGATATTGTCTGTTTTGGAGATTAAGTTAAGAGGGTATAATACTCAATCAGAATAAGAAATGTTCCGACCTTAAGTCTGAAAGATAATATTGTTACGATTAATAACCGCATTTAAGGTATTATTGGTTTTGGAGGTCGATGCTCCGTCACGATTTTATTCTTAAAAGACGTCTCGATGGATTAAGGAAATATATAAACTACCAGTGATATAAGAATATATTAGTGGTACCAAAAATAAAAAATTAAAATTATTTATTTTTCTACTCATCCAATACTTGTATTTGTGTCATAGTTACAATTTCCTCTGTATACTTAGGGATGTATATAAGACTAAATCCAACCTCATTCAATGGCATGTCATATCCTAATTTAAATATTAATTAACTTATTAATTTCATTGTATCAAGAAATAGGTTACGGACTAAACAAATTAATCCAATCAAATTTTAAAAATGGGTTAAGATCAAATATAACTTAGTACAACTAATCATTTGCTCACTTATAAATTTCGTCAACTTTAGATGATTCAAATTATAATCATAAAACCTATTTGGAGTGTAATAAGAATAAATGAGGTTGTGAGATATTGTATTTTTTAACCTCTACAAATAAGTGTGGCAAATAAATTAGTATTGAACAAAATCCTTGTATATATGAGTGGAATTATTAAGAAGATATTGTGTTACATATTCAACTACCAACAGACGTTGTCTGAATTATGAAAGTGATGTTTATACTATTTTCTAACAAATATATTCATAAAGAGAGGATTATTCTAATGGAGATTTCTGATTATTAAAAGTAAGAATTTATATTTATTTGGACTGGAAGAGATTTCGCAATCAATTCAACTACTTGCTCGCTTCATTTTGTTTATTCAATTTTTTTTTTAATAAAAAATTTCAAATTAAATATTCTTATAAAATCTGTCATTATATAAAAAAATATTATTAAAAAAATATTACGATATTCTATGTTATTGAACCCTGTATTATTAAAATTGAAGAAAAAATATTAAAAAATAATGAAATTGGAATTGATTTTTATTTGGAGTAGATGAGAACTTCCCAAACCATTGACATTGCAGCAGCATAAGGTGTCCGTGATTCGCGGTGGCCGCCGTGAGGGAGTCGCTCACTGTTTAAAGAACAATATTTTGAATTGTCTTTTCCCTCATAAGCTAATTATAGTTGTGCTTCTTTTTCTAAAAATAAGCAATACTAAACATTTTGGATTAAATAAGTATAAGGTTTCAATACGAACTATTTTTACTTTGACTTGTTTAATATTTTTAAATTTCATATTTTATAAGTTAAATATTGTGATTCGAATTTTTTATATTAATTTTATTGTTCATGTATCAATTAATTTGACACATGTTTGATACAAAGTTTTAAAGAATAAAATAAATTAAATAGTTATGTTACATATACAAATATATATATACATAATTATACATAAAAAGTATTGTTATTATAAAGAACAAGTTGAAAGACAAAAAAAAAATCAAAATATTCTAAAAATAAAAACAACGTAATATTATAAATATAAATAAAAATATTTTTTTCAAAGACTTAAACCAAAACTTGGTAATTTATTTATTTAATTTGAAAAATGTCATGTATATACTAAAAAAATTATAATATATTGGGACTTGAAACTTATTTAACTCTTAATTGTTTTATATTGGCAAAATTTATAATAAACAAACACTTTAAATATATAATTATATTTTAAATTAAATCAATTATTTGAATCAATAAACATTGTTTCATCTTAAATGAATTTTGGGTTTTTAGTATTTATTGATTTTTATTTGGATATCCAATAAAAAAATTTCAAGTTGAGTATGTAATAAATGAATAAAGTTGATTTAAGTTTCTAATTGCTTTTATTATCCACTTATTTGTTATGTTTGGAACATGTGTTACATTATCTAGAATATTAATTAATGATATGCATTAAATTATGTTACGTGTATTCAGAAGATACATCAAGATAAGAAGGAAAAGATATAGATTATTAGGATATAGAAAAAGAAAAAAAAAAAAACAAGTTGATGGACCAAAAGAGAAGAAAAAATATTTCAAAATCACTTTAATTTTTTTTAACAAAAAAATAAATAAATATATATATATATATGATTCAGGGACTTAAGTTAGCATTTATAATTTAGTAAGTATTTAATTTAATAAAAAAGGATTGAGTAGTAAAATAGTTAGTTATATTAGAGATGTAAAACTTATTTAAGTTTATTATTTTTAATTATTATTATTTTAAAAATATTAAATTTAATTCAAAGTAGATATAAAAATGGTAATTTGTAAAAGATAAACTATTAAAAATTAAATATATAAATAATAAATAAATGAAGTTAAAATAATTAAATTTGTTTTTTACTAATTTCAAGTGTACAATTATTCTTTAGAAAAAGGAGATAATATTGAGAATATCTAATTATATAATGCAATGAAGAAAGAATAAAAACACAATTAAGAAGACATGAATTGGTTTTATTATTTTTTTTAAATATCAAATATTTTTTTTAAACTGTAAGGTGATAAGAGAAATTACAACACTTAATTAGCACCAAAACCAACAAATAATTAATGAAGTTTGATGAAACACAAAGACATACAATTTTTTTTTATTAGTTTGATTATTTTCGAATTTACATTCAGTAGACAATTTTAGTTGAACTTTTTACTAATAATCTTAAATTATTTTATTATTCCTAGGTAATAAGAACCAGAAATACAAATCATTACTTAAAACATTCTTAAAGGAGATTTCTTGAAGAAGATTTACATATACAATGAATGAAAGACATTCAATTACTTACAATTAATAAACAAATATTCGTTCAAAGTTAACAATACAATATTATAAAAGAAAAGAAAAAATATTATATGAAATATGATAGATTTATAATTGAAAGACCAATAGCATGATCAGTCATTTTTTATAAATCTTAAGCATTTTTTTTCAAACAACTTGTAATGTGTAACACTCTCATAATATCTTCTTAAAAAATATTTTTTTTTTTTAAAGTATGAAATGATATAAAGAGAACTTCCTTTCTAAAAGAATTTTATGGATACCGATTATTACGATGGATTATAATTAAATGGAATTGAGTATTATATTCTTTATGTATTTTATAACACATTTTTGAATCAAGATAATTAAATATTCATTATTCATAATCAATTATATAAAAAAATAAATATTTCTTATTTAATTAACATAATCGACTATTTACTAACCACAATCGATTATTTGCGAGAAAAAATATTTTATATTTAATTAATATAATTAATTATTCATTATTTATAATTAATTATTTATGTAATTGGGTGAAATTTAGGTTTGGTCTAGTTTGAAATAATCAATTTAACATAATTGATTATCGTGTTTAGAAAGATAGAAAGCCAATTTTTTAAATGTAAATTTACTCAATATTATCATAGAAACTGATTGATGCTTTATATTTTAATCATATTAAGATAATAAACAATAAAAATAGAAACCATTAATAAGAGGGACATGTATTATCAAAATTATCATCAAATCAACACATTATATCTTATATATGTTAGTAACATATAATAGAAAAATTAGATTATTTTTAAAGTACATATTACTTTATAATAGATTTAGTAGATTTTAAATTTTATTCATTAAAAAATAAGAATTCAAAACTTGTCATATTCACTTTTCTTTCAATTTAATTTTTTTCTTTTCATATTTTCTCTTGAATTTAACCTTATATTGAGATATTGTTAATTTGATATCATTTAAGATGGCGTTGAAGCTAATAGGTCATAAACTTAACATTGTTTTCTTAGTTTTGTTTTAGCGATAAAAGTCAATGTTTTTCTCAAATGATTCTAGTTAGAATTTTTTCATTAACATTAATATTTTTTCCCCAATTGATGTTAAATATGATTTTTTTTCTACTATCATCAATAATATTATTTTTAGTTGTTCTATGCAAACATAGATAAGAACGCAAGTCAATGTTATTTCTCAATCAATATTAATAAACTTTTCTTGACCAAAACGGTGATTTAGGTTTAGAAGCAGAGAGTTTCTAGGATCGGAAAGGTACACTCTCTTATAAGTTTATAATTACGTAAGCGGATATTGCAAGCTAAAAGGACTTTAAGATGAGATTATTAATTAGGAATACAATTTATAGAAAAAGAATTATAAAGTATATATAATTATTGTTATTTTTTTCTAAAATAATTTTTTATGAATAATTATCATGAAAGAAATTCTATTTTCCATTTTATAAAAGTAAACAAAATTATTGATAGTTCTAAAAAAAATAATCACTATAAGAAAATCATTACATATATACTAATTTTAAATATAAAATATAATTAGTCACTATATTAATTAAATTAAATATTATTTTAAAAATTAAAATTTTATTGATATTTAAAATAATTTTTATTATTAATAAATAATTTTTAAATTGACAAGTAATTAGATTCTAAACTACTTAACTACTTGGTAAGTTAAAATTTTGATAACTAATTAGATATTAATTTAGAAACTATTTATTAATAATAAAAATTATTTTAAATATCAATATTTTTTTATTATTTAAAATAATATTTAATTTACTTAATATAATAATTAATTATTTTTTATTTTTAAAATTAATTTTTATTTAATAATTTTTTTAGTGTATATTTTTTTATTATTATTTTATTTTTCTGAACGAAACACAAAACTTTCACTTCTACATTATTTTCCAAGAAATGTTAAACACCTACTTATACCAAATGTTACATTAGATTAGTAAGAACCAAACTACTTTTTACTTTGTTTAAACATAAAATGGATATAAGCCTCTATTATCAAGCAAAACTCTATCATGGTATAATATATTATATTTTATGATTGAAATTATAGTATTGTCTTTTCTCAACTCATATTTTGATCTCAATAATTAAAATAAGAATTATTGTGATAGAGTTAAAATAGATGGTCCATTATGGATTTATGTAATTCAACTAACTAGACTTGACTCAAGAAAAAAGAGAGAGATTAGATTGATTTTTCACAAGATTTGATTGAAATTGATATTTAGGAACCTGATTTATTAAGTCGGATTGATGAGCATCAAATTCATCATACCTAACGCAATTATAAATATAAAAACATTCAATTCGTTGTTAAATAAAAAACACTATTTCATTATAGAATAATTCTAATATGATCTTACAATAACTCATTTTTTTTAATTATTCTTTTTATTATTTTGATAAAAAATAATATCATGGCTTGTCCCGAATAAAAATACGCTCTGGCCATGTTAAACTTTAAACCACCTCCACGCCACATATAACAAAGTTTGAGCTTCAATTATAGGATCTTACTAATGTATATTTTTCCTTTCTTTCATTTTTCTCATTTTTATCCTTTCTAATAAAAAATATTAACATTTTTTTATCTTATTTTTACGTTATTCCTATTATTACGATTACGAATTTAAGATAAATTAAAAATTTCAAATCAAACAAGACAAATAATATATAAGTAAATTTTAAATTTTAAATGAAAAGTGGTATAATTTTTATGAGTTTACTTGTAGTTTTTTTTTACTAAATCGTCCTGTGTCTCTTACTAAAAGAATTTAAGAATTACTTACCGCATCTACAATTTTTTCTTTTCTTTTCCATTCTTTCTTCTTTTCACTTGGAAACAATTATCAACATTTCTCTTTCAATCTCCTTATTTTATTATATAATATTATGTAATATACAGTTAAATACACTAATTTATAACCTTTCAACATTTTTTCATTAATTCATATTTCATTAAAAATATATTTTTTCTTATTTTTATTAATAAATAAAAATAAATAAATAAAAATCACTTCAAAAGAATAATCCAATCCTTACCCATAACATAACACAACAAAACTCACGATTTCTCTCATGACATTTCAAAAACTTACTGAATTACAAAATAACAAATAATTCAACCAGCAAATACCTTAAACCATTTTTAAAAAATAATTTTTCTTATGCTTTTAACGGTTGTAATCTATTTAGATTATGAACATATAGAAATGATATAATTTATGAAATGTATAATTTGGTTGAGTGAGATGCATAGTTTATAAAATTGTTTAACTTTAAGGATTACAGAAAGAGAGATATGAGAAAAAGAAAAGAAAAGAGAGTTGACTTGATCAAAGTGAGGAACGTGGCGACGCAACCCTAAGCATACATACATACGGTTGTTGTACTTCCATCATACGTCACTTACAAGTGGCCCGCCCACTCCGCTCTTCTCTCCTTCTCATCCGTGCATCCTCTTTCCTCTCTCCATATAAAGCCAACCACTCTCTTCATTTCTACCATTCAATCTATTCTCTTCCCCAATTACTCTCGTCATCTCTCTCTCTCTTCTCATACACCATATAATAAAAGAACACAAGAAGAAGAAAAGGAAATTCTGATATCATTATTGTTGCTGTAGTTCATTTATTTGGTACAAGATGATGTACGAGCAACAGCAACGTTTTCAGCAGCCGATGTCTGTGAAGGTGGATATGAGGAAGAAAACGGAGAGAAGCAAAGGCATAGAGGAAGAGAGGCTTGAAATAGTAGACTTGAGTGGCATGTCCCTCGACTCCCTTCCTAACCCCTCTCTTAATTTAGCCACCATTTGCAAGCTGGACCTCTCCAATAACAATCTTCAGGTAATTAACAACACAAACTATATATATACATCCTCATGCATTACATCTTTTTCAGACCTTATATATTTTAAACTCCAATACCAAACAACGCTTTTCTCTTCATTTCTTTCCCTCTAATAAACGCCATTTGTTTCTCATACATATGTACAGAGGGTTAGTACGTTTAATTTCTGGGTCTTTCAGGTTAATTTTTCTACAAACATGGGAACTTTAAAAATAATATGATGTTTGATACCACAGAGAATCATATAAGTTAATATCATCTTCCTCCAACTGTATGAATGCAGAGTGTCAATACAACTTGGTTTTCCTCAAAGTACAGATAATAAAAGGAGAAGCTACTTATCAGATATTATATATACTTTGTTTCGAGTTGTATTTGGAGTATATGCATATTTCTTTTCACCTTTTTTTCTTATAATCCTTGATCCCATTTTAGATTATAATTTCTTTCAACAGACATTTATATAATAATAAAAATAAGATCACATATGTTGTTAAAAGGGAAAAGGACAAAAAAATAATATTGTAAAATATAATAAAAAATAGTCTTGATGTCTCTTCTACTCAACCGTGTACGTGCTGTCGTACATTAATAGATGTCTGGTCATGTACTCGAATAAAACAAAAGATAACAAGTTGTATTAGGCAGTAATATTCTTTAATTTTATTTTGATTTAGATTAAGACTTTTGAACAGTTATTATAAATTATACCCTTTATTTTATCAATGAAAAACACAATTGTTATTTAATTTTCTCTTTAACTTTAATAAGTCTTTTTTTTTTTTTATCAGCAACTTTAATAAGCCTTAGTAGCTATAGTTTTACCTTCCTTACAGTATACACCCTGTGGTTGCCGCCATAAGCTATAGTTAATTAGTTAGCTAGCCGACATAACTTATTTAATGAATCCTATGTGACTGTCTTCATGTTGTTGTTTAAGAAATAATAGTGTAGTTTATTTTTAATTAACATTTGATTTTAAATATATTCTGACAGAATATACCAGAGTCCTTAACAGCGAGACTGCTGAACATGGTGGTGTTGGACGTGCACTCCAACCAGCTTAGGCACCTTCCCAACTCCATTGGCTGCCTCTCTAAGCTCAAGGTTTTGAATGTCTCTGGCAACCTCATCGAATACCTTCCCAAAACAATTGAAAATTGCAGGTTCACCATTTTAACATCTCTTTCTACTTTTTCCTAAAACATTACTTAATTAATTGTATGCATGTTGCTTGCTTCATGGGATAAGCTTGGCACAACCCCGTGCAAGGACGGTTGCAGAGAGAGGAAAACAAGAAACCGTGTTTTAATTAAAACCAATAATTGATTCTTGACATAAACATAGAGTCATACACTTCCCCACCTTTACGTTAGTCAAACAACACATAGTGCACAAAACAGTCCTAAGCACTTGAATAACTTGCTTTTCATGCTATGATAAGGTTTAATTTCTGTGTGTGGGTTTTTTTTTTTCATTTACTTTATCTGTTCTTGATACTAGCTAGGGCATCAAGGATATGGCGTAAGAATAATGAAATTCTACATCATGAGTAGATTTGAAAGCGTTATAAGTAATTGATTATTAAACATGCTACTGACAGCTATGGAATAAGCTTAAAAATATACCTACCAATTTAATAAGATATATGTAAGGATAATATAAGAAATAGAAAGTATAAAAAAAAGTATAACCTTAAATATATTTAAACTTTATTCAACATATACGAGTCCTTATTCTATTTTGAAAATCAACCGTAGAAAATAGAATTTTTAAGCATTCATTGTGGGCCGTTGTCACAAATAGCGGGAAAAATAAAAATTCTCCATTTTCTTTGGGCGTCATCATTACTTAATTGACTAGCATAAAAACATCAAAGATGGAGGACACCAGGCTAAGGCAAAATTCTTAAATAAAAGAAAGGGAGAAAAAGTCAATCAATAAGTTATAATTCCGTGGAAAACCATTATTCTTCCAACCAGTTTTTACCAGAATAGTATTCGCTCAAACATCTTTTTCCTAGCTCCAAGAATCCACCCGACATCATCACCAAACGACAAATAGACAATATAGATATTTGCATACCCACGTTCAAATGAAAGCAACAATCCAATCAAAAAATCAATAACCACATAATACTCTCACCCTTCAAGTTTAAAAGGTAGATTTACTCTTGGTAGATGTTATGTTGTGTTAGATTTATGTGTATGCTTCTTAGAGTAATAGGTTCCTTGAGATGTTATAGTATTTGGTTCTAGTGACTGAGATTATTGTATAAGGGTTACTACTTATCCTTCCAAATGTAATATTATCGAATACGTCACACAAGTCATTACTGTAATTTCTGGAGACATGCATGCATGAGTTACGTTAGTATATATGTAGTTATTGACCAAACTAGAGTAAGCAGCGCCACAAACAAAATCAAAATCAACTACCTACACGCATCAGCGATATGTATATGTAGTTCACAAACAACCTTCAATATGCAGTTAACTGTTTGGTGCTTGATCTATGCTTATGAAAAACATTTTTGTTAAGAAAGGTTAAAAAAATTGTGATTACCATTTTTGTGACTAATGCATTATGGCTTTCGAATTAGCAGAAGCTTAGAAGAACTGAATGCGAACTTCAATAAGTTGATCCAGCTTCCAGAGAACATAGGGTACGAGCTGACAAACCTGAAGAAGCTATCAGTGAACTCCAACAAGCTGGTGTTCCTTCCTCGCTCGACCTCTCACATGACCGCTCTGAAGATTCTGGACGCGCGTTTGAACTGCCTGAGGTCTCTCCCAGAAGATCTCGAGAACCTGATAAACCTAGAAACTCTGAACGTGAGCCAGAACTTCCAGTACCTGGATTCTCTACCCTACTCGGTGGGGCTACTCCTCTCCCTTGTGGAACTAGACGCCAGCTACAACAAGATCAGATCCTTGCCGGACTCCATCGGGTGCCTGAAGAAGTTGCAGAAGCTGAGCGTGGAAGGGAACCCTCTGAGTTCGCCGCCCCCGGAAGTGGTGGAGCAGGGGTTGCATGCGGTGAAGGAGTACCTGTGCCAGAAGATGAACGCGGGCCATCAGAGCCCCACGAAGAAGAAGTCGTGGGTGGGGAGGCTGGTGAAGTATGGCACCTTCAATGGACACAACAGCAGAGGTGGGATCCGGGAGGAACGTGAAGCGTTCATCATGCCTGATTACAGACCAATCGATAGCCTTGCTTCGCCGCGCTACACCGGTATGTTCTCGACTCGTCGCCTCTTCTCACCCCGCAATTACTTCACCAACTGAGCTGAAAGTCTCCGTTTTGCCCTATGAGTAAGATCACTAGTTTTGATTGATTTCACTGCATCGTTATGTTTACGTTCCACCGACTTGGGAACCGTGGTGGGGTCTTCAGACTGTGCAGTAAGCCCCTTTTGCTTCATGGATGGACAGGATCTCTTAGATTTAGTTCCAGACTACTGTAAGCAACTACTGCATATATATGCACACACATATATATGTAATAGCTATAACCTCGCTCTGGTCTGTAAATAAACTTCCTGCTTTTCTGGCCAATGTGTTAGTGTGTGTTTGCTTTATTCCAACCACACTTTCTAATACATTTCAACCCAAAAGCATATCTCACATTGATTCTAGTGCCAACTCTCCAAATTCGCCTCCAAAACATACTTACCATATAACCAATAATGGCACCTCTATCACAATACCATGTTTCATGAACTCTAAAGCAAATAAAATAGCTCTATCATCAAAACTAGCTATGGATCATTTACTGCTGTTCTTCCACATGCTCCCTGTTTTCAAGATCAATTCAAATAAATATGATACTGTCTAGTAGAATCTGTTATTAAATTAATATCTCATCAAAAAAGATAAACCTTTTATAGATTTCAATGCAAACAAATAATGCTGGGAAGCCAACGGCACCACAGTAAATACTAGGAACATAAAAGAAAAAAAAAATCAGGTTAAAATATTTTATTATTCAGCGTGTCAAATCCAAAAATGACTGGGAAAGCCGAATGATTAAATTTAGTGAAAATTTGTATATGTATACCAGTATATATGAAGAGCATTGTCATGAAAATCATTCAGTCATTGAGAAGAATAAATGGCATAGACTAACCAACCAACCAATACACTGTGGCAAAAGTTTTGACAATTTGAGCTAACACCCAAAAACTTGAGAGATGCTCTTAATGTTATAAAGCAATACTCCAGCAATGTGGACAGAGTGAAATTTGGATAAGCTAAACATGCATTGTCTTAGGTTCTCAAATATTAAGACTCCGAATTAAGAGAAAAAGAGAGATGTAATCAGCAAGGGCAGGGTATCTGGTTTGGAGAACTAGTCTGTTTTGGTGGACAACCTTGGATATAGTTGGTTGAGAAAGATTTTTTGATAAAGTATATAGTGTACATATACAACTTTTTTATATATGGTTGTTATTACATCTTATTTATTATATGTTGATAAAATAAAGTAAAAGAAAGAAAGAGAGAATCAAAGAGATTTGTAATGTTTTGCTCTGCCAAGGGCAAAAATCCTTTTACATTGTGCCGCCCCTTATTGATGTAAATTGATATATTTTTTTTTATCTAAATTCACTTTACAACCAACCATATTATTATTTTAATATTTTTTCATACTATTTAATTTAATTATAAATATAGTATTTATTATATATGTTTATTTTTCAACCTATCACATGAGGAGTTGTATTCAACTTTATTTTATAGATTGTCAAATGATAATTTTTCTTATTAAGTGATATTTTTTAAGAGAAAAATTATACTTTAACACTAGAGAATTGTATTCAATTCTTAGACGTGACAGTTTTAACAAAAATATATAATAAAAAAAATTTATAATTAAATGATGTAAAACATGATTAAAACAATAATATTAAGAATTGTAAGATGAATAGAAAAAATAATAGATTTTTAATATATCATGATTTTAAAACTCTCTTCTCTTAATTTACCTAAAAGTAAAAAAGACCCCAATAACTACTCTAAACATTAGATTGGTTCTTTCGTCTCTACGAGAAAACACGCTATTAGCTGTCATACATTTGTGTCGGCTAAGTGTGAATGTCATTTTCGTCGGTCAAATCCAGTTGATGCAAAAATTATTTTTTGAGTCTTTTGATGCACATAAAATGCACAAAGAGAATAAGAGGAAAAAAAATTAATAATAATATTAAGTTGGCCTGGACCGACGCATAATTAATGATGTACGTCGACCTTACCAACAATAAATTTTGAAAAAAATTATATAATGCATTTAAATATTTATATTTTTTGTAAAAATTAATTATTTTAAATTTATTTAATTTATAATATTTTAATAAATATTTTTATTTTGAATAGTTTATTGTATGTATATTTTTATTACATGATTTATTTATTTTAAATTTTTTTAATATTGTAATAAATATTTTAATTTTGAATATTTTGTTTTGGAGTAAAATTTAAATTTTGATATAATTTCATTAAATTAAATTTATTTAGTTGATTAAGTGTTTAATAATAAAATTATTTAAATAAATTATCATAAAAAGTTTAGAAAGAATTGAAAAATATAGAAAAATAATAATTAAGTAAAAAAAATACGTATTTAAATTTTGTAAATGTTATATAAAATATAAAAATATACATAAATTTAGAAATATAAATTTAACATGAAAGTAATTAATTAATATAAAATTTAATAGATGTATTAAAAAATAAAGAATCAATTATTATCATAAAATTTGAAAGTAAACTTAAGAAAAGAAAAAGTGAGGATAAAAATTTTGATTGATAACTTAAATAAATTTGAATCTCATATGTGTGTAAAGGATGAAGGAACAATTTTTTTGATCTGGAGATTTTCCTTTGATGTCCATTGAGATTTAACAGAGTTTACTTCTTATAAATGAAGGATAAGATCATCTAAAAGATTTATCGACAAAGTACATAATACAAACATTAAGAGTGAGTATGAGTGAGTAACTTATTCTTAATTGTTAGATTACTCCAATACCCAAAGTGTTACAAACTTCACCACATATTCTATAAATGTAAATTGAATATATAACAAAATTATTCTTTAACTATTGGACCTCTTTTTCCATTTTCTTATGGAGGAAAGATGTGACTAATCCAGGACATGATTGTGTTTTTACAAGTAACTATGTAGGACATACCATGCAATAATGAAAATTTTTAATTTAAATATAGTAATAGTAATAAATGAAATAAACAAAAAGAAAACATGAATTCTTATACTTACTGAATATGACCTCCAAAAGAAACTAACGTTTTCCAAATGAAACACATAATAATGTAGTAAGTTTTGAGTCATGAAATGACACATGTGCAATATTCCATTGTTAATACAATTCTCCAATGCACTGAAGAACAAATTCATAGATTTAACTTCTTTTACTATATGTCATCGACCTCCTAAGCAACATAGATGTTGTATCACGTAAAACAATTCTCATTACATGAATAATAAGTATTTGACATGTAGTAATTTTACTAGACTTAATTCTTAATTATGACATTATATGATTTTACATATGATTTCATATTTTTCAAGAGCATTTCTATATCACACTCTCAATTAAGTTTTCTTTCCCAATAATAATAAATTTAACATATATAACTCTATTTCGATTGGGTCTAGTATAGAATGAACTTAGAATCATGGAATGAACTTAGAATCATTAGATTTTGGATTATAAGTTCATAATCCTAGCTCATTACCATTTTGGGTGAATCATACATACTAATTTTTTTTTATTGCAATTAGTAAGGTAAGAATTGAACTAAGAAATAAATTGTAAAAGCTAAAAAAAGAGTATCTAAGCAATTTCAATAACAGAGTTAATTGATATAAATGAAATTATTATTTTTTATTTTCATTGAATAATTAATTTGTTTTAAAGTTCTATTTGAGTTTACAAGATTTAATTAAATGTTCAAAATATTATGAAAATAGTAAATTAAATATCTATTAAATTTAATGATTTATGTATTTTTGAAAGAATTTGTAAAAATATAAATTTATATATAATTTTTCTTAATTATATCTTGAATTTAAAAAATTCATTTAATTTATGTTGGGGTTGGCGTCAACCAGTCGAAGCAAAATCCGCACCTCTGTAGCCAACGCATATATTTAAATCGCACATTTCACAGCTCCCGCGCTCAATTCCCTCACTTTCTCCAAATTAAGAAACCCTAATTTCTTTTCACTTTCACACTTACTCTTTCACTCTTCCCCTTTCACACTCACACTTCTCCACATTTTAACTCTCCATTGTTGTGCCGTCCGCCGTCACTGCTCCGGCCTGTCTTCACCGCCGGTTTGCTCTTGCTTCTTTGTTTCTCTTCTCTTATATTTTTATTAACATTTTGTTCTTCTTTTTCTTCATTTGAGCTCGGAGTCCGCCGCGAGTCTCCCGTCCTCACTGCCTCCGTCGCCGTGCCTCCCAGTTCCGCTGCCCAGTCCCACTTTTGTCATTGTCGATTATCTCTTCTTTCTCCCTTTCTTTTCTCTTCTCTTCTCCGTATCTTATTATTTTTCTTACATTTTTTTTTCTACTTCATTTCAGCTCCAACATGCCTTCGTCACTGCTTCACCACATCCGATTCCACCTCCTGCTCGAAGTCGATCTTCCATCCTTCTTCTAAGATAGATTTTTAAATGATTGATTTGGATGGATGGAATTATGTGAATAACTTTGTTTATGTATTTGGATGATTGTTTTTGAATGTGGTGTGAATGTTGAATGGAATTTGTTATTCTGAATTGTGAATGTGTTGTGAATGATTTTTTTCTGATTGGGGATTTCTGAATGTTACTAGTAAAAATGACTAGAAAGAAAAAATATTTTTTTTTAAAGCATTTATGCGTTGGTGAAACCTATGCAATATTTTTTCCGCTTCCATTTATATGTGTGTGGGCCAGGCCCACACAAGTTTTTTTTTTCTTTTTTTTTAAATTTTGTGTCAGCCTGGTCGATACAAAATCTGATTACATTTTTATTTTTTTATTTTCTTTGTCAGCCAAACTAACACATACTCATTTTTCTGATACATTTGTTTCGGTTTGGCCCACACATAAATTAACAATATTACTTGTTTTTACGTCGGACTAGTCGATGATATTTGCATTCTTTTTACGTCAACTTGGCTCATAACAATTATGTCGCTTGTGTTGGTTGACAAAAAAATCACTTTGCTTTTGCGTCTTTTTTATCTAATGCTTGACCGACACAAATCCAACATTTTTTCGTCGATTTTGGTTCATTTGCGTACATTTTTAGTCGACTAAATACAATATTTTTCCTGTAAACCTATAGTAGATATTTACTTTTTGAACTTCTTACTTTCCAAAACATTGTTTCATCATGTACATAATCCAATGTTTTTTCACTCTTGTATAAATCAAAATCAAAATAATATAATGACACATATAATAATATCAGTGGCAAATGTGTAAGTTAATTTTACATTTGATTTTAAAAAAATTGAAGTAAAAAAAGTACACTGATATTTTTTAATTAATTTTATATTTTTTTATGTTGGACAATAATAAAATTACAAAAGATAACATTCTAAACTCTCTTATATAACTTTTACAAAAATAAAATCACAAACCCTCTTATAACACACAACTACTTTCTCATACACTCAAGATATTAAATTGTGGTGACAAGAGTTGGATCAACTCTTTATCTTATAATAATTTTCTATTTTCCTTTTTCATATTCTTCGTATTACTTAAATGTGAGACTACTTTCATGAATATCTTCTTAAAAACAACATGATGTAAAACTTCATAATATTGTCAAACACTAATGTTGTCCAATATTAAAAAAATATAATATAATACGTTATACATATAGAGCATGTAATGCATGCATATACTAAAATTGTAAATCACTACTGAAAAATGTTATAAAAAAATTTTAAATGTATATTTAAATTATAAAAATGATAAATTACAGTTTTAAACATTACCAAAAATATTAAATAGAAATGTAAATCGCTACTGGTTTATTTCTTTCATCACTTCTTTGAATATCATTTGTAAATAAATTAACTTCCATTAGTTCATTACCATGTTGTCACTTTAAGGTTTCCAACCTCATAAAAGTCATTCCATGCATTTCCGCTAATGTCCTGCATTATAGTTTTTCCTTGGTTATATTTTTCACTTTTTCTAGCCATAAGCTAATTATTATGCATATAAATAAAATATTTTACTCTTTTAGGATTCAACTTTTTTCAACAAGGTGATGAGCAAGATTGCACAAGAAACTTCATTGCCAAGTTTGCCAACATTTAAAGGAGAGGGGCAAAAGAATCATCCATTATCCATCAAAATTTTAAGATTTGTTGTCCACTTATCTTCCACTGAATCAAAAAGAAGCAAATTTATTCAATTTTGATGAGAAATCAACATATTCAAGTACATGTTTTTTTTATTAAAACTAGTTGTGAAAGGCTTTTTCAAATTATTTACATATGATTTATCAAAAAATGAGTATTAATAGGAAAAATTTACCTAAGATGCAGATAGTGAGTCAATGGAGAGGAGTGCAACTTTTAATTCACCTAACAAATAATACATTACAAACAACTTTATAACATGTTGATGTGTCATTTTCTTTTGCCTTCCCTTTTGTAATCATAATATCTCAGAGACTAAATATAGTGTGGTATATCACATGCTATGGGCATGTTATAGGTACTCTTAGTTAAAGCTAACATATCTACAATTTTTTCCTACCATATATAATTTTAACACAACACTTTCCGTGTAATAACTCCATTCTTCACTAGTAACCATGAATTGAAAATAATATTTCAAAAACTTAAATATTCTCATCATCACATGTGCAAGATGTATAAGTGTAACAACAAAATACTTCAAATGTGATAAATGATTAAAAAATTACCAAGGCCATGGATTGGTTCATGGTAAAGTTTCCAACATCTTTGTACATTTACAATAAACAATACAGTACAAGAAAATCATTAAATAAAACATAATTTTAGAGACAAAAAATAATTAGTTACTATATTGATTAAATTAGATACTATTTTATAAACTAAAAAATTATTGGTATCTAAATTAGTTTTTATTATTAATAAAAATTTATAAACTAATTTCTAAATTGGTATCTAACATTAGTTGCCAAAATTTTAGCTACTATTCTAAATTAGTCTTGATAGTGTATGTATGGTTCCCAAGATTGTTCTCAGTATCAAACTCTAAGGAAGTTAAGTTAAAACAAATCGGGGTGTTGGTGAAATGATGTGTGGGAATGGAGGCAGGAATAGAGGAGGAGTTTGTTAGTTTGGGAAATGAACCAGTGAACATTGTAGAAGGAGTTGATATATGATAGAGGATTGGTTAAGGAACGTGAGGATAAGTGAGTATGAAAGGAAAAAAAAATTTGGAGTATACTGTTAGTTCAACATATAAAGTCCTTGGTAACTCATCAAGTAATGAATATAGACTTTTGTATGAATTCTCTTGGAAGGTAAAGGCCTTTCCTTCAGCCAGGTGGTAGCCTGGAGGATGCTGCAAAATAAAATAGCAACAAATGTCTAGATGAATGTTGACTGTGGACAATAATTTGTGTGTAATGTGTGGGGAAGAGGATGATACAACTAGTCATTTATTTTTTACATGCAAGGTGGTGTGGATGGTATGGAATATATGCATTATAGGTGGATTGGTGAGACTAAGGTGAGTCATAATAACGCAAATATGAATTTCCAGCAGTTTACACAACTTAGGATTTCATTAGTTGCAAATGGGGTTTGAGGATGTATGTGAGTTGCTATAATTGGAGAGTTGTGGAAGCAAAGGAATATAATAGTCTTTAAGAATGGTAGAGTGGACCATTTAGAGATTTTCATACTGGCACAACTAAAGGTTTGGTCATGGATTACATGCTAGGAGCAGTTGACTGAATTTACATATTCTGAGTGGTGTATGGAGCCTATGACATGTCTGAAATTAGCTAATTAGAAAAGACCATAATCAACAGTTTTCAACAATTGAGTTTTACGCTCCTAGTATGGGTCAAGGCAAAGTAGAAGAGGAAGAGGTGTAATAGAAGCAGAATTTGATTCCAATGGTTTATAAATGCTTTCACTGATTTGTATTTGTCTTGTAATGTGCTATAATTATGTGTTTCTATTAGTTCATATAAGCTGGGGAAGGTTTGCAGGGTATGCAAGAATATCCGAGGCCCAATACTTATGGGTTTGGATATGCAGTAATGACAATCAAGTCACTGATGAGGTGCACGTTGGACATGTTTGTCTAGAAATAGGTTTGAAACGTGTAGAGGTGGAAGCAAAGAAGGGTAATTGCAACTCTCTTTGCCTCACTAGTCAATACAAGAGTTTATGGTCAAAAATCACCAATCCTTCTAAGTGATGTTGCATTTTGGAACAGTTCTTAGAGATGTAGATTCTTGGTGGTGTTATGCCTGGAGGTGTCAACCCCTAACTATCTCTCTATCAAGGCAATTCCAAGAAACAGAGAAGCAATATCTTTGGTGTTCAATTGTGTGCTGTCACAGGTACTGCATCAACTAATTTGGTAATTGTGGAACTGTAATGATTTAAGGTAGATAGGGTAAGTGAATCTTTTGTTATGACAACAGTCTCAGTCTCATTGCTTTGTGAGTGGTATGGTGTTGAAAACATTCTTTTGGCGTGGTGTAGGGACTTGTAAGCAAGTTCTTGGGTATGGTACAACAGTTTTTTATTAGGAGGTATGTTGCAAGGGGTAACTAATGTTCTTCTATATGGACTTTTTCTTTGCTCATTTTTGTATCTATGTTTGTCAGGGAACATTAGACTAGGATGTTTTGCATATGGGTTAGATAATTCTTTAAATGCTCTAATATATTTAATTTATTCATTACCTATAAAATAAGTGCACGTATGGTTCTTGTAAAATTATTCTTTTTATTTAAAATCTAAAGTATTTGGTAGTTAATATTAGATATACAAATTTAGAAATATATATATATATATATATATATATATATATATATATATATATGATTTCAAATGTGTAGTTAGATCTCAAGGATGTATTTATTTTTCCTAGTGCCAAATTGATTTTTGTGTCATCCTTTTATATGAATTAATGGATTTAGGTCACATTAATGGATATAAGTCACTTAAACCATATTGCTTGCATGGTTTCTTGAATCTTCCGTTACCCATGAACATTACAGTGATGAGAAACTTACTGCCCTCAGTTCCCGCGCATGCCAAATCTGCATTTCAATGCTGGAGATCCTATAAATCCCCAACAATGGAGTCAGCATGAAAGCCAAACATTTTTTCTCCTCACACATCTGAGAACGAAGGTTTAAATCAATCATGTGATGCGGTCCATCAAACTATTCATTATCAAAAGAATGTTTGCCGTTCTGTTATTTGGCTTATCTTGTGTTGTAAACTGTGGACTTTACTTTCGACTTCAACCTAACTAAAACCAAGATTTGGTCGTAGACCTTTGTCTTCCATTAATTTTGACACTTGTGCTACCTGATTCCACCAACGAACTCTTGCATAGATTCCCAAGCTGTTGAAGTGTTGCTGAGCATAGCCACTGATCATGGTGTTCCATGTGATAACATCCCTGCCGTACATATTTTCAAATATGTTCAATGCATCATCAATTTAATTGCCCCACATTTGGAATACATGAAAATGAGAGCATTATCATTGTGGAGGTGACAATGAAAACCCATGTGAATTATTTGACAATGAGCACATGTCCCATGTCCCAGTTCTCCACTTGCCCATTTAAGCACTTAGAAGACTAGTATATGTAAAATAATTTGGTCTGAAATCTTAACCCCTCATTTGATGGAAGCTCCAAACACATGTCAAAACGCCAAACTTTTACAAACCCAGCAATAATTGATGGTCATGAACTCTCAGGAATTTCTTCAAACATGCGGTGTGCATCACTCAACAAGGCACGCCTGCTGTACAAACTTATCACACAGGTTCCATCATAAACATAGCAATGAACCCAGTTGTTATTTCTAAACAGTGATATTGATTTCCTCATCAAAGGTCACTCTTGGAGCTTGGACCCTCCCACGCTCACTCACATATTGTGACAAGAAGCACCCATAAAAACCTTCCTTGTTCCTTGAGTAGAACAGAGGAGTATATAGTCATTTCAGTTTTAGTCCTAAAAATGGCAGAATTGTGACCAAGAGAAATGATAGATAATGACTTATATAAAAAAGAGTTTTATAAAACTCTTCCAAGATACTTATATTTAGAATGCATGAAATTTCTCAAAAAAGAAAAAAAATTATGAACTCATTGATGCCCATGGGATTAGAAAGATAGAAAATACGAAAATTGTATATGAAATGTATGTAAATAAAATGGAATCTACATTATATAATTTATCTTCAACCTATAATTGAGAGAAGATGAAAAATGCACCATTGCTATATTTCTTTTGAGAAGTTTTAGTACTTCTAAAAGAAAATAATAATAAAAAATTATTTTTTACAAGTTAAAATTAACTTTTATATAAGTTAAAAAAGTTATAAAATTATATAATACAACTTATACAAATTAACTCATATATAAATTAATTTTAATTATAGAGTAATTAAGTGTAATTCTTCATTTTCCTTTTTTAAAAGTAGTAATGAAAAATATTTGTGCAAACAAAGTTGTGATTAATTTCCTAAAGTACTTTCCAAAGTTTAATGTCACAAGTAAATACATGTAAAGTGATTATGTTATCAAATGCAAGAATAAAATTAATCATGAAAATAATTTGTAAAACAATTTAATAATCATTTCCAAGTAAGTAAAATATTATTAAATTGGCTAATTTAGGATTTATTTATAAAGAACCATTTCATTGTAATAGGTTTTCCTCTAGTCTGTTATTAGAATTCTTTATGAATAGGTATAGTCTACCTATGTATTGTTTTTGTTAACATATGAGTTTTGGTCTAGTCCCCCCATATTTTTGTACTTTTTTTTTTCTTTTTTTAATAATAATTTTTTCATGTAATGGCAGATGATTATTGTTACTTGAGGTGTCAGCTTAGCTGAGATGTCAAGTTGCATAGTGATGCCTACCATAAAATCTTTTATAAAAAAAAAATAAAATTATGGAAATAATACGAATAATCATTTGCAATGTTATGTAAGTGAAATAATTAATTATGCTAAATCTAATGTATATAGCAGTCTTGCAAATTAAAACATAATTATTTAATCCTCAAACATAATTAATATTTAACTGCGCCCTTAACCAGATCTATTAATTTATACCATGATTGTTTAATAAGGTATTTACAAAATCAATTAACTTCTGAATAATCAGTCTAACAGTCCTTTAACATCAATCATGATCAGTTATATGGTTATAACCCCAATCATTTGAAATTAAAAAACTAAACAAATTTAAAACTATTACACATTACACCTACTGTTTTGATAATTTTATTTCAAAACTTCAGTTCTCTTCTTATTCATATTTTGTATTCAAATAATCAAATCTACAATAAAATTATTAAATAAAAATCAATTTTAGAGAAAAATAATTAGTCATTGTATTAATTAATTAAATTACATATTATTTTTAAAATTAAAAAATATTAATATTTAAAATAATTTTTATTATTAATAAATTTATAAATTAATTTTGAAATTGATATTTAATTAATTTAATGATTTTTTTTTCAGTGAAATGTTCCAAGAGAAAGCTTTTATATCTTAGTATGATTTATGTGAATCTAAACATGGGTAATGAATAGTGAGAATTATAATTATTTAAACATATTAAAATTTATTTTATCAATAATAATATTTAAGAAAAGTTTTATATAATTTTTTTTGAGAATAAATAAGTGATATATTATTTTCCCTTAAAAAATACATAGATATTCTTTGAAACACAAATAATCATTCAATATTTGTGAAAAATATTTTCTAGGCTGAGTATTTATTTTACTAAATATTAAATAATAAAATAATATATTATAATTTATATCATCATATGTGTATTTTGTGTGTTTTTTACTTTTTGAATTCGTATGCATGAAGACTCTTCTAGAATAATCTTTAGTGATTCATTATATGAAATAATTGAAGAAAAGTACTATGATATTTTTTATGAAGAAAATTTTTATTTTAATTTGAAGATTTTAAATTCACATATTCTCCCGTAAAAATATTTATGAGAAACTTGGTTAAAAATAATTTTTAAAAACATTAATTTTTTAATGATGTCCTTTTAGAAAACTAAAATATAACTTCCCAACTTTCAATTTGTAGGAAAATAAGTAATCCTGTATTAAAAATATTTAGGAGACAAACAAACTATGATGACTCAATTGCCTAAGAAATGTAACTGATAGGGTTTGAAATTGAGGAATCTACTTATCAAACCTAAAACAAGAATGAGGAAAGGGAAATATTCATTTTAGCAACAAACACATATAAAAATAGATTGAGCCCATTTTAAACCAATAGATTATTTTGGTTAAACTGTAAAGTTGTTTCTCTTTTAAGTATTTATCAGAGATTTTTCTTTTTTCTTATTTTAGTCTTTATATCTTAGAGAAATTTGAATTTGCTGAATGACCTCTGCCGTCACATTGATTGGGTACATGGGACGACACCGTTTTTGTCAGATAAACAACAGAACAGTTAAATGTCTTGTCATGTGAACGGTATTAAGGGGTCGCCGACAGCTGCCATTCTCCGCCATCACCGGCACAATCCACGTGTCCATCATCCTTTTTCTTGCAAACTTTTGTCTCTTCTGTTCACCTTCTCCTTTGTATTCATTCTTCCTCTCGGAAACTAAGTGCCACAGTTACTTCCTCTCTTATTTAGCCTCCCCCATTTCCTTTCTCAGTATTACCCTCTTCTCAAAATGTTCAATTTCTTACTTAGAAAAGAAGCTCGAAAGATTCTCAAGCGCAAAGATAGCGATGCTGGGGAAAGAGGTACTCTATGCACTCTACATTCCTTTCTTTTTACAATATTTGAGTTCCACAATGCTTCAACTTTTCTCCGTTTAACTGGGTTTCGGCTTTATCAATTACTGCTTTAAGATTGGACACAGTAAATATGTAGCATCGGATTATTCTCCGTCAACTTTTCACTGTTTACAGCAATTCTGAGCCTTTTCAGAATACTCAACTTCTGACACTGTTTACTCCATTTTCACATTCATTGTTGAAAGTGTTATCACGTGCAAAAATGGGTCTGGGTTTGGGACTTCCATTTTTGCAAGACCTTCGGTCATTTTCATATTGTACTGTTTCTTTTTAATCCTTTGGTGCTCTTCAGAATACGAAGCACCAGCACTCTCAATTTACTTCAAGCATGTATATCATATTCATGGATACTTCTCCAATGCAAGTAGGCTAAGTATCCAATCTTGTAATTTTTTTTATGAAAAATGAATATAATTTACGTTAGACATATAATATAGAAACACAGAACCATTCTGCATTAATGAACCAAAAATAAAAATTGTTGCCTTTATAGATGATTTCAGCAAAAGAAGGAGAATTGATAGTATATTTTTTTAAATGATAGGAAGTAATTTATGATGACAATGACTATGATTTTTTGTTTTCAAAAATGTTAAAATAATACATTTTTATTTAGATTGCAGAAATACAATTATATATTTATTATACTTTATGAATTTTAATGCATATATAGATATAACCCAGAAACACGGAAGCATTGTCCATGAGGAACCAAAAATAAAAATTGTTCTCCTTACATAAAAAGAATGTGATTGATTGTACTATTCTTTCTTATAATGAGAAGGAATTTACAATGATAATGGTTTACGATTTTTGTTTTTAATAATGTCCAAAAATACATTCTTAATTTGTATTTACAGAATAGGAATTGTATATTTAACCTATTATGTATATATATTATGTATCGTCTCATATATTTTTAGAATAATCATATCGTTACACCGATACGATTTAGTATGCATAGAGTACTTTAAATAATTTTGTTTTAGAATTTTGTGCTTGTTTGGATTCAGGTTCAATCATCCAAAATAAGCTGAAATATTAGTTTAAGTAATTTTATAAATGTGAATGGTCACATATTTGGTCCCTTGGTGAGAAATAGATTTTCAGTTTAAAAATTGTTTTGATTAAAATTAATATATGTTGGAATGTTTTTATTTTAAAAACAAGTTTGGAGTAAAATACGGTGTAAAATTTTTATCCAACACAATTTACTAAAAACTGCTTCAACTTAAAATCAAGTTTGAATCCAGAAGTGATTATGTTGGACTAAACACACGATGATGTACTTAACAATGAAATGTCATTAATATAGATTAAGAAACTTGGTAAAAAATTATATTAAGTTTATTGCTAACTCTTTTAGAATAAAAACATTAATCAATTTTGAGAGCACTCCATCCCAACATACAGTGATTCTTGTTATTTTTTTAGTCTAGTCACTGGACCTACTTGTATATACTAACTATGAACATTCAAACTTTATTCAAGATCATGTCTTATTCAACCAACTCTGAATTGGTGAATTTTCCTTGGCAATACTTGATACATAAGAATGCGAATCTGATGCATAGTTGATGCTTTACTCTATATCTCCATAAGAAACTTCCCTAATACCTTTTATTGGTCATTGCAGGAAGAGCACTGGAAGACCTGAGAGGCTCACTGTTTAATGAATTTCGTTCCCCTGAAGGTGCAAAACGACAACAACATCGTACATGTGGTCCAGCTGCAGCACTTGGCTTCAATTTTGTAGTAGCAATTAGTATTATCTTCATGAACAAAATGGTTTGTTTATTTTCCTTTCTGTCTGGTTGGACTGTGTTGTGTGTCGAAGTTTCAAATAACCATGGTTTTAGATTTTGATTTCCTTGACTTTTCTTTTCAGGTTCTTCAAACTGTTAAATTCAAATTTCCTATTCTTCTCTCACTAATTCACTATGTAGTGAGCTGGCTCTTAATGGCTGTACTAAATGTGTTTTCTTTGCTTCCTGCTTCTCCTTCCTCAAAATCAACTAAGATGTCTGCTTTATTTACTCTTGGATTTGTCATGTCTCTATCTACTGGCCTTGCTAATGTCAGCTTGAAGTACAATAGGTAACACAACTATGATATTTTTATCAAAAATATTTGTTTCGTTCTCTGAATTTAATATCTATATCTTCAGTATTGGTTTCTATCAGATGGCAAAGATTGCAGTAACACCTTCAATAGTTATGGCAGAATTTGTATTGTATAGGAAGAAAGTTTCTTGGCCCAAGGTAAATGCCTTAACTTTGGCTGGCCATGTAAATTTGATGGGAATAATTAAGAGAGTGTTCAGGGGTTTGTAGAAATAAGAGTTACTTTTTACTATTGATTTGAATTATATGCACATTTTGTGCTATGGTGATCTCCTTTACCTTCAACTTAAAATAACAGACTTCAAATAGCTAACCCCATCCTTTCAATGTGAAGTGCCTAACCAAAGCGTGTCTAATCACTATTGAATTCCTAAGTCCTGACACCTCTATTGCTCTTGTATGTTTGCGGAAGAATACTGAATGCTTCAGTAGATTTAAACCCATTTCTCATGTCATTATATGTGCTTCTGAGGACCTATGAATGCAGTTCAAAATTGCAGTTGAAAATACAAGTCTAGTAACTACGACTATTGTTTTTGAGATTTATCATTTTACTCGTTTGGTGATCTTTAACATCATGCCAGTTAAAAAGCATTGATTCAATTAGTAACCTATACACTTTAGCTACAATGATGCTTGCATTCTATGTTTCAGAAGTAAATGACGTGTTATTCTCCACAATTGATTCTAGATTTCAGAATTTTCATACTTATCTCATTTGTTTATTTATTTTTTATTATTATTGAAACGCTAGCTGAGATGATTTGAAACTTTGCAGGCTTTAGCATTAACGGTGGTATCTATTGGTGTTGCTGTGGCTACAGTGACAGATCTGCAGTTTCATTTCTTTGGTGCCTGTGTTGCATTAGCGTGGATCGTACCTAGTGCTGTAAACAAAATCCTCTGGTCCAGATTGCAGCAACAAGAAAACTGGACTGCTTTGGCGTGAGTAATTTGTTTGTTTATTCTTTTGGTCATTAGTAAGTATTTATTATATCTTTATAGTTTATATTATGTTATGACCACCTCCCAATTCCCAGCGCTGATTTACATACCAATATTCCTTATTTGCTTTATTTGTGGATTGTTCAACAGGTTAATGTGGAAAACAACACCTATTACTTTAATTTTTCTGGCTGCTATGTTACCCTGCTTAGACCCTCCTGGTGTACTTTCCTTTGATTGGAACTTCATTAACACATTGGTGATACTCACATCAGCCATTCTTGGATTTTTGCTTCAGTTATCTGGGGCTTTAGCACTAGGGTAAGGCACATGCATTACCCTTTTCAATTGTTGGATATTTTGCCTGTGAAAAGATGTGGAATTTCAGTGTTTGGTAGAATAGTAGGTGGGTCACTTGTTTAATACTTCAGTAGGGTGTTTTTATCAAATTAAGAGATCATTTACTAATGATCTGACCTCCAATATGCCTTTCATGATATTACTTATTCTTTTGGGTTAGGTATGAAGTATGCTGGTAGTCAATATTTCTGTTTTAAATGTTTCATTGTTGACGAGGCATAAGCTTATTTGTTCAGGTGACAGAGTTGTGTCAAGAAGCCTTTAGTAGCATTTGATACCATCTTTGTTTCTCACGTGAATATATTTGCATTTCCCTATAAATGAACAGGTTAAGGGTTCAAAACACTCTTACCATTGTGATTTATGGGCTACTTTCAAATATTTATACTTTTTTGTGTGCCACTAGCATATTTTGTTTTTAGCAAACATTCCTTTAACATGCTATAATTAGAATATAGCTAGATATATTCTCCAAGTCAGATAGTTTTAAACTGTTTGCATTATCGATAGCAATGAGCCAAGTTACCAATAGAGTTGTATAATAAATGATTGGAATGGCAAACCATCAACAAATCCTCTCGCAATGTACTATAATAGCCATCCTGTGTACTAAGAATTTCAAAATAAGTTTATAGGCATGACAAACTTTGATGGTTATGTGCTAAGCCTAATACTGATGGTACTTTACGGCCAGATGTACAAGTAAACAAGTGTGTAAAGTTTGTGACAATGATAATGTTAGGTCATTTAAAATTTGTCCTAACCAGATCATTATTAAAGTTCATTAAATTGTATATCTATTTCTATTTTACATTGTTGTTTAGTTAACAGCTACTGGCTAGTTCCTTCATGTATTTTTTCCTTGTAATTTACAGTGCGACATCTGCGGTCTCGCATGTTGTTCTTGGGCAGTTTAAGACCTGCATTATCCTCTTGGGAAACTATTATCTCTTTGGATCCAATCCTGGCATAATAAGTATCTGTGGGGCCCTTACAGCTATTGTTGGTATGTCTGTTTACACTTGCCTTAATCTGAAGCAGCAAAAAGCCAAGATATTTCCTCATCAGACCTCCCTTTTACCAAAATCTAAACTAAGCAAAGAAAATGGCAGTTCCCATAATGGACATTACAGTGCAGAAAATGTCTAACAAAATTTCTAATACTGCATGACATGAGATGATAATTAACCAAGCATTTTTTGTTTCCTTTTCTGCTGTGATTTCTAGATTCCAATCTGACCATTTTGGGTGGTGATAGTTTGTGTTCAAATATAAAATATCATTAAATTATACCAGGATTCAATGGTCCTATCAAGGCAAGTTGGAAACCCATCTGCTCTGTAAATGAATTATTTGGTGGATTCTAGCCTGAGTTGCGATTTTTTTTTCTGGCGTATAAAATAGTAGCTACTGTTTCATTTTGTAATTGTCACAGAAAACAGAATTACATTTTTTTTTATTATACTCATCCCAGTTTGCTACATCTCATTATGGGGTGAGAATAGAGGTTTCTTAATTTGATCTGTACTAAGAATTGAATTATGCAGTCTTCGTAATTTTTGGCTCTGGCTAACCAATGTTGTTAAGAAATCAAGAATAAAATGTTTTGATTGTTATGTTGATAGGGCATTGGAAATCATGGAGGGAATTATTAATAATATATTATTATAATTTTTTTTATTCTTTAATAGACCCAAAATATTATTCAGCAGTGGTCTTAATTTTTTAGTTTAATTCACTTTGTGAAAAAGGTTTTATATTGTGAATCAATAGTAAATAATTGATATAGTTTAAAAGGTTATTATTATAAAAATGAATAAATTTACTATAATGAATAATATATTTTTGTTCAATGGACTTGAGAGTATCTGTTTTTTTTGTTTCAAAGAACAAAATTAATAAAATTAGACATTTAAAGAATGCCTTAACTCGTGTACAAAAATAAAATTAAATATAACATTGTCTTTAACTGTATAAAAAAAATCCTCCTCTAAAAATACATTCAGCAAGTTAACCACATCCTCATATGATATACAACCCAAAAACAAGAAGAGACATTATTGTTGAAAAGACAAAACTCTTGTTATAAGTTTTGAAAACTTGATGTTAATCTTCATTCCCAATATTTCCATGCTCCAATTTCTTTGATTCCTCCATCTCCTTGAGAGAAAAAACTTAGTATTATGTTGTGTTCTGCTATTAGTATTTATAATGCGTTCCTATAATCAAAACAATAAAGACAAGGTAAGAGAAACTACTTTCTCTATGTATGATGTTAAACATTCATAACATACATAAACAGTCTAATCTGCAAGACAATTTTCCTGTTGAGGATGTGACATGCATAGAAGAAAATAATATGTATAGGTGCATAATCAATGGTTTTGTAAGGACATCAAACATACAAGATAATGGGCTAAGGCACCAATCTAAATAATTAAAATTAATAGATTTTATCTTACTGATAATCCATCCTCAATTTTTAAGTTATGTTATTGTAAAAACTTCTAGATGATAAGCTACTCCATTCCTAAAATAATGTTATTCTTGTGTTCCTATTGAATCCATATAATTGTCATCCACATACCTTTTCATACCCAATTTTATGATGAAGACCAACCTTGAAGTTACACATATTTCAAATTTTCCACGCCTTCCTACACTTAAAAAACAAATCATTTGTATCTTCATCTTCCCTATCACATATTTGACACAAAATACTTTCAACCACAACCTCCTCCTAACTAAGTTGGATATGGACACATTAATCACCATTCAAGCAAAAATGTGTGCAAATGGGAGAGTTTTAATTTTCCAAAAAGTTATTAAAAAATTCTCCATCTTCCCCAGTTGTGCATTCCTGCAATAGTTTATATGCTAAGCACATTGAATAAACATTTGAATTAGAATTTCTCCACCTCCAATGATCTAGTTTGAATCTAGAAAGACGTATAGATTAAATCCTACTCATCAAACAATTAACCTGGTTAACTTCCCAATCATACCATTTTCTTTTCCATTGTAGATTCCAAGCCCATGTATCATTCATCCATTTCCCCAACTCAAATTTTCATCTTTATTAATATGGTTATTATATAACCTTGGGTAAGAATTTGCCAAACACATATTCCATGACCATTTATCATGCCAAAAGTAATTTCTCCACAATTACCTACAACTCACTCCTGATTATTTTCAAACCAATTTTCATGTTTTTCATCATTAGTTGCCTTTCTTATATCTCTCCATCACCTTGATTCCTTTTTACCACTCTCCCTCCTACCCATTGCTCTCCAACCACCATATTTTGACTCCAAAATGTCTTTCCATAACACCCCATCTTCCGTACCAAGTCTTGTTCTCAACTTTCGAAGAAGGGCCATATTGAACAATTTCAAGTCCCTAATACCTAAACCTCCTTCTTTTTTCTGGTTTAGAGACTTTATCCCACTTCACCCAAAGGATCTCCTTATGTTGCCTCTCTCACCACCATAAGAAATCCCCTTTTTTATTCTATTAATAGTATAATCACAAATAATGACATTTTAAAGAATGACATGTAAAACAAAGACAAAGTTGTAAATAATAGATTTTATTAAGTAGATCTTCCTGCAAAAGATAAGTGCTTACCCTTCCACTTAGCTAATTTATTCCTAATTTTTTCTACCACATTTTTTCAAAAATTTACCCTTTTAGGATTTTTCCCAATTCATATACCAAGGTAAGTAAAAGACAGATCCATAATTGCACACTTAAGGAGGCAGAGAATGTTTGCAACACATTTTCCTCTAACCCGATCCCTCCAATATTTGTTTTAGCAAAATTAACTTTCAAACCAAAAGAAAGCTCAAAGCACCTTAATATGCTCTTAATTAACAAATTGTGCAACACACATATCTCTAATTCCTTTGTACCTATATTGACACTCTTGGCATATTATTTTATTTTAGCATCCTCACTTAACCCGCTGGATCTTCCACCACAAGCAGAAATATGAAGGAGTCAGTAGATCCCTTGCCTAAACCCTTTAGATGGTTTGAATTTTGAAATTGGACTGCCATTAACCAAAATAGATATAGTAGATTATTTTAGGCACTTCTTTACCCACTTGATCCACTTTATGCAAAAATTTAATCTATGTAAATTATAAAAAAGAAATTTCCATCTAATAGAATCATAAGCTTTCTTAAAAACACATCTTTTCCTACTTAATTTGACATCTCTATGTTTTCATTGACAACCAAAACACTCTCTAGAAGTCATCTCCCCCTCCAAAAATACTCACCGTGTTTTATCTATGACCTTATGCAAGACCCTTTTAGTCTAATAGACAAAAAAAAATGCCACAATTTTATACATATCTCCAACTAGTAACTAGTGATATAAACCTGAACTTATCCAAGGAAACTTTCACACTTAGGAAACCAGCACCTTGTGGTATGTAGGACTGGTAATATATTCTTTAGGATATTTAAAAAAGCTTTATTAGTTTGATCCAATAACAGATTTCATGTTATCATTTAAAAGAAATATGTTTTTAGCATTTTTTTTAGTAGAATGGGTTTTCTAAACGTAAACGGTATGAACCTCAGATTTAGTATTTCTATTGTCTTTCTTATTGTCAACTGTGATTAAGCAATTAACTTATGTTTGGACAGAAGAGGATGCAATGAAAAATGGAATATGATGGTGTTGTGTTTTATTGTTTAATTTTATTTTATATTTTTATTTTTTATATCCATTTCTCTCTCAATGAGAATAGAAATTTGGTCCCGTTTCCATTACAACATATACTATTATCTTTCATTTTATTCATTCATCAATCTGGAAAAAACTTAAGTGACGTTTGCCCCCACCCCCACACATATATATTACATAATATTGTTAAAATAATGGAATTGGACCAAAATATAATTATTGAATTTGAGCTTGTATGAAATAAGGATACTTAAGTTAAACTCAGAATTTAACAAACATTAAAATAAAATCTAAATTGAAGTTGTCATCAAATTGGTTAAGATATTGATTTAATATTTACTGATTGGGTCAATAATAAAATAGTACTAATAATCAAATTATACGTAAAATAATTTTAGAGAGCATAATTTAATAATACTAAATTAAAAACATATTTGATAAGTTTTTAGTATTCAAAATAACAATTTTTATAATATTTAAATTAATAAAAGTTTAACAATACATAATAATATTCTTTGAAAATTATAAATTATAAATTATAATATTCTTGGGGGAAAATAATCAAAATAACATCTATTTTTTTTTAAAAAAAAATGCTTTTTGGACCGGCGTGAAGCGATTTTGACCAGTTTTGCTGGCTTTTAACTAGTTCACGAGTTTTTGAAACGATTCAGCTTGAGACTGTTTATGGTTCAAATGGACCAAATACTAACCGGTTTTACAATTGAAACATCCGATCCGGTTCGGTTCTTACAACTGGAGTTACTCCACTCGTTTCACTTAATATTTCAATTAATTTCTTTAAAATTTTTCAATTTGACTGTCTTTTATTTTTTTCAATACAATAATTATAATTTTATTTCAATATCATCCTAATTAAATGTTGACATTTTATTTTGTTTTCATTGTTGGTCATAACCCAAGTAGGTGAGAGAAAATATTATTCAACAATAATTGATACATAAATTATTCATTATTCTTACAGGAGAGTCTAATTATTCTAATAAAACTTCAACGTTATTAATTAATTAATTTTTTAAAATGTATGAGAAAATCTTAAATATAACAAATAAACACGGAGAGAGTAGTATAATATACATTTTTTTTATTCTCCATATATATATATATATATATATATATAAACTTGTGTCTTAACATGTTACAAAGAGATTTCTTGAGTGTATATATAGTTTTTTTAAAAAATAAGTTTACTAAAGTAATTTCAACTGATATAAAAAAATCAGGTAAGAATTAGAAATAAATTTATTCTTTCTATTTAATTTATTGTTTATCCATTAAAAAAATAAAAAAATTAGAAGCAAATTGAAATATTTAATGCTTTTAAAATTTGAAAGCATCAGACAATTCAAATTTTGCTTAGAAAGTTAAAAACTATAATCATTGCAAGGAAGTATTTTTTAAAATTGAGTGCATCTCCGAAATTCTTCTTCATTATTAAATGATTTAATTTACCTTCTAATTTTTTACTTATTCTTATGAACATACAAATACCTTTATTTTCTGTTTCATCTCCAAACATAAACATACTATTTACTTAATATTAAATTTTTAAAAAATCTCAAATTTCACACTTTCAAATAAATCAAATACAAGTTTTAAATTTAATTTTCTTAAATAAGTGAGTAAAAATTGAATAACCTCCCACCAAGTCTACCTCTTTAAGTGTTCAACTTTCCTTAAAAATATTTTCTTCAATATATATTCTCGAAATGCTTTCAACGTTATAAATATTGTCACTTATATATGATAATGCTTGCCCTAGATAAAAATAAATAAATGGAATTAAAACATCTTTTCATAAATTATTGATACAGCTAATACGTAAAAAAATTATCAATAATCTAGGAAGAGGTTGTTTAGCTCATTCTAAGATAAGTTAAACCATCTTTGCAGTATGAACTGATGAAAATGGTCATATTTGAAAATTTGAATATACATATATTCATGACAGGTTTGCTTAGAGACAGTGCATTTGTCTGCTGCAAAATTTATTTGCTGATTACTTAATAATTAATCATAATAACAATATCTGGGATATGATGACATAGACCTTCCAAAATCAGGATTTGTAGTTGAATAGCTTAGTCCAAGAGGAGTAAACATTTCTGCACTCATTAAGAAGCACAGAGAATGCAATTCACTTGGCCTAAAATTGATTTACATAACACACAAACAAAGAAACACCCACAGACCAACAAATAAACCAATTAGGATTTCCCCATTAGGCCAGAACTCTCGCTGTCATTGGATGCATTATGTTCTCTCTACTGTCTACACAAACTGTTCAAATACTTATTTTATTCAACAAATGTCTGAAAGGTTCCACCAACTGGGACAACCTTCATGTGCAACACTGCCAATTCCAATATGTTAGTTTCCACATTGGAAATAACTATGAGACAAGACACCCCTTTGGACTTCCACGTGATCAGTGACCAATACAACGTGTTAATCTCAAAATAAACTAATATGGAAAACCACTTCTTCTTAATCTACCATTACGGTGCTTGTATGTTTCTTAAACCTATCGTGGCACACGCATAGGATGACCCTAATGGGGAGGGGATCAAGATCATTTCATCAAAAATTGTAAGGAACCTAAGCACATGTCATGTTTCTGATCTAATCTCATTAGTTTGATTAATGGATTTTTCTTGTCATGTTTCAAACACAAATGATTCTTTTTATTCCTCTCATAAATTCATAAGTATCTACTCGGGATTATGATTTTTAATCAAATTGTCAGATGACATGGCTTTAAGTGCTGTCTGTAATTTCCAAGAAAGTTTCTTTGGTCAACCAGTGAAGTAATGCTCAAATTCTGCCAACAGACCTTTTATTACTTTTTCTTTAATAAATACAAGAACATATACTAAACTTTCTTTTTCTTATACATGTAAAAAAGTTAATAAGAATAATGTTAGATCCATAGCATCTATGCAACTCTTTGTAAATAGCAGAAGAAATTCTTCACGACTCTGATACTAATAGTCATCATAAGTATAATTATAACGATGTTGATTACTTAATCGCCAAAGTTGTCGGGGCATATCATTCATTGGATGCATCATTAACTGACATGAATAATGGCTCAGAACAAGACAATATTGAAACTTTTGGTATATATCTCAAACACCTAGGCCAATAATTAATAAAAGGGTAACCTATGAATTAAGAATTTTGCTCCAATTTGAGCCGTTTATCATATCCGTTGTAAGTCACGTGAAGTTTTCAGTATTTATTATGTTGAACAGGATCCCAAGGACAGTAACCAAACTTTTTTGGAAAAGGCAACCACTGGAACGATGCACTGAAGCCACCCTCCTTTTGATCTTCGATCTACTCGTCAATATTGACAACTGGTAGTTTATTTATACATATATGCGCGTTCATATATAGTACAACACCATGCGTATGTAATGCTGTTAATTGCATTGTTCCTTCCTCGATACATGCAACGCTATATATAATTCTCTCGTAGAACTTATATTCTTAAAAAAAAAAATCAGAATATAGTTTAATATGATGTATTATGTGATGATCAGTATATTTATTGCGTGCAAATAGAGTCTATGCCTTTTAGAAATTTGTTTGATGAGGAAGTTTAATTTTTGCAATAGCTCGTGATACGGTTGCCCTCATAGTTCGAATCTTCAATTGAAAATCTTCTATTAAATTGATAAGAAAATTTTCTGATCAATGAAGGAATTTGAAAGTCAACTCTTCGAAAATTAAAATCTTAGATACCTAATGTGTTTGAAAGGGAGCATAAATGCTAGCTCATTCAGAAGTCCCCAAGTCCAACGTATAGCTAGTTTAAAAATGCTGAATGTGTAAGTTTAAAGATTGAATTTCATATCCACGAAAGAAGTAATAATACGAGCAAGTTGCTACACTGATATTAGTGTCACCAAAAACAACATAAAAATATTGATCTCTCGCGCGTCTCGTAGGTTGTAATCTCTTGCTTTCCTACCTAACTAAAAGATTTTTCCATTAATAAATAGAGAGAATTCAGAGTGGGCTAAGAAATTTGGAAGAACTCAAACCCAAACTTTCTTATGAACCATAAATAATTAATATATATAGCATTCTACTATATACTATATATAATTTCTCTTTCCCTCTCTAACATCTAAAATCAAATATCTTCTACATTTCCCTTCATCCACCCCGCTTGAGCGTGATGATCGACCTTGGGTTAACGTAGTACGTACAGTTACAGCATCATACTTCTTTTCTATTCCTTCTGCCATTAGAGTCCAAGCAGCACGTAGTAGAGTATGGTTATGGGCAATGCAACCAGCATTCCAAATATAACCCTGCACAATTTGCAATCTCTCTTTATTTATAATCATCTGCATCTAATAAATTTTCTTTACAACTTTGTTAAAACCAACCTTACATTCAAAATTTTAAAAAGGAAAAGTTATTAAAAAAATGAAACATTTATCAGATCAGGAATATAGAAGTCATTAATTTAACCAAATAAGAAACATACGAGAGTGTGGAGAAAGAAAGAAAAAAAGACACTTACGCAGTACTAAGTATATCTGCGTGGAGATTGTATTCTTTGGCAAACACAAAGGGAACGATACCTTGGGGAAGGGCTGCCTGCAATACATAGGCCATATCATAAACAACTAAGAATTAATAACAATGACATTATAGACTTTGATTATAATAGATATTTAATTAAAGAAGGTTTCATTTCACCTGAACAATTGCAACATGCAAAAGAACTCCACGGAGTCCAATGCCTATGGAGGTTGCAGCAATAACAGCTGGACCTGTCAAGAACCTTACAGCCATAGAAAATGCTGCCACAGATTTTCCACAGGCAATGATCTTGGGTTGTAATGCCATGAACAGACCTGATTACAATTAAGTGAATTATATTACAAAAATTCCCATATAATTTACCCTATTTTTTCAAAAAACGTATATATGACAGTGTTGACAGAAAGGAGAAAAATATATATAAAGGGAACAAGTACCTAGACTGAACATGGCCATTCCTAGACCAGCATCAGACAGTATTGAGATGGAACCTTTTACGATAGTTGGCATTTCAATGTGCCACCTGCATGCATGCACATAAGCAAATTAAACGATTATTAAGTGACAGCAACGGCTAAAAGTAAACATTTTTTTTACTTTGAAATTCATGTATACCTAAATGATATGAGAGACCATGCGAGTCCCAAAAGACTAGAGTAGGTATTAGGATTTCTTATGAGTTTTCTCCAAACCATGATGAGGATGAGTCTTGTCATGACACTTGCAGGTGGCATCTGTTGGTTTTTGTTTGCATTGCCTTCCAAATCCACCTTCTTCTGGCTGGTGTATGGAGATCCACTTGTGGGATATTTGGCTCCCTCATCCATTTCAAGCTCCTTCTCTCCGCTCCCTCTACGACCAGGACTCATGTTCTCAATCAATTCTTGAACAGCTGCATGCAAAATCGCACATTTAAAATCGATGGCAATGCCTCTGTAACAAAGTCCATCGGATTGCAAATTAACCCTACTTCAAATGAAAACGGAAGTCCTAGAAGGGGAAAAAATATTTTTTTTAGATATAAATAATCACAAATACCGCCTCTTTCTTACAATTTTAAGGGTGTTTTCAATACACATATCTTTGAAATTTGGAGATGAAATGAAAATAACTTTTTTTATTTTATCAAATAAAAGTAAATTGAAAGCATTTTCTAAGACCAGTCAAGCTAATTTAAAAAGGAAAGAAAAGAAGGAAAATTATTAGATGATGGGCAACATCATTAAACTAAACTATTTTTCAATATGAAATATAATAAAGTACTATTATTATTTCTCATAAATTTAAAAAAAAAAAAATGCATAGGCAACTATAATTCAATGCATTGCATCTAAGTAAAAGACGAGGAACAAAAAAGAAAAGGACTTTGAGTGCTAGAGATATTTTGATATATGATTTTGGGGTTACCTTTGGAAGCAACAGTTTCGTGTGGAACAGCCTTAGAAGGATCAACTGTCCCAAAGTCCGTAGAGGCAGCTCTATTAACTGCATGCCTCAAATTTCCCTCGGAAACTGGTGATGCGCTTGAACTCCAAACAAACATGTGTAACTCCTTGTTAGGTGCAGCACCGCCACTATCTTTCTTTTTTGGGCCACCAGCGCTTGTAGACCCTGAAAACATTGGATTCGGAGGTGGGTAAGAAGAAACCAAACCTCCATTAAACAACTCTCCACTCATGCTCCTCCCGCCTCTCTTTTTCTGCATCTTCAACATCTCCTCTTCAAAATTAGAAGTCCTTGGTGTTGGGCCCTTGGAAGATTGCAACGAGTAAACATCACCAATACCATTATTACTCTGGAAACTGTTTGTGTAGCCATGCTTTGGACTCGGTGCCTTGCTTGCAAACATGGCATAAAAGTCTGTTTGATTGAAACTTGAAGCTCTTGGGGTTGGTTCTCTTGATGACTGAACAGAATAGATCTCAACCCCAGTGAGATTAGATGCTCTAGGAGTCATTGAAGTTAAATGGGATTTGTTGAAGGAAGATATCATCGAAGAAGCTGCCGATCTCTTAACCACCACATGGAGCTTTCCATCTTCTCCTATCTCAGCATCAGTTTGCAGTGCCTCCCTACCATTGAGTGAGACAACATCTGAGTCAACCCTGAAGGAGGTGATGGAGCCTGCAGTCTCAGGGAACTGTTCTGTTATGAGGAGTTTGGCACCTCTATATTCAAACAAGAACAACATGAGAGTGTACCATATGACACTTTGCAACACCACAATTTGAACCATGAGGCTCCCTGAAAAGTCCCCATACATGGCCTTCAATAGAGGGATCCCCATGACAAGGGTGTTTGGAAGAGTGGAAAGAGAGAACAGGGTGATGGTCCAGTCTAGGCTGCCATGTTTTGTGAAGGTGTTCCATAGAAAGAGAGCACCCAGAATGACAACTTTTTGAAGACAATCAGCTGCTATGAAGTGGTAGTTCATAGCATAAGGGTCATTGGAGGAGATGAAGTGGAAACTAAGCAGTGGAACTGCGAACACAGCGACAAAGCGGTTTATACCTGAACACTGATCAGGTGTGAAAATTTTCCACCACCGAACTGAACCATATGCTAATATCATAACCACGTACAGGGGCACAATAGCCGCGAAAACATCATAAATATCCTTAACGGTTATCATGGTTAACGCAGGGTTGTAGCTAGGTCAATCTAGACAGAAAGAGAGTTATGAGAGGTTTTGTAGGGTAGCGTTTAAGCTGGAAAAGAAGGAAACATGACTGAAATTAAGGACCTCTCACCAGAAACAAGGCCAATAGGCTTAAACCTTTATTAGTAGTCCTCTCTTATAGACATGTCTAGGTTGCCATTTTTTAAAAAAAAGTGCCATCTAGATCAATAATTAATTAGATGCGATTTCTTTTATGATTTCTGAATGTGACATAAGACAACATACTCCCATTTTACCATCTACTATAATAATATAATAATATATATTAATTTTATATTAAATATAAAAAATATATAATTAAAATAATAATATATTGAGTTGTAAGATAAGAGTAATTTCTTTGGATGGTACCAACCTATCATTACTCTATTATTAAATCTTTTAAAAGATTTTCTTCAAACATTTAATCTCCGTTAAATACATATAATACTATATAATTCAAAGTTATTGCAAAATATCACATGCTAGATATGTAAATTTAGTTTTCACGTAAAAGAAAGAAAAAATATATTGAATTAAAAATATTATTTGCATTCAAATATTTGTTTCCTTTTGTGTGAAGAGAAAATTATAAAAACAAAAACACTCGATTAACTTTTTTTATGTGAAAGTCATATAAAAAAAACTTTATTATACTTTTATAAAGTTTTGTCTCGACATTTTATTCCATGTGAGATTGAAAGGTAAAACTTATAAACCTAAAAGTTAATATGTTTACATAAATGAAAAAAATAAAAATATTTTGAAAACTTCTAGTTATTTCCTATATAATTACTTCACAACTCGTTACAATGATATAATAATAATATGAATATTTAAATTAATAAGACTATTTTTACATATTATATTATTATAATAAAGTTATGAAGTAGTGATATATAAAATAAGAGTTGTGAAAATACCATTATTCAGAACTATCGTCACCTGTTGCAACAACACTTTAAATCTTCATTAAAAAAAAGAAGAAGATAAACTGGTTAATAAAAGAAAGTAGAGTGATAATTAAAAGAAAAGGTGAAGTGGGTTAAATGTGGAGGGAATGAAAGGGTTTTGGATTTGGTATGAAGTGTGTGTGAGTGTATTTGTTTATAAGCCTATCTCGGCGCCATTGTAGTCGTTGATGCACATGTAAGTTAGGTCACATTCAGTGATCTGCGGAAGCAGCAAAGATCTTTGAGCGAGACTGTTATTTTTTTAATGGTATAGTGGGATGTGTGGAAGATTCAGACATAAATGAGCTTACTCCATTTTGGATATTACAGAGAAGCCAACGGTTCAATCACTCTGTACTGTCTAAACAAAACAAGTACAAACCATGTGATCATGATTCATGCCTTCCTTTCCATTCTAATTAATTGTTAGGGTTTCTCTAATTTTTATGTCAAGTGTTTCACTTACTTACTCCTAGTCTGAATGACTTCACCACTTAATTTTTCTTTATACCACTTAATTTTTCTTCATTTCACTAATGAATGTAACAATTCATCCAATTTCTACAGAAACTGTTTGGTATCTTTTTTTATAAGAGTTGAGTTGGAACAATTCTTTTTGTTTTTTTTTAATTTAATTTATTGTTTGTCAATTAAAAAAAAATCATCCAAAGTGAATAGAAATGTATTTGTAAAGATATTTTTGATACTTAAAGTTAATTTTATATATTAAAATAGATCATTAAATATTATTTCAACTATCTCTTATCTATCTATCTTTTTTGAGCATCTATTTATATATACCTTGTGAGTTGTATAGTAACCATGAGCTCTATTGGACTTTGTTTAGGTTTGGATACTATTTCATTGGTCAATAATGATTTATTTATTTAATGATTAAATCTTTAAATAAAAAAAAATAACCTTCAATAAATTACTACCAGAAATATTGATATTAGCCTCAAAAAAATTACACAAAGATTAGAAAAACACTAAATGATAATTATAGTGAATTTAATGTCTTTTTTAATCTTTGTGTGGGTTTTTTGAGAGACTAATATTAATATTTTTTTTGTAATGAATTATAGTTTTCAATAGATTTTAGTAAATTTTGTAAATTGTTTTCTAAAAGCATGTTGGTAGATTTCTTTTCACCATATTCAATTGACTAACTCACTAACTAACTAGGATTAAGACGTTAGTTAGTTAATTAATTGATTAGAAACATTAAATTTATCCTAAATTTATATCTTTTCAAAATCACTTCCAATATATTTTTATTTATTTTTCAAATATTTTCATTAGTTTTAGCTTTTAATCTTTTCATATTTTTATTTTAAAACTGAACTTGTTTTGTTATTAAGATATTTTTTGATTTATATTCACTACAAGAAAATCATTTATTATAAACTAATTTTAGAGACTAAAAATAATTAGTTGCTATAGTGACTAAATTAAAAACCATTTCTAAGACTAAAAAAATTTTTGGTTTCTAAATTAGTTTCTGTTATTATTAAATGGTTTTTAAATTGGTATCTAATTAGCTACCAATTTAGAAACTATTTAACAATAATAGAAACTAATTTAGAAACCAATATTTTTTTTTAGTTTCTAAAATGATCTTTAATTTAGTCATTATAATAACTAATTTTTTTGTTTCTAAAAAATGGTTTTTATTTAATGGTTTTCTTGTAGTGATTTATTATGCAAGCGAACAGTCAAAATAAAATTTAAAAACACTCTTTATTAAAAAAAAAGAAATTAACTTTCTAAAGAGTCTAAAAGAATCGTTGAAAAAAACAATCATTTTTTTCAGATACCATTCTACACCCAAAACCACTAGAAATGGCATACCCCTAATTGATTTTTTTTCCCTATAAACTGTAGAATGTATATATGCTTAATTGCTTTATTTTGAGTAAAAAAAATCATTTATAGTCAAAACTTTACTTAATTTTTGTTTAAAGAGACCGTTTTCTTAATCATCAAATTGTGCCTTGGCTTGATAAGTTTAGACATGCACTCAATCACTAACGTACATGAAATAATCAAAATGTCCTTTATAGTTTTAGAATATATTTCTAAATTTTGTTTTTTATAATTTTTTTGCCGGAATATATTTTTTGTATCATATAATTGCTTTTTCATAATGTAATTTTAGTTTTTTAATTCTATTTCGAAATTTTATTTTCAGAACACAAAAATTTATTTCAAATTTTCTTTTTTAGAATATATTTTGAATTCTAAATTTTCAATTCCGAAATAAAGTATAATTTTAAAATCTCAAAAATTAATTGAGTAGAAATCTAAAATCATCTATAAAATTATCTAAAATCATTGGGTACAGCAATCTATTTCCTTAAGTTTAAAGTATTGGTTCAGACCCATAATGATTTAATTGGGCTGAAATTGAGAAATTTGGGAGTGAAGCTCGAGTTTGCTCGGTCCTTCTTTAACCACTTAATCCATGGGTTAATGGACGAGTGTGCAAGCCCAACAATAAAATAAAAAATTATTGGGCAATAAAAGAAAAACTATTGAAGAACTAGAAAATTATTTTTTACAAAAAAATAGAAATATCTAATATAAAATTGATAGAAATAAAATAATAAATAAACATGAATTAATAAAACAGTAAAGTTTAAAAAAAACTTTATGTTTTAAGTAAAACATCCAAAAACTAATATCTCCATTTGTATAGTTTTGATTAACTTTGTAGTTTTTATAAAATAAAAATGTTTAGATTTTTTTTCTTTATTTTTTGTGTATAGTTTTTTCTCTTAATTTCATCCATTACTTAACAGATAATGCTATTACATGTGACATTAATAAAACTGTTAATTAAATGAAGAATGTTAAGAAGGTGCAAATAATATTTGACATAATGTTTTAAAAATATTAATTGATCCACTGGTCCACGTATTAATAATCCGTAATCAAAACTCCTAAATGGATTAAGTTAAATAAGATGTGTTATAGTGGATTAACACTTTAACTAGCCCTAATTGTTTTGGTGTGCTGGCTAAACAGATTGTTTGTAAGTTTACACCTTTATATAATAAACTTATAGGGAATATTTGATAAAAGTGAAATTTGTAGTTTAGTTTTTTTATAACAACAGTGAAATTCGTATAGCACTTTCTATTATCATTCAAATTAATGTAATTTCTGAAAAGATAGTTGTTAACCATTGACTCTCTTCTGCTTTTTTCTTTCTGACCTAATTCTGAATATGAATCTTATGGCGCTTTGAATACTCTTCCCACGTCTTCAGATTTTTGTTGAAACTATAAATTCTATCTGGGTATTATAATAATTTACTCTTCCTTTATTTAATGTTTTTCGAGAACATCAAAATTAATTCATTTTAGGAAAGTGAACTTGAAAATATACACAAGTTTCGTTAAAACATCATTAATATGTTCAGATATAAAACATTTTAATTTTACCTTACTTTTGTTCTCTGTGATAAAAGGTGTGTATATTATATTCTCAGGGAAGTTACTTTCTAAAAACAACCTAGTTTAATAGCATGTTTTATAACCCTATTATCATTATTTTATAAATTTTATTATTTCGCATACTTTTTTATTATATTTTCAATTTTTCTTTATTTTTTATCTATTAAATATGCAACAACATGCCGGCATGTTATATTTAAATAGATAAAAAATACGTCATTTTTTGCTATTTCCAAAAAAATTACATTTAACATGTCATTATACATTTAACACATGAGTAAAAAGTAAAATAAAAATAAAATATGATACTAAAATCGAGGGAAAAAACTTCTATGGTAAATTTGGCAAATATATTTTCTATGCAATTAAACCTAGAAACTTTTTTTCTATCTGCGCTTCATTTTTATATATTTATATGTTCACATATTTTTCATGAAATATTTTATAGATTATTAAATATGAATTAAGTATATTAATGGAGATAGTATTTTGAGAGATGAGTTTTTTTAAGGATGTGATTGATTAGAATATAGTGTTATGTTTTAAAATAAACTCTTGCAATAAAGACATTTATTTGAAATGTTGTATCCTAGGTCAACCACCGTACGATGAAGCCATAAATGAGGGTCCATGTTAACTAACCCATGAATTGAGGAAAGCAGAAAGCTTTAGTTTTGTCCAGGGTTGCAAGAAATGATGAACAAAACATTGGGTAATGGTTGCACAAAACGTTGAACACAACATTGTTGCTTATATTAAAACAATGATCGTAAATGTCAACCAAAGTTTAATGAAGTTTTGTACGTTGGGCTTCAGCTTCTGGCTATTAGATGCCATCTTGTTGACCAAAAAACAAAAGTTAGATGCCATCTCCCACCTCTCAATTATTCCTCTTTTCTTTAATACAATGTGCGCCTAAAAGCATATTAATTATTAGCATATAATAGAAATATTATCACAGAATAAATTCCTATTAAATATCAACTATCCAGATCAAATCAAATGCCTATTACTTTCTATGGTGTTAATTTCCATATTTTAAAAAAACCATCAAGAATAAAATATTTCTATTATATTCCCGTATGCGTTGAATTAGAGTGACAAAGAGATTCGGACATGATTTTTTTAGGGTAAACACCATGATAATGTTTATTTTCATGGGTGTTGTGGCTGACCATAGTAGGCATTGACCTAACACAAGGAATCAAGTTGAGTAATCTTTGTTACTTTTTTTTTTCTCCTTTATTGAAACTGCACGCATTACTTTTTTCATCGTATTGGGAATCCACGCTAAACTTCAAAATTAAAGTTTCATTTAGTAGCGAGATGGTCAACCATTAACAAAAAGACAAAAATGGAAAAGGTAAAGGGCGAAACTTCCGAGGAGATCCATATCATTTTATACTATATTTTATTACTGGAATGCACCCGGTGTTATACGTATACGCTAACTAATTAATGCCACAAAGTCTATGCAAGTCAACAACAAAATACCCTCTTCACTTTTCAAGGAACAATCTCCATTTTCGATAAACCTCAAAAGCCAAATTCAGAAACTAATCAAACATAGCTTATTTATTGTCCTGCTCATCTCAAATTTCTAATAATAATAAAAACGAAGTGGTCGATAATAAACATCTAACTTGTTTTCAATATTAATTCAGTACAGTGGTGCATGAATGCGCTTGAAAATGACAAGACTCTACGTAATATAGTGTGGCCTTTCCATAAATTAATGGTATGCGTATGCTAGCCAAAGAGAGAAACAGAACAAAAGAAGATAATATCCTAACAAAAAATTAATTTTTTTTCTCTCTACTTCACTGTCTTCCCCCATAGTTTCAACTTTCCAATTCTATGAATGTGTATGTGTGAAGGAAGGAAGGGAAATGAATTAATGAAGATGAGTGTGTGGGTTCATTTGAATTTAAATTTTGTAAGGTAAAGATTGAATTGTTGGGTTGGGAACTTCCCTGGGGCTTCCAACTAAGAAGTGGTGAGTGGTGGGACACACCACCAAGTCCTCCTTTGAAGCTTTACAGTAAGTAAACATTGTGTTTTGTCGCGGCACGCCTTTTTGTATTAATAATGAATAATGGTATTGGTGGAATAAAAAACTTATTTCTAAACAACATTATTCTACCCATTACTTCAATTTGCATGCAAAAGCAAAGTCCAACCAATATCCACGCTTCCTTTGACGAACCTTAGTTGACTTTCTCATCCACCCTCTCTTTTATAACCAACCCCTTTCCCCTTCTCCTCTCTCCCATCCAAACCAAACCAAACCAAACCCACACCAAACTCTCCAACCCTCCATGCCACTAGATCTCGCACCTGTTGCCAAGATCAGGATGGAAGAACAAACAGCCATTGAAGAAGCAGCTTCCGCTGGGTTGAAAAGTATGGAGCATCTCATTCGTGTCCTTTCCTCTCAAATCCCTTCTTCTTCCGCCACCGCCTCTTCTTCCACACACCACCGCCGTCTTAATCTCAACCACCTTGACTGCACGGAAATCACCGACTTCACTGTCTCCAAGTTCAAACAAGTCATCAACTTGTTGAATCGCACTGGTCACGCTCGCTTTCGTCGCGCACCTTCCCATCCCTCTCCCTCCCCCTCTCTTCCTTCTCCACCGCAACCCCACTCTCAAAAACCCAGTCTTCCATTTGCAAACCCTAAAGTCAAGTCAAATCCCAATCCTAACCCTTCTTCCACGGATTTCTCGCTCTCTCAATATTCCAAGACCAAAGACACCACCTTTACCATATCCCCTCCCATCTCCACCACCACCTCCTCCTTCATGTCCTCCATCACGGCCGACGGAAGCGTCTCCGACGGCAAGATCGGCCCCGCCATCCTCGCCTCCGGGAAGCCTCCTCTCTCCTCATCCCACCGCAAAAGGTGTCACGACGCCACCCTCTCCGCCGGGAAAGCCTCATCCTCCGCCAACTGTCATTGCTCCAAGAGAAGGTAAAATTCTTTTCACACCCATTTCAATAAATTTCAAAGTAAAGAAATAAAATTAATGATTTTGTTTTTGCCTTTCATCAGGAAATCCCGTCTGAAACGAATGATTCGAGTGCCGGCGATAAGTTCGAAGGTCGCCGATATCCCTGTGGACGAGTACTCCTGGAGAAAGTATGGTCAAAAACCCATCAAGGGATCACCCTACCCACGGTATTTTTCCTTTCCTACCCTTCTGTAATATTGAGAATCCGTCAAAGTCAAACATAATCTCCACCCCTTTCAACTTTGGAACCCTCGAATGATAGTATTATTTTATTTCTAACATTTGTCGGAGATTAATTTTTTTTTTTGTAATGGCAGAGGGTACTACAAGTGCAGTAGCGTGCGAGGGTGTCCGGCGAGGAAGCACGTGGAGCGGGCCCAGGATGACCCCAACATGCTTATCGTTACCTACGAGGGAGAGCACCGTCATCCGCAGCCGCGTCTGCCGGAAACCGCCGCCACCGCTGCAGTTGCTTTCGGTGCTCAGCCTGTTTAAGCGACTGGTAGATCGGAAACTAAGAAATCGACAGTGATGAGTGATAGCCGCTGTTTGCAATTAACTGAGGAAGATGTAAAGGTGTTGTAACAGTGGGGGAAAAAAAGAAAGGAAGTTCTTGCAAGCAAGGCAAAGTAATGAAAAGAAGCAAAGTCAACTTTTGCTTTGTTGGTTGTGACCTTTGTGGACCAGAAGAGTCCTCTAGCAGAGGATAAGCACTTTTGTGTAAATTTGAGAAAAAATTATAAATTATACTTGTTTTTTTTTAATCTTTTGAATTTAATTAATTAATTGACATACTGAATGCATTGGACGTATCAAAAAATGATTCTTAATATTTATAAAAGTAGAAATAGTTTTTGGTTGGATTAAAAAGGTAGGATTATGTTGTTGGGGAGGTGTGAGATATAATGTAATGAAATCCAAGTTGAAAGAAAAGTATAGATTCGATTGGGTTGAAAAGGAGGGTTGAGAGGGAAAGAAAAAGTCAAAGGTGAAGTGAGAAATGGGGAATCTGTGTAACTTGTCTATGGAGTATGCTGCGAGTGGGTCCCACTCCAGCAGATTCCAATATTTGGGTTGCATTGTAAAATCAACACACTCTGTCTTCTGCTTTCACACATTTCAAGATACATTATTCAAATATAACAAAACAAATATCACCGATAAATATGCTTTTCTTCTTGCCGTTTCTTTTTAATTTTTTTATTTAGTTCTCTTTCTTTAAAAAATTGTGTGAATTTCACTTTCTTAACAATTTTTTTCGGTACTTTCCTTACATTTAATTTAATATAAAAAATAACATCAACCATTATATGAATTTTAATATTTTTTCATTTTCAAAAGATAGAATTTTGTTCCTTCATTTTGAATAAAATAAATTTACAGAAATACTATATAAATCTGGGTTTATATTTTTTATTAATTATATTCACAACTTTATTCGAAAATATACTGTAAGTGAGTAAGGATATTTTGTAAATAAATATATTATTAACTTAATATATTCGTATATTATAAAGAAAAATATACAATACAGAAAATACACAATATATAAGGTAGAAATTTAATTTTTTTTCTAAATTGTAATTTTTATTCAAATATATTTTTAGTCCCGTAAACGAAAATAAAATTTTACTTTTGTCGAGTTATAAATATTTCAATTAGTATAACAAATAAATCTGGTTTGTTTTTAGTTGAAATTATTTTCAAATATTTATAAATTAGAGACTTGTACAGTTTGAATTAAATCAGACTTGGAGTAAATTTATTGTTCAATTTAATTAAAACAAATATCCTTCCGATTGAGTAAGGACTTCACATTTTTTATTAGACTTATTTAAACTCGATTTCTTAATTAAGTTGGGAATATTGAATCACAAGTTGTTACATTTAAAATTTAAACAACAATTTTGTAAAGAAGTATAAACAATTTTACCTGCACATATAAAAATAATTTTATAAATATGAAATTATCGGTATTACTCTATGAATAGAATATTGTTCTGAAACAGAGTTAATGCTATCCACGTAGTTGAAAGTCAAATATCAAATTGAAATAGGATTTCTAACCTCAAATAAATACCATTCAATTTCAAATTGCAGTGTTACACTTGAACTTTTGAAGTCTTAAAAAACTTTCACATCTACCAGTCTTGTGGTCCAATTTGCTTTGTATTACATAAGCTTTTGTGCACGCGTATCACATAAATCTACTACTAATTTCGAGAGTAACACGTGATTTTAGTTTTCATAAATAATCAAGTGTAGACCAGTGTTGATGTCAATTTAAAATTAATTTTCGGTTTTGGGAATACTTGACCAAATTTTTAATAGTGCACAGTACACCATGTATCGATAATGTAAATATTAGTCACTGAACTATTTAAAAGTTTAACTTTTATGTAATTTGGTGTAAAAAATTTAAACTTTCAATTAGTAAGAAATTACCATTCTTGTTATTTTTAAACTTGTGATTGAGTATAAATGTAAAATAACTGGTTTGATTATTAATTGGGCATGTGCTTTAGTGAATATTAGTTTCGAGCCAAGTTCTTCCTGCACCATTTTCAACCTCTATCCTATCATCTTTCAAAAAATTTAAAATTACTCTTTTGGATCTGAAAATTCAAATTTCAAAAAATATAATTTAAAAGTTAAATTTCATTATGAAAAAATAATCCGAGATGAAAAAATACATTAAAAAAATTAAAAATAAAAAAAAATGAAATTCAAAAATATATTTTAAAAATTCAAATATAAAAATGTATTCCAAAAAAAATCCAGAACACAAAATCTGAAAGTACATTATAGAAAAAAAAATTCAAATTTAAAAATGTATTTCAAAAATATAAATATGAAAATATATTTAACAAAAAGAGTTTCAAAAATATTTTTTTATCCACACCCTTTTTATTTAAGGTTATTTTCGTTATTTTATAAAAATATTTTCAATCATTTTTAATGACAAATTGCATGCCGTTGAAATTGATACGGTGCATGAGAATTTCCTAGTTTCGATTGCAAAATTGAAATCGAAATTGTTATTGCGTTTGTAACTTTTTTTTAAGAGAAATTGGAGCAAAGCCCATTGGTAGTTCCTTTGTTCGGGTATTGGCCCTGAACTGATAGGAATAAAAGTTTGGGCCTTGGGACGTATAGATGGATTTGGGGGCTCCATAAACTAAACAATACATTTTGATGGCAATTTTTTTTTTCACTTCCATGATTTTTTTCTACACTTAATATTTTTCACATATCTATGTTGCCATTTATCATTATACGTGCAAAAACTTCTCATAGCTCCATTTTTCTTGCTTTTTCTCCGTTAATTTTGCTACCACTTACTAGTTTTGTTGGAAATCAAAGTTTTGACAAATGAATTAGTTGAAGACCAAGGTTTTGGTTTTGTAGAGCTTTAAGGTGGATAACTCATTTACTAGGTAGTTTTCATTTTATGGTTTACAAACATATGATGTTTCCTCTAGTTTTCAATTTCTTTTCAAATTATATAATTTGAAAGTTTTTTAGATAATACAATCTAAAACTTTTTCATATTAAGCAATCCATTGAACTAGTTTGATAACTTAAAATAATATTTTAGATTATATAATTTGAAATATAAAATTGTGAGTAAATGTTATATGTGATTTATAGAGTTAATGTTAATTGTTTTTCACAAATATGTATTCAAAATATGGAGTGAAATATCAAATGAAGTTTATATATTATTATATATGGATAAAATTTTTGATATTGTGAAATTTGAGCTAACTAAAGATGAATTAGTTAAAGAAGATTGTGTTAGAGCTTTATAATGAATGAAGTAGGTTAAACACATTATTATTTGTATAAAAAATGTGACAAGAAATATATCTTAAAGTTAAAATATATTTGTGTAGATATTTGGAATGCGAAATGACTCATTTCAATGGATTCATGAGATATTATTTAAATTTGAAGTTTACATTGTAATTTTGAGATCTAATATAACAAGTGGGTAGCAAGAAAAAAAGACATAAGTTTTTTTAAATTTTTTTTTAATTGAAGAATCCATAATAGAATTTTTAAATTTTTACATAAATTCTCATACATAATACATTTACATATTTGGAAGTGTATTATGGATTACACATTCTAAAACATATAAAAGTTTTCAAAACTCTATTTTGAATTGTAAAATTTAAAATTTTAATTCAAATATATTATGAATTGAAGAATTTTAAATTATATTTTAGATTGTACCATTAAAAAGATTTAGATATCATTTAATTTCGAACTTCACATTGACAACAAAGTTACTAAAATAAACCAATAAAAGAGGAGTGGAGAGACTTACTTTAATGAAAACAAAATAGCATAAAATGAGTATAATATATGAAAAACAAGGAAGAAGCAATGATGTAGAAAGTAAAAATAATAATAATAATAATAATAATAATAATATATAATTGGTATAAATGTCAATAGAATATTATTAATTCGATCACCCCATACAGATATTATTATAGTAAAGAGAATATTTATTTTCTTTTTCGTCTAACATATTTCTACAACTATGTGGGATATTAATTATGTTATTTGTCCCAAAAAGTAACTATCTAATTAAACAGGAGTAACTGCATTTACTAAAAGTTCTTTCTAACAATTAATTAATTTAATGTTGAAATGTGATATTCAAATGACTACACTTAACCCTTTATCAACTTTTGTTGTATTATGAGTAAATGATTTAAAGGTTTTGATTTTTTTTTTTAAATTTCTAATAATGTTTTCTTCTTACTAAAAATGGAAATGAAACGTGAGGATTTCAAGATAAAAAAAAGAAGATAATCTTTAATATTGACCAATAACAAAAAGAGATGGAAGATCCATTTATAAAAGATTATGTAAAAAATTGTTTGACATGATTAAGTCAATAAAAATATAAAATATATATAAATATATAAACTATGAAAAGTTGGATAAATACTTCCTCATAATAATTACGTATTTATAAGTTTTATTGATTAATAATTTACACAGTTAAAAAGATATTAATTAATTATTATAAGATGTAAATTGATTTCATAATAATAACTTATAATTTCTTTTTTATCGGTAAAGAAAGTAATTTATAATTTTTTTTATCGGCAAATAAAGTAACTTATAATTCCTAATAACCTATTAGAATTCAATCTATATATATCTGAAATATTAAATAAATAAACTGTTATTGATGTGATTGCAACTTATTCTAATGATGGTGAATAGGTACATCTTCTATTATAACAACAACAATAAATATTTTTTAAATATATTGTTTAATTAAAGTGACTCATGCATGTTTAAAAGTCATCATACTGCAATGTTAAAGTGTTGGGGCACTTGAATTTTTTTAATCAAAGTTTGGAGTTCAATTTCTAACTTGAGCATGAATTTATTACTGAAGATACCACTTAAAAAACAATATGGTGGTCTTGGAGTTTCATACTTCAGGATGATGACAACATTATTTAATGACAGGTTATCCAATCCTTAAAAGTAAGGGATATATATATATATATATATATATATATATATATATATATATATATATATATATATATATATATATATATATATATATATATATATAATAACCTATACACATTGCGTGTTATAGAGTACAGGTTTCACAGGATCATTAAGCCTAACTATACTTAAGCAATAATTAGGAACTGCAATCAGAGGTTACAAGAGAAGTCTCTTCAAAGTTAGAGCACTTAGATGGTAGTACCCAAAAAATACTAAACGATGATGAAAACTTGGAGAATAAGAGACAAAAAAACGTGCACTCTCCAAGAGGAGAAGCTCACAATAATGGTTTTAAGCTCATAAATAGTGAGTCCTTAAAACTGTCTCAGACACCTTGGCTATAACACTAGCAAAGCAACTAATTTCATATATATTTTCAAAACTCAGTGTAAGAGCGTCCAATGCAAAGGCATTAACAAGCATGCCATACACGTCTATGATTTTCTGGTATATAATATGAGACTGAAAATGCAGAGGTAATTAAGAGTAACAAACGCAAGCATGTCAACGAGCTTGTATGATAATCGGTTCAAGCCTTTAAAACTTAAGTTTGATATTAATACTTGAGAGACTGTATCCCAAGGTAGCTGTATATTGTTTTTTATTTCCTTATCTACCCAAGTAGTTGTTGCAACTATAAACACCAGTGCAGGCGGCAAGGAGTAAATGATTTCAACACTGTTAAACCCACCATGCATGCTGCCATGGGTTATTCAACAAGGTTAATGAACCATTTGAATCCATCAACTCCTTGTTTAGACAAAAATAGCTATGCACACTATTTGGCTAAACAACCCCTTGCGTGAGTATGTATCTATGAACTAAGACACATTGATCAACAATCTTGGAAAACCATCTTCAGATATTTTCAACAATGTGTATGCAGAACCACATACACCATGCTTCTTCTAATGGATACAACATAGTAGCTATCAAACTAGCAAATAATAAACATTGCATTTCATTCTCAATAGAATTTTAGTAGTTTTTTTGTTCTTGTATATATAATTATTTTGAAGAAATTATCATATTACTAGTATATATTAATGGTCAAAATATCAACCGTTTTCAATAAAAAAATCAACGTTTTTTGAGCGGTTAGTATATACAGTTGTTAAGATTGGCAACTAACAATCTAACATATTGATTCCTGTTGAAATATGAAAAAAAATATATGGCCATACACAAACAGGGTGGAAGCATGTGAGGGCTATCTGGGAAGAATGGCCCACAAAAATCAATGTCATTTATTAAATTAGGAGAGCTTAAGTGTGAATGCATGTGAGGAGTTTGAAAGACAAGACAAAGAAACACAAGAATATATATACTATGTAGGGTAATGGAAGCATCTAATCTTAATAGCACATAATGACAAACTTCATAGGATACCTTGTTCATTAGACTTGTTCCTCTTGTAAATAATGATCCACTTCAAAATCACCAATTCCTCATCTATCTTGTTGATTAGAGGGTCACGTCTCTGATGATGAGTTAGTTAGACTACGATGTGTGGCCTACCCATACACCCTATGTATTCTTTTGCACATTGGATGCTTATCCGTGACGCATGACATGGACTTCAAACCAGCCACATATCCCACTTTTGGATTTACACGTTCTAATGTGTTGAATTAACGTGTTTTACCCAAAAGAGTTACGTACATTTTACCTGTGCTGTGCATGCACTATGGTGGTGATTGATAGGTACCAGAGAATTTTAAAGGGGTTCTGATGTCAACAAGAGAATTTAAAACCAGTCAAAAACAAGAGGGCTTCCATTCGAGCTTTTTATAATTTCACTAGAAAAATGAAGGCACCATCAATAGCTTCTTTTGACTACTTCCTCCTATGAATAATTAATAATCAATTATAAACTTCGCCTTTTGGACTTTTTTCTCCATATATTTAAGGATCATGTTTTCTTTTATTTCATTCGATTGAAGATCTGTGTAAAAAGCAGAGACGAAAAGCCACCTAAACTGATAATTAAACTAAAATTTCCTTCTTCTTTTTTGCGTAAAGTTTCTTTAACCGTGGATAACTGAGTAATTTTTAACCTTATTTTTTGAAGCTTGTCAAAATAAATTAATTTGGTAGATTATTGTTTAAGTTTAAAAATGAAACTTGATAGAGGGAATTCTCTCTCCTTTGACAACATTTTCCTTAAACATGTGTAAGCCAAACCTGGTCACATATTCACTTTCTGATTCCATTTTCCTCCAAATTAAGCAAGCAACATCTTATTATGCCTTCACTAAAGGTTGACATGACAATATTCTGCTTTATATAGGTTCTCATTACTCAAATATTTGCCGTTGCGTTTAAGACAAATATATATATTGATTAACTTTTGGCAACCCACAAGAGATCTAAAACAAAGCTTCTGTCCTTTGGATTGTAATGGGTAACACTATACTCTATAGTCTAGTAGAAGGAATGGGATCATGAGCATGTATGAAAGGACAAAGTTTTCAACGGCAAATAAGGAATTGGTGACTATATGTTACTTTGAAGAAGGTCATGAATTATATTATGTATTCTAGTCCTCAGTGACATAACAGCCTTTAATATCTGGTGTCTTTATTGCTGTAAAATGTAGATTATGCAGATGCAGAGATATAGATTTGCTCCTTTATTTGTATGTGAGAGAGACACACAATGCAGCAATTAAATCTTACACATATTACATATGCTGGGGTTGGACAAGGATCATAATGATAAAAAAAATTGTTTTCGGTATTGTTATGTGATAGCTTGATAAATTGAGTTTGGTTTGAAACTTGATTTGATTTGATTTGGAGGAGTGGCTGAGTATGTATATTTAGAAACAATTAATGAAGAGAACCAAGGTAGTTTAGCAGGGATGATCAGAGGTTACACCATCAATCACATGATGAACATATTGGAAAGTGGGGTAAACAAATCAGTATAGAGTAGGGCTATTATAAAGCGTGCAAATATACAATGAACTTTTATATGCTAATATTTGGAAAGCAGGGAAAACAAATCAATATCCTAAAGTAGAAGCATGAAATGCTTTAACTAAGTTTATGGCTATCTTTGGATAATGCCTACCCTCTAGCAGGTTAGTGTCTCATTTGGTAGGAGTGAATTAAATTGGGAAGTGTTAGTCAGTGTCTTTAAAAATAAAAGTTTTTTATTTTTATTTTTATGAAAAGATGAATATATAATTTTTAATTAAATTGATAAAAATGAAATGTTTTCTTAAATGATGTTATTAGGATATTTATTAATAGTTTGGTTTAATTTAAAATTTTAATATCCCATAGTTATATTTGAAGAAAAAAAATTATAACTTGTAAACTTTGAAACCAAAAATCTAATTTTTAGTTAAATGTTGTTAAATTAGCTCATTTGATTAATTTTTCAAAGAATTAGTCGCTCAATTACATTGAAAAAAATATTAAATAAAAATTAATTTTAAAAAGAAAAATAATTAATTATTATATGAATTAAATTAGATATTATTTAAGAAATTAAAAAAATTATTAATGCATAAAGTAATTATTAATAAAATTTATAAAATAGTTTCTAAATTTGTATTTAATTAGATGTCAATATTTTAACTAATAACTTTAAAATATAAAATAATTAATAGTTAAAATTTTAATAACTAATTATATATTAATTTAAAAACTACTTTTAAATTTTATTGTTAATAGAATATACTTTATATATTAATATTTTTTTAGTTTCTCTAATTTAAGTCAATATAATAATATAGTGATTAATTATTTTTTTTCTAAAATTAATTTTTATTTAATAATTTTTTTAATGTTAGTTAATAAATATGAAATAAGATGTATTAATAATTTTTTTATAATGTATACAAATATTTTTTTGGTCATTATAAGTTAGTTTCAACAAGTTTTTATCTCTTAAAAATAAATATATAATTATAGTAGAATGATAAACTCGTTGAAAATAAACAGAATAGTATGAAAAGGAGACGATGGAGAAAGACTTTCATCATAGTACTGAAGGTAAAAATTGAAAAAAAATATTGATACATATCAACTTAAAAATGTTTTTAAATATAGCGCTTAAAAATATTATTTTCCATGAGATATCTTTGTGCCAGAAATTAATCACTAATCCTCAAAGTATTGAAATCTTTGGAACATTAAAATTAGCTCAATAATATAGAAATTTAATTAAGCATAACCATAACTATTTTCTTATTTTAATATTAATTAAATAATTTTGGGTATTTATTTTATTTAAGTAGTTTGGTGTTTTTTTTTTAAAAATTTATAATGTTTATCCTCTCCTATAAAATCTATTATAAAGATGTTAAATTTCACTGGTAATTTTCCACGAGCAGGTTGCCTCACTGACAAATTTAAATTAGTTGTGACTTGAACGGTGGAGACATAAAGGAGATGGAGGGTGAGCTGAGCAAAACACTGTATTGTGCATTGAATTTATTCATAAATTATGTTGAAATATTGATTGATGTAATTTCAGTATTTTTTTTTATTCTGTAAAAAACTATATTTTTTTATGTATCGAACTTATTCTAGATTTATAATTGTGTTCGAATTGAAAGATATATATATATATATATATATATTTCTTTTTGTGTTGAATAAAAGAGTTTATGTTAAATTCCATAATAGGAAAATCAAATAAACATGACACTTCAAAAATATTAAATCTATCACACTTAAAAAAGGCGGTGTAATTCATTGGCTAAAATAAATTATGGAATCAGATTATTCTTCATTCACTTTTTTTCTACTATTCAAAAACTTATTAAACATAAATTAATTTTAAAAAATAATTAACTATTATATTAACTAAATAGAATAGAAAAAATATTAATATCTAAATTAGTTTGTATTAATAATAAATAAATTTTAAATTAATATATAATTAACTATCAATTATTTTAGTTAAATTAGTTTAGTTTTTATTTATAATTATAATTGAATTAAGTTTAATTTAAAATTAATATTTAAATGTTGTTATGGATAAATTTTGGTATTTATTATCATGGATGACTGTTTGGAATTTTTTTTTTACTGGATTGTTGAAACCATTCAAAATTACAAGTTAAGAAACACTCAAAATAAAATGTATATTAAACAAAATAATGTACAAGTTACACTTTACTTAGTTTTGTGGATATTGTGTTTGGATTGGTAGGTTGGAGATTGATATAAAAAAGGGAAATATCGATTATATAAGGTATTACATTATTTATAGAAAATCGGAAATAAATTAATGTTAAGATTTTTTTATTGTTGTTGGCATAGACTTTTACACTTAACTTTGACACTTAAACAGAAAAAAAAAATTACACAAAAATGGATAAGAGTCACAAATCAAATGTTACATATCATACTTTTTATATTGGCTCTCAACCGATGCAGTTAGAATCTCATTTTTTTTAACATAAGTGTCATTTATATTATATGTGTTTTATTTATGGAAAAAGTAAAAGAAATCAACTTATGTAAAATATTATTTTACAGCAGTGACAATATTGTACCTTATATTTAACAACAACTAAATATAATATAAGTATAAAATGATTTAAATTTACTCTCACCAACGAACTAAAATAATTTAGTTCCCATAATTTAAAAAATTTGTACAATTAAAAACAGTTAAAAAAATTTACTGTACTTTGAAGGAATTTTTCAAAATTTGAATATTAAAATTATAATTAATATTTTTTTTATCAATATATTTGTGGTTAATAATTATTATCAATGAATTCAATTTTAAAAAATATCTGTCTTATTAATATATGATAAAGAAGAGAAACACGAAACTTAGAAAAAAAATACAAACGAGTGGGAGTAATAAATTTTTTTGACGTACAATTCAATTAGGACTAATTTACATACAGCATCATATCATCTAATGTAAAAAATGTTTCTAAATAATTCATAAGTTAACTAAGAACAAATATCTTTCTTAACTTATAAAATGTTACTATCTTAAGACGATATGTTTTTTAATTTCTAAATGATATATTTTTCATTTTGTCTAGACCGTCTAATATATACTTAAAAAATCTCTTAAGTCCCTCTTTTATAACTAGATTGTTTAAAGTTAGTTTAAATTTTGTATAGTTTCAGTTATTGTTTTAATTTTGTTTTTCTGTTTTTTTCTTTATAATTAGTTTTTAGATTAATTTTTTTATAACTTTTTCTCTCTCGTTAATTTAATCAATAATAGAAGTTTTCAGCTTTTCTTTCTCTACGTCTTCTTCTTTCTATTTCTTTTGTACACCATAACCAAATTTCTGGAGAAGTAATCTAAAAGTAATAATGTGAATCACATTTTTCATTAGTGGTGAAAATGAGAAATGAGGAGTTGATGAGGGGCAACCATATCACCAAACATCATATGGTTGTGTCAGAATGAGGTGAAGGTTGTGCTGTGTTACCTCCAGAAGATCCGCACGCAGATACTATAATGTTCTTTTAACTTTCTAACACTCACTTTCACAGACGTACACGCTAAAACACAACGCTAGCGACAACCTCCTCTCATTTTTCGCATTTACCACTCTTCTTCATTAACCTTATCTTCATCATATATTTTTCTTCTACTTCTTTTCTCACTTTTCCTTTTCATACACCTCTTTCAAGTTTCTCTATTATTTTGCTTTTACTAATCCCTAAACAATTAACTCTTCTTACACTAAGCATTGTATTTCACTTTTATTTATATTTTTTTATTAATCTAAAAACCATTACTTAAATTTAAATATAGACCGGCAAATTGATTTTTTTTTTCCGAAAGATAAATGATATTTTAACATTATATTAATTTCACTAACCCAATTTAAATTTATTTTAATAAGATAAAACGCATTAAATTAATAAGCATAGGCCAACAACAAGTAAGAATAATATTGAATTTGATTTACTTAAAGTAAATTTGAATCTTATAAATAAAAAATAACTATGTGATTATGAAAGCACGTATCATTGATTTTTCAACAAAAAAAAGTTGTTAATAAAATTGGCGAACAATAAGATGATTATGAAAAAGTAACTTTTGACGATTTTCGTTCTCTGAATTTAAAAAACCTTATCTATTAAATTTTTTGTTACACGATAAAATGAAATATCCACCACAAACATTAATTGTAGTAATAGTAGCAGAGAGGACACTATTGATCTTTGTGACAACCAACTTGTTCAGTTTTTGTGTTCTCTCTCACACACCTGTCTCTCTTTAAGCACCTCCCATCATCACCCTCTCAATTTCTCTCTCCACGCCTTCCCTCCAACAAACAAACAAAGAAATATTCTCCCACTAAAAAACCAACCCATAATAATTAGATAAATTTGCTACCACTATCATAACACTGAATTTCCCAGACTCTTCTTCCCTTTGCGGCCAACACATGGGCCTCGAAATCCTTGACGACTTTCGCCCAATCATGCCCATACGAACCATTCCTGCGGTTAGAACCTTCAGCCACCGCGCAGAGGTAGTTGAGACAAGGTCCAAGGAGGAGCAAGAGTGCCACACACCCACTTCACAACCTCCAATGTTGCTTTGTCCACCACCTCCCAAGAAACCACGACTCTCTTTCTCTGTGTCAGCAACAACAACCACTTTTCCTTCTCAAGCCTTCTTTCAAGTGCCTCACGATCTCGCTTCTGTCTTTCTGCTTCGCACTAAACCTTCCTCTCTAACAACAACATCATCTGAGGAACCCCTTTGCTAGCTAGCTACAATACGAGTTCTTCTCTTCTCTCTTCTCTTCACCACACCCAATATATATATATATATATATATATATATATATATATATATATATATATATATATATATATATCACTATATACTTTGAATAATTAAGCACCACATCGCATAAGAACACACGTTGTTCAGTTAGTTCTGTTTCGTTTTCTCTTGTTTACTTTTTCTCATATGATAGCAAATGAATAACCTGTTGGTGACCAACATTTTTATAGTTTTCATAGATGATCATGTTTTAAAGATTCGAGTTCTCTTGTTTTTATCATCATTATTGATTCTGTTGCTATTTTGAATATTTGAAGCGTAGGAATTAATTCTAGTTGTGGATCGATGGTGCATGTAACGATCCAATACTCTCTTGTTAAACCATAAATGCATGCATCTAACTGAAACACACCTTTGTGTTAAGTCTCTTTCTCTCTCACACATACAATAAAAAGGGTGGTAGATGGATCTGGAGCTTGCTAGAAGAGATATAATCATGAATACTGGAAGTTACTGTTAGTTATGAAATCTCAGAACAGGCAAGTTATATATATAATTTTAAATTCTGCTATATAATATCTTGGTTTGGAAGATTGAAGAAACATTATTAGCTGGATTGAGAACTCTACGGCTATGAAGTGAACGGGGCCTACAATACAAAAATCACTCCAAAAGGCTGTGTTTTGGACTTTGTTATATATATTCTCTCTCTACCTCAGTTACCACCTTTTACATATAAACGTTTTTGTATAGTGTAGCTTTACCTTTCGTTCTCCCCAAAAAAATAAAACCATTGATATAAAAGGAAGTTCATGTTCTGCTTGGATTGTTCAGAAAACCAGAAGATGGAATGTGTTTTATAACATTGTCAATGTCTTGGAAAATTCTAAGGAAAGCAAATATTCACCACACGTGTATGTATATATAGATTCCTAAACTCCGCTCCCTAATCCTCAAAGATACTTCGAGTCATAGTTTTGAAAACAAAAATTGATACTTTGACAATTTTTTAGTTATATACAATTCAATTGACAGTTTTAAAAAAAATAATAAAGAGTAAATTTATAATTAAATGATATGAAAAATATTAAAATAATAAATTTGGAAGTTGTATGGTGGGTGTAGAAAAAAAAAGTGAGTAAAAAAATTATAATGATGCTATTTTTAATTTACATATTAAATTTTTCTATTTTATTTTATTTTATTTTATTTTTAATTATAAATAAACACTTATCAAACAAAACATATAGAAGATACATATTACCAAATATTAAAATTACCCGGGAACAAAATGTTTTCTTTTGAAACGTAATTCATTTTTGTTTTGAAAATTGGGAAAGTTAAAGAAAAATAGTAACATTCTGAGAAATTAAAAATATAACTTACCCGGCGGTATAGTTGAGACGAGGGCAGAGAGTTACAATTGTCGTTTTAGCTCTAGAGAAGGAATTCACAAGTTCAATGCTTGAAATTATATAATTAAAAACAAAAAACAAATGTTTTCATTATGCCAATAAATTTTCGAGTTACATTTAATGCAAGATTAATAGTAAAATTATTTTGAAAACTCTAACACGTTCCGTTAGTTTAAAGGAGTAGTTGAAAGAGAGAGATTAAATAGATAAATAAAATAATTAAATATGTTTTTTATGTACTACTTCAAACGTTAAATATTTTGTAATAAGAAAATTACTAGAATGAATTAATCTATCCAAAATTCATTTATTACTTGAAAATATAAAAGTTTATTTTAATATTTTTATTATTATAAGTATAAAAACTCTAAAATTTAAATTAAAAACAAAAATTAATTTCACTATAATTAAGAGGACGGAAAATATATTTAATTTATAAAAAAAAATTAAAATGATACGTGTGTAAATAATTTTAATGTTTCAGTTTGACACCTTTCAATGAATAAAAAAGTAATAGGTAAAAGAGATATAATTTATAAATGTTGGAACTTCGAAGTTTTCAACAAAGAATATCTTTTCACTGTATTCCCACTCTGAAATTTACTCCTTAATAATAGAAAAGAAGATAAATAAGTGCAAGAAAAACCACTTAAAATTATCATCAAATCCTAGTTGGGCTATTAGATAGTAAATACAACCCATCGGATCATTTTTTCCTTGGATTTGGCCCAAATTAAAAAATGACTTACGCAAATTAGGTAGGACCAATAAAAAATAAAAATATACATAGAGTAAAAACAAATTGAAAAGTTTAAGTTTATAAAAAATATGTGAAAAGTAACGAGAAAAATATATTGTATTATAGAAATTAAAAATTTAACTAATTCTATATTCTCTCAAGATTTTCTAAAAGGAAAGTAATCATAATTTATCTTTATTAAAAGAAATAAGATAAAAAAATTTAAGTACTGAAGATATATTTTTTTAACCAACACTAAAAAATAATATAAATGGAAGTATTGTGGTACTTCAATCCATATACAAAAATCTCTATCCAAATATGAATATATTGGTATAAAAAAAGTTATATTAACCTAGTGTTATTCCTGCATTCTATACTTAAACAATACATTATTTATATAGTGTTTCTTTCTTCAAAGTATATATGTTTACATGTAGCTCACAAAAGTCTTTAGGGTTGTTTTGTTAACCCAGATTCATAAAAAAAACAAGGATTTTTTAGCTTATGTCTACAGTCAGCTCTTTTGTACGTAGATAATGAAAACAGAGTGTCAGTGAGTTGAATTTAGATATGTAGACATATTAATGCACCAATCAGATTATAAGAAATTTGCCTAGGAAATTTAAAACTTACCCATGCTCATGTCTTATTTGAGTTACAGTAAAAAATTTATCGAGTCTACCAATGTCCTCATTAAAGATTACTCTATTCATATGATTCTAAATTTCCCAAATAACAGTTACTCATATACACTTCCACATATTATTTCCCAGACTATTAGTTACCATAATGCCTATATGTTCAGAGTGTTACTCATCCCTATCACACTGTATAAAAATCATACATGAGTCAAATACCACACTTTAGAAGTAAGTTTGCAAATAAAGAAAATGTCAGAAGTTCAAACACTCTTTTATATAACACAAAGTGAATGATATTCATAATAATTTAACCTTCAATTCTTTTTTGTGAAAAACTAATCTTTAGAATTTTGTATCAAATAAAGCGATACTAACTTAATATCACATACTAAAAGTTTGTACTAAGGAAGTTCTGACTCGTAATTGAGGCATTAAAAATATAAAAGAAAAAAATTTAATACATTTTAGTTTTTATAGGATCAGGCCGTTTTAGTCTGTTTTTTTTTTTTTTTTTCCAAATCCTATCATTAACATTTTATGTTAAGTTATTATGATGTTATGATAATATCATCATATGATAGGTTAGTAAAATCTTCAACTCAACAACATAGATGTTATAATGAGTGTTATGTAATTATACGACGGAATTAAGAAGTAAAATAAAAAATAGATATATTTATGGGATTTAAATAAAAAATAATGCATTTCTAGTTTATATAAAAAATTATATACCTTCTACAAAAATTAAAATAAAATACTTACAAAACCTAAAATAAAAAGAATATATTTAGAAAAATAAGATAACAAGTTATAAATTTTAAAAGGAAATCCAAACACCTTTTTACAATAATATATAATTAGAAGCGTCAAAATCTTAATACTTGGATTCGGCCCCACCCTGTCAGGACAATAGGCAATTTTTTCATCGCTTTTAAACAAATTTTAAAAAGTAAAATCTAAAAATTTAAAATTAAAGGTTGATTTTTTATTTATTTAAATTGATAGCAAAAGAATGACACAATTAATATAAACCATGATTTTTTCAGTCTAATCTGACATGTTTTATATATATGAGCAACAAAAATATGTCTAATATGTCCAACCAACATAATCTTTTTGAAAAATATGTAAAAAATAAGTGTCCAACCATCACAAATTTTATGAAATAAAAATGAAGAAATAGAGATAGTATAGATATACAATATATATATATATATATATATATATATATATATATATTATATAGTTTAAATTATGATTACATCATGATTTCTAGTAAGAGAAGTAACAGTTGTTGTAAAAATAGAAATGCTAATAAATTCTTTTCCTATGTATTTATCCTTATTTTTCAATAATTTTAGTAAAACATTTAAATATGTTTTGAGAATATGACACTTTCATTTTACCCCTTTATAAATATTATTTTTATTTTTAGTCCTTATGAGTATGTTTATTTTAATTTTAGTTTCTAAAAGTCCCTAAAAATATATTATTTTTTACTTTAGTCCTCACTAATTTTTTTTTTTTATATTTTACTCCAATAAATATCACTTTTTTTTTTATTTTAGTTTATAATAATGTCATATGCTGATAAATGAATAGGCTTGTCACCTCCCAAACTTTTTTGGAAATTTTTTTCTTCATAAAATCACTTGATTTTTTTCTTTTCTTATTGTTAAACTAAAATATAATAAAATTAAAATATCAATTACATAATAAAAATATCACACCACTTTATTGTTTGTTTCAACATTTAGGTATCTTCAATAACATTTAAATCTTTATTTAATATATAGTATTTCCGTTTTAGTATTAAAAATAAAAAATTGAAATAAAATGATGTTAAATGGGGACGAACTAAACCAGTAAGACTAAAAATCATTTTGCATATTTTAATTATTCACAAAATCTGCAAATGGGGCGACCATAGACCTGGATCCATGCACCTAATGTCATATAATTAGGTCATCACAATATCATATCATGATGATATCATCTTTATTATATTTAAGAAAAAAGTTAGTAGCGAAAAACTAAAAATAAATAAGAAAACCAAACAAAACATGAAATAAAGATTAAAACCAAGATACCTACTACAAACAAGAATACGTAAGTTTAAAACGTGTATCAATGTCTGTCACCTGCCACAGGAAGCTCATTAATTATATTCTTAATTGTGCCAACTTTCAGCTGCCTTCGGCCTTTCTAGTGTTTATGCTCTTATGGTTACAATTGTTTGATGGAAAAGTGACCAGGGACTTCCCACAGTTACTAGTAAATCCTTATATGATCACCATTTTTTTTATCTCTTTTTAGAGCACTCATATAACTATTCAACATTCATAAATTGATACAAACAAACTCCAAGAACAATTGAGTGGAGAAATTAGTGGATTATCACATCTAAAGCCAAATATATTCCCTCATTTTTTGTAAGAAGATAATAAAAATACCAAATTACAAAAAAAAAAAAAACTTATATGCATTCTTTCTTATGGAAAAATATCAACCAACAAACAATAAAAATAGGCAAAGTAATAGCATGTACCCAAATTGAAAAGAAAATAAAAATTAACATATACTAATTTTTTATAGTGCAAAATCCTTAACATAAAGCAAAAATTCAAGAGACATAGTGTACGAAAAGATTTCACCAATAATAATTAATTAGGTCTCCAAATTAATAGTGTTCTTCTCACTAACAAGGCAAATAGTTATATAATAACACTCTAATAAGTTTTTAGTTAGACAATAGAGATAACCAAATAAATGAGATAATTGACTTCCAAGCTAGTCTTTTTGCACATTTATAAAAGATACACTGATAACTTTTTTTTTCCTCTTTTTGTGAGTTTTTTTTTTTTTTTAATAGAGACACCCAATTTTTGTCTTTCTATCTCTTTGTAAAAGACCTAAAAAAATGCATTCTTTAAACTACATAATGGTTGGTAGCCCATTAATTGATTTTCTACCTAACAAATCAATCTCTCGCCAATTAATTGGGGTCATAGTTAATCGAAATTATTTTCTCCTTACAAATAGTAAGTTTTTTCTCTAGGTAAGATCTTTGTTACCATATTAGAGACATTTTTAATTGTATGAATTTTCTCTAATGATAATTGTTTAATCTATAATGCATTACATATCCAATGATATCGAACCTCAACATATTTTGAGCTTGAATGAAAGGTCGAGTTCTTGTTGAGATGCATTGCATTTTGACTATTAAATACAAAACATATTTCTCTTATGATAGTCTCAATTATTTGTAGGAATTTTTGCGTCCATAAGAGCTCCTTAGTAGCTTATGTAATGACAATGTATTCTACATTTATAGAAGATAGGATAATACATTTTTGTAGTCTGGATTGTTGTGACTTCCTCCCCCTTCAAAATTCATCATATAACCAGAAGTAAACTTCCTAGTATCCACATAACCAACCATGTATGCATTTGTGTAACCATTCAACATCTGCTTATGATGACTTTTTACGGCAAGTGCACCGCGTTTGTCAAAAGTAATAATTGTCCCTGAGGACGAATATCGATCCCACAAGGAATAGTAAATTATCAAGTACAATAATCGCTAAATATAGAACGAAACAATTAAAAGTGTGTTGAAAGTTGTTATAATGACAAGAATTAACAAGAAAACAAATCAAAGAGTAATTGCGTCAATTGAAAAAATGGGGATTAGGTTTCATCTATCTCACTCTCATGTATTTTGATTAGCATGTCAATATTAAGTTCTTTGATTGAAATTGATGCCCGTATAAAATTCATTTATATCGATTCCTCGCATATAAAATCCTTAAGAATGTTCCCTAACTATCGATCCTTCGCATAATTATAAGAACAACTTAGAATGAAGCTCAGACGTTAATAACAATTAACATTTCAAGTCTATTCCTACCACTCAAATATGTTAAGTATTATTGTTTAGGTCAGAACCCTAAAAATACTTTTCAGTCAGATTTAAGATTCTCAATTTGTCACAGAAAATTAAAAGTAAAACAACAATACCAATAATCAATCAAGAACTGAATATTTTAATATAAGATATCACCTCAATACATAAGAATTCAAGCAGATTACTCCTAATCCCAAAGGGTAAATTAGCCACGCATATTTATAGCACCTTCCATTCCCCCAATTGGGTTACAATTCACTCTATGGTGTTTCCCTCTCAATCTGGCATACTAGGGTTGTGCCTCTAGTCCTCTATTTAACCTAATTTGCTAGGGTTGAGTGACTTCCTGGGTCGCACTTATGGGCTTAATAATAAAAATATAAAAATAGCTCAATTAATGTGACACATTCTTGTTATTGAGTTGGACTTTTCTCTCTCTCTCTTTTGTGTGTTCTGGGCCTTCTAGCTTTCTCATTTTAGCATATATCATTCTTCTTTAGTCTAAATCTTCATTCTTCCATAAAAACCTACAATTAACACCAAATTTAGGAATAAAATGCTCTTATTCAATTAAAATCATAAAAAAATGTAAAAAGGTATAAATTCATAAATTAGGGATTATTTTATATGTAAATTAGCAATTAATACTTATAAGTGTCTATATTTTAATATGAAATATTACGGAAATTAGGCACTTATCAACTTACATAAACAAACACTTTAGAAATACCATTAAGTTACCTGATTATCCATTTTAAGCTTGTTAATGCTCTTTCCCATGATTAGTAAGGAAGCGATGACTAATAACACCAACAACATGAGCGATGTTCGACCTTCTGCACAACGATAACATACATTAAACTACTAACTACAAATGAATATGGAGTCTTTTGCATTTATTTTTCTCTCTTTCTCATAAGTATGTCACTGTTTTGAGCTCAACTTGATATAACCTACAAGTGGAGTGTTAATAGATTTAGAATTGTCCATATTAAATCTCTTTAATACATTTTCAATTTTTTTGCTATGATAACCATAATTTTCCATTCTTCCTTTCACAAACAATGTCCATGCTAAGAATTTGTTTTGCATGACCCAAATCCTTTATTGCAAAAGACTTGCCTAGCTCTCTTTTGACCCTTTGAAACTCACTCATATCATAACCAACAATCAACATGTCATCAACTTAGCGTGAGAGAATAATAATTTTTTCATTAAATTTTTCTCACAAGAATAGAATGATAGAAAAGGTTTTATCATATTCATGATCCATCATGAAGGGAACTAATTTCCTACAACCCTACCTTGGAGCTTGTTTGAATCCATGCAAGCTCTTCCCCAATTTGAAAATGAATTTTTATTTATCTTTAACTATGAAACCTTCATGTTGTTAAATATAGATATTTTTTTCTAAGTCACCATGAAGGAAGATTATTTTCACATCAAGTTAGTCAACTTCTAAATTTAAACTTGTTGCCAAACCAAGTACAACTCTAAATGAATACATTTTGACTACAAATGAAAATATCTCTTCAAAATCAAATCCTTTCTTCTCACTAAAGCCCTTCATCACCAACGTTGCCTTATACCCGTCAGTTAATCTCTTCTGATTTCAATTTGAACACCTATTTATTTCTTAGTGCTTCCTTGCCTTGATGCAAGTTCACAAGTGGTTCTCATGTAAGGATTTCATCCCCTTACATGGCTTTATATCACTTGTCTTTCTCTTGATGTGATATAGCTTCTTCTTAGATTTCAAGCTTTCCACCATTAGTCAACAAAACAAAATCATTAGCAGAATATTTATGTGAAGGACAATTCTCTCTAGTAGATCTTTTTAATTGAGGGTTCGTAGGTAGTTCGGGAGGAACTAGTTCAGTTGGTTCATTGACTTGAGTCTCAGGCATGTCAACTACATGATCAATAACTCTCACGGGAGGTTCAGGCTCAACATTAATGTACCTATGAGTAACTTGTCCTAACTTCTCTTTCTTGTCAGTATCTTTAATGGTTTGGTCCCTAAGAAAAATAACAGCTCGACTTTCTAACAATTTTCTTATCAACTGTATCCCAAAATTTGTAACAAAAATCATCACGACCAAAATCTTAGGAAGATAATTGTTTAGAATTCCCATCAAGATCGAATCTTCCATCTCTGGAGATGTTAATATTATTCCTGTCTTTCCTCATGAGTTTTTCATTTAAAAAACTACCTTTGATTACGCAAAATATCAAATTTTCATTAGGAGCACAATTGCTCAGAGATACCACAAAGTATCTCAACTGCTTGGTAATGAGTTAAACAACAAAAGTACAAGTAACTCATCATCCACTACAATCTTCATGGTGATAAACTAATTCACCTTAGAGGAATCATGCTTGTATTTCAACTTTACCAGCTTTCTAACAAGTAATGTCTTATTTATGGGATTTTTAGACTCAAACAACTTACTTAATCTCTTCAGTAAGTTGTAAGCTAGAGTCCCATTAGATACATGATAATAAAAAATTATTCTATCCATTGTCCAATTATGCCAATAGTTTTTCTATTTGTCTTTTTTCATTCTCCCTTATATTTCTATGTTGGTTTAATACCTTATTCCCCAATAAGATCATATAGATTTTTGCAAAATAACAAATCTTCCATTTGAGATTTTCATATTAAATAATTGGTAGAATCTAGTTTAATCATGATTCTAGCATCATCATCATCTTCCATCTTTAGAGCACAAGCCAAAGCTCCTAGTGGAAACTCTGATACGAGTTGTTCGGAAGATAATAAAAAGAATAAGCGGAAGCAAAATTCAGGTCAATTTTTTTTCATGCATAAATAATGTAGGCTCAAAAAATATCAAGCAACAAATAATAATGATAGGCAAAATAAATGGATGAAAGAAAAATTAGCATGTATCAAAACTTTTAATGTCGAAAACTCTCAATACGAAAAACTTTTAATGTGGAAAACCCTCAATATGAAGGGGAAAACCTATGCAACCTACCCACATACTCCAGTCAAAACTTTCACTAATAATAATTAATGGGAACGCTACAAATTTTCTTAGATACTCCATAAATCAATAAAAAAATGTTTTTTTGGCAACAATAACAATACCAATTAGTATTATTTAACTAGATAATAAAGATAACCAAATAATAGAATAATTAGTATAAAACCTCTTCTCCAAACTAGCTTTTCCATTTGTCATACTTCTTTTCTTTTTCATCATACCTACTCAATTTTGTTTTCATATCTACCCATAAATAAAAAACTTGAAACAAGAGAAAACATTATTTAAGCTATATAAAGGACTTATAGTTCATAAAAAAATACTTCTAGCCCAATAAATTGGTCTCTTGGATGACATTTGCATGTGGACTGTTTATTCCTGCAACTCCATATGTTCTTCTCTCACCTCCATAAATTTTTTGTATTTCTAAAAATGTCTTTTTGTAATATTTTGGATTACGTAATCTAGAAGTTTTTTTTTTCAAATTCATAATTAACTTTTGGATTACATAATCTAAAAGCTTTTTTTCAGATGCATGATTAGTTTCTAGATTTCACAATTTGGAAGTCTTTTTTAGCTTCCGGATTATATAATCCAGAAGTCTTTTTTCAAATACGTGTCCTGATTATATAATCCAGAAGCTACTCTATGAAGGTGGCACAAGAAGGATATAAATGTATTTTCACGTTTTGTATGAGGGTGGCAGAAGAACCTATGGAGATGGAGATGGAGGGAGAAACACTCTTGCATGTGTTGTGTTATTGTATACGAACTCAACTCTAGTAGGCGACTACATCATAGGCACTTTAGCAATATGCTCTTCAAGTCCACAATGCATCAGCTGCAAGGGAATATGGTTCTGAAGGGTTCAATTCAATTCTCAACCAACTGAGCACCATCTGGCTGATCGTGTTGTTGAACTACCTTGGAACGATTAACCCGTCTTCTGATATAATTGTAACCAACAGGTTTCTCATTAGCTGCTTCAATCTGTTCCAATCTTTCAAGAACTTCTTTTATGGATGGCCTCAATTTTGGGTCTGTTTGGATGCATTTGAGAGCTAGTTGAGCTACCTGTAATGCTAAGTTGGTTGGATACTTTCCTTCCAACTTTGCATCCATAGTGCTTCTTATTTTCGCTCTATTTAGTAGATTTGATTTGAACCAATCCGTGAAGGACTTTAGCTTCCGCAAGCGCACCCCTGTCAGCACCTCCGTCAAAACAATTCCGAATGAATACACGTCACTTTTCACTTTCAAACGACCTACACAACAGACATGTGAACATTTAGTATCTTGTCACGTTTGTACAAAAGGTTTATGAAATGTTTAAGAGAAAATTTGTGGATATTACCTGTTGCCATATACTCAGGAGCAGCATAGCCTGCTGTTCCCATAACTCGTGTTGATACGTGAGTCTGATCAATCGAAGAAAAAGATTTGGCAAAGCCAAAGTCTGATAACTTTGCCGCAAATGTCTGTCACGAAAGCAAAGATTTTTTTATTTCACGTAACGTGAATTCTTTCAATACCATGCAAACACTACGTTGAGAAACGAAGAAAAGTTATTCAAACAAGTCAAAATAAAACTTACCTCGTCAAGGAGTATATTTGAGGGTTTAAAATCTCTATGTACAATTTTCCTTTCCATGGAATGAAGGAAATTAAGTCCCCTAGCTGCTCCAATCATAACCTTTAGCCTTGTAGCCCAAGAAAGTGGTTGAACATTTGCACCTCCTGCATGCCGAAGAGAAATCATGAGCATAAATCAGAGAAAATGACAAATCAATTCTGCATAATTGGTATGCATGCTGCTACACCACCAGCATTTCTTACTTCCGAATAGGTGGTTATCCAAGGTGCCACGATGCATGAATTCATACACCAGGAACAGCTCGCTATCCTCTCGCCGAAATTCCAACAACTTTACAAGGTTGGGATGAGAAAGTCTCCCTAACAAATTCACTTCTGACTGCATAAAGAAGATAATCAAACAAAAATTTAAATCATAATTTTAGAATGATATTAACGCTTACCTGCCATTCCGCAACTCCTTGCGAGCTTCCAGGATTCCATTTCTTGATGGCAATAGTCAATCCCTCTCCTCTAATCAAACCCTTGTATACTGCACCAAAACCCCCCTCTCCTATCACCCTGTCAGCTCTGAAATTTTTGGTAGCAGCCCTCAATTCTGCCAAAGTAAATACTCTCAATTTTGGAGCATTCAAGATCTCACCATGAGGAAACTCCTCTCCATCTCTGACTCCAGAGGCCTGGCTATTCTCAGAGCCCCAAAATGACGTGCTAGTGTTATTTCCTGATGTGTGATTATTGCTACTACTTTGCCCAAACAGACTACTGGTTCCTCCAAAGTCACTTCTACACCCACGAGAAGTAGAATCGCCATTCTGTTTAAGTCTTGTGTTGCTGAGACCGGCAGAGAACTGAGTCCTCCCTGAGACATCGTCACAGCAAAACAAACTTTCATGTAAAGTACAAAAAACGATGCCAAGATACTTAACTTCAAATTATCAAATATTTCATAAACCATAGCTAATACCAATTAATGCCTTGCATGTTCTAAATTACACGGCACGCGAGAATCGGGAATTCCCTGGTGATGATTTTAACTATAGTTTGCTATCGTTCTACTATGCGCGTTTGACTTATAGATTTGTTTAAAGAACTGATGACAATAGTATGCACCTACGCTTGCAATTAGCAGTTAAAAAACCAAAAAGAACCATAATTACCTAAATGGTTCTTCGCCTTGGGATGATCATCAGGTTTAGAAGCTGATTGAAGACTCCGACAGTTCCCCATTGACTTGTTTATGCTCTTTCCTTGGCACAAAATCAGAGGAGATATGACGGGACAAAGGAAGGGTCCAAGAATACTCCAAGGAAATGCAATGGTACTGCTAACCGTGAGACACTTTGATTCATATAATCCGTGTTGAAATTCATTTTAGCAGGAGTTCAAATTTTGTAACACTTCCAAATTTGAGTCAAATGGGAAATAGAAGAGAACAGTTCAAGCAGAAACCAGTCAACAACTTAATGGCTACGTTTTTTGCCAATAAATTCCCCACACTCATGTATAACAAATTTACATTTCAAAGATATTTAGTTCACATCCATTTGATTTGCTATTTGAGAATAAAAGATAAAATGAGAAGTTTTTTTTTTTTTATATATAATAGCGGAATCACTTTTCCCATGTATGTTTGGAAATTTTATTATTTAGTTTTAATTGTATATGTTTATTTAAATAAAAATATATGTATTATTATTTTTTATATGTGATTTGTATATAAATCTATAATTTGAATCAAAACAATGTTGGAGAGATAATATAGATTACAAATTTGCATGGAAGGGAGAAAAAAAGTAATACAATTCTATTGTAGAGTAATAATGTATACAGTTATTTTAGTAGATATATAGTTTAACTATATTTTTTTGTTTTTCTTTTTTATAAATTTAAACTTTAAGATATAGTTAAGAACAAAATAGAAACATGTGTGTACAAAATAAGATATCTTTTATATATATATATATATATATATATATATATATAACGATTGTGTATTAAATAAAAAGTGAAATATTCCTAGTTAAATGGGTATCTTTAGAACAATTTTCCTTTTTTAATAAATTAATAATAATAATAATAATAAATTTAAACTTTATTTTCTTTTTAAGATGAGTTATGTGAAATCTTTTGAGATCTATTCTTGTCATGACACTAGTACAAAAGTTTAAAACAACACCACATTATTTAATGCGTTTTTAGGGTCACACGCTGTCTTTCAAAATGCAGTGTCATTTTAAGTTTGTTTCAAGCTCTCTTTCTTTTTCACTATTAGTTTATATATATTTTTTTCGTTTCTCTTATTTATTTGTTTTCTTGTATTGACGAAGGTCACCACTACTCCGTCACTGTTGTCGTCCCCGTTGCTGTCTTAGGGTTTAGGGCTTAGAGTTTTAATTTTTTTAAAAATAAGAATGCGGCTATTTACAATAGCCACATTTATAAATAACATTTAAAAATGCGGCTAAATAGCTACCTTCTTGTCTCTTGATTTTACGACTACATGTACAACAAATGCGGGTATAAAGCCACCGTTTTAAATCTAAAATAGCCATTTTCTGTTAACATTTCTTCACTAGTGTGATGATGTTTCATAAAAGAAAAAAATGTTATCCTACCTCCCAAACGAATTAATAACATAGTTGTTGTTTTAATAATAATAATAATAATAATAATAATCATGTATTGACATAATTGAACATAAATTGAAATTTATTTAGGTAAGTTGAATTTAAGTTTGTGTGTATTATGTTATGCTATATAAGGAGATATCAAAATATTTCAAAATGATGTAAGAAAAAAAAGTATGTAAAGTATGAAAAGAAAACATATTTTTATCATTTAGATATAATTTTATAAGATTATTATCACTACAAGAAAATTATTAAATAGAAATTAATTTTAAGGATCAACAATAATTAGTTATTATGTTAACTAAATTAGAGACTAAAAAATTAATGGTATGTAAAGTAGTTTCTAATAAACTAGTTTCTACCTTAATAGTTAATTAAATATCAATTTAGAAACTAGTTTCTAATACTAATAATTTTGTTAGTCTTTACAACCATCTTTAATCTAGTCAATATAGTAACTAATTATTTTTTTGTCTCTAGATTTCTATTTAATGATTTTCTAGTAGTGTACCAAAATGAAATAAATGTAAAAAAATTATTAAAATGGGTAAGTCGTGTCAAGGTTTACTTTGGTTAAAATTTGATTACATTAAAATAATGTCACCTTGACACGACTTCAGTTTAAATACATTGAAGTCGTGTCACTTTGACACAACTTTAGTTCAAATATACTAAAGTCGTCATGTTGACACCATTTCAATAAATTTTTAAAATTTTTATCTATTTTAATAATTAATAAATGAAATTGCACTTCAAGAAAACAAATCACAACAATGTGAAATTAAAATTTATAAATTTTTGTGCATGGTCTGATGATATTCAGTATCGTTTAGGAGGATAATGTATATTACTACAAAAATATCCTACTTGAATATAAACACATTTTTTTTCTTCTTTAATAGTGCTTATAAATATCTTTTATTAATTTTACAACAAAAGACAATTGCTATAATACTACATGCCAAACAAATTAAAAAATAAAAAATAAATGTATTTTTTAATCATAAGTAAATACAATACCTATTTTTATTTACATAATCATCATAAAAAAATAAATTACTTTTTAACAATCCTTCAATAATCCATTATATGATATTTTGAAACATTAAAATTACTAAAACATAAAAAAAAAATGTTATTATGGTTAGTGACATCAACTAACGGTGGATTTTTGGAATTTTGAGGGATCCCAATTCCCTTTGGGAATTGACCACATGATTCGTTATTTCGTTTCGAACAACTTTCATTTTTTACGCATCTCCATCCAATTTCTCTATCAAAAGTTATGGCCGTTTGAAGTTTTTTCGCGCTAATTTTTGCCAACTCCAAATCTATCACTTTTCTCTTCAATGTCAGGACTCCTCCATCAAATATTCACTAAATCAAGTTTCCTAAAACCCTAAACTATTATCTAATCAACCCTAAACTATTAACTAATTAACCCTAAAATATTAACTAATCAACACATACATGCAGATATTAATATTTATTATAAAATTAATTCAAAAAATTAAAAAATAATAACTAGTGGTTTAGGGTTTAGGGACCGACGTGCGGAGGTGCTGCCAGCGTGAAGGGTTGGCGACGAAGGCAGCTGTTTGCGCGCATGCGAAGGAGAGAGCGACAACCACCGGTGACGTCGGACGACACAAAGGGGAGAGAAGAAGATGCTGGTGGCGCAGGGGTTGGGGAGCTCGGATGGTTGGTTGTGAGGTGGTGCAGCGACTCGATCGCAAGGTGGTGCAGCAGGTGAAGAGGGGAAGAAGAAAGGAGAGGTGCAGCAGGTGAAGAAGGGAAGAAGAAAGGAGAGGTGCGGTGAAGAGGGGAAGAAGAAAGGCGAGGGAGGCGAGTGAAGAAGATTGAAGGCACAAACGAAGAAGTGGGAGCGTGGGATTTAAAAAATAAACCAATTAACAACGATTCAGACTGAAATCATCGTTAAAAACCCCACAGACATGCTTATAATGACGGTTCAGGTGAAACCATTGTTAAAAAGGCAAGTTTGCTACTGTATTTTTTTTTACGATGATTTTCTAAAAACTGTCTTTATATAAAATCGTCTTATTGACATTTTGTACTAGTGTAAAACTTATTATTATAATTATTGTTTATCTTTTAAAATACATTATTTTACTTTAGAAGAATCAAACCCCAAAATTTCAACATATAATTAAGAAATTAAGAAGTCAAAATCAAACTAGTCAAAAATACATATTTAGAAACATGTGCAATAATAGAGATTAGTCAAAAGTACATAAATGTGCAATAAAATAGAAAGGTTGAAATACAAGTAAAAGAGAAATAATTTTTTTAAATGGATGAACTAGCTCTAATTGTTCATCTAGAACAACACTTCAACGGGAATATAATCAAATCCTTACACTTGGAAAAAAAAAATAAGAAATTTAGTTCAAACTTAAAGAAGAAAATATAATTATTTGTTCATACTTAAACCTGAAGTAAAAAATAAGAAGCATGTTCTTATCCTCCTAAAATGAATATCATACTTGCATTCTCTGTGAGGAACAATTTGTAACTATTTTAGAGAAATGAGATGTTTTTTACTTGCAATTAAGTAATCAAGGAAAGTAAAACTACTCCAAGAAATCCATTTAGTATATAAGATGTTTTCATATTCCTACACTGTAAGCCTAAAGCCTCTGCATCATATGGCGTTAGATAGGTTGAATCTCCACCAATCTTTCATACACACCAAAATTTGAATCACACATTCACATGTATACATGTCATTAATTATAACAGTAAAAAGTTTTCTTCATTAAAAAGCTTACAATATTATAAAGTTTTCTCATGGTTTGTTTAAAATCTGAATCTCCTGTCATTTTTAATTTACTTCATTTGCATTATTTTTAATTAAAAGTGTGATGTGGTAATTTTAAAATAATAAAAAGTTATTTCAAAATATGTGCAATGCATATTTTTCGAAGATTACTTTTAAAATTTAATTAAAAAAATTGTAAATATTTACAAATATAAAAATGAGGAGATTTTATAAATTTAAATAGTGTGTTTTCAATTTTATTTATAAAAAATAATAATAGTTTTTTAAATTGTGTGCTTTCAATTCGTATAAAAATTTGCAAATATTTTTTGTAAAAAAAAAAAAAGAAAAAAAAATTAATGTTTTTCCAATAGTGTATTTCTTTTGTTTTATTTTTTTTAAAGTAAAAGCTGTCATGATTTTTTTTTATAAATATTAACAATATATTTTTTATAAATTTACTTTTAATAACATTTTAAAAATATATACTTTGCATTAAGTTAGTTTCACCTATATGGTAACATTTATTTTTAAAATGTTAAAATATCATATTTATATTAATTATAGTAATATTTGTTTTGAAAAAAATATACCTACTGACATTTTTAATAAATGTACCTAAAGAAAATGTCAAATGGTGTAGTGTCAAACAAAACTATAATTTTAGTTGTTACTGTAGCAAGTTGAGTTTATATTGAACATATTATTTCTATTCAACTTTCCACCCATCTGAACCATATAAAAAAATTGAAATAACTACCTAAATATTAAATATTAAATATTCAACATTCATACATACAAATACAAAGAATAATGAGGTGGAAAAATGAATGGACATGGAGCACCTCCTTCCTTATCAATACCAGGGAAGTTTGAACTCTTTTCTCCTAGTTTTGGGGTTCACATAACAAGTCTCACAGGTTTAGCCATGGCAGAATAAAACCCCTGATCCTTTTCCCAAAACTGTATGCCATACTATATACAATATCAACTCCACTAGGCCACTGGAGCAAAGGCACCTTTTTTTTAGCAATACGATCTTCAAGTCCACAATCCATCAGCTGCAAGGGAATATCATGATGATGGGTTCAGTTCAATTAGCCAACATCTTCACGGCCATGTTGTTGAACAACCCGAGAACGATTAACCTGTCTTCTGTTATCAGCTGGTTTTTCATTGGCTGCTTCAATTTGTTCCAGTCTTTCAAGAACTTCTTTCATTGATGGTCTCACTTGGGGTTCTGTTTGGATGCATTTGAGAGCTAGTTGAACCATTTGTAATGCTAAGTTAGAAGGATACTTTCCTTCCAACTTTGTATCCATTGTGCTTCTTAAAAACCCTCTATTTAGAAGATTTCTTTTGACCCAATCTCTCAGGGACGTTTCCTCACATAGTTTCATTATACCACTAATCCTCTTGCCAGTCAGCAACTCCACCAAAAGAATTCCAAATCCATACACATCACTTTTCACGTACAAACGGCCTACACGATTCACATGATGAGACCATTTAGTGTCGTGTCAGGTTTACACAAGAGGTTTATGAAGGGAAATTAAGAGAAAAGTCGTTGATAATACCTGTTACAATGTACTCAGGAGCAGCATAGCCGTATGTTCCCACAACCTGTGTTGATACGTGACTTTGATCAGGCGAAGCAACAGACTTCGCTAAGCCAAAATCTGATAACTTAGCCGCATATGTCTGTTAAAAAAGCAAAAATTAGAAAGAGTTTTCTTGCGTTACCATGAATACTTCTATAGCATTCATGATCCAAGTTTGAGAAATAATTTTGTTCTTTACTTTTCAAGATGAGCAAAATGTGATCATGGGAATTCTATGCCCCAACGACAAAATGAAACTTACTGAGTCGAGTAGAATATTTGAGGGTTTCAAATCTCTATATATAATCGGAATCTCCAAGCTGTGAAGGAAATTCAACCCCCTAGCTGCTCCAATCATAATTTCTAGCCTTGTGTCCCAAGAAAGTGGACGAACATTTGCTCCTCCTGCAGAAGCAAAATAAAGTGCCTAGATCAGTGAAAATTAGCAATCCATTTTCCCAAATTGGTGCACATGTCCTCGGATTTAACAATGCCATCAACAGCATCAGCACTTACTTCCAAATAGGTGGTTATCCAAGCTGCCACGAGGCATAAATTCATAAACCAGAAACAGTTTACTATCATGCCTCCCAAATCCCAACAACTTAACGAGGTTGGGATGAGAAAGCCTCCCTAAGAAATTAATCTCTGACTGCACAGAAAAGAGAATTAATATCAGTATAAATATGTAATATTAGTCCTATACCAGTAAAAGGTTTTACCCCTAATTTTGAAGTGTCATTAATTCCAATACCTGCCATTCCACAAATCCTTGCTTGCTTTCAGAATTCAACTTCTTGATGGCAATAGCCAACCCCTCACCGCTAATCAAACCCTTGTATACTTTACCAAATCCGCCCTCCCCCAACAGAGAGTCAACTCTGAAATTTCTGGTGGCTGCTTTCAGGTCTGCCAAAGAAAATTCTCTCAAATCTGCAACATCCAAGATTTGCCCCCTCTCCTCTTCATCCCTGACTCGAGAGGCTTGGCTATTCTCAGAGCCCCAAAAGGATTTGCTAGTGTTATTGCCTGTTGAGTAGTTATTGCTACTACTTGGTCCAAAGAACCTGCTGATTCCTCCAGAGTGGCTGCTATGCCCAAGAGAAGTAGAATTACTATTCTGTATTAACCTTTTGTTGCTGAGACCAGCAGAAAACTGAATACTACCCGGACCATCTTAACATGAAAGCAAAAAAATGTCAGGTGAAGCAATAAATGCTCGAGTTTAAAACCTCAACAGAGAGGATCAATCACTTCATGATGAATTATAGCTAATACCAAGGAGTGTCTTCTATGTTACAAATTATATAGCTTTTAGGAATTGGGGATAGACTGGCTGCAAGTTCAGGTTGACTTTTCTGCTTGACCTGATGAATTGTCTTTAATAATGATAAAATGATTATGCACTTATACTAGCAACCAAAGCAATAACAGGAAAACCACCACAAAGAAACACATGCTTTTTCTTCTTTCTTGGAATATTTGATATCATATGCATGAACAAACACATATTTTAGCATGAAGCGTTTCTATAATTTTAAGAATTAAACAAGAAGAGTGTTGTTGGTTTACCTGGTTGATTGGGGGCAGTACTGGAGTTTCGATGATCGACAGCAGAACCTGATTGAAAACTCCAACAATTCCCCATTAAGTTGTTTCTGCTGTTACCTTGGCAGAAAAGCAGAGAAAGAATGAGAAAGAAATGCTGAGAGGCGTGTCTGACTTGGTTTTATAGTGACATGAGTGAAAAGAGTACAAAGAAAATATTACTTGCCACGTGTTCTTTTAAGAGCACTTTCTGTCACAGTAACAGTTGTACCTTACTACTTGTATGTGTCGGAAACTAAGGAAGTTTCCAAGAATACTCCAAGAAAATGCAGCGATAATCATGTGAACTGAAAATTTATTTTCTATCTGCTGTTGGCCAGTGACATAGGTAGCTTGTTCACTTCAGTTTTCAGCATGGCCGCAGATATTAAAGAGGAGAATTCTATTTAGACATAATTTACAATTTGTGGGGATTTCAGGAGATTGATTTGAGATGATTTATGTGTATTCTGTTTAGGTGATTTGGGAGGATTTGTGATGATTCATAGAGAAAGATTTTAAAGAGAAAATGAAATGTGAGATGAGGAGAAAGGGATGAATTTATGAAAATGGTTTGATAGATTACTACTATAGTTCTAAATCTAACATCTAATTTTTTATAATTATTATTACATTAATAAATAAATTTTTTTTTAAAAATTATTTTCATTTTTTAACTAACTTTTAACTAAAAAATATTTATATTTTAAAAAATATACTAAAGGCAAATTTAGCGTTACACTAAAAACAACCTACCGATGTTCATTAATTTAATAAAACTAATCACATATATCAATAAACTTTCTATTCAAATATATTATCTTTCCATCCAACTAAATCATCTCATATTTCATTCACTTTCTCTTTAAATTACTACAAATTAATCCTCCACCTTTTTTAACACCTAACCATAAAGATTAACTTACTATGATTGAAATAAAAATGAGTCAACTCTATCCAACTCACATTTTGGTGAGCCAAAAATTTTATGAGCAGGCTCAACACATATAATTAAATATAATTAAAATGTTCACCTATTTCACTAATCATTATTATAAAGATAGTAGGTAAAAATCATAGTATCAACCTATATGATTGAACAAACAAATAAATTAAGCATCTAAATTAAAAACATTATTGAACAATATTCTAGTCTTTAAAAAAAATAAAATTCTTAACCTATATAATTAGAAGAAGTAAACAATTATAATAAAAAATAATAAAGAATTATTGTTGGTGGATTAATAATTAACTTATTTTCAACCCGACTCTAATATGTTTATCTTATATATGGACCAATTCAGTTTGACCCGCATTTAAAAAACTAAGTTTTTTAATTTAAAAAACTAAGTTTTTTAATTCAACCGGCTCAAATTTGGAGCTAGTCATATTGACTTAGAGATTTAAATCCATCTTGAAATTTAAATTATTGAGTGAAATACTTGTTGAGTGCATTTATATAGGAAAAGAAACTAATGAGGGGACTGTAGAAAAGAATTGTAATGGCAAATTCTTCATGCATCTCTACACCTTTTCATTACCCCTCCATACTTTTTTATAATTTCAACAATGTGCTTCTAAATATAAAAGAGAGTGTGATGTATTCTTCTTCATTTTCAAGTAGTGATGATTGTTTGTGATAACTAGTGACAAACATTGATAATTGAACCAAAAGTCACAAGATCCAAAAAAAAAAAAATCTAATTAAGTGCAAAAATGGAATACAAAACTCAAAAAAAAAAAATCTTTGCAAGAAACTTTTTGTTCCAACAATTCACAATTTGCTTCAAGTTGCAATAACAGTCCACTTTATGAAATCATTGCAAGTACAAACAATAGTTATTTTCTTGATAAAATTTATGTGATATTGTCTAAAGAAAAACTTCTAACTACAAGATACCTAAGTCTTCAGATAATTGTGAATTTTTTTTATAAAATAAATTAAAATATTTCAAATGATAAAATTGTTCTATTATATGGCTGGATAATAATAGTAGTGGTGTGACTAGAATGTAACTAGAAAAATAAATATGGGATACAACTGAGTTAGTTAAAAAATGTAAGGTTATCTTTTTTATTTCAAAATTGTCTTTCCACACTTAAAAATGAGTTGCGGAGAAAATTTGCACATGTAATTGATTAATGAGTTGATGGGGACCACATTAACAAGTTCACAGAAAATTAATGAAATTATTTTTTTGCAATCAAAATGGCATTTGAGTTGTATTATTACATCATACCTTACGGCGGTTTGGTTCAGTTTGTCAAAAAAGATTGGCTGGCATAACTTTTGCTTTTATCTCTTTCCTTCTGCATCAATCTTCTAGATAAACTGAATTCCAATGACATGTTATCAGCAAATCAATTATGAGTAATTATGTATTCTGTTACAAAATTTCTTTAAAATATTTATAATATTTTATACAAAACTATTAAGGAAAATAATTGTAACTTTATAGAATAAAAAATTAGTTGTTTTATAATAATAATAATAATAACAACAATAGTGTCAAATACACATTTAACTAAAATCAATCTTATAAATTACCAAAACTAAAAAAATTATGGACAAGCATCGCAACTCATAAAGCAGCACAACTTTTGCTGTCTAATTAACTTTGCATGCTGTTTAAAAAATAAAAAATTTGATAACTAGTTTATAAATATTTTTTTAATTAGATATAATGGAACTTGGTTTCTATACTATATCAAAGAAAATAAAAAATAACAGTTTATAAATACTGTGTACATCAGTGATATGATCTAAAAATAATAATATCACAATTATTTTTGCGAAGGTAATTTAATTGCATCAAACCGAGCTAGAAAATACACAGTTTATCCAACCAAATAAAACTGTTTCTTAAGCTAAGTGTACTGTGTTCCAAAACTCTAACTGAACTATTTATGACTACTGACCCGAACCATGGAATGGCCACAAGGTACAAGTGGATAGATAACAGGGATTTCAGGCTTATACGTAGTAGAAATGTTGTTGAAATGTGTTGCAAGCTTTCATTTGGAAGTGAAAAAGATTGCTAGAAGAAAAGAGTCGATTATCATTGATGAGAGAAAATGAAGACCAAGGGGAGTTCTCCGAGTTATCATTGATGAGAGAAAATGAAGACCAAGGGGAGTTCTCCGAATTGTACTCGTGAATGATATAGTTCCAAACCATGTAATAAAAGTAGACTGAATTACTAAACGACTGAAAATCATCTAGAATTTTAACTCCATTCAATGTGCCTCATGATTGACTAATACTTTATGAACAACTCTAGTCTTCCTATTTAGTATTCTAAAAACACAAATTAAGAAATGAGTTAATAAAAAGTATTAATTAAAAATAAACCGCATGAAACTATGGTAATAGCTCATTTACAACACTTCCTCAGAAAAAAACATTTGCTTCTTTTAATCAATGTTAACATTTTCAAAATTAATTGAGTGGCCGGAAAACAGATATTTAAACTATAGGAAAACAGAACTACACTATGTTACACGGATTAGAAGAATAACCATGACAAATACACATGTCATCACAAACATCACAAGCCATGTTAAGCAAGAAGTCTTAGAACTCTCGGAGTAGATTGCCGTTGCTCGCACATTGGCACGACCGGTGCTTGCCAAACTATGCTCAATGGCCTTCTCAGTAGAATCAAGTATCTGCAAGCCAGCCACAATCAATTCATTAGGTTAACATCTACATTTCAAACTCCCAATGTGAGACTCATATCAACCAAAAAACAAGGTTATGAATTATGACTATTCAATCAACATTTTAACATGCCCTCTGGTTGTAGAAGTAATATTACAGCACCGCTGTAGCCATATGCCGCAATACGAAAATAAATCGAAGTCGAACTTTCAAGAAGACGAAAACTAGATTAATGTACTGATATAACCACCATACAAAGAATATCCAATCCTAAGAATCGGACTGCCTTTCATTTCAGATATGTTCATCGGGGGGATAGAAAACACCAGAGTGCGGAATGGTGCATCTATATTGTAACTCACTCCTATCAAGATCACCTTAGAAGAGATATATTTTAATTGTAAAATAATAAGATAAAACTTTATTGGATACAAAAGAAGATTTGCTTGGTAATTAACTTTGTCCTGAATCACCATCTTGTACAACCGTTTAGCCGTGGGATTGAATGAAAATATAAGAATCGAACCTTTTCAGTATTTTGCAGGGACTGGCTCATCATGAGACTACTCTCTTTGAGTTGTTTTGCCAACACCACCATCTCATCAGTCAAATCTTCTTGAAGCATTCTAGAGTATAAAAGTGGACAAAAAAACAAAATAGAGTGAAAAAAAAAAGGAAATGCACAATAAATGCAAAGCATATAAACAGTGAACATAAAATATAAAAAAGAATTTATTTAATACATTTGCATAAATAATTTTACAGCAATTGTCTAAGGTATCATAATTATGGTAACTCATAAACATGCTGAGGACTCGTCAATGATGACCAAATAAACTACCAAATTAAGCCCAGTAGCGTATGGTAACAGGTAACCCGTTACTAATAATGTGACAATTGACATTAATATATCAGTGCTTGACCTGAAGAAAAATATACTTCGTTGTTGTGGACAAGTTAGCTTAACATAAGAACACAAGGTTTGCAAGTTTTCAGCTCTTCACCAAAGCAGTACAGAGTCTATTGACCCACCACTACATAAACTTTAAATAACAACTCCACTAAACAGTACCTGTGCTTTTCAATGTGTGCATGTGCACTAGCATCTAATTTGACAGGTGATGTATTGTCAGTCTCAGCAAGCTCGTGTGCTCTTTCTTCTGTACTTGATGTGGGTCTGTCCAATGAATCAGATGAGCAACAGTAAAACAGCCCACAAAATATGCATAGTGAGAAAGGCAAACTATAGCTTACACAGGCCTTCTTCTCAACCCAGAAGAAAGGGGTGTCTGCTTTTTTTCCTCAATTTCAGAAGAGTTTCCTTCGACAAAACTCCTTTCAAAATCTTTCCCCGATACTTGTGGGTCAGTCTGGGTTAAAAAAAAACTGTGGTTAAATGATTGTGCCTATTTGGTCAAAACTAAAAATACAGACAAGGAAAAACCAAAAAGGAACAATTTTTTTATGGCTTCATGATGCATTCTAACAAAGTCACAAAAAGTCAAGCCCTTGTGAGGAGCAACTTTAGAGATATCCATATGAGGTGTGCCAAGAGAAGTATCAAGAGTAGTATTAGTATGAGAGATTGCTCCTGAATGAAAGGGACAAGATGACTCAAGAGATTCAAAAGACTCAGCTTCTATAGAACTCTCCCCCTAAAAACACATTTCATTAAAAGTGACATCCATAGAGGTAAAAAACTTGACTTGGAGATATCTCTTTTTATTAGAAGCATAAGCAATGAATATGCATTTTACCAGCTCTAGGATCTAACTTCACACAAAACTAACTACAAATATGGAAAAATTGGACTCATCCAAACATCCGACTATGAAGACTAGAGAGAAAATAAATAGATGGAAAGGAAGACATAGACTCAATGGGACTAAGGTCATCTAGAACTCCGGTGGGTAATCGGTTGAAAAGATAGAAAGCAGTGAGGCTAGCCACCCCCAACAAGAATTAGGACATACATTTGGAAGAGAAGTGTCAGTGTCACTTCAAGAAGTTGCCTATTTTTCTTTCAACAATGTCATTTTGTTATAGTGTATCCGCACATTTGAATTCATGAACAATACAATTTTCCAAAAGGGATTTAGACATGTAATGATTTTCATATCTCCTCCCATTATAAGAACACAATTGTTTAATTGACTTTCCAAATTGTGTTTTTATAATACGGAAGAATTTGACAAATAAGGTAAAAACTTCAGATTGCTCTTTCATGAGTAAAATCCATGTGACACGATTACAATCATCAGTAAAAGTGGCAAACCATTAACACCAAAAATACTAGAGTTTGAAGTAAGTCCCTAAACATCAGAATGAATCAAATCAAAAGGATGAACACTCTTTTATTACTATGAGGAGTGCTTTGCAAGTTGGCATACATCACATTTAAATGACTTAACAAAATCTGGAAAATAAAGGAAACATAGGCTTTAGAACGGAAAAATGGAAGTCCTAAACAACAACGGAGAAGCCAAATTTGACAAGACTCAAAAGTAGTGCAAGACTGGAGATAAAAGGTGGTAGTTTGTCTACTGATGCTATTCTTGGTTCCCAACTTGTCAACGCAATACAACCCTCCATGCTCCCTAACCTTTCCCAATGAGTGGGAAAAGTTATAAAACAATTTAGGTCATTAGTAAGTTTTTGAACGAAAATAAGGTTATTAGAAAGCTTGGGAACATGAAGGACATCTTTAAGGCTGAGGAATGGCAAAAGAGAAACATTACCACCTCCAATTATTGAGATATTGGTTCCAATGACAATAGTAATGTGGTTTCCAAAAAGATAAACATGTGATGTTAAAAGATGTAAATGGGGTCATATGATTTGTCGCGGCAGAGTCTAGAACCCAACAATCCTTACATAAAGTTTTAGAAACATTAAAAAATGAATTGGAATTGTTACCAATCATGCTTAGAAAGCAAGTACTAGAAGGTGGCTTACTTATAGAATCCATGAGAGATTTTAGACATTCAATTTCAGCACGTAGTGCAAGCATTCCTTCTTCAATTGAAGAGAATGAAGAAGTCTTGCTAGAATTTTCAAAACATGAATTTGCTTGATAGGTCTTTCTTGAGGGCCAACCTTTTAGTTCTACAAGACAATTGAGAGTTTTCTCCTTTCCATGTAGCTTGAAGCAAGTCTTCTTAGTAGTGAGTGCACCAATGATCTTCATTATATTTTAAGCTGATTTTTATGTTTCTGGGATTTGAAGTCCCAAGTTTGCAAGCCTTACCAGAGAAGATGGCAACTCATTCAATGGATGCCTCATTCATCATGACCATTCAATGAGTTTCCTCACCTCAGACAATGTAGAAGTCTTCGGAAAGAGAAGGAAGTCTTTCCTTCCAATGACTTTGTACCCCAAAAGGGTCATATTCAGGATTCAATCCTGAAAAGAACTTAAAATTCCAGGATCGTTCAACGAATTGAGCAAGTTGACAGCATCCTTGGTAATTTCAAGCCTCAAATTTTGATATTGGTCCAACACAATCCACAAACCCTTCAAATTTTTAAATTTTGATATTATTTTCTAACTCATGGATATAGAGATATCATGTCGTATGGAAATTGGAATAAGTATTTACAAAGTCTTTCCAAGTTTCAAAAGCACAAGATTAGAACATATAATTTCTACTAATTTTTGTAGTCATGGGTCCTCGTCGCCATGTAATAATTCGTGAGTCATTGTCGTCAAAATTTGGAAATTTAGGTTATTTGGAGATATAGCCTCTCCTTCAATATGGTTTAGCCTACTCGTACCCTTTAATATTCGTTTGATAAATTGGGCCCACTGGAGATAATTTCAACCATTAAGGTGGCTATCATCAAGCATGTGTGGAAGATCAACATTACTTAGTGAAGTTGTCATGCCAAAAAAATAAAGGATTTCCTCAACCCCCTCCTATTAAACAAATAACAACAGAAAAAAAGATAGGTTAAAGAAAAAAGCAATGAACAGTGTTGTCATGAACAAAACAATGACAGATCTAGAACCAACACCTCCAGATGACTCTGGCGACACAGGAATGGCTGCTGCCACACCGAAACTTCATGACGCGTGAGAACTCACTTCAGGTGGAATAAGAGGCGTGAGCAAGCACATGGCAGCTTTGATGATGACCCAACTATGGGGATAGACAGATCAAAGGACAACGAATCTCCTGGTGAGATTGGTGGTCTGATTGGAGGCTTCGACAGTGTGATGACAATGGAAACAATAGTGACAAAGTTGGTTCTAGGAAACACAAGTTGGGTGCACTTCAAGCAACCTCAATAATCAAAGGAAATGGGTGCACTTCGGGCAACCCTAAAAAGGAACCATAGCTAAGACTGTAAAGAAGAAATGCGGAAGCAAAAGCCCCAAGATGGAGAGCTCTGGTACGAACTTGAAAAGAATAAATATGATTAAGAGAAGATTTTTAATCAATTCATTAATTTGAAACAACACATCAGCCTCTATATATAGAGAACTCTAACCCTAAAATAAAGATTACAAAGAAATCTCTAGAATCTTCTAATACCACACTTAATATCCTAATGTAACTTATTAACTATATTTTCGTCTGAAATCAACATAAAGGTTTATTCACTTTGTTGAATCTCACAGGACAAAAAATTACTTTATTCGAGGTTTTCACCTTCAACAAAGTTTTTCTTGCTACAATAAAGTTGGTTCTCCAATACCAAATTCAGAATCCCTCTCTTTTCCTTCTTTCCCATATTTATGTTAAGCCCATGCAACTATCCCGTACTGCTTGTCTAACCACCATGCAGTTTTAACCGTCTAATTGCATATTAGTTAATATAACACCTTTGTTGGCTTTCTTTCTTCTCACTCGAGTATCCAATCCAAATGAATATAATTAGATTTTCGTCTTACATCCACCTCTACATTTTAAATTTTATAAAAATATTCTTTCTCTTAGTAAGCCAAAGGGTTTCTCCTGCATCAAGTATATCATAATTTATTTCCAGAATTTCTATTCCAAGCAAACATTATTGCTTAAATTTATTCAACCTTGATTTGAATTTTAAATTTTAATACACGATATCAGAATAATAGACATAGAAAACATGTTTTGTTAAAATAATTTACTACCATAATTTTCTTTAATTTCAACGCTTCTCTCTTCAATATATTATTACCTAACAACATAGAATCCTCATTATTGAGGATGAAGATATCTTTTATTTTACGCTCTTTAAGAAACATGTTATTTCACCAAAACAAACTAGGTAGAACTTTGCTACATCAAGCAATTGTAAAGTGGTGTCCACAATAAAAATGTCCGTCTCCTACCACTATCTACTTACTTAACCTTAACCAATCAGATCCTTACCCTTAAGTTTATAGGATTGGCATACCTTGCGACTTTAAGTACACTATTTTTCTTAATTTTTAGTGTATGAATTAAATTTTATACCATAAAAGTATATATTGACAAATCAGACTTAGCAATAATGATGGCTTATTACAATAAACGCATATGTCTGACTATGGAATTTGTTTCCTACATCGAGGCAATTACCTTTGTAGAGCCAACAAATATAGGGAATGCAACAATCATGCTTTGAACTATGTATTAGTTGAGTTACTTACTGATTAAAATGTGGGACTTCTTTGTTTGGCTTAAAAATTAGTTTTAATTTTACATTCTTTGAAGTTTCATCTTTTTCTTCGGCCAATACCCACCATTCAATCTAGTTCTACTATACCATAACATAATTGGCAATAAGAATGGTGTGTTAGTTCTTTAAAAACAGATTTAAACAAATGAAATATTAGCCATTTCACCAGATCCTGTAAAAAAATTAAATCCATAAATTCCCCCTTTGACAAAGTTGTCTGTAGTTATATGTAAGATCAGATTGAATAAATAGAGAAACCTTAACTTCTTAGTCATTTGGCTTAAAGATCTTTTTCACACTTTAACATCTCTCAAGGATACATTAATTTACAAACACATACCACGTGGTTAACCAATTTGGAAGCAATGGCTTCAACCTTCTCTGAGTATTCATTCAACGTCACCTTTGAAATCCTGCATTAGCAGAGCACACGTACACACAAATGAATGCACACACTTAAAAAGTAAGGGGCATATAATAGCGTTATTTTACTTACAAGTTAGAAAAGAGAACATATTGGAGTATCTAGGGTAGGTAGAAGATGAAAAAAATAATCAACAAAGTTAGCTTTTAAGGAAATATAATATAATATTTTCTGAGCAAACATTTTACTTAGTTTTTGGTTAATTCAGTCTAGCCAGCTGGCATGTGACAGCTGGCTGCAACTCTCCATAACTATTTTGGTTTCTTGTAGGCTTAGTAGTTAGTTCAGTCCAGCCAGCTGGTATGTGACAAGTTGTTTGTAATCGTCTATGTTCCTTAAAGAGCAAGCCATATAATCTTTGTTGTAACAGAATTCTAAATGAAATGAGAAATGAAATTTTCTTGCTTCAATTATCTCCTTCTTTCTCTTCCCAGTAAACTCTAACAATTTATACAAATCCTAGATTTTATCAAAGACTTAGAAGATGGGAAAGTATAGCTTAAGTTCAAAGTGCATAATATTTTAGAGAGAACTCATTGTGAATTATAAAATAACTCCATTCTGTTATTCCATGATCTGCTGGACCTATATTTATCCTTTGAATATAAGGATAAGTATTGTGGTAGTCTCCTATTATGTTAGGTATGTTATTGGACTGGGCTTATACATTGCTCAATACTAGTTCTTCACCTAGTATATTAGCATGAATAAAAGTCTTAGATTATTATTTTACATTACAGCATCGCTCTTCTCCCTTTTCTCTTTCCATTTAATTCCTAACATTTCAATAAGTATTAGTTTCTAGCATTCAGCTGTTTAAACCCAAACAAGACCCATTATAAAGAAAATCCTAACGTACTTAATAGTAGCATATCTAGATTAAAAAATTGGGGTGGCCATATGATGATGTTCAGATTGTGTTTAGGGTAAAGTATATCAAATTTTTTCTTTTACATTTTTCTATTCTATGAAACTTTTAAACTTTGGGGCAGCCACCTTCCCCAACCCCATCCCCCAATCCTGTGAAGACCCCTGTGCGCCACTTACAGTATATTAAAATTAAGGGTAAGATTTCAAAGAATAAAAATTGCCTCATGATTGTGTTGTGATTTAGAAACAAAAACTGATATTATATAGTTTCACTTATAAGTCCATGACATCTATGAGTATCAAATGGTGAATAAAGAGACAATGATACCTTGGTAAGCCCTCGGGTGTCCTTTCTTCAGCCAATTGTTCCAATTGTTCACGCAAAGTAGAAACATACTGTCGAATGTCAAAATCAACAAATGATCAAGTTTGTGTTCTAGAGTTAAAAAATGACTAAATAAAACATATAAGTCAAGAAAATTAGAAAGATATTATAAACAAAATGTTGTTAATGTTGAAATGTAATGTTATTTTATTAATATTTCCTTTTGAGTGTACTTAGTCTTATGGTTAGGGCTTTAGGCAAGTGTCTTGCCTCCTTTTGTATCCTATATATTCACATCAATAAGAAACACAATCATATAATATACATTATTTTTCAAGTTGGTATCAGAGCAAGCGCCACTCTATCTTCTTCATTGTCTTCGTTGCCTCCACACCATCGTCGTTCTAAAAAAATAGTCAAGGTTAGGTGTGCCTTGAGGAGTGCAACCCAACTGCACTGGTTGCACTACCAACCGATCATCCACATGCCGTCATGCGCCAATCTACGTGCTTCCGTTTGTGGCAAGCATCCTCCACACGCCCCCTTGTCATTGTTAGAACCTCCCAATAACACCTCTGTCTAACTCACCGATCTCTTCTGTGTTTGTTTATGACTTTAGTTTTCTGTTTCAGCGCACCTGTGTGTTGGGACACATGGTTTCTCGTAGTTTTAGGGTTTCTCTTATCTGTTCTAAGTTTTGGTCACTTCTCTAAGATGGCTTCAATAGGTTATGCTTCTTTCTTTTCAGCTACTCCAATTATTACAAGTGCAAGGCTCAATTGGAAGAATTATTCGTCTTGATCTGCCTTCATAGAATTATGGTTCCTTGGTCAAGGATATCATGACCACTGAAAAACCAAACTCAGCTCTATTTCTGATGCAGACAAATCCCAGTGGCAAAAGATTTACTTCAAAATATGTGTTTTTTCATGGCAGTCACTTGAACATGATGTTTTAGAAATGCTCCGATCCTTCAAAACATGTTTCTCTTTTTGGAAGAATGCACACAAAAATTTTGCTAATGATATCCAACATCTCTTTGATGCAACTCAAAGAGTAACTTCCCTCAAACAGACCAACCATTATACGGTTTCTCATATGGCAAAGGCTAGGGCTATAGACCACCCATCATATGGTTTCTCATATGCCAAAGGCTAGGGCTACGACAGAAGAATTTAAAAGATTCCTAGTGACACTCATTAGAAGAACTTATATAGTCTTGATTCTGAGAAGCCTACATTCAAACTTTGATCATATACGTGATCAAATTCTAGCTCGTGATCAAATCTCTTCTATCAATGGTTTAATTACTAGAATCATTCGTGTGCCTAACCTAATGAAAGATGACAATCAAACTGAAGTTATTGAAACTTCTGCAATGGCAGTCTCTTGTGGAAGAGGAGGAGGTCAAAACATATAAGGAGAACGTGGTGGAAGAAGAGGACATCCTCAATGTTCATATTGCAAGAGAATGGGTCATACCCCAGAAAATTATTGTTATTCCTTGCATGGTTTTCCAAACAAAGCAACTCATTTGGGTAAATCTGAAAAATCAGAATCTAAAATTCTTTATGAAGAGAACCAAGAATTTTTAGGTACAAGTCTCATAAATCAATCAACCAATCAAGGTGAATCCTCTTCAATGCCAAGTGTGTCAACTGCATGCATTTCTCGTGAAAGGTCATAGTCCATGGATTCTTGATTCAGGTACTTCAAACCATATCTCTAGTAACATTTCTTCATTTTCCTCCATTTCTTACCCCAAAATTCCTCATCTTGTTACTGCTGCCAATGGATCCAAATTGGCATCTCAAGGAGTTGACCAATTTCTTTATCCCCTTCACTAAATTTAAATTTAGTCTTATTCATTCCTCATTGTCCTTACAATTTAAGTTCTTTGAGTCAATTGACTCCGTGTTTAAACTAATCTATGATCTTACAGTTAATTCTTTTTATTATACAGTAACATGGTATGGATCGCCAAAAGCCAAGGGATAGACTTAGATTTATGGTCTAAACTATTATGATACTTTTTTCCTATGGCTAAGATCAACGTTGTTCTGCTTTTTCTTGCTATGGCTACCATTCACCACTGGCCTCTTCACCAACTTGACATTAAGAATGCTTGGAGGAGGAAATTTACATGGAGCAAACTCTTTACTTTGTTGCTCAGAGAGAGTTCAGTTTAGTTTGTAAATGACACCGGTCTCTCTATGGCTTGAAGCAATCAGCTCAAGTTTGGTTTACTAAATTTAGTCATATTGTGCAAACTTTTGGATTGAAACAAAGTGAGACAGATCATTTAGTGTTTTATTGTCATACTTCATAGAAGTGTGTTTATCATATGGTCTATATTGATGGTATTGCTATTACAACAAATGATATCCCTAGAATTGCTCAATTAGGACATCTAAAATATTTATTGGTATTGAAGTGACACAATCAAAAGAATGTGTCATCATTTCACAAAGAAAATATGCTATTGATAGTCCTATGCACTCAAATCAGAAGTTAATGAGCGACCAAGGTGAACTTTTCTCAAACCTAGAGAGATACAAAAGATTAGTGGGAAAACTCATTTATGTCACTATAACAAGACCTGATCTAGATTTAACAAATGACTAAATAAAACATATAGGTCAATAAAAATTAGAAAAGTATTATAGACATAATGTTGTTAGTGCTGAAATGTAATGTTATTTTATTTTAATATTTCCTTTTGAGTGTACTCAGCCTTAGGGTTAGAGTTTTAGGCAAGTGTCTTACCTCCTTTTGTATCCTATACATTCACATCAATAGGAAACACACTAGTATAAGAAGATATACAATGTTTTTTCATCCATCCTATTTGTTCAAGTGTTAACTCTAAAATTTATAATGAAAAAACATATCTTCAGACTTACATGCACAAGTTTTGCCTGGTTTTGCTGCTGAGGAGCAGCCGCAAGCAACCTCCTTAAGTTTACTTCTGTTTTATTGATTCCCATACCTATAGTGTTTAGAAATTATACGAATTATCTATAAATTAAACATCATTAGACAAACAAACAAAAGTAACAATGTATGACTGAAAATAATTATCACTTATCAGTAAAGCTTATCCGATCAAGCTACCCAAATTAATCACAACCAAAAACCCTAAATATCAATGAAACCATTTCAATAAGTTTAAAGATGAGAAATAAGTTTTGATTCTAAACATGGGCATTCTGGTGCATCATTTTGCAGAATCAATATCAATTTCTAGTGATCATGGTAGTCAAAATCGAGATCTTACACGAAAAGATAAATATGCATCGTAAATCGGGAAATACACGGCTCGTAAGATCCTACAAATTTTAGGAAACCTTATATACACATAAAACTGCACTTTGGAATGGAATGCATGCGCAGTTAAATAGATGAAGGGAGGAGAAGGGACAGCCGCCCATAACAACCCTAAAATTAAAATTGGGCATATGAGAAACCCTAAAAGTAGAATTGGGAATGGAAGTAAGAGAAGAGCGTGACTGCCACTACATGTAACACGGCGCCACTATAGGCCTCACCGTGCCGCAGCAAAACCGTGTCGCCGCACCACAGCAACACTCTCAGAAGCGCCGCGCGAGAGCCGCTGTGAGGGCCTCGCGCGAGCAGGCCCCGTATGAGGAACGCCGATGAGCTACGACGCAAGAGGCGCCGCCTCTAGAACCGCCGCCGCCGCCAAAACTATCAGTTCCAACATCGCGAAACTCGTCACTCCCAGGCAAATGCCTAACCATTATTTCCTCATCCAATTTCTATTCTCCCCTTTGCTACTCACTCTCCCTACACTATAAACACGGCCTACATGGACAATGATCCCAGGTTTTTGTTCTAAGAAGAAGAAGTTTAGATTGGAAAACCTGATATCGCAGGGGCGTGGATGGCGACAGAGAGCACGGGGAACTGTGTCAGCCACTGTGGCAGAGTCTTGGGAAGGGTTTTGCTTTGGCACTTTCCTTTTCGCAATAACACTGAATAATTTTTTTGAGATAAATATATAAATAAATAATTGCTCTCACTCCATTAATTTATTCTTTATTTCTAATAATACTCCAACTATTTTATTTATTACATCAAATATAATTTCTAATTAATAGTCCAAATTATATATATTCAGAGTAAATGCCTATTTAAGTTTTTGTTCAATTCAAACTAAACTTGGAATCAAGCAGTACACAAAAGTTTATAAAATCCATACAACTGTGTTTTGACTTTTGTTTATAAAATAAGTGATATTTAGTTTTTCCTATATACAAAATGAAAATGTAAATATATAACTAATAATTATTGAGTTAATAACTTTTAGATATACTAGCATAAATACAACCGTCACATTTTACCTTTCAAGTAACTATTTGTTTAGAGTTAACTTTTTTTTAAAATTAAAATAACTATCTATAATAAAATAACTTATCTATAAAATAAAGAAAATTTATTTGTAATCTATACTATTATATAAAATATTATATAAAGAAGATAATCATTCCATAAGTTTTTTTATATCATCTTTTAATTTGAACAATTTTACTCTTTAATAAAATAAATAAAAAATAATTTATTTATGTATATAATAAATAAAATAAATAGTTAACTAATAAAATAAATAGTTAAAAAAATTAAAAATAATATTTTTTTTTTTTACAAAATTATGCATATTTTAAATTGTATTATTTTTAATCTTTTTATTAATTATTCATATATACCATTATATAACATCATATCATTTCCTAACTTTTTAGCGTCATTTTTAATTACATAATTTACTCTTTAATAAATAAAAATAATTTCTTTCTTTATTTAATAAAACAAATAATTAAATGATTTTTTAAAATGCATTTAATAAAATTTTAATATTATTTTAATAAAATTATATATTTTTAATTAATATTTACAAAAATAGTAAACATGGTCAATGTTAATATAAAAAAAATCTCTTTTTTAATATATACAAATTTTGATCATTTTATCTTTTAAATAACCATTTATAAATTTAAGTATATTTTTTAACTTAAATAATTACCAATAATAAAAATAACTAGCATCAAAATAAACAGGGTCCTATAATAAAGTTGTCAGTTAATACGCATACATTCAATGTCCCATCTTTGTGAAGTGAACTACACACTGATGTAATTTCAACCCCCCATCCCCTAGTTTCTCTTTTTGACCATTGGGATCAGTTCTTTGCCTTCACAGAGTTATTCTCCTTGATCCTTCCCCGGTTATCCAGCTTAACAAAGCGTTTTAGATTGTCATAAGCTAGTGTTTCAATATTGTTCCTACGCAGTTCACTAAGGGCCGGGCGTTTATCAAGCAGATGCCACAGCCACTCAGGATAGGCTGAATCAGGTAGGATTTTTGGATCAGTTCCTTCCTTCAGAATGTTAGCACCTACAACTGTGCTTGACTTTACTTCTTTGCTAAGAGTTGATGCCTTGGGTGCATCAGCAGCTCCACCCCCTTTAGATCCTTTCTTTGCTTTACCAGTGGCAAAAGTTCGTTGGCATGCAACAACTGCCTCTTTGGTTGTAAGAATATATCTTATAGATCTGGCATAGTTCATTGCCATGACTTTTTTCTGAAAGACAATTTTAGTTCATTTCAGGGTGGGACATAACTACATAGAAAAATTCAATATGAATAGTTGTTCTCCTACAATTTGAATTCAACACCTTGATTGCTTATTAGAGTTCGGATACCTACTTTATAAATAAGATATAAAAAGTGTTCTACTTCCATTATAAAATTTCTCCTAAAAGAATTTAATAAAAATAAGATCATCAATCATCGGGGCCTAAAGAGTGCAGGTATCTTATTTGTATCATTCCTCTCCATTTCCAACCCCACACCCCCAGAACATTAATCTTTTGTGCATTTTGAAGTAAAGAAAGGAGACGCATAAGGTTATAGACAGCTACATATTGCTAACGGAAAAATACAGGTGCCTTTGGAAGGAAAACAAGATCTTCAGCAGATTAACAATCATCCTCATATTGATTAGGTATTATATGGGACCAGATTCACCTAATCCAACATTACATCTACAGATTATCATATTTAAAGTGAAAAAATGCACAAATCTTTCTCTAGAAGGTCCAGGTTGTTATGAACCAGCATTCCAAAGAACTTAAAGTGTTTTGTAAAGGCGTGTGAACTGTTTTATATGTTTTTTGTTATAATAGTAAACATCTGCCAGGGCGCCATTAACAACATAGCAATGTAATTAATAAAGATAAGAATTTGATTTTTCAGAGATTCTAACCAATTAAACTCTCAATCTATTAATCAGGAAAAAACATCAGTGTTCTACAACAAACAAAAGAACAGGATTGTTATACCTGACCAAGTAGCTTCCCTTTAAGTGTCAGGTTTCAATATGAAGCCTGCAACTTCAAAAGAAAAGAAAAAGAAAAATTATGTGAAGTTACATCACATAGCAGCACCAAACCTTATAATATATAATCTAAAACAAAACAGGTCACACCACAATTCCGTGTAACCAGAATCAAGTCCATAAATTTCAATGAAAAAAGTCAATGAACTTTAGAGTTCTGAGAGTAAATTCATTCTTTAATAGAAAGAAATAAGTAGCAAAACAAACTAACACATCATTCAGATGATTATTGAAATCTCATTTTTACTATTTTGGTAAGCAAAGTCCTCAATTAATCAAAAAGTAAGAAATGTCACACAGTCAGAATAACAACACAGCAGTTATAAAAGAATAAATAACAAACCTAAAGACTAGTCCAGGCTTAGGTTGAGAAAGTGTAAGAAGCTACTAACACACCAAACATACATATTACGATTAGGTTACACTACGGTTTTGACAATATTTAACAAATGAGAAAAAGAACACCACCTTAAATTCTCACATTCACACATAGAAAACGGCGAGATCATTCGAAAGAAGAAAGAGACCACAAGGAAGCTTTAATTGCCTATATGTTCCTCAATGTTCATTTTTCACGAGTGAACCCTAATATGCTTCTCAAATTCAAAGAAACTGCAATCACAATGAGAAGGACCCACAAAACATGTACAATACACATTCAAATTAACCAGATAAGACAGAAAATTAAAATTATCGGTTCAATTGGTCCAAAGGTGGACAACATTGGGAAAACGATTAAAAACAGAAACACATGAGCGACAATCAAATTGGACGGCATTCAGAAAGGGTTTGAACAAACCAGTTGATAAAAGTGGAATTGGGAAGAAAATGATGAAGAAAAATGAAGTGAATTGAAAAGAGAATAGGGAAAGTGATAGATCGATCAAAGGCTTCAAACAAGATAAGGGAAACGGAAAATATAGAAAGAAAATCGCAGCTACCTACAGATTGTTAAGTGAACAGGTAGAGAACCCTCGTCTTACCAGTATCGGATGCAAGCTTTTGTCGCCTTAATAACATGTTAATAACATGGTTTATTTCACCCAAATTGTTCAATAATCATTAAAGGCATTTAATCGGAATATAGTTATTTTTTAAACTATTTAATTATGAATTACAATATAATTAATGTTTTAGGAAAACATTAACTGTTCAAATAATTATTTTTGTCACGGGTATTTTCAATATAAAAATTATAAAATATTGTTAACATTTTTAATTTCCTAAAATTAACAAAACTCAATTATCATGGTAAAATAATTTTATATTTTTAATCAACAAAAATAATTATAATACAACTATTATTATATCTTACTCCGAGTTCTACTCTTCACATTTTTATCATAAAAGTAAGCGGTGTGTTCACAATTAAATTAATATAATTTTATGGATAAACACTCCATAACAAGTAGGGTTATATTCGATTTTTAATACAACAACAAAATTATAGTATTAGTAAACAATTTTAATTTTATTAATAGTTAAGATTATTGAACATAGTAGTTTTTATAATTCTACGCTTATTTATTAAAAAATTAATGTTAATATGTAATTAATTTTTCATAAAGTTCTTTATCCTTTACTTTCTATTTTTTATATTTAAATTTTATTAATTATATATTAACATTAATTTTGTTTTTAAGAAACAAGGGTTAGCAATGCTGGGGAGTTCTTTTACTGGAAGAAAGTTTAATAAAGAGTTGTAGGCTCTTGTCTTCTTGCTTTTACAAGCTCCTTGTTCATGACTATATTGAAACATGCCTTTCCTTTTAGTTTTCACTGTTCAACCTTGGTGATGGGCTGAACATTATGCAAAGAATTTAAGAACATCTGAATATATCCAATTTAGATTCTCTTATAACTCTCCTCTATTTTCTTTTGTTACTGTTTTTTTCTTTCTTTTTCTTTCCTCACAAGTTTTACCATGGATTACAATTTCTACATTTCTTTAATCTTATTCATGATTCCAGGTACATGATATTCACTTATTTTTATATGTCTTTCAAAATCTTTCTGCTACATGATGTGGAACAAATGATACAGAATTGATTCTGTGCACAGGAAAAACTGGTATATATGGCAGGACTTATACCTGAAGAGTTGTCAAATCATGGAGCATCTGATGGAAACTCTGGTAAAAATTCTAAAGACAAGCAAGAGGAATCATTGGGTCGCTGGTATATGTCTAGAAAAGAAATAGAGGAACATTCCCCATTAAGAAAAGATGGGATTGACTTGAAGAAAGAGACATATCTGCACAAGTCATATTGCACATTCTTGCAGGATCTGGGCATGAGACTTAAAGTGTGAGTTTGCTGCTACTGATTTTATAAATAAATAATTCTTTCATGATTCACATTCTTGCTTTGTGTGTGGGATTGCTCTAATGGATGTATGCTTCATTCTGTTGTTTTACTTTATCTATATTTTGCTTTCACTTCTGCAATCCCTTATTTTCTTTCCAATTTCTTAACAGTGATGTTTTTGGTGAAACCATTCCTAACATTATACTACCTTTTATCTGAATGATACAACCCACCAGTGCCAGATATTGAAAGCATTACGAACATATGCTGGCTTAATTTTTTCTGCTATTTGGTTATCCTTTTCTGCTTTACTTGGTTCTTTAATATCTTATAATTATATATTTGGAGTATTTGCAAGATAGATATGGCTACAATGCTTCGAATGCAATTGCTTTTTCTTTCACCATGTAAATATTTATATCCTATTTTCGAAATTCAGTTGGAGGTGTGTATATTAATTGTAATGTTGGCTGGGCAGGCCTCAGGTAACTATAGCAACGGCCATAATCTTTTGTCGTCGATTCTTTCTTCGACAATCTCATGCAAAGAACGACAGAAGGGTGGGTTTTTCAAATAGATATTATTTAGTAGGCATTTTACCTTTCCAGAGCTTAAGTTGCAACTTCATTTAATGTGCTATGTTTGTGTTCTTGCCATTGTGGATAACCAGAATATCTTAAGTGTAATAGACAAATAGAAATATCATATTACCATCTAGAAGATGGTTTGTGTTGTGCGGAATTATTTTCCTTGATTTAATTTTAATTTTCAATGCTTGACATGCGTGGTTGGCAGATAATCTGTGGATGGTTTTTGTCTATAATATTGGTTATTTCTCTTGTTTAAAAGCATATGCTTGATTTTTTATTTTTTTTTAAAGTAAATGAAAGCTAACTAACATGTGTTATGAACACACACCTAGAAATTGTGGTGTTGCCAATTTTTGTCCAGATGAAACTCAGATTAATAGCATAGAAGAGTAACCCAGGCTTTAAGAAATTAGAGTTTATTTATGTGCCAACTGTGGTTTTGGTTGTTTCAAAACATTTTGTGATAACTATTCCTGGAGAGGGCGGGGTGTTATGTCTTACATATGTCTGGCTGTAATATACTACTGTCAATATTGAAAATGTTTTGGGTGCACATTCAGTCTGGAAAAATTTCTTAGATTCTGTAGAGTTTAAAGTTTACATGGGAGAACTGGTAACTGGTAACAAAGAATGAAATGAGGGAGAGATGGACATAAAAGAATGAGTATTGATATTTAAGAATTGGGCATAAGTTGTTAGGACTTCTATGTTTCGGAAGATGTCTATATACTGAGTGCAGAATTATTGTTTCTCAATAGGGATTTGTAATTAAGAATTTATAGTCATTTTTGCCAAATAATGTTAATTTAGTTGGGTTTTCTACTTTGTTTGCAATCTGGTTTGAGCACGTAGTCTTTCCATTTGTAGTTGAAGGTGAATGAATATTCTAAATTTGCAACCTTGGAAGTTGACATTTCTGTGAAAATTTTATCATATATCTCAATTTACTATTCCATTTAACTCTTATCTTCTTACATTTTATTTCAAATTCCAACTTTTGTGTTTAGTGAACTGTCAAAATCTTTAAAACATTTGTGCTTTATTATTTGAGTTTTATAATATAATTATTTGATGTAAGGGGATTGTAGTTATGTTCCAAATTTTTATTACGAGAATGGTAGATGTGAAAGTTGTGTACCTTGAAAGATTACTTACCAGCATCTCATAATTCACTCAATGAACTTTTTTGCAGACCATTGCAACGGTTTGCATGTTCCTTGCTGGGAAGGTTGAGGAGACTCCCCGGCCACTAAAGGATGTTATTCTTGTTTCTTATGAGATCATTCATAAGAAGGATCCTGCCGCTGCACAGAGGATAAAGAAGAAGGTGTTTTATTAGTGATGGTGCTTTGATCAGTTCACTCCTATACATCAACATTTTAACTTAGGATTTAGCTGAAATCTATCGCCACTTCATTTAACTCGACTGACTTTCTTGCTGTCTGTCATCTTTCACCAATTGTCTAGTGGACTAAGCTTTTTTCTATTTGCTTCAAGACTGTGCCTCTCTCCAACTTGTCAGTTTCTAGCCAAAACACCATCTGTCTAGGTTATAATGACAAACATGGTGTCCTGAATATTGAAATCCTCTAAAATGTTTGTCTAACTTGTAAATTATGTATAGCATTCTAGTTTTTTTTAACTTGCGTGCTTAATAATTAGTAAATTTGAACTGGTTGCCTGGAAATTTTCTAAATTTTATCATTAAGGAAATGCTCTTTCCCATTTTTTGTTGATCTGTTTCCATCTCCAACTTCTGTATATTGGTAAAGTATCTACACGGTTCCTTTTTGACTTATTTTTTACACTCCACTTTTATTGTGGTTCTTTTTCTTTTACCCTTGATATATTTATATTTGTTCAATGGAAATCTTAACGATGCAGGAAGTGTATGAGCAGCAAAAAGAATTAATTTTACTTGGAGAGAGGGTTGTGCTTGCCACTTTAGCTTTTGATCTGAATGTTCAACATCCATATAAACCTCTTGTGGAGGCCATAAAGAAGTTCAATGTTGCGTAGAATGCCCTTGCACAAGTTGCGTGGAACTTTGTTAACGATGGGTATGATTAAGTTGCCATTTGTTTGAGTTTAACTTTGTTAAATTTATTTTTTAAAGTATATTTGTTCACACACTGGAAAGTGGCTTTCAGGCTGATGACATCTCTCTGCCTGCAATTTAAGCCACATCATATTGCGGCAGGTGCCATTTTTCTGGCTGCTAAGTTCTTGAAAGTGAAGCTTCCATCAGATGGTGAGAAGGTCTGGTGGCAAGAGTTTGATGTCACCCACGTCAATTAGAGGGTTGGTGTCATCCCCTCAATTTATTTGCATGCTAAATAAAATTGATCTGATTGGATGGCCCTTTGTGTTCCCTTGGTTTTAATGCATTATATGATTTATGCCATTGTCAGTTATCTGGATGGTTTTATCCCTGTGTACTTTGATCAAGTTTGAAATTTTCACTAGAGAACCCAGTTTAATGCGGAGCAGTTTAACAATAGGCTGTCCTTTTGTGTGTCTGTATGCTTCTGTATATCCTTCTCAGTCCTTGTTGGTATTTTCTCTTGAAGAAGTTAGCAATCAAATGCTGGAACTCTATGAGCAGAACAGACTTCCACCAGCACAGGGAAGTGAAGTAGAAGGAAGTGCTGGAGGAACAAGATCTACTACAAAGGCTCCTGCTGTGAATGAGGAGCAAGCGTCAAAGCAATTATCATCTCAAGCCCCCTAACACTCATCTGTAGAAAGAACTGTGGTGCCGCAAAGAGGAACTGAGAACCAAAGCAACGATGGAAGGGCAGAAATGGGCAGTGACATTACTGATCACAAGATGGACTTGGATAATAGGGAGTCTCGGAATTCGGAGCAGTTGACTCTGAAAGATAACAAGAGAGAAGTGTCAAATAGATCTAAATCTGTCTCTGAACGAATAGTTGCAGGAGACCAAGACAGGATGGTTGGGACTAAGGAGGGTGCAGAAGTAGGAAGGAGAGATGAATCAGTATTATACAATTCTGGCAGCAATGTTGGTCGAAATATGGAGCGTCGTGAAGGCCTACTAAGTCATTCACCCAAAGAAGCAATCAAGATGATTGACAAAGATAAGTTAAAGGCTGCAATGGAGAAGAGGAGAAAGGAACGAGGGGAAATGACGTAATGGATGAGGATGATCTCATTGAGAGGGAGCTTGAAGATGGAGTTGAATTGGCAGTTGAGGATGAGAAAAATAAGCGCGAGAGAAGACAGAACTGGTCTAAGCATGATGGCGAAGATCATCACGGCAAGAACCATGAGGAAACTAGGGATGGTAGACACACGAGCATGAAGGGGCAGTTTCAGAAAGACATGGATGAGGACAATGCAGAGGAAGGGGAGATGATTGATGATGCTTCTTCCTCGTTGAACAATCGCAAGAGAAGGATGGGACCACAACTGCCCACCAAACACCACCAACAACCTGAGCCCCACACAACACCACTGACGACGAGTGCATCACGCCCAGCCACACCTTGCACCTCCGACGACTGCACACCTCCTACAACTGCACGACCTCTAAGCTCCTCCCTCAACTCAAAGCACATAACTCACCTTCTCTCCCCTCCTCTCCCATATTTATCACTCCCTCCTATATTTATTACTTCATTAACTCATCACCCACCACAAGTAGTAATCTCGTACGAATCTCTGCTAGACAAAGCACTCTGCGAATCTCTGTTGCTTCTACATGATGTTGTACAAAGAATCTATACTGATATGGCACATGAGTGATGTAGGTGGCAAAAGATAACTTAGTAAATGGTTAACTTTCTCTATAAATCTTCACAAATCAGCATGAATTCTCACTTTTCTTACCTTACCATACTCCTGAATTAGTAGAAACTCCTTTATCCAAATAGAAACATTATTTGATTTCAATCCGGATATACACTAATCACCTGAATCCAAATAGTGCATTAGAGTATAATAACATGATTTATTTTACATAAATTGTTCAATAATCATCAAAGACATTTAATCGAATATAGTTATTTTTAAACTATTTAGTTATGAATTAGAATATAATTAATGTTTTAGGAAAATATTAACTGTTCAAATAATTATTTTTGTCACGGGTATTTTCAATATAAAAACTATAAAATATTGTTAACATTTTCAATTTCCTAAAATTAATAAAACTCAATAATTATGGTAAAATAATTTTATATTTTAAATCAACAAAAATAATTATAATACAACTATTATTATAATACAATTTTAATTATTAAGTTTTCTAGTGACTTAATGGTAGATTACTATTCTTACTACCTATGCATATACTCATTATACTTATTTGTTTGAGAGGAGTTAAAAATTCAAAATAACAATAATTAGTAATAGATATCAGTTAGCCTGAAAAAGGATTCTCAAGGTGGCATCAATGACTAAAGTAGTGGCAACAACGACATGAATAATGATGTACCGAAGGAGGATATTTTAGTCTTTTGGCTATTTAGAATGGGAGTGCAGGTATTAATAATGGAGGAAGAAAAAAGTCAATTTGGGTCGGGTTGTCCTAGAAAATTCAACCCAACCTACATTTGCGAGTCTTATTAAGAAAGCATTTTGTGTTTCTTTCTGCACCTCTACATTCATGTGAATTTAATTAATCCCAAGGTTTTTAAAAATCCCAGAGACCACCTCCTTTTTTCTTCTCTGTATTTATTGAACATTGTTGACAGCAAGTAGTGGCCGTAAAATTTCTTCCCATCATTCATGATTTTGTTATGTTTGTTATGTTTTTAGAGAACCTGTGTAGTTTTCGACGACAAGTTCATAACCATTTTGAAATAGTATAGAACCATTTTATAAAACATAAGAAAAATGTTTAGAAACTATCTCAAAATTCCTAAGAACTTTCTAAACACACAACAACAAAAAATTGTTGGGTGAAACTTGTAATATTTTTACAAAAATTGAAAATCTTGTTACATTTAATACTTATTCAATATACTTCTAAAATTGAAAATTAAACAAAATTATGAATAATTTTAAAAAATAAGAAAACAATATTGCATAAAAAGAAATTAAAGAACTAAAATTAAGAAAAAATAAATCTAAGGGCCTAACATTGCGGAAAATAATTAGGAACTAAAATTACATATTTGATAAGATAGAGCGATTAAACTTACAATTAAGTCAATATAATGTAATTGTATATTTTTTAAAATTTTATTATTATTTAGTTTATGTATATCAATTACAATACAAAAATATTGTTTATCTCCACTTATAATGATTGAATTATTTAGCTAACGTACGCCAATTATAATTAGGTGCTAATTTTTGGACATTTTTGCCTTTAAACAAAAAAAAATTATATATTTTTATGCAATATATAATTGAATCCAATTAATCTGAACTAAACAAACCACATCTAAATCATATTAGCTAATTTGGATTTTGAAATTTTATTTTTAAATATCAGTCACTTTAAACCAATAGTGCATAGTGAGGCTCCTAAAAGAAAAGGAAGTCGTCTGTGTCTCCAGATGACGCATATCTCGAACACCCCACACAGCCCACACTTAACGTTACCTCTCCTTTGCATCGTGGACCTCATTGAAATCCACATCAACGACACAAAAATGATATTGATGGCTAAGTTGTTCGTGAAAGAGAGCCTCCAAATGCAGAGGTTAAGGCAGATGCACCACCACGCAGTGCCTTCTCTCTCACACAAGAAGGATAGATTAGAACGCAAATACTCCACCACACTTTTAATTTTATTTTTGTACAGTTTTTTTTAAGTCTTTTTGATGGTATAATGTGATATATATCTTAATAACTCATCCCTAAAAAGTTAAACTTGCATCATTTATGTTTTCACTCAACAGTAAAGAAATGATAAAATTGTGTCGGACTTTTCTGCCAAAATTCCTTTTGAGATTCTCTCAGTAGGTGAATGGTAGTTTACATACAATCCATATTTTCAAATCATGGGGTTTGCAGACATGTTTAGCACCGCAACTCAGGAAATTATATTCATATGTATTAAATTAAATAAATAGCATAAGGTTCTCATACAACCCCCTCCCATCCCCCGCAAAAAATAACAATAATAATAAGCCTTTAATGGCACTACCAAAACTGAGGCATCCTGTTCCTTAAATAATAAAATGTATAAGGCAAACAAGAGCGTCCAGAATCATAATTCTTTAGCAACCGATTAGCCAAATCACAATAGGCAAATAAAGGACAGCAGAATATTCACCTCAACAATGAGTTTGCTCCTCATCCTTGTGTTTTCCCTGTCTTACATAACCAACTATCCCCCTTCCTAGTTCCTTTATTCAGCAAGATCATTGTGATAACTGGAATCAAGCCGCTTTTTCATCTCTGGTTGCTTGCCTGGAGGGCTTCCCATCCTTCTCTTGCGATTGTTCAACGAGGAAGAAGCATCATCAATCATCTCCCCTTCCTCTGCATTGTCCTCATCCATGTCTTTCTGAAACTGCCCCTTCATACTCGTGTGTCTGCCATCTCTAGTTTCCTCATGGTTCTTGCCGTGAGGATCTTCACCATCATGCTTAGACCAGTTCTGTCTTCTCTCGCGCTTATTTTTCTCATCCTCAACTGCCAATTCAACTCCATCTTCAAGCTCCCTCTCAATGAGATCATCCTCATCCATTACATCTTTCTTTAACGTCATTTCCCCTCGTTCCTTTCTCCTCTTCTCCATTGCAGCCTTTAACTTATCTTTGTCAATCATCTTGATTGCTTCTTTGGGTGAATGACTTAGTGGGCCTTCACGACGCTCCATATTTCGACCAACATTGCTGCCAGAATTGTATAATACTGATTCATCTCTCCTTCCTACTTCTGCACCCTCCTTAGTCCCAACCATCCTGTCTTGGTCTCCTGCAACTATTCGTTCAGAGACAGATTTAGATCTATTTGACACTTCTCTCTTGTTATCTTTCTGAGTCAACTGCTCCGAATTCCGAGACTCCCTATTATCCAAGTCCATCTTGTGATCAGTAATGTCACTGCCCATTTCTGCACTTCCATCGTTGCTTTGGTTCTCAGTTCCTCTTTGCGGCACCACAGTTCTTTCTACAGATGAGTGTTGGGGGGCTTGCGATGATATTTGCTTTGACGCTTGCTCCTCATTCACCGCAGGAGCCTTTGTAGTAGATCTTGTTCCTCCAGCACTTCCTTCTACTTCACTTCCCTGTGCTGGTGGAAGTCTGTTCTGCTCATAGAGTTCCAGCATTTGATTGCTAACTTCTGCAAGAGAAAATACCAACAAGGACTGAGAAGGATATACAGAAGCATACAGACACACAAAAGGACAGCCTATTGTTAAACTCCTCCGCATTAAACTGGGTTCTCTAGTGAAAATTTCATACTTGATCAAAGTAAACAGGGATAAAACCATCCAGATAACTGACAATGACATAAATCATATAATGCATTAAAACCAAGGGAACACAAAAGGCCATCCAATCAGATCAATTTTAGTTAGCATGCAAATAAATTGAGGGGATGACACCAACCCTCTAATTGACGTGGGGTGACATCAAACTCTTGCCACCAGACCTTCTCACCATCTGATGGAAGCTTCACTTTCAAGAACTTAGCAGCCAGGAAAATGGCACCTGCCGCAATATGATGTGGCTTAAATTGCAGGCAGAGCGATGTCCTCAGCCTGAAAGCCACTTTCCAGTGTGTGAACAAATATACTTTAAAAAATAAATTTAACAAAGTTAAACTCAAACAAATGGCAACTTAATCATACCCATCATTAACAAAGTTCCACGCAACTTGTGCAAGGGCATTCTTCGCAACATTGAACTTTTTTATGGCCTCCACAAGAGGTTTATATGGATGTTGAACATTCAGATCAAAAGCTAAAGTGGCAAGCACAACCCTCTCTCCAAGTAAAATTAATTCTTTTTGCTGCTCATACACTTCCTGCATCGTTTAAGATTTCCATTGAACAAATATAAATATATCAAGGGTAAAAGAAAAAGAACCACAATAAAAGTGGAGTGTAAAAAATAAGTTGAAAAGGAACCGTGTAGATACTTTACCAATATACAGAAGTTGGAGATGGAAACAGATCAACAAAAAGTGGGAAAGAGCATTTCCTTAATGATAAAATTTAGAAAATTTCCAGGTAACCAGTTCAAATTTACTAATTATTAAGCACGCAAGTTAAAAAAAACTTGGATACTATACATAATTTACAAGGTAGACAAACATTTTAGAGGATTTCAATATTCAGGACACCATGTTTGACATCATAACCTAGACAGATGGTGTTTTGGCTAGAAACTGACAAGTTGGAGAGAGGCACAGTCTTGAAGCAAATAGAAAAAAACTTAGTCCACTAGACAATTGTTGAAAGATGACAGACAGTAAGAAAGTCACTCGAGTTAAATGAAGTGGCAATAGATTTCAGCTAAATCCTAAGTTAAAATGTTGATGTATAGGAGTGAACTGATCAAAGCACCATCACTAATAAAACACCTTCTGCTTTATCCTCTGTGCAGCGGCAGGATCCTTCTTATGAATGATCTCATAAGAAACAAGAATAACATCCTTTAGTGGCCGGGGAGTCTCTTCAACCTTCCCAGCAAGGAACATGCAAACCGTTGCAATGGTCTGCAAAAAAGTTCATTGAGTGAATTATGAGATGCTGGTAAAAATCTTAAGGTACACAACTTTCACATCAACCATTCTCGTAATAAAAATTTGGAACATAAGTACAATCCCCTTTCATCAAATAATTATATTATAAAACTCAAATAATAAAGCACAGATGTTTTCAAGATTTTGACAGTTCACTAAACACAAAAGTTGGAATTTGAAATAAAATGTAAGAAGATACAAGAGTTAAATGGAATAGTAAATTGAGATATATGATAAAATTTTCACAGAAATGTCAACTTCCAAGGTTGCAAATTTAGAATATTCATTCACCTTCAACTACAAAATGGAAAGACTACGTGCTCAAACCAGATTGCAAACAAAGTAGAAAACCCACCTAAATTAACAATATTTGGCAAAAATGACTATAAATTCTTAATTACAAATCCCTATTGAGAAACAATAATCCTGCACTCAGTATATAGACATCTTCCGAAACATAGAAGTCCTAACAACTTATGCCCAATTCTTAAATATCAATACTCATTCTTTTATGTCCATCCCTCCCTCATTTCATTCTTTGTTACCAGTTACCAGTTCTCCCATGTAAACTTTAAACTCTACAGAATCTAAGAAATTTTTCCAGACTGAATGTGCACCCAAAACATTTTCAATATTGAGAGTAGTATATTACAGCCAGACATATGTAAGACATAACACCCCGCCCTCTCCAGGAATAGTTATCACAAAATGTTTTGAAACAACCAAAAACACAGTTGGCACATAAATAAACTCTAATTTCTTAAAGCCTGGGTTACTCTTCTATGCTATTAATCTGAGTTTCATCTGGACAAAAATTGGCAACACCACAATTTCTAGGTGTGCGTTCATAACACATGTTAGTTAGCTTTCATTTACTTTAAAAAAAATCAAAAATCAAGCATATGCTTTTAAACCAGAGAAATAACCAATATTATAGACAAAAACCATCCACAGATTATCTGCCAACCACGCATGTCAAGCATTAAAAATTAAAATTAAATCAAGGAAAATAATTCCGCACAACACAAACCATCCTCTAGATGGTAATATGATATTTCTATTTGTCTATTACACTTACGATATTCTGGTTATCCACAATGGCAAGAACACAAACATAGCACACTAAATTAAGTTGCAACTTAAGCTATGGAGAGGTAAAATGCCTACTACATAATATCTATTTGAAAGTGCAACAACCCACCCTTCTATCGTTCTTTGCATGAGATTGCCGAAGAAAGAATCGATGACAAAAGATTATGGCCGTTGCTATAGTTACCTGAGGCCTGCACAGCCAACATTACAATTACAATTAATATACAAACCTCCAACTGAATTTCGAAAATAGGATATAAATATTTACGTGGTGAAAGAAAAAGCAATTGCATTCGAAGCGTTGTAGCCATATCTATCTTGCAAATACTACAAATATATAATTATAAGATATTAAAGAACCAGGTAAAGCAGAAAAGAATAACCAAATAGCATAAAAAATTAAGCCAGCATATGTTCATAATGCTTTCATTATCTGGCACTGGTGGGGTGTATCATTCAGATAAAAACTAGTATAATGTTAGGAATGGTTTCACCAAAAACATCACTGTTAAGAAATTGGAAAGAAAATAAGTGTTGCAGAAGTGAAAGCAAAATATAGATAAAGTAAAACAACAGAATGAAGCATACATCCATTAGAGCAATCCCACACACAAAGCAAGAATGTAAATCAAGAAAGAATTAATTATTTATAAAATCAGTAGCAGCAAACTCACACTTTAAGTCTCATGCCCAGATCCTGCAAGAATGTGCAATATGACTTGCGCAGATATGTCTCTTTCTTCAAGTCAATCCCATCTTTTCTTGATGGGGAATGTTCCTCTATTTCTTTTCTAGACATATACCAGCGACCCAATGATTCCTCTTGCTTGTCTTTAGAATTTTTACCAGAGTTTCCATCAGATGCTCCATGATTTGGCAACTCTCCAGGCATAAGTCCTGCCATATACACCAGTTTTTTCTGTGCACAGAATCAATTCTGTATCATTTGTTCCACATCATGTAGCAGAAAGATTCTGAAAGACATATAAAAATAAGTGAATATCATGTACCTGAAATCTTGAATACTATTAAAGAATTGTAGAAATTGTAATACGTGATAAAACTTGTGAGGAAAGAAAAAGAAAGAAAAAAACAGCAACAAAAGAAAATACAGAAAATATAGGCTAAGGCCATTACATAGATAGAAATATCTAACAATATTTATGTCTCATAATATCTAATAATATCTAACAATATCTAACATGTACAAATATAATAACATGAGTAAAATCTAATTAGAGAATTAAGATTTGTATAAATCACATTCTAAAATCAAGTTGTTCAATTTTCATATAATAGTAACATGGGAACACTCACCGGTTATATATAACAAAATCTAAATTGAGAATTAAGATTTATATAAATCAAATTCTAAAATCAAACTTGTCCAATTTTCATATAATAGTGACCCTCAAAAGTAGAATACTAAGAAACATATTTCTTACTAGTTATAACAACTAGTTAAGTCTAATGGAAACAAGTCTTAAGAAAATAATGAGCCTTAACTTGATTTTCTTTTATTTTTTACAATATATCTATGCAGCATTTAGCCAATAATAGATGTCAACTCTCTTCACTCGTGCTCAGCTGGGTTGGAGAGATGTCCAAACAGTGTCGTCGAAAAGGTGTCTGAGCTGGAAAAAAGATTATTGAGTGTTAAAGTGTGTCTAACAAGTACCATGTCTGGTATGGTTGGTCGAGCAATCACAACATACACAATTGATCGGGTTTTCCTTTAGGGAAGGACATTGCACGTGGAATCATCTCTGCATGGAGAACAATTTTTTTTATTGGGCTTGGGTTTAAACCAAAAACCCATTGACCCAATAAGAGTTTTTGTGCGAGCAAAACCCAAAACCTCAAAATGAGATAGAACAGAAAAACATGGTGATTCCACAGTTTCCACAATCTTCAGCGGGTTTCCTTTAGGGAAGGAGGTTGCACATGGAACCGTATGTGCATGGAGAACAATTTTTTGTTGGGCTTGGGTTTTAAACCAAAAGCCCATTGACTCAGTAAGAGTTTTTGTGTGAGCAAAACCCAAAACCTCAAAAAGAGCTAGAACAGAAAAACATGGTGATTCCACCATTTCCATAGTCTTCAGCAACAATCCTACTCTTGCATAATCTTGCATGGGCTCTAAATTGGACATGGGGGGCAGAATCGTGAATCATGCATTTCGACGTTTTTAATCACGATTTTGACTACCATGTCTAATACCATCTTAGAATTAAACTTAAAGTTTAACTCATCCCCACAAAATTGGCTTGTTAGAGGAGGATTGCCCAACCTTTATAAGCTATATTTGAGTCATGTCTAGTTTAGAGAGACTAAACACCACAGAGGTTCAATTTAAGGAAGTCTCAAAAGAGGCAGAAATTACAGTGAGCTAGGAATGACTGCAATTAAGAAGGCTTTCCAACAAAAACCTAGTTCGTTTAACCAAGAGGCAGCCTATAACCAAGTGTATGAGGGGGGAGCAAAAGAGTTCCATAATCCATATCTACCTGCAGTGGTGTCAAGCCTTGCAACCCATTCACAAACAAAAGGCATACTTAAATCTAGAGAATGCAATCTCACCATGTCATGATGAGATGGTTTGCATGGTTGGCCTCCTTCTACAGATAGCGCACGCTTTTAGGAACCTCAGCCAACAAACATCCCACAATGCCATAAACTCATACTCTCAGAAGCCTTGTCCAACACTATACATGCAACCTCGGTTATGACTCAATTAAACCATTCCAGTTCTCCCTCTATCTACTCTAACATTAGCTTTTCTGGGCGGTGTCTTTGCATATAAACATCCACAATTCACTCTAGTCATCACAACCAGAAAGTAGGGGTGTTTGGCCACAGGGTAGCAAACAAACCCAAAGACTAGTTAGTCTGGGCATAGGTTGAGAAAGTGCAAGAAGCTACTAACACCCTAAACATACATATTACAATTAGGTTACACAACGGTTTTGACAATATTTAACAAATGATAAAAAGAACGCCAGCTTATATTCTCACATTCACACATAGAAAACCACCAGATCATTCAAAAGAAGAAAGATCGACACGGAAGCTTTAATTGCCTATATGTTCCTTACTGTTCATTTTTCACGAGTGAACCCTAATATGCTTCTCAAATCCAAAGAAACTGCTATCATAATGAGAAGGATCCACAAAACATGTACAATACCAATTCAATTACCCAGTTAAGACAGGAAAATTAAAATTATCGGTTCAATTGGTCCAACCGTCGGAAACAGTGGGAAAACGATAAAAAAAAAACATAAACACATGAGCGACAACCAAATTGGACGGCATTCCGAAAGGGTTTGAACAAACCAGTTGATAAAAGTGAAATTGGGAGGGAAATATGAAGAAAAATGGAGTAAATTGAAAATAGAATAGGGAAAGTGATAGATCGATCAAACGCTTCAAACAAGATAAGGGAAACGGACAATAAAGAAAGAAAATCGCAGCGACTTACAGATTGTAAAAGGAACAGGTAGAGAACCCTCGTCTTCCCAGAATCGGATGCAAGCTTTGTCGCCTTCGATTTCCGCTCGCACTCGCAGGTTGCAAGAACCCCAGGCTCGACCTCTCTTTGTTTCCCCCCACACTTTTTTTTCCTTCGTTTTTGTTTTTTCACTCTCTCCCCTTTAGAGCATAATAACATGGTTTATTTTACACAAATTGTTCAATATAATCATCAAAGGCATTTAATCGGAATATAGTCACTTTTTAAACTATTTTGTTATGAATTACGATATAATTACTGTTTTATTATTCAAATAATTATTTTTGTCAGATTTTCAAGATAACATTTCAATTTCCTAAAATTAATAAAACTCGTGGTAAAATAATCATATATTTTAAATCAACGGAAATAACATTTTTATCATAAAAGCATATACAGTGTATTCACAAATAAAATAATACAATTTTATGGATAAACACTCCATTAAGTATGGTTATATTTGATTTTTAATACAACAACAAAAATATAATTTTAATTTTATTAATTTTATTTAAATTTTACTAATGATTAAGATAATTGAACAGGTTGTAATATTGACTAATTCCACGTGTGTGTTAAAAAAATTTACTGTTAATGTGTACTTAATTTTTTTTTTTTTAAATTTATCCTTTACTTTTTATTTTTTATAATTAATTTTTTAAAATTATATATTAACATTTTTTTTTTAATAAACAAGTGTGCATGTTCCATTATATTAATTATTAATAAAGTTTAAATAAAAGTAAAGTTATTATATTAATACTATGACGTTTTTATTGTATTAAAAACGAAATAACATCATCCTTATTATCCAATCATTTAGGACTAGATTTTAAAATGTTTATTTATTTTGTTATCTGATTTTTAATAAATTTTAATTATTTATTATAAGCCATAAATATATGTTTCTTTTAAAGTTTGTAAAACTTCTGAGACAATTAAACCTACCTTGAAAGAATTTGATGATGAACCATTTTTTTAAACTGATGAAACAAACATAGCTTAGTAGTTCATAAACTAATATCTCTAAACATACAAATATATTGTACATTTTATTTCCTTGCACTGATTTGTGTATTTAAGTATTTAATTGGTGGAAAGGTTGTTCATGATATTGTGTAGTCTAATATCACTCATTAACTCAAATTTCCAAAATTTCTTTGGGAAGTTCTATTAGAGAAATTAATGTTGGTGTAAGTATCAATATTTTATAGAAAGAGTGATAAAATATTACCATTAATTATTAAATAAATTTGAGTACAATTAATATTATTAAAATTTAGTCTTGGTAGTTAAGGTTTATATAAGGATAGAAAAAAACTATGACACCCAAATCACATTAACATGTATATTATTTGCTTTATTGTTACAAATATTATGAAAGATACAATAAAAAAATTATAAAAATAAAATCATGTCAATAACCCTATTTCTGATTGTTTTATAGATTTTTCCATGCATTTTACTTACATTCATACATGTGATTTCATTAAATGTATGGTATAATACATCAAAAGGGCTATATATATTCAATTACTAAGGTTCAAATTTCACCACTTTTTTTTTTTTTTCAAATTGACTTAGATTTTTGTTTATGTATGTATCTTACTAAATTTCTGTTCCATAGTGTTTATTTACCTAAAGTGGATTGACAAAATATATAATTTACTTTATAAACAAAATTATTTTTCTTAGAAATTATTTTAATATCATAATTTTTGAATTTATATGTTCAAATTATTATTTGCATAAATGTTTTTCAACAACATGGTCACATAAATTTTAAGTTCGTGATTTTGTTTGAGTGATCCGGAAGTAACACACTACAACTAAATATATCGACATAATTCTTTAAAAGTGTCTAGTTTGAAGTAACATTTCAATTAATATTATTGCACTTTTCAACACAGTGGATTACTAATAATTTCAATACATAAATCATTACATTTTTAGATTATAAAATAAATATTATCACAATGACACTATAGCATGGAAATTTTTACCAATGTGTTATCTCACGATACAAATGATGATTAATTTCAAAAATTGCTTTAAGGGGATTCACATTTCAAGTAATGTAAACAAACTTTTTATAATAAAATAAATAAATTTTGTTCTCTAATAAATAAATACTACTTGATTCTTCATAGAACTTAAATAATCATGGACACATTTAAATTTGATAAATCAATAACTGAAAAAAAAGTTATACTCTACCATAAAAATGACTAATTGATAGTAGATTGAAAGCATTTGAATCATCAAACTTCTAAATGAAAAGTTGAACGTGTCTCTTCATGTATCTAAAACCTATAGTATTTGTCTTATGCCTATGTCAATATGAAATTAATCTCATTATTGAATTTTAACTCAAAATGCTTCACTTAGTATATAAGTTTTGTTGTTGTTTTAATTAACACAAACAAAGTGTTAGTAATGGAGGGTGTGAAACTAAACAAATTTGACATATTCGTAAACTTTGTACTATGGGTGTACGAAAGAGAAAAAATTGTACACTTTTTTAAATATTTGAAAATTTCAGAAACTAGACATTAGTATATTATAGACATTATAGCTAAAACAACTATTAGTGTTAAATTTGCTAATTCCATATCAATGTTGCTCTCCATATAAGTAGTAAAAAATTAGTTTGTTCTTTATCCTGTTTATTTTAGTTATAAATTTGTTTAAAACAACTCATTTTGATTATTTTTTATAAATACAGCTAGTCTAATTTATGATAGAGCAAGACACTTCCTCTTCATATCTTTTATCACCACCACCATATGTAGCATAGACATAGACACGAATACTGATACGGACACGGAGATACGTGTAATTTTTAAAATGTAGGATACGGGGACACGAATTTATATATTATATAATTATGAATTATATAAATTGACAATAAATATTTACGTACACAAGTATGTTTTAGGTTTTTTTTTAGCAAAAAGATGTTTTTCATAGCTGATTCAAAATGATTTGTTCCTTATTTTTATAATTATACTAAAAATTTATACAATAAATTTGAGTTTTTAGAAAATTAATGTATTTCTCATTTTTAAACTTGTGCTACAATAGTCAGGAATCCAAAAAATATTTTTTGAATCGGACACTTTACCGATACGTGTCCTATGAGTGTCATACAAGGGTCGTGTCCAATATGTGTGTCCGACACGGATACACATTTAAAAGGAAGTGTCTGAGCTTCATAACCTCTTATTCTTAATCTTCCATATTCGTTTGTTTGTTATTCCCTCTTCCGATTCATTTTCTCACTCATTTCGCTCGTAGACTAATGGGCCTCCTTTTTTCTCCCTAAGCCCTCATTTTCTCACTTCTTTTGCTCATAGACTAACACACCTCCCATTTTTTCCCTAAGGCCTTTCTTTCTCATAGACTAATCTCTCTCGCTTTCACCGAAAAACTTTTATTTGGTACATTTTTTTCTTTACTATTCTTTTTTTTTTCTTTAATAGTTATGTTATAAGTTTGATTAAATTGTTGTCTTCGTGTATTTTTATGGTGTTATTTGTGTCAACACAATAATAACAATATTGTCATCATACAATGCTAGAGACATGCATAAATGAATAAAAAAGAATAGTAAATTCAAACATTACATTTTCATCTTCTTTATAATTGAAAAACAACACTTACTAGTTGGTTTCATGGTTCTGGAAGAAAACTACATCTCATATTTTGAATTTTGTATATGAAAATATAAAACGAAAAAGGTGTTTTGTGGAATAAAAGTGAAAATGAACGAGGGAAAAAGATGCAATTATACAATGCTTATCAACAAGTCTCACTTTGTAATGTTTAGTTTTGAATTTAAAATTTGTTGAATTTAAAAAGTTTTGAATTTAAAATTTTTTGAATTTAATTTTTTTTGAATTTAATTTTTTTAATTTAAAAATAGTTATCCTTTTGAGATATAAAATTAAAACTCCTCACAAAATGACAAATATCTCTTCTCATATATTTTTTAAACAATAAAATAAAATATAAAGATAAAGATAAAATTGAAATAAAATAACATGGTAATTAAAAAGAAGAATCCATTTATATATAGGTATAGATTAAATTTGCTAGCTCCATAGGATGGTCATGGATTTTGAAAAATCTAATCAAATCCAATTCAAGTCCAAATCCAAATATTTGGATCAAATTTTAAATCCAAATTCATATTTTTTATAAAACACAATTTGGATTTCTATAAATCCAAATCCAAATGGATTGGATTTTAAATCCAAATTCATATTTTTTATAAAAATAACTTGGATTTTTATAAATTTAAATCCAATCTAAATCTATATTTTTATAAAAAAAAATTAAATCTTTATTTTCTAAAGCAACTAACATAATATTAATATAATAATATGGAAAAGAAATTTAATATTATATAAATATTAAATAAATATAATAAAACTATATTTTAATAATACCAAAAATTAACACTAAAAAAAAGTTATTGGACTTTGTTGCTAAAAGTTCTTCCTGCACTCACTGTAATAAATTTCTAAGTTTAGCTTTGTGTTTTTAACTTTTTGAAACGTAAATAATTCAAAAAAATCAAATAAAGTAAGAGAAAAATAATGTCTAACCAAGTAGGTAATTATGGCTTGTGATGATATTATTATATTCTATATTGAATAAACTACACTATATACATAGTAAGTTACTTATTTGAAAAATATATTTATATATTTTGTAAATGATTTTTGAAGTTAAAGATCTTTAAATCAGTTTATAAATAGTTGATCCGTTTGAAGTGCAATGCTTTGGCTAATTGTTATAGTGCATCCAATGGGTCCATGAGGCCGTTAGGTGAACTTAATAGGCAAATTCTTCCTACACCCAACAAAATTTTAAAATTCCGAAAATATCTTTTATTCTGAAAATGAAAATTCAAAATTAAAAATAATACATTTTGAAAAAGTAGATCTGAAAGAGATTATTGTGTTGTGAAAATAAAAATTTAGAAAAAAAATCAAAAGCCTATTATGGATAAAAAAATTCGTTACAGAAAAAATAATCCAAAAACATATTTCAAAAAATGGGATTTAGAATGTAATTTTATATATACCTTATTTTTATAAGGATATTTTCGTCTTTTTCACTGGGTGGAAGCAATTGTCAACTTAATATAACAATGAATGCAAATAGGGCCGATAGATAATGGCTTTAGTGCAAAAGTGCTTCACCAAGGTTGTGGGGAAAGATAATATATTTAGATTAGAAATTTGGATTTTTTAATTTTTAAAATTTGTTTAAGTAAAATGAAAATCTGATTTGAAAAATTGATAAAATATCGATCAAAATAAAAATTAAATTTAAATAAATGAATTTTTAATGGTTTGGATCAGTGGATTTTTTACCCACTCCTACTCCATATTAATTTGGTGTTAATATAAGTAGTAATGTTGGTCTGAGTAGTAAAAAATCAATTTGATCTTTAAACTTTTTATTTTAGTTAAAGTAATTCTAAATTTGTTTAAAATAACTCTTGATTATTTTTATAAATGCAACTAGTCTAATTTATTATAGAGCAAGCCATGAAATGTATGTGATTTAACCTTAAAAAAATGTAGTTTTTGTAGGTATTTTTTAAGGTTTTTGTAAGTGGAGTGTTTACGAGACTTAGAGAGTGATTTTATTCACTTAGTTGGTGGAGATACACATAATTTATTTATTTTTAAATAAGAGACCTGAATAGCAAAAAGAACAACTTAACAACTTCTGGGATATTTTTTTCAATGCCATTGAAAAGGTTCAAATCAATGGTGTGCAAATGACCCAAAAGTTGCAACTAAGCCTATTAGAATTTTCTATGATATCCTTGGACATTGAATTACATGTTTTAACATCCACCTCCACTCATTCTAAGGGAAAATTGTAAGGATCTAGAAATTTATTTGGAATAGAAGTGGTGTAATAGAAAATTCATAGTGGTCAGACCTCGGACGTCGTCCAAGGTCTGAAGGCGGCATGGTAGAGGTCGGTCAGTTGGGTCATAGTGGGTTCCAGGAAATCACATGCACCAAGGTGTGATTTGAACCTTAGATACGCTATGCATGCGAAACTCTATGCTGGGGCATAAGAGATTGTCCTTAGTGTTGCATGCAATGGTGCGCGAGGAGTTGGTACCGACCTGTCCTCGGTTAGGAGACTACCGACGTCACCGAGTCATGTGGGAGTGATACCACAGACTTAGAGTAATGGGAGGACGAGCCCTCAGCTGGGTGTGACGATGTGACATCGGTGACCAGAGTGAGGCGATGTGTCCTCATCACATACAAGGGCAATGAGAGATCGCCAGGAGGAGAGACACATCGGTCATCGACCATGATGAGAGATCGCCAGGAGGAGAGACACATCGGTCGTCTGCTAGGATGAGAGAAACATCGGTCATCGGTGGATAGTTGAGAAATCGGTGGCTGTTCATCGAGGGGTCCTGTTACACGCAGATAAGCTGGGACCCAGGCTCCCAGCGAAGGCGTTCTGCATGCGCGACACGTAGACAGTGAGGGCGCCCAGAGTCGTTGGCGTCAAAGTTTTGGTAGGGCAAGTGGCCCATAGTTAGTGCGCATGGAGACGCCACGTGGCCATTCTGTCAGATTTGCATTCAATTAGAGGAAACCCACACGCAAAGTTCTCCCAGAGAGTGGGTGATGACAGCGAAGATTTATGGACGGTCCTCTGAGGGATTAAGTTCATTTCGGTTTTCCTTCTACCCTTTCCTCCTTCACTCTACGACGCGGCCACCCTCCATTAACAGTTGACGATCGGAGTATCAGTTTGAAGACCGGCGACTGCCATTGGACTCCTGGGAGGTTACTCTGCAAGTTTTCTGATCAAAGCCCTAAAACAGAGTAAGTCGTTTTGCTCTGTTCTTTGAGTCGAGTCTGAATTTGAGAGGGTCGTCTCTGCATAGGTTGTGCATACGACTCTTTTAGCTTCAGAAATCGTCTCTGTTAACGCAAAAAATGAGTAATCTCGTTAGATTTGTGATCGGGACTCTATGGTGCAGGTTAAGGCATCCTTGAGTTCTCGGTGGGTTTGGAGCTCTTAGTGAGATCGGCTCAAGTCCAGGTAAGGGAAGCTAGTTTTATTTTCAATAAAAACCTTAGGCTAGAAGATTCTGAAATTGGGGGTGACGTGGTCACCAGTTTCAAATTGTTTTGCACGATACTCTGTTTTGTGTATATCGGAATCTGTTTGAGATTGAAATGTGAAATGTATATGATTTTCGAAATTCTAGACTTTGGTGCGATTGGATTTTTGTGATTTGGATTGTTTAGAAAAGGTTTAAAATATGTTATGATTGACTGGTTCATTTAGGTGTTGTATGATATGCTGAATGATGTGAAAGTGTGATCAAAGCATAGTATTTTCAGGAAAGGAAATACCGTGTTGAGATGGTTATGAGGGTGTATTGATCTGTGAGTATCCTGTGAATGAGACGATCCTGACTCTACTGAGATAATGGAATCACATAGATGAAATTATTCAGGTGGTGAGAGTCGAAGGAGGTTCATATGTATGGGTAAGTTGTTTGAAAGATAATTAACTTGACCTGTTATATGAATTAACCCTGTCATACTAGGAGAGTGATGATATTGAGATTATTTATGCGCATGGCTGTGTGGATTCACAGCGACCCTATGTGGATTCACAGTGGTGTAGTATGATAGGTGCAGGTCTCTGGATGCTAAGTTCAACGCACGAGTCTTCCGGAAGTAGAGTCAAGTGTTTACGTGTTATGAGTCAGTAGAAGTCTGACATGAGAAAGAGGAATATTGAAATTATTGGTAGACACTTGATGGTTATGTGAAATGAATGACACTTGATGAAATTGTGAAATGTGTAAATATTTGATGGTTTATATTGATGTAAAGTTTCATATTTAAAGTTTTGAAAATATCTAGTTTACCCCTTTGTTTTGTTTTCTTAAACCTGTGATGATCGTGTTAATTTACACGGGAGCAGACAAGGTGGCAGGTGACAGACCTCCTCAGTGAGCGTGCTGGAGGATGGGATAGATTTAGGTTTTAATGCTTTGTTTCGGTTATTTTGAAACTGTTTGATGGATATGTATTAAAACCCCTAGACTAGGATGTTCTTTTCAGATACAATGTATGACATGGATGTATTTTATTATATATATATATATATATGTTAATTTTGATATTATTGTTTTATGTTTATTTTATTATATAAATATGAAAAAAAATTTAAGGGGCGTTACAAAAATCTTCTTTAGAAACCAAACCCATTGAGACAATTTTTTTCTGTTGATTTTATAAAAACTAGTTTCCCAAAGGTAAAATGTTTCTCTGAAAAGCCTAAAATAGGATGTAAATTTATGTTTTTTTTCCTCTTCTTATTTTCATCCCAATAGCAAAAACTTTAGAATTCAACTCATTTGCATACAACCATTTTTGTGTAGAACGGTTTCAAATGTAAATTCATGTTCTAACTAAATTGTGTCATTTTTTTAAAATCATATCAATAAACACAAACTATATTTATTTTGGCTACTTATGTTAAGATAAAAAATAATATTAAACGTAAATTTTTTAATACTTGTAGAAACTAGTTAAATCTCAATATTTCCGAAGGTTATTTGTTAAACATTATTTTTTTACTACTTAAATTCTAGAATAATAATAAAAAAACATGAAAAATGCTTATTAAAAAGAAGTAAAAACTAACGACGGATTCTGTCCGTGGGCGAGAAGAATGGAGAAGAAGAAACAGAGAATTAAGAGAAAAAGGAAGGAAAAACCCTCGGCGCGTGAACTTCACCGTCCTCGTTCCTCAGATGCCAATGCCATTTTTGCTCTGTTACTCGCATCACTCTGCAGCAGACCCAACTATGTTATCTTGATCAACAAATGCTTATTCAAACTTCGCCGTTCGCTTCTTATCTCGCAGACCTCGCTGACGTCCACTTTGGCGTTGCTCCCAACCCTACTCCGCTCCACGCGGGTGGAAAACGTGTGCCTCGCTGCAGACATCATCGGCGCCGCCTCGCTCGTTTCCTTCGACGCCAACGAGGAAATCGCTTCCGATTCTGAAACAGTCAAGGGACTAATCTCGCTGTTGCACAGTCCCAAGAGAAAGGTTTTGTTATCTGCCTGCAATGCTGTTTTGGACTTTTCCACTACCATATGCGCTCGACGACAATTGCTCAAATTTTCCGCGTTGAACAAATTGATGTAAGCATTTATGCTCTGTGTCGTTTTACTTTTTTTTTTTGAAGTTTATTAAATTAAGTATGTGATGGATGACTGAACAATTGAATTGACATCACTTAGGTCTGTGTTTCTTCAGATTTTCAAGGGTTTTGAATGTGTCTGTTTATGGTCTGAGGGTGATGGAAGTTTTCGCTCTCTTAAGATTGGGATTACGGAAGATAAACTGTCATTGGTTTTTCTCACTGCAACTGTTGCTCTTATCAATGCCTGTGAAGCTGAGCAGCTACAGGGTATCCCAAAAAGTCTTTCTGAATCATTTTTGGGAATTTTGAAACAGATAAGGGTGAGAGTGCTTGATCAAGAGGTGATCAAAGGTGCTGGGAAATGGAATGAAGAAGGGCATCTTTGTAAAAGTAGCATTACAGTTAGTAATCTTGCAGAATGCATCTTTAGGCTTTCCATTAACGCTTCTCAACTTACTGGCTCTTTGTCCTTTGAAGTGGTTCAAAGAGGTCTTTTTGGTGCAAGTGATACTGGTTTTAAAGATTTTATATCAAATTACTGGGAGGTTTCGCCTTTTCTGCTGGCGAGGACCACGAGGGATCCACATATGCATGATATGTTTGGTGCATTTGTTCAGTCTTTGAGTTGGAAAGGGAACGTTCCTTCTCTTCTTTCCTCAATTCTTCAAGGATTAGTGGCTTGTTTCCCTATTGCCTCGGATGAACAAAACATACTTAATTTTTTGAATGAGGCAAAAGATAGACTTGGTTGTCCTATAGTCTACCAGCAGGATATACGTGTTGTCAAAACAGAGAGGCAATCGAGAAAGGAAATGCATTACTTCCGGGACTTTAATTCAGGCTGCATTAAGGAACCTCGCTATTTTACTTTTCAAAAGATCTTAAAATGTGGGCAAGCATATACCGAGGGATATACTGTTGCTCTGCGTGGTCTGGAGTTTCGCTATCAGAGCATTTCGGCTATTGCAGATACATTAGCACTTATGTTTGGTCAACCTTCAGTGGGTGCTAACTTGTACTTAACCCCCCCTAATTCCCAGGGTTTGGCTTGTCACTTTGATGATCACTGTGTATTTGTATGCCAGATTTTTGGTTCCAAGCAGTGGACTGTATATTCTCCACCCAGTCAGCTGTTACCTCGCTTATATGATAATTTACTTGGTTCTGTTGTTGAATATGCAAAAGCTGGTAGACGAGAATTCTTTCTCAGGGAAGGTGATATATTATATATTCCCAGAGGTTTTCCTCACAAAGCATATACAAAATCTGGTGTTGATGATGGTTCTCCTGGGTTCTCATTGCACCTTACCCTTAGTATTGAGGTTGAACCTCCTTTTGAGTAAGTAAAAGTTAACTTCAACTGACCTATTATTGTTTCAAATATAGTAAGCTCTTTTTATAAAACTTCCCCTGTTCATTTGCAGCTACAACTTTATTAAGTTTATTATGACCATCTATATAATTTTCTGCTTTTCTTTTTATGTTCCTTTTGTCTCTGCTATTTAACATTGTGGTTATAAATTCTATTAGTTGTTGTTTTCTGAATGTAATGAAATTGACAATATTTGACTAGCTGATGTTTATGGTGGGGCCTCTACTTTTTCTGGGTCTGCCTCTACTCCTGCAGCTGAAACAATATGCCCCAAATTTTTTATCTCCATATATGCATGTCTTCTTGTTAACTGGTAATTGACGCTGGATTAAAGTTTGGAAGACTTTTCTCAAGTGTTCAACAGGCAGGACTACTTTGGGCTGTGAATGAAAATGTCATGAAAGAAAACTGAAGCAAAATTCCTCAAAAACGGTCTCAACATCTCGTGCTCAAGGGATTAAAAAGTAGAAGGTGCATTCTTAAGGACAAATTTGGTGGTATCTTAATTTAAGGCCCAACTTGGAAACAATGGTTTACTTACTAATTTATCAAGTAATTCATCTATCATCGGTTTAGGGGATTTATCAGGAATGGTCATAGTATTAAGAGTTTTTGCAATCAATACAAAATTACCAACTTCCATCCTTCTTTCGCACCAAAATGACAGGACTTTAGAATGCTTAGTCTAATGATTCCTGCATGCAACAACTGACCGACTAGTTTCTCAATTTCCGTTTTCTGATAGTGTGGATGCCTATATGGTCCCAGGTTTGGAATTGAAGCTCCTTCCTTCAAGGTAATGGCATGATTTTGTCCTGAAGGAGGCAGCCCTTGAGGCTCCTCAAAAACCCCTGCAAAGTCATGCAATAACTGCTACACAGTCTCTGGACATGGCTCCTCTGGTTGCTTTTTTAATTCGGCCATAAAGCAATTTATTGAAAATCCCTGCTGTACCTCCTTCATCATTTTTACCATTGCTTGAACTGAAACAGAAGCCTTGTAGAGAGATGGATCCCCTCTAAGCACCACTTCATTGTGAGCTCTTTGAAGTTGTCTTTGATCTCCCCCAATTCCTCTAACCATTCCAGCCTCAACACTATCAACTCCATGTAAGTCGAACGAATAAAAGTTTTGCTGAATCTCCAGTCCTTGTAATTGGATTTCATAGCACATCCCCCTCTCCTCTCCTTATAGCCATCTCCTAACTTCACCCAATAAGTGGGGGTTTTCAAATAGGGACCCTCATGTTTTTCACTAGGTTCTGTGAGATAAACTAGTGAGTGGCACCACTGTCTATGAGGACAGTTACTTGTTGGTTACCAAGAGTTCCCCATAATTTAAGAACCCTCTTGGGGGCGAGGCCAGTCATACTTTGAAGGTCCAGCCAGCTGCACATGTCCACTTGTGTCTCCATTGTTTCTTCTAAAAGCATTGCCTTGTAATGCTTATTCTTACAAATGTTCCAGTGCGAATTTCTCATCACAGGTAAAGCACAACCCCTTCCATATTTTCTCATGATATTCTGCCTTTGGAAGCTGTCGAATCCTTCTACCTTTGTTTTCATAGTCCTTGGCTGCTTCAATCATGGTCCCATTGGCAAGATGTGTTCCTCTGTTATTAGTGGCAACATTGTTGTACTGCTGGCCAGTTTCGACCCCATTTCTCCAGGTAGTTCTTCTGGTCTCATGATTACTAAGGTTTCTTGATCCTGTACTTTGCCCTGCTAATTCCAGCAATATTTCTTCTTGGAGTTTTGGAACCCTCATGGCTTCTTGGACAGATTGAGCTTTTTGCAACCTTAAAACCTTTTCCAAAGGACTACAAAGGCTCATAAGAATATGCTTAAGGAAATGTAATCGTCTACTGCTGCTCAAGCTAGCAATTCATCGAATTCCTCCAAATATGTCCCTAAAGAACCTGACTGATTCAATCTTGATAACTCTGACAATGGGCCCTCACAATTTCTATCATCAAATCTACATTCTGCATCATATAAAATCTACTCATGCAGTGCCTCACCCATGCAAAGGCTTTTCCTTCCATAGTCATCAAAATCAGTTTTGCCTTCTGTCCCTCTGAGAAGTTCTCCAATATGAACTATTGCTCGCATTTGGCTCTCCAATGACGATACCCATTTCCATAAAAAACTGGAAAAGGAATTTTTGTAGTTTTTTTTCCCTTCCAACTATGATGTTGATTCTTTCATCATTTCTTTAAATATTTCATTCCCTTCTCCATCACTTCAAACTGCCACTTGTTCAAGTGTTGTTTCTCATCATGACTGCGCTGCATCTCCTCCATTTTTTATTCAAGTTCTTTGTTTGTGCTAATTTCTGAGCAAGAAAGCTCCAAGAATCTGCCACAACTAACACCCACAATTCACAGATCAACTGCTTTAAATACCAATTGATAGAACTCTTGACAAAGATAGAAGGAAAGATGATTCTTTATTGATTAATAGGGATTATCTCCATCGGAGAATGGCACAAGTTCTAGATATTTTGAGAGGTCTGCTCTACTCCTTACTACTTTCTAATTCTGAAGAATCCCCCAACAGTCTCTGATTAAACCTCTTTTATGGCAACAGATTTACAGTTTATAACAGAAAACTACCCTTACATGGGCCCATCCAACTGTGGCCCAACTACTTCCTCCTAAAATATACTTGCTCAAAGTTCTTGTATCATAATGTTAAATCTGTACCTGCCCCTTTCTCTCGTATTCTATTAAAGGAATGCATTTGTGGTAGGAAGAAAATATTTGAGTAAAAAAAGGAAGATATATCATTTTACATGTTTCATATGGCATAGATTTTCCACAACTATGCCATAATTGCATGAAGTCTCGTACATTACTCATATATAAAACAGAACTTTAAAGCATATATTTCCAATAACAGATAAACTATAGGTACACAAACAGTTATACTTATATATTGGTTAAATCTCAGCCTCTCAGGATGTAGAGTGCAAGTATGAAAAATCAAGTTGTATAGAACATTGATCGGGTATACTCTACCCTTCCATTTTATTGTGTGATGGCTAATGCATCCATTTAAATGTTAAAGCTGTAAGTGGAGAAGGTAAATAACTCACAAGTCACAAATATAAGCAAAGAATCTGAAATTTGAATGAAGGAAGAATTCCTTAGGAAAGAATTATGGATAAAACCCAAGAGAATAATTATCAGAAACATCTTCTGTTGAAGATATTTGTGGGCCCTTTTGCTAATAAATTAGATGGTCTCCATCTAAGTATTCAAGCACTTAATGTGCATCCACCAGAGGAAGGAGGCCTATGCCAGGAATTAGTGGTTGGATCAAGTGGCCTGTGACCAATGGTATCTTCCATTGGCAGTGAATGGGAAACAAACACATGGGCAGTGACTGACAGTAAAAGTGAGGATGATGTATGTTGCCAAGGATTACGAATCTGGTTGATAACTTGAATTCATTTTCAAAGTACTACTTTTCAAAACAGAAAATCATGAAAAAGAATTACTGCAAAAATAGGATAGGGAAAACATGGAGGTAATCCTTCCAAAGTTATTACTGCATCTTAGATATTTCTTTTATGCCTGTGGCAATTTCCTCTATATGGTGTGATTTTATATTTTCTCTTTTTCTCTGGCCACTTCAGTAGTTCAATGTATTGTTTTACTATTAGAGAGTTGTTCCTAGAACCGAGCTTAGTTAATTGTATTATGATGTAACAAAATCCTGTTTATCACCATTCTATAGTCCAGTAGGTTTGGTGCTAGGAAGAAAATGGCTCACATCACATGCAATCTCCATGCCCATGGATGAATCTCATATTTGTACTGTCAAATATGTCTCTATTCTGTACATATACAAATGCAGTTAATTGATGTTTAAAATGTTTATAGTGATCAAATTATATGATACAACATATCATTATGATACTTGATAATATCATTGTCAATTCTTTTTGCTCTTTTTTCAATGGGAAATTAGAAGTTATGTTCTGAAAATGAAAAATATTTTCTACATCACAACTACACTTTTAACAGTCCTGGTCCACTTTCGTTGGCAAACATGCTTGTTTTAAAAAATTCTGAATCAATAAGCCGTTATGATAGTGGTTACATCTTGATGTTATCATTCCTGTCCAGTCAAATCTGCTCCATCTTTGACTAAATGGAAACAGTAGGCCATTCAGTCTGATAACCATGGCAATAAGCATGGGCCTACATTCATGGGAAGGGGCCAGCTACTCCCCCATAAATGAATTATTTTTCTAGTTTTATTTAAATATGCAATAAAAAGATTACTGATATTAAATATTTATACTATTTGTGTTTTTAAATAAGTGTTGCTGTTTTGCTCCTGTCCTTAAGTTCGATTGGTTGGTTATCAAATTCTACAGTAGCACAAGACAACCTATTGAATATTTGATTGAACCACTAAGACTGCCAGAGTTTGGTCTGTTGTAACATCACAAAATATTGCTTGCAGCAACATTATCTAACACCTCTTGTTCCTTAGCAATTAATTCTCATATTTTTCATTGATGTTAAGAATTATGAATGCATTTATTTTCTTTATTAGTTATTTTTGTTCCTTCAAGTTGAAGGTGTATACTCTTCTCTATTGACTGATTAAAAATTATTTGATAGATGTTGTTTCTGAAGCAGAAGACTGAAGCAATGCATGTGGAATGACCCACACTAAAATCAATTATTAAAATTAGACAAGTCTGCAGGACATATGGGCAGGCTTTTTAGACACATGTCTTTGGAAAGCTGGTTCATGGACCATTTTTTCTAGTATTTTTATGTAATAATGATGCCTATGTCAATTATTACTCTATTGATAAGGATGAGTATAAAATTTTTCAACCTTTCATCTTCTGGTTGGTCTGTTCTCAATACTACATGAAGATTGAAAGTGTGATTTACTATGTTTGGTTAATATGAGATATATTATAACTTGATTTCTTTTCTTTGGGAAGATCATTTAATCATTAGGTCTTCCTATTAATTCATGATTATTTTCCTATTTTATTTCAAATTTCCTTTTCCTTTGATTGTGCGTGATTGCTTGATTGTAGGTTATATCTGTGCCCCATATTGATATTTTTACTTGGAAATGATTGAAGAGACTATAAGCACTGTGGATGACAATCCTGTCCCGTTCTCAAAGAACTGCAGTGATCCAAACCCTTATTTTAACATTCAATTATGTGATTAAAAGAAATAAGAAACTTGGTTCGATAAATATTGAGTTAAAATCATATTAGAAATCTTGAAATTTTTGTCCATAGCACTGTGCACTCTGTTAATGATGCAAACTGCATCACATTACAAATTAAAGATTGCTCTTGCTACTTTAGGGTTCAAAATATTGTAGCCATGATTAAAAAGTTGTTATCTTTAATGCTCTAATCTTAGTTAACTCATTGTGTTTTTGTCTTGAAACAGGTGGGGAGGAGTAGCTCATTTTGCACTTCACCGCTGGAGTGAAAACCAGAAAAGACTGTTTTATGATGGCTCAAATTTTTTGTCTCAAAAACTTGTTCAAGTGTCTGTGAATCTGTTACATGTTGCCATTGGGATCATTAGCAATTTGGATCCTAGCTTTAGAAAAGCATGCTTGACTGCCGCTGTTTCCTTGCCTCCAGATGTTTATGATAGTCTTTTTCAGGGTCAGAGGAATACTTTTTTCTACTTAATTGATAAAATTTGTACTGAATCTAGATTCATGGAAGTCATGAGTAGCATAGAGGTTGCAGTTCAGAAAAATGAAGATCCATTCCAGCAAATCCGATGGCTTTGGGTTGTTTGTATGGAAAAAGACACCAACAGTGAATACAACACCAATAAATCTTTCATGAGTGAAGATATACTTTCTTTGTGTGCCCAACACAAGGATAAATTAGAAGCTGTTTTTCTGAATGTGAAGTCAAGGTTTTGTCGTGAGGTGGTATTTGAAGAAGTTGTAACTAATCACAGGACGCTGCTCCAGAAATATAGAAGTACCAGAAAGCAATATATTAATGGAATGGTTTCACTTCATGATAAATTATAATACTACTGTTTTATTTAGGTTTAACTTTACTGTTTCGGCGTAGAATGTATGAGATCATTTTCATCTAGTGGATGGCTGATATCAAAGTGCAAGTGTCTTAACAGCTATTGTAGGCTGTGACATGCAAGTTTTGCGCAATGTATTGAGCTAACTACACAAACAATATGATATGCATCATGTAATCAGCTTAAGTATATATATAAACAACTTTTTTCTCCCGCACACAACGCATTTCATTTATATATTGATAAGAACCAGAATACATATATGAATAAAATCTCGTGATGCAAAACTAAAGTTGCAGACTATGGTTTGGGATGTTTAGGAGTTGGATGAGTTGTTACTCCATGGTAATCTATATGATAGACAAGATCATGGGGACCGTAACTGTTTCCGGCATAATCTGGTATCGTGGAATCTTCGTTTACTGGGGTACTTTCCGTTGCCTTATCAACTCCCTGCATTTTATACTGCCAAGTACCAGGAATGAATTGAAACAATGAGAAAAGAAATGCAAGAGCAAGAGCATATTTTCATGAGTAGTAGTACAAGGGAAAGGGATAAAACTTGTAGATGAAAGCTTGGTTTATCCCCTCTAGGAATGTGTGGCATATACCTGGGTTTTGTGATCGTGGAGTGGAGCTGGCATGCCGAACTTGCGTGTTGCCGTAGCATCTAGAGAGTAGCCTGTGTGCTGGGAGAGGGAATATAAAGAGAATATGAGAAGACAGCATAGAAGGAAGATTGAAGAACTCATCATGTAATCAATCTGAAAATTGAAAATAAGGTTTGCGGACAAGTTGTTGGTCACTTAAAACATTTTATATACAAGAGCATGGAAGTGCATGTATTGTCAGAAGAAGGAAGTGATGGGGGGAGAGAGAGAAGGAGAAAGTGTATGCAATTATTGATCTGGGAGATGAGGAAACATGTTTAAACCTACGTGCCCACGGTTCTAGTGCTTATGTTGGACTACCCTCACACTCTCTCTCTCATGATATTAAAATAGTGAAAGAGGCCTATTCACTTCCTTTTGCTATATTAATTTTTTGAGAAAGACCAATTCTCCTCCTTAGTGAAGAAAGAAGTGATGTTTAATTCACGTGTATGTCTGATGCCAAATGAAACCACACTGTAACATCATCAACTCATGTTTTGTCCTCAACAATAAAGACTGGTTGTGATATGTCATCCTTTGGCTGCTATCTTTCTATGATATCTTACCCTTTCTCAGTATCTTGCAGATTTTGTAGGCATCCCAAGGCACTTGTTGGTTGCAGTAATTTAGTCAAGGCATAGCCAATCAATTCTGAATCTCCTATCATTTCGTCTCCTTCTTGTTGTACATGGACCAACCTCTTTTGTTGCAACATCTCTGTCTTCGTTTTTCTGGGTTTATCCCTTCAGGATAGTGGACTATTTCAACCTTAAAACTTTGCTTTGCTCATTCGTTTAGTTTGGTTAAAACAAATGTAAGTCAAGAACCAATTTAACCCGAGAGCTCAAGCAAATGAATGAACTTTGTCCTTAAGAAAACGTTCCTACATTATGAATTTAAGTATATAATCCATAACAATTATTATGTATCCAAAGATTGAGTTGTTGTCTAGGTTCCATTTGAACACCGAAAGCGACTGGGGTTGAGAGTCACATGTCCATCCTTGTTTGTTTACATGAACCAAGGACATGTATAAGAAAACAGTTCCCATAATTTGATGAATAAAATTAAGTCTGAATCAAAAGAGCTGAACACACTTTTCCAATGAACAACATCTCCATGATCTTCTTTTTTCCCCAGAGGGATGTAACCCACAACCTATGGAACGTAAAGTTTGCAAGGCAGCCTTATAAGTGAAAGTTGAAACATGGAGACATGAGTTGTACAATTTGGGTCTACACCACATGGACCAGATTAAGAGTCTATTACGTAATATTCACTCTGTCTACCAAAACATTACCTGCTTTTATAATTCCATTATTATATGTTTGTGTTTTCAGTGAATTTGTATCATTTAAAATGAATTTCTTAATTAGAAAGTAGATTAATCAGAAATTATGAAAATTGAAAAGGTTGGCATGAAATTTAATTGGCATTGTGACTTGCATATTTTGAATTGGTGACAGTGAGCACAACACGTTTTGATGAAAGTAGGCAGCACTCACCACATACAAAATTTCAACATAGTCTCTGCAACACTCTTTTCCTTTCAATTTTATTATTTGAGATTATTAGATAATGATTTCAAAAGAGTTTATACATTTTTAATCTATATACCTTTTTAAAATACAGATTCAATTCAAAAATACAATTTTGATTCATCTTAAACTTTGAAATTATTGTCTGTCAAAATTCTAGACTCTATTTTTTGACAAAAATTAGTTCAAAAGCTAGCCCAAAGATATAAAAAGTTGATAGCAAAACTGATAGCCTGATTTATTATATGTAACGTGTTTGATAAAATAATAGGTTCAAATAAGTGATAAATATAAAATAGTAAAAAGTAGATGTGTTAATTTTAAAATTTTGTAACTTTTTATATAAACCGATCGCTTTATTTGTATATTTTAATTTTAAATATTATATGTTTTATTGTTTAAATTAGGTTATATTTTTTAATGCATTTCAATTAAATTTAAAACAAAGTAAAATATCATACTTCTAAATATAGAGCGTTCTGTTTCAATTATATGAATTAATATAACCATTAACAAAATGTAATATAAAAAGAATATCATCTATCAATATTAATATCTTAAAATTTAATGTAAAAGAAAACACTGTAAATAGCATAATGGTTATAATAAGTATCATAATATAAGAATATTAAAAAAACTAGTTATTATCTATTTTATATATATATATATATATATACTGAAGAAAGAATTGTTTTAACGAAAGTTATTTAGCGGAGATTAATATAATTATAAATAGATTTAATTAATAAAGTTTTTTAATTTTCTTTAAATTTCAAAAATTTATTTTAAAATTTTAATATATTTAAATCTTTGTTACTACAATCTTATCAAAAGGAAAACGTTTATTAATATATATATATATATATATATATATATATATATATATATAATAAAAATAGGATTAAACATTCATTCTTGTATTTTTAAAAAATTAATTTTATTTCTTATTGAAAATTTTAGATTACTTTGAAACTTTGTACTATAGAAATTATTGAAATAGGGTGTGGTAAGCACATGGTTAACATTTTTGTCAAGTAGCAAGCAAACTTATATTTAAATCTGTGTCTATAATTATAGTAATTTAAAACATACATGTAAACGATGAGTCATTATTAGGGAATAAAATTAATTTTAACTTTAATTTCTTTTTTACATAAAATAAATTTTTATATATAATTTTTTTATAATATTTAAAAGAATATGATAATTATATATGATTAAGTGTTGACACAAATAATTTAGAATTAGGATATTAATGATTTATAAAACTACAAATTTTTAATAAAATTATGTGTGGAGATGGTTGATAGATATGAAATAACAAAAATTAATATGTTAAATTAATAGTTTATATTATATTCATTTTAAATTAATTAATAAACTATATTTTGAATTGTTTAAAGTTTAAATTTTAATTATTTTTTTTTATAAAATTTTTCATGTTAGGAGTAATATAACTTGACATCTTAGTTAGGCTGACACCTCAAGTAACAACAATCATCAACTATTACATGAAAAAAATATTATTAAAAACAAGAAAAAAGAAAGAAAATATAAAAAATATGGGGAACTAGACCAAAGTCCATATGTTAACAAAAACAATACATAGGTAGACTATACCTATTCATAAAGAATTATAAGAACAGACTATATAGAAACCTATTATACCAATAAAATGAATAAATCCTAAATTAGCCAACTTATCAATATATGCATTTCCTTCACGAAAAATATGAGTAACCTTAAACTTAATTTTTCCACAGTAATTAAGACAAAAATCTCATTGATCATTCACGGAACATTAGTCGTAACTGTAAACACAACACAAACCAAGACAGAATCACATTCAAGCTAGACATTAGTAAGCCCCATCTTTTGAGCTTCCTCCATAGCATATATAACTTCATAAAACTCGACAACCATAACAGTATAAGTTTTAATTAATTTTGAACTCTTGTAATTTGTTTGAGTTAATTATTCTGGTTACATTATTTAGTTTATATATTTTCATATAAACTGATAATTTTATATATTATTAAAATATTTTCATTTAAATTTAAAATAAAATATCATACTTGAATAAACGATAAAATTTTATTATGCTGATTTGTGTATCTTAAGTGATAATAAATATATTTTACTTTAAAAGATAAAAAACTAATTTACATAGTATAAAGACAAATATATATTAAATATTAAATACCTTAATTATTGTGGAATACCGTAATCGATGAAATACTTGTCTTAATTACTATGAAAAAATCAGGTTTAGGGTTTCTCATATTTTTCGTGAAGGGAATGTGTGTACTGATAAGTTGGCTAATTTAGGATTTATTCATAGAAAATCATTTCCTTGGTATAATAGGCTTCCATCTAGTCTGTTCTTAGAATTCTTTATGAATAGGTATAGTCTATCTATGTATCGTTTTTTTTAACATATGAATTTTGATCTAATCTTCCCATATTTTTGTATTTTTTTTTCTTTTTTTAATAATATTTTGTTCATATGATACAGGTAATTGTTGTTACTCGAGATGTCAGCCTAACTGAGATGTCAAATTACATAGTCCTAACATGAAATCCCTTTATAAATATATATATATATATATATATATAATACCTTCACCTAATAAAAAATTAAAAGCTAACTACAATGCTTCACCACATATAAAATTAACCCATGCACAATTTAAAAAAAAATGAAAAAAAATATAAAATAATTTATATAAATTAGTTTACATATAATACTTATTATAATATATTTTTGTAATATAAATGTTCCTATAATTCAGTTAGTGATATAATATAGCTACACTGGAAGTAGACTTTTGCTTCATCGAACTAGTACAAAAAACATTGTGTATATCTCTTTTCATCTTAGCCATATTATCTTGATTTAGTTGGATTCATTGTAATATTTAACATTACTTATACTTATACTCTAAATCAAAGTTTTCAAAAAATATAATTTTAAAGTAGATAATTTCTTTAATCAATTCACCTCTCTTGTGATTTAAATCTTATTTTCTTTATAATCACACCCCTTAACATTGATACACTATAAAAAAAATATATTAAATAATAACTAAATTTAGAAATAAAAAATAATTAATCATTATATTAATTAAATTATATACTATTTTAAAGACTAAAAAAAATTAGTATCTAAAATGGTTTTTATTATTAATAAAAATTTATAAAATAACTTCTAAATTGATAAAAATTATTTTATAAATTTTTATTAATAATAAAAATCACTTTAGATATTAATAATTTTTTTAATTTATAAAATGATTTCTATTTAATTAATATAGTAACTAATTATTTTGGTTTTTAAAATTAGTTTTTATTTCACAATTTTCTGTGATGTTTTAGCACATACATACACATTTTAACTCAAGAAAAATCTAAAAGTTACAACCATTTTCTTAAGGATTAAAAGTACAATTTAAAAAAAAAATAAAGTTAAAGCCGTATTAAAATCCATTAAGAAATTACCCAATACAAAATTTAATTGGAAAAATATGCCATGAGTACATTTTTTAAGAGTACACGTTTCAATTTTTTAGATTATAATATTTCCTTTTATAATTTCTTTACCATAATATATATATCCTAAAAAAATTAAATAAAAATTAATTTTAGATAAAAAAAATAATTAGTTACTATATTAATTAAATTAGATATTATTTTGGAGAGTAAAAAAATTATTAATATCTAAAATAAATTTTATTATTATAAATAATTTTTAAATTAATATATAATTAACTACTTATTTATTAATAATAAAAATTACCTTAAATATTAATAATCTTTTTAATCTTTAAAATAATATTTAATTTAATTAATATAATGATTATTTTTTTCTAAAATTATTTTTTATTTAATAATTTTTTAACGATATAATATATACAATTAAAATAAAAAAATATGTTTATAAGAAAATACGTATGATACGGCAATAAATATAATATAGCATCAAGAAACCATACCCTTAATTTCAAGATAATTAATTACATAATATATTAAAAAAGATACATTTATTATTGGTTCAATTCAAATAACAATAAAATTTTTATTTAGACAAAGAATAAATTCAATTACATATAAAATATTAGCTGTATTTAAAACCAACATTAATGAAGATATACTATACATATATAATTGCTCAAATAATTTGATAGTCTTAAATATTATTGTCATTTATAAAATATGTTATAAAGTAATAAAAAAATAGCTCGTAAAGTTTTATTAATGTCATCTAAAGTCGAAAATTTTAAAATGTCAATGCTTCAATTTTCAAAATATTAAAACATAATGAAATAACTAGTAAATTAAAGTTAATATTAGAAGATATTTTAACTCAGTCATTAGATTTATGGTTACTCATATTTTTTGTGAAGAAAATACGTTTGCAAATAAGTTGGCTAATTTAAGATTTATTCATAGACAATCATTTAATGGTATAATAAACTTCCATCTAGTTGTTGAAGATGGATAAAGTTCTTCTCTGCCTTGTAGATTGTGTTTGATGAAGAAAATAGTTGTTTGCTTTGAAGGGTGTAATGTTTATGGGTAATCTTGTATATAGCTGAGAATGAGTTTAAAGGTAGCCTTTTGTTGTGCATGACCTACCTCATTTGCCTAATCAAGGTGGTAAGATCAAGCACAAGAAGTTATTCAAAGTTTTCCTAAAAACTGCCTTAAGTTTTTCTAAAATTCAGTTTTCTGCAAAAAAATAAATTTGTTGATTTTGTAAAACAACAGGTTCTTTCTAAACTGTGCCTATTGCTTTAAAGTTTTTCACAAAGTTTTGTTTTGGCACAAGTGAATCTGTCCCAGCCTTTTTGTTACGGTTATGCTAAGCTGGAGACAGTTGAAAATCCCTCTTTGTCATTTTGAAAATAAATCTGTTCATTTTATTTTCAATATGTTCTTTTTATAAAAGCTTTTTAATTGTTTTTTAAAAGTCTATTACAAATCATTTCTTATATAAAGAGAGGTACATCTCACATAAAAGATAAGTTGTGCCATCACATTTTAAACAGAGATAAAAAGTTTTCAGTGTAAGGAAAAAGGATTTGAATGAGTTTTTGAAAGGTTTTTTAAAAAGAACTTCAAGAGTGCTTGTTCTTCATGGAGCCTTGATCAAGGTGAAGGTGTTGTCACTGCTGGACTACAATCCTGACCACTGTTTTGGGTTCTTGAATCTTCTGTTCAGGTGTTTTTGTTCCTTAATTCATTTATGTAAATGTGTTTGTGTTAGACACTTCTTGATAGGGTTTCTTGAAGTGCAAGTAGTGCTGAAATAGGGTTTTTCAGCTTTGAGTGCCTTGTTCTTGTAGGGTTCAAGAACTTAAGGTTTTGTAATTGATTTGATCTGTTTTAGTGATTTTTGCCTTGGTGTAAGGTAAAACTACTGGATGTAGCTCTTGATGAATGAACCAGTATAAACTGTGTGTGCATCTCTCTTCTTAATCTCTACACTGCTTTTCTGAATAGTTTGATAATTTGCCAGAAAATAAATCTGTTGAACTAAAATTGAATCTGTTATTTCTGGGTTTGTTCTTACTGTTTCTTCATAGATTCTAAAAAGGTTCTTTGTTTGTGAATTCTTGAATCTGTGTTATGGTTGTTTTAAGAGGATAATAAACTAGTCAAACCAAATCAATTAAAGGTTCTTATTAGTTTCAAGATTGCTTGTTAAAATATTCAAAGATTTAATTATTGGTGTGAATCTTGTTTTCTTTGTTGCTGTAAGAACATTTTCACTATTCTAGAAATTCTCTTTTAATCTCAAGTTAATTAGATAAAGGTTCTGGTTTTGATATAGTAGTCAGAAAATAAATCTGTTCTTTTAAGAATCACTCTATTCTTTTTCTCTAGTTTTCTGAAAAACAGTTTCGGTTTGCGAAAATTCTATAAGCTCAATTCACCTTCTCTTGAACTTAGACACTGCTAAACCCAACACTAGTATGATTTTGGAATTCTTTATGAATAGGTATAGTTTACCTATATATATCGTTTTTGTTAACATATAGGTCTTGGTCTAGTCTCCCCATACTTTTGTATTTTTTTTTCTTTTTTAATAATACTTTTTTATGTGATGACAAATAATTTATTATTAACTGGGGTGTCTAACTAAGATGTCAAGTTGTATAGAAATGTCTAACATGAAAACTTTTATTAAAAAAAAAAAAATCTAACATAACAAAGTCAATTCTAATTGAATATCTTTCAAAGGGTTGGGTTGTAGAAGGTCTCTTTTATCTTCTTAAGAAGAACTAATTTATTAAAACTACTCTAAAATGATTTTTGAGACATTTTCGAAAGAAAAAAATAAAAAATTACAAAGACAAGCATTGGGAACTATTAGAATTACTGCAAAAACAGATCTCTTACTTTACTTGATTTGAACAAAATTATTTACATAATTAAAAGTAAATGTAGTAAGATCAGTGGAAAGAATATGGAAACTTCTAAAGAAGATTTGTAGGAATTATAATGTTGTTAGAATAAATAAAGTTTCCTAATATAGAAAATCAAAAAGTAAATGTTTCTTCCTTTAAAACGATAAAAGAAAATAAAGAAGTAAATATTAATGATATACAAAATATCCATTGTTAGTAGAATTTCATAAATCAATTATTACATAAAGTTGTCACTATTATTATAATAGCCAATAAATACTTACTCATAAGCATAATTAAAAGATCTTACTCATAGTCATAATTAAAAGTTCTTACTCATAAGCATAATTAAAAAATCTTTAAAAAGAGGTAGAAACACAAATGAGAGTCAACAAATAAAATAAAAAACTTGATTGCTTAAAAATATTAAAAATATATATTATAGAAAAAATTACTAAAGAAAAGTTAAGAGATCAAGATAAATTAGAAAAAAAAATTGAAGAAAATTTATATGAAATAAATAAGTGACACAACTATCATAATCCTATAATAACCCAATTATCTTCAACTAGAAATTTTTATTACCAACATTCAATTTGAAGAATGGAAACTAGAACATACATTTGTATTTGATTTTACCAAAATTGTCATATAGATAGCCATCACATAATAAAAAAAACAATAAATGACTATGTTGTTTCTGTTTATAAGGTCAAACATTCAAAAAAGAAAAAAAATATTTTAAAATTAATTATTATAGACTTTAGTGACCTCCTATGGTTAGTTTTGGAGAAAAATTACAAAATAAATACTCAAATATCCCATAAAAAATACAAAATATAGAAAGAATAATTTCAATAGTAAAAAAATACAGGAGTGTTTTTATACAATAATTTAAAGATAGAAAATCAAATTAAAAAGAATTAAGAAGCTTCTATGTGGAATATGGATATGCTCCCCTTATATTATAAATTAAAGAAATATAAATAAAAAAAAAAGAATCAAAAGAATAAAAATCCAATAAAAGGAAATAGAAGACATAACAGTACAAAATCTAACATAGTTTGTCACAAATGTGGAAGATTTGGACAAAGAATGATTGTAAGGTAAAAGAAAAAATAAATAAAAATTTGAGTGAATAATTTTAAAAAATAACCAAAATATTATAGAAGAGTTGTTTGAGTTGAAGTTATGGTGAAAAATTGGAGTTAGGGTTCCTCAGGAGGGGAGTGTCTGGTCACTGGTGTTCCGTTGAAGGTGGCGGTCGTTCGTTTAAAGCCAGCGGTTTACGAAGCAAGGGGTTTGGTCTTTTGTGGCGATGTGTGGTTTTGGAGTTTTGGTTGTGATGAGGAGCAGAAACAGCAAAAAGAAGTCTCAGATGCCCTTCTATAGCAACAACAAATTTTTGCAACACAACAAATTCAATCCAGTCAACAACATCAACAACAAAATCAAGCACAAGTTAAAGGATCAATCACTGCAGAGGAAGTGCAATATCCAAGATAAGTGCATAAGTGCAAAAGCAAGGCAATATCCAAGATCTCATGGACCACGAGGTAGAAAAAATGTAACAAAGCAGATGTAGATATGTTGTTTATTGCAGAACCAATGGTCAACATTGAAAAAATTCCTAGTAGCTTTTTGGAAAGGAATGAACCTTAACTTTATTGCTGTTAATGACGGGTGTCAGAAACAACCTATTTTATGGTGTTTTACAAAAAATAATACTATCTCTTGTAGTTGAAGTACATGCTGTGAGCAAGCAATCCTTGTATAGGTTAAGACATTAGTCTGTTGGCAGGAGTCTATGGACTTTTCTCTGGGACAAGGTTACTATAAACCCGGGTTCCTGGGCAATTTTGGGAGACTTCAACGCTATTCTTTCGTGGAAGAAAAAAACGAGATATGCGAGGTCACAGAATTTCTACTGAGGATTTCCAAAACTGAATGAATAGCTGTGATATGATAGACATCCCTAGTCAAGGTCCACATTTCACTTCGACAAATGGCAGGAAAGGCAGGCATAGAATTGACATGAAGCTGGACAGAGAAGTATGTAATTTAAACTGTCTAAACATGTTTAATAAGATTGGTTGTGAAACCATGGGCAGAAACAACTCGGATTATCACCCCATTTTGCTGCAGCTGGGAGAATTGGTTGAGAAATCAAGTCACTCTTTCAGATTTCTGGCCATGTGGTGCCAAAGGGAGGACTGTAAACAAATTGTAAAAGAAGTGTGGTCTACTCAAACGAAGTGTTGCCTTTATGCTCATTCTGCATACGAAATTGAAGCTCTTTAAAATTGGGCTCAATGAAGTCCTCTGCCGAGAGGAGTTATTTTGGAAAGAAAAAGCTAACCTCAATTGATATCTTTAGGGGGACAGAAACACAAAATTCTTTCAAACCATGGCCAAATCCAATTCAACTTTCTCCTCCATTTCTAGGCTGCTGGATAATGAGTCCCACCCTAGGGAACAACAGGATATCCAAAGTCATGTGGTGGATTTTTTTCAGAATTTGTACAAAAAAGATACTCAGATCAGGGAGGACACAACGCAATAATTTGTTGTAGAAAACGTTCCTAATATGGTCAATGAGGAAGAAAATGGATATCTCACAGTCATGCCTACACTAGAAGAGGTCAAGAGGGATGGCTTTGACTTGAATGCTCATGGGGCTCCGGGTCCTGATGGTTATGGAGCTATTTTCTTCCAAACTTTCTGGGAGGTTGTCAGGAAGGATGTTTTCAACGCTGTCAAGCAATTCTTCCTCCAAGACTGGATGTTTCAAGGTATGAATTCCAATGTCCTGGTCCTTATCCCTAAAACTGTTCATGCATCTACTATCTCTGACTATAGGCCAATAGCGCTAGCAACTTTCAGATTCGAGAGTATTACTAAAATCCTTGTTGCTAGGCTGCCCCCCCATTGCAGCTACGATCATTGACAAAAATCAGAACGATTTGTGCAAGGAAGGGATATAAGAGATTGCATCGTAACAACCTCGGAAGCCATAAACGTGCTTAACAGAAGCGTTTGGAGCAAATGTCGCAGTACTCAGGTGATTGGGGGAATGGTGCTGTACTCATTTAGAATTTATAAATGGCCTGAAAACCTGATCAAGGACATGGAAAGGAACATTAGGAACTTTATCTGGACGGAAGTAAAGATACAAGAGCTTTGGTCACTGCTAAGTGGAGCAAAATATGTAAACAGAAGAATGAGGGAGGTTTGGGTGTTATAAACATCAAACTGGAGATCAAGTTGCTCTCATGAAGCTAACCTGGGATTTATGTTATAGCAAAAACATGTGGACTGAACTTATGAGGAAAAGATTTCTCAAATACACCGCCTCTGCAGTGTGGCCTGGGATTAGATCGCATTTAAACTGTATCCAAGCAAACACAGGATGAGTTTTTGGTAATGGTAAAAATATAAGATTTTGGAAGGATGCCCGGTGATCACCAAACCCTCTGATTGACCTACTGCAGGTCCTTCCCATGCTAAGTCTAAAAGCAAAAGTCTGTGATGCGTCTTAAGGCACTTGGAGGCTCCCTACTAATTTCTTCCAGTTTATTCCCCAACTTCAACAGTGGCTGCTAAACCAGAAAGTAGTTGATGCAGAGGATTCTCCAGTCTAGTCTCCTGCAGATGATGGGATCCTTACTGTGAAAGCATCCAAGAGGTTCTTGCTTAACAACTCGCAGACACCTCCTTGTGCAAACTTAATTTGGGCCAGCTTCCTTCATCCCATTAAGATTTTATTAATTTATAATTCTAAACACTTAATCAGCAAAAGCAACCCCTAAAACATACAAGAAAAATCCTATAATAGTACGCAATTATAAGTTGAAGATTTCCAAAGTAATATCTTATGATGACTCAATCAACCTAGTCTCTCTTAAAGCAATATCTTAGTTTGATTCTATTATATAAATGAAGTGTGGTTGGGAATTGTGACGCAACAGAGATTTCAAATACATATTAAGTTGGGCTTGTACATGAATGTTGTTGCAAAGTTAGAAGCAGCGAGCATATACATATATAAACAATTACCAGGTGAGATAAGAGAAAAGAGGGAAGAAACAAATAAATCAAGAAAATTATTTAATAAAAATTAATTTTAATAAAAATAATTAGTTATTATAAGAGAGCTTGCCTTTCAAATTCATATTAGCACTTTGCCTTTGCTTTGGGTAACAGAGCTGCATCTTCATCGTATATATCTTATCTTTAATACTCTGCAATTGACTTCTGAATGCTAAATTTCTATCAGTATGGTCCAACCTTATAATAATTACTAAATTAATAGCGTCTAAGAGCATCTCTTATCTTTAATATATAATGAAGTTTTTGTATTAGAGTAGTTTTTATAAAAATAATATTATTATTTAATATAATCTTTATAAATATAAATTACTCTTGTAAAATCTATATTTGTGAAATTAATATTTTATTAATAAAAAACTCGCTTAATACATTAAAGATGCTATAAGTGATCAGCTATCATAGTTTACACTGATTAATGCTGGCAGTTGCAAATCAATTGAATTCTTTGTCAATTATTTGAGTATCTAATTTTTTCTAACCACTTGCACTCAGGGCTTTTGACTTTCTGAAGAAAATATGAGATATCTTTTGCAATTTTTGGTCACTTATGTTAAGTTAGTTATGAGTCCAATTTTTAATACGAAACTCTAATTTTGACTCAACATATATGAAACTTAATTTCACTTAAATTTTGTCTACCTTTTCATCTTATCACTGTACTGAAAAAACAAATCTGTACAACCAAAAGAATATTTTCTTACAAATGTTTTTACAATAATCGAACTCAAATATTCTTTCACAATATTGTCACGTTCTTTAAGTAAAGAACGTGTGAATATATATATATATATATAAAAGTGGTAAATAAGTGATCCCACCCCTCTTTAAAAAAATGATATCATCTCCATTGTAGAAAGGTTGATTTTACCAACTGTTAACGTTTAAGGAAATAAAATAGATTTTTATTAAATAAATATATTATATTTTTTATTGTCATAATAGATTTTCACATAAATAAAAAAAAGAATAAATTATTAAAATAAAGATAATAATATACACAAATCAAATCATATGAATATAATTATAAACAATTCAAACTCTCATTTATTCCATCAAATACATAATCTAAATATAAAGAATACTTAATAAAAAATATTTATTGACATCTTCCAAAAACACTTGTATTAAATATATTACACTAGAAACTAATAACCAACTTATTTCAATAACTTTATATATGTAAACTTTGATTTCATAAGTCATGATAAGTTTAGAACATCTAATATATCCGAACATATTATGCATGTATTCTAAATATAATAATTTTTTATTAAACTTCTTATTAATTGACGTGTTAGTCTCATTATTTAAACATTTAGTGAAGTTAGGATATATATATATATATATATATATATATATATATATAACATTTAAATAATTTATAGATCATATAATTAATTCAAATAAAGCTCATAAACAAATTTAAGTAGCAAATTATCCTAATTATTATCTTATTATTGGATTAATTTTTGTTAATTTATTATTATGGAGTGAATTATCAAATTTCGCTAGACGGTTTAAAATTTACTCGATAAATTAAGTTTGGAACAAATCTCACATCTAGAGTTTATTTTTGTTGAAGAGAAATCAATCCACAATGCATAACTAAAAATTTTGTAAGATATTTAAAAATTTGTTTCAAAAAAAAAAATCTTTCTAAACTCTTACCAAGTTTAAAATGTATAAAAAAACAATTATATTGCATAAACAACATACAATAACTAGTATAACCCCATTTGACAATTTCAACAACAAAAATCAAATTTCAAAAATAAAATTTATCCCTTCATCCCAACATTTATCTTTCTTTTTATCAGCAAGAAAAAAAATTAAATAATAAGAGGGATACTCAACTCTTATACAATACATCCTAACAAAAACATCTACTTCTATTTATCCAACTTAATCGAACATCAAAAATGAAAAATGAATTCCTCAAGTACAACTTGCAAATTTAATATTTCAAAAGGATATTACATGACATTCAAAACCTAACTCTCCATTTCAAATAAAAAGTTTTAAACAAAACAAAAAAACACCTCATACAAAAGCCCAAACCACAATCTATGTTTTACGTTTTCTTAATAAGAGGGATACTCAACTCTTATACAATACATCCTAACAAAAACATGTATTTCTACTTATCTAACTTAATCAAACATCAGAAATGAAAAACGAATTCCTCAAGCACAACTTACAAATTTAATATTTTAAAAGGATATTACATGACATTCAAAACCTAACTCTCCATTTCAAATAAAAAGTTTTAAACAAAACAAAAAAACACCTCATACAAAAGCCTAAACCACAACCAATATGTACCACGACCTGCGTTTTACGTTTTCTTAATAAGAGGGATACTCAACTCTTATATAATACATCCTAAACAAAACATCTACTTCTACTTATCCAACTTAATCAAACATTAGAAATGAAAAACGAATTCCTCAAGCACAACTTGCAAATTTAATATTTCAAAAGGATATTACATGACATTTAAAACCTAACTCTCCATTTCAAATAAAAAGTTTTAAACAAAACAAAAGAACACCTCATACAAAAGCCCAAACCACAACCAATATGTACCACAACCTACGTTTTACATTTTCTTAATAAGAGGGATACTCAACTCTTATACAATACATCCTAACAAAAACATCTACTTCTACTTATCCAACTTAATCAAACATCAGAAATGAAAAACGAATTCCTCAAGCACAACTTGGAAATTTAATATTTCAAAAGGATATTACATGACATTTAAAACCTAACTCTCCATTTCAAATAAAAAGTTTTAAACAAAACAAAAGAACATCTCATACAAAAGCCCAAACCACAACCAATATGTACCACGACCTACGTTTTATCTTTTCTTCAACCTTCCACCTTCGAACTTCAACAAGGTTCCATGCCTTTATAATGATTTTTCTCTCCTAGTAGAGAAACCCAAGAAATTTGACCCTGCATACACTGCACATCCTTTCCACTCCAATATAACTAAATCTAATTCTTCTATCTAAAGTTAAATCTCATTATAAAGTTTTGCTCAACCCTTATATATAAATATCACTATAAGAAAATCATAAAATAAAAACTAATTTTAGAGACTAAAAATAATTAGTGTATAACAATTTGTAAGATAATGTAATATTCAAATTTGTCTTTGAAACTTAATCTTTAGGTGCCAAATCCAACCTAAGCTTCAAAAGATATTATTCCAATGGTTATTCACTTTCTAAATAATTTCAAAGCACAATAATACTAAACAAAAATAGTCTCCTTACCTAAAAGTACTTGCACTCCATGTATATTTTTTAATTAATAAATAAAGAAATTAAAATTTTAATAAAATCAATTAAATTAATAGAAATACCTAATATTAAAGAAAGTAGGGAAGTAAATATTAATTTCAAACCAAAAATTTAGGCCATAAACTTAAAGGAATAGTAAAGATCTTTTTAAAACGTGCATTAATTATGTTTCAGAAATGTGCGTAGTAATTCCTTTAGTTGAGTTTGTGTCAAATTTTCAGTTGCCACACCATTAACTCCAAATTAATGCCAATCATTTTACTAGAATGCCCCTCGAAGACTAATGAATAGTCCGAATATGAGTGTTCATTTTGGTGATTTATTAGTTACACAGTTTGTTCTTAGTTTATTTGGGTTTAATTTTGTTACGAGTTTTCACTGTAGAAGCCTCTTACACCTATTACGGAAACATTATTTTACATTGGTTGGTGTAGGATTATACTTTTTTTGAACCCAGGCACTATAGTTGAAAATCCATTATTTCAATATTATTATTCTTCTTGTACACTTCTCAAACTTGATTCTTCGGTTAGGAATATATCGGTAGAAGGTATTTCAATATTAAGTAAAAATATTAGATATTTAATGTGTAATGATTATTATAATAATTACGTATCTTTCCTTTATTTAATATATTTATTTATATAATTTATCATAAATTATTTTATTAATGAATTACATTTAATGTATGTAATCATAAAAATAAAAATATCCGATTTATTGTATATATATATATAGATATTTTTTAAATTTTTTTATGTTTAATTGATCTATCCGATCCCGATCGATAGAATTATGAAGTGAAATGAAAAATATACTGATTATTTACTCGATGTTGAATAATTATTTAACTTAGTTAAACTATTACCAATATACAGTATAGAAGTTTTTTAAAGGACGATGAATGTGTTGGAACCCACCTGTGAAGACAACGCAAATCATAGGAAAGTTCTGGGAAAGATACATGAGCTGACTCGAACAAGGTTGGAATTCGCACAAAGAAAAAAGAGAAAATTGTCAAATAATAGTATATCATTAGGAAAAATTTTGGTTTCCTACGAGGGGTCACAATCCTAAACCATGCTTTTACTCTTTTTCATTTTTTTATTGTTACATTTAATATAGGAGTTGTCATTAGTACCATGATTATTCTACACACACAATTTTATATTTCTAATGAAACCAAGTAGCCATATATTAAGTGATTGAAATTGAATTTCTATGACCAAGACCAAATCCAACAATAAAATCTGTATTAAATCCACCTCTTTCACAAACCCAACTTTCCCTTTTGACTATACTTCATCATACAATTCTCCAACTCCTTCTCTCTCTCTCTCTCTCTCTCTCTCCTTCTCTCTCTGAAAATGGAAGAAGCTGAAGAATGCATCACTGGGCTATGTTTGGGACTAGGAATGGGAGGGCATGTCCCAAAAAAGGGTAAGCAGAAAGAGAAGAGGCCTGTGGCATGCCTAGACTTAGCGTTTGAGCTTTGTCCAAAAGGGGAAGCCATTAACTTGAATCACGATAAGGTAGAGAGCACTGACTCTGATAACAGCAACAACAACAACAACCGATGCAGAAAGAAACTGAGGCTTTCCAAGGACCAAGCATCCATGCTTGAGAACAGCTTCAAACTGCATACCACTCTTAATCCGGTATATATTCACCTTTTCTCCTTCTAATTTTTGTATTTATCTAAAAACTTATCTCTGGATATGTGTGGATTAGATTGCACGCCGCAAGTGGTTATTGTATGTGACACATATACGTAACACTAGTGATGATTTTGTTTCCTACATATGATCATTTGTATTGTATCATATATTTTATCAGTCAATTCTTTTGTTTTGTACCACAAGGTGAGAGGGTTTATGCGTTGGTTTTGGTTGGACATGCAGGTTCAGAAACAAGCACTGGCTCATCAATTGAATTTAAAGACAAGACAAGTTGAAGTTTGGTTTCAGAACAGAAGAGCAAGGTACGTTAACGTTATACCTTTGTTTATTATTCTTGATCAATTGTTTTGCATTGAATATCTGGGTTCCTTCAAAGCTCAATCTTTAGGGGGTAGAGATGAAAAGAGAGGAAAGAAAAGGGAGAGTTTTCCGTTTTCCAGGGCTTCATTTTGTTTATTTAATAAATTATTAATTGTGTTGACTATATCGTCCTATGGCGTGCATTAAATATCAGAGATGTTATTATATGTTTAAATATCATAATTAATAATGAAGTTATGTTCAGGACCAAACTGAAGCAGACAGAAGTGGAGCGTGAGTGGTTGAAAAAACAGTGTCAAAATCTAAGCGATGAGAACAAAAGATTGAAGAAGGAATTGCAGGAAGTACGTGCACTAAAGGTTGGATGCATTCAACTATCCAAAACGGCGACTCTGACTATGTGTTCTTCGTGCGAGAAACTAGTAAAACTGAATGAAGGAAAGAAGAATAATAATATAGAGTTAGAGGGTAGAAATTGATATATTAATTCATGAAAGATATAATATATTGGAATATAATGAAGCAGCTGTTGCTATACGTAACACAAAACCTTTCTAATTATGATTAGAATGAAAAACAGTACATACATACTATATATTAATTCCTTTGGTCCCCACATCGAAGACAGAGAAACTGGGGCGGCTTAGATAGATACGTAGTTAGTAATCAGGTGTCTCTTCTCTAGTACATTTATTCAAATTAATCAAAATTATTTATTTCTCGTTTTGTTTATTCATTTTGTATGTGTGTGTGTCTTATGTACGTATATGTTGTACGGATAAGGAATAAGGTTTTGAATGGCCGAAACTCAAAGATAAAACAATTCCCTAAGTGAGACCACTAATTAGAGATTAGGGCTTAAAGTTGGAATATTAAATCTCAGCTAGATAGGATTTTGTTTTATATTTCCGATTGATATCATGACGTGAAACATTGGTATTTTCGTGCTTCACAACAATCCAAATAGATTTCATTTTTATTTTTTTTAAATTTTGAGATCCATAGTTGATCTCATTGTAATCTTGAGAGGAATGTTAATAAAAGAATTTAATTGTATAGTGCGTGAGGTGAGGTGTGTGTGGAGAAGGGATGTATGCATGTCACAATTTTTAATAATAAACCCTCCACCAATTTTTTGTGAGTGTTTGAGGTGGTTCTTGAACCAACCCACAAGACAAGACACAAGATAGTAGGGCAAAGTTCCATTGAGAGAAAATGCATGGAATTTGCTAAGTCATAATCCTAACATTATCCAACTATATTCAAATCTTAAAAAAAATCATTACTAACTCACAGTGCGCTGCCCTTTTATGATGGCACCATACGCAATACAAGATGCAATAACATGGTTTTAGAGAAACACTACTCAATGAAAGAAAGTTATTATTTAAACAACTTGTTCTATGTGTTTTTTATCATAAAATTTAGGTTTATAATACTATTAATTAAAATGAAATAAGTTACTCTATTTTCATTCTAAATGAATGAATTATTTTTTTTTTTATGTAAAAGACTAAAAAAGTATATATTTTTTTAGTAAGGATTTAAAAGTTTACAGGTCACTTTTACTTTAATTGAACATTATTCGTAACGCTTTATAACTGGGAATTGAATTATCGTTTAATATCTCTTCATTTAAATTACATGTTTTATTTTTTTAGTCAATGTTTTTGTTGTTGCTTTACCATCAATACTAACTAGTATTACAATAGGATTTGTATTTTATTAATTTGTCAAACAATAATGCTTAATTATTGGAGAGTTAGAAATGCATGTGTAATATTTTTAAAATTGGGAAAAGTGTTATCGTTTATTTGTTTTTACATATTAAAAACTACAAATAATATAAGATATAAATATATAATAGAGAAAAAATAAATTTCAAAATTTTAAAAGTTAGTTGTTTTGAATAAAAAAAAAAGAGAAATCAAGGGTATGAAAAAGAAGTAATATTAGCGAGCCTTATTTTGAAAATATTTTGAAACGAAAAAGGACATTAAATTTGTCTACGAAAAGGTTTCATAATTACCAAGTTGACAAAAGCATATTTAGTTTCAACTGCCAACCATTAAACATTACTATGTCACACTTATGACCCAAAGAAGGTCCATAAGCCACAATCAATTCATTTAAGCCATAATCACACCATTATGAATTCAGTTCAACTTTACACAGTATAAATCCTTCCACTTAATTAAATTTTATCTATCTTATAAATTATTAGACATTTTTAATAATTGTTCTTTAAAATATCTTTTGTTTTTATTTAAGTACATTATTACTTGATTTTATCATCAATAAAAAGATGTAGTTGTTGTTTTTATCTTTTTTTTTCTAACTCGTCAATCAATTCATTTTTTTAATTTAATATTATTTAACTCACTAATCAACTCGTTGTTAGAAAATAAAGGAGTGAGTTAGACAAGTTAAAAAAAATAATAAACGGTTTAATTGATAAATCAGATAAAAAATAACAATCACATTATTAACACAAAAATCAAAGATATTTAGATAAAAATACTTTGAACATTTAAATATAACTTTTTAATTGAGACTTGATAAAAAAATACTCTTTAAAATTTATTTAATACAACACATCCTTAAGTTATTAGCTAAAGAACTTTTTTTTTTTATATATAGAAAAGTAGTTCCAACAATCTTTCCACGATTTGTCTGCTTGAGAATGCATTTTTAAATGAATTAATATTTTTCAATTAATTGATTTCATTATCATTTTAACTTTGTACATTGTTAGAATGTAAAGATTTTTTCTTACACCGTTAACTAATTATAATATACGATAAATATAATATATGAGAATGAGCCGAAAAAGTAAAAAGTAACTGGAAAATATACTAGTGAGATGTAGAGTACACGATCAAAATTAAACTTCTTGTTATAATGAATTAAAATAATACACACTGAATGATTGAAGCACAAAAAATTACTGAGTTTTATATAAAACAAACTTGTGATTGAGTATTACGTACATGAAATTTGGAAAGAAGAATTCCTGTACAAGTACAAACATGGGCGTATACGATACGATTATATATACTAGTCCAACATCATAATAATACGCGGGTCCCCATTTACTGTGCAATATTTTAGAATTCATATACCTTGCCACTTAAGCAAACTCTCTATTTAATTAACACTTCTTTTCTTTACAAATAAAATTTGACTTTTAGTCATCACTTCTCAATTTATTTATAAAATTCTATACCAATCAGCAGTTTTTTTCATTTTGAGAGAAAAATAAGGGAAGAAATCATAAGCAATGATCTTGGTGACACCAATCATTTGGTCATCCCTTTCATCAGCTTCCACCAACTCCATTTCATACCAATTCAATAATAATAGCATGCATAGCACAGAGGTGTGAAAAGAGCCATATATATATATATATATATATATATATACATATATATATATATGTAATGAATGGGAGAATATTATCTGGAAGCTTGTCCTTGTTGAATAGTTCAGCTAATAAAACTTAACCCTAGGAAGGATACCACCAATTTCTGTGTTCATTCCAATTACACAAAACATACACACATGGCAAGAGTGACCACTGCAGTGAGAAAAGTCAACTGTGTGAAAACAAAACAATCAATCAAAATTGGCCCACCAATTCAGATTTTAGTCATGACTATGGCCCACCCATAATTGCCCACTCCTCTTTGCACCGCCAACAAAACAATTCAAAGAAGCCGCCACATATGCCAAAATTGTTCATGTAATATTAATAGAACAAATTCAATTTACCAATGGTTGATACTTTCATGCAATCAGGAATGAAATTGTTGTATGAGTTACTCAATTTAAAGTCTCAATTATATGCAGTCCTATAAATAAGTTTAAGCTTATGAAATAAGATAATCAAACTAGTTAAGTTTAATTAAGTTATAAAACGTTCATAAATTTGAATATTTATTATTTTTTAAGTTAAATATGTTTTTTTTTGGAATTTTGTGAAGAATTGTTATTACATTCTTAGTTTCTTACTAGATTACCTTTCATGTTTGGTTGAATATGATGGTGGAGTAGGGGAACGAGATGACTTCTTTAACTATAACTTTTGTTGTTGCAATCTTAGATTTAGTATTTAAGTGAACTTTAGTTATTTTTTATGTTGAGACCTAGATTGAGATATGTCTATCTTGTAGTTTTACTACCATTTGCTTTCTTATCAATGTAATTGATAGAAGCATCCCGACGAATGTTTCTGGAAGACTAACTAAGTGGTTGAAGAAGTTAAAAGGTCATGATGATATGGACAAATAGGCCAAGTCAGACTTTGTTGACTTGAAACTTTGTCGATCACATTTTAAACTTGTTAACACCATCTGTTAGTGAAAATGTGTCACATGACTTTATAAAATGCAAAAATGTAATATTACTACATTTTCAATGAGAAATGAAACATAATTCTTCTTAAAAATTTAGGAATGAAAAAAATATTTATCCTTACTTTTTTTACTTTATTAAGTATCAAAATTTTTATATTTTTCAATTGAGTCATTGCCATTTAATTTTCATAATTAGGTAATGTGAATGTTTTTTTTCTCGATTATCTTGCTCTTTGATGATATATATATATATATATATATATATAATTTTATTTTTAATATTAAATTATTTTACATGATATTTTTTCTCACTTTTCTATATTTATCTTTTGTACATGATAAAAAATAAAAAAAAATATCAATTTAAATAAATGAAAGTGCCAAACTTTTCAAATCAATTATGAGCAATTTTATTAGATACTAGTTGAAATATGGACATAGAATCTCTAATATCTTTAGAAGACCAACAATAATTACTTTTTATATCTACACCGACAATCTATCAACACAATAAATATAGACTATAAATAAAGGAAGGATTATAAATAAATTAAACTCCTAATTCTCCTTAAGTCAATCTATTTTCATCAACACTATAAATATAAAATATAAGTAAAAGAAGAATTATAAATAAATTAAACTCCTATTTCTCCTTGATAAATAGAAAACTATTAATATATATATATATATATATATATATATATATATATATATATATATAAAAACTTTTCTTTTATACATTAATTTAATTAATAATAGTGTGAAAAAAAAAACTGTACACGATAAAAAAAAATATAAAACATTACATCTTAAAATATAATTAAATTTACAGCAGATTATATTATATTATATTGAAATAAGACTTGAAAAATCAATATTTATTACTTCCTTTCCTCAATTTAGTGAGACTTCAATGTGCTAGTTCTCACAAATCTCAATAATCAACAAAATTAACAACCGTGGTTAATATTATAAGAAAAAGAACTACCAATGTTATAGTCATAAAACCTTTTTTCTGATTGATTGAAGTAAAAAAAATCTTTATTAACGAAAAAATTCTTTTCTAAATGCCAACAACTTTATCATTAGTATTTACTAACAACTACAGCATTAGTGATTAGCAAACGATGTAAGAAATTACTAACAATTTCACCATTATCTATGTTCTTTCTGATGTCTAAAAATTCTAAAAAATCATCTACTGTCATATTGTAATATCGTAATTAGTTAGCTATGATTGTTTTTAAGAAAAGCCGTGAGCAAATAAAGCTTTCCATTGGAAATCTAAGCTATTTTTAATAACATTATTTTACATTTTTACTGTTCTAAAAATAACTCAAGTAACAAATATTAAATTAATAATATTTAGAGAAGAATAACCATAAATACTCAAATAGCTATTTTAGTTCTATGGTTGAAATTGATTCTCTCATGCAATTATTTATAGTCTAATACAGTTTCTATACATTATATTTTTGCGAAGAACTATTTGAAAAGAGTGATTGATATAAAACTATAAATATAAAAAGTATAATGCAATGAAATTACAAAAACTTGATAGTAAATGGAGAATACTTTATGGAACTGGTTGTTACTTTATTCAATAATATTATGTGAATAATTTATTTTATCAATGTCAGCTCTCTCTTTCGTCTGCATCATCCTTTGTTGCAGAGATAAACACAATCTAGCGGATTTTGTTGGCCATAGACCCATAGACCCATAGACCGTAATCAATTTCTTCAATCATATTAATGCATGTTTCAAAATGTAAGATTTGTTCAACTATCATTTAGGTTAATTGATAAATATTGTTGTCAATTTAACTAGTTATCTTAATTTTAAGTTCTAAATTACCTAAAGTATCTTCCAAAAATCTAAGATCTATAATTAAAACTAATTTAGAGATATATTTCTTCAGCTCATTTAATATATGAATCAAAAATTAATGAGATTGGTCCTATTCATTACCAACCCTAATTGCCATCATCAATGCTTGGTAGGCTGGCCTTTAACAGGTATTATCCATGTCACACTCCTTTCTTTGAAATCATAATTTCATTTAAAATGTAGAATTAACAATACTGTTTTCAACATTGAGTTTACTATACCCCGTTGGGTATATCCGAGTGATTAACCTCACAATAACTCATGTAGATTTGGTAATGAACAAATAACATCACTAATTTTTGTATACTAACTTGATTATGTGCAATAAAGTACAGTTTTCCCTTTAACCTGAATAACTAACTCATGATAATACCCAAAGGGACACTACCACAGGGGGAACAAGTTCCACTACTTTCAATGACCTCCTTAATGTGAGCAAAGGCCAAAGAAGTTCTGTTTCTCTTTTGATCCCCTTCTTTGCCGCACAAAAAGTACATTCCTTGAAAGAAGAATGATGTAAGTCAATTCCTTGATTTTGTTTGTTGAAAAACGAGAGTAGCATAAATTAACTCATTCCAAGCATCAGGGACCCCGGGAAGACACCAATGGCTGCAGTCTTGCTTCCTTGTAGAGACTTTCTTTCCACCCATTGTATTCTTGCCATAGACAGATGGGTGACCATCCTTCCGAAAATTGGTCAGTCTTGTGATATTTAATAACTTTACTGGAACCTTCATTCCCTGAATCACTTCCTCCACTATCTTCATTTTCAAAGGATAGTTGTTCAGGATGGAACCATTAAAAGCTGGTTCAGTTTCACCGTTGCATGACCCGCCTGAGTCCCAGTCCCCACCCCTGCCAAATATTCATTAGCAATGTTATTTGGTTGAGAGAGCAATTAGTGGGCGTCTACAATTGGTTTCTTCTTTTTTTTCTTTTCTCCATTATTATGATATTGATTAAAGCAAAAGGTTTTTCTATTTCTTTTACTCAAACATGATTCTCAGTAGAAGCAGACGGAAAGAGAAGGGCCAAGGATTTTATGTCAATAAATATATGTGAAAAAAATTAAATACCTGAAATGGGCATTAGAATATCCGCGATAGTAGACAATCTGTTTACGTGGATTGATATTATTATCGATCCAATTTGCCCAGGTCTTCATAGCCTTTCTGTAAGCCTCAACTGCATCAAATTTTGGATATAGATAATCACCTTCTTTATAGTAATTTATCCTGCACAAATCAGACACTATCACTTTTTTTTCTAGACTTTTAAAATAAATTATGATTATTTACTTTCTTTTTTTTCTTTATTTTGATAGACAAATTGTTAATTTCAAGGAATGACAGACAAACCAATTGGCAACTACATAAAAACTAATAAGAAAAAAAGGAAAAACAAAAAAGTGACAAGTTAGATTCAATATAAGTCTACAAGTTTTCTTAATGCATAACTTTTGATACTATAGGACACATCAATCTTCCATGTTGCCAAGAGAAGTTTAAAACTAACAGGTCAGCATTCTTGTGAAGCAAATGCTAGGATGAATCCTTTAATTACTTAACCAAGAGTTCAATAAACATGGGGGAAGAAAACACACAAAGTTTCCAAAGATTTATTGTTTAAAATCAATGCATAGATTAATCAAAGTACGAAATTAAAATAATTGCATCCTAACCCTCGGGCAGTTTTTCCATGAGTCCACCAGTGTCCAGTATTGAAGACAAGAATATCAGCCTTCTTCCAACGACCAGATGTCTTGTCAATCCGATCTATTGACAATGTAGGATTTGAGCTCCCATGTCCACTAAGACGCACTCCTTCCTTCACAAGGAAATGAGATCTCACAAATAGCACCGAGCAATTATAGTCCTGTCCAAGTATTCCAAAATCTTAGCACAACAAACTGCAGTCTGTCCATACATATTTTCTTGACACAAAAATAAAAAAGTCCCGCTGCCAGATCATTTGTATGCAAATTTCAAATAATAATACTGTACTTAATAGGAAGTTATGAAGTTTTAACTTCTCAGATAGTTGAATTCATTTTATTGGAGAGGAAAATTCTGAAAAAACAATAATATAAAAGAAGATAAACATTATTAGTGCATAGAAGTTAGAAGAAACTAAACATACAAGATAAACTTTTACCACAAATTTAAAAACAAAATAGCCTCTTCCTTTTGTTATTTTGTGTCCGTGTATCTCATACATTCTGCTCTTATTTTCCAGGCCTTCACGTAGTACGCACAGAATGGACTCAAATTGGTTCCGGTTCATAGAATCTCCAACCAGCATTAGTCTTTTACCTTTCAGTCTTACCAGGAAGTCCGTGGCATTAAACCTTCAAGTACAATATGAAAGACATTGATGAGGCAGATATGAATAGTTAATTTTTAAACTACTAAAAGATGCAGAGCAAGGATAGCTGTTAGTGATTGTATGTAATTAACTGTTTCATCACGCTATAGTGTATATGAGATGCCTTTTGTCAACAGAAAATCATAAGGTGAACACCAGAAGAGATAATTTTGTTTTATTAAGCCTTCATCTATCAACAGAAAATCAAAAGTTGACATCTGATGAGAAAAAAGGTCAAACCGTCGTCTTACAGGCCATCCAATAACAACAGCAGGTTGCCAGTGTTCAACTATATCACAGAGAGAATACAGAGAAAGGCTAAAAGTTATTTAGTTCCTAGTACATTATGTCATACAACACAGGATTCAGCATTTTCACTTCTCAACTATAGAAACAGAATAGTTCTTTGAATGAGCATCAGATAATAGTTTTTAAAGGGAAATGTAGGACATAATTAACATCAAAGCATACCACAACCAACTAAGCTTCAATGGAATTTGAGATTATATATGTATGCATCTTGATTTATAAGTTTATTATAATAAACTGAGAAAGGAGAATTTTTTTTTGTTACAATGGCTAATTTACATTATAAGATTAAAAAAATAAAAGGATGGGCATTGCATGTGCTTCTCTGTATGTCAAGTTGAGTTTCCACACACCACCAAGTGAACAAATGTTTGAACTGTTTTAGAAATGTTCCCATAATCCTGAAATATTGCTACCAGAAACTATGTTGTTAGAGGAACCAAACTAATTAGGTAAACATTATTTTCAATTTTCACGGGTATGGGTACCTCAACATTTCTAGAGCCCTTCAATCTGAATCTGAAGATTTGCTTAAAAACAAAAATCGGTGCTGAAAATTCATTTTCTCCCAATCACCTAGGATAGTCTGAAACATTAAAACTATATGCTCAACTATGATTTACTCTCATTAAGATGTTTTGAATTACACAAGTTGTTGAACTAAAGCCAGGCCCGTGGGGAACATCCATATCAAGTTTATGCAAAGAGAAGCATATTTACACACACTCTCTAAAGTTTCATAAATATAAACAATCGTCATACTTGAATACATTAACTCAATCATTCTGAAACCAACCTCTACGTACTATGATCCTCATCAGAGTAAGAGGAGGCATACACTGCAACAGGCAACTGCAATTTTGAAATGCGCAAGGTAGCGGCAATATATCCACCGGCACTAAAATTTCACATGACAAGAGAATTTCTTATCTGTCACTTTCCATAATTATTCACATTTCTATGAAACTCCACTTACGTAATATCTATGGATGGAAACAGAGATAGATACAAAATTTCACGCTATTGAATAATTTATTTTGGTAGGCTGCAAGAGGATTGATTTTCCATAAGTGGCAATGAAAATTAACCGAACACAAAAACATCAGAAATTGGCAGATGCAGAAGCAGCTAGAGTTTGTACGCGACCCTTAAATTAAGCAAAAATACCTGAAACCTGTTTAGCAACAAGCGTAGAAAAAATGAAAATGCAACAGAGAGAGTACCTGGGAAGATCACATGCATCCGGTTTCCAGCGCCATTTGGTGTAGAGAGTGTCGGTCCTTCCGTTATCTTTGCAGTCATAAGCCTCGTCCACGTAAGGACACGAACCCGGTTGGTAAATCGGGTATTTTTCATCCCTCACCCACGTTCCCGCGAACAAATCGCACTCCTTCACATTCAACGCCACATCGTCGCCAACAGTTTCCTTTTTCTCCGTTACCGGTTGGGCATCAGATTCGGCGTCGGTGACATCGACAGTGTGAGCGACAGAGAGGTTTTGAGTGGTGGCAGGGGAGGAGAGTGTGGGTGGAGGAGGAGGAGGTGAAAGAGGTTGGAATTGGAGGTAGAGATCTGAGTGGATGGGGGCAGTGGTGCGAAGAGTGGTTCTGGTGGAGAAGAAGAAGATGAGAGAAATAAGGAACAATGCGAGAAAGAAGAGAGTGGGTACAGTGTAAGGCCTCTTCTGGAGAACCATCTTCCTTCACTCTCAAACATTCCAACACCTTCCAACAACATACATGCGCAAACGTTTCCTCATCAAATCACTTTTCCTTTTCCTTCTTCTAATTGCAAACACTCTCTCCATCAATTTTAAAACACTTTTTGGTAATATACATTCAATAACCAATTAATGTTAGGTCAAAACCAAGTTATAAGTGTAAAATGTCTTCAATGAGTGGTACAATTTAAACAAAATTTAGTAGTCATATTAGCCTAAGATATCAAAAAGGTTAAACATAAGTGCTGTATTATAAGCAAAAAGAGCACCACAAACTTTGAGTGTTCTAGATCAAGTTTATCACATACTACAAAACTCTAAATTAAAACAAATTACTATGCTCAAAAAACTAATTTTAAAAAATAATAAAAGTTTAGCTAGTTTTACAATAATATACTTGTTATTACCACAAAAATTGGTCAATTTAAAAAAAATATATTTTACAAGAGTCGTACACCACAAAATCCAATAAGGAATATGTTTTTAAATTTGATCCATAGTTTATTAATGTTTTCAACAACTATTACTCTTAACTATTACTTATTTTTTTTTATGTTGTTTCAATTTATATTACTCTTAACTATTACTTTTTTTTTTTATGTTGTTTCAATTTATATTTAGCCGTACAAATCTATTGATTATTTTTCAAGTGTATCTAAATGAGTATAATTTCTAAACTACATATAAAAGATAATTCTATAAGAAAATAAATGAAAAGAGTAAAAGATTTGAATTTTAGAATTCAAGATGATAATTTGTGCAGTAAATTAAGTACAATTCAAAGCAATGGAATGATTTTGATCCAATTTTACTGGATTTCTTAATATGTAATTGATTATTTTTATTTAATTAAAATTATTTTGTTGAAATAATCAAAATAGTCAAGAAGATGACAAAGGACATAAGAGACACTTCATACTTTGATAAGTCATTTCAGTATCTAAGACAATGCCCCACCAAATGTTGGAAGAACTTCAACAGAAGAAGAATTGGGCATAAACTAGAGCATAAAATGTTATTTCTTCTGGTATTCTTACAAGACAAAATGTTTGTAAATAAATTGGACTTACTTTAGGGGTCCAAATAGAAGAATAAGCTAGAGTAAGTTTACGTAGCATAAATAGGAGTCTACTTAGTAAAATGGGCTTGTACCAAGCCCACTTTTCATGAAACATACACCTAGAATTAGGGTTTTTAACCTAACTTCTAGAAACTATGCCTAAGGGTTTTGACCATGGCCAACACCCTAAAGTGCAACCCATAAAATGTGCAATCCTAAAATCAACTTATATCATTACTGGATTTCTTAGTATGTAATTATTAATTATTTTTATTCAATTAAGATTATTTTGTTGTCAAGTCACATGTTTTTTATAAAGAAATTTCATGTTAAATTTATAATGAAACTTGACATTTAAGCTATGATGATACTTTAAGTATCAATAATCACATACCACCACATAAAAAAAGAAATAAAAAAAGAAATAGAAGTAAAATATGAGAGATTAGACCAAAATTCATATATAGAAAACTTTAAAAAAACGATACTTAGGTAATCTATACCTATTAATAAAAAAATATAAGAAAAGATTAGATTGAAGTCTATTATACCAATGAAATTGTTCTCTATAATAAACCCTAAATTAGCAAGTTGGTTAGCACATGCATTACCTTCACGAAAAATGTGAGAAATCCAAAACATGATTTTCCCATAGTAATAAAGACAAATGTTCCACCTATTACGAAGAATCCAAGGAACCTTAATCAAGACAAAATCACATTTAAGTCATAAACTAGTAAGACCCTTCTTTTTAGCTTCTTTAATAACATGTATAACTTCATAAAACTTAGCAACTAAAGTAGTTTGAATATCAAAGAAAGCTGAGAAACCACCAATAAACTCCCCCATACTCTCATGGAAAATACCACCACAAGCAGCAAGACTGAGAGAACTCCTAGCAGCACCATCAATATTAGTTTTAACCCAACATGGTGAAGGAAATTCCCATCTAACAAGGAAGATGATGAAGAACTTTACCACTACGAGTATTAACATCAAAGACTTAAGCACATTGAAGTCGAAACATATCATTTCTCATAGAGCTTTTAGACGAATTATCCAATAGGAAAGTGAAATTAATGGTGGTAATGGCTCTGGAAAGATGAATCTTAACCTGAAATCTAACATAATTTCTCATACACCATATCATCCAAATAGAGAAGGTAATTAGAGCAAGTTTAATCAAATTAACTAAAGAACTACCATTACTCTTAATAAAAGAAAGGAGATTATCCACATTAGAGAATTGAGAATTAAGAAAAATTTGTCGAATCCAACTCCAAATATGCAAAGCATTAGGACATTAAAAAAAATGTTTTATAGATTCTTCCTGCTTTTTACAACAAAGAGAACACATAGAGCATAAATGCAAACATTTGAGTTGATCCGTATGAAGTCGTTCACGAAAAACTTTCCAAAGGTCCATAGTTTTGGAAGGAGGAATATATTGAGAACAAATAATCTTACCCCAACCGCATGAAACAATCTAACAAATTTTTCCTAATAGATTTGAGAGTGAAATGACTAGAGTCTTCCAAAGTCCAGTTAGGAGTATCATGTTCTGCCTTCTTGAAGTCTTAATATTTAAACGAAAGGATTTAAGTCTCTTGATTCTACTATTTATATCTTAAATTAGTGTATCAATATTACTATTTTATAATAATATTTTTTTGTATGATTCATCTTTTTATCATATTTATAGACATAAAAAATATATTTTTTCCTAGTTGGTAACTTCAAAATCTTCCAAATTGAAATTATAAAATCACAACATTAATCTAATTTCTCAATAACAAATAACAGAAACATTAAAATTGCAAAAAAAACAATAATAACTCTTAATTGAATAAAAACAACTCTAACAACTTCATCGATTCCAATCAAAATATAGTTACTCAACTAAGAGTCTCTAAACCTAGACTTTGTCCAAAACTTTGTCTTTAAGGATATTAGATAGGTTTCTAATCATATTTCAAAATTTTCCTTTTATAAGAATTGGCACTCTCTCTTTTTTTAATGTACTTTTAAAAGTAAAGATACTTAAATTATCTAAAAATTAATAGAAGTAATTATAAGAAAACTTATTCCTTTTCTTTACATACTTCCCTTAAAAGTTGCTTAAGAGTGGGTCACTTAAGCGCTTATGGAAAACTTTTCTTATCATCTAGAGTTAAATTATCCAATCATGGATATCGAACTTTTCTTTATCTATCATTTGAACTAATATTTTGAAAACTAAAAAGATAGAAAACAAAAATAAAATGCATGATGTAACCAAAATTAAATTTAAACAAAAAAGAATCATTTACTAAAAACATATCTAAAACTAAATAAAATTAAAATTTAAAATTAGGAAAAATGTTTGAATGTATGTATGTATAAATGACAATTCAAGTACAAATTCCTGGTCTAAATGAATTTAAGAGGAGTTGAAGAAATTTCAATGGTGTTGAAATTAGAAAGAAATTATTCTTCTAACTAATAATCCATGACTTTATTATCATTTGAATTATATTTTTATGAATGATTAAGTCGTCCTATAATATATAAGTATGGTAAAAACTTTGTTTTAAATATTAGTATATACCAAATTATAATATATATATATATATATTTTTAAATTCTTATGTTACAAATTAGTTTTGTAAAGTTGAGTTATAAATTAGTTATTAAATTCATTTTTATAGAGAATTAGAAATATTTTATGACAAAATATGTTTTATAAAAAAACTAATATTCTAGAATTTTGAGAATAATTGAATTACTCAAAACTAGAGAATTTCAAATTTGAACAAAAGCTTAAGAATCTGAAAATTTTCATACTCTCATATTTTCATACTCTCATATTCAACTTGATTTTGGTCTGAATATTATAGACTTGATTAAGAATAAGATATTAGTGGGAACATTCTTTTTCGATTAATGTTAATTAAGATTTTTTTATTGATATTAATAGAAGTTATCTTTTTCATTTACATTATTAGAATTATTTTGTTCAACTTGTTGTACACGATTGTTATCTCTCGATTAAGTTAAGATTGTCAAAATTTTCTCAATCGATGAAAGTATTTTTTTTTAGTAAATGTAAACTAATTTTATTTTTTTTATTGACGCCTATTATGTTTGCTTTTTTCAATATATGTAGTAATTTTTTTTTTCATTAACACTAATGTTATACCTTATCGATAGTTTGTTATTATTATTATTTTTTAAATGTTAGTTGAGAAAACTTGCACCCACATTAACTAGAATTTTTAAGATAATATCAACCAAAAAGTTGGTAAAAAAAAAGGAACAATAACGTCAATAAAATAAAAATGATTTATGTTAATATAAATGATTATTAATTGAAATTTGATCAACGTTAATCAAGAAAAAACTCTATCATTGTTATTTGAAAAAATCTTTACAAACTTTGACGGAAAAATAAAATCAACCAAATTAACTAAAAAATCATCAATATTAATGTTTTTAATTATTAAAAATTATTTAATATTTAAATAACTTCTTACCTATGGTAATAATCAAAATATTTTATCTAAATACAAAAAAATAAATTTAACAAATTTAAAATTAATTTTTTCAAGAGAATAAAATAATTTAAAATATATCAATTTAAACTCAATATATTTAAATGTTTTTAAATTTATGAAATTCAAGTTAACTTTTGTAGACAACTTGTTTTGTGTAGTTATCCAACCCCAAAGTACTCTACACCTATATATTGTTCACTAAAGAGACTATGCATGGTCAAGTAAATCCTGTTATTTTCACATACTTTTACATCTTCTAGTAAATTCATCTCAGATATTATAACCCTTTTTTTCTCATTCCCAACCATCTCTCATCACCCATACTCTAGTGAAAAATTCATAACACACTTTTTTTCATTCTAGATCTATAGTTTTTAAATGCTTTTAAATATGTTTCAAAATTCACTTAACTATAAAAAAAAATTGTTTTCCATTTTTATAAAATTTAAAATTAATACTTTTTATTTTATTTTTATAAAATGCATAAGTTTTAGTTTATTCTTTCTAAATTTTTTGTTTAATTTTTATTCTTCCAAAATTTTAAATAATTATTTGTAATTTCTATAATTCATTTTAAGATAGATAAATAATATTTTACTTAAAAGCTTTTTAAAAAGTATTACATAGTTACATTATATTACAACACAGCAACACTATTAAACATTACCTCCAAATGATTACTAGATGTTTAGTTGAGACATGCAATTAACTAGTGCGCATAATAATAAGGGATCAAAAGAAATAAATTTTCAATTTCAAAAAATCAAAATCAAAGCAAAAATTTGACGGACTTAAAGTCAAATTTTGCTTATTTTAAAAAATAAAAAATATATTTAAACTTTTTAAATTTATAATTTTACTACTAAATATAACTTTTCTTTATAAAAGTGTTAAATTTGTCCATAACAGAATGACCAAAACAAGATTTTATCTAATTTTGGAGGAGTAACTATCACTTTGATTTATGTTAAAGATTGATTTGTTTATGTATTATAGTGTCGAGATTCTTTTAATCTATACGAGATGAACTATTCAAACAATTATACTTCTAACATTTTAAGAATAAGTTAAAAGTAAAATTAACTCTAAAGTTGTGTTTATTATCACATTAATATAGAAATTAATTATAAAATTTGTGTTAATTCAAACTCATTCGTTGAAGAAGGTGAGATTCATCCTTTGACAAACATTATTTCAAGATACATATCTAATAACATTTACCATATTTAATTACTTTATATAGAATATTAATCGAATATTGGAGAATCTTTTACGTCATTCACCTTGCACCAACAACTAAATAAAAACTGCTACCGATAAATAAAAGACCAAACGACTATCTACCACTAAAAAATAGACCTTCTCGATTCAAACAGGAACAGTTGAGGAACATGTTCTTAAAAAAATTATATATAAATAGGTTTTTGAATTTTTTTCCATCATTCATCTAAGTCCTTCTTGAAAATATATAAGAACAAACATTGGTATATCTCAAGTGCAACAGAAATAATTAAGGGTTCTGCATATATTAAAAAGATAAGAAGGACGGTAATATAAAAGACAATGGTAATAATTATTTTATAGCTGTTGTTATATTTTTTATTTAAATTTTTAACTATTTTTTATAATAGTTCTTTTTAATAATTTCTTTTATTTAATTTTATTGAAATCAGTAAATCCTTAAATTAGCATATAAATGTTATTTATTTATTTATTTATACAAATTCAGTTGTTTTTTAAGGATTTTTAAATCAATTTAAATTAATATTGAATTTTTATTTTATTTATTTTTTCTACAAAAATAGTTTTTGGTTTAAATATTTTATTTGTCTTATTTCTTAAAAAAATTCGTTTCAATTAGTATATAATTGTTATTATATTTTTATTTTTTACATACAAAATTAATTATTATTTAATGATGTTTTATTTTAATTTTTTTGTAAAAAGTGTAGTTATCATTTAAATTACTATATAATTATTTTGTTTATTTTAAAATTTTATATTTCAGTTTTTATATAAAATTAATTATTTTTTAAGAATTATTTTTCTTTTTTTCAAAAAACATTCACTTAGATTATATAATTGTTATTGCATTCTTTATTAAAAAAAAAACAATTGTTGTTTAATGATTTTGTTCATTTTATGTCTTAAGGAAAAAATTCAGTGGTTGTTTAGAGTTCTTGGGGGAGGCAATGGATCAGAAAAAACCGACAGAAAGAATCAAATATTTAATTGAGGTATTCATTCAAGTAAACATCATCTTTTGTTGGGTTGAGGCTGCATGACCTGCAAGATTGGTGTTTTGTTCAACACTCTTTTTGGTTTGTTTTTCTTGTAAGCTTGGCAATTGTGGCCTCCTTTTATTGAAGTCAGGGAAGTTTTAAAAAACAGACAAAAAATTTAACTTGGTAGAAGTAACATGAGATGGAGTAATTGAAGATACATCTTCAGAATTAGGAGAGATCCATGAGAACCTCTTGTCCTGCTTTGTTTGTTGGTTAACATATATTTTCAAGAAAAAAATTTAAAAGTTAGAAAGAATATAAGGATCACTAATTGTAAAATAATAAATTAAGTTATATATAGTAAGACATAAATATAATTTATTTTCTAAAGAAATCTATTTTTACTTGATTTATTAGAAAAATAATATTACAAGAAAACAACAACCAAATGTAGACACAAAAATAATTAGTCACTATGTTCATTAAATTAGATATTATTTCAGAAACTAAAAAATATTGATATCTAGAGTGTATTACTAAAAAAAATTTATAAAATAGTTTATAAATTGGTATCTAAATTAATTTACCTTTGTTGATAAAAAAAAATCTAAATTAACTACTAAGATTTTAGTTACTTATATTTTAGATTATAAATTAGTCTCTAAAAGATTAATTTAGAATATAAAGTAATAAGTAATTAAAATCTAGTTGCTAATAGTTTGATACTAATCTGAAAACTATTTTATAAATTTTTATTAATAATAGAAACTACTTTATATACCAATAATTTTTTTAGTTTATAAAATATTTTCTAATTTAGTCAAATAATAACTAATTATTTTAATCTCTACAATTAATTTTTATTTAATAATTTTGTTGTAGTATAAATACAGCTAAACCTATTCATTCTTATAATTTTATTTCATTTCATTCTTTTATGTTAATACAAACACAATGTTACTAAAAAAAAGTGAGATCAAGGAAAGAATAGACCAACATGATGGAAGATAATTTTTTAGGTTGTGTGTGAAGAAGGAAAGTGTGAGAAAAAACTATTAAAATTATTATCTCCTTTCATTTTATAATGTGTGAATAAATATAATGTAAATTACTGAAAATAGTTTTAATATAAAAATAAAAAATTTAATCTTCATTTTCAGCTTGTATATACATAAATATTAATACAATATTAACTATATAATTATGTATACAATATAATCTATTATATAAATATTAATAAAATATTTACAATACAATTACTTATATTAAATATTTATAATATAATTAATTATGTAATATATATATATATATATTAATAAGATAATTACTATCAGTAAAAATATGCATAATAAATTATTTTTGGTACAATTTTTATATTTGTGTGGAAGACTTAATGTGTATATTTTTTTATTTATTTTTTCTACGTTTTGTGTTTTTCTTTTGTTTACTTACCTCACAATTTTCATGTTTGGAGATGTCATACATGTACTTCAACATTTATTTCTTGATATTTTTTTGCTTAGAATTATGTCTTGTTTTAACATATACTTTGATGTATATGTAGTTGTATATGTTGTTTTGTGGATTTATTATCATATGATAATATTTTGATTTAACATGGCAGCATAGGTGTGCACAGGTGTGTAAATAAGTGTATAATAATATAGAATAAGATCTTTTTTAAGATAATTGCATACATGCGAGTATATGCAAAGAAGTATATAATATATATTTTTAATTCATAGAGATGCAAAGACAGAATTACTTCATAGGGGATATTGGGTCTGCTGACTTTTTTTTTTAAATTTTCATATTTATTTTATATATATATATATATATATATATAACTATTATATAATAAATGACTAAAAAATTAAAATAACTATTTATATTTTTTAATAATGATGTTTCATAGATGTGTAGTAAATTATCCATTCTGTAAGAATTCATAGACATGCAATGTAGTGATGTACCTCTTTCTTTAATTGTCCATCCTTTTCCGTATAGATCTGTCTACGGAACGGTAGCAACGGAGGGAACAGAACAGAGACTATTCCACCATCTTATCTTGTGATATCAGCTTCACCCATTATGGGTCACATCACATTTGTACCTTTTTCTGTATATTTACCCTTTCAATGGGATATGAGAACATACATTGCATAAGGCATACCCCATGCATGCATGGGATATCAAACATAGGCATTGGGCAACATAACTCAGTATATAGCTAACTAACCAACCTCTCTCTTTTAACAGAAATGGCTGCCTTTAATGAATCCCCAACTGTCCTTTCATAACTCCCGAGTTCCCACTAACCTATTCCCAGGTTGTCTCTGTCTCTGTTCATATTGTTACTGTTACCACACAACACCTCATCTATTATACTAATTCACATGTAAAGTCTAACACAACACCAGCAAACACCAGCATCAACACTTTCTTGCAACTTGCAGCTCAACATCACTTCCATCATTCATTCAATCAAAATCCTCACCCCACAACTCTATAGAATAGAAGAAGACGTGCTTCAAAAGCAAGAAAAGACATTGATCAATTCAATGCATGCTACAGTCAAAATTAAACCACCAACCATTTAATTTCCTGCAACTTCCTTTTTATCAATGAATGTCAGCTTTTCAAGTATGGTCCTCAAACGTAGCGGCACGTGGTGAAGCACCACCCCGAGAAGAATTTCTCTAATCCCAAGTGTGTGTTTAGATTAGAGGAGTGTGTCTTTTGTTATTCTTAGGCTCTAGGTTACCACTGTCTAAAAAACAGAATGTTGTGCTTTTGCCACCATATTTTACCCATCATTTATGTTCAAATTCCATTTTGTTTGAATAACCTACATATTGTCAAGCAGAATTGAAGTCAATTAATGAGGTTTGGTGAAGTTTCTGACCACATAGATGTGATGTATCAAATTCAAAGTCTTTTACTGCATATCCTAGGTACCATACTTAATATCCCATTTCTAGCTACAAACCCTCTCTTATTATACTCACCTCCCTTCCCCTCTTTCTCTACCTTATTCCCTAATAATATCACCACCACCTCCTCCTCCTTTTTCTCTTCTTCATTCCCTCTCTTCTCTTCCTTTCACTCCTCACCTTTTCAATTTCCTCCCTCTTTATCTCTTCTGCCTCCTCCTCTCAGTCAAACACTCCCTTTACTCTTCTTTATCTGTTTTCCAATTTAACTCAATTAGTTTGGTGAGATGAGAATAGCAGAGCTGATACTAGTGTGTTTTCTTTTGTTGTGGGCTTGTATTGCCTCCAACACCGTGGCAAGGAAGACAGTTTTTGTTAGCAACTTTTTTGATGGAGCAAAGAAGAAGACTGACACTGAGCTATCTGCAAATAGTGCTCACAAATGCAACCGCAAGAGACATTTGTCTTGCTATCACAACAACACCACATCAGTAGAAGACAAAAGACTCGTTCCCACAGGTCCAAATCCATTGCACAACAGATAGAGCAGCTTAGAAGTAGAAGAAGAATCATCAGCTATGAGCGCCAAGACATCATGAATCAATCATGATCTCTTTTTCTTGAAGGCATTATTTTAAATATTGTTATATTTCTTTTGAAATTTTACTTTCTATCCCAATTCCCAGCTGAATTTCATTTCCCCTTTTGTTTTTGGTTTCCTTTTAACTTTGTTTTGTAAATGAATTATTATTGAAAGATTTCTATTGTTCTACATCTTCAATGGTACCTTAAATTATTGTTTTTTTAATTAATGTCTGCATAGGAACAAGCTTCCTGGAATGTCAATGATGCAACTATTTTCATGTTTGTGTTGTGTGTTTAGTTCCAATATTGTCCAAAAATGTTGATATATATTCTTTATCCCTTTTCTTTAAAGGGGGAGCAAGACATTTTTTATTTCTTTCAATTATGAAATGCAAGAATGGTGTGAAAGGGAATGGAATCATGAGAAAATGACACAGTAGAACTAAGAGGAGATATCAGGTACATTTTGGGTGGGACCCAGATATGATTCATATGTTAAAAACAGAGATAAGGAGCATGTGATATGCCCATGACCTGCATTGCTAATCAATCAGCGGCCTTCAATTAAAGCCAAATCGTGTAACTCAAAGGTCCGCATAGGTTATCTTTAAGACAACCTTGTGAAGTTAAATATGTTGGGTGTATATAGATCAATGGGTTAACCATAGACAAAAGTCATATAATGATAGGTTTTTTATATTTGTTTTTATCTTGTTTGATCTAAATGGAATATTGAATTGATTAAAGAGGTGAGTCAAAATGGATTGAAGAGGATATATAGTTTGACAGATCCGTTTATTTTGCAGGCAAAGGAATCGATGAATCCGTTTAATAGTGATATGTCGTAGGGTGCATACCGAGGCTACATTCAATGGGTGTCGGGGAAGAATTGAATGTGGTGTCTGTAACCCTGCGGTTATCTTATCTGCCATGCAGTATTAATTGGAATAGCAAACTTAACACATACATGTACAAAAGTCGTTTTTCTTTTGTCTTTGTCTCCCTGTTTCTTTCACACCAAAAACTACTTTTTTACACAAACCATGGTGCCTTTCCACTCTTGTTTATAGTCTCTTTCTCCCATTGTACATCTCGAGGTTAAGTATGTTATTTTATATTTGCTCATAGAGTTGCATGTATCTATCATCTCATTTCTTTTGACAATTCAAAAGAGTCAAAACACTGAGCAGTGAGTGTGGAGAAAGAAAGAATAGCTGGTCAAAGAAGATGGAAAAAGTTCTTGTATGCATTCTTCCTTTCTTTTTGTCTCTCTCACTCAGAATTTCTTACCTCACACACAAACCTAACATGTGTTCTTATTGTTGTTTTGTGGAAGCTTTGGAAGAAGGAGAAATATGACTAGGTTTAGAAAAGAAAGCATTTGGAATACTAAAGAGAATGATTTGATTATCATTGTCTTTATCTGGTAACCATATGGTTTTCTTAAATAAATATATACACCTAAAGTATTAATTAATGTGTTATAACCTTAACGGAAACAGTGGTATGCTTTAAAAAGTGTAGTATAATTGAATATTCCCACTAAATTAGTTAAAATACTTTAATATTTTTTAATAAAAGTTTAAACTGAAAAGAAATGTATGTTAAAAAGAAAAATACAAAAATGATAATAAATAAAAAAAATAAAATAATCAAAGAAAAAGAATTTAGTAATAGTGTTTCTCTGAATGCAAAGAAAAACTAATAATTTTCATTAAAATAGAAGAATACAATAATGCAATAATTTAAAAAATTTAAAAGACAGACTACTTTTTCTCTTAAATTATCTGTCTAATCATTAAACAAAGAAATATAATAGAAAATATAACTTATAAAAGTCTAACAAACTTTCTTATATAGTAGTGGGAAATACAGGCACGTCTGTATTTTTTATTTCTCTTTTTTATTAGTTAAAAAAAATATTATGTATAAAAAAAATGAAAATTTAAAATTTTAAAATCATTTATATCAAATATTTTAAAAAATTATTTTATTAATTTTTAAAACTATAAAATGTCTAAATAATTTAAATAAATTAATAAAAAAATTATTAAATAAAAATAAAATAGGAAAACAATTAAAATCAATTAAAGAATCTTCATATAGGTGTAGATGATAAAAAAGTAGAAACCTGTATTAAAGTTAAGCTACGAGGGACTTCAACTCACATAAGTTTGAACTTATGAATCTAAAGTCCTATCCAGTACATGGTTGGATAAATTTTTTAGAAAAAATTATTTTTTTATAAATTAATTTACAAAAAAAATCCATGTAATTTTTATAATTTTTATTTTTTAATTTATATAAATTAATTTGAGGTAAAAAAGATTATTTTATCTTTTTTTTTCTGAAAATATTTATGAAAAAGTTAATCCAAAAATGTTATAAAAGTATATGGTAATGACTGATTAAGTTTGAGCTCATGGATCCAAAGTCCAATGTTTATACAAAGACACATTTATTAAAAGCTATTTTTAATAGAGTAATATTTTATACATTAAAATTATATGGACAATTTTATAATTGGAAGAATGTTATAATGTTATCAGATTCCAAATACTGTAAATTTATTATTCTTGTCTAAGTTGTTAATTTTTTATAACTGAACTTTATCTGTCTTTTATGAAACTATACTAGAGTCCAATATAATGACTTTAGGGTGCTTTATAATTAATAATGAATTCAAAGCCTGGATTTAATTTTCCCAAAGGAAATGAGCAAGAAAAATATCTCACTTTCACTTTTTTTTTTCAATCTGCTTTAAACAAACTCCTTTTTTTTTCACTTTTTTTAAATTTTTTTTAAACTTTTACTTCGTTCCTCTAATTAAAAAAAAATGTTGGCTGATGCTTTTTTTGACAATTTTTGAAATTATATATAATTTTTTATGTGATGGATTTAAAAATAAATATATATAATAAAAAATAAATTTGTAACTAAATAATATGAAAAATATTAAAATAATAATATTGAAGGTTGTAATATGATTATATAAAGAAATATGAATGGGAAATGTATCATTTTCCATATTAAAACCATCTTGAATGTGAAAAGATGTATATATTAAAGTTTATTGCAACTATAATTGAATTTCATTCAATCGATTTTATTAGTAAAGAAATAATTAAAATTTGCAATGAATATTAAGATGATTGATTTTGGAATAATAATTAATATATACAACTAAAGCAAAAGGAAATCCATACATAGTTTGGGGGAGTTATGTTTTTCCTTCCTTTAAGGAAATGGTTCCTTATTTGACAGGATGAGGTATGTTGTGGTGCTCTAGGATGATGTCACTGCAGTTGTAGAACCCTCTGAGGATATAGCTCCCCAAGAATGGTTCTCATCATCCATTACGCGCCTCCTGTGAAAGAAGGTTGGTCTCATTGGCGCGGTAACCATTTCAACTTTGAATGTCAGCAATGCTACTATTTCTGACATCGCAGGTCTCAAATCTGCGTGTGGCTGAAGGCACGATAAGGCCACGTGAAATGCTTGCATAACATCCTTTTCTTCCATGCCATGTTCTCGCAGCTTTGGATCCACTATTTCCATCAACATTGACTTCTCATAAAGTTTCCATGCCTGTAAGTAATGAACATTGATTTATACAAGCCTCTTGGAGATTAACATGGTACTTGTAATAAGCTGAGAGCTTACATATTCAGGTAGATACTGCATTTCTGATGGTAAAGTAAGGTCTGTGTTTTTCCTGCAACTGATGATTTCAAGCACAAGAACTCCGAAACTATAGATGTCTGCCTTTTCGGACAACTCTCCTCTAATGGCATACTCAGGAGCTGTATAACCTCTGACAAAAAATGACAACAAAGTCAAGAATAGATGTTTCATAGAAACCTAGTTTTTAGATGTTTAATACAAAAGTTAAGAATGGTAGCTTTACTATGCTGCCAAATGATACCTTAAGTTACTCAGGATGGTGGGTACATTGCTATAGAGTTATGATCAAGATATTGGCTATATAGCTACTAGAGGAGACTTTAGAGGTTAGTTTCATTTGAATAAAGTGTCACTACTTCATACTAAGCTAGTTTTTATCTTAAATTAATGTTAGGTGAAGTTACCTAATACAGGTACGTAAGTTGTGTTCCAAGAATTTAGGCCGACAATGTGGTACCTTCAAACATAGAGGACTTACAATGTTCCTGCGAACTGAGTGCTAAGATAAGCTTGGTCTTCAGGGAAGAACCTAGCTAGCCCAAAGTCTCCAATCCTAGGCTGAAACTTCTCATCAAGAAGAATGTTGCTTGCTTTGATGTCTCGGTGAACAATTCTTAACTGCGAATCCTCGTGGAGGTATTGCAATCCCCGTGCTACACCAAGGATAATTTGGAATCTAGTGTTCCAATTAAGAAATTGATCACTCTTTCCTGATCACACAAATATCCAAAGTACGAGTCATTTTGTGAAAACTTAAGACTGTTGAATTGTTTCAAATACTCATGACCTTTTGGATATGATATACACACACTACATGCAGAGGTTCAAGGAAAGTACTTTCACCAATAACTATGAGGGACTTCATGACAGTTGATATAAAATAAAGCAGGGATACCATAAATTATGAGGTCCAAACTTCTGTTCTTCATATATTCGTACACGAGTATCTTTTGAGGCCCATCTGTGCAGCATCCGATAAGGCGAACCAGATTTTTGTGTTGGATGCTTGTGATCATTCTCACTTCTGCCAGAAATTCTTTTTCTCCTTGTTGAGACTTGTCAAGAGACAATGTCTTTACTGCAACAAGCCTTCCATCTGCCAACTTGCCCTGTCAAAACAATTGAATTTCAGAATACTAATCACAGCAGGAGTACACTCATTTATGCAAGCCTCAACTACCAAACACAATTTCTTTAACGCCCCCATTAATATGAATTCCAACTCTTTGTCCACTGCCTTATTAAAATTTGAATCTATAACATAGTTAGGAAAATATTAACAAGTGCTTTTAGTGCCCTTCATAATGAATCAGAACAGAAAAGCTCTTGAGGAGAGTGTTATTAACACACCTTACCTTGATTGCCAGTACAACTTCCCCTGATCTCTATTAAAACTTGTCTATTTATTTTTCCTTATTCGAGCCTTCAGAACATTTGTTGACATGACTCATAAATTAACATAGTTGAATCATGATTAAGAGATCAGGTTCCCAAAACTAACAAATGAAATTGTCTATCAAAGCAAATGACATAAGATTCAGTACCTATACCTGATAGACAGGCCCAAATCCACCACTTCCAAGCAGATTTCGAGGATGGAAATTCTTAGTGGCTCTCCTCAATGTCCGGAAGTCAAAGTAGCTAATTGTCCGAAGGTTCCCACTAATGAACTCCATCTGTCCTGTATACACAAAGCAACTTCAATAGAAGCATTATAGTGCTACACTCTATACATCAACATGTTTCAATTGTCAAATACAAGTTATGCTTTCTTTCAAATACCTTGTTGAATATTTGGGACTATCATCTTCATCACCTCAGACGGTTCAATATATTTCCCTTTTGTTAAGTGCCAAGCACAAAGAACAGAAGTATAATCATTATAAGCCACTATTAACAAAATTAGATAGAAATATTTTGCTTTGTATGTTATGGTTCCTTCAAATTACCATGTTGCTGACCTGTTAGAGTTGTGTTCTCCGTCACCTTTGCTGGCCCCTTAGTACGCCTCCAAAATATAAACAGAAGAATGAGCAATATGATGAGCAATACAGTCCCCCCAAGGAAGAAGAACACTCCAGGGGCGTAGCGTGACGCGGAGGTTTTCAAAGCCACAGAGGATGAAGGAGGTTCCTCTGCAGTCACTGCGTCAAAGGGTTTCATCATTGTTAAAAGAACCGAACTTGAAAATTTTTAAGAGAGCTAAAAGAACCCCTTTATGCATCCTATTCCAAATGCAATATTAACAACCATTTCTGACAGATAACAATTAAACTCCATTTGTAATACCTATTCTCAAGCTTATATTGTGAGGCAGGCCTTGCAATTGGATATGGGCGTTAGCAAGCTATAGTACAATGTTCAAAAATTAAATAAAAAAATGTACATGCACATAATTCATGAATTTACATGATGTTATGGTGTTGAACATATATGGAGAATGAAATAAGTAATTTTTTGAGGGTGGTAAATACAATTTGAGAGCATGAAGTGAAACCTTGAAGTATTCTCCGAGGCATTCTTGGGGACAGAAGCAAGCATTCTGATTCAAAAGTGTTGGTCAATAATGTCATGGCCAAATATGAAGGGTTAAGTTCAACAACTGGCAACAGCAATCATTTTCCGATGGTTATCTGGTTTTGTATTTACCAATTCGTTGTTGTTATTGAACCGAATTGTTATGTTAAAAAAACAAAAAAGAACGTTGGAGAAGCATAGCATTGTATTGTAATGTAAGGGCGTCCCATAGATTTGATGGAAACAATGCAATAGTAGTAGTAATATTTTGTCAGATATTTCAATTGGAGGCATATATACAAATAGATGTGGTCGAATGCAGACATTGAATCTAAAAATCTGTGCACTATGTGATTGTTAAGTTATGAATAAACAATTAGAATGAGAGGGATTCTCTCTTATTTTCTTATTTTCATTGTAACAATGACAAGTTAATTGCAACAATGACAAGTTTATCTCTCCAGCAGACTTCCACTTCACTTTTTATTAGAAACGTTATGTGCTCTTGAGATAAAAGTTATCCGCAATATATATAAATAGATACAATTTTATAAATTGATTTTACAATTTTAAATTAAGTTTAAAGTCTATTTAATTTTAGTGTGGTAATGTGTGAAATAATTCACGTCAAGATAAATATAATTTTATAAAATTAAATTAAACTTAAATTTTATCACTTAATTTAATATTTTGAAAGAAAGCTTCTCAATTATTATTTTTATATGTAACATTCTCACTACATTCTTTTTTTCATTTTTAATGCCGTCTTGCCTTGCCACTTGTCACTTTTTGTGTCCCTGGTTTCTCCCCAGTTTCCACCGCTGGACTCGTACGCCCCACCATCTCTTTATTTAATTGAAAGAAAAATTAGTTTTCATTTAATTTTCGGTTCTTGTTCATTGCTCAGTAATCCCTTTCAGCATGGTGTTTGTTTCAAAGTATGAAGAGAGAAGGAGTAAATGAATGATTTTTGTGTTTCTTTCAATGATTTTGAAAATGGGGAAGTGAATTTTGAAAATGGGGAGTGGATATGTAGAGAATGAAAATATTTTTTCAATCTTCACATAAATGAAAAGATTTATAAGTATTCAGGTAACATTCTTTATTTTATTCAAATATCCTTATTTATGTATTTTATTATAATATATAAAATTAATATTACATAACTTTATTTATAATTTCAAAAATATTTAATTATATTATTAATAACAAAATCTAATTATAAATAATAAAAATAAAAAAATAAAATTTAAATATCAACAAAACATATAGTTATATAAAATAACAAATAAATATAATAATAAATATTATTTTTATAAATTTTAATATATTTAATAAATTTATTTTAATTTAACATAAAAGTATTTTCTATTATATATTTTAATTTTTATTAAAAAATATAAATAATTATGGATAATATATATTAAAAAAATTTAATTAATTCATTATTCAAATATTTTTAATAACAAAGATAAATTTGTGAACTTACAATAAACCATCTTTACAAATTCACTCTATTATCTATCAATCCAAACGATCTCACATATTCTCACACATCATCTCTAATCCTCACAAATTCACTACCTCCCATCCTTATAATATCTTTGAATTCCATTTTTTTAGATAATAATTCATTTATACATGGAAGTTTAAAATGTTTTAAAACTAAACATCTTATGATAAAAATTAAAAGAAATTGAAATTATAGAATTTTATAAAATAATTTAATTGTTTAAAATTATAAATTTCCAAATTTCATTAAATAAGGTAAAAAAAAAGAAAAGTATATTATCTACACTTCCTTTCTCTTACAATATTTATTTATTTTTTCTATTTTCTCTTCTTAGCTCAGTCTCAATTGATTTTACTATAACCTCGATCTTGATCGAGATTTCATTGATATCCATGAAACAAATTTTCAATCCATCATGTAAGCCAAAATTTGTTTAGTCGATATGTTTTTTTTTTTTTTTACAATGTTTAAAATACATTTTTATCAATATAGGTTAGAATTATTATTTTATTTATGTTAGTCATACTTTATACTTTATTTATCAATATCGATAGAGTTGTTTTCGATGATGTTAAGAAAAACATTTTCGGTTAATATATGTTGGAATTATTTTTTGCTTCATGTCTATTGTGATATTTTTAAATTAGCCTTATTGGTGTTGTTTTTCTCAAGATTCACTACAAGAAAAATTGAAATTACATACGGATTTTTACATACGGATTTTTTTCTGTATATAAAATGATCATTACATACGGATTTTACATATGGATTTTTTTCCACTACACCAGAAAAATTCTTTTACAATATTATGATTTTTATTATAATTATTATTATTTTTAAGATTCTTATTAATATTATTATTGTTAATAATATTAATAATATAATGAATATTAATAATATTATGAATATTAATAATATTAATAATATTATGAATATTAATAATATTAATAATATTATGAATATTAATAATATTAATAATATTATGAATATTTAATATTATTTATTATTAATATTATTAATATTATTTATTATTAATATTGTTAATATTATTAATATTTTTTTATTATTAATATTATTTATTATTAATATTGTTAATATCAATAATTATTATTAATATTATTAATATTATATTAATATTGTTAATATTAATATTATTAATTATATTAATAATATTAATATAATATTAACAATATTAATAATATTAATATTGTTAATATTACTAATATTATATTAATATTAAAATGTTTTGTTAGGATATATAAAAGTTTGATATTCAATGTATTTAATTTTTTAAAATTATGAAACTCTCTATCAAAATACAAAGTTGGTGTTTTTAAATGACAGAAAAATGATCTTGCGCTTGTATATTTTCTTTCAAAAAAAAAAAAAGGGGGATATATAAGACAATTCAAATTATTGGAAAAAAAAATTGACCAACATTAATAGATGGATAATCCCAACAATATCAATCAGAAAATAATTCATATAAATTTTGTTTAAGTGCTCAACTTACTTTAGTTGAAAAATAATTTTGTTGATGTTAATGAATATTTATTTAAAGAGATTGACATCTTATAACAATTCTTGTAATAATTTATATTGATTGATATAGTTTGTTGTTTTATATGATAAACATACAACAATTTATATGTCATTATTGGTTTGATTGCTCTTTTTAACAGTAAAGTTTGTAGTTGATATTTTTTTATTAGGTAGTAGAAGGGTAAACAAAGTTTTGAGAATTATATATGTCATCAAATAAAGAACAGAGGTTTGATAGTGGAAGATGAATGGATTCTGATTTGGGAGTGGATTGGTTTTTAAGACAGAAATTTGGCAATATCCATGCATGCGAATCATTGAAGACATAATTTTGACAATATACATGCCTAACTCCTTCAACCATGCATGCTTTGACTCCAACAATAATTGGGTTATGTTAACTTCATGCCAGCCTCTCTCAGCCTACGCAACTGTTGCCAAAGATAAACATAAACTCTACTTTATCACCCAACAACCTTACTCCTACTTTATTAATGATTCTGTTAAATATACTGTAAACCGAAGATTTGTTTATTACATATAATAAAATATTAATAAAAATTATTATAAATATCTAGGAGTTTTAAAATTTAAACTATAAAAAAAACAATTTTAGAAGAAAAAAAAAACATAATTAACCGTGAATAATCCACACAATTATGTTCCTTCTACTCTCATTTACTAAAGTTTGATTTTCATTCCCCTCATATTTATTACTAAAACATCCTTAATGCTTCCAAAATTTAAATTAATAAACTAAAACCTCTTTTACTTTATGTTAATTTTTCTTTTATATCACCTGTTTATAAAAGGAGAAAAGCCTCAATGATTCATGCGAAATAGTGCTGCTGATACAACAAAAAATCTATGTGAAAATATTATTACGACTAAAATAAATAAATGGACTAATATTTCCAAAACAGTAATTATATTGTCAAAATTTGTTTCAATTTTTAAAAGTATTTTAAACTCCTTAATAAATATTGTATAATCATCATGCAAAAAGTTTCCCTAAAGATAAAAATCAACTAACTTCAATACAAAAGATAGTGGTTGTTGTTGAATCGGAAAGATCTTTTCCATTCATCAAGTTTGGTCTTTAGTCTTTTGCATGTCAATAGACATTTTCGTGCGATCATCGGTCTTTTATTAAAATTTACAAATATTCTAAAAGACAAGTTAAAGTTTAGTATATACACTATAAAAGAACTATTAAATAAAAATTAATTTTAAAAATTAAAAATAATTAATTATTATATTGATTAAATTAAATATTATTTTAGAGATTAACAAAATTAATGATTTTTAAATTAGTTTTTATATATTAATAAATAATTTCTAACTTAGTATCTAATTAGCTACCAAGATTTTTCTACCAAATTTAAAATCTAAATAATTAGTAGTTAAAATCTTGATAGCTAATTAGATACTAATTTAAAAACTATTTATCAATAATAAAAATTAATTTAGAAATCAATAATTTTTTTAATCTTTAAAATAGTATTTAATTTAATTAATATACAAATTAGTTATTTTTAGTTTACAAAATTGATTTTTATTTGATGATTTTTTAGTAGTGATAATAATTGAATGTGATAAGTAGTAATAAATACGTATATTAACATAAATATTAGTTGATAAATAGAGACAAATTGAATTTTCAGTGAGTATGGATATTATGTTAATACAAATTTTCATGATTATTTATACATCGAGTACCATTTCCTTCAGTATTCATATTATTTTTCCTTGATGATGCCGAAATGTGATAAATATATAGTTCAATTAAAAGTAGATGTTGAAACCATTTCATTTATTAAGTAGGATAGTTTTTACTGTTTGGGTTTTCTTTCTTTCTTATCACATTCAATTGCAAACTTTGACGAATTTGAGTGGAAGACAGGAATATCCAATGATTCTATCCGAATAGTGAAAACAATTTTCTATCCTTTCTACAAAGAAGATTAACATGAGAAACCATTCATGGAATAGCCACCCCAACTCTTGCAATCTATCACGTTACGTTACACTATAACAAGTTCACACAACAACTTGTAAAAGATCATAAATACTCTTTTCTTAACATGGAAACATTTTTTAAAATAAAACTGAGATTTAGTACAAAAGTGAACAATTTATCTTAGAAATATTAACACACTTAAAATAATCATAAGAAGTTTCAATTCCATTCAACTGAAATCATAGGGTTTAGTGCCCTTATAATACACTAACTCGCATCTCAGTGCAAATTTATTAAGATAAAAATATACTATCAAGCTTTTTAGTCTTAAAAACAATCATGTTTTCCATAACTAAAATAGTCTCATAGAATTGTAACAGAAATAATTTACAAAACTTTCTTTGTAGTTAATATATATTGAAACATCGAATCTTTAAAGTATAAATTTAATAAATTTATTAAGAAATAAATTTTAGGTCTAACTTAATATTATAAAATTTACTTATAAGATATATTATGAATGATTCGATAAAATTCGGGTGGTTTTATGAATCCAACATATAATCGTTATGATAAACTTGAAATAATTATGATATCATGTTAAGAAGTGAACTTTAAATTTAACTTAACCTTATAAAATTGGTTAAAATTGGTTTATAAGATAACTTCACACTCACTTATATATTATAAAATATTTTAATCTTTAATCAACGTGTAATCTTCATCTAATCAATTGCTAAGATTTGATATTAAAAGATTAAATTAATAATAATTAAACTTAGATGATGAAAGGTGAATGTATTAGCTAGCATGTTTTTGTTAAAATTTCAATTATTTGACATGTTTTTGTTGGGTGGGGTTTCTTTCATATTAATTGGTAAAACCACTAGTCTTCTAAATGGAAGACAGCAATATTTGTGATAGCAACCAATGACGATGTCACTGAATCCATGATGTTTTTTTATGTAGAAAGTGGAGTGGCAGAGTTATCTTTTTATAAGCTTATGATGGAATAGACTAACAACTTGATCATAAGTACAAAACTCCAAACTCCAAACTCCAACCTTTCTTTTACAGATATAATTGTTAATATCCCACTAACACCTAATTAACAAACACAAAATTCACTGACTCTTCAATTATTTATTACACAATTAAAAAAAAAAACTTTAAAATCAATACTTTTAAATTGTGTACACAGAAACACCAACTATTCGACTTACAAAATGTTTTTTTGATTTTTTATTATGGATCTGTTAAAAAAAAAATTACTGTGTTATAATTTTATTTTCTCATTTCTTTTTTATTTTATTTTGTTAGACTTTTGAAAAGAAAATAATGTAAAAAAAAAATTTCATATCTGTTTTTGGTTTATAAATTTACTAATAAAAAATACTTTAAATATTAATAATTTTTAAAATTTTTAAAATAATATCTAATTTAATTAATATAATAATTAATTATTTTTTAGATGATTATTTTAGTTATGTGTTTCATTAATTATGTGAATATCATTAGCAATGTCAGCCATGGGCGTAACATTGTTAGTAATGAGAGACGAATTAAAAAAATTATTTTGGATACAAGAAAAAATTATTCAAATTTAAAAGAGTAAAAATGTATTTAAGCTAAAAATCAAAATAAAAAAGACTTTTGATTAAACTATAAATTAATTGGAAATTTCTAAAATCTTAAATTAAAGTTTATTTGTACAGTAATAAAACTGGTGTAATTTTTTAAAAGTCAATATTCAGTCTCTTCTCATTGTTCATTTAACATTTTGTTATCTAGAATGTCTCACTAATAATAGTACAACAAAAAATACTAGTGTTCAAATAATTGGTCTTACGCATTTATGAGAATCTTATGTACTTTGAATATTGACTTAAAATTGTTAGATTTATGGACTGAATTAAAATTGTATCAACTAAATAAATTAATTTTTATTTCTTTAAACTTTAAGGACATCTCTATTACATAATCATAACATAAAATTTTAATTTATTTTTTTGTAAACCATATTATGTATTTTTAAGATCTCATATATATTATTTTTCTTTTCATGCACGAGTATATATTATAAGACCTGGTTTAATAATATATTATTTACATTTTAACATAACAATATTTATTGTTATAAAATATTTATTTGAAACAAAAGTTGTTTTTAATATAATTTTTTTTAAAACTCAAAGTTAAATTTATTATCACGTTAGCATACTCTAATATAAGAGTCTTCTTTGACTAAAATCTTAAACTTATAATTCTAGATACTCATACGATAGAAATACTCTTATTTGAGTTTGAATTTGGAGATCAATGTACTGATAATACTATCAAAGAACCTGAATCATACATGCCCTCCATATCTTAGTACACCTACAACCTATGTTAAGTGATACTTAAGTGAGTAATCCAATGATTATGGAATAATCAGGTATTAAGATTGTTTTTGGCACACAACCAAATTTAAGAGAATTTAATAAAATATTATAAATAGAGAAAGATATTAAAGTATGCATTAATAACCTCACATATTTTAAATTAGGAATTAAGTATTTTATACCTCAATAATATCTTCTTATTTTTTAATGGGCCATTATATTCTTTGTCCCATACATATTTGAAAATTTTAATCTCAAATATTTTTTTTTGAAAAACAAAATTTTAAATGTAGATGATTTATCTTCATTAAAATAAATCATTAAATAAAAATTAATTTTAAATTAAAAAATATAAATAATTATTATATTGACTAAAATAAATATTATTTTATAGATTAAGAAATTTATTGATATCTAAACTAATTTTTTATTAATAAAACTTATAAATTAGTTTCTACATTGATATCTAATTAGCTACCAAGATTTTAGCTATCAATTAATTTAAATTTAAAAATTAATAGTTAAAATTTTGATAGCTAATTAAATATTAATTTAAAAATTATTTTATAAATTTAAAAACTATTTTATATATTAATAATTTTTCAGTTTATAAAATAATATTTAATTTAGTTAATATAGTAATTAATTAATTTATTGTCTTTAAAATTGATTTTATTTAGTGATGTTCACAATTACTAAATTGTTAATTAGTTGATTGGCAATTATTTATTAGGAAGATAGTTAGAAGAGATTATGACATGTGGGAAGGGCTGTAAGAAAGGCAAATGATGATGCTAAGGAGTAGATAAAAAGCAAAACAAATTAGGCACTTTGCAAAATGATTGGTACTTACTAGAATAACTTGGCAGTAGGGATGAAGAAGGAAACTTCCTTTGAGAAGCATGAAGAATGTGGTGCATAAGATTATAATGGAACCATTTTTCCTTGTGGTCCTCTATTCTATTCTCCATAGTCCATGCCATTAGTGTCCCAAAACCTAATATTTTCCATTTTTTCTGAATATATTCTATGCATTTGAAATCACTCACCAATATTTGTATAATATATTCTATGCATTTAAAATCATCCACACGTGAGAATATTGGAGATCTCATATGTATTATAAATAAAAAAATATTTATTTATAATATAAGACTGAGTATAAATTTTATTTTATAAATTTGTTTTATAAAATTAAATTAAATTTAAATTTACTGTATCTGTCTCACTTAAAATTTGTTAGGTTAAACAACCACAAACAATATGTTAAAGATTCTCCTATAGATAGAAGTATTTCATTTACTTCCTAATTCATTGGTTGAATTATAGTTTTATATTATCATAATATTTATGAGCAAATTTATTAAAAATGAATAATAAAAAATTAATTAAGTGACTTATATTTGATCTTATTTATAAAAAACTTAAAAATAATTATAAAGTTCACTTAATCGTTATTTTAAGTTTATTTTTTTATATATAAGCAACATGCGTGTTTACAAAAGAATTAATGCGTATGTTAATTAACACATAATTTTGTTTTATTATATAAGTTTCCTACTTATCTTCAGATGCAACATATTGTTCCTTTGGTGCTGCAAATAGCAAAAAAATGTCGCAAGACAAAGAGATTTGGCAAAAATAGATTCTGATATCCTAATAGAACTTAATAACAGAAAAAGTCTAACAAGAATTTAAAGAATACGATTTAAAATGTTTAAAAATATTATAGTTTAATCAAATTTAATAATATTACATACTAAATATTAAGTAATGGATAACCAAGAAAAATAAGAGGCCTACCTTAATAGGGGGAGGAATCCTTCACTATAAATATTATTAATTAATTAATATTTTTTAAATATTATAATTAAAAAAATTGAAAGCCTTATTCATTTGAAGGTATAATTTCGCCCTGGATCGGCCTGACATTATCTTATTTATTACTATAGATTTATTGTCGAAGAAATTATTTGTGATATACTGTGAGGGTAAATTTAATATGATGGTTTACAATTTTTTCCTTAAAATTTAAATCTAATTTTTAAAGTAATTATTTCAAAATTAACAATCTTATTATATATAATAATTCATAATTATTTTTTTTAAAAATAAGCCTTTTTAACATAAAAAGACCAATCTCGCTTCAAAGTAGATTTTATAAATATTAAGATATAGTACAAGACAAATATTTAAATTACAAGATAACTTTTTGAGAAGGTTTGTTTGTTCTATTTTTTAATAAACTAAGTAAATTTATGTTTTTTGTTTGTTTATCTAATATATTTATTTTAAAAATAAGTTTTTTGTTTTTGTTTTTAAAGAAGTAAATCTCGGGTGGATTTGTTTGTACTTAATTTTAAAAAAAAAAAAAACTATTTTTGACAAACATAAGTGGATTTATGTTTTTTTAATGTGTTTGTCTGATTTATTTATTTTATTTAAAATAAGTATTTTTTGTATTTTAATAAAAAACTTTGTTTTTTAAATTATTTTTTGTTTTGAGTTTAAACAAATGGATCTCTTAATTGCTTCTTAAATAAGTGTTTTTTAATTGTTTATTTTAAAAAAAGCAACTATACATAAATATTCATTAATCAAACCTAACATGTTTTCAATTTCTCTTCAGATCACATTATATCATCTATCTATCTATAATATCTATATATATTCTCTAAGTGTCATCTAGCATTTTCGGTGTTTATTACAATTTTTTTAATATATTGATTTAAATTTAAACAAACTTTATTTTGTTTCTATACATTGTATGACTGATATTTTAAAACACAAATAATATATTTAATTTTAATGATGGTGATAACAATAAGATAAATGATAATGAGTATGAGCATTTTTGAAACAAGTTTTCTTGGTTGACATGGCAAAAAAAATGGGAAAACAGAACCTTGATTAAGTCACAATCTCAGAAGGAAATGGTCTTTGTCTAAGAAAGTGTATGCCATATTCCACTTCTCATAAATACATATTACTGCCTTCATAACCAGCTTAGCATGAAAGCAACATTTGACCCAAGAAAGATCCATTTTTGGCAGAAAAAGCTTGCATGATTAAACAACTTACAACTCATTTCTCTACCTTCTCCAGCCCCTTAAATAATATTAACTCCAAAGTCCATAATACACCAGTGATTCCTTTTATACCCTAATCAATATCCACCACTCAACAACTCTGTCCATCCAAAAAATAACCCTCTTCACACTTCCCATAATTTCAAACTTTCCCATATCACCACTTATTCTAAAACTTGATCACATAATGTTAATAACAACCTTCAAAATCCTTTGTTTTTCTTAGTTACCTAGCTGTGAAATCTTAGCTAGTGGCCTAACTATTCCATTCTAAATTTCACTTTGATTAATTGACAATAACAGGAAAATTATCTCCCAAAAGCTTTGTGTATCTCAAATCATGTATGTTCCGGCTTTTGGATAAAGTTATTGGTCTCACCAAATCCAAACAAATTTGATATGTTGTATAAAAGGTGTTAATTAAGGCAGCACCACTTCTTCCAACTGGCAGAAAAGGAACCATTATTTAATATTAGCACCAAGTAATTAGTAGATTCTGTGGAACTATTAACTAAAACAATACTTGCACCATAACCTAGACAGCTGCCATTTGATTTGATGTTTGAAAACCAAAGTTTTCAAGTGCAATTATGTACACATTTAATTAATAGTTGTAATAAAAACTACTTTGGGTTTAGAACTCACATATTTGGAGAACATTTGGATATACATGTCACCCCTTATTAGCTGTCATGGTCCCACACGAAGCCAGCCTCCATAAAAGACAAGTCAACCCTATTGCACTCCACACGTTTGTAATTTTTTCCCAACCACTTCCACCACCTCCAAAACCCAATAACCCTGTATATTCATTATTGCCTCTTCTTAAAGCACTCCCTATATATAGTTTCAAAACTTTGCATGCACTACCACCCTCACCAAATACTTCTATTGGCGTTTTGTGCCCCTCTCTCTTGCTCAATATTTTCCAACCAAATTAATTAAAACCACACTTAGGCACCACTTCTTGGAATGGCAAGTAAGATATTTCTTGCCCTTCTTTTCGTAAGCTATGTGGTTGCGGTCTCTTCTGGTAACTTGAACCAAGACTTTGAGATAACATGGGGTGATGGTCGTGCCAAAATCCTCAACAATGGAGAACTTCTCACTTTGTCCCTAGACAAGGCCTCTGGCTCTGGATTTCGTTCTAGAAATGAATACTTGTTTGGAAAAATTGACATGCAGCTAAAGCTCGTGCCTGGTAACTCTGCAGGCACAGTCACAGCTTATTATGTAAGTGTCTTACCCTTCATGTTGTTCTTCATCAATTAATATAACTCTATTGGTTTTGCCACATCAAATGTTTTAACAAGAAAAATTAATCAAATAATGTTATTTACATATTTTGAAAACTTAGCATGAGATCAATGCAAACTAGGTATTATACATACAACGAAAGATATTAACTATACACTTTCTTGTAATTGCTGCAGCTATCTTCTCTCGGAGATGTTCATGATGAAATTGATTTTGAATTTCTGGGCAACTTGAGTGGTGATCCATATATTCTTCATACAAACATATTCACCCAAGGGAAAGGTAACAGGGAACAACAGTTCTATCTGTGGTTCGACCCCACCAAGGACTTCCACACATATTCCATTCTTTGGAATCCTCAGAGCATCGTGTAAATACATGCATACCTCTTTTCTCTCTTTATGCCTGCTTCATTAAAGCTTAATTGAGAAGCTAAATAAACAATATAAAAAAGATATCTGTATCAACTTTATGATTAACCTTTTCTTCTTATTCTTATCTTAGATTCTCTGTGGATGGGACACCCATAAGGGAGTTCAAGAATCTTGAATCAAAAGGAGTTTCTTTTCCCAAAAACCAAGCCATGAGGATATATTCAAGCCTTTGGAATGCTGATGACTGGGCCACAAGGGGAGGCCTAGTGAAGACTGATTGGAGCCAAGCTCCATTCACAGCCTCTTACAGGAACTTCAATGCTCAAGCATGTGTTTGGACTTCTTCTTCAGGCTCATCTTGTTCATCCAACAATCCATCATCAAACCAATCATGGATGAAGCAATCAATGGATGCAACAGGGCAAGCCAGAATTCAGTGGGTGCAAAAGAACTACATGATATACAACTACTGCACTGATACTAAGCGTTTTCCACAAGGCCTTCCTCCTGAATGCACAATCGCATGAAAACAAAACTATTTCATATTATAAACCTCTCACGCCTAGCGAGTTGATTTTTTGTTCACCTCTTGTGTAAATTAGTGTCCTCTGGTTTATACTTTAATATGCATTCTATTGTCTGTTAAATAGTGTGCAAATGAGATTCATTGTAAGTTTGGTTATAATAAATTTGTTGGAGAGTTATAGAATAAAAAATAAATTAAGGTTGCGTTTTCATCATCTTGTTCCTCCAATGGTCAGAGGTCAAATAAAAATCTAAGAGAAACTAGAATGTTCCATAGAATGATATAAAAGAATAATAAAACTCAGATGAATTTAAATAGAAAAGTTATCTTCACTCGGTTATACTTTAAAAAATGAGAATAAATTTTATGTTTGTTTTGGGTCAATAAAAATCTAGACTAATGTTGATTTAGTAAAAGCCTTCCTGGTGGGTTTTCTTTTCTCGGTCCTCTTTGTTTGGTTTTTAACCATACATATTACCAATTTCGTAAATGTTATAAACATAGACCATTGAAGATTTTGATTTCATAAAATTAACTTTGAATGAAAATGCATTTGAAATTACGTAATTATAACAGAAATAGTTTTGTATCTATGTTGATGGAAAAAAACTTTTAAATGTGTAAGTGTCCATAAAATATGTAAAAGAATATGAAATAAATAATAAATGTGCTGAATAGTCTAAAGTGGAAAAACATATTGGTTGAAAAAAGTTAATAAAATAAGTATGTCTACATTAATCTTCTATTGACCACCTTCTTCAGTACGTCATGTTCCTTTTTGGTACCATAGATACTTGTACATTGTATTTGATTGGACATTTTGATTTATAATTTTTTCGTGTGTCTCATAAAAATTAGGAAATGTTACTCTTCACAAACCACGTCTAATTAAGAACCTATTATAATAATATAATAATATTTTTAATTAAAAAATTAAAATATTAATTTATAAGTCGTATTCAATTTATTATCATCTTAATAAACAAAATTCTTAAAAAAGTATTGATATATTAACTACTAGACTACAATTAAAAAGAAAATTATATTTTACTAAAATACGAATTTTATATAAAAAATTAAAATAATTTAAAAATTATATTATGTTACATCAAAATTAGAAACATGTGTCTTTTATTATAAATGTAAAATTTCAAAAGTAACATTTTTTTTCTTAAAATTACATTGCTTCAATAGTTTGGGTGAATGAGATTTTGAGACGGAGTAGATTGAAGCTGCTAATGATATTGAGAAAAACATGAATATCTATAAATTAAATTTTAATTATTTATCATTAGAATTTAAAAGTAGTAAATATTTCATTCTGCTGTGAGAGTCACAATTATGAATTTAACATACGAGTCTTAATAGACATCTTGTAAACGAAATTTAAATAAGATATAGCCTAAAAGACCCACATAAAATATACATTTTATTCAAATTTAAGGAAAAGATAAAAGCTCATGTTAAAATATAATTTTGTTTCATTAAAATACATCTTATACAAATTTAAATCAACTCCCTAACATGAGTTACATATAAATTCAACCATATTCTAATGAAGAAGAAAAAACCTGAGATAAGATAAGATAGTTTTGTAAGTAAAATTATTTATATTAATTTGTATTATTGGTAATGTAAATGTTTATTATTAATGTTCAATTATTAAAAACATTATAAATGAGTATTAAATGATTATTACAAAATATATACTAACTTATGATTGAAAGAGAATAAAAATACATAGTATTGACAACCTTATATTAGGTACTATAATTGAATTAAATGTTCGGAAAATGACTCCACTTTAATGTCAAAATGCTTGCGTCAAGATCACTCATTTTCTGCACCGTAACCAAATAAAGATCCATGAAACCACTTTGTGGTAATGAGCTGTTATCAGAATCACAGGTCCAACCTAAAAACTGTAGGAAGATTAAGAAAACCTTACGCCATGTTTGCATCGGGTGAATGTTGTCCACTTGGATGGAATAGTAGGAAAAATGTGTGTTTGCATATGATAATTGGAGCGGAATTGAGAGTGAAGATTAAAAAATAGTAGAAAAAAACTTTCTCATGTTTTTCAATGATTGTTGAAGAAATCCATGTAAATTAATTAATATTACGTTTTCGTTTTTCTGAAAAGTTTCAAAAAAATTTCTTCCAATTATGCACAGTGTAGGTAGTGTAGGTGGTGGTCTGTTGTCGTCGGCAGCAGTGGTGGTCTGTGATCGTTGACAACGGTGGTGGTCAGTGCTCATCGATGCTGGTGTGTTCTTTAACCCAAGTACATAGTCAACTTTGAAGATTGATTTTAACACCTAAGAATCGATTCTCAAACTCATCTCATCTTTATTCATCACATTTGATATTTTTCTTTTTTAGGATAATTATTATCCGCATGCAAAATTGATAATCTCAGCGTTTCTTTGCAGAAATCGATTGTCTCACCATAATTAATGTATTCTGTATTTTTTTTTTATGTTGTAATTTGATTTATGTATATATATATATATATATAATGTTTTTCTTTATTTATATATATATGTAATGCTTTTGAATAATTTAGAAATTTTATTTATTTTAATTTTTTTAAATATAAAATTAAATAATTTAAATGTTATATTTATTTATAATTTTAAATAATTTAAAAATTTATTTATTTTAAATTTTTATTTAAATACGACATTAAATAATTTCAATTTATATTTATTTAGAATTTTGAATAATTTATGAATTTTGTTTATCTTAAAATTTTTATTTAAATAAGATATTAAATCATTTAAGATTTGTATTTATTTATGATTTTGAATAGTATAAAAAATTTATTTATTTCAGATTTTTATTCAAATATGATATTATATAATTTAGATTTGTATTTATTTAAAATTTTCAATAATTTAGTTACTTAATATTTTTTTTAAATATAATATTAAATAATTTAGAATTTGTATTTATTTATAATTTTAAATTATTTAGAAATTCTGTTCATTTTATATTTTTACTTAAATAATAAAACATTAAATAATTTTAATTTGTATTTATTTAAAATTTTGAATAATTTAAGAAATTTATTTATTTTATATTTTATTTAAATATTGATATTAAATAATTTAGATTTCTATTTATATAAGATTCTAAATACTTTAAGAATTTTATTTATTTTATATGTTTTTTAAATACTGATATTAAATAATTTAGATTTACATTTTTTCAAAACTTTGAATAATTTAAGAATTTTTTTTTTATTTCATATTTTTGTTTTAGTATGATATTTAATAATTTACGATTTACATCTATTAAATTTTTCAATAATTTTTAAGAATTTATTTATGTAAAATATATGCGTCAAAAAGTTTAAAATAATTTAACATAAATTTTAATTTATTTATACATAAAACAATTTAATTATATTATAATTTAATTTAATATTAACCACAAAAATAAATTTATAATCTTACACTTTTATTTATTTAAAAAATATATTTTATCAATTATTTCTATTATTCACTAATTTTCATAAACTTTACTTATTTCTCCTCGTTTTTATTTTAATAAAAACAACCTTACTTTTACGTGAAATCCTCTCCCTCAGATCTATTTTCAAATCTAAAGAAAGCATTAACCAAATACAATAGCTCATGAAAACGTAACCTTAAGAAATCATATGATTCGAAGGTGAACTGTATATTCGTTAGACCGTTAAATTAAATCGCAAACAAAATCTACAGTCTTCACAGGAATGTAAAAGAATGGCTTTTCCAGAGAACGATGAAATCAAATATCATGCTTGAATAAAATGCAACTCTTCAAGAGGCCATACACCATAATAAAAATTTCTAGTTCTATTTGAAGGGAAAGAAAAAATTACTAGTTTTATAAAGACGTAATCCTATCTTCATCAACCATAAAACCAACGCAACGAACTTTGAGAGCAATAAAGGGATTATTGAGTTCAACATTGAGAATTTTATATAAAACAATAGCCCTAGAACAAGGATAGAGAATCTAAAGTAAATAGTATAAGCTTTTCTTGGGTAAAAAACTTCATTTTCTATTGCACCGAAAACCCAAAAAGTATATATTTTTTTCCTTACGAAGGCCTATTCGTATTATGTACACAAACAGAATTAGAAAAACATATAAAAGAATAGCAAAATTAACTCACAAAATGTCTCAAAAATTCACCAGGAGGCTCGAGCACCGCGAGTCCAAACGCCCTAGAATTCTTCTTCCCCTATTTTCTTAACACATCATGCCAGGTGTGAACGGGTTGATCATCATCATGGCACCAGCGCACCGCCAATGTCAAAGAACCTATAGACTTGTCTGTTAATCACCAGAAGTGGGGTATCACTTCCAACACAGTGCAAAGCAATGAAATATCAGCAAGTACAGCTACTACTGATACAACTCACAAGCCTTATTTTCATCATCCAAAGAAAGGCAAATCCTCTACTTGCTACCAATATCTCTTACAAATTGGCAGCAACAAAGCTTGCGTTCGAAAAGAAGCTTTGGAGATTCATCCCCAATAATTCATTGTGATGGTTTGAAAATGAATAAACCTATCACCCTTCTCGAATATACAGTGATGTCTAAGTATTAGTTGAAACTACTATGAAGACAGTCCGACAGGTCAAGTACGAGGAATTAGAGGAAATGCTTAAATCATATCCTCTGTATTATCGTTTTCAGCCACACAAAAGGCAATCATCAAGCATTTAAAAGTTGTTTCATCACATCACAGCAAGGAGGTGTGGATAAATATAGTCACTTAAACTACAAATCAAAATGCTTTTCAATTGGTGCAGCAGAAATGAATTGTCACAATAAACTTTGAAATTTTTCACAACAAAAACTAAAACTGTATGACAAACAAGACATGGAAACCCAACACCCTAACAAGGTTCAGAAAATCAAATCATTCATGCAGCGCGCAGTTTTAATTTCTTCAGGCGTTTGACAGATGGAGAAACACCTTTAATTGCCTTCCTGACCTTCTTCATTTTTTGCTTTTTGGTAGGAAGTGGCATCTCCCTGACGGGACCCGGAGGCACACCCTTTTTGAGTGCACTTCCTCTGGGTGTTGCAGAGGGAGGCAACCTCAAACTCTGAGGAGGTAAAGGACTGTGTGGCTTCCACACCAAGTTATTTTTCATCGAAAATCTTACCTTTTTGGCACTCTTATCTCCACTCCTTGCCGAGGCACTCTCCTTACCAACAAGGTCATTCAAATCAGCAGAATCCTGAGAGGCTTTCCCTTTCAAACTCTTTGTCCTCTTCCTCTTCTTAGACACGGTTTCTCCGGTAGCAGAGACAACCTCGGGCGAACCAGACACACCCGCAGCTTCTTCAACCAAACCCGTCTCCTCAGCAACCTTCTCAAACTGCTTCTGCAGGTTAGCAATTACAGTCTCACTGAACACCACAGGGCTTCCATCATTAGCATTCTCGCCATTATCACTAGCCACATTCTCCTTGCCACTCTGGGCAGCACTAGCCAGATCAGACACATCACCCTTCTTCTTCTTCCTCCTCCTCTTCGTACTCTCGCCACCATTAACAGTCACCTCCTTATCCTTCTCGCACTTCTTTAACACCTCACCATTACCAACAACCTCTGCAGGCCCCAGTGGAACCAATTCCGGCACCTCCTCTTCATCAACAACATCAGGAATCAGGATCTCAACCCCCGAATTCACAGCCCCCTTTTCCAACTTCAAAAACTCAGAATGCAGCGCAAACAGAACCTTCCTATTTCCCTGCCAGCACTCAGCAGAAGAACCCATTTCATAAAACCTCCCGGAAAACCCCATCACCAAGGCAACAGTTCCAAGAACGACAACCTCGTCACCAGAATCAACAACCCCGTCCCCTTTCTTCTTAACCTCCAACAACGCCTTCCCATTCTTAAGCAACAAATGAAACACCCCAGTCCTAATCTTCCCTACCAACACCTTATCGTGGACCCTCCCCATAGCGGAAATAAACGGCTTCAACAGCGCTTCCAGAACCTGCTGCTTAAGCGGTAGAAAAGGGCGAAGCTCCTCAAGAAAAACAGTGGCAATGTGGTAATTAACACCGTTCCCGTGGGCCTTATTTTCCTGAGCGGAGAAAGTCCCCTCGTCGAAAACACCCATTAAGCTCTGCACAAGTTGGAGATCCCAGGAATTGGTTTTCATGAGAGAGAAGAACTTGGAGACGAACCTACGAATGAGAAGGTAGAACTTGTCGAGTCGCAGGGCGTCGATTCCGGACCACTCGCGGCGCATGGTTAGGAGGAAGATGGAAAAGTACTGGAGGGAGAGAGGGAGGTGGAGGGACAGGAGAAGAGATGACAAGCGATCGACGAGGTCGGATTGGACAAGGGGCTTGTCGGAGTGCCACATGCAGTAGAAAAGACCCTTCCAGAGCTTCTTGGCATCGTCGTCGGAGAGGGGTTGGGACTGCGAGGGAAGCCACGATTTGAGGAGGAGGCGAAGGGCTTTCTCTCTGGTGGTTTTGTTGCAGCACGCCAGCTGCTTGATCAGAGACCGACCCACCTGGGACGCCTGCTCCTCCTCCATTCCCAAACACAAACCCTAGTTGCTGCCGCGTTCACCGTCGTAACGCCTTTGGACTTCTTTTAACAAAACCCTAATAGGTACGGTGGTAGCAGCCCACTGCGGGTTTTAACAATCTGAATGTGGGACTCAATTCTTCGTTTTTAGAATTTTTTTTTCTTAAATATTTTTTTAAAATTAAATAATTTACCTTATTAAACTCAAATCTACTTTATTTATAGCAGTAAACGGGGTTAAAATTCGGTTTATTCTATCCTTATTCCCCAAACACAGGTCGAAATTCAGTTATCTTCAAACTGAATTGTGACTTGATTTTCTTTTTCCAGGAGTTTTATAAATAATTAATAAAAGAAAATAAAATAAAATTTTTGAAATAATGAATTAAATTTTAAAACTTAAATAATAAAATAAAATCATTTAATATAAATGAATATTCGTTTACGTTATTTAATTCAATTTTTAATATAAATTGTTATTATTGATAATGATTGATATAAACTTTGAATATATATATGGCATTTTAATATTCATCGTTAAAGTTAAAAATATTTAAAAAAATCATTAGAAGTACAAATATTTTTAAAAATTAAAGTAATAGTTTCAAAATTTATTAATTATAATTAATTTATTTATTAAGTAATTAAAAATACATTTTTCCATAAAACTTTAAAAATTGTTATTATATGAGTAAAGTAAAAAATGTAGTTGGCAAAAATCATTTAAAATATTTAAAAAATTAGATTTATAATTAATATAAATTTAATCGACGTAAAAGAGTTATTTAACGTAAAGTTTTATTATATATTTATTAAAGTATAATAGATTGAAGTAATTGTATTAAAAATTTAGTTTAAAATATATCAAACAATATTTAACGATGAATCATTTAAATATAGAAAAATTTAAAATTTATATAACAGTAATTGATTTTTTCAAGTTAAAGGTATACCAGGTAGAGTAGAGGGTATTGAAATAATATAGTTATAATTGAAATAAATATATATATATATATATATATATATATAGATAGATAGATAGAAAATTAAAAAATATAATTGAGATTATTTTTTGTTATCGATTAAATATGAACTTTTTTATATTGTCAATATAATTATTGTTGTGTAAGTTATGCATTACTTTTTAAGTGTTATTGTATATAAATTTATGATTTGAACAAAGAATTCAATATTCATTTTTACACGCTCATGAGAAAAATTTAAAAAAAAATCAATGTTTGATTATTTTTGTCATGTAAATATTAATTTTTTATTTTTTGATTCACAACTTGACTCAAATAATAATAATTAATTTTCGTAAATTATTTATTGTCATTATAGTCTAATATTTTGGTGAGTTATGAAACGACTAATTTAAAAGACAAATTATGTTGGAACATCTCTCTTTCAAAGTTATAAAATATATAAGTAAAATTATAATTATTTAAACTTTTCATGATGGTGCTTGTTGGATAAATATTCCCAAATGAATTATTGTTTTGGTGGAAAGGATGGAGTTAAATTTTTTGAAGAACTTAGTGTAAATTGATTTAAATACACCATAATTTCTTCAAAGTTGATATTCTAAGTGTAGTGTATATTTCAAATCATTGTACTAAAAGGAAATTATGACTTCTAAGTATTTGTAACTCTAGGTTAATGGTAGAACAAATTATTGAATTGCGTGTAGGAATATGCAAAATAGTGGATACTCCATCCTTCAAATTATACAAGGAACAATTGTACCATATCCTAAATAATTCATAAGAAACACACTGAAAAGTTGACATCCTTATCCTTTTATGTAATTTGGTTATTTGCAACACAACTACAAAATAAAATATTAAAATAATTCTCGTAATGTAAAGTTGATTAATGTGAATAACAATATTATTGCCACAAGGGTAAATTTATTTATTGAGGGAAAGTAATGAATTTGATGCAATGATTTCAATTATTGATCTATGTACCTTCTTAAAACAATGATAATGAATAAACTAGATTCAACCGTAAACAATGGATTGTTCGTGAAAATTTGTTATTGAAAAAAATAAAAGAAACTTAGATCGGCATGCAATTGTTCATTATCAGATAATACTGCCTTATTTTGTTGCTTCATTCTATAAAATGTGTACTGGTAATTTAAAATGAAACAAAAGATGTTTGTGGCACACAAACTTGGAGATATTTAATGAAAATGTTTAAAAAATATTTTTAAGGTTATTATTTCAAAGATATTATACAAACAATATTGAATAGTTTTCAAAGTATTTTTACAAATTTCCTAATATTAAGTTAAAAATGTGAAGTTGTTTCGCATAAATAAATTTAAATTTATTCTTAAAATATTTGTATAATATAAAATTTGTATTTTTCCTTAATGATTAAAATAAGAAATAATAATTGTATGAAAGATATAAATGAAAATTTATTAATAAGATTGATGCCCGGAAGAAAAATATTTTAAAACATCACACATAATTATGTGAAGTCGATATTTGGTGAGCATAATATTATTTACTTAATAACTTTATAAATAGATTATTGGATTATAATAATAAATAAATTTATTTTTTAATTAATATTCATATAATTAAGTTTATTTACACCTTAATTATTATTTTTTGTTTATTTTGTGTTTTTAGAATAATGTGTAATCACTTTGTCATATTAGTAGATTTTGTTCTCAATTTCCAATTTTCAAGAATTTTTGGATTTTATTTCCTTATATTTTGTAGAAGATTTGCTTCTAATTTTGTTACATTAATGGATTTTGTTATCAGTTTCCAACTTTCAAAAATTATTGGATTTTGTTTTCTTGTATTTTGCAGAAGATCTATTTCTAATTTTATGAGACATTGGAAATTTTATTTTCTTTTTTTTTCCCTCGATTTTTGTTTTATATTTTTGATTCAAATAAATAACTTGGACTTTTGCATATTTGGTCCATTCACAGATGTAAACACTTACCATTTACTCTAAAAATACAAAATTAATAAAGATAATAATTAAGGCCCAAATAAACTTAATTATATGAATATTAATTAAAATAATGAATCTATTTATTATTATAGTCCAATAATCTATGACTAAAGATATTAAGTATGAATAAAATTATGTTCTTCAATATTAAAATAATGTCGGGGATATGTTTTTTTAGTGTAACTATGTGTGTGTTGGTAGAAACATTTGTTTGGACAATTTTATTTTTCCTAATGTCCATTTTGGTTTTCATGAGTGAATAGATAATGAGTTTCTTAATTAGTAAAATAAATATGGATTAGAATTTATTTTGAATGTAAAATTGTAGAATTTAAAAACTTATTTTCATTTTTTTCACATGTTAAAAGGGTACAAATGATAAATTTTATATATGGATTTGTTTAACTCAATAAAGTTAGGGAGTATGACTAGAATTCGGTCAAACCTCTTTGATTTTTATGATTTTTTTTTTTTTAATTTTGAAATTCAAATTTCCCTCCTTATATTAGTTTAATTTTTTGGTCATCAGATTAGGTATTATAGATTTAAATTTGCATTTGATTAGAAGGCACATTTAAGTTACATTCAAACCTAAAATTTTGGATGAAAGGTTATAAATGTTATTTTTTTTTTCTTTGTAAAAACTTTTGAATATTAAATGAAATGATAGAGTTTCTAAAGTTATCTTGTGTGAGTGAGAAAGAGAGTTTTCTTCTTGATTGACTATTATTTTTCATCATTGAATTAAGTAAGGAATACATCAACAATTATCTTGAAGCTTTTTCAAGTAGCATGAGGAACTTCATTCTCTTATAACTTATTTTTTTATGTTTTTTAATTCCTTTTTTATATTATTGAATTTATCTTATTTCTTATTTTGAGTTTGTCTTACTTTGTTTTTGTTTATCATATTTTCTTGAAAGCAAACCTTCATACTTAATATAATCCTCTTAAATAAAATTCATGCTAAGTGACAAATTTTCTAAAGTTATTTTTCTATCTTTTCCTCTCTTTTGTTCTTGTTCTTACTTTATATTCATGTTCTTGTTTTACTCTTTTATTCAAACTTTCACCTATATAATCATATAGATCAAATTAGTGTTTACTGGTTAATATCTTAAGTTTTTTTTGTCTTTCTTAATTCTTAAAAGATAAAATCAGTCAATTTCTTCAACTATTTTAAATCTAATACTTAGTTGATCTTCATTAGGTTCTTATTGGGTTTGATTTTGGCTAAACCTTTGAAGTTCTTTCCATTTATGGGTTTGGGTACAATATTGCCCCCGTGTAAGTTGGTTTGGTAAAAAATCTTCATGTTCGAGTTCTTCAACTAGTCTTCCATGGATCTTAGATACTTATTTCAAGGTTTAAGCATGAGCAATGTACATCTTGAAATTGTTATGTATGTTTGCATGTAGCAAGCATACACTAATATGACTAGTAAAGTTTTTTAAACTTGTTACAATCACATCACAATTCATCTAGCCTCGTTTAATTTCTCTCTTGGTTGGACCTCTATCTAATTTTCTATCTCCTTCATAAGAAATTTTGTGTTCCTTTTTTCAAAGTTAACTAATTGAGTTTTGTTGTAGAATTTGTAGGATAAATAACTCAATTAGTATTATGTATTATTTTTAAATTAGTGAATTGTACAATACTTGGTTGCTCATCCTGTAAGGTTATAAATTAATTATTCAACGATAACTTTATGGTTAATTATTCATATATCTCTTTTCCATATGGAAAACGATACTTTGATAATCCTTAGAGTTGTATACAACTCTTGATGTGATGAGTTTAAAAATAAATGTATATAGTAAAGGATAAGTTTAAAATTAAATAATATGAAAAATATTAAAATAATAATATTAGAAATTGTAACATGGTTATATAAAAAATTTGAATTGTCCCTATATCATTATCTTCTCCATATATAGTCTCTTTAGCATCGGTTAAGAGTTCATTTAAGTTAAGAGTTCATTTAAATGATTATTTTCCATTATGACTTAATGAAAGTAAGAAATGTAATGAATATTATGACTTAATCAAAGTAACAAATGTATAATTATATATAAACTCTGTAATATATGTTATTATTCAAGGATTTTCTTACAATGAAAGTAATGACTACTACCAAGATAACAAATTAACAAATAAAATGCAGAAAAATTACTAAGTAAATAAGAGACTAAAAGTATCCACCATGGAAAAATTAGAGAGATGATTAGAAGAACCATTCCTTCCTTGCATTCTCTCTCTTAGAATGAACTTTAATATTACTTGCCACACCAATTGTACTCCCTCAACCTTATGTTTGTTATTTTTGGGTCTTGAGTTTTTTTCCTCCTTTCCCAATGCATTAGATCAACACCCATTCGTCCATCTCCAGTCTTCTAAATTTTTGCCTCATTTACCCTGCTTTGCATGTCTTCAATAAGCTTACTTCCATATAAGATTGGCATACTCAGGATGATCAATAAAAGGATTCCGATTATGCTGATAAAATTTGCAGATCCTCTCATTTCTTAGTTTTTCTTCCCTCGAAGGTGGATCAACCTCATTCCATTTTAATAAAATGGAAAGGAGTCCCATCTCCCTATTTTCTGTACATAATATTATTTTCATTAAGTTCTTATCATTTTTACCTTAAATAATATTAATGAAAGGACTAAAGTGTTCAAGTTCAACATACTAATGTTAGGGGTATCTGAGAGTCGAAGACTTGGACTTTGCCCTGGTTGCTGGAACCCATAACAGACTGCCATGTACATTAATGCCCTTGCTATATCCCCTCTAACCTGAGATTAGTTTAACTTCAACAAATTTTATCACTAACAATTGTCCAAATCAAGAAGCACAATATAAAGACTTTCTTCATCTATCTTGTTCCTTTAACCGTTGTTATTAGTTTGCAACATACAAGTTAGTTGTGAAAATCAGTGTATTTATACAACTTTTTTTTAATTTAAAGAGATGACAGAAAATATGACCTGCGTAGGTGGTGCCCACTTCTGCTTGTCTGTTTCAGTGTCGAAAGCAGCTTCTTTGTTAGCTGGCCTCAAACATTTGGTTGAGCTAGTAACGCATTCACCATAGTACTTGTTCCCCCTTGATGAATTGACTGAGAGATACTTGGCACATCAGCAACTGAAATTGTGTTCACTAGTAAGTATATGCAGCAGTGGCTTTCCTTACCATTTACATCAGCAGGGCGAATGTTATGTAAGTCAGTCAAAGATGGACCTTTAGTCAGGCCATAAGAACGAGGCCATAGATGTTCCCCTGTCAAACAAAATTATATAAATAAGTTTCTTATATTTGTATCATATCATGACACATTGCATCTTTGCTACTTGATTAATGGCCTAACTAGGAGTATCATGAAAAAAAATACATGTATCTTTCCGAATTTAAACACATTGCATACTCACCCTTTATATACGAGTACAGAATGACCATGTTAGAAACTAGCAAAAAAGCAAATGTAACAAAGTATATGATAGTAAAGGATAGCGAGAAACTAACATCCAAATCACGGTAAGTCTAACAAATTGATTAGTTGACTCACTATTCCATCCCTCTGGTTTTCCTGATAACCGCTTTGGGACAACTCTCAAGGAGTAAATTTCAACTCTGCACATCTTGATCATTAGTTACATAAAAAGAAGCTAAGGATTCAAAGCCATGACAAGTCCATACATTTCGGATGAAGCTTCTGGGTTATTAACATCAGCAGCATCAAGAACCTTAAGGGCATCCCACACCTGTTAGCTACACAAACATTTCAGTTCAGCTATAGAGATTCCAGATACCACCACAAACCGTTCAGGAAAGCATACAAGTTGCACAAGATTTGAATAAAAATGGACAAAGCATGTATATTTAAACCCAAAGTGACCTCTGGGTAGGACAAGGAATGGTGTGGGGCAATGATGCTATTCAATTGTCTCTTGAGTGCTTCACCAGTCAATCCTAAATTCTTCACAGGAGTATAGTAATTGCTAATGTCCTCACAGGGATAAGAAGAGGGAGTTGGATAATCAGAGGCTGCAGCAGCGAGATTGAGAGATAACAAGTAAAAGGAGACAAGTCTAGAAAGCCATTTCCACAAGATATCAAAACGTGTTGGCCAAATTCCTCCCCTTAAGGCCCTGAAGAAAAGGAAGTGGTACTTAGCTTCACAGATCACAACCATAACAACATGGACCACTAGCCGGCACTTTAAAACGTATACACAGACACACACCTCTCGATGACGCTGCTATAAATTGGAGTCGGCGGTTTCTGACGGCTTGAATAGACGACCCAATTACGGCGGCGGCGGCGCGACGTTGGTCCGGCGGGTATGTGAAGTTGAAGTGTCGAGAAGTGGCGGCGGCATGAAAAGAATGGGGTGGGGATCGGCTCCGTTGTGCCTAGCCTCATATTTGAATTGAGTGAATAAACTACACTACTACAATGCATTATCCACATCACTAAAGATATGATATCAACTTTTCTTTTTAAGGATGGAAATGAATGGAAAAATTAAGTAATTTTTATTATTATGATGGATTTAAAAATAAATATATATAATAAAAAATAAATTTATAATTAAATGATATGAAAAAAATATTAAAATAATAGTATTAGAGATTGTAATTTGGTTATATAAAAAATGTAAATTGTCAATATATTATTACTCTTATTTAAATGAAGAAGTGACGAGAGGTTCACATATTTTTGTTTAATTTAATATAATTTTTTTTATATTAATTAAAGTCGTGTCAAGTGTAAACCATTTTAATTATATATAGTTACATTGGAATCGTAACACCATTAATTTATCAAAATAAAGAAATTGTTTCAACATAGGACGAATTTGGCTTTGGTGAAAGTAGTTAGATTTTCACACCAGTTCCACAATGTCTCCTTTGACACATGTCAACACATTAAGAATTTAGTGAAGTAGTTAAGAGGGTGCTTTAAATAAACATTTTTCTTCACAACACATGAATAGGTAAGAACCTTTTGAATCATTTGCCTTATAGACACTTAACTAAGACATTAATATTTTTCATAACGCTTTGTCAATCAAGATCATTCATCAAATGTTATCCTTCTATAACATCCAACCCAATCTCTCCTCTATACAGATTGGGGATAAAAGAAAATAACTCTTAAAAAATATGAATCCAACATATGTTACTACATAATACACAAAGATAAATAAATTTTAGGTGGCAATAGTTATCTTATCTATAATAAGAGCTTTAAATCTTCGATAGAGTTAAGATATCATCACAAAATAGTTTTTAATTTTGAAATCGACACCCCCACCACTCCTGAAACACAATGATTCTAGACCCTTTTTTTTTTCCAACAACACATAGACCAAATGCCTAATCATTGAAAATAGAAATTAAATAGCATAGAATTAGCAATAAGGTTCCACTATAGGTAACACATAAAAATCTATATAGAAAATTACATAAAATCTTCCGTCCAAAGGATCACTTGCGTGTGAGAACTTAACAACATCACCAAAGTCAAAATCGTCTTATGTTGGAACAACTTTTTAATTTTGGTAAATGGAAATCGTCTAATGGTGTCACGACTTTCATGTAACCATATACAACTAAAACCGTTTACCCTTAACACCACTTCAATTAACATCAAAAATATTTTTCTATTACACTAAGCAAAGTTGTGTAGGTCTAGGACGATTTCATCTTAAAAAATAATCGTATGAATCTCTAACAACTTTTTCTTTATATGTAAGATTATACTGTTCACCAACCTTCTTATTTACAAGGAAAAACTAAAATAGCCACATAATTGCTTGAAAAAATACCTTTACATCCTTGCTTTTTTTTGACATGGTTCTACTACAGAATACAATTAAACATAAAAAATACCATTAAAATTGTAAAAAAAAATTATAAAAATATTAATAAAATAATTATAGATTAAAAATTGATATATAATATTTAACTAACAATTATATATAATAAAAATAATTATAATTATTTAAAAAAATTCAAAAAATATTTTATAATTTAACCCGAAATAAACGGTACAAAATTCCAAAAATATTTAATATATTTCTAATAAAAAAAATTATATATATTTATAATAAAATAAAAAATATTATATATATTAATAAAAATAATTAATTACATTATAAAATTTATATACATAGTTCTATAACAAATTAACATAATTATAGAATTTAAATACATAAATTATATATATAGTTGATTATATATCTATATATATATATTATAATATTATAATATGATTAATTATAATAATATAATATAATAAAAAAATAAATAGTAATAATATAAATATATTATATATTTATAATAATAAAAATTATTAATAATAATAATTGTAACGCCCCTCAAATTTTATTCATATTTATATAATAAAATAAACGTAAAACAATAATATCAAAATTAACATGTGTATATATAATAATTTACATCCATCCCATACATTGTATCTCAAAAGAACATCCCTCTTCTAGGGGTTTTAATACATATCCATCAAACAGTTTTAAAACAACCGAAGGAAAACATTTAAAACTAAGTCTATCTCATCCTCCAACACGCTCACTGAGGAGGTCTGTCACCTGCCACCTTGTCTGCTCCCGTGTAAATTAACACGATCATCACAGGTTTAAGAAAACAAAACACAAAACAAAACACAGGGTAAGCTAGATATTTTCAAAACTTTAAATATGAAACTTTACATCAATATAAACCATCAAATATTTACACATTTCACAATTTCATCAAGTGTCATTCATTTCACATAACCATCAAGTGTCTACCAATAATTTCAATATTCCTCTTTCTCATGTCAGACTTCTGCTGACTCATAACACGTAGACACTTGACTCTACTTCCGGAAGACTCGTGCGTTGAACTTAGCATCCAGAGACCTGCACCTGTCATACTACACCACTGTGAATCCACAAAGGGTCGTTATGAATCCACACAGCTATGCGCATAAATAATCTCAATATCATCACTCTCCTAGTATGACAGGGTTAATCCATATAACAGGTCAAGTCAGTTATCTTTCAAACAACTTACCCATACATATGAACCTCCTTCGACTCTCATCATCTGAATAACTTCATCTATGTGATTCCATTATCTCAGTAGAGTCAGGATCGTCTCATTCACAGGATACTCACAGATCAATACACCCTCATAACAATCTCAACACGGTATTTTCTTTCCTGAAAATACTATGTCTTGACCATAATTTCACAGCATCCAGCATCTCATACAACACATAAATGACCAATTCAAACATATCTCAATCAAATCATACCAAAGTTGAGAATTTCAAAAATCATATACATTTCACATTTCAATCTCAAACCAATACAGATTTACACAAAATAGGGGATTGTGAAATAAACGTTAAAACTGGTGACCACGTCACCCCAACTTTAGAATCTTCTAGCCTAAGGTTTTTATTAAAAATAAAGCTAGCTTCCCTTACCTGGACTTGAGCCGATCTCACTAAGAGCTCCAAACCCACCGAGAACTCAAGGATGCCTTAACCTGCACCATAGAGTCCCGATCACAAATCTAACGAGATTACTCATTTTCTGCGTTAACAGAGACGATTTCTGAAGCTAAAAGAGTCGTATGCACAACCTATGCAGAGACGACCCTCTCAAATTCAGACTCGACTCAAAGAACAGAGCAAAACGACTTACTCTGTTTTAGGGCTTTGATCAGAAAACTTGCAGAGTAACCTCCCAGGAGTCCAATGGCAGCCGCTGGTCTTCAAACTGATACTCCGATCGTCAACTGCTAATGGAGGGTGGCCGCGTCGTAGAGTGAAGGAGGAAAGGGTAGAAGGAAAACCAAAATGAACTTAATCCCTCAGAGGACCGTCCATAAATCTTCGCTGCCATCACCCACTCTCTGGGAGAACTTTGCGTGCGGGTTTCCTCTAATTGAATGCAAATCTGACAGAATGGCCACGTGGCGTCTCCGTGCGCACTAACTCTGGGCCACTTGCCCTACCAAAACTCTGAAGCCAACGACTCTGGGCGCCCTCACTGTCTACGTGTCGCGCATGCAGAACGCCTTCGCTGGGAGCCTGGGTCCCAGCTTATCTGCGTGTAACAGGACCCCCCGATGAACAGCCACTGATGACTGATCGCTTCTCAACTATCCACCGATGACCGATGTTTCTCTCATCCTAGCAGACGACCGATGTCTCATCCTGGAAGACGACCGATGTGTCTCTCCTCCTGGCGATCTCTCATCATGGTCGATGACCGATGTGTCTCTCCTCCTGGCGATCTCTCATCGTCCTTGTGTGTGACGAGGACACATCGCCTCACTCTGGTCACCGATGTCACATCGTCACACCCAGCTGTGGGCTCGTCCTCCCATTACTCTAAGTCTGTGGTATCACTCACACATGACTTGGTGACGTCGGTAGCTTCTTCTGCCCGAGGACAGGTCGGTACCAACTCCTCGCGCGCCAATGCATGCAACACTAAGGACAATCTCTTATGCCCCAGCATAGAGTTTCGCATGCATAGCGTATCTAAGGTTCAAATCACACCTTGGTGCATGTGATTTCCTGGAATCCACTATGACCCAACCGACCGATCTCTACCATGCCGCCCTCAGACCTTGGACGACGTCCGAGGTCTGACCACTATGAATTTTCTATTACACCACTTCTATTCCAAATAAATTTCTAGATCCTTACAATAATAATATAAATATTTAATATTAAAATAATAATAATAGTTAAAATTAATTTATAAAATAAAAAAATATAAATAATAAATTTTAGAATAATGATAATGAATATAAATTAAAAATTAATAATAATTAAATAAATATTAGTAAATAATAATAATAATTATTTTATTTTATTTGTATCAAATATTTAATAATTTTATTAATAATAATGAAAATAAAATTACAATATAATAAAAATAAATATAATTATTTATATAAAAATAAATATATAAATTAATTAATTTTTTTTAAACATAAGAATAAATTTGTAATTTTAATTTTTTTTTACAAAAATTAAAATTTCAATCACATTTATCACATCATTCACAAATTTATTTTCATGAAAAAAATTTATGTTCCAAGAATAATAAAGGACTTGTGTTTTTTTAAAAAATAATTATTCAACAGTACCAAAAATAATTTTAAAAAATTAGTTAAATTAAATCTATACAAAATACTTAATATTTCATTATATCAAATATTTTTTAAAGACACTCGTAAATTTGTAAACTTACATTTACACATAAAAAAAAAAAATCTTACAATCATCACATCATTCACAAACCTTAATCAACTCTCCTCACACATCCACTCTAACATACATTAGTCTAAACACACTTATTTTTTTTCATATTTTTCTTTCAAATTCTCACACATTCATTCTCTCAAATATCTGCATATCTCCTCCCTAATCCAAAAATACCTTAAATAAAATTAAATAAAATTGTATGAGCATGTGACATTTTAGAAGGGTAAAATAGCGTCACATTAACACCAATCATCTATATATGTAATAAAATAACTTTTTACCCATTTCAGTAATAAATCTTTAGAATTACACCCCTCACATAAATTTTGCATAAATAAATTCTCCATGACATTAAAGAGACAAATAACTATTTAACTTTTTTAGCTTTGTCAAAAAGTATCAAATATAGTATATGAAAATGATTAACCATGCGAACAAGTACGTAAAATAGTTAAAATTTTATGAAAAAATAATTTATGGTTTGAATTAAAGGAGTCATTGTTTTTGCGTGAACATTTAGTTTGCCAAGTCAAACCGTTTATAAATTTATAAGTTGTTACTTTTTACAGAACAATAATTATACTTAAAAAGGTATTTTAAAAAGAAATCATGTTTATATTTTCGAAAATGACTTTATTTTTATTACGTAACACTCTGTGCAATTCATTTTTTAAGGTGACCTAATTAATATATTTGTTAAAAACATGTACACGTTGATTTTCAAGCAATGTAAAGTAAATAAAGAATCATAAAGAATGTTGACTAACACATTATTCCAAATTAACTGTCTGATTTTGAATTGAATAGGCGATAATTTCATTAATGCTATTTATAATTTCTTAAGTTCAAATAAAAATAATTTTTATAGACACATAGACTCTAAAAAGTAAATAAATAAAGTGAGTAACTGCAATTAGACAGTAACTGGTTCAATAATTTATAAAGTATTAAATAAGAAATTATTATTAAGAGTGAAGAGTGAATAGAGAAGAAGAGGGTGGGGAGTGAGAGAGGTGAGAATGAATGAGTGAAAGTGACAAGAGGAGCCTAAGTGGAAGCATTATTATTTGGCAAAAAGAGAAGAAAGAAGAAAAGGAGAGGCAAATCCAAAACAAAACACACAAAACCAAACAAACCACATCATACATACGAACATAGTACTTCAAGCATTATAGCAGCAACACCAGACGCTTGGCATTCCCATCAACCAACGTGTTATGGGTTTCGGTGCCTTTCTCTTTTCCAATTAAATAAACCCCTTTTCTTCATATATATCCTTCTATTCTACCGATTCTCTCAAATTAACCTTATTCTATGCCTTATTTCTCTCTTCACTTCTCACATGGGTTGGTGGCATAAGATCACAAAAACTTGGATTGCACTCTCTGCTCGTATCAAGCTTCGCAAATCAAGTGGGTCCTTTCTACCCTTCTATCTCTCTATTTGAAATATTCATTCTTTATTACAGTTGTAATCATGGGTGGGTTTACCTTAACAGGGATTTCTGGTGGCCGAGTTGGTGGAACCGGTGAATACTCCAACGATTGTGGGAGAATGAGTGGGGGGTTGTTGAAGCTTCGCGATGATGTGCGAATGTGTGGGTACAGAGATGTTGAGGTGATGTGGAACATGTTGAACATAAGTCTTCAGCATGACCAAATGGAAGCGGCGAGAAGGGTGGGTGCAAGCAAAGATCTATTTCCAGGGTTTTCTTCTGGACTGCCCGTTCATAAAATTGAATGAATCATCAAGTTTTGGGAAGGAATCGATTTCAATGTATTGTATTGTACATGTCACTGAATGAAACCTTTTTTCATAATTATGTAAATAATAAAACAAGTTTGTGTTACTGATGATAAATGGGTGTCAGAATACAAGTTTTCACTAATTTTGGTGAGGTGTAGTTTGAGTGGTAGTGATTAGGAAAGCAGAGGGAATATATAGAGATTGCAGAGGTGAATTTTAGAACAAGTATTTGAGTTGCCATAATAATTCAATCACACCTTAGCATAGTTGCACGCATTGCGGATCTAGCTAAAAGTAATCGGTTTCCTTTTGTCTCCATGTACGGAAGAAATTATTGATAGTGTGGTTGGAAATCCGTAGGACCACAAACACCAATAAATCTTAGGCTATAAAAACTATAATTATTAGATTCTTAATTTAGATGTCAAGTCAAACACGCTACCTATATTTTACACTTATGTTTCACTTAATTTTACCACTTCAAATTTTTTATCATATACTGTTCGTAACGAACAGTAATGGGGTTTTCTTTTCGAGTTCTATCACTATCCACATGGAATGAAGTATTGTATAAAAATTAGTACAACTCAAATTTGTCTTTCAAATACTGTTATTACTGTTTCAGATTCATGCAAAGATAAACCAAACCAATTTTATAATGTTTAATTAGGTTTAAAATACAGTTTTTAATGTTCCAAGCAATCATGAATTTGTTTGACTTTTATTTCTGTTTTTAACCAAATAATGTAAAATAATATTTCGTAACAATCAATTTATTTACAAGGCCTTGTTTCTTCTATATTATATATATATATATATATATATATCAAAACGTATTAAGTACAATTCTAAATTATTCTTTAAAAACAATTCAATTACAATTTATTCGTTAAATTAATACTTTTTACACTACTATTAAATGGTATAATTTTAAATTTATTGAATTTAATAGCATTTTTTAAGTGATATCTGCTATTATTTTTAATGAGTTGGTAAAGTATAAAATATTTACACTAATATATCCAACACAACTTTCTGATTATTTCAAAATTGTAGATGAAGGAGAGTTGTTTGAGACATATAATGCCTCCAAACCTATTTTAATAAGTAGGTTGTTTATAAATAATTATAATCAGGTTACTTAGAATCATTATTCAAACTACAATTAGGGTGTCTCTTCCAGTATTTCATTAAATATTCAAAAATACAATTTTATCTTTTTTAAAATGACTTTTGGATTAGCTTTTTCAGAATTTTTCTTATATTTCTTTCTGAAATTTATAAGTGTATTTCGAAAATATTTTACAGAAATTTCAGACAGTATTTTCTGGAAATAATTTTTTGAACATGTATAATAACATTTTGGAATGTATTTTTTAGAATAAATTTTTGAAATAAAACCGAATTAAATGAGATATTTTGACCTTTTTACCTATTTGATGGGGTGCAGGAAGAACTTTGTCGGGGTGCAGGGAGAAACATCCCTACAGTTAAGTTTAGTTTAATTTCTGGGGTCGTGGGCCAATCCGGAAATGGGCCAAAGGAGTGAGGGAAAAGCCCAAAAATGGTCTGGCATGAAAGCATTTTTCAGTAGCAGTTGTGAGCGAGTGTTGTAATTTGGAGGTGGAGGAAGAGTGTTGGGAAGCAAGTAGTAGCAAATAGCAATGGCGTACATGAGCATGGGGGAAGCTCACAGAAGGATCACAGAGTATCTGAATCGCTTTTCCGACGCCGTTTCCTCGCAAGATGGAGCTTCGTTCAAGTCTCTTTTCGCTCTCTCCTCCAATTCCCCTTACCTTCTCTCTCTCGCCGACGCTCTCAACCTCTTCCAAGACGCCAGCAGACTCATCAAACAATCCGACAACTATTCTCAGTTCGCCGATATCCTCGTCCCCCTCTTCCGATCCCTCCAAAACTACCGCCAGAACAACTTGCTCGAAGCCTATAACGCTTTCGAAAAAACCGCCAAGTAACTTTGCTTTCCCCCTTTTTTTCCTCTTATTGTTATTTGAATTGTTTCAATTGAGTTTAATTCTTTCATGTGTTTAAATTGGGACGTTGGAGTTCAGTGCGTTTATCCAGGAGTTTCGCAATTGGGAATCCGCGTGGGCTCTTGATGCTTTGTACGTCATTGTTTACGATATTAGGGTTCTTGCAGAGAAGGTGTTGTTTATACTTCGCTATGATATTTTCTCTTTTTTTTGGAAGCTTGGTTGGGTTGTGTCATATTTATTTATTTATTTTTAATTTTAGGCTGATAAAGAATTGGCTTCCAATGGGAAGTCTCCTGAGAAGTTGAAAGGCGCTGGTTCCGTCCTTATGAAAGTTTTTGGCACCCTTGCGGTATGTGATTGTTTCCGTTAACTCATTCTCATTTTGAAATCCAGTTATGTTTTCAAATTTATCTTGGTATCGCTAATTTGAAATCCAATTTTGTTATCATCGATCCCCCTATTAAACGCGCGCAAACGATTATTGTAGCTAGGTTTAGTGTTCTACTCTCTCTCATTTAATTTATTCTACTCTCTCTCATTTAATTTATTTATTTTTCTTGCTGCGAAGCCAATGAATAATGCTATTGATTTTATATCTTCCAGAAACTTAGATATAGAAGATAAACACTAACCTTAGCCAATGTGTTTTCCTAAAAAATTAGTATGCTTGCGGCTGTTAATTTGTCATAATTCACTTTCTTGTCCTTTAGAACTAGATGGAAGAGGAGATAATGGGATTAACACTCATTAAACACGTGATGTTTAGCCGTTGAAGACATCCAAATTAAACATAAAAAATGTTTATTAAAATTTTCTCACTTTATTATAGTTTTATATATGGCCATCGTAGAACCTAATTGTTCGTGTAGCACTCACAAAACGAATTGTTTCTTCTGTGTCTGCTTATTCTTATACTGTTCTACACACTTTGGAGGAAAGCAAAATTTCTACTTATATAAATTCCTTCCAAGGAAAAAAAGTGTTCATGCTTTGTGTTTTCGTTGTGCAACATATACTTCTATGCTGATTGCTGACTGCTTCAAGTGATTGTGTGGAATTTTGCTTTCCGAGGTACTATACTAAATCCTAACTCAATTGCATTCCAGGGAAAAGGCTCTAAGCGCGTTGGAGCGTTATATGTAACTTGTCAATTATTCAAGATTTACTTTAAGGTATTTGTTGCTGCTTTTTCTTCCCTTTTTAGTGGTTCATACTTTCATAGTTTATGATCTATTTGTTGATATGCAATGGCACTAATCTGAACTTGTATATTGGCATAATAGTATGTGTAACATGTCCAACGGGGTCAGGGAAGGTTGGCTAGGACAGGGATGACATGACATTTGTGGTTGAAAATTGAAATTAGAGTTTGATTTTTATTCTGTGAATATCTTGCAGCTTGGAACAGTTCACCTTTGCCGCAGCGTAATAAGAAGCATTGAAACTGCACGTATATTTGATTTTGAGGAATTTCCCAAAAGAGACAAGGTTAGAAATGGATTAATTTGTATGAGTTTAATTTTTATGCACTGTTAGTGTAAAGATTTTTATGCTACCCACCAATTAAAAATTATTTTTAGGTACAAAATTTAAAATAATTGTGTAAAGGTCAAGTCAATAACTCTACCAAACACGACAACCTATAATTGGATGGCATTATACAATGTTAGTGTATTTTGATTAAATTCAATTTATATATACACATAATTTCTATATTATCTTTGTGATGTATTTCAGGTTACTTACATGTACTATACAGGTCGTCTTGAAGTTTTCAATGAAAATTTTTCTGCAGTAAGTGATCTATATTTCTTTTAATTCAATTTATGACCTGCTTGTGTACTGTGTTTGGACACATTCAGTAAAGCGTGCTCTGTAATTTTGGGTAATAGTACCTTGTTTACATTCCGTTTTAGTTGATGCTACTTTCAACAGAGAACTATTTTCCTATATGGTTGCAAGAAAAACTGAATTCAAATATTACTTATTGTATTAAGTTTAATGTCATTACTATTATTTTGAAGGATATTACTCTAGTCTAGTATCAGCCATTTAAAGAAAAAAAGGGGACAAAGTAGTACAGTAACCACAATGTCACTATTTTCAAATTATTAACTTTTAGATAACTGAAAGTAACTCTTTAGGTAATTAAATAAAAGATTTCAAGATCTAAGCACTATAATAAACACATTTTCTTTCATAAACAAAATTAGAAGTAAATGCGACTTGCTTGTATTCCGACTGTTGTTATTCTCTCACGGGTGTTTCATCTCCAGTTTTACCTGAATTGTATTTATCCGACTGTGCAACAGCAAAGAACAATGAAAATATAACCTTTGATATTTTATTAAATCACTTATATAGTTTATATTTCTAATTTCAGGCTGATTATAAATTATCATATGCTCTGAAGTATTGCAATCCTCAAAGTACAGCCAATATAAGGTTTGGTTCAGGTGTGCCAACTGTGTACATTGCATTTGCATGGGATGGTTTGAGTTGGTTGTATGTATATATTTTCATTGCAATTATACTTATACATGCACTATAAATATGTGTACTTTTGTGGATGCGTCTAAGACCAAGCTTTAAAATTGCTTGTGCATTCTCTTAGAAATAGTTTATTTACTCAAACTTTTTCGTATCTGTTAAATGCTGTTGTTTTTTTTTACTAAGCCTATAAAAGAAATATCTGAGTAAGTTAAATGCATAGGTACCTGATAGAGGTTGAATAGCTTTGGTCGGTAAAAAATTTAATCGCATAGTTAAAAGAATGTAATAAAAGAAAGCCATATATAAACTATCTTTTTGAGTATAAGGTGTGTGACTTGATGTTTTTGTTGGGCATAGGATGATACTTAAACATCTAATTCCGGTGAAGCTTTCAATAGGCATATTGCCTAAAAGCAATCTCTTGGAGAAGTACAATCTACTTGAGGTATGTCAGGTGCTTTCTTGAGGGTTTTTACTTTTCATCTTTCTCTCCCTGTGTTACCATAAAAGCTTTGAATAAAACTTTTTCATAATCGCTTGTAGTAGAAGAAAATAAGAAAGAAAAATGAAAATGTTTTCTCCACAAGTTAAAATTAGTTTATACATAAATTAATTTGTAGAAATTTTCTTATGTTAACTTTTCCAAAAGTTGGTTTTTAACTTATCCATAACCTAATTTGAGCTTATAGAAAAGTTTATTTTTTCAATTTCCTTATTTTCTTCCCGAGAATTTTTTTCAAAATAGACATTTAGTTTACTTAATGTAAGTTTGCTGGCTAATCTTTTATAGGATTTTTTTATTTAATAAACATACTTTATAATAGAATAATTTATATTCAAAATGTGATCATCCTGGTACAGATGATGGTTATCATGTTTTTGCTTATGCCACAATCCTTAATGATATACAGTATATACCCAATACTCGGAATTTCATGGATCATGACACTATTTTCAAAATGGTTGCTTTTCTAAGAAATTTGGCCATTTCATTCAAAGGGAATTTTTTTTAAAACATTTCGTTATCATCTAGCACTGGGAGAAATGTATAGTGCCGTTTATATTGCAGAATAATTTTCCTGAGAAAACATGCATCAGCGTTTTTGCATTTGATAGTTGACATTTACAGCATTTACATCCTTATGTGTCTTGAAATGTTAAATTTAGTATTCCTTTTTACTTTGGGCAGTATAATAATATTGTACAAGCTCTAAGAAGGGGGGATCTTCGACTTCTTCGACGTGCACTCCAAGATCATGAAGACCGGTATAATTGCCCATCATTCTTTCATGAATAGGACCCGTTTTCCATCTTTATTCAAGAGAGCATAATAGAATTCACTTCTTGTAGGTTCTTGAGATCAGGTGTATATCTTGTCCTGGAGAAGTTAGAACTTCAAGTTTACCAGAGATTAGTAAAGAAGATGTAAGTATCCAGTATCACCTCTGCACCCTGTGACTCCAAAGTATATTAGGAAGGATTGATAAATGACTTGGCAACTGAAATCACTCTTTTCATTTTATTGCTGGGTTGTAACATGACAGATACATCATTCAAAAGCAGAAGGACCCAAACAGAGCTCATCAGGTGAAGTTAGAAGTTATTGTTAAAGCATTGAAGTGGCTTGAAATTGATATGGACGTGGATGAGGTAATTTTTTAAAATTTCCTCCTTGCTTTCTACTACTTACAGTTTGTTCTTTCAAAAATAAATGAAGGAAGATATGTTTTTAATGTATTTTGGTCATAATGTATGATACTTTTGCAGGTAGAGTGTATAATGGCCATACTGATATTTAAGAATCTTATGAAAGGTTACTTTGCCCACAAAAGCAAAGTCGTTGTATTGAGCAAGCAAGACCCTTTCCCTAGATTCAATGGAAAACCTGTCAATTCTTAGGGAAAATGTCATTCATGACACTCAAATTCAGAGGGGTGGGTGAGGGAGCATGGTAATGACAGGGTGACTTTGTGAATGTTTGAGAATTCTCCCAAATGTGTGGGTCATAAAAAATATCACAGCGTTGCTTCAGTTTTAAAGCAAATTCATCATTATTTTGTTTAGACAATGCTAACTCACACAAATTGAATTGTAGTTTAGCTTCCACTTGAATGCTGCAGAGATGTTATCGGTGGAAATCTACTGTTGAAGATACTGAGCTCATTGCAATAACCTAAATTTTTGGCCTGGGGCTATGGATATATGTCTATGCTGGACGTACAAAATTGTGATGTATCGTGTATTTTTGCTTTCTACTCTGCCTAATCACCACTAATCAATTCCTCGTTAGAGCTGCTGCCCTTTTTATTTGTTTAAATCTCCCAATTTCTTCTCTGTTTTGGAAAGATGTTCCGGAGATATTTTTCTCAACTTTGTCCTTTTCTTCCATCTCTAAAGGACATTCAGTATCCAGATGTTGCAGTTGTATTCCAAGTCTTTATTCTTGTGGTCCAATAAGATGTTACTCTCATTATTTTTCTCATATTATTTTTGGCAGTCTTTGTATTAGGGGTAACCATGTGAGTTGTTTTGTTTCGTTTTGGTTCACATTTCACTTACGGGTTAATAAATTTAATTTTATTTTGCGTAACTATGGGTTTGTGGGAGCTGTAGGTGGTTCACATGAATTTTAAACAAAAATCAATAAGTTTTTTTGGAAGTTTTTAGTTTAAATTTAAGTATCTTTTATAAAAATAAGGATTTACTAGAAATTAAATAATTAAACAAAATATTTAAAGATTAATTACTTAATATTTATTATAAGTAAATAAGAAAGAATATTATGAAAAAAAAATAGAATTAAGTAATAAAATCTAGACTAAATATATAAATATTAATGAAATAATAAATGAAATGTTAAATCATTTTTAATAAAAAAAATTAGATGACGGATGAATCTGCATTTTGATTCGTTCGAACTCTATAAGTTGAAGGTTGACTTTAGACTATCCATTAGTTCTTAATACTTTATGTGTTAAAATTGATGTTAATATTAAATTTAAAATTTACTTTCTAAAATAGTATTTCAATTTATTTTAATGATATTTTTTGAATTTTGTATTGACTATAATCAAATTATAATATATAAATATAAATTATTTTAATTGTAAGATTGAATTTGATTTATTTTTTTAAACAATGAGTTAACTTCAAATATAAATTATTTTATAAATGTTTAAAGGCCTAATATTTATTTCATGCGCAAATTTTGATTTGAATTAAATTAATATCTTCTTAAATATAGTTAAGCTATATTATTAACTTGTTTTTAAAACAAAAAGCATTTTTAAAGTAAAAAAACATTTGAATGAGTCACTTTATTTGAATTTTAACTAAATTTAACTTTTTTATGCAATTTCATTTATGATGACTGCACTCTACCGAAATTGATAATAAAAAATGTTTTCCTCTTAAAGTTTAAGTAAAAAAAAGATGAGATTATTTTTCTGAAAAATTGCATTAGAAATTTAATCCCTTAATTATTAATATGAAATGCAGAGTGGGTATACACTTTGAGATATCTCGAATGAGATTGGAACCAATAAAATAATTCAAATTACTCTTTGGTTGGTCGGTCTGCACCTCACTCCTTCTTCTTAGTAGAACTCTCACACTTGCTCTCTTACTCCTCCTCGCTAACTTTGAACTCAGATGGTACATGTAAAAGGCATTCCGACACTCAAGTTAGACTTCAACACTCGACACTCTGTATTTAGGATTAGATGATTGCCTACCTTATTCTTTGGGTTCTGTGTTAATTTATATGATTATTATGAGCTCATTGTCATTAATGAGCCTAAAAAAGAGAATTAACAAACGTTGGATCATTATTCAATTACGTTGTTGGTAATGTCGGTCTGGACCGATTCCGAGTCAATGTCTAAGTTGTACTAATCATACCGGTACATTTTACATTACATAATCCCATCACTATCGCATTTCTTGCGGTGATTTATTTGAAGGTGATTGGGTGGTCAGTTTGGAAAATTTGCAGTAAGATAATCTGGAGGAACTGCTGTACTCCATTGCCTGTACTAGTAGGAAAATGTAATATTTCTTTGCCGTGTAACCAGACAACAGAGCGATCTGATTGTAACCTTGAAATTGTTGTAATCAGATATCACAAAACAAGGTAGAATCCAATTTTTTTGAGTGTGTAATAATTTAATCGCACTAAAGTTAGAACCTATAACTTTTTACATACTATTCCCATCTTCCATCACTAGATCATCCTAGTGGGTTCTGGTACAATTCATAGTTAAACTTTAAAAAAAAAAACATTTTCCTTTGTCATTGATTTTATTCTATTTTTCTTTGGAAAAATTGCATGAATTTAGCACATTAATTTTGTTACAATTGACATTTTATGGTCATGCAGCTGGTGAATAAGGGGTAAATTCAAAAGATCCATGTATTGTTGGACTAATGTATGAACAGAAGAAAAACCATGTGGTGACTGACAGGCTTTAATACTTGAATTACTGCTACATGACAATTAGTACGTAAGATCAAGATGGTCCAGGCACTGTAGAGAGAAAATTCAATAAGACAAGAACTGTATATGGTGGCCAAAACAGAGCAAAACGAGACAAACCCTCTTTTTCTAGATTCTGGTTTTGGATAGGGCTCAAGCAAAAACTAGCATAATGCAAAGTCCTGTGTACCGTTGGCCAAACACCTCCTAAGCAGTTTGGATTTCGAACCCAATTGCTAAATAGAGAAGGAAAAACGAACCGAGGGTGACTTTTACGTAACTAAATATGAGTTTATTCCCATAACAGTTTAACACGCCTTCGACATTTCATCTTAGTCCTTCACTTACTTTTGACCAAATCCAACATTCACGAAGCCAAGTATCATCAATTCGGGAAAATTTAGTAAATGGACAGGTCAAGAGGCACCAATTAATTCTACCATCGTCAGCTACCATGAAGGTGTCATGCTGTCATAAGCATGTATATTTATTTTCAACACGATATCTCTAATAGCAGTTCATGGTCAGTTAACAACCGCAAGTGGCGACTATAAAAATAATTGTTACATAAAAAATTGATCACTCGTTCAGCACTAAGAACGTGCATCATCAACGACTGGCTATAAACCGAAGTAGCAGCAATGCAATTGGAGATCATAATAGCAACCTGAAGCAAGTAGCCCCAAAACGACACTACATTGATTATGCACAGTCCCACTTGAAGGATATCAGTGATTTACCATTTTCATATGATAAGTTTGTCACACAAGCAACATAAATGGAGTACATGGCCATATGTATAGTTACAATCTGCTGCTCATATCACTATCATCTCTTATGTCCTCTTTTGCATATACTCTTTGCGTTCCCCACATTTCATAAATTTATTCATTGTGTAATAACTGGCAAGTAGCTATTTTCATATAGGTCCATATCATAACCATTAGAAATATCACATTTAAGAGAATGAATACAATTGACAAGTAGAGATCCGGTAGTAGGGTACAACAGTTCCCCTTTTTCAATGAAAATTGTTGATGTACCAACTCAATAATATTCTTGCATAACATCCTTTGTTTGATGTAAACGGGACGAAAGATACAATTATCCCCAACCAACTGCTCAGCTGCCATGCATACATGACTTCCATTAGGTTCAGTTTGACAGGATGCTTGTTTTTCTAAAACTCTAGAAAATGCTATGCTATTAACTTATTTCTATCCATCAAAAAAATGGAATTGGGAAGGAAAGAGTTTGTCAAATTCAAAATCCTATCAGTTGCATTGAAACTATTTAATCAGTCAGTGTGGTGATGTTAGAGCACGAGAGTGAAAGTTAAAACTTTGGTAATGACTTTGCTCGCAGGAACTGCTTAAGAATGGCCTTTTCTTCGTCAATTTGTTTTTTCTCTACAGGGTTCTTAGGTTTCAGTTTTCTTTTCTCTTCCAGCATCCACTGGAAAATTTCACGTTGTAGTTCTTCAGGGATAGGAGCCTGCCTTTGCACAGGTGTTGTGACAGGCAAAAAGAAATCATCATAATTTAAATCAATTGAGCTTGTGATGGGTTCAGGAGGAACTTCAACACTAGCTTTTCCCTTGTGAGATTTTTGTGCTGTTCTTCTAGTAATCTCCACTGAATCTCTTCGTTTTGCACTTGCAAATAGAAAAGCTGCAATCAAATGTCATAGAGAAAGAAAAGAAAAGAAGAAACAAATACTGATCAGTATATTTTAAATGATCCTCTAACTGAAAGCCAACAGGCGCATGCTAGGATTTGACTTTACTAAAGTGAGAGAATGCACTTTAGAGGATAAAGCCCAATTACAATTGTTCATAAGAAAATCAACAGTTTAAAATTTAGACAACATAAAAATATATTTAATAAAATCTAAAGTTAATTATAACACTTTATCCTTTAAAGGAGTTAAATTCCGAACGCTAAGGTATACAGCCGATTTTTTCTTCTTAAATACAAACGATTTATTACCTATCATGCATCATCAAGTGACAAATACAAGGATAACCATGAATACTATCTGTCAAGCTGACTATTTTCATATCATCCTTTTTAAATTATAAAACACAATCTTACTGAAAAGAATGTCCCAAATATTTCATCAATGGATTAAATAATTAGTAATGACTAGTGTTCCTTCACTTTGCAATTGACATAACTGAAGTGGAAAATGGCTTAGTATGGTAGAATTTTTTACCATATATATTTCATCAAACTGCAAAATACGAAGGTGCTATTTACAAAAGCTATCAATCACTAAACTGTCATTTTCTCACATTTCCATCAATGTGACGAAGAAACGAAAAGAAAAAAATTGATCAGCACCACTCAATTTTAGACATACATTCAATTATTACAATCTCAACCACTGTGATTCTAATTTTACATTCTTTCTGAATAAGTTGTACCGTACTTACAGAAAAATCATGTTACACAAGTCCAAATAGTACCAGTTCTCCCATCACAACATGCAATTACGTAATAAAAGCGTTCATTTAGCAATAAAAGTGACTAAAATCCAAAACCCACCAGCATTGACAACCATTAAGATGGGCCAATTATTGCCCTTAAACCCTCCCTCCAATGCCCCCAAACATCCAAGACTCTAATTTCAACTTCATTAATTTTGGATTTAAGGAGCTCCTTTCCTAAATGCCATTCAAATAGAAAAGAAACAACCCCGGTATCACATCACATCCACACATTAATATCAGTGATAACACCCAAGACAACCAGTAGCATTCCAAGTACAGCCATCCATCATAACCAATAAGAACAAAATTGTAACAAACCAAAGCAAACATACACAAGTATTTCCGCATAGTAGTCTATCATGAATGTCGTTATCCCTGTATGAACAAACACTCAAATTGATATCTACAGCAATCAAGCCAGTCAACAAAAACACCTTAATCAAAGAGGTCTTTCGTACTGTTTCCATGTTATTCATTACCCTATACTTTCCTATGGACCTTTTCTTTCTTTTTTGCTAAAGAACACAAAATCCTCCACTGCAGATAATTCTGCTTGAGTCAGGTATATTACAGGTGAAAAAACATTCCCTTTCGAGTATCAATAAAGCATAGAATTCAAGGAAGCGAAGCACGTGCAAGTGCACGACGGATGAAGGAATCTTGTTTGAAAGAGAAAAAAAAAGCAAGTTAGTCGTGTTAAACAATGTGTCGAACACCTGAAAGGCAACCACTGAAGAGGGCAGTGTAACCGACTATAACAATAACAGGCAATAACCCATTATTGATACTAAATAAAGGAAGGAAGGAAGCATAATGATGGATGCAGAAAGGGACAAAAAGGGACCTCCAAGAGCAAGGTTAGAGAGCAGCAGAAGGCGCCAAATGAACTTGCAGCGCTTCATGAGCAACCCAGTTGGAGGTGCAGGTGGGGGAGTCTCACTCATTGTCATTTCATCAAACAGTATGATGATCACTCTGCACTGTTTGTGCTACAGAACAAACCTGAGATGTTCACGTTCTTGATCTTCACACATCACGAGTCATTGCTACGCCATTTTCCTTTGTCTCTTCCCTTGTTCGCTTTTCCCAAAACCATCTCATGCTGCATTTTGACCTTTTTATTTAGGGCCCATTCTCTTACATAAGGAAACATTGATTGCCCAAAATGGGCCATCATACGGCCCAATCATCAAACGTCCCGATTCCCAATCTTACCGGAATCTATCGTTTGTTACCCTTTTTTGGAGAGAGAGAGAGAGGAAAATATCGTCATCAAATTAATACAAACGATTTTTCTTAAAATATTTTCCCAAACCATCATATTTCGATAACATTAAATATTATATTTTTAAATAAATAAATGAAAAATTTTAATTATTTTGGGTGCATTTTAGGTTCACAAGACTTTTCCATATTTATTTATTCTTTCTCAAAAAAAAAAAAAAAACAAGACATGACAAAGATTCTTAGACATTGTAGCAACACAGAATTCATGCTCCTTTCCAAATTGGATATGAACATACTTGAAAAGCCAAGTCCCTCTATTCAACAAATCACTATAAGCTATATTAAGATCGGAAATGATCATAAAATGCATAAAATTAAAGAAAACTCTTTCCTGTTAAAACTAGAATAAACCCTTTGAGCACATACTCTGTGCCAAAATTAGAAATAGAGGCAAATTGTTTAATGTTTGCCTGTGTGGTTACGATCTTATTTTCATTGCAAATTACAATATGTTTGAGTACTTCAAGAAATCTATAAATGATTAATCTTAATTTGATGCATAGAAGGATTCATTCAGCTATTGGAACTTTTATTTGTCAGAAGAAATACGTAGGAGATGTTGATAGGTTTCAAAAGAAATAATGCAGTAAGATTGCCTTAAAATTTGAGTTGTTTTATAAAAAAAGTGTGAAAATCTAATTTATCGGAATTTACAGATATGAATATTTAATAAATGAATTTTAAAGAACAAGATACAAACACACTATATTCTATAATATTAATTCAACTATTATATTTTATAAGAAACGGAAGAAACAAAAATACAGATGTGAAGTATTAGTTTTTTTAAAGAAATGCAACAATGATGACATCATTGATTTGCTCTAGTGCAGAAGACTCAAAAGGTGATATATTCACAATCTCTTATCCTTTATAAAATATAAAGAAATTGATGGAATTTACACTTTGAATGATGTTAAAGTTTTTATTGCATGAAGGACTTCAATTTCAATTTAAGGGAGAGATGATTAAAAAATTAAATTATTTTTTATTTTATTAAGTTGTTTAGGAAGTCTTAGAGAGAATTTTACTTTTACTTTTACTTCAAATAACTTAACTATTCATTGTTTCCTAAATTTTAAAAAATAATTCTAATTTTCAGATTAAGAATAGTATTATTTATAATTTAGTGATAGTGACCTAGTTAATGGACACGAGATTATTCTTTTTTTAATACATATAAACACATTTTCACATTTTTGCTGTTTTACTTTATACTTGTATACCTTTGATGTTTATAACAAGTGTTGATATTACTCTTGAAAAATGTTTTTCAAAATTCTTGCAATGGAAAACCTTAGCTAGGCTGTGTTTTTCTTGGGAAGATGAAAAAGAACAGTAGTTTCTAATCTGATAAGACTTGCAGACAACACATGCAATGCAACTATACAAAAATGAGCAACTTAACTTAACCATACATGGCTTCCTTTTCTGATGCAAAAGTTGCCACTGTTGTTTGCATGCTCTGAAGAGTGAGGGTAAGCTCCTCATAAGTTAAAATTTGATGAAGCAGACAAAGTCCAAATCAAGAGCACAACCCACAAAGAGGTCTCCAAGACACAAAAAGCTGCATCCCAGACATGAATCATCACTGTCATGATTGAGAAGCTCGTCAGGTCAATGTGGAATAATGAATAGCTTTTTAAGACAAAGGCTCTATAAAGGTCCCCAACCAACGTGGGAAAGAAAGAAAATAAAGTAGTTCTGTTGCTTTCTCATCTGGAACCACGTATATCCAAATGGCTACGTCCATAACATTCTGCTTAACTTCCCTCTAAATAATGGAACTTCCAATTCATCTCATCACACTCATTATTGTGTATGTATAGTGGCTATACCAGATAGCCAAATTAAGAGCATGCATTCAAAATGATCAATATAATTAACAAGCTCACTAAATTAGTTCAGTAATTATTAAAAGTTAGATTAGTACAAAAGTAAGCTATTGATGAGATGTTGGTCACAATATATGAAACCCTTGTAAATTTTATTGAATTTGTTGAGATAAAAGGAGACATACTTCAAGAAGAGACCCACACTTTTTGGTCGTCAACTTGCTCAAATCAAACATTATATTATGAAGTACATAAGATCGCCCACAACCATGTAATTTTATTATCCCTCCCATTTCTTAACTAACTCACTGCATTACATCCTCTTCTCGCACATATAACGCAAACCATTGATCTCACACAATAATAAAAAAACTAGCTACTCATAAGAAAGGATTGCAAGAAACCTAATTGATTAATTAACTATTAACGTTCTGAAATGAAGAGATGGAAATTAATAATTGAAGTTCATCCATGAACAAGGCCATATGATAAAGCCATGAGAAGGATTGCAGCCTCTTTTTCGTCCTGAGGGAAGACTTGATGCATAGCCAAACTCTTTCTTAGGCGTAATGTCAAATCCTCAAAACCAAACTTGTTTCTGCTTTGAGATGGCTTTGCTCCAACCCCATGCTTGCGCTTCTTTTTCATCTGGGGTGCACCCTGAGTTCTTGTCTTCTTCTCTTTCTTCTGCAACTTGTTTCCCTTCACAGGTTTCTGAGTTTCCAAAATCACTGTTCCATTTCCCGATGCCGCAGCTGCCATGGCTCGTCTCGCCTTCCTTTGTCGAATTCCACAGGCGTTGCATAGTGACTGTCAAAAAAAAAAAAAATTCAACATAATAATAACAATATTCTAGTTAATTCTACTTATTGAGTTTGGACAAGTCTTAAAAGTAAAGAGCTGAGTTGTTTTGTTGTGTAGTGGTGTCTGATTAAACTAAAAATTGATGATGTGGGTAGAGATTATTTAGTACGAAAATAGTTAAGTACAGATCCAATATTGGGATTTGTGTTTCATTAAGATAAGGTGTACCTTGGGGCCTCTTGGTCCACTCCTCCAGAGAGGAGTTTTAGTGGTGTGGCAATCAGCACAAACCCTAACAGTATTATTACTGTGGTTTGAATAGTTGTTGCTGCTGCTGCTGTTATCAGTTCCAAGGGGTGACAATGGTTGCTTCTGATCTTCAAACTTGTGCATAGTGTTGTCTTCTATATATGCACCAGTTTGATCCGGCACCATCATCTTCCGCATCATTCTCATCTTTGAAGGCATCAAGTTCACCGAACCATCCTTAGCAGCTGGCTCATGATCTTCGCTCCTCTCTTTATTCTTCCAAACTGCCACCTTGAGCTCACTTTCTGCCACCGAGTGATCCCATGATCCCGTGTTAGGGTTAATCTTCTCAGCCTAATAAGGATCACATGATCAAAATTAACAAGGTGATATAAAAAAATATCGAACTGATCATAAAGATTATAAGGGGTGTATAAATATATATGAATCTCAATTAGTACAAGTATGTGTCACCTGCTCATGAGCTGGTAAGTGCTTTGTTGGTTCCCAGTAGTGTGATCTAGCTTCTTGTTCTGGAGGGTTGAAGAGAAGTGGATATGATGAAGATAGAGAAGAAAAAGAAGGGTAAGCATGGTGAGTGGGAGTGAAGAGCTCATGGTTTTGATCTTCATTAAGATCCAGAGGAATCACAGAAGATACTGAGTGGCGATAGGCTGGAATCATGCTGGATGCTCACATATAAAAACACGCACACAAAGACAAACCAAGCCACGAAGAAATCCAAGGGAGAGAGAGAAAGAGAAAGGATCAGTGCAATCTGCAAACTATGAAACTGTTTTCCTTTTGGCCAATACAAAGGTGGAAGAGGATTTAGAGAGAGAGAAGATAGAGAGAAAGGAAATGGCGAACAGTTCCCAGCGCTACTCTTATAAGAACGGAAACGGCAGAGATAAGTTTATATCACATCATATACTACTACTTGATTGTATACCATATGATCTTTTATTCACCAAATTTTTATTTTGTTTTATATTCCTAAATTAAATGGATACAATTCAATTATGTATTTGTATCTTATTTTTATTATTATTTGATTCATAAATAATCTTTGGTATAATTATGGTTGACTCATTAAGTTTTCACAATCAGTAAAAGATAACATAATTTCTCGTTTTTGTTCTGCAAATTTAAACTATTTTTATAAATAAACTTTTAAATGTTTTAATAATATAACTTTGTTTAATTCATCCATTGCCTTGACATTTAATATATAATTAAAATATTAATTAACGTGATATTGGTTTACAACCACTATGACTAGAGTCTTTGATTTTCATCTTTATTCTGAAACTTAACAATACCTAAAGTTATTGCTCCCTAACAAAAACTTGTTTAAATTAAATCAAACTTAACTCCTTCTCACAATTTTATGAGTGTCAAATTGAGACATTCATTGGATGCCATGACTGTTATGTCATCGTCCAAATTACACTCGTGTGACACTTTACTACAGTATGTCGAGTTAATGAATGAATTAAAATTACACAATCAAAAACACATTTAAGTAATATATAGATATATGAAAATTTCTATTCCTAGGTTTTCTGATATACTTTTCATAAGGAGAAATAACTATATAGTTCTAAAGTACTATTTATATAACCTTTATTAATTTGTAATGATACACAAGTAAAAGTAGTTATTTTTATAATTGTAAAATTTAAATACATGGTGGATAAGTATTATAATTGAAAGTAGTGATAAGTGGATGATAATCCAAAAACTATGAGGTAAAAGTTATTAAGGGCTTAGTAAGAAATTAAAAGCAATCGCTATAAGAAGTTCACGTGACTTGATGACAGCTAAAAGAGACAAAGTTAAAGAGACAAAAATAATGGAGTGTGTGAAATGCTGCATACGCTGACCCCATAGGCATGACAAAACCTTATCTGCAGAAAGTTTTTAGCAATAAGAAAGGGGTCCTTGCTATAGATAGTTGGTTACTATGTTTTTGATTGGAGGTGGAAGAAGGTGAAAGAAAAGAAAGATGATAGCATGAGAAGTGAGAAACCTCTTTGCATGTGCATTGCCAAAAAGCATTGAATGCTGGTGCAGGCAAATGGACAGGTCCCAACACAGAATGAGAATATTTTTGGGGAGCCACCACACCCAATTTCAAGTTAATCTCTTCACTCTGCTACCGCCGTCTCCCAATTCTTTCCTACAGATACCACAAATTGTCAACTGTAGCTATATATCATGCTCATCACTATGCACAAAATATACATGCTTCCTTCCAAATAACTTTCACCATCTTTTTCATGATCCAGGGAAAGGATCACAAGCGAAAATTTTAACCAATGTGCTAAGTAAATGTGCAGGATCATTCACACAATGATGCACTGAGGATTCTTTAAAACAACGAGCTAAAGAATAATCTTAAAGTACAAGTAAGTAATATTTGATTTAAAAAAGGCTAATGTAATAAGAAAAGTTCATAGTATAGTTTGAGATTTAATAATTTAAAGTTATTCACTTAAATAAAATATATCATAATATAAAAGTTGGAACCAATTAATAGATTAGAGACTTAAAATATCAAAAAAATAGTAATTAGTTAATCAATGAGAAGGTTGCATGCTGATAAAAGAAAATGAGTAGGCTGTATGTCATAAAGAAAAAGGAAGAACAATGAAAAATATCTCTCCTTTAAAAGTTAAAATTAAAATATAATTTTATTATTATTATTATTTGAACTTGTGAAATAAAAACTAAGCAAAAAAGAACACTAGATTCAAATAGATTCAGGTATTATTTGTTTTGGAGTTAAAAATTTTGTCATTTTGTTTGAAATAGACACATTAAGAGAATAAAATATATATTTAAAGTTTCAATGACATTAACTTGTAAGTTTATATTGAGCTTAATTATCGGAATTTACTACATATTAGGAAGATTACATAATGTAATATAATCCACGTATATATTATAATTCGTCTTCTCGTGTCTGTGACTGCGCGAAAAGTGTTTTCTCTCACAATTTCGTCTTAGTGGCTCTTCGTATATAAGCATATACTCTCACACTTACATTTCTATTCGAAACAAATAGAGACATAACGTTAAAGATTTTATATAAACTAGTGATTTAACTAAAATAAAATATATACAGAAATTTAAAGTCTCATCTTATAAGTTATTTTAAAAAAAGTAAAGTTAGTTGGAATTAAAATTGTAAAAATAATAATAAAAATTATAAAGGACTAGAATGAAAAGAAGCGAAAGTTGAATATTGAAGATAGGAGGTTTTTGGGAAGAATTAAGAAAAGAGGAATAATTTGAGTGTGAATAATAAGATTGTAATATTTACGATGAGAAAGTAGGCTACGTATGGGGGTTGTAAATCACTACTGTAGAGGTTTGATGGTGGTGTGAATGGTGTCCCTGACAGAGACTTCCTCACAAATTATCATCTATTTCCTGTCTGTAATACAAAGTAAGTCCAAAGTTATGGTACTTTTCAAAATTCCCAAGGGGGCCATCACACTCTCTTTCCTCTCTATGGCCCCCTCACACTCACACTCACGCTCTCTCCATCTCAATGTGTGTCTGTTATGCTACAATTTCCATGGCCACTGCTAAGAAGGCTACGTTTCAGATGAGACTTCCAAGTTAGAATTGAAAGATTATCAGGTTTTGATGGGTTGCGATCCTCAGTAGTTTGTAACACAGTTTTGTGAGAGCAGTTGAAGGATTATGCTATGTTTGTGATGGCAGGTACGGTTACAGTGATGAGTTCAGTTTCATATGGTTAACTGTATAAACTAGATCGTCCTTGCATATAGTTGCAAGTTGCCTTTCAGTTCTACTTTATGATGCCTGCTTGGACTCCAAATTATCTTTTTTAACATTTGTATGTATCAAATAGGGGCTTTAGGTTGTGGTCATAGACCATGCTTATGCTTTGAACTTCCTAAAACATTTACTCAATTTTTAATTTCTATCAAATTTAATTTTTAAAATCTTTTGGTTGGATTCAAATTTATTCAATCTTAAATTTTCCCATCAAATATTTTAATTACCACTGAATAACACTAATATTGTCAATAAAAAATAATTTCTGCATACATTAATAAAAGATAACCACTATAAACTTTAATAAAAAATTACATAAGTGATATATGTTAAAAAATAATTTCACCTATATGTTAAAAAGAAAAACTCGTACCCACGTCAACTTAAAAATAATCTTAATTTACTTTAGAACAATGTCAACTAGAATATAACTTCTATATCAACTATCACTAAAGAAATCTTGACTTCCATACGTTGAAAAGTAGTTTCATTAATGTAGATAAAAAATATTGGTTAACATTGGTCGAAAAATAATTATGTTAATATTAGTTGAATTTTTTTAGTTAATGTTGATAAATAAATAATACCAGCTCACATCTTAATCGACGTTGGTCGGAAAACAATGATGACTTACGTCAACTCAAAATAATTATAACTGACTTCAACGAAAAATATTATATTTCACAATATTTGAAAAATATTGTTGATACTAAAAAAATATCTTTATTAACATTAACTGAGAAATAACATTTGCTAATCAAATTTAACTGAATAGAACATTGTTTACATCATACAATAATCGATGTCATCTCAACCTTACCCAACCTTAATCAAATTTATAAAATCCTTATTAAAGTTGAGATAACAATATAATAAAAGAAAATTAAAGAAGAAAAAAAATCCAAGATGAAAAAAAATATTAAAAAAATCAATTTTTTTTATATTTTAAGTAAAATTATGTATTTGAACTAATTGTAAATTTAGATTACCCTAGTAAATTTGTAAAATTTCAATCTGTTTTAAAAGAATTGATCTAAATAAAATTTTCTATTATAAAATATTTTAAATTGTGTGTAATAATAAATTATTGTGTAAAAGTATTGGTGTTGAGAGTATTTGAAAGATTTTTGTTTGTTTATATATATGGTTTTGTTTGGGTGAATGGTTGACACGTGGATTGAATAAGTGAGATGGGTGACAAAAAAAAAATGTTATGGTCCAGAATAAGAGTTACTTGATTCCGTGACCAATATTCACGAAAGGATCTGATTGGTTATTAGCAATTAGTTGTAGCATCAATGCTTGGCTGTTGTGCCCCGCCACCTTCCGCGGCGACCACAAACATGACAGTGATAGAGATTGGGATGCCCATGCCCACAACACACCTAGGTTGGGCCATAATACAAAGCCCTTTCCTAAACCCAATGAGACCCAAATCCACAAAACAAGGCCCAATAACTATGACTGCTAGTAGGCCCGTCTTCTGGGACCAGCTGTCGCATTTTGTTTGGTTAATCCGGTTCAGACAAAGTTTTGCACAACTCATTCAAATTCAGTATCACTCTAATAATTAGATTATTTATTGTTGAAGACAATTATTTCCAAAGTTTAGGTTTATGTTGAGATATTCCATTATCCATTATTGACAAATGGAAACTGGAAACAGATGTGCAGAGCAAAAGACAGCTTAGCTAGTTTAGAATTTGCACAAGGGTTGGATTATGATTAATTTATGAATGAATCAGACCCATCAAATCGTAACACAAGACTTCATCCACCCACTATTTCGCAACTATACTTTTTTCTTAAACTTCTGCTAACTTTCGTTTTAAATCATATATGTAACTTTGCCATTACTCCATGCTCAAGTGGCAAAGCAGGAACAACACTAGCTTGCAAATGAGATTACTTGCTCAGTTTAGAAAAGTCTATTCATATATTGTATACATAAGACTTGCTGGAAATCACATTGATTAGGACTAAAAAAAAGCCATTTGATAGCCATTACCGTTTCAATTTAGAGTGGGAGTTCATTTAGTTTCATTAAATAGGATATCTACAACTTGCAAATGGCTTATTGTCTGTGGTCCTCACATGTCACGTTTTATATTGTTCTGATATTATATAGTTTGTCAGTGTTTTTTTATTGTAAGAGGGACAAAGAAAATAATTACTAATAGTTGAGCATTTGATTTTTTTTTTTTCATTTTTTTTCATTTTTTTCCTGTAACGTTTAGATTTCGGCTTTAGATTAGGAATGTATTTGTAAAATATTTTTCGACGCTCAAGTAAATATTTGATATTCGAATGTAATTAATATTATAATAATGACATATATTTATTTTGGTTCTTGTACCTATAAATAGTATTTGATGAACCTCTCTACTATTGAAAATTAATTTAAGATGTATGTTACACTTAGCATTCTTATTACCTAATTTTCATACAATTTAATTACTATTTGTACATACGCACAATTACGATAAAGTACATTCAGACAATAATTATTTGTTTGATATTATAATTAAGACACATAATTAATTAGACCATAAATCGGTTATAGTACTAGTAGTTATAAGCTACTATTATAAAATCCATTTATATATTATGATAACCCATTCAATGTTTTTCTTAATGGTCTGAGTTCAACAAGATTTATAAATAGGTGATAACTAAAGAGACATATTAAACTCTTACTCTTTAGTTCTATGTTAAGAATTTATCAACATCTTTATGTTCCTACTGACTTAAGCATCAGAGAGTCTTTTACAGTGGATTTCCCTCTCTCATTGAATATCAATTAAAAGCTCTGTTCTATGAGGACATACAATCCTCACTCAATACACTCTTCAAATTTATTTTCAATAGGAATACTATTAATATACGCTTTGATTAATACACTCAAACCCATTATTCAGCTGGTAGGGAACAATGTTACACTATGAAACCATTCAGCCTTGGTGGTACATTTTTCAATAATTTTAGCATTATGCATAGTCAACCATTTATATAATCATTCGCATAATAATATGATTTTTTATTTTTGTAGAATGAGTTAAAAAAACGTTTTGACATGTTAATTGTGAAAAACGTTAAAATAAAGAAATAAGAAACTTGAACACGAAGCTTGGTGCCTATGATTTATGTCCGTTCGTGCACCTTGTCTGGCATGGAGCAATAAGAGAGTCTGATTAACCATTCTTTGCTTGATATTTGGGAAAGTTTTGAAGATTAATAATTAAGAGTAGGTAGGTTTGAGTGGCAAAAGATGAATAGAATTATGATTGGAGAGAAAGCAAGGCACTTAATAGCTTTATGATTTTGAATATTGTGTTTGGTTGTTCTTAGGTGGTGAATGGTTGCTAAAAAGGGCATGGATCAAACACATGACTGAGAAAACCAACTCCCAACATTTGGGGCCGATGGGGCTCACTCATTCTTCATCAAATATGTATGTTTCTCGAATTTACCCAATCGGATGGTAAAACCTTCTAAACTATATCTAAATTATTAATATATATTACATAATTTATATATTAAATTATTATATTTAAAAATAAATTTATTTTTGTTAATATAGTTTACATTTTAAAATACATATTTTAAAAATTGCAGTTCAATAAGAATATGATAAGATCATGTCAATACAAATTTATTAAATGACCTTTTTGTTATCTCTAATATAATGTATACACATGGAATAAATTTTTAAGGAGTTTCTTAATTATTTTAGTGGTTTTTCTTAATTTTCACAATGACATTATTATTAAGAAATTCTACTCAATTTTGCTCCCATAAAAAAACTCACTCTTTCATTTTTTTTTTATATTTTCACTTAATCACGGTTCAAATAAAATTTTTATTACAATTTTTGAATTATTATTTTTAATAATATTAAATATTCAAACATGATGAAAATTTATTTTATTAATTTTTTAATAATAAGTTAAAAATTAAAAAAATTCGCAATACATAATTTATACCAATATATATATGTAAGGATACATAATTTTGTTTTACGCATTATTTATGACAATTTTATCCTTTATAAGCTAAATATTTTACTTTCTATTTTTATTAACCATAAATGTAAAAATTGAAAATATTTGAGTAAAACAATTGATTCATTCTCTCGCCTTCATAAAAGGAAAATTATCATTTTACACTACCTTTAATTATTATTATTATTATAAGTAATGAAAAAACAATTGGAACTAAACTTTCATTTATTTTTATTATCGAATAACTGAATTTAATGTTTAAGAAAATCAAATCCTTGCCATTATCACGATTGGTTAGGCTAAAATAAGAAACAGATGTGTATGAACTAATTAGTGTGAAGTTGTTTCACGAAATAAGTAATATTGACTTTGAGTTTTCAGTACCTGCATTAAAATATTAAAAAATATTAAGTGAGAAAAGTAAAATATTTTATTAAAAAATATAAATTTATAAAACAATTGATTGTGTATAAAATATATCTAGTATCTAATTATATATGATTTTAATAGTTTATCTACCTAACAAATTAAAAGTGTAAAAAGAGGAAATTAGCCCTTAACATATTTAGTTTATAGAACTGGGAATATAGGTTTTCACTCTGAATATGATATTTTAAAATAGAGTTAAATATATACTTTTACACTAAATTAGTTTTAAATTAATTTTTATTTTCAGTTCAAATTTTAGACCTTCTAAATATTAGTAAATAAATTATTAAAATAAATTTTTGTTAAATTTTTTTACGTGATAAACAGATTTTTAATATAAAATAAAATATTAAAATATTTTATTCATCACGTGGATTCTATGATATTATAATATAGTGTATATTGAAAATTCGTTTATTACAATTAATAAGATCTATAGTAAAATTCATTTCAATAATTTTTTTACTAACTTATAAATTTTGGACTAAAAACAAAAATCAATTTCGTGTTATAATATATGAAAAACATATTTAATCCTTTAAAATAAGAAATATTTTTCTGTATTATTATTTTTATTAATTTAAGATATCTTTTTGTAACTTTTCATATTTTTCAAACATTTTTAAATCCCTAAGATTTTTTTAAAAAAATTCAGAACTTTTTATTTAAGTATCTAGTAGATATTCTTCGAGTTAATTAAGTTGTATTTGGACCGCACAAAACGAGATCTATTTAGTTCCACTATTCAACTTAATACAACAAATGGAGTTAAAATATAATCAAACATATTGAATGAAAATCTCGTATAGTTCGTAAGTTTTGCAAGATTAGAGTGCAGGTGCAAAAAGTAAAATTCATTTAAGATGATAAGTTTTATGTAGATGGAGATTTCAATAGATGGGATACCCAACTCTAATTATATAAAGATTATTTTATTACTAAATTATAATATTTAAAATCAATTTAACATTAAATTGTATTTTTAACGATCGATAAGTAAGTTATAAAATTTAAAAATAATTTGTAATTTATTTATAAACTAATTCATATTCTTCATCTTTACAAGATTATTATTGAATTACATTTGTAATTCACCCGTTTGTTTCCATTCCTACATCTTTCTCAAAAAAATTCGTCATTATCTTCTTATACCCAAAACAAGTCAATAGCTACAACTAGGTAAAAATAGAATCTCTACTTTTTTTCATTAGAGAAAAAAGATGGGTGAGACCAAATACTATTTGGCATACAGAAATAAAAACAAAACATAATGAACATAAATTTGATTTACTTAAATTGGTGAAAGTGTGAGGCTGGGATTTTGTAATGGTTAAAGTGTAATGGGTGGAAAGCTAAAAAGAGGATGATATTTATTTGATGTGAGAAGAGAATAAGATTCAAAGTAGTTTAACATAACGTACGTGCAGCTTGGAATCTTCCTTTATGAGTAAGAAGAGCAAGATGTTAGAGTGAAAGTAGGTATTTTTTTATGCCACTTATCACACTTCCATTTTCTGTGCACTCACAGTCACAACAGAGGAAATTAAGATACATTTACCAAACCCCAACGCAAACCCTCAACATTGCTTTCCTACTTCCTTTTGAACAAGATTCTAAATTGTGGTCACTCTCACTCACTGCTTTCTCAAATTCTTTCACATTGTAAGCAATTGCAATCAAATGTACCTAATGCGACCATAATTGTCTTGTGATGCCACATCTTAAACTTTTGTGTTGTGACTGAAATTGTTTTCAACTGTGTTTTAAAAAGGTTGAAGAGATGGATTAATTTGTTTTTCTTAAAGAAATTACGAATTAGATTGTTATGTCTGAGTGCTGTCGGAATCAAACTGTAAGTTGGTCAACATATATCAATTTCTAATATTTATAATAATCAATTTTGGTTTCAATAAAAATGATTTTCTTAAAAGGAAATAAGAGTTATAAATTTTGTTTTATATTAAGTGTATAAATTAGAATTTTAATTACTTTATTTTTTTAAAATTTTCATTATCTTTCTCTACTCTTCTCTCAAAATTCTCTTTAGTTTTTTCCTAACATTATGAAGTTGTTTTAAATTTTTTCTTAATCGCATAACGTTATTAAGTAAGTAACAAATAACCATTCAAATTTTTTATTGAGTACATTTATGCGCTATAATATTTTTTTAGTCTTTTAAGAGTTTAGGTTGTAATTATGGGAAGATGATGTTTCATCAAAATCATCTTTTGATTTACATATTTTGTTGTTTAGAATGTTTTTGGGTGTTTGGAGCTCGAGCTCTTAGGAGTAAATTACTAATCCTAGTTAACCTTGAGATTTTTATAACTAGAAAGAAAAACACCACATTCTAAAGAGAGTTGATAAATTTTATATTTATTTTAATTTTATTTGAAATTATGGTATAGGAGTTGAAATACAATACTTGAATATGATAGGAGATTGCATTATTCAAATTAGATTTTAGAGCTTGTTAAGTAATATGTGGTGAACAATGAGAAATGAGAAATGGTTAATGTGCAACTTCATTATTCATAAGGAATTATTTGATGATAGGAAGAACCTATACATTTCATATGTGTACTATATTTGGTATTGTTGAGCATGAAAATGAATTTTTGTATGATTGTATTGCTTCCAATTATGATAATGTTATGTTAGTTTTGGATTTGAAGTAGTCAATTTATACTAAATTATTGATATATAAGTTTTTAATTAATTTTGTGATGTTAAATGAAATTTTAATTTTGCTAAGCATGAATTTGATAAAATATATATCTTAGTTGACTCATAATATCATTTCTTTGGTATTTTCACTTAAGATAAAATGAGAGCAAGACAATTCTATTATTCGCGTGATTTTCACTTAAAAAAAAAACAAAGTGAGACTAAGTTTTTTTCTTAACATATTTTTTTACTCAAGCAAAAATTAAGAAAAAATTTGGGAAGTTTTTTTGTTAAAGCAAAATCCTATGTCAAATCGTAAAAGATTTGGCGGATGCGAAAGAAACACTTTATGCAAAAGTAATTTTTATTGCATAATTGATGTTTTTAGTTAATAAATGTTATACATACAATAATAAAATAGATGGAAGGGTTTAAAGATGATATTTGATTAATGATTTGAGATACAATGTATTTTTTATTATAAATATTGAATATGAGAGTGTGGTTGAAGATAAAATTGTAAATCATTAATGTTTTGTATGGATTGGGGGAGTGAAAAGTTAAGGATGTGGGAAAGTGGAAGTGTGAGAATTTGATAAGAAAGTCGAGTGTTTTTAAATTAAAGTATGTTAGAGTCGATATGTGAAGAAAATTTATTAAAATATGTGAAGGGTGAGGAATGTGATAATTGTAAGAGTATTTTAAATTATTTTTAATAGTTTAAATTATAAAATTACAAATTTACCCTTATATATAAAAAATAGAAAAATAAAATATTATCAAAATCTGAATTATTATAATATATCAATTGAATTCTATTATTTATATTTTTAGAATTTAAATATTTGAATGTATTATGTATTCTCATTAATAAATCAAATCTGAATTACTATAATATATCAATTGAATTCTATTATTTATATTTTTAAAATTTAAATATTTAAATAAATTTTAATTCATTAATGACCATAGAAAATCTATTTAAATATTTAAATTCTAAAAATAAAAATAATACAATTCAATTGATATATTATATTAATCCAGATTTAATTGATATATTATATTAATCAGATTTTGATTTATTAATGACAATAAAAAATTTATTTAAATATTTAAATTCTAAAAATAGAAATAATAGAATTCAATTGATATATTATAAGAATTTAGATTTTGATTTATTAATAAGAATAGAAAATTTATTTAAATATTTAAATTATAAAAATAGAAATAATAGAATTCAATTGATATATTATAGTAATTCAGATTTTAATTTATTAATGACAATAGAGAATCTATTTAAATATTTAAATTCTAAAAGTAGAAATAATAGAATTCAATTGATATATTATGGTAATCTAGATTTTGATTTATTAATGAGAATAAATAATTATTTAAATATTTAAATTCTAAAAATAGAAATAATAGAATTCAATTTATAATTGATATATTATAGTAATCCAGATTTTAATTTATTAATGAGAATAAAGATTTTTCAAATATTTAAATTCTAAAAATAGAAATGATAGAATTCAATTGATATATTATATTAATATAGATTTTGATTTATTAATGAGAATACAAAATTTATTTGAATATTTAAATTCTAGAACTAGAAATAATAATATAATTATTATATTAATGTAATTATTAATTTTTTTTATTAATGAGTATTCATTTTAATATTGAAAATTCAAAATAATTATATCATTTTTGTATATTACACTATTAATTTGGGATAATTTTTAAAATATATTAATTTTTCATAATAATAATGAAAATCATCATTAATATTAATATTCTTATATAAATAAAAATATATACTTATATATAACATAATATAATACAAATTAAATAATCATAAATAATATTAAAATAATCTAAATACACTAATTTAACTAATAAAATAAAATAAAATAAATAAAATGAATAATAATATAATTATATTTAAATATTTTATTTTATTTATTTATTTAAATTTTACATTATTTTTTTTTAATTTATAATTGTGATTTTACATTATTTTAATTAACTAAAATGTGTACAAAATTATTTAATATTTCATTTCTCTATTTAATATTTACATAATTAAAAAAAATCAAAAATACTCTTACAACCATCATATCACATCACTCACATACTTTAACAAACTTTCCTTAAACATCTACTTGTACTTCCTTCAATTGTATTTTATATATATATATATATATATATATATATATATATATATATAAAATTACAATTATAATATGATGCAAGTCTTAAATTACGAGATTGATTATGATATTTAGACTTTAATGATATACTAAATCAAATAGATAAAGATAATGTGTATTGAAGAGCAAATAGAAGTCTAGTACATTAATTAAAGTTCTAAGTTGAGGAGTGAGAGTTACAAAGACTTTACTAAAAATTAAACATTATCTTATCTTTTGAGATTGTCTAAAAATCTAACAATAAAGTAAAATAAATTTGTGATTTTTAAAAACAATCAATTTTTATTCATGATGTGACTCGAGATATACTAATTGTTGTTATTTTTCATTCATTAATTGTATTATACACATATTGCAAACATTAGTTCACTTTTGATGTTTTTGCAATTCCTTTACAAATGTGTTTTTGCGTGTATGCATGTATGGAAGTGGTGGTGTAGGATGAAGACAATAAACTTTCTAGTTTTTCATGTAAGTATATGTACATGGTTTGAAGCTGTTTTTGATATATGTATATTATAATATCTTAATTATGAAGATGTTAAAGTATTAAACATCTCCATTACATAAGTTATTTTTAGGTCATAAGTTTAAGACATAAATTTTATAATTTTCATTGGAATATGTTAACTTTTCTTACATGTGATAAAAATTAAGACTAAAACATTTTTTTTTATCTTTAAAACAACTCATATCTCAAAAGATAAGAAAACGTATTATGAAAATAAAATCTTTTAAGATATTTTTATTTAAATAAAAGTTAAAATCAAGTCAGAGAATGATATAATACACTTAAATATAAAAAATAGATTAAAGTCTCATATAATAACTATTGTAATAAAAGATGACGGCATCAAACATGTTTCTCACAATTTAATTAAAGTTATATTTTTTTATACATGTTTAGTATTTATTTGAAAATATATGTACAAAAATAAAATAAGTTTTAACATATTTAATAATCTATTAGATGTAGCTTTATTAACATTAAAAATAATTAATTAATTATCTTTTTAATTGAGCTGACGTTGTCTTAAATATTAGACAAAGCAAACTCATATTATTATGACAGTCACCCTTTTATAATTGTATATTTACACTTTAATATAAGTATCACTTTTTAAAATATTTATTTAATAATTTAAGATCTTATCTTTATACATATCAATATTATTTTTTTTCTACGATCTTAATTATACTTCTTAAATCACTAACCTCTTATCCTAATTCTAATACATCATCGAGCATCGACAACCCTTATTATTATTAGTATTATTTATTTAGTATATATGGTTATAATACAATGTATTGAACTCTGTTTTACACGTGGATATCTGATATGGATAATTTGTTCCAAAAACATATGCAGAATAGTGAATCAGAGGGAGAAGATGGGACCCAGTTCTAGCTAGACTCCAAAGTGTAGTAGTAGCTTGGATTTTGAAATGTATATAAAGGAGTTGCAGCCTTCTCAAACTGCACAAACCCACCAAAACCACTCCACAACCCAACTACCTTTGTTACATCAAAGTCTTTGTTTGCCATATTTTCAACCTCAAAAGAATCAAAATACATTGTGAAGAAACAACATCAGAAGCGCGTTTCCTTTGTCCTCTCTTCTTATTTGGACTTTTTGTTTCTGAAATGTGTGAAGGACACTAACGGGTTCACGGGTTCTTATGGAGAATTTACCAAGGGGGATTTTTTATACCCTGTTGTTATTTTTGTGGGTTTGTGCAGTCACAGCCTCTGTGACTTATGATCATAAAGCGATTCTTGTTAATGGACAGAGAAGAATTTTGATCTCTGGCTCCATCCACTACCCAAGAAGCACGCCTGAGGTACTTGCTCTTTATTATTTTTTGTAGTCACCAGAGTTTTCATTTTTCACACTGAAAACCTTTTTGTTTCTCAATTACCGTTGTCTCTGGTGGCTGTAGATGTGGCCGGACCTTATTCAAAAGGCCAAAGATGGAGGCTTAGACGTTATTCAAACCTATGTGTTTTGGAATGGACATGAACCATCTCCTGGAAAGGTAAAAATGCAAATGTTATTTTCATGTTTTTAAATATACTATTTCCACTTGTCATGAAGTTAGATAGAAAGCTCACTTTTTTTTTATGTAAAATTTGGGGCAATTGAAAATTCAGTATTATTTCGAGGATAGATACGACTTGGTTAAGTTCATCAAGGTTGTGCAGCAGGCTGGTCTCTATCTTCATCTCCGTATTGGTCCCTTCGTGTGTGCTGAGTGGAACTTTGGGTAATGATTTTGATATACAAATACATACATACATATATATATATATATATATATATATATATATATATATATATATATATATTCAGAGGATAATTTGTTTTGAAAAAGGACAACACTGTTTAGCAGTGTTTAAAGGTATTTTCTTTCTGTTTGATATTCAGGGGGTTTCCTGTTTGGCTCAAGTATGTTCCGGGTATTGCTTTCAGAACAGACAATGAACCTTTTAAGGTTGGAATTTTCAATTTTGTTTGGTTATTATTGTTATAGTTTAATTATGAAATTCTGTTCATTCTCTAAGCAATCGTTCAATTTTGGTAATGATGTAGGCGGCAATGCAAAATTTTACTAAGAAGATTGTCAGCATGATGAAGGCGGAGAAATTGTTCCAGACTGAGGGAGGTCCAATAATTATGTCACAGGCAAGGAAATGGGTTTTGAATAAGATATTTATTCGTAGGATTGCTTTCAAGTTTCAACTTTGCATTTTGTCATGTTATTTTTTTATGACTAAAGTTTTATTAGTTAGGCCAACCAATTACAATAATGACCATTTATTGATAGCATTTTCTTTGGCAAAAAATTGAATGTGACAGATAGAAAACGAATTTGGACCAGTGGAATGGGAAATTGGTGCTCCTGGAAAAGCTTATGCCCAATGGGCTGCTCAAATGGCTGTGGGTTTAGATACTGGTGTCCCCTGGATTATGTGCAAGCAAGAAGATGCTCCGGATCCCGTTGTAAGACCCTTTTGCTAAAACCTTTTTAAGATAAATAAAAAAAAAACATTTAGAGAATAATTCTTATCTTACCATAAATTTATGTGTCCCACCTATATTGTTGTGTTTTTTTAGGTACAATTTTCATTAGTGTTTGGGTTGTTTTGTTGGGTTTGGTTGTTGCTTTTGCTGTTGATATTTTGATGTAGGTTCATTGTCGCATTTGGCCTTTTCTACTGTTACTTTTCCCAAGTGGTTTGTGCTATCTAGTTTTTAACTTTCCTCTCTGAGTCATCCACCCATTTCTGTCTTTTTCATTGACAAATTGACTAAACTCCCTTGCATCTTTCTCTCTCAATAGATTAACACCTGTAATGGATACTACTGTGAAAACTTCACTCCTAACAAGGACTACAAACCCAAAATGTGGACGGAGAACTGGAGTGGCTGGTATGTTCGACAAATAAATGACAGTAATAACTTATCTGGATCCTTTATTCAGTTTGATGTTTCGTGTTCTGTAGGTACACTGAGTTTGGTGGCGCAGTCCCTCGTAGACCTGCAGAAGACATGGCTTTCTCAGTTGCAAGATTCGTACAGAATGGCGGTTCATTTGTTAATTACTATATGGTATGTTGGAACATTGCATTTATGATCTATCTGTTGGCCAATGTCAATAAATTCTTCCCACCTTTTTATATACTATATAATCATGCTTTGAAACTTCGATTTGAGTCTAAAATGTATCATTTTTGGATCCAGTTCCATGGGGGAACTAACTTTGATCGGACATCAGGTGGCCCCTTCATTGCCACCAGCTATGACTATGATGGTCTCCTTGATGAATACGGTAGGCAAGACATTAGGTTAAATTTGTTGACATGCTTTGAATGATGACACCATGCAAATTTAAATCTATTTAAAAACAAAGAGAAGTCGCTTTCTTTTTTTTTAAAATTACTTGCTTATATTGATGCAAGAGGGGAATATTAATCATCATGCTTTTGCAAATTGTACATATTCACATTAACATATTTATCAATGTTAGGACTTTTAAATGAGCCAAAATGGGGACATTTGAGAGATTTGCATAAAGCAATAAAGATATGTGAGCCAGCTTTAGTGTCCGTGGATCCCACAGTGACATGGCCTGGGCAAAACCTTGAGGTAAGGACCCTATACTGGGCAGTGACTTGTGAAGAATACTGAACAGGCTTGTTGAAAATTTATTTACTAATAGCTTTAATATAATCTTAGGTACATGTGTTCAAGACTTCTGGTGCTTGTGCTGCATTCCTAGCAAATTATGACACCAAATCTTCCGCAACAGTTACATTTGGAAATGGACAATATGACCTACCACCTTGGTCTATCAGCATCCTTCCTGATTGCAAAACTGAAGTTTTCAACACTGCAAGAGTAAGACAATACTTTTTGCCACGCTTATTTTATTTCATGTAGGAATGTAGCCGGAAATTATTTGTGCAGAACTTTTCTATCACTAACATATTTATCATACGAATTGTAATGTTCAATACTTCTTCTGTTCTTCAAGGACAAAAACATTAAACAGATTTTGAGCAGATATCCTCTGTATTTATATTGGAATTTTTTTTCTAAGTATGAACATTCATGTTATCAATGTTATGTAAATAGGTTGGTGCTCAAAGCTCTCTGATGAAGATGACTGCTGTGAACACTGCATTTGATTGGCAGTCGTACAATGAAGAGCCTGCATCGTCCAGTGAAGATGATCCCTTAATAGCATATGCACTCTGGGAGCAGATTAATATCACCCGAGATTCTACAGATTATTTGTGGTATATGACAGAGTAAGTATCTTTCAACTGATCATGTATTTGATTTCCAAAAAAGCTAATAATGGGAATGTTCAACTTCTTGAAACTTACTATTTTGTATCCTGGCTCCATATGATAAATTATTGTCCCTTCTTGTCCAGTGTGAACATTGATGCAAATGAAGGTTTTATAAAGAGTGGACAATCTCCTGTTTTCACCGTGATGTCAGCTGGCCATGCTTTGCATGTTTTCATTAATGGTCAACTTTCAGGTAGTGATATATTTTCAATCTAGTTTTTTGTTATATTATGATAATCTCCGCTTGTACTTATCCATTTTCTGTATAAATGCAGGTACTGTTTATGGGGGATTGGAGTTCCCTAAATTAACATTTAGTGATAGTGTTAAGCTGAGGGTTGGCAATAATAAGATATCTTTACTAAGTATTGCCGTGGGTCTCCCGGTTAGTTCTCTTCCTCTCTAATGTCTTTGTGATTTCTACAAAAAAAAAAAAAAAGTTTTGTGATTTCCCCTTCATATCTTATGACAATGTTCCATTAATGCCAGAATGTTGGGACACACTTTGAGACATGGAATGCTGGGGTGTTAGGCCCAGTCACACTTAATGGTCTAAATGAGGGGACTAGAGACTTGTCTAAACAGAAATGGTCGTACAAGGTTTGTCATGTACCATTGTTTAAACATTGAATGGTTTCATCATAATGATATGTGTGTATTACCACAGAAATAAGACACTACTCATCTGCATTTTGTTGGCAGATTGGTCTCAAGGGAGAAGCCTTAAACCTTAACACTGTAAGTGGGAGTAGTTCAGTTGAATGGGTACAAGGATCACTATTGGCTAAAAAACAGCCTTTGACATGGTACAAGGTAAGATTGAATTTTAACAAATGTTGTATTTATGTCACTTATGACGTAAGTATGAATTTCTTCTAACACCTTTATGCTGTAATGTCAATAGACAACTTTTAGCACCCCAGTAGGCAATGATCCATTAGCTCTAGACATGATTAGCATGGGAAAGGGCCAAGTATGGATAAATGGTCGAAGCATTGGACGCCATTGGCCTGGATATATAGCACGCGGTCATTGTGGGGAATGTTACTACGCTGGAACTTACAATGATAAAAAGTGCCAGACAAATTGTGGAGAACCCTCCCAGAGATGGTAAGAGTTGATACAAGTTATTTTACCACAGTGAATGGTGTAACTTGAACATCATCATGATTCATGACAACCTATTGTTGGCATTGGACAGGTACCATATTCCTCGGTCGTGGCTGAACCCAAGTGGGAACTATCTGGTTGTGTTGGAAGAATGGGGAGGAGACCCTAATGGAATTTCTTTGGTGAAAAGAACAACAGCAAGTGTTTGTGCTGACATATATGAAGGACAACCAACTCTTAGAAACAGGCATATGCTAGACACTGGCAAAATTAATAGACCCAAGGCTCACTTGTGGTGTCCACCTGGGCTAAAGATCTCCCAGATTAAATTTGCTAGTTATGGACTGCCACAGGGAACTTGTGGAAACTATAGAGAGGGAAGCTGTCATGCTCACAGATCATATGATGCTCCTGAAAAGGTACCCCAATCAGCTAGACCCTTTACAATTTAGATCATATGATGTTTCAGCCAGACAATTCACTCAGTTCTCTTGGAAGCCAAGTTTAACTTGTAGTCCCTGGATTTTCTAATGATTTACAAACTACCATAGTCATTAATACTAGTAAATTTTGTATAAGTTGGCACCCTTTTTTGTGTTATCTGCTCACTTAACCCTTGTGACATCTACAAACAGTAATTGATGATAAATCATTTGATTCTGAATAATGCTGATTAGCTCTACCATGTTATGGCAATGCATCTTTTTGCTTATTGTCAATATTAGCTTTTTCTTCTGCTACTTATTGTCCTTGTATTATGTATTACTGTTATTATTTGTAGAACTGCATTGGCAAGCAATCTTGCTCGGTGACTGTAGCTCCTGAAGTTTTTGGGGGAGATCCATGTCCGGGAACTGCAAAGAAGCTCTCACTTGAGGCACTATGCAGCTAGATCAGGTGATACAACAATCAGCCAATAAACATGGAGCAGATTTATTAGATTTAGCATAGAGAAAAAGTATTTGAAGTCCATAGATACAGAATCCAAGTCATGCACCGGCTTCCCCAAAACAAATGTAGATAAAAAGAAATTAGCTGCAAGTGTTACACAGTCTGGATATTCTGCTGATTATTACTCCATGCACACATTTATTCAAAGTAATTGTTTTTCATATTTATTCAAATTTTTATGTTAGAACAAATTCAAAGTAATAATAAATAGTTTATTTCAAATGGCTCCTCTAATATTTACTCTATTCAACTGTGGCAGAATTTTGGTTCTAGTAAGAGAATTCTGTTAAAAAGAACTCTCTAAACAAGTTGTGAGTCTTACTAGAAGAACTGGAGTTGAATTATCTCGTGCTTGATAATAAGCGATGATAATATCAATGGTAACAATATAATGATAATGATAATGATAATGATAATGATAATGATAATGATAATGATAATGATAATGATAATGATAATGATAATGATAATAATAATAATAATAATAATAATAATAATAATAATTATTATTATTATTATTATTATTATTATTATTCTTATTATAACCCCTTTTAATAAAAACCAGCAGTCCCCCACACCATCACCATCTTTCTTTTTCTTTCTCTCTCCCTTTTCTCTTCTCTCCTTCTCTATTCAATTTCTCTTCCATACCTCATCTATTCCAAAATCTGATTACACCATGTTGTAGTTGAAGACTCAGGTTACATTTCTACTCGATCAGATTTTCAAACAGAGTAAGTTCATTTTTACTCTAAAGTTTCCTTATTATCCGTTTTTCTCTATGATTTAGTCATCAATCTTAGTACGGCCAGTTGAGAAAAGTGTTTCTCTCAACTTAATTAAGTTCATACTAAAATTTGGTAATATTTGGATAACTTGCATTATACCCGTAAATCTTGAAGCTTATCCAGACTGTAGGGAATAAAATTCTAGAAGTTGCTTGGAAAACAAACAATTAAGGTAAGGGAAGCTAAATTTAATTTTTTTAATAGCACCCTAGGCTAGAAGATTCTGGATGTGGAAGGGACGTGGTCCCAATATTCAATTTCTCTTGCAGGAATATTGTGTGTTTATATTTTGTGTTGTTTGTTTATATATTATTTAAACTTGTAAAAATATTATATTTTGATGGTTTAGTATTTAAGTGTTATTTTTTTATATTAAATAAGATTTTACATATTGTGGATTGTGTTTTGGAATGATACTGTATGATAAAAATATTATGAAATTGATATCATACATTTGGGATAATGTATGAGTTGTTGTTTGATGGCATTAAGTATGAAAAGCCTATGTTTAACGAAGATCCTTTGGCTTCATTGATGATCTAAGTCATGTAGACTAAGATATCAAGTGGTGTGAAGCTGAGAGGGAGTTCATACACACCGGGTCCCGCTGTAGACACTCGGTATTGGATGTTTGAACTTACCATGATCCTTTCTATTGGATTTGCTAGTAATCTTTGGATCAGGTGGTAGTCTCTGGTAGGGACAAACTTAATGAGTCTTCCAGAAGACGAGGTAGGATTGAAATGAAATCCAATGACTGTGATTGAAAATAGATCTATGTGTGGTCTATATGAATGATGAAATTGATATTGAAATTTTATATAACAACATTTAAAGAAATGTTTGTAGATTATTAGTTTGATTTGTTCTTTTTGCATGAATTAAATATGTTATGAAATTTCTTTTCACTAGCTTACCCTTGCTTTTCTTGTTATGTTTAAACTACAATAACTGTATACTACGTATACGAGCAGATGATCATACAGGTGTAGGAGGTCTTGGAAGACTTTAGAATGTTTTAAATCTTATATTGTAAATATTTGTATTTCTATGAACCATAATCTTCTAATAGGAATATTTTGAAAAATTCTAAGTTTGTATAGAAACTGGTAGAATTTCTATTATAATAATTATATGTGTATTTTCGGGGTGTTACAATAATAATAATAATAATAATAATAATAATAATAATAATAATAATAATAATAATAATAATACTACACTACACTAATAGATAAAAGAAGTCTTATTTTATTATGTAAGAAACAATTAATTAAAAAATATATATTAGTTATTCGTATTTGTTGTCAATGAACCTAATCATTTTTATTTTGCATGTTTCATAACCAGATTATTAAGAACTAGATTAAAGTTAGCTTATGAGTCTAATTTTCTTTTGGTCGGTGAAAATTTGCAACAATGCTTATTTACGGAAAAACTTATTTCAAAATCATGATTTGGGCCTCCAGTATAAACCTTAGGGAGTTTCTTCCTCCATCTTTACGTTTTTCTTCCTGCACTCCTATAATTTATGTAAAGACAAAATTATCTTTATTACTTTCTAAAAATCCTAAAACACACTACCCACACTCTTTCTTTTTTTTCCTTATGCACACGACATTCCTACATTTCTTACATTTCTTTGTCTTTCTCTGCGCATGGCAACTTCATCTCATTGCACAATAACCGTGAGGCACATTTCGCTTGGTGGTGGTTCGGTGGTGTCTCCAACGGCTTGGTGGTATCTCTTCATCTTACCCGTATTGTTTTTGTTCTCCAGAATCGTGATTCTGCAACATAGTCTCATATTGAGTGATTCAAAAACTTCCTAGATGAGTGTGTTTGGAAGTTATCCAAATTGAAATGCATTATGGATCCACTAATCCGTAAGCCAAAAAAATACATTATGCATCCACCGATCCATAACTAAAAAATTGCTTCTAGATATAGCAATTTGTAAGTCAATAAATTGCTTCCGAAACACCCTCTCATCTAGAAAACATAAAGCTTTACTTACAAAACGACCAATCCATAGATCATAATTTCACTTTCAGATTGATCCATCCATAACACAATCCTGGATACCGATTTCGAGGAACCAGAAAACACCATAACTACCCAACCTTTTAAAAAAAAACTTAGTTCTTACATCTAAAAGCTAACAAACACTTTGACAATGCAACTCATTCCTCCACCTTGCTTCACATAGCTAAAATAAGCCTCCACCAACGCCACCCATAAACGAAGAAGAAAAACAATGACAAAGAAACTCATCCACGATGCCCTTTTCAAATAAAAAAATTATAAAAGGTTATTTTATAAATTTAAATTTAAATTTGACTTCAAATTTAAAATAATAATTAGATTTAAGGTTTAGGATTTCTTATACTTTGAATATTTTTAATTTACTTTTTATTATTTTTATTTATTTATTAAGTACTCAAATTTTTTTATATTTTTTTAATTGAGGACATGACTATTGATGATGTGACTGTTATCTTATTTTATCAATTTCTTTACTTAAAAATATAAAAAAAAAGTTGAGCACTCAATAATTTTTTTTTTAATAAAAATACTCAAATTTTATGATAAATTTAAAATTTAATTGAGCATAATAATAATATTTAGTTGTTACATAATTTATACATTTAATTAGAAAAGACGTGATTCTTGAGATTGGGTCAGTCATAATTAAACTATTACGTATGATTGAGAGGGATGTGGGAAATGATATTTGAGTTGTTTAGAAGATCTTTGACTAGCTTTGTAATTTTGTTAAGAAAGAGAGGCATGATAGAGAGTGTGTCTGGGGTGAGTTTGACAGAGAGTGATTAATCTAAGAATGGTGTTGGAATGGAAACAAAAGTGGCAAAGGATTTCTTCCACTCACTAAGATCTATCACTCATACTACTAAAAACACTACCATCATTTTCTTAGTAGGCAATAATGCATGAGAGTTTTTAATTAAGATTTCCAAAATTAAAAAAAAAATGTCTAGTATTTAAAAGCATACCATTTTAATAAATTATTTTTTTATTGAATTTTTATAAATTTTGTTTGTGTGACTTTTTATTTATATTCATGAGTACTATTCTCATGATATAATTCCACCCAAATATGTAGGAATTTTCTAATTCTAATCTCATTTAGGTTTTTCTCCATTTCAACAATGATACATTTTCTATAGTTTTTAAAGAAATGCAAAATCTCAACAGTTCAATTTCATATATAATTTATTTTTCAAATGAAATCGACTTTGAAAAGTATGTTAATTAACCTCTTGTTTGATGGTTGTCATTTTTCTCCTTCAAGTTTGTGCTTCTTCTAAGTATGATTTAACTCATAAAAACATAATCAACAAGTAACAAATAAAATTGAGATCATCATTTTGACCACACCCATATAAAAACATTGGCATTTTAAAACAATATGTTTTCAAGTTGTTTTCTATTAGAGTGGAATGAGGTTCAACCAATGTTTGAACATTGGTCTAATTATAATTAGAATAATTTGCATCATTAAGTTAATACTTTTTTAAAGACAAAACAAAATTATAATAAAAACATTAAACTCTAAAATAAACTATTTTAAATATAGTTATTAAATGTAACAATATTATTTTAATCAACTTAAAATGTCATAAACTAATTACGCATATTTAATAGCTAGAAAAATTACAATACTTATGATTACTCGATGAGAGCAAGTACTATACGAAAACTAATACAAAAATTATTATAAACAAATATACTTAATGTCTTTCGTTTTCAAACAAATTATTGGTATTTAAATTATAGTGTGATGGGTTTATTTTCTTTCTTGTCAAAAAGTTTCTCAAAAAATCACATTAGGTTGGTAATATATATTAATTAATAAAAAAAACTTACAAGGAGAGTTAAATTTAATAATAAAATGTATTGAGAGAGTGAATAATATAACAATTCAATTCAATAATATACAAAGTACTGAGATGATGAATTAATTCAAAGTTTCAGGAGATTAAAACCTGTTTCTAAAGTTGGAGTGAAAATCAATAAGATGATTTTTAAAATAGGTTAACCCTAAAAAGAGTAATGGTAGTGATATGCAACAATGTCATATCATTTTATTATCGCTATTGAATGTAAATGATGATTCATCTGATTGAATTTTTTGAGATTCAATCGTTCATCTTTGTTATCTGGGAGAGAAAATTCTTTTGTTTTATTTTATATCTTTATTTTTTATGCATTATTTTGTTTAAACTCTCAATGTAATTGTTTAGACTACTCTTTAAAGTTTTTTTAATTTTTTTGTCCGCATGTGTTTGGTCTAATTTTTCATGTTTTGTTATTTTTTCATGTGATGACACATGTTTGTGACATGAGTATTAATATATAAATTAATTATAATTTTTGACAGAAAAGGTAAATTAGACATTAGATTTCGTTTAGTGAATATATTGTTATATTTAATACTTAAATCAATATTTTCTTATAAGAAATCAAGGAGTTTGATCATATTTGACCTCCAAAGCTTATTTAACTTTACTTCCTTGTACTTAATTGAAAAAGAAAACAACCTTTATGGATATAAAGTTCAACATTTGAACAAAGAAGCCAGACCCACCTTCCACTAATTAAGCTTTAGACATAAACAAGATTACTCCTCCTTTTTCTTCCACAAAGTAAAAGGAAAACTGTGTTCAAAATATTTTTTCCAATATCATACCGATTTGTTGTCTAGTGATCATTGGTTTTTTGCTCATCTCAACCGGATATATTTCAAAATTACTTTCATTCTTAAATTTAGAATGAATGTTAACCAATGTTTTGAAATCACTAACTAAAGAATTAACGTAACTTTTAAAACACTTTTCAACATGATGTAGTTATAATACAGAAATTGGCCACGCAAAGTTAAAGGAATGCTAATTTGCCTAAAAGGTAAAGGTGATAGGAATACACTTTTGAGAAGAAATATAGTATAAGTAAAGAAGGTTTGTTTTATTATCCGTTTGAAAAATTAATTTTGAATTAAATATAAGTAAAGTTTGTACTCATTTATATATTATGAAATGTTTTTATCTTTAATTGATGTAGAATTTCCAACACACTCTCTCACTTCGAGACCTTCCAACTCGTGCATGAGATTATATATTTATAGGTGATCAAATAGTAGGTGACCGGATAAACTAAACAAACTATTGTGAGAATCAACACTTTAAAGAACTTTGATACCATATTAAGAATTTGAACTTTAAGTTTAATTTAATCTTATAACAATGGTTGAAGTTTGCATTCACCTATCTATTATAAAATGTTTTTATATCTAGTTGATGTAGGATTTCCAACAATCTTATAAAATTAGTTTAGACAAATAATAATTGAAAATAAAATCACTTTTGTTTATATGATAAATATTAAAAACTAATTTTAACAGAATACTACATGAAAAAATACAATTAACATGGATTTTGGGATGTATTTATCAAATGAATATTTTCACGTATATATTATAATGTAAATATTTTGTGTGTGATATTCATTAATGTGTATATATATAGTTAGAAATTAAATGTTTCATGGGTGAAAATAATTGTTCTAATTTTTTGAGTTTGAATTGAATTTTAACCGGAATTAAGTATAAGAAGAAAAGAATGTCTACTTACAAACAACGCTGAATTTAGAAACAAGAATAATGAGCAAAGAGTGTCTGTAAGACTAAAATTGACTTGAAATTCTTCTTTATACTGTGACATGTTATTATATAGATTTTTCTGACTTTCTATTTTATCATATTAGGTCATATTGAATAATATATTGGAGATGAAAACTCTTACATTGAGCAAGTAACATAATTCTTGATTATTATGTTATTAGGCTTTTTTATTTGTGATAGATTATAGCTCATTATTTCAATGCATAAGATGATAATAAATTTATAAAATAATTAATACAGTATCTCATGTGCTTAGGTAAATATATACTATTAAAATTAATCGTAACCTTAATTTAAAGTGTAAAGTTATATTATGGAAAAAAAATGAGTTGTATTATTTAAAGTTATACATCTGAAAAAAAAAATGACTCGCCCAAGTACTTAAAAAAAACTACTAAAGAATAACTTTCAAAGTAACTTCAATTTAAAATTTGAAATCATGTTCCAAACTTACACAAGTAATGAAAAACTATGTTTAACTACTCATAAATTTAGGTCTAATAATCTAAACATAGCATGAAAGCAATAACCTTTTAGGAAAATTTTAATGATAAAATTTTCATGTAATTTTTAGATTTCTTTTTACTATATAACATTTTTCTTTACTTTATAAATACTGTTTGGTAAATTGACTTTTTAGTGATTTGCAGCGTTTTTAAGATTCTATATTCAATTTAAAAAAAAAAACTAATTTCTAACTCTCTTTTATATTTATTTATTTGTCTTTATAATACTTATTAAATTAGTGTTTTAACTTTTATAATTAAGGTAAGTTTTGTAAGAGCTTCATTATCTGTAGTGGAAACTAATATTCATGTATATACTATTAGCACATAAAAAAATATTTACATACATCATTAGAAGGATTGTAAAGGTGTTCATCATACAAGTACATCAAAAGAATGCTCCTAAACTACTATTCAAGAAGTTATATGAAAAATATATGTTATATACCAAGTAATATGATCATAACATTAACGTACAATATTATATAATACCATAATTTTAAAAAACACATAATATTATATATAACTAAATTAGGTATATAAATGAAATGAATTATCACGTTATAATTAAAGGAGGTGTTATTTGGAAGACTATAAAAAAGTCACAATAAACAAACTTTAGCGGAGACTAACCCCTAATACCCCTAATGTATACTAAAAAAAATTATTAAATAAAATTTAAGTTTAGAAACTAAAATAATTAATTATTATTTGACTAAAATAAATATCATTTTATAAACTAAAAAAATTATTAGTATCTAAAGTAGTTTTTATTATTAATAAAAATTTATAAAGTTGTTTCTAAATTTGTGTCTAACATTAGCCACCAAGGTTTTAGCTACTAACTAATTTATATTTTAAATTAGTTTCTATTACTCTTTTAGAACTAATTTATAATCTAAAATATTAGTATTTAAAACTTTGATAGCGAATTTAGATACTAATTTAGAAACCATTTTATAAATTTTTATTAATAATAAAAATCACTTTAGATACCAATAATTTTTTAGTCTCTAAAATATCTAATTTAGTTAATATAGTGATTAATTATTTTTTATCTTTAAATTTCTTTGCTATTTAATAATTTTCTTGTAGTGATATCTTAAATGTACCAAACCTCAGCGCCTATATTCCTGATGTCAAGGTGGTACAAATCATTTACTATCAAATCAGATGTACATCTGCTATCAAGCTAGATATAAGTCTCTCTCAACATCTCACCACTTGAAATCTTGTCTACATGACTAGACAACAATATAGTCAATATACCTCTATTAACATGAGTTATGAGTTTATCATCGCCACCTAAGGCTACCACCGCGGGTATCCTTATATCACCCACCAATGGCCAAGCAACCACCAAATCAAGACCACCCATTTAAGACAAAACCTTATATACATACATATCAATCCACATACATGTATGTAAATGATTAATCTAGGATCCACCACCCACGAATGACCATTCAAAAAGGGCATATCTCATGCATATATCATATCATGCATCTTAGCATTAATTATATATAATTAATCTCACTTTTTATACATAATGTGCATTCATAAATATGTATAAAGGCATACATCACAACATATATAAACAACATCAAACATGGCATAATTTTATCATCATCATTACTGCATATCATTGTTAAAGTGAGCTCTTCTCGCTTGAACAACTTCATCGTTATAAACAAAGTAGCAAACAATTCGCTTTTGTAACACGCATGTCACTTGATCGAGACACCTGCCACACTTGAGTGAAATGTAACCTGAGAGCAACACCTTCCCAAGGATCTCCTTGCTTTAGCAATTGTCTTATTGCTTGAGTGTCTATCACTTATGCGTTGTAGGTAACACTTGAGAGACTACTACATTATTGAAAAAATCACACAAGTTCCAAAAGAAATTTCCACTGCCACAGGACACTTGAGCGTCCAACCAACGCTTGAGCGCTAGTGACACGTGTCACATATTACCACACATAGTGACACATGTACATCGTCTCACTTCTCGCTCAAACATTCAAAAATCACACTTAAGCCACCAACCTTATCACTTGAACGTCTTTTTCAATGCCTGAGTTATATGCTTCAAGAGAAGAGACATTTGCCTTGCCATCTCTCTTGCTCATGCAACAAGCTCTCACTTAAGCTATATTCCATGTCGCTTGAGTGACCAACTAATCACTTGAGTCACGTTAGACAGTTAATGCATTTAATGCACACCACTTAAGTCTCACTCAAGTGACCATGTCACTTTAGCGATATCCAACTTGAGAGCAACTCCAGCAACCTAAAATAAGCATTTTCCCAAGGTTTTCTACATCCATATTTAATTTTACTATCTCATCATATCATCAACAAGGTAAAATCAACATCCAACTCCAACAATGTCCTAAAATTATACTTAACAATCATCAACATCTTCATTTATTATATTTTATACTCCATTCCTAAAAAATACAACACATATTCTTCTATTTACATATATAACTTCTACAAAATTATCATAATACAGAGAGGTGTGTTGAGTATTTTAACTCGTTGGCCGGCTAAGATCTGTCTCGCATAACTCGCAGTCCACGCGAACCAATAATGGGACACAACGACTTGGTTTGCGCAACTCACAACAAAAAAAATCATTAGTTTCAATGTTATTGAAATGAACAAAAACAATGATGCTTTTAACGTCAAGACATAATGATAATTGATTACTATATTTTTTTAGTAGCTTAGACAATAATATTTTTTTTTTGTTTTCTTGTTCATGAAAGATTTAACTTTGATATATTTATTTAATGTAGATGTAAATCTTATGTTTATTTAACTTATTTAAATTTTATTGTCAATGATAGACTCATGGAGTGCAACAAAGATGTGAAATATTAAAATAAAATTATTGTTACAATATTTTCATATAGGTGTTAAGATTTTACTTAAGTTTTAAGATTTTACTTAAGTTTTAAGATTTTACTTATGCAGATTGGACCATAGGCTTGCAAGTCAAAAGCTACCATACATTGTCATCCCTAACATTACCTTCCCTTTAACATGTGCCCAATAAACATGCCCAATGAACAAAGAAGAAATAGACTAAAGCTCTTGGATGACTAAATATTATCATAAGCAAATGTTGATGATCTAAAGAATTCACTACAAGAAAAAAGGGTTTTAACGGAGGTTATTTAGCGGAGGTTAATATAATTCTAGAAATTGATTTAATAAATGGAGGTCTTTTTAACCTTTGTTAAGTTCCAAAGGTTATTCTAAAACCTCAGCAAAATAACGGAGGTTTTTTTAACATTCGTTAAACTTCAAAGGTTTATTTTAAAACCTAAGCAAAATAATGGAGGTTTTTTCAACATTCTTAAATTCCAAAGATTTATTCTAAAACCTCAGCAAAATAATTGAGGTTTTTTTAACTTCAAGTAAGTTTCAAAGGTTTATTTTACAACCTCAGCAAATTAACGGAAGTCTTTTTAACATTTGTTAAGTTTCAAAGGTTTATTCTAAAATATCGAGAAAATAACGGAGTTTTTTTAACCTTCGTTAAATTTCAAAGATTTATTAATAGAACCTCAATAAAATACTCTAGATTTTTCAAACTTCAATAAATAAATATAATTAAATCTATTTATAAATAAATAATTAAAAATTATATAGTTTTAATATATTTTATAACTAAATATTCTAAAATTTTGAAAGTATAACTTTACATTACAAATAAGTTTTCTAAAGTTTCAAAAATTTATTTTAAGAACTCAACAAAATAACATTAGATAATAAGTATTTCAACAATATTTGCATATTTCTTATGATTGATGGTAGTTGGTTTATATAATTCCTAGTTTTTTTTTTTTGTTACGAGCTCATACTTCAAAAAAACCTGACTTATTTTGTTTTAGCTTTTGATGTATGTATATTTTATGTGCAATTTTAGTTTTAGTTATAATTGATAATATTTAATTCTCATAATTTTGAAATATTTTAAATTAAGGCAATTTTAAAATGCATCTAATAATTAATTCATTTTGAAAGTGAGAAGTGATAAATTTAATTTCTCCTTACAATATATTCTTGCAATCTTTAGCCTATAACACATGTGGCTTTGAAGCTCACGTCTGACGGATAATGTAATTATATCCTTATTTAGGATATATAAAACAGTGATAAACACTAGTTGTTGTCGAGTTAAGTAACAGTGGCTTGTGATCCAAGTTGGACTAGTAAAGTGCTGGAAGAACCAATATTGGAGTAAGAAGAAGATAGTGTCTTATTTAGTGTTTCTTCTCCTTAGATATAATAGACATAAGTGTGGTTAAATTGTGATTCCTTGTTAGGACTGTCATCGTCGGCCATTGAGTCTATGCCAAAGAGCAGTGTGTCTATAGTGGAAGAGAGAGGTCAAGAGGATCGTTAGAGATGGTGAAAAATGAGGTTGAAGGTTATTTCAAACGACAAGTCATTCTACGAAAATTTTGAAACTTATGGTATTTTACAGAGGTGTTTAAACCCATAGTATTTAACAGAGATTTTGAAACCCATGATATTTTACTGAGGTTCTTAAACTCATGGTATTTAATAGGGGTTCTGAATGACTTTTCGTCAGGTTTAAAAAAACTTCAGAGAACACATTCCCCATGAATGATTTAGAGGAAAAATTTGTAATCCAGAGTAAATGACTTAATAGAAATTTTAATCCTGAATAATATGAAAATAAATCCTTGTTAAAATTATTTTTTCTTGTAATAATTATAAATGGCTTCAACTCTTTAAAACCTCAATCTAAGAGCGAATTTATATATAAAAATTATTTCTTATTTAGAGAGAATCTAGAAAGAGAAGGATTTCTAAAAGAATTTTTTTAAAATAAATTAAAAATAAACGTCTAATTTTTATTCACTAATATTTATTTATGAATGTCATATAAATTTCATTTAAAAAAATAAAATAAAACAACTACTGGATTTTACAAATTTCGTTATAAACTTATTTAAAAAAAGTTTTTTACCATATTTTATAATACATAAATCAATATATTGAAAATGTACGGTTTACTTAATTATATTGTTTTTTAAAATTCCATTAAAAATATTTAAGAAATTATATGACATTGATGACAGAATAATATAAAAACAAAATATATTTTTTATTCCGTAACAAAATATACAATGATTAATCCGTTGTTAGTATTTCCTTTCCATAATGCTTTATTCCGTACCAAAAAAGTATTATAAAATTTGAACAAAAAATAATTTGGTTAAGGAACTGTTGTCACTTGTATTAATTAATATTTATAAAAAATAATACAATTAAAACAATTAATTTATAAATAAAAACTATAAGAGTTTAAAATTAATTAAAAAAATAAATTACAAATACCTTAAAATATATTTTTATCAAATAAATTAAATTTGATATATATCTTCTTTGGTAATTTTACATTATCATTATTCTAACAAATGACTTTATCAAATACTTATAATTTAAGTTAATTTTTCAATTTTAAACTACCAATTATAACTTCCATTATCAACTAATTTTTTAGTTGTCAATTAATTTTAGAAATAACCTTTTCAACTAGTTTTGTTAATATAGAGTCTAGTATCTCCAAAGGTGAATGTGATAACACCTACTTTAAAGGAGAATGATTTAAGCACATCAACCTCAATAAAATGAATTGAAGAACAACAAGCTAAGGGGTTGAGCGATGTGTCTTACCTGAACATTTATAGGATGCTAAATTGCTTTAAAAAAATAGAAAAAAAAAATCAAACACCTCTTGCATTCATTACTAAAATTTCATTTAAATGCTGATTTTCCTCTTTTATTATGGTATGTTGAGTTAGGTGAAGTTTAATCAAATTGATTATCCAATTCAATATTTTTTTTCTATCAACCCATAAGAGATTAAATGGTATTATGTTTGACCCAATTATATTTAAATTAGATTTTGTCCTCAAGTTTCCCACCCAGTAAACACTTCTAGTTATTTAAATGAAGGTAAAAGGAAAATAAATGTCAAATCTGAGTAACATCCTAAGAATTCGGTAACCATGAGATAAATCAACTAATGTTGTTTTATGGAAGATACGCATCAGATATAATCTATAAGTGAGATAACCCACTATTAACACTATAAAAAAGCATTGTTATACAAGAGTAGTGTACGCTTTTATCGATACATCATTCACTTCTTATACAGAACACTTGCTTAATCACCGAAAAATCTTTTGTAAGTTAACTCCCAATCGAGTATCAAGAGAAGTACGAGAAGAGGAAGGAGGAGCGACCAAGCACCAAGAAGCTAATATGAGAAGGATGAAGAGGAAGCAATAGAAGGATCAAAGACAATTATTCCAATCAATACCAGGTACTACCTAGGCCCTATCGGTCTATACAAGTAAAATTCTTAAGTATTTTTTAATATTTTTGCACACTACAAGAAAAATATTAAATAACAATCAAATTTAAAGACAAAAAATAATTAGTCACTATATTAACTAAATTATATATTAATTTAGAGACTAAAAAATTATTGGTATTTTAAGTGGTTTCTATTATTAATAAAAAATTATAAAATAGTTTATAAAATGGTATCTAAATTAGCTACCTAGGTTTTAGTTACTAATATTTTAAATTCTAAATTAGTCTCTAAAAGACTAATAAAAACTAATTTAGAATATAAAGTAGTAAGTAGCTAAAATCTTGATAGTCAAGGGTTAGATATCAATTTAGAAACTATTTTATAATTTTTTATTAATAATAGAAATTACCTTAGATACTAATAATGTTTTTTAGTTTATAAAATGATCTCTAATTTAGTCAAATAATAACTAATTATTTTAATTTTTAAAATTAATTTATATTTAATAATTTTTTTATAGTAGTAAGACTGGTTTGATGATGGTTTAATAATTGAGAAGGATTTTCAAAAACTTTTCAAAAACAATGGTTGAGAGATACTAGAAGCAAACAAGATATTTGAGTTTTATATGGTTATCCTTAATAAAATATGTTTATAAGTTTTTTTTTTTTTGTGATGGCTTATAAATAAATATATAAAATCACTCTTTATTATCCCCTTTATTTTTTTAAAATAAAGAACATAAATATTATTTTTTATGAGCTATTTATGTTTTCTTGAGTATTCTACTACAATCTTAACTATAACAAATTGTTTAAGATATAAAATAACTTTAAAATGAAAATATATATAATACGTTCTTAGTGAGTTGAAAGATATATTCATATAATGAAGGCTTTTAAATAATATTATGCACTTGTATGTCATTTACAATAATTTTGTAATTTAAAAATTTAATAACACTACAATAAAGCTATTAAATAAAAACTAAGTTTAAAGATAAAAAATAATTAATTTATATAATTATTAAATAAAAACTAATTTTATAAATAAAAAATATTAATTAAATTAGATAATATTGTATAAATTATTTTATTTAAAAAAGTTTCTATTATTAATAAAAATTCATAAACTATTATAAATTAGTATTTAACATTAACTATAAAATCTTAAAGTACTAATTATTTTAAATTTTAAACTAATCGGTACAAGTACTAGTTTATAAAAATTAAATAGAAAATCTTCATTATCCCAATCTATAAAGATTAGACTCTAATATATGTATATATTGTATTATAATTATAAGTTTAAATCTTATAACATATATTGCATTAACATTGTTTCGAATGAGTTAGGGTTTAGAAGTTGATTGGTGACAAGGAAATTATGGGGGCAAGTACGGTGCATTCCCCGGTTTTGATTGAATGAAAAGAAACGTGCATCAATGAATTTACACTTTGCAACACAATCCCCCTACTTCCCACGTTTCATCCATTCTTTGGTCCTTCAACTAAAGCATCACCATCTCTGTACGGCGTCAACTAATTATCTGCATAATACTGTTCATATTACTCACATTTCATCCAATAATTCACACATCAATTTCTTTTACTCATAACAGACCAAACATGGTCTGCCCAATTATCATAACCATGATTAGAGGCAAAAAGCTCATGTTTTAAAAATTAACTCCCTCAAGTGAAAAAATAAATTATTAACATGCTTCATATTTCGAATTCATACTTCTTTAACATTTCTTTATAAGTCAAAATATCTGTACATTTTATTAGTTTGAAAATAACACCTACTGTAACAAAAAAGAATTAAAATTCACATTACATAAATAAATTTTTACTAGAATTTGGAAAGTGTGTATTCGCATTTGTTCGTTTACGTATCAGACAGAGATGTATTAGGTAAAGCAATGGTTTGTGATGTTGGTTCATTAAAGTGTGATTGAGGCACACAAGAAACAGGACGAGACAGCAAGTGGGACATTTCTGTTTTTTTCTTATTATAATTTTAATATAATTATATTTTATATTTATGATCAACTGTACTTATGACATAATAATTTTTTTAATTATTTATTTATAATAAAAATTACTTTAAAAATTAATAAATTTTTAATCTTTTTCTATAAAATCTAATTTAATCAATCAACGCCTCTTCTGAAACCTTACAGTGACTTATCACAGTTCTAAATGTTTTAGTCACATAGACAAATATCTAAAAATATCTATGACCTAAAAGTAATAGAATTTTTTTAAAAAACTAAAGAACACATGAAGTTTTCTTGGGTTGACAAAGAGACACACACAAAAAAAAGCTTGTACTGGGCATTATGTACAAACCTTTGTCTCTTTTTATATCCAAACAAAACATTGAATAAAGTAAAAACAAAAGTTCTCATTTTTATTCTTTTATTTTTGGAAGAGAATTTTCATCCATTCAAATAATATCTTTTTAGTATTTTATTTATCCCTCATACTTGTTCTTCTTCTATTACTTTTCTCGACAATCTCTCAAAGCAAATTAAAACAAGTATCAAGGTTGGTTGATTTGCTTTGCAGAAAATTCCAATGCTAGCACCAATACCTATTGCTTGGTAGGCCACAATGGTAGAGTCTGTCTGTAGAAAACTCTTGTGAGTTAAACCTTACACAAAAACATTATAGGTGGGGCATTGAATAAAAAAACAAAACCATAAAAACATAAAATCGTTTTTATTCTCAGACGTTGTTTTACTGATTTTAAACTCATATTAATGTTAATAACATTGAGATTCCTTTTTATACAATTATGATAAAGTATGATCAAGTTAAGCGGAACTAGGAGAAAAATAAATAATGTGAAAATAGTTTAAAAAATAGAATTATTAAATTTGTGTTAAAGTTCATTTTGTAAAGTAGTATATGGGATGGGATGTTTGATATTGATGAGGTAAAGAAACATGAAGAAATGAGTTTGAGAGTGGAGTGATGTGGGCACATTTAAGCATTTTGGTACTAGTGCACCTTTGTATCATTGTGGCTGGATACTGCTCTCCTTCACCCATGGGACCCTATCGTTCAGCGTCCCTCAATTACCATCATTCACTTTTTTTCTATCACATCATACCTATATTTCAAATTTTCATTTTTCTACTCAAACATGAATTTTTACTCTCACAAAATTTTATCCAATTTTTTATTTATATTTTTATGACGAAATCTTTCAACTCATCCTGGTAATATATATTTATGGATAGTTAGATATGAGTTGTCCTTATTTTAGTCAATAAAAAAATTTTAACACATTTTCTCACGTTAAGATGAATCAACTTGTGCTTGAAACTATATATTTATGAGTGGTTAGATAGTAAGTGACCTGATAAAACCAATAAATTCTCTTTAGACTCTAAATAACTTTGATATATATTGAGAAGTAAATTTTAAATTTAATTAACCTATAAATAAAATCGAGTTATAAAATATTTTACACTATTTTCTTCTTCTCTATAATACTATTATTTAATAACTTTTTTACTACTCATCTAATTTTTTAATATTTCTTTTTACTTATCTACTTGTCCTATTTCTTTTCTCTTACAAAGAGAGTGAAAAAGATCATCCTCTCTCACTCCTACATATTAGAGAACATTCAAATTTAGGTCCAATCAAAAGTTTTTTTTTTCCATTAAAGTTTACATGAGATGATACATTATAAATTAGTGAGAAGAGAAAAATTCTATGTCTTTTCTATATATTTTAAATAAAAATAAGATGAAAAAATAGAGAAGAGAGTTAAAACTTTCTTATGTAATAAGTAGAATGAAGATATAATGTGAATCTTCATTTATGTATTTCAACCCTTTATATACTGGTTCTTCCTGGTGATTTTTGGTATGAAAGGATGAAACAAAATAAAATGGGACAATTTACAGAAATAATTGGTGAGAAAATATTTTGTAGATATAAAAAAGAAATTGAGGTGAAGTTAGGGCTGGATTAAGAAGTAAATTTGAAGAAGTAAAAAAAATAAAAATAAAAAAGACTATTATTTGAATCAATGAAAAGAGAATAGTAAGTGAATTAAAATGAAAAAAAAAATGTAGAAGATTTTATTAGTGTAATGGATTTTAAAAATATAAAATAATATAATTATAAAATGATCAAGTTACTCTTATTATTATAAATTAATTTAATTAAATATTAAAATATTATTATTATTCATTTTATTATTTTATAAATTTATTATTAATAACAATATTTATTCTAATTTTATTATATTTATTATCATTTATATTTATTCTAACAATATTTTATAAATTTACTTCATTTATTATAATTAAAAACATTTTATTTTATTATTTTATACTATTTTATACATTTATTGTTATATTATTTATTTGAATTTTATTATTTTTTAATTTATTATTATTTCATTATTATAATTTTACGGTTTTATTATTATTTTATAAATTTGTTTCTTTTATTATTATTTATTCTATTTTTATAATGATAATTATTTTGATAACCTTTTTCAGTATTACTATTTTATTTTATTTATTATTATATAATATAATCAATTATATTACGTTATATAATGTAATATAATTTTTATTGTAGGTTTTTTTTCTTCTTAAAATATAAAGATGGTTCAAATATATTTGAAATAAATAAGGTGAATCCTGAATTTTCTTTGTAGATGAATAGTAAGGAGGGGAAAGAAACATATTATTAATGTTATTAAATTTGTAGAATGGAAGTGGGCGTGCTTATTTCTACAACTATATGACTGTTTGGCCGAAAGGAGGATTTTTTTTACTGTGATGAAAAGTGCATTGGGCAATGTTTTATTCCCAATTGCGGCGAACTAAAGTTAAAACAAAACATAAAGACCATCAATTATTGATCCAAGTAAAACTCTCATCTCACTCAGAACAAACAAACCACTTCTTGCAGTTTACTGTTAAAGCAAAGGCTATCAGTGTCACTTTGTATTACAAAACTGATAGCTAGTTGAGTTGACAACCCATATTATGTTTAAGTTAGACCTCATCACCCTCTTCCAAAAGCTGGAAAGACCCAGGTTTACCGGATCCTGTCCACTGGGTGAAACCAGAAAATACACATGGAATGGAACACTCTTCATACTTACTTTTTTTTATTCCAAAACTCAAATTTTGGCAATCAGTTACTAATTTCTCCTCAAGACAAACAAACTAAGAATATTATCATATAAACTAATAATACAAATTTTAAAAGGGACAAAATAAAAAAGGAGTTGTTATATTATAAATCTTAACAGGGTGAATAATGTTGAAGAAGCCTATTGGCTTCCCTAAGACCACTGAAGTAAGCTCCATGAGTTGTGGAATAATGGGTTCTGTGGGTTGCTTCCCCTGCAAACAAGATTTGAAGTGGTGGTGAAGCAGAAGGGTGGCTGCTGCTACATTTTGGCAAAGGTTCTGCCATTGTATCAAAATCATCTCCACTTGATCCAACTGCCACATGACTGTATGACCCTAGAAATAAAGGATCTGTTCCCCATTGGCTCTTCAATACTTTACTGAATTTAACCTTATATTCGTGGGAGTACTTTTCAGATTGCACATTCCCGTTGCAAAACTCAACTGAACGTGACAGGAAGCATGAAATTGTGTCTGAAACCCCTTTACTGATCTCTTCATCTTTGAGTGACTCAAGTGCCAGAGCTTCTTCCCCAGCAAACCAAGATAAGAGGACACTAGAATTGTTGTAGATAGGACAAAGAGTAGCAGTCCTCCTCATCCACCAGGGTATTTTCTTGTGCTTCAACTCAGATTGATGTGAATGGAAAACCATTTGCAAGAAGGGGAACACACTGGAGTGTTCGTCTCTTCTTCCATGAGGAGGACTCAATTGCATGAACAACTTGTTAACAACACCAAAACCAAGCCTTGAAATAGCCTCAGCCTTAAAAGAGGGTAGAGGGGGATGGAACATTGACATACCTGAATCATCATCACGAATAGAGGCCTTCAGCACTCCCAGTGAGACCGTGACAATGACATGATCCGCAGACATAATAGAGCCATCAGAGAAATGTAGCACCACAGGCCTAGAACATGTTCCATTTTCCATATTCATCGCCTCGTGTCTCTCGGGTTGCCACTCAATTCTTGTGACTTTTCTACCCAACTGAACTAAACCAGGTGGTAACACAGATGCTAACGATTCAATTATGCTTGAGTAGCCTTTAGCAATTGTGATTTCTTCACCTGGAAACATCTGGTATTCACTTTCTGCGCCATAATCCAAAGTCAATAAGTCAGCAACAGATGTACAAGTCCTCTGTGTGTTCTCGTGCATGGCAAAGATTGCTTCATCAAGCAACTTCCTACTCCACTTTCCGAAACCTTTGAGCTCCTTTTCCTCTTTGGATGAACCCCAATAAGCATCAAGGCCTTGTCTGAGAAAAGAGCCAACACTGAGGTTTCCGCTGTCACCCTTGGTTGTTGTTGTTGTTGTTGACATCTTTCCCTGAGCATGGTCCATGAGATTGTTGAAAAGCTTGGTGATGGGGTGAACAAAGGAAGGGCTTAGCACAAAGCCACCTTCAGCAATGGTGGTGGTCTTATTGTCATTCCCATCCATGCACTCCCAAGGCTGGTCAGACTCAAGTGCATGGATTTGTTGGGCTATTTTGTGAATTGGACTTCCTTCAATTCCATGGATCCAAGTAGCACCCATCTCAATCCGGTCACCACCAAACTCGGAAGTGTTGATTCTCCCACCAATCCTGTTTCCACCTTCCACAACACACACCTCAAACAAGCTCTTTGAGACACTACTGTGAAGCTTGTTGGCAGCAGTGAGGCCCGCCATTCCTGCTCCAATTATCACAATTCGTGCTTTCTTCACCGCCATTGTTGCCACCTAGCTTTGCTTCTTGTCACACCGATGAAACAAGATTAGAGGAGGGAAAATAAGTGGTATGTGTGAGTATGAAGCTGAGATTTTTGAGTAACTGGCAATGAATTTATAAGTGGGTGGTGATTTTGTTGTTATGTTAAGATTCAAAAGTACTTTTGTGTGTTTCTATTTTCCAAAAAATGTTACAAACCAAAATGAATTTGAAGTGACATACTATGTTTCAAAAACAAGTTTAAAGAACAGACACGTAATCATTTAATTAAGATACTTTGTTCACTTACCTTTTTCTAGTGACTTCTTTCCGCACACTATAATTTATTATGCCCTAATAAAGACACTGCTCTACTTTTGCTTTATCCCTCCATCAGACTAAACTTACAGGCAAAGACTCTCACTTTGAAAATGTTACTTTTATTCTTACCTAGGACTTATTCAAGTCATTTTTTTTACTGATTCTTCTCTAATTATAATTGAAGGTTCATTTTACTAATTTTATACCACTTTAAACTTTAATCGTTCGTTTTATTAATCAGAATTTAATTAGAAAATAAGGCAAAAATATCTAAAATAAAGGTGTATGCTTATTTAACTACATGTTAAATTATTAACAGTATATGCTGGTGTGAATAAATGTGGGGAAGTAGAAATGGTAAAAAAGTAAATAAAGAGCAGAAGTTAGAAGCAGTGAATAGAGTAATAATTGAAAGACAAGTACTGTGCTCAGCATGAGCCACATAACCTGTGGCCCTCTTCACACCACCCACAACAAACAAATTTAGTTGTACAATACAGCCACAATTGTTAAAGAATGAGAAAACAAAATTCATACCCACTCTTAATAATACTTTCTTTGCTTTAAAGGAAAAAAAATAGAAACTCAAATATTTTTTTATCGTACAAAATTTTAAGAAAAGAAAATACATATATACAACACAAATATATCTTAAATAAAAAATATATGCATAACAAATAAGGATGTTTTTTTTTTGAACTATTCCCTTTCTTTTAAAATTAAATATATATATATATATATATATATATATATATATATATATATATATATATGATGGGTTACACAATTTTTTCTTTCCTTTCTTATTTTCTCCCACGTTAAATGATAAAAATATTTTTTTTATGAATGTAACTTTTCTTTCTCTTTTTTAGTTTTTTTTTTCTGTCCGTTGGAGTGTAGTTTTGTAGTTTTAGAAATCGAATATTTAGTATATAAGAAAACAAATAGAATAGAAAAGAATTTTGAAATTACAAAAAAAAATACTTAGTTAAAATATATAAATAAAAATTAAAGGAAATAATTACTCTTTCATAATTTCATTTCTCTCCTTCTTTCCTAATTTTTACCTATCAAACACACAAAAATTTATTTAGAGAATTACAAAACATGGACGAGTATGAATGGTCCATATCACTACAAGAAAATCATTGATTAGAAATAAATTTTAGAGATAAAAATAATTAGTCGCTATAATGACTAAATTAGATATCATTTTGGAGAATAAAAAAATTTGTGGTTTCTAAATTAGTTTCTATTATTATTAAATGGTTTCTAAATTGGTATTTAATTAGCTACTAAGATTTTTGCTACCAAATTTAGAATCTAAATAATTGGTAGTTAAAACATTTGTAGCTAATTAGATACCAATTTAGAAACCATTTAACAATAATAGAAACTAATTTAGAAACCAAAAATTTTTTAGTCTCTAAAATGGTCTCTAATTTGATAACTATAACAACTAATTATTTTTTGTCTCTAAAATTAGTTTCTATTTAATAATTTTCTGTGTACCTAAAATCGTAGCTAATTACAATCTTTTTTTTTTTAAGTTTGCATTCTATGTTAATATGTAAACTTTTGAGATTTTTACTATTTTTGTGTAATTTTACAAGGTAATTAATGAAGGGTAAAATTTTTAAAAATTACCAAAATGGATAAGTCGTGCCAAGATGACATAACTTTAATTGAAATCTTATTATATTGAAGTCGTGTCAAGCATAACTTCAATTCAAATATATTGAAATTGTGTCACGTTAGTACGACTTCTTCATAAAAAGTCGTCTCACATTATCACGACTTATCCATTTTAGTAATTTTTTAAAATTTTATCCATTTTGATAATTAATAAATGAAATTACACCAAAATGATAAAAAAAAAAACCCTAAACTTTTTAGTCAACATTACGAAGAATGATAATTAGCAATCTTTAAAATTAATCTCTATTTAAGCTATTTTTATTCACTATCAAATTAACAAGTTGATCTCTAAAAAATATTTGTTAATTTAATTAGTAATCGATTTTAAAATTATATTTAGTGATTATTGTAACCCCCCATAAACATAAACACAAAACCCCTTCCCACGGCACTTATTTATTTTCTTTTCTTTCTCTCTCCATCTCTCTAACTCTTTCCCTCCTTTCTTCATTTTTTTATTTCATACATCATCTATTTCAGAATCTAATCGCACCACGATGTAGAGGAAGAGCTAAGAAACATTCCTACTCGAACAAATTCTCAAACAGAGTAAGTTCATATTCGTTCTAAAAATCTTTTGTTCTTTATGTTTCCTTAGAATTTAGTCATCAATCTTGATGGGTCAGTTAAGGAAAGTAATCCTCTCAACTTATTATACTATACACTGAATTTGTGTTATGTTTTGATTACTTGCATTAGGCCCTTATATCTTGAAGTTTATCCAAACTGACAGGATAAATTCTAGAGGTTGCTTGGAAAGCAAGTAACTAAGATATGATAAAATAACTTTAACTTTCAGTAGTACCTTAGGCTAGAAGATCTAAATGTAGAGGTAACATGGTTCCAAATTTTAGTTTCTCTTGCAGGGATGTTATTTGATGAAATTGTTTTATTTTATGTTGTGTGAACATGTATAAATATTAAATTTTGATAGTTTGGAAGTTAAATATTATTTTTGATGTTGAAAAGGTTCTTTAATGTTATGAATTTTTAAATGTTATGTGATTGAATGGTATGTATTATATGTGAATGATGAAAATTGTATGAAATTGAAGTCATACGTTTGTGATAATGTATGAATTGAGGTTTGTTTGTGTATTAAGTACTGATGCATATGTGATAACACAAATCCCCTAACTTTACTAGTAGTCTAAGTCACATAGACTAAAATATCAAGTGGTGAAAAGCTGATGGGGGAATTCATGCACATTGTGACATATGAGATGCACGATTTAGGTTGTATTGAACTTAGCTTGAACCTTTCTCTTGGATTCGCTAGTAATCTAAGTCTTGGATATTAGATCAGGTGTTATTCTCTGGTAGGACTTACTTACTACAGGTCTTCTGGAGAAGGCGTCAATTATTAATTATTTTGTTTTATTGAATATACTGGATGTGTAAGTCCATGTGAGATCTATGTGATTATTTTATATTGGGATTTGAAGAAGACTGAATAATTGAAAAATTGACCCATGTAATTTGGTTTGCTTTTTGATTGAATTGTATATATTATAAAATTTTATTTTCAATAGTTTATTCTTGTTTTTCTTGTTGTGTTGTAAACTACAATGACTATATTATATACACGAACAGATGATTATAGAGATATAAAAGAGTTTGATATGTTATTTTGAGTTTTGTATTATAAATATTATATTTATATAAATCCTAATAATGTATTAAAATCTTTTAAAATACTCGACACAAACTATAACATAAAAGACAATAATAAAAACTAACAAGAGAATTTAGGGCAATTACATATTGCAAGTGACAGCTATCAAGTCCAGGTATATGGTAAAATCTGGTGATACTTTTTTTTAAAAAAATTCTCTTTATTTGTATTTTTATATTAAGTTTTTCAATAAATTTAATTATTTTACTTGGCAACATTAGAATAAAATAAAAATAGATAACAATTTATAGTTTATCTTTAAAAGTCTTATTTAAACTTTTAGTATTAAAATAACTTTTGATTTCAAATTAAAAAAGTGTCAAATATGACTAAAATTGAATCTAATGATTTGCATTATTGAAATTATCATAAACCAACATGGTGAACACATAATAGAAAATTTTAAGTCATATTTCAACCTTGAACTTAGTAAAAATCTCTCTTTTACTAAATAAATGTAAATTGAGAAATTGGATGAAAAAACAAAGCAAATATTGATTGCACTAAACATTCGAAAAAATATTAATGAAATGTTGGTGTACGTTGTTTAGTTGCCACAAAGGGAGGGAAAGTTGTGTTTGCATGGAAGGAAGACATTAAAAAATGGGGAAAATTATCCAAAAAAATTAAAAATAATAAAAATTTAATCATTGACTCTAATATTACTAATTAATCTTTTAAGGAAAATACATTAGAAACATTCAATATTAATGAGACCCGTATAAACTATTACAATAACATCTCTAATCTAAAAACTTTTTAAATATTACATATATATATTATTTAATTATCTCATTTTTACTCTAAGACTAAATCTCACACATAAATTCCAAAAAATTAGAACACTCAATTTCTACACCTTTCATTCTGCTATTACAATAAAATTCCGGAAGCATAATATTAAAGTTTATAATTTGTAAATTCTTAACTTCCTTATTCTTGTTTTGTGAACTTTGCTGCTTTCTAGATAGTTTCTTTTTTTGTAAGCTCTCACTCGTGTGCAATGTTCGTGGTTTTATGGACCGATTCCTATTCGACAAAAAAATTCAAAATATTATTTTAAAATGCAAACTTTTGGCCATTTATAAAAAAAAAAAAAAAATCTATGAATTTTCAGTGCTACAATCTAAACCCAAATGTATAACCCTACCTCCAACTATGTTTAAACCATGTTTTGTGACTATTAGTATTTATCTTAGAATTCTTTTTATAAAATATTTCACCTAATTAATAACTTTAAAAAAAAAAGATTTAAATTTTTTTTAATATTATAATTAAATACAATTAGATATTAGAATCAATTAATTTTTTTCCTTTAATATTTTAGGTTTTTAATGGACTCTTTGAAAATAAATAATTTTATTTATTTATTTCTCTTTTGATATTCTATATCATAACATATCAAAAAGTCATTCAAAATTTAATAAAGACAAATATTGATTTGATTTATTGTCTCACTTGACTCTCTATTTTTATATTTAATGTTTTTGGCATGACAGGGAGGGTTGGAAATCCACCCTTCATTACCTTCAAATATTGTCAAATAATAAATTCTACATTACTAAATTGATATTATGAGGTTAAATTAAATTTAAATTTCATTATTTTAAGATGATTGGATGATTTTTTATTCATCTTGATAAAAATAATTGTTTTCTTTTGTTTCTAGGATATTATCTTTAACCTAAATATTACTCTTCGTACGTAGTTTGGTAATTAAATTAAGATGAAAATATTATTTTTTAAGTTAATAAAAAAATCATTAAATATAAAACTTTAAAATAAAAATAATTAATTATTATATTAATTAAATTGAATATTATTTTAAAAAGTAAAAAATTATTGATATATAAAATAATTTCTATTATTAATAAAATTTTATAAATTAATTTTTAAATTAGTATCTGTAAGCTACCAATAAGTATATGTGAATTTTATCTTTCCATTTTAAACTGTTTTTCTACATTTATATAGTTGTTGTTTTTTCTTGCTTTAGATTATCTATAATCAATTTTTTAATGATTATTATTACATTGGCTCTATTATTTTTTATAAATTATTGATAAAGTGTTTATTATGTTCTATTATTTTAATAATAATAATAATAATGATTTAATATTAAATTATAGTATAAAATTGTACATGCTTATTCAACTTGAATTTTGTTTTTTTATTTCACTCATGTTTTCAATTCTTGTAATCTTGAACTAATATGTTAAACTCTTTTAAAACTTAAAAACTATATTGTTTCTATCTTAACTTATTATTATTATTAACTATAGAAATACTAAAAAGTAATTCATTAACATCAATAAAAAAAAACTTTAATCAACATCAACCTAAAAGTAATTCTACTCACATTAGCTAGAAAAATCTTAAGTAAGATTGATAGAAAAATAAACCCAACACAAGCTAGAAAATAACTCAATTAAAAAAGGTTGAAAAAAATCCATCACATATCAATTTAAAATAACATCCATTAACATAAAATGAAAAAAAAAATGGTTTGTTCAATATTATTCAAAGAACATCTTTTTCTTTAATATTTATCAAGAAAACCATAACTAACCTTAGTTAGAAAATAACTTTGATTCAACATCAACAATAAAATAACTTTTGATAACGTTTTTAAAAAAAAAACAATTAATAGTCTAAAAGAAACTTTCAATATTTATCAAAATCAAAATAAATATAAAATTATGACACTCAATCCTCGACTAAGTCAATAATGTTTTGATCTTAATTAAACTTACAAATAGTCTACCAAAATGGAATTAGAGAGAGAATAGGAGGAAAAGAGCATGAATTTAAAAATATCAAGAAGTTCAAATTCTTACCTATTTATGAAATTTGAAATTTTCTAATTTTAACTGATTACTTTCATATGTAAAATTTTAATTTCTTTTAAAATATTTAAATTCTTTATAAAAATGTATTACCTCTTAAAAAAATGTATTCAAATGTACAGGAACAAAAATTGATTAACCACTTGCACTTTTCGCCCATAGCCTAAACGCACACTCAACCAACTAATCCATCCATTCTGAGAAAATAAGGCTGTTTATACTGTCAACCATGATGTGCATCTGCATTCAGCATATAGAAATTTAACTCAGCTTCATGTTTACAAACTATCCTCATATATCATAATCTTCTTGAACATTACACATAACCAACATGTCATTGATGGATATTTGCTCCGCAAAATTTTCATCCAATTCAATGTTTAATTAGACATAAACCCCAGAAGCAATTAAGAGGAACAAGGACCCAAAACCCTGCCAAAAAAATAGATATATAAGCATAAGTTTACTATATCGTACCAGTTTCAAGGCAAAAGGTGATTGAACAAAAAATACATACCAAGAAGATTGATGCAACTGCTCCAGTTGTCAGCTCCTGAACAAGTGAACGAGTTTTCCTAGAAGAGGTTGCTTCATAACTGCAAATAATCATCCATTTATTTTATGATTAAAGAAAAATATAGATACCATGATGGCAGTTAGTGTGGTACGAACATTCATAGTTCATGAAACTTGACCTAACAGGAGAAGGGGAAATTCCTAATGCTTTTAAGATTAAAAACATAGTTAATACCACAAAATACATGACAATAAAGTCCAAGCCGGACACACCTATAACTTAATACTAATTGGCCACAATAATAATGTCATTCAGCTCTGAGGTTAGATTTCACATTTATAAGCATGTGTCAACTACAAAAGTTCTTCCGTTTAACACCAATCATATTTTTTGCACAAGATAACACGAAGACACAGATTGAGGATGATAAATCCAGCCATTTTGACATGGAAACTATAAATATCTTAAAATATAGATTTAAATCTAACTCAATTTTATAAAATCAACTTATAAAATAAGTTTCTAATTCTATTTTAACCATATAGCTATTTGATGTGGCACTAAACCACCACCTTTTAGGTTGCAATTAAAGCAATCCTAAAAGAGTCTACAACTAAGGTGAATTAGGGCTAACCGCAATTAAGACAGATTTCCAACAATATGTCTAACCCAGGAATGACACTGACTCAACTACTATTCAGAAGTGTCTATACTTCCTTGCGCATCAGCTCAATCAGCTGGTTAGAAAACGAATGGGCCAATGTTAAACTCACGCCTAAAAATCATAAAGTCGAAGATATTTTTTCCATTAAATTAGATATAAACATAACAATTAGATATAATCATAACATCTTGAGCAGGATACCTGCATAGAAGATTGTATTTCTGCAAGCTCCTTGTTAGTCTAAATTTAACAAACTAAATCCTAAGTTAAATTTACGTGTACAAAATCTCTCACCCAAGCAGCCAACTGACTTAACATTGTCCACATTCCGTCCTTACAAGCAAGAGAAATCTACATTCCATCAGTGACAAACACTTATCATGAGCACAAACCTTGCTTAAGTATTTTTGGTATTGTTTTACAATTAGAATTGGAGGTTTCACCGTACCAACCTATGCTAACCATTAAATCTTATAACCCAAATGACCGGTGTGAAACTCCAATTCTGAATTTCGTGCTTCTCATCTCAGAAAACTTGCCCTCTGTTGACTCCGTATTGGCCATCACTAAGGATACCAAGGTAGCAACAAAACGATAACAATTACCAACAAACTCAGATTAATGAAATCCAGCGTTTTTACAGTCGAGTGAAATTCCGAAGATTCATAAATCCACCGAAACCCTTTCATAACTTGCAAGCAAATTGAAACGTGGAAATCGAGATCGAAAGGTAGATCGAGAGGAACTCACATGAAGAAAGAGGCGGTTAAGACGAGGCCGATGGCGAGGGTGAAGACGGAGAGTGTGGGGTACCACGAATCGGGCACAGGACTCGTAATCGGTTTTGGAGCCTTTCAGAGAAATTAAAAACACAATATGAGGAAATCGAAATCGAAATCAAAATTGAATCCGAGAAGAGAAAAGGAAAACGAAATTGAATTACCATTAGAGAATGCAGAGATTACAGCAATGGATCTTGCACGTTCCGAAGTGCAGATGCAGAGTATAAACCCCTTCTCTCTTGCTGACTCTACTCTATATTTCAGCGTCAGCGTTAGTCACCTCACCTTACATTTCCAACAAGCCCAACTTAGCATTTCAATTCTCTACGGCCCAAACTCTAACATTGGGTTACAAATTGACCCAAGGACTGCTTCTATTCCCACCCCAATCTGAGGTTTGCAAATTATCTAGTAATTGACCAAGAACCCTTTTTTTACAATTTGAGGTTTTGCCTCCTATAAACAAAAAATAAAACTTATTTATTTTAAAAATATATTTTTGTGTTTTATTTATTTTTCAATATTTTATAAATAAAATTTTTAATATTTTGTAAATAATTTTATTTTGTTCTAATATGTTCAATAGTCTCATATCACTTAAAAAGTCTAAAGACAATTTAATTATACACATTTTTTTCCTTGACTAACTGATATGTTTTGCAAAGACAAAAATGTGATGAATTCCAAACTTTAAAGCTGATAATATGTCATATGCGATAATTTACTCAGTGGTGATAACAATAAGAAATTTTAATTTGAAGTTGACCTGATGAAAAGTGTTGATAGGCAAGGCTTAATCGGAAAAATTTAAATCACTTCATTTACTTGTTTAATACACGAATTTATGTAAATAAGTTCTAACTTATTTGTATAAGCTATTTCAATTAAATTTAAGAAAATAACCAAGTTTATAAATTACTCATTTGTTTGTTGTTTACTTTTATCTTTATTAATTATTATAATTTTTTTTTTATCTCAAATAACTAAATGACAATCTAAGGTGTATGAAAATCACAATAGAAAAATATGTTAAAGTTGTTTTATTATTATATTATTTTTAATTAATTGTACTTATAAAAGTTATTTTCACACCGTTGTTATTTCCATTTCACCAAGTTGAAAAAACGAAGAAATATTGAATATTATTAGTCTTATATATTTTATTTGGAGAAAGGAACAATAAAAAATAAAGAGGATAAAAAAATATTTTATTAATCAAATAAATATTATACATATATTTAAATTATTAAGTATTCAGCATTAAAAAAATAAATCATTATAATTATAACTGATAGAATAATTACAACTAAAATTCTAAAATATTTATATAAGATCATATTTATTATCTAAGAGTTACCAAAACTGAAGCATGTTCAGCTTGGATGAATTGTTACAAGATAATCGAAAATGTAGACGGGTCAGCATGTTTTAGGTAAGACTCTTTGGATGGAGAAAATATTTGTTATTTTCAATCTTACTTTATTTCTTATTTTTAAATTTAAAAATCAAGTTATTGAGGAAAAACAATGGCCGGGTATAACAAATGTTTTCAATTTTCTTTGTAAACATTCTACAACTTTGTAATATTTATAAAAAAACATTATTTAACTCATTTCATGTCTATTTTTAAGAGACATTAAAGCTTCAATATTCCGGTGTGTATTTGAATTGTTTAAATTGCTAAGACATTAATATTCTGATAAAAAAAAAATCTTCTAATTTAACAGATTTATAATTTTCTTAAAAAAAATCTTTTGACAATTACTTCCTGGTCAATTTAAATCTCCACCCAATTTTTATTTGAATGACAAGAATATCCTTAAATAAAAGTAGGACACAGGTAAAAATACTTCCAAAACTCTTTTTTTATAACACATTTCCAGATTTAGATTTTTAAAATATTTTACTGATTTTCAGAAATCCTTTTCAAGCGTTTTCAGATTTTTTTTTTTTTCTGATTTTATAACACATTTCCAGATTTGGATTTTCAAAATAATTTACTGATTTTCAGAAATCCTTTTTCAAACGTTTTCAGATTTTTTTTGAGTTTTTTTCAAAAAATATTTTTCGTATTCTAGAATTGCCTTTTTCAGAATGAATTTTAATTTCCAATTATATATCCTGCATTTCATTCCATAACATAATAATCTATTCCGGGCTTCTTTTTAAAATTTCAGATTTTTAGAATCATTCTAAAATGAAAGATAATTTTGAAAATTTCAAAAGGGATGACAGGTCACAGTTAGTTGGTATGCTCCAGGAAGAATTTGCCAAATACTTTTTGCATTTTGACCAAGACTTTTTGTTTATCGTAAAGTGAGCGGACCAAACTCGTGGTAGAAAAAAGTGAGCGGACCAAACTCTTACAAAGCGGACTTATCTGACCCTATAAAACTCAAGCTTGTGCAGGCTGAACCAAGTCATATTTCACCTCTAATTAACATTCAAATCTTCCCTTCACGAAGCAAAATTTTGAGAATGAAATTACAAATTATTATCAACCGGGATTGTACGTTTCCTCTAACATCCATTATCACTCTAACAAAATGAAAATTTAATTTGAATTAAAATCATATATTATATACAACTTCAATGGAAAACCAATCGATATATATTCATTAGTATAAAATAAACAATATAAATATAAAGTACTCTATCGGATTTTCATTTTGTAAAATTTCATTAACTAATTCCCGAGAATTAAAGATTTTAGTTGTTACATCTTTTTAATATTTGTATTGATTAAATTTATTTATTTTGTTAATTAAATTATTTAGTGGGTATCAAAACATATTTGGTTTAACTCACTCATTTAGACTTGATCTAATCTTATACCTCAGTTTTAAAAACCCTATTTTATTAAAAATAGTGATTTGAGAAAGGTCTATACACAGAATTTTACCATAAACTTTTCTTCGAAACTTCTGGGTTATTCTCATTTTTAAAGAAGATCGGAAAGAGCCTGTTATATCTTGGAAAACTTCCGCGTCACAAGCCCTACAACAGTATACTTATACACGTCTCAGGTTAATTTTGAGATGATATGGAAGTGAGTATTTTGGATACCTTATGTACAGCAATTCTTTTAAACTTAACATTAGAATCACTAAATTTGTTATATATGAAGTTGAATTGAATTATAAAAAGGTGGAACCCCAGCTTTGAGAAAAGATAAAGATTATACAAATCTTGTAAAATCCCTACATTAAATAAAAAGGTACTTACTACTGACTAGCTGAAAGTTGAAGCGAATCTCCTCTCACGCTCTCTATATCCCTGCCTCTCGAAACAAATACGAATACTCTGTCAATTACGTAGAGGTGAAAAACCAGCCCGTTTCATAACTTCAATGCAGTAGCTGCTGCTCCGCTTGGTGACTGTTTCGCACAAATAGCTGGAGTTATAGAACATCAATCTCAGTTCGGTGATTCTTTGCCTGAAAATATAGAATAATAAGGTTGAGGCGTCTATGTAATGTGCATATAACATATAAAAAAAAATAACAATGCAAGTTTAGGAAAGGAAAGTGAAGCTTAGCACAGAAGCTGCCGACAAAAAATGGTTACCAGTTAAAATCCGGCAGGACCAACAAATCTCCTAAGCACCAATTCATTGGTAAAAACGAACAACTATAAGAGTAGTTGGTTTCAATAAACAAGTAAACAGGTCGATGATTACAAAATTAAACAAGTAGGCACCTTTCAGTTTGGCATTGAGCACTGAATCAATTATGACATATAACTGAAAGATGAACAGGGAATCACCATAACCATGATGACTTTAGAGTAAATTCAGAATACAATGCATGAACAATTAACAGTTTGGATCATATTCTTGAAATCGGCTCTTGAAATTTTCAACAATTTTCATTTCCTCATCTTTGCTATGTTTGTGATTCCTCCAATCTGCATTATCTGCCATATTGAGCAACCCAGCCATAACCTGAGTCACGTTTACAAGGTATTAACTCATACTGATAAATACAAAGAGTTGCAATCTTAACAAAAGCATGCTACCATTGATGACCCCATTCTGAAAAAGAAAATTTTAAGAAATATATTGATATGATTTATTTATTCAGTGCATTAATATTAGAAGGCTATACCTCACGGCCAAATTGGGCAGGAAATTTCTCGTTCTCTTCAACATGATGCAGCAGAATTGTGCCTCGTGGGACTTGAGCATAGAACAAGCTTGAACCCCCATGAATTTGCGTCTTCAAAAACTTCCTTCCATCAGAAATGCTATCAACTGTGTTGCAATAAAGAACATAAGCAGAAGAACAAAAACACCCTCCCGCACACCCATCCAAAAAATAGGTAACAAATGTAGAGCATTTTCATAATAAATAAGCTGAAGTCAATTTTTTCAGTTTGCATCTTCAAAAACTTCCTTCCATCAGAAATGCTATCAACTGTGTTGCAATAAAGAACTCAAACAGCAGATCAAAAACACCTACCCACCCAAATTAATAAATAACAAATGTAAAGCATTTTCAGAATAAATAAAGTCGATTTTTTAAAGTCAGGTAATCAGTACCTGTGCCTAATAATTGGTATATAGAGCCAAGGAAAAACAAGGAAGTTAAGTGCAAAAAAAGAGTTAAGAACTTAATGGATCGAGGTCTGACTCAGATCACGTAAGCAATGAAATATGAAGCATAATCTCAAGAAGAAGAATAATACTTACATGTCTTGGTCACAAATTCAAATCCCAACTTTTGTGCAGCTAAATTGAAAACATTTTCAACCATAACTGCTTTGGTAGATGGAATGGGAATGGCCTACATCAAAAGGGTACATATTCAATGAAAGAGAAATTCTAAAACAGTCAATCAAATAAAAATGAAAATCTTCCAGGAAGAAAAAACAAAGAAACTTCGTAAACAAACTACTATTGATAGAGCTGAAAATAGCTAACCAGCAAAATGAAGAAGATATTGGACATCCTACATGAAATTAAGCAATTTATAAAAAGGGAAAGTGGGCAGCGAAGAAAGGAGCGGAAAAGGTAAAAGCAAACTAGATCATTAACTATTAACGACAGAAACTTCTACCTGAAGATTGGCATGAGTTCCACGGATGGAGGCCCACTCAAAAAATATCACTTCCTTCTCTTGGCTCCTGCAGTAACTCTTGAGACTGCTCTGAAACCTAGAGAGCTCAATTTCAGATTCAGAAGACATAGATAAGGTACTAGGCATATGCTCAACTGGTAGTATCAATGCGTGGTCTTCAACAAGTGGACCTTTAGCCAGTGCCAAGTAATAATTTTCCCCAATGCTTACTATTAAATGTGTCTCCACATTTGGGCTTGACAAGCAAAACCAACATTCTTTTGATCTGCAGTCATATTTCAGGATAGATTTGTCAATGACTAAATGCCTAAAAGTTAGAGGGAACAACGAAGAATCAAATAAACAAATATGAGGACTGACTGACTGACAAAATCAACTTTTTATTGCATTAATATTAGTATTAACATAATAACATGATACGAAAACTTAGAAATCAAGTATTACTAAATAACAGAATGCACATTGATAGTAAGTCCAAAGACAAACCTGCCAGATCCAGGCCTCCTTGAAGGATGTCTGTCACCTTCATCCTGCAAGTTGTGCTTAAAATTGCAATCTGGGCCCCTTTCGCATTTTCCCTTGTTCAAAAAATCAAAGCAAACACCTCTCCTACACTGCTCCCTTGCATCTATATCATGTCGAAAATGGCACTTCTCTCCATGTGGACAAGATCCAGACGAAACAAATTTGAAACACATCTTATCAGTTTGTCCAGTTTCATGTTTTTGTCGCTTTTGAGAAACATCATATCTCCAATACTGAGAATCAGAGATAGAATCATTGGATCTCTTTGTGGAATCCATTGGAGCAGTTCTTTTCTCCACAAATGTGTACGGTGATAAGGTGGTAGTTGTGGTTTTCACAGCAATCTCAGTTGAAGACATGGTGGAAGCAAGTGTTGGGGAGATTGCATGAATAAATTTCTGGAGTGCAGAAGCAAATAAAATGTCAGAGCACTGAAAAGCTATTATACTTTTAGAGAGCAAAAAACAGTATGTTAATTTTGTTGATAAGAAAAATAAAGTACTATCTGAAATCAGAGTTATCAATAGCACGCTACAGCAGCATAGCAGTGCATAGTTGCCCATGGCCACAAACCTGTTTATCTCTATTTCCAACAGACGCAAGCCCTATGAAACGGGTGATATGTACAGCATCAACATTGGTATATGGTTCACGGGCATAGTATATACCTTTCGTGCCTGCAATGTGATAACTAACCCCAAAAATAACCATGAGAAAATAACTGCAATGATCAGAATCAGGCCAACAAAGGCCACAAGAGAGACTACAAAAGGCATATCCATCCTACCAAATTCCTCCCAAAAACTCGACACAAATCCTGATCTTACCAATTTCCCCTCCTAGTCTTAAAATTTCAATTAGTCTTTCTCTTGGATATCAGTCCAACCAAATCCCATTTTCGTTTTACCACTTGTGAGATTGTCACTCCCAATGACAAGGATTGCAAATACAATATTAAGTTTTACTGTCCCACAATAAGTACAATAAAAGTGGTAGAACACAAAAGTCACTCAATTGAACAAAGAACCAGAGACCTTACCCTGTCAACTCCCATTTGCACAATCCAATTCCAAGCAAATATTGTGAAATGAGGCTTAATCATGCAATCCCATTTGTTAAACTAGGCTGTTGACCATTTAGGTAGTTTGCACAGAAAACAAATAACAATTACCGTGGTTTGATCTCCTGTACTAACTCCGATATGGTTGAATCACTGCCTACAGCATCAGACACTCCAGCAGGAATGTCCGAAGCAGCTGCTCCATTGGTGACGCCACTTGGCCATTCGTTAGTAATAATGAATCAAGGAAGTGAACACAGCGAATCCTCTTAGCTTATATTAAATGCAATATGAGAAGTAACAAACATGTAACTAACTAACTAACTATGTCTCAAAATGAGATAATGCACACCAATTGAAGGATATGTCAAGAACAGATCAATTATTTCAGGTTCCTCCGCTATAGCTCGCAAAGCATCAACATCATCTTCGGTGTAAGTTCCAAACTGTTGAACACTGGATGACTTCCTACCAGATAAATAGGCCACCGATAACCCTACATACAACTGCAACATTTAAGACACCGAATTCGCAGGTCCTAATCAAATTCACAAAACAAAAGAAAAAAGTTTGTACCGAAGAGGGGGAATTTGCCACCGCCTTTCAACCAATACAAGTTGTGGCAAACCTTGAAGCCGTCCATCATGAAACCGCGGTTGGCGGAGTCCTTGGAAGCTTGCAAGAGAAATTTAGGGGCGGCGACGCCGTAATCGCCGACGAAGTAAGTTGGAAGCGGAATCTGTGATCCACCTTCGATGTACGCCGTGAACTCTTCCAATTGGTCCGGTGAGTCCGGGAAGAACTGGCCTACGCATAAGAGCGCGTCGAATGGACCTGCAGATTTGGTCACCTGCAACAACAAGAAGAAAACAATGTTCCGAGTGAGTAACGATAGAAACAAACCATTGATTAGAAGCAACAAAAGATAGGTGAGAGTCACCGAAGAGACGCGCTTAAAGAGTTGGTTGAGGCGACCTAAAACGTCGCCGCATAGAAGGATTCTAGGAGCCATTGTGAAACCACCAACACAGAAACACGGTTGACGCACTCAATTTCAGTGTATCTCTTCAGTGTATCTCTTCACTCTCTCTCGCCAACTGGGTTTGCTTCTATTCAATCTCAATAAGGGTTTGGAACAGTAAATTAATTTGAATTTATGTAATTTATATAGGATATGTGAATTTGTTTTGCACATTTACATTTGTCTAATAATAATTCATTTTATTTTTTGTTGTAATTATTGTTTGGTAGTAGGGTCAGTTATGCTTGAATCTACAAAATAATGTGTATGAATAATTTTAATGCAGTATGATAAATAACTGTTTGAATAAATTATTTAATTAAGTACAATTTTATTTTTTATAAATAATTTAATGAAAAACGTAAATTTTGCTTAAAAGTAAAGAAAAAAAATTGTCCTTACCTATTCTATGTTTACTTAAATGACACATATTTGTCTTAGGTTTAAAATACACCATCATAGCTTGGTGTTTTTTATTAGTTAAAACTTATATTTCTTATTTTATTTCAAAACTATTATTGTGTTGTTATAAAATTTTAAATAAATAAAATCATGAAAATTAAGAAAAATAAAATAAAAATATTAAACATTTTTTTAATTAGGAGGTGGAAATTAAGGAATGGAAAAGAAAGAGAAAATAAATAAATTAAATAGAACGAAAAACTATATTGTTTAAATTAAGAAGGAAAAAAAGAAAAAAAATGAGAATAAATAAATAAATAATTTTGCATGATTTTATTGACATTATATATATATATATATATGTATATATATATATATATATATGTATATATATATATATATATATATATTGATTAAGAGATTTAAAAGATACTAAAGTGTCGTTATATTAAAAGTTATATTTGATTAAATATAAAAAAAAATAAACGAATAAAGCACACTATTATAAAATAATCGTTAATCATTTCATATTTATGAGTGTGTACTTAAAAATTGAAAATTATTTGTAATTAGAGATAGAATAAATTAAGTTTTGTCACAATTCAAAAATTGGGGGCACTTGATTAGTTTTCATTTAAGATAATTATTATTTTTTTAAAAATTTATTGAATTTCTCAGGTAAGAAGTTTTGAGGATTTATGGTTCAATGAAGAGTTTTACTACCTAGAGAATTATGAGTAAACAACGTTTAATTAACTCTCAAATGGTAAGTGAAAAATCAGAAACAATATGAAACCAGTTCTCTAACATCTTTTTTATAGTTATTGAATTTGTTCTTTATAATTAATTGATAATTTTATTACTAAAAATAGTTATGGGTACACTTGTCAAATATATAATAATAATAATATGTATAAAGATTGTATCATTCTTATTGGTTTTTAGTGTTTTATTTTATGACAAACCAAACATGTAGTTATAATATGGAGAAACTTTTTTCTTCATTTTGGGCAATCAAGACATTTGAAAAAATCTTGGTATCTTTTAGTTGTGATTGGATGGATATCAAATTTCTTTTGTATATATCTTTTAAAATCATCTTTTTAATTTTTATAATATTAGGCACACATATTTTATCATTAAATCTTTAAAAAAAATATTTATCACAACCAAACTTTTCTCCAATCTTTTATCCTAATAACCTCCTTTTTTTCTTTTAAATGATTTTGTTATTTGTCTAAGCTGCGTATATTTGTCTTTGTAAAACACTTATAATTTGTACTGAATTCAATTTTATTTTATCATGACTCATTATAATTTACAAATTCACATCTCTCAATCTTTTTATCAAATTTATCTTTTGGATCATTAATAAATAGATGTGGGAATTTTCTACTTAATGTGTCTATTATTATATTTGTTTTTCCTAAATGGTAATATAATTTAAAACCACAATCTTTCAAAAATTACATCAATCTCCTATATATAATATATTTAATTTCTTATTCTTGGAAGCATGTATTATATGATTTTAAATGCTCTAACTTCTCATTATATATGCATATTTGTTAGCATGAACACTAATATTTTACATTTCTCAATTTTTTGAAGATACTGAGCTACTAAGCACACAAAGTCTTGAAAGAATGAGCCAAGTACTTTCTACAAATTAGGAATCAAAATATGCAATGATTTATAACTTTCTAACATGTGTACATTTTCATTAGATGTAATAACACAAGTTTGATTTGCTTCAATTGCATGTATCTTTATATTTTTCTATATATATAAATCTGGTTGGCATTCTAGTTTTATTAAATTTACAGGTTTATAAATTTGGAAAAAAGGATATTTTATTAAATTAATAAAAAAGCAAACACATTTTACACTAGTTAAGACATTAACCGATGTAATATGGAATGTATTACACCGGTTGTGACCTTAACCGATGTAATATGGGGACTCAATTCATTCAAAAAAATGTGCTCTAAAGGCATATATTACATCGATTTTTACCTTAATCGGTATAATACGTGGGCTCAATAATTTCAAAATATGTGTTCTAGAGGCACATAAACCCTAAACCCTAACCTCCCCTAAACATATTACATCAGTTGTTCGTCTAAACCAGTATAATATGTGTCCCATACACTGCACATATTAAGCTCATATAACACTGATTGACCAGTTTAGCAACCGGTGTTATATGTAATTAACATTTTATAATGTCCGCTTCTACATCAGTGAAGAAATCGGTGTAATATGTCTCCTATAATCAGTGTACTATTGAGACACATAATTTGATTATTCACACGTTCAATGAAATTTTCTAATAAAAATTGGGTAGATTGAGATTTTCATTGGAGACAATTATGATTTTTCTTTTATTATTTTTGGTTTTGTTTGATTAAGGCTCGAAATGTCTTAGATTTATTATTTTGATTATGTTTAAAACCTTCACGAAAAATGACACTTGTAAATAAGTGTAGGAAAGAATCCCTAATGTCTTTCTCAATTCAGGCTTAACTACACCCTAAAAGTTTACATATTTCACCCTTTCCTAACTCTTAAAACATACAAACATATTTTTCTAGTGTCATCCTTTCCTCTTTTAATTGCATAAAGTCTATTTATTTTTTTATTCTCACATCATTAGAAAAATATTTTTCTAAAGATTTACTTTAATTACTTCTCATGTGATGATTAGTTTCTTTCCTTCCAATAATCTCCTAATGCTACCCCACCGATAATAAATCTTTCCTATAAACATAAATGCAACATAATTTATTTTGTGGTTAATCGAAATATTTTTTTCTATTTTCTTAATTCATGATTCAACTTTTTTTGGATTATATATAACCTTGTGAATTTTGGAGGTTTTTTTTTCTTAAATTTAATCAAGGTTTGTGATTCAAAAGGTCCTTCACGTCTTTGATGTTTTATATATCTCTAATAACTTATACCGTTTAATTCATTATTCCTTCTATTATTTATCATATAATTTTTTCTGCATTAGTTATAGCCTTAAAAATTTCATGATGAGACACACACAAAACAATGCTATGATACAATCTAATTTTAACACCACTTTCTAATATTTTGTGATTATTAAAAAATATTATTTTTTTCTTTCCGTGCATATTTATTTCCTAATATGTACTAACAAGATAAATATATAATATATATATATGTATGTTTACATTATAACATTTACATCATTATTAATGAATTACACACACGTGTATATAATATATATATATATATATATATATATAATATAAATTATTTCGAGAAAAATAAAGAATTGTATTTATTCATAATTATAATTTTCTTTATACTACTATCACATCACATATATAATGTTGGTGGTAACATGTTTTTGAAGGGATTAATGTAAGTACTGGACGTAGAAAAAAATAATTGTAACTATCGTAGAAAGATAATTGGGACATCTATATTTGAGGAGAAAGTCAATGTTAATATTCATGTTTCTCTATGTAAAAGTTTAGTATTACATTCGTGTTTCAACTAGTAATAGGAAAAACTATTGAGATAACTACTACAATGAATTTAGATAATTTTGTACATTCATCTTTTTAATTGGTATTCTCACTTTTATTTCATGCAAAAGAAAAAAAACAAGGAAACGAAAATAAAATAAAATCATTAAATAAACTAGATAGTGAATATATATCATTCACAATTTTATCTATAAATAATTTATTTTATATATTTTATGCTGAAAAATTCATAAATATTGATTAATCAGAATAAATGAATTTTATTATAATTAAAAAAATATAAGATTATTTTATCTATTTTAATATTTATTCATTTAAATTTCTAAGCTAAAAACCTTCAACTATAATTTCATCAATTTATTATTTTATGATTATTATTATCATTTTATAATTTTATCTCATTATATATATATGTAAATTAATAACAATCATCATAAATATTTATTATCTCACTTTCCATTTATTTATATAATATTTTGTAATTATTTTTGTTAGTCATAATTACATGAAGATATAGTTTCTTATCTCTTCTCCGATTTGATCTTTTCATACATAATAGATAATTCCTTGTCGACTTTAACACTCTAAAAATACATCTAATTATTATAATCCAAGTGTTACTTATTTTTATCTAGGTTTAGAAATTTTCAAAACATTCCTAATACATGATTAAGATTTATAGAAATACAAATATTTATAACTCATAACTCAAAACAAAATTCTAAAGCCTTCCAGACTCTCTTGTACCTGTATGATAATTTACATAGTATAGTAATCTTCAAACACAACAAGAAAACACAAAGATAAGCTAGTGAAAATAAATTTTTATAATATACACAATTCAATCAAAAGAACAAACCAAATTACATGGATTAATTTCTTAATCACAATCATTGGATTTCATTTCAATCCATAGTACTTTGATTTCATTTCAATCACATTGACTACACATGAATCCATCGTATTCTGGAAAACTCATTAAGTATGTCCCTACTAGATACTAACATCTAATCCATACATCAAGGATCAGGGTAAATTCAAACATCCAATACCGAGTGTCTACATCTGGACTCGGTGTGTATGAACTCCCTCACCAGCTTCTCATCATTTGATATCTTAGTCTATATGAGTTAGATCATTAGTGAAGCTAGATGATTTATGTTAAACATAGGTTTTTCATACTTAATGTACCATCAAACAATAACTCATACATTATTCTAAATGTATGACATCAATTTCATACAATTTCCATAATTTATATATAATGCATATAATTCAAACACATAACAATTAAAAATTCATAACATTCTAGAACTTTTCCAACATAAAAAACAACATTTAACTTCCAAACTATCAAAATATAATATTTATACATGTTCACACAATATAAAATCAAACAATTTTATCAAATAATATCCCTGCAAGAGAAATTGAAACTTGGGACCACGTCCCCTCCACATTTAGATCTTCTAGCTTAGGGTACTATTGAAAGTTAAAGTTAACTTTTCTTACCTAAAATTTTTTATCCCAAAGAAATTCTTGTTCAAGTAGGGGAACCACTCTAAAATCTAGCAACCTAAAGCAAGTTATCCAAACATCACCAAAATTCAACATATGATAAAACAAGTTGAGAAGTGTGGGGGAAAATCAAAACTAATTTTCTCTCTTTGGCGTAAATACAAAATGGGCACTTGTGGAAGCATAAGCAGATAAAAGAAAATAGATCAAAATAGAATAACGACACCGAGAATTTTTAACATGGAAAAATCTCTTCAACTTGAGAAATAAAAACCCACGAGACCTAGTTTAGAAAATGTTTCCACTATGAAAGTAGGATTACAATATTTGTTTCTTTCACTCTATGCGGATAACACTCAATCTCACCCAACAAGGATGAAATACAATGTCTCTCTAGCCTCTCACTAGGATTTCTAATCTTACACTATGGTGGATATCTATTCTCTCTATGTTTCTCCCTTTCTTGCCTTTCTCTTCCTCACAAGTTCCCTTTATATAGAAAATGAGAGGAAGACTTCTTCATAAAGAGATAGTGAATAATTAATGCTGATCACATTTTCAAGATACCTTGAAAATATTATTTTCAACTTTCAAGGTTGGACTTCATAGTCTTCAAGAGAGATATAATTCCAAGAGTTCAGAATAACCATCATTGAATATATTTAATGGATCAATTATCAAGATTCATTGGTCATGGTCCCCATTAAATTAAGGAGGGATTCCAACCAAATCTCCCCATTCCCAACTTAATTGAGGGGTATCAATAATCTAGCTCCCATACAAGTTTAAGTGCCTCTTATCTCCTTGGGGGATTGTCTGATCTCTGAAAATTGATTCTGTATTGTTTACCATAAATGCAATCAGTACAGGATTCCAATATTTGACCCTTTATACCTGGCAAGTGGTTTTTGGCGAGCATTTGGAGTGTTTCCTCACTCATATGCCCCAATTGTCTATGCCAAAGATCTTTGGAGTCTGTAGCAACATTTGCTTCTCCAAAACAAGTTCTTCCTTGCATAATGTATAAGGATCCTACCTTTGAACCTTTAGCAATAACTACATTTCCTTTTGCTAGTTTCCACTATCCAGTAACAAAGTGGCTTATAAAACCAACATCATCCAACTTACCCATTGAGATGAGGTTGACACGCATTTTTAGAACATGCCTCACTTCCTTCAACACAAGCTTATTTCATGTGTCTGTTAGTAACAAGATATCACCAATACCTACAATCTTGCTTATAACATGATTTCCTATTTTCACAGTACCATAGTCACTTTTTTTATAATTTGAAAAGAAATCTTCATGTGGACTTACATAGAAATAGGCACTAGAGTTAATAATCCAAGAGCAATCACCATATGCAACATTTAGGTAATTGTCTTCTCCAATAAGAAAAACATCATCATCAACGACAATGACTATGGTTGAAGTACAGTCGTTCTTCTTTGGATCAACTAAATTTGGATGGATAGTTCCGACTTTTTGGTCTTTCTTTAGAACTCTGCATTCAAATCTTCTATGACCTTCTTTGCTAGAATAATAGCATATGTTGTTATTGTGCAAGATTGAGAACGACCTTTGGCTTTGGTTTTTGTTTCTGCCACGGATTTCACCTCTTCCTCGCTTCTCAATAACATTTACTTCATTTTGAAAATTTGTACCTCTTTCTTTCCTTCTGGATTCTTCATTCAACAGACTGTCTAAAACAATGTCCATTGAGATCTTCCCATCTGAGACTGAGTTGCTGAGTGTGACTACTAGTGTGTCCCAACTTTCAGGCAACAAAATGAGTAGCAAAAGTGATTGCAACTCATCATTAATCTTCATATCTATCTTTGTCAATTGATTGACAAGACCCTTTGATGTGAGTTGATTTTAGGTTCATTATATTTGTGACACTTTCTTAGAATTAGAATCAAGATTCTTAGCAATTTAGAGTGAGTCACCTAAGGAAAATCTCCACTAGACATTAAATTAACAAGTGTTAAGTAGATGTGAAGGTTCATTTCCAAAGGTCCAAGGTTAAAACACAATTAATGGTGATGAATGAATGAAGAACAAGGTGCTGAACTCAAAAAAAGAATAGGTGCAGAATTTAAACAAAAAAAACAGAATGGAAACACAAATTGAAACAAAAGAACCGATTGAAATTCAAGAACAAGACATAGAATCAAAACTACCGATTGAAATGACTATGGAAGATGAAAGAAGATGAAACTTATGTGGTTGTAGCCATGGATTGGGAATGGACACGCCACTTGGAGGTGATGATCTTAGATAAGTGCAAATTTGCCGCCACTTGAGAGCTCCCAAAGCTTCACAAGATGAGACAAGGAAGAGGAGAACAAGTCTCACAAAATTCACTCACAATTTGAGTATAGTAACTTTTCTTCTAATTTAAATGTTGAATTTACAATGACCAAGCACCTCTATTTATAGGTTTAGAGGGCTGAAATGAAAGTGAAACAAATTCAAAATTCCGTCCTAATTCTAATTCAAATTTGGAGCCAATCTTGAGTCACATGGGAGGTGTGACCTTTTTTCTACTTTGTCACCTCCTAAAAGCTACACCTACACCTACTCTTTATGTCACATGGAAGGTGTGACCTATCTTTATACATTGGCACCCCTTATTTTAATATCTACACCTACCTTTAAAGTTCTACTAAAAACTATACACAAGTAACTACAAAAAGAGACATCCATTGATGCTCTTCTCCCAAAGCTTTAGTCTTGCTCCTAGTCATCCTTTGAGGCATGAAGGATGTTGAGCTATTTGGTTGGGCTTGGGCTTTATGGGCTTAGGCCTCAGGCGCCTCCTCTACTTGGTCTTCATCACCCTTAAATGAATTTAAGTGCTCCATCATACTTTGATCATCTGTGTAGTTAAGTTTCACCAGTCTTCTAACAAGAGATGTTTTATTTCTTGGATTTTTCTTTTGAATCATAGATTCAAGCTTTTACCACAACTCAGAAGCATAAGTGTATGTGGATACATGCTCAAACAAACTTCTATCAATATACTTTCGAATCATTGCAACAACTTTTCGATTCAAAAGTTCCTAATCTTTATCACTCTTACCTTCTGGCTTGTCTATGCAAGAAATGGGCTCATGCTTATCCTTACAGTATAAGGGATCCTCCATCATGGGCTTCCAATAGGAATAGTTATCCGTTGTCAACTTGAAAAAATGTCTTCATCATAAATGGCTCCTTCCATCTTGTATCAGAACCAAGCTCTGATACCACTGTTGGAAAAATCAAAACTAATTCTCCCTCTTTGATGTAGATACAAAATGGGCACTTGCGGAATCAATAAGCAGATAAAAGAAAATAGAGAAAAATAGAATAATGACACCAAGAATTTTTAACGCGCGAAAACCTCCTCAACTTGAGAAATAAAAACCCATGGGACCTAATCCAGAAAATATTTCCACTATGAAAGTAGGATTACAATATTTTTTTCTCTCACTCTGTGAGGATAACACTCAATCTCACCCAACAAGGATGAAATAAAATGTCTCTATAGCCTCTCACTAGGATTTCTAATCTCACACTATGACGGATATTGATAAGTGTCAAATTTCAGTAATATTTCATATTAAAATATAGGCACTTATGAGTATTAATTGCTAGCATAAGTATAAAATAACCCCTAATTTATGATTTTATATCTTTTTACATATTTTATGATTTTAAATTAAATAAGAACGATTTATTCCCAAATTTGTATTAATTTCAAGATTCTAGGGAATAATGGAAATAATTGGGCAAAAGGAAAATATACAAAGCTATAAAAAGAATGTTGGAACGCATCAACACTCACCAAACTACCCAAACTCACAAAAAGCCAAGACGCCACCAGTGGATCTCGCTCAAGCAAGCTCATTCTCGCTTGAGTGACATTGCTCCAATAACTTTGGACCTTTTTACATTTACTCGCCCAAGCAAGCCCATTAGCGCCCAAGCGAGAAGTCACTTAAGCCCATGAAAATTAGGTTAAAGAGGGGGCTTTAGGCACCACCCTAGTGTGCATGATTGAAAGGAAAACACCATTGAGTGACTTGTAATCCAATTGGAAGAATAGAAGGTGTTAGAAGATGTGTGACTAATTCTATCCTTTAGGATTGAGAGTAATTTGTTCAAACTCTTATGTATTGAGGTGATATCTGAACATAATATTCTGTTCTTGATTGATTATTGGTATTATTGTTTTGCTTCTAATTCTTGATCTAGAATCTTAAATCTGACTGAAAATATTTTTAGGATTTTGACCTAATCAATAATACTTGACATATTTGAGTGCTGGAATATACTTTAAATGTTAATTGCTATGAACGTCTGGTTTTAATATTAAGTTGGTTTTATAAATATGCGAGGAATTGATATTTAGAAAGCATCTTAAAAATTTTATATGTAAATGATTTTTATATAGGCATCAATATCAATCAAAGGAAAAAATATTATCAGGCTAATCTAAATACAAAAGAGTGAGAAAGATGAAACTCAATCCCTATTTTTTCAATTGAAGCAACAACTTTTTGCCTTTCTTGTTAATCATTGCCATCACAATAAATTCCAACAAACTTTTATTATTTTGTTTTATATTTAGTGAATATTTTACTTGATTATTCAACTGTTTCTTGTGGGTTCGATATCCGTCCTTAGATACAAACTATTACTTCTGACAACGCGGTGCACTTGCTGTAAAAAGTCATTAAGTTTTTGGTGGTGTTGTCGGGGAACAATTTAATTTTTTAGTATAAATTCCTAAATATTGTGAATATTCTAACTGTTTTTATTTCTTTAATAGTCTTAATTTTTGTTTTTATTTCTTTATTGTGTTTATATTTGTTACTATTTTTATTTTTCTTTATTTGCAAAATTATTTTTATTTTGTTTACTTTATTACATACTTTTTTTTTATTTGATTCTATTTTAATTTGTAGATCTGCTTTGATTTATTTCAGTTTATTTTCAGAATTTTGAATTTATTTGTTTTAATTTATTTTCATATTTAATTTGAAATTATTTTATTTTGTTTATTTTTAAATTTTAGAAAAAAAAATAAAATAAAATTAGCTGTCTTATATGATATTGAGAGGTCAAATCGAAAGACCAATTATTACTTGAAGCAGAGATTGAAAGGGTAGCCAAAAGAAATAACAAGACAAAGACAAAAGAAAGACAAGGAGACCCTAGAGAGGGATCCTCAACCAAATTTTTTTTCCCATAATATTTTTCAGGAGGAAAACAACATGGCAGAAGAACAAGCACCACCTCCTAGGAGGACACTTAGAGATTGTGTCATGCATCGAGAGTCAAGACATGATGACTTTTTACGGCAAGTGCACCGCGTTGTTAGAAGTAATAATTGTCCCTAAGGACAGATATCGATCCCACAAGGAACAATGAATTATCAAGTACAATGATTGCTAAATATAGAACAAAACAATTAAAAATGTGTTGAAAGTGGTTGTGTTGGCGATGATCAATAAGAAAACAGACAAAGAATTGGTTGCTTCAAGTTGAAAAAATAGGGATTAGGTTTCATCTCTCTCACTCTCATGTATTTTGATTAGCATGTCAATATTAAGTTCTTTAATTTAAATTGATGCCCGTATAAAAATCATTTATATCGATTCCTTGCATATAAAATTCTTAAGAATGTTCCCTAACTATTGATCCCTCACATAATTATAAGAATAACTTAGAACGAAGCTCAGACGTTAATAGCAATTAACATTTCAAGTGTATTCCTAGCACTCAAATATATTAAGTATTGTTGTTTAGGTCAGAACCCTAAAAATACTTTCCAATCAGATTTAAGATTCTCAATTTGTCACGAAAAATTAAAAGTAAAACAACAATACCAATAATCAATCAAGAACTGAATATTTTAATATAAGATATCACCTCAATACATAAGAGTTCGAGCAGATTACTCCCAATCCCAAAGGGTAGAATTAGCCACGCATACTTCTAGCACTTTTCATTCTCCTAATTGGTTTACAATTCACTCTATGGTGTTTTCCTCTCAATCTGGCACACTAGGGTTGTGCCTCTAGTCCCCTATTTAACCTAATTTGCTAGGGTTGAGTGACTTCCTGGATCACACTTATGGGCTTAATAATAAAAACATAAAAATAGCCCAATTAATCTGACACATTATTGTTGTTGAGTTGGACTTTTCTCTCTCTCTTTTGCATGTTTTGGGCCTTCCAGCTTTCTCCTTTTAACATATATCATTCTTCTTTAGTCCAAATCTCCATTCTTCTATAAAAACCTATAATTAACACCAAATTTAGGAATAAAATGCTCTTATTCAATTAAAGATCATAAAAAATGTAAAAAGGTATAAAATCATAAATTAGAGATTATTTTATATGTAAATTAACAATTAATACTCATAAGTGCCTATATTTTAATATAAAATATTACGGAAATTAGACGCTTATCACTCTTCCTAACTTAGAATCTTAATTCACTAAACAACAGATTAAATTAGAAACTTATGATGCTTCCAAATTCAAATATAGAAAAATATAGACACAATCAACTTTCAGGATCAAATCAAAACAAATAAATGACAATTCATCAAGGAATATCTTCTCATATGCTCACAGGTAAGTGTTTTTCTCTATTTTCACTGAATCATAACAAATCATAGTTGCTTTGCATTTCATCTTCAAATCACAAACATATTAGAAACATGAATCTTGAGGTCTTTTCCAGGGTTGTAATAAGGCTGGGCTTCCAAAAAGTATTGGTTTTTCAGATAACAAAATGCACATCTTAAAGAAGAAGAACATACCTACAATTTAAATATAGCACATATGTGTTATCTAATCACATTTTCTTTTGAGTTCACACTTTTTCTCATATTTTTTTTTCTTATTCATGATTTTCAACATGATTTTTTTTTCTCTTTGAGATTTTTTTTTCTCTTTCATCAATAGGATTAGATTCTTCCTATTTTCAAATTTTTTGAACTTTCACAATTAGAACCAACCATTCCCTTTTCTATATTTATTGCATCTATGTTCTCCTTCCTTAAACATGCCAAAGGTTAGGAATATATATCATCAAAGGTTAAGGTGCAATAATAACAAAAATTCTTGGCTCAAAGGGGATATATAAAAAATTTGAATTCTAATAAGATCAAGGTTGGCTATTTGGCCCTGGGTTCCTAATTAACACAAATGCCTCTATCATCTTCATGCTCTTTTATGATGTAACAAAAAATAAAAATTAAGCAACCACAACTGACAATTCATCATTAAAACTCTCAAAACTGTTTAAGGCTCACACACTCACTTGGTTTAATCGGTCTCATTCCTTTTTGTTTTGTCATTCTTTGTTCTAATCAATCATCTTGTTAAATTTTCATGTATCACAATTTCAACTACATTTGAATAGAGATTCAATCATATTTTCTTTTATAACCTGTGTCTAATTCATCTCACTATTTAATATTTGAACACAAATTCTTTTTTTCCACAATTCAAAATTAATATTCTAGTTCTTTTTTATTTGAAAAAAATAAACTAGAAAACAGACAAATTAAAACTGAAATTTATTCAAGAAAGATAATTCAAGACCTAAAACTAACAAAAATAGCAAATTTATTCAAAATACAAAATAAACAATTAAAACAAACTAAGCAAGTAAACAGAAAACAAAATAACCAAAAAATAAAATAAAAACTAATAGAAAATAAAATTCAAATAACTGATAAAAAGAGAAGACAATTAGAAAGATAAAATCATATTTTTGCTCAATCCTCTCTTCTTAAGAAGTCATCCAGCTTTTTGTTAAAATCTTTATCTATAATCTTGCTTCATTTGCTGGATCTGTCCCCTTGAATAATAGAACCTGTCCCTAGGTCAAAATACATAACCTGCAAAATGATTAGGAGGAATATAGGATTTTTATTTTTTAGTTATTTATTTATTATTATTTTTTTAAATAAAATCAACAAAGGTAATAAAACAATATAAAACTAAAATGTGGACTAGGTTGCCTCCGAGTAAGCGCTCTTTTAACGTCATATAGCTTGACGAAAGTTTTTATCAAGGAGGATAATTATTCCGCTTGACCAGAGCTCTTGTTATCACTTTCGTTTTTCTTGTATATGGCTCTTCCACTTCAATTTTTCCATTCAGCTTTAATTCCTTAATGACCCACAATTTCTTTGTCTTCTTCATTCCTTCCCCCCTACCTGGAGTGAGCATGATAGGTTGTCCTGGCTGATATTTTTCTTCTTCCACTAGCTTCCCTTGATTGTTCCGGTCTCCTTTTGCCTCTAATTTTTTATGACGAGTAACTTTCTCCTTTGGCTTTAAGCCCTCCAACTGCTCACCATCTTTTGATATTTCCTCTTGTCTCCCATTCTTATCTGTAATATAGTTAGTTACATCATCAAAAAGATTAAATCTTACCTCTTCATCATGAGACCTTACTCTAAGTTCTCCTTTATCAACATCCACTATGATTTTAGCAGTCTTCATAAAAGGTCTACTGAGAATCAAAGGGACCTCCTCATCTTCTTTCATGTCTAAGATAACAAAATCTACTGGAAACATGAATTTGTCTACTTTCATGATGACATCTTCCACCACACCATAAGGATGTTTTACAGTTCTGTCCGCCAATTGTAATTGTATTTTGGTGGGTTTAACCTCCAAGTCCCCTATCTGTCTTAACATGGTTAGTGGCATCAAATTTATACTTGACCCCAAGTCCAACAAGGCATTACCCACAAATAAATCACCAATTGACACAGGAATAGTAAAACTCCCTGGATCCCTAAATTTCTTTAGCAAGTCTTTTAGCTTCAAAAAACTGCTTCTAGCTTCCGACTCTATATTTCTGTCTTCAAAACAACATATCTTCCTTCTAATTCCATCAAAGAATGTCTTTTTCTCCGGCCATCCTGCAAAATAATTTTTTGGAAGCAATTTATCATAAAATAATCCTTTCTTTTCTTTTTTTACCTGCATAGGAGAATGAGATAATTCTTTTGAAACTCTACTCTCTACAACTTCACATTTTTCTCCCTCTTTTCTATTTTCTCCTTTTTCTTTCTCATCTTTCACCATCTCACATCTCCCTCTCTTGTTTTTTTTATCACCCTCAGTAGTGATTTTATTACAATGCTCCTTAGGGTTGGTTGAAGTGTTGGCTGAGAATTGGCCACTTTGTCCGTCTACAAGTTGTGCAATTTGTGCCACTTGTTTGGCTATCTGTCCTATCTGAGTCTCCATACTCCTAATCGTGGCCATGCTATTGTCCTGCACACTCACAATCTTTGCCAAGGTGTCTTCAACTTTATTCATCCTGTCAGGTATGGATGGATAATTAGATTGATGTTGTTGTTGGAAAGGCCCTTGCTTGTTGGATGAATTATAGTCTTGTTTCCACCCAAAATTTTGATTTTGATTATTTTTCCAACCTTGCGAATAATTGTTGGAAAAACAGCCTTGCCTTCCTTGATTGCCCATATAATTTACCTCAACTTCATGTGAGTTTATCTGAAAAGAACAGTGACCATTAGGATGATCACCTCCACTAAAATCACACTTGCTAGGTATATTTTGACTTTGGGATGATTAAACAACATGCAACTTTTGGGGTAGTTTGGCCATCTGTGCAGTCAGTTGCTCAATCTGCTGTGTCAAAATCTTATTTTGAGCCAACAATGCATCTGTAGTATTTAACTTCAATAATCCTCTCTTTTGATGACCTTGTCTGTCATGTTGAGCTTGATAGTCAGTTGTGGCCAAAGCTTCAATAATCCTCGTTGCTTGATCTGCATCAACAGCCATCATTGTGCCACTAGCTACGGCATCTAGGAGCATTTTCGTATCAGATCTGAGACCATTAATAAATATGCTCAGTTGAGCAATATCTTCAAACCCATGATTTGGACATTTTCTCAACATCATCTTAAATCTTTCCCATGTCTCACAGAAAGATTCCTCTGCTCCTTGTCTGAACATAGAGATTTCAGACTTGGCTTTAATGTAACGAGAAATTGGGAAAAATCTCTGTAAAAATTTTTCCTCCACATCCTTCCATCTAGTTAAGCTCTGATTACGATGTGATTTAAGCCACTCTTTTGCTTTTCCTACCAAAGAAAAAGGAAATGGACGCATATATATACTTTCCACATCACCTGTCGGAAAACCCATAGTTCCAACCAATTCATAAAAGTTAGCCAAATGTGTATGGGGATCCTCATGGTCCATTGCTGTGAATTGATTTGTACTAATGAGGGTGAGGAATGTTGGTTTCATCTCCAAAGTCCTATTAGTAACAGGTATAGCAATGCTAGAAAAGTGACTAGGTCCCTGATGTATGATGTAATCTCCAAGAGTCTTCTTAGGAAGTGATGTTTCCTCCGCCATGTTGCTCTCCTCCTTCTCAATTTCTACTTCAAATAGTAATTGGTCTTTTGGAATCCGACCTCTCAATATCATATAAAAGCAGCTAATACAAGGGTTAGCAAGAAAAATTCACAACAATAACCGAAAATTTATTTTTATATTTTATTTTTTTAAATTAAAAAATAAACAAAAATTTAAATAACTACCTAAAATAAAATCAATAACTGTCTAAACTATAAATTAAAGCTTAAAAAATAAAATAAAATAAAATAAAAACTTACGTAAAATAAAAACTAAAGACAAAATAAAATAAAACAATAAAAACAATAAAAAAAATAATGTATTTAAAACTAAAAAATAAATACTAGAAAAATAAAATAAAATAAAAACAACTAACTAACTTACTTTAAAGATTCTACATAAACTAAGTTTACGTAAAAATAAAAACTAAACTAAAATAAAATAAAATATAATAAAATCAAAAGAAAAATCAAAATAAATCTAAAAATAACAGAAACAAATAAAAACAATTAAAAAATAAAAAATAAAAAAATAAAAATAGAATAACAAACTACTAAAATAAATCAAAAGAAATCAAAACAATTAAAATATTTTATAGATAGAGAAAAAAAAATACGTAAAATAAAAACTAAGAATGAAATAAAAGAAAATTATAAAACTAAAAAAACTGAAATAAAATAAAATAAAATAGAAACTAATAATTATAAATAACTAATAAAAACTACGTAGCTAAATAAAACTACTTAACTAAACCTAAGAAAAAAAAAACTATATATATATATATAATAAAACAAAAACAAAATCAATATCAATATCAAAATAAATAAAAAATCAAACAATTAAAATATTCAAAATATTCAAAATATTTAGAAAATTATATTCAACAATTCAAACCTGTTCCCCGACAACGGCGTCAAAAACTTCATGACTTTTTACGGCAAGTGCACTGCGTTGTCAGAAGTAATAATTGTCCCTAAGGACAGATATTGATCCCACAAGGAACAGTGGATTATCAAGTACAATAATCACTAAATATAGAACAAAACAATTAAAAGTGTGTTGAAAGTGGTTGTGTTGGCAATTACCAATAAGAAAACAGACAAAGAATTGGTTGCTTCAAGTTGGAAAAATAGGGATTCGGTTTCATCTCTTTCACTCTCATGTATTTTGATTAGCATGTCAATATTAAGTTTTTTGATTGAAATTGATGCCCGTATAAAAATAATTCCTGATAAGCATCTAATTTCCGTAATATTTCATATTAAAATATAGACACTTATGAGTATTAGTTGCTAATTTACATATAAAATAATCCCTAATTTAGGAATTTATACCTTTTTACATTTTTAATGATCTTTAATTGAATAAGAGCATTTTATTCCTAAATTTGGTATTAATTGCTGGTTTTTATAGAAGAATGGAGATTTGGACTAAAGAAGAATGATATATGTTAAAATGAGAAAGCTGGAAGGCCCAAAACATGCAAAAGAGAGAGAGAAAAGTCCAACTCAACAACAAGAATGTGTCAGATTAATTGGGCTATTTTTATGTTTTTATTATTAAGCCCATAAGTGTGACCCAGGAAGTCACTCAACCCTAGCAAATCAGGTTAAATAGGGGACTAGATGCATAACCCTAGGGTGCCAGATTGAGAGGAAAACACTAAAGAATGAATTGTAACCCAATTGGGAGAGTGGAAGGTGCTAGAAGTATGCGTGACTAATTCCACCCTTTGGGATTGGGAGTAATTTGCTCGAACTCTTATGTATTGAGGTGATATCTTATATTAAAATATTCAGTTCTTGATTGATTATTGGTATTGTTGTTTTACTTTTAATTTTCCGTGACAAATTGAGAATCTTAAATTTGACTGAAAAGTATTTTAGGGTTCTGACCTAAACAACAATACTTAACATATTTGAGTGTTAGGAATAGACTTGAAATGTTAATTGCTATTAACATCTGAGCTTCGTTCTAAGTTGTTCTTATAATTATACAAGGGATCGATAGTTAGGGAACATTCTTAAGGATTTTATATGCGAGTAATCGATATAAATGATTTTTATACGGGCATCAATTTCAATCAAAGAACTTAATATTGACATGCTAATCAATATACATGAGAGTGAGAGAGATGAAACCTAATCCCTATTTTTCCAACTTGAAGCAATTAGAGACAAGATCCCTTAATATGTGGATTCCAATGATTGTCTTTGATTGTGTCAATCCTTGTAATTATTGTAATTATTAATCAATGATTATCAGCATTGATTGTTACCTTATTTGTTGTAGTGTCATGATACTGAGTATTAATTGTAGGATTATATACTATTAGGTTTTGACTATATATGTATATTGTAATCAACAAATTCAATACAATATTCTTTCACCTTTCATTACCCTTTTCTCACTTGGTATCAGAGCTGTAAAGCTCTGAAGGCTTTTTTGATCCAATTCAAATCATGGCATCCGCTGCAAATTCAAAATCCCAAAATTGTCTTCCATTCACTGTATCTGTCAAGTTGGACAGAGACAACTATCTATTATGAAAATCCTTGGTGATTTCTATAGTCAAAGGTTGCAGGCTCGATGGCCACATGTTAGGGACAAAGGAGTGTCCTGAAGAATTTATAGTTTCTGCAGATTCAAGCAAGAAACCAAATCCCGCATTTGGAGATTGGCAAGCTCATGATTCACAACTCCTTGGATGGTTGATGGATTCAATGACTGTTGAAATAGCAACACAATTGTTGCATTGTGAAACCTCAAAACAACTTTGGGATGAAGCCCAAAGCCTAGTCGGTGCACACACAAGATCTCGAATCATCTACCTTAAATCTGAGTTTCACAGCATCAGGAAAGGAGAAATGAAGATGGAGGAATATTTGGTCAAGATGAAGAATCTTGTTGACAGACTTAAACTTGCAGGGAGTCCCGTTTCCAACTCAGATCTAATCATTCAAACCCTAAATGGTTTAGATTCTGAATACAATCCTGTGGTGGTCAAACTATCTGATCAAACTAGTCTCACTTGGGTTGATCTGCAGGCCCAATTATTGACCTTTGAGAGTAGACTTGATCAACTGAATGGTCTTACCAAACTATCTCTTAATGCATCAGCAAATGTTGCTAATAAAACTGATTACAGAGGTAACAAATTCAACACAAATAACAACTGGAGAGGCTCTAACTTCAGAAGTTGGAGAGGAGGCAGAGGAAAAGGAAGAATGTCTAAACCAACATGCCAAGTTTGCAACAAGGTTGGGCACACAGCTGTAAACTGTTGGTACAGGTTTGATAAGTCTTATTCAAACTCAAATTATTCAGTAGACAATGACAAACAAGGAGAACACAATGCCTTCCTAGCCTCACAAAGCGTTGCTCAAGATTATGATTGGTACTTTGACAGTGGTGCAAGCAATCATGTGACACACCAAACTGAAAAATTTGAGGATCTAGCCGAACATCATGGTAAGAACTCATTAATAGTTGGAAGTGGTGAGAAATTGCAGATTGTTGCCACAAGTTCCTCAAAACTAAACTCACTCAACTTACATGATGTCTTATATGTGCCTAACATTACCAAAAATTTATTAAGTGTGTCGAAATTAACGGCTGACAATAACATTCTTGTTGAGTTTGATGCAAATTGTTGCTTTGTGAAGGACAAGTTAACAGGGAAGGCAATTCTAAAAGGGACACTTAAAGATGGCTTATATCAGCTCTCAAGGACTGAAAGGGACTCGTGTGCTTATGTATCTATCAAGGAGAGTTGGCATAGAAGGCTTGGTCATCCAAATAATACAGTCCTAGATAAAGTCTTGAAAAGTTGTAATGTGAAACTATCACCTAGAGATCATTTTAACTTTTGTGAGGCTTGTCAATATGGCAAAATGCATTTTTTACCCTTCAAAACATCTTCTTCTCATGATAAGGAAATCCTTGAATTAGTTCATACTGATGTCTGGGGTCCTGCACCAATAATATCTTCTTCTGATTTCAAATATTATGTTCGCTTTATTGATGATTTTAGTAGATTTACTTGGATTTATCCTCTGAAACAGAAATCAGATACTGTACAAGCCTTTATTCAGTTTAAAAACATGGCAGAAAATTTGTTTAACAAGAGAATTAAGACAATCCAATGTGATGGTGGTGGTGAATACAAAGTTGTGCAAAACCGTGCAATAGAAGCAGGGATACAATTTAGAATGTCATGCCCTTACACATCACAACAAAATGGTAAGGCTGAGAGAAAACACAGGCACATTGCTGAATTTGGCTTGACATTGCTAGCACAAGCCAAAATGCCCATACATTTTTGGTGGGAAGCTTTCTCCACAGCAGTATATCTCATAAACAGATTGTCCTCTCTAGTCATTCAAAATGAAAGCCCTTACTCATTGGTTTTTCAAAAGGAACCTGACTACAATTCCTTAAAACCCTTTGGGTGTGCTTGCTATCCCTGTCTTAAACCCTATAATCAGCACAAACTACAATTCCCCACAACCAGATGTGTGTTCTTGGGATATAGTAACTCTCACAAAGGATACAAATGCATAAATTCTCATGGAAGAATCTTCACTTCAAGACATGTTGTTTTCAATGAAGAAAATTTTCCATTCCATGATGGATTTCTCAATACAAGAAGTCCCTTGAAAACGCTAACTGAGAGTTCATCTCTCCCTTTTTCTTTGCCTACTGCAGGTAACCCACATATTGGAGCCACCACACTTCCAGATGATAACAATCTTGGTGATGAACAAGAACCAACCAATCCAATTGAGAGTGTTGCAATTAATTTTAGCAGAGATCAGGCTGCAAATAATTCAACAAGGAGCAGTCCAATTTCTGAAAATAATTCACCAAGCAACATTCAAATTTATGATCTCACAGAAACAGTTGTTGGAGATCACCAAGATCTTGTTGAACCAAACATCAACACTCATTGGACCAGGAGCAAAGTTGGAATTCATAAGCCAAAGAAGCCATATGTTGGGTTTGTTGAAACTACCACAGATGAGAAGGAACCAGAAAATGTCACAGAAGCACTCACAAGACCACAGTGGAAAGAAGCTATGGAAAAAGAGTATCAGGCACTCATGTCAAATCAAACTTGGCTCTTAGTACCATATCAAGGCCAAGAAAACATCATTGATTCTAAATGGGTCTTCAAGACCAAGTACAAAGCAGATGGGACAATTGAAAGGAGAAAGGCAAGACTAGTAGCAAAAGGATTTCAACAAACAGCTGGATTAGACTATGAAGAGACCTTCAGTCCAGTTGTCAAGGCCAGTACAGTTCGGATCATACTCTCAATTGCAGTACACCTCAATTGGGAGGTCAAACAACTGGACATAAACAATGCATTTCTTAATGGCTATCTCAAAGAAACTGTGTTTATGCATCAACCAGAAGGATTTGTAGACTCAGCTAAATCTGAACATGTTTGCAAGTTATCCAAGGCAATTTATGGATTGAAACAGGCCCCAAGAACCTGGTTTGATAGCCTAAAAAATGCCTTAGTCAGCTGGGGTTTCAAGAACACAAAAAGTGATTCCTCACTATTCACTCTAAGAGGTACAAATCACATTACCTTCCTACTTATATATGTGGATGATATAATTGTCACAGGGAACAACACCAAGTTCTTGGAATCCTTCATCAAACAACTCAATGATGTGTTTTCACTTAAGGATCTTGGTCCACTGCACTACTTCTTAGGCATAGAAGTCCAAAGAGATGCATCTGGCATGTACTTGAAGCAATCAAAATACATAGGAGATATCCTAAGAAAATTCAAAATGGAAAATACTTCATCTTGTCCAACACCTATGATAACCGGCAAGCAGTTTACAGCTGAAGGGGAGAAATTACAAGATCCAACCATATTCAGACAAGCTATAGGAGCTTTGCAATACTTAACAAACACAAGGCCCGATATAGCATTCTCAGTTAACAAGCTCAGCCAATTCATGAGCTCTCCCACTATAGATCACTGGCGAGGCATAAAAAGAATATTGAGATATCTTCAAGGTACCATTCAACATTGTCTACACATCAAACCATCAACTGACTTGGACTTAGTAGGATTCTCAGATGCAGACTGGGCAACAAGTGTGGATGATAGAAAATCCATGGTTGGTCAATGTGTCTTCCTTGGTGAAACACTTGTTTCTTGGTCTTCGAGGAAGCAAAAGGTAGTCTCAAGATCCAGTACAGAGTCAGAATATAGAGCATTGGCTGACTTAGCTGCTGAAATAGCATGGACTCGTTCACTTCTTGATGAATTGAAACTCCCTATGCCAAGAAAACCAACATTGTGGTGTGATAACTTGAGTGCTAAGGCGCTAGCTTCAAATCCAGTTATGCATACTCGATCCAAACACATTGAAATTGATGTGCACTACATCAGAGACCAAGTACTGCAAAATGAGATTGTTGTAGCCTATGTTCCATCAACTGATCAAATAGTTGATTGTCTCACTAAAGCATTAAATCATACACGATTCAGCCAACTCAGAGACAAACTTGGGGTGACTCCCTCACCCATCAGTTTGAAAGGGGGAATTAGAGACAAGATCCCTTAATATGTGGATTCCAATGATTGTCTTTGATTGTGTCAATCTTTGTAATTATTGTAATTATCAATCAATGATTATCAGCATTGATTGTTACCTTATTTGCTGTAGTGTCATGATACTGAGTATTAATTGTAGGATTATATACTATCAGGTTTTGACTATATATGTATATTGTAATCAACAAATTCAATACAATATTCTTTCACCTTTCATTACCCTTTTCTCACTGAAGCAACCAATTCTTTGTCTGTTTTCTTATTGATCATCGCCAACACAACCACTTTCAACACACTTTTAATTGCTTTGTTCTATATTTAGCGATTATTGTACTTGATAATTTACTGTTCCTTGTGGGATTGATATCCGTCCTTAGGGACAATTATTACTTCTGACAACACGGTGCACTTGCCGTAAAAAGTCATCAAGTTTTTGGCGCCGTTGCTGGGGAACAAGTTTGAGTTATTGAGTATAGTTTCCTAAATATTGTGAATATTTTAATTATTTTTATTTATTTTTATTGTGTTTATTTTTAGTGATTTATTATTCTGTTTTTATTGTTTTAATTCTTATTTCTTTTGTGTTCTTTTATTTATTTATTTTTTTTAGATTTATTTTATTTTTTTCTTTTGATATTGATTTTGTTTTATTATATTTCATTTTAGTTTTTTTTGTTTACGTTTAGCTTACGGTAGTTTATTTTAAATTTATGTAGTTTTTATTTGTTTATTTTAATTAGTTATTTATTATTACTAGTTTCAGTTTTATTTTATTTTATTTTTAGTTTTAGTTTTATTATTTTCTTTTACTTCATTTTTCGTTTTTATCTTACGCAAGTTTTTTATTTTTTATTTTGTATATTCTGTTTTAGGTTTCTAGTTAGTTAGTTAGTTATTTAAGTTTGTTTTATTTTCTTTATTTTTTATATATATATATATATTTTTTAATTTTTCTCTTTGATAAAAAAAATATTTTTATTATTTTATTTTGTCTTTGGTTTTTATTTTATGTTTTATTTTATTTATATATTTTTTCTTTTCTTAATATTTTTGTTATATTTTTTTCTTCTCTTAGTGTCGTTCTAGTGTTTTATTCTATTTTATTTTTATTTTATTTCATTTTTAAGTTTTAATTTTTGTTATTTTAAATTTTTTTTTGAATATATATATATATAATATAAATATTATGTTTCTTTTCCCAGTAACAATATTTTTTAGGAAAATAACATGACAGAAAATCAAACACCACCTCCTAGGAGGATACTTGGAGATTATGTCATGTATCAAGGGCCAAGGCATTTTTCTAGTATTATAGTACCTGCTACCGCCAAGGCCTTGGAAATAGATCCAGGTTTTTCACTCTCATCAGTTCCCATCAATTCACAACAATGGAACATGAGGATCTATATTTACATTTGGATACATTTTATGAATTGGTGGGAGTAATGGGCTTTAAATCAGATGACGTTGAAAATGTTTGTATGCTCTTGTTTCCTTTTTCGTTGGCAGGAAAGACTAAGGAATGACTCAAATCACTTCCAAATCAGAGCCTCACTAGCTGGGAAGAGGTAGAGGAAAAATTTTTGCAAAGATTTTTTCCAATCTCTCGCTACATCAAAGCAAAGTCTGAAATCTCTATGTTCAGACAAGAAGCAGATGAAGTTTTTTTGTGAGACATGGGAAAGATTCAGGATGATATTGAGAAAATGCCCAAATCATAGGTTTGAAGATATTGCTCAACTAAGCATATTTCTTAATGGTCTCAGATCTGATACACAAATGCTTCTAAATGCTGCAGCTGGCGGCACAATGATAGATCTTGATGTAGAACAAGCGCCAAGGATTATTGATGCAGTGGCATCAACTGATTATCAAGCCCCACATGATAGACAAGGTATTCAGAAACTCCTGGCTCAAAATAAAATTCTGACACAACAGATTGAGCAATTAACTACACAAATGGCTAAATTGCCCCAACAATTACATGTTGTTCATTCATGTCAAAGCCAGAGTCAATCAATCAGGTGTGATTTTTGTGGAGATGATAATCCTAATGGTCACTGTACTTATCAGAACAATTCACCTAAAGTTGAGGATCCATCAATGCTTGAAAGAATTATTAAAGTTGAAGACGCCCTGACAAAGCCTTGGGTCAATAAAGAAAATAGCATGGCAACGATTAAGAGTGTAGAAATCCAGATGGGACAAATGGGCAAACAAATTGCAGAGAGACAAAGTAGCCAGTTTTCAGTCAACAACGAAACCAACTCAAGAGAGCATTGCAATGAAATTGCCACCGAATGTGATAAAATAATAGGAGAGAAGGATGGTAAGATTGTAGGGGCTGAGAAAGAAAAAGATGAGACTGAGAGGGAAAAAGATGAGAAAGAGAGAGAAAATAGGAGAAGTGAGGAAGAAAAAATTAAAAATAAGGAGAGAGGTGTTCTTGAAAAAGATTTATCATATCCTCATGCTCCTTCAAAAAAAGAGAATGAGAGAATTTTTTTTGACAATTTGCTCCCTAGAAATTATTTTGCAGGAAATCTGAAGCAAGATTCAACATTAGAGAGATTTCTGAAGAATAGGAGTTATATTGAAGAAAGAAATAGAGAGTTAGAGGCTAGATACAGTGTTATGACTCAAAAGGACTTGCTTCAAAAGTCCAAGAACTTAGGAAGTTTTAATCTTCCCGTGTTTATAGGTGCTTTATTTGTTGTGGATAAGGCCACATTGTATTTATGTGATTTGGAGGTTCAACCCACGAAGAAGCAGTTAGTAGATAAATCCATCCAAGATCCTTATGGTGTGGTTGAAGATGATCTTGTAACGAGGAAGAATTCATACAACAAGATGCAACAAAGAGAGTTTTCCAGCTTGAAATAAATAGGCGTCAAGCTAGATGACATTAAATAAGCGCTTACTGGGAGGCAACCCAATCCACATTTTAATTTTATGTTGTTACCTTTGTTGATTTTATTTTTCAAAACAAAAATAAAATTCTTGTATGCCTCCTAATCATTTTGCAGGTTATGTATTTTGACTTGGGGACAGGTTCTATTATTTAGGGGGGCAGATCCAGCAAATGAAGCAAGACTATAGATAAAGATTTTAACAAAAAGCTGGATGACTTCTTAAGAAGAGAGGATTGAGCAAAAATATGGTTTTATCTTTCTAATTCTCTTTTCTTTTTATCAGTTATTTGAATTTTATTTTCTGTTAGTTTTTATTTTATTTTATTTTTCAGTTATTTTGTTTTCTGTTTACTTGCTTAGTTTGTTTTAATTGCTTATTTTGTATTTTGAATAAATTTGTTGTTTTTGTTAGTTTTAAGTCTTGAATTATCTTTCTTGAATAAATTTCAGTTTTAATTTTTTTGTTTTCTAGTTTATTTTTTTTTTAAAAAAAGAACTATAATATTAATTTTGAATTGTGGAAAAAAAGAATTTGTGTTTAAATATTAAATAGTGAGATGAATTAGACAGGTTAGAAAAGAAAATATGATTGAATCTCTATTCAAATGTAGTTGAAATTGTGATACATGAAAATTTAACAGGATGATTGATTAGAACAAAGAATGACAAAACAAAAAGGAATGAGACCGATTAAACCAAGTGAGTGTGTGAACCTTAAACAGTTTTGAGAGTTTTACTGATGAATTGTCAGTTGTGGTTGCTTAATTTTTATTTTTTGTTACATCATAAAAGAGCATGAAGATGATTGAGACATTTGTGTTAATTAGGAACCCAGGGCCAAATAGCCAACCTTGATCTTATTAGAATTCAAATTTTTTAGATATCCCCTTTGAGCCAAGAATTTTTGTTATTATTGCACCTTAACCTTTAATGATATATTTTCCTAACCTTTGGCATGTTTAAGGAAGGAGAACACAGATATAATAAATATAGAAAAGGGAATGGTTGGTTCTAATTGTGAAAGTTCAAAAATTTGAAAATAGGAAGAATCTATTCCTATTGATGAAAGAGAAAAAAAAATCTCAAAGAGAAAAAAAAATCTCAAAGAGAAAAAAAAAATCATTTTGAAAATCATGAATAAGAAAAAAAAATGAGAAAAAGTGTGAACTCAAAAGAAAATGGTGATTAGATAACACATATGTGCTATATTTAAATTGTAGGTATGTTCTTCTTCTTTAAGATGTACATTTTGTTATCTGAAAAACCAATACTTTTTCGAAGCCCAGCCTCATGACAACCCTGGAAAAGACCTCAAGATTCATGTTTCTAATATGTTTGTGATTTGAAGATGAAATGAAAAGCAATTGTGATTTGTTATGATTAAGTGAAAATAGAGAAAAACACTTACTTGTGAGCATATGAGAAGACATTCCTTGATGAATTGTCATTTATTTGTTTTGATTTGATCCTGGAAGTTGATTGTGTCTATATTTTTCTATATTTGAATTTGGAAGCATCATAAGTTTCTAATTTAATCTGTTGTTTAGTGAATTAAGCTGTTTTGATATTTAAATTCAAATATATTCATTTACTTTGCTTGAGGACAAACAAGATTCTAAGTTGGGGAGAGTGATAAGCGTCTAATTTCCGTAATATTTCATATTAAAAAATAGGCACTTATGAGTATTAATTGCTAATTTACATATAAAATAATCCCTAATTTATGAATTTATACTTTTTTACATTTTTTATGATCTTTAATTGAATAAGAGCATTTTATTCCTAAATTTGGTGTTAATTACAGGTTTTTATAGAAGAATGGAGATTTGGACTAAAGAAGAATGATATATGTTAAAATGAGAAAGCTAGAAGGCCTAAAACATGCAAAAGAGAGAGAGAAAAGTCAAACTCAACAACAAGAATGTGTCAGATTAATTGGGCTATTTTTATGTTTTTATTATTAAGCCCATAAGTGTGACCCAGGAAGTCACTCAACCCTAGTAAATTAGGTTAAATAGGGGACTAGATGCATAACCCTAGGGTGCCAGATTGAGAGGAAAACACCAAAGAATGAATTGTAACCCAATTGGGAGAATAGAAGGTGCTAGAAGTGCGTGTGACTAATTCTACCCTTTGGGATTGAGAGTAATTTGCTTGAACTCTTATGTATTGAGGTGATATCTTATATTAAAATATTCAGTTATTGATTGATTATTGGTATTGTTGTTTTACTTTTAATTTTCCGTGACAAATTGAGAATCTTAAATTTGACTGAAAAGTATTTTAGGGTTCTGACCTAAACAACAATACTTAACATATTTGAGTGCTAGGAATAGACTTGAAATGTTAATTGCTATTAACATCTGAGCTTCGTTCTAATTTGTTCTTATAATTATGCGAGGGATCGATAGTTAGGGAACATTCTTAAGAATTTTATATGCGAGGAATCGATATAAATGATTTTTATACGGACATCAATTTCAATCAAAGAATTTAATATTGACATGCTAATCAAAATACATGAGAGTGAGAGGAAACCTAATCCCTATTTTTCCAACTTGAAGCAACCAATTCTTTGTCTGTTTTCTCATTGATCATCGCCAACACAACCAATTTCAACACACTTTTAATTGTTTTGTTCTATATTTAGTGATTATTGTACTTGATAATTTATTGTTCCTTGTGGGATTGATATCCGTCCTTAGGGATAATTATTACTTCTGACAAAGCGGTGCACTTGTCCTAAAAAGTCATCAAGTTTTTGGCTCCGTTGCCAAGATAGTAGTTCATCCAATAATCAAGGTCCTTTCCAACAACCACAACAACCCCTATATCCTTCAGTTAACAAATTGGAAGATCCCTTGGAGAAATTCATGAAAGTTCCTATGGCCAGTCACAAGAATAATATGGCAGTAGTTAGAAATATAGAAATTTAGGTGGGACAGATTAGCAAACAATTAGTAGAGGAACAAAGTGGTCAGTTTTCAACCAACGCCCAAACCAACTCAAGAGAGCATTGCATTGAAATTACCGCCAAGTTTGGTAAAATAATAGTAGAGAAGGATGGTAATAATGTAATGGCTGAAAAAGAAGAAAAAAATGAGACTGAGGGGGAGAGAGAAGAAAAGAAGTGAGGAGGAACAAATAAAGAGAAAAAAGTGAAAATAAGGAGAGAAATGTTCTTGAAAAAGATTTATCATATCATGCTCCTTCAAAATAGAGAAGGAAAGAATTTTTTTTGACAATTTGGTCCCTAAAAATTATTTTGCAAGAAATCTGAAGCAAGATTCAACACTTGAGAGATTTCGGAAGAATAGGAGTTATATTGAGGAGAGAAGTAAAGAGTTGGACGCTAGATGCAGTGTCATAACTAAAAAAGGCTTGCCTAAAAAATTCAAGGAAACACGAAGTTTTAATTTTCCCGTATCTATAGGTGCTTTATCTGTGGACAAGGCCTTATTGAATTTAGAGGCAAGCATCAATTTAATGCTTTTGGCAATATTAAAGAAAATAGGCAATTTGGAGGTTCAATCCACTAAGATGCAGTTACGGTTAGCAGATAGATCCATCAAATATCCTTATGGTGTGATTGAAGATGTTCTTGTAAAGGTGGATAAGTTCATATTCCTGTGAATTTTGTTATACTGGACATGAAAGAAGATGAGGAGGTTCCTTTGATACTTGGCAGACCCTTTATGAAGATTGTCAGGATCATAGTTGATGTGGACAAAGGAGAACTTCAACTTAGAGCTCAAGATGATGAAATAACTTTTAATCTTTTTTAAGGTTTAAAAAATTTTAATGCAGGGGAAGAATGCATACAAAAGGAAAAACACCAGTGGTTGCCGAGCTAGGTAATAGTAGCTAGTGACTCAAGTTGGGATAGTAAGGTGATGGAAAAAACAATATTGAAGTAAGAAGAAGATGATGTCTTATTCAGTGTTTCTTATCCTTATATATAATAGACATAAGTGTAGCTGAATTGTGATAGTGGAAAATGGGGTTGAAGGTTATTTCAAACAACAAGTTACTTTATGGGAATTTTAAAACTCATGATATTTTCCCGAGATTCTTAAACCCATAGCATTTTGCGGAAGTTTTTAAACCCATAATATTTAACGCATGTTTTGAAACTCTGCATAAATAACTTAATAGAGATTTTAATATTGGATAATATAAAAATAAATTCATTAAAATATTTTTTTCTTGTAGTCACATTTTATTGTTTTTATACTCAATAATTTAATTAAATAAATTATTTTCATTTATGTTTTTTATTTTATTTTTATTATTATTATTATTAATGGTTGTTATAAGAATGTTTACAGTGGTGTGAAAACATATTTGTCATTATATAGAAGATGTCCTTTGTATAGCTGTTGGAATTAAAATTCTGTCTTTGTCCAGTTTCCTCTTTCTGAATTTTCTCCAGCCTTATCTTAAATAATTTGCTTGGTAAAAAAAATATATGAAAAAAGAAAATAAAAGTTATTTAATTGAAATAAAAAGTAAAAAATAAAGGACAAAAGGAATAAATTTTTAAAATTTAAATAAAATAAATAGATTAAATATAATTTTACTTTAGGAGAAAAATTGTACATAGATTTATTTACCATAATTTTGTATGGCCTGTTCAAAGTTAAATTTCGTGTACATGGGTGCACATGTTTTTTCTTATGTCCTTTCCTTTCAATCAATTCCTCTTATTTCTTACTTTTCTTACATGTTTTCAAGGATATTAAAGACCAAATGACAAGAAATGTCATTATAATTTATTTAACAGTCAATATGTCAATATGTCAATATATCTAAGAGTTTATCATAAATATAAGAAAGTTTTTTAAATAAAAAATATAAAAACCTTAGGTTAAATATGTCTTACTAATATATTTTTTCTTAAATCACTGTTTTGCTCTTGAACAAGATATCTCTTAATAGAAGTGGTTGAAATTGTTTAATAAAGAAAAAATAACTAATTCGAGCATATATTAGGTACATGAAAAAACAATAAATTTTAGTAAAAATAAACTAGAAAGACAAGTGTGAAAAATTATTTTTTCTTATATATACTTATTTTTTAAATAATTATAATATTTATATTTTTTTTTATAAATAAGCATATTGTTTTAAAGATGCTCATAAAGTCTTTTGCGTAATTTAGAATAAAAATATGTATTTATAATACCATACTCAAACAATTTAACAAAAGCATTTTTATAATTGCAACCAAATATTAACTTTAAACCATTTTATAAAAATCACTTATAAATAAATTATTTTGTTTGAAAGTGCTTATTTATTTATTTTTTAAAATTAGATCTCACTTGACATATGTAATGAATGAGAAAAGCACAAGTATGGTAGAAAATACTAATTAAAAATATGCAGTGAGTCATCTCTTAACTCTTGAGCTCATCAGTTCACATCAACACAGCACACTGCACATGCACATGAAGTCTTGGATTTATTGTTGTGGTCAACCAACTGCATTACTACTTTGGTGTTAAAGATTCTTAATATTTTCTTACAACCATATCTATTTTTTTGACATTTTTTACCTTCATAATTTAATATATACATTTAAAAAAAATTGATTAGAGAATTTTTATTTTTGAAATGAAACACCCATTTATTGAATGTCCACATTTGAAACGTGTATTTTAAAAATACATGTGCTCTGAATTACCTTCTACAATTTCTAATACGTCAACATGCTTCAGTCATTCAACCATGACATTGCACATGAGAACCAAACCTAATAATGGTGTTCTTTTAAGAAGTTCCATATAAAGCTGAAATGGGAAAAAAAATAAAAGTGGTATATTATTGGCCATGTTTATTTAACATGCAACCAAATCTGAATCTCATTGCTTTAAATTGATAATTTTTTTAATCATCAAATTGACAATAGAAATAAAAAATATTTTTTAAGGCATTTGATTTAAATCTTTTTATTATTAGAACTGAATTCAACCAAAGTACAACATTTCTTTCATATATCTGCAATGATTTAAACTTTCAAAACTAAACTAATGTGATTTAATGTGTGTTGAACAAAAGTAGGAGTTAGTACATAATTAACCATTAATGATGTGTTTTTATTTATTATAAGAAATTGGAAGTGTAGTTATTGATTTGTCTTTATGACTTTGTAGATAACACTTTCAAGTTTCAAAGATTAATTATATAACTTAATTAACTATTTTCTATTTCTTAGCTGCTTTATTTTAAAATATTAAAAAAATAGAATTGAAATAGTTTAGTTTAATTCTCTTTTATTATATATTTCACTAAAATTTAAAGTCTGTATTGTTCTTAGAAATTAAATATTTTTGGATAGAACTTTTTATAGAAGATGTTTTTCATCTCCCTAAATTTGAGTTGAAATGTTGAATATAATAAGATTAAATATATATTAAATGAATATTCACTTACCTATAAATAGTTTGTTACATTTAAATGAGTAATGAAATAAAAAAGAAATAGATGAAAAACAAGTATGAAATTGAAATTGAATTTAAGTTAGTCTCCTTATGCTTATATTTTTCTACATAATACATTAAAGGTAAAAAATATTCTGTTAAACTTAGTTGTTTTTTTTTTAACAATAAATAAATATATTTAGAACATTTAAGTATATTTCAACCTTATAAAAAAAGTTAACGATTAATTATACCATAAAAACAAAATAATACATCTACTTAAATTATATAATATTTAAAAAATTAATAAATATATAATTAATTATAAGATATTTATTCATAGTATGTAATATTGGACGGAGGATATTGATAAACATTTTTACTGATATCTAAACTTTATGATCAAATTTAGGTTTACCAGTTCACATGTTAAACTAAAGACCTATCTGAGATCCATTATTACACCAAGTTCAAGTTTGTATCAGACAATGCATTCTCACACCTAAACTAAGGTATGTTACCACTTAATTTTTTCTTTATTTATTTTATATATTTTTTCGTTAATATCTTCTTTTTATGTGTTCAGTCGGTGCCTAGGATTCGGTCCTTACAAATACACACCATCTCGATATATAAAGCAGCATGTTACCGTGATTTATAAGTAAAAATTTACTCTTTTATTTTTCTAAAATTTGGTTGTCGTGATTAATGAAAGAAGAGTGAAACTTCCTCTGATTATGGAACACACGATCTGTGGGATGCATCATAAGTTATGTAGTGAGTGAAGCAGGGGAAAAACAATTCTTCCAAGGGATTAATTAACTAATTAAACTTGGTAGTTACACTTTAATTCAAGTTTACTCCATACACTTGTTCATTATTAGCCTCCGCCCTCCTTGCAAAGTTAAAATTGAAATCACTTATCCTTGCAGGTTAACAAATTCTGTCACCCCATACAAAATTTGCCCAACACATTATTTTATTCTTTTCTTATAAAAAAATTTATTTTAATAATTTCCTTATAATATCCCACCATTATCGCTCTAATTACAATAAAGGAAATACACAACACTAATTTTAACATATATTCTGGCATTAGTTAAAAATCAGTAAAAATTGCAAAAATTTGTGTTCTCACCTTTTATTTAATAACCAATACATGAAAGCACATTGTCGTCAAGTTATATTAGACCCACAAAGATTGTACTGTAATTATCACAATTTAATATAAACAATTAATTTATTAAGTGGTAAACATGAAATAAAAGATTCAAGGAGAAGAAACTCAAGACATAAAATAAGAAAAAAATTAATTAAGGTAAAATTAATATAAGAAACTTGCAGAATTAGATTTCATACCAACATTTTTTGTTAATTCAATTTTTCAATCTACATTTTTTTCTGTGTATTTAAGATAAATTAACATAAATTATGTTTCCTCAGTAACAATAAATATGTATCGAGTTGAATTGAGATTTACTATATGAATGATGTCAAATTTAACACATTAACAAACCTAATTTATTTTTACGATTTTTTAATTTTCAACAAAAATTAATTAATAAAAAATAACACATTAAAAGAATATATCTTAGATTTTATGTTAACACTATTCTTATTTAAAGCAATGATTGAATTACTAAGTTATAGGTGTTGCAAGAACAATTAGCAAGTTGATCTGTCCATGAACTAAATTCTATCTTTAACAAAATTCAAAATAGAAGTTTATATATTAAGAGAAACTTTTAATTGAGTCATGATATTTACAATAAATCAAATTGCTCTAAATTACAACACCTAAAACGACAAAAAAGTAAAAAAGAGAAATAATCTCTAACTCAGTCAAATGTGAATTCATATGAAGAGATAGAAAAACAGTAAATCGGTGTTTTATATAAAGTTTTAAAATTAACATTTTTCTTAGAAATAAACATGACAAAGTTGAGTGTTTTCATCTTTTTGATTATATAATCTATTTTATCTATAACCTTTTCTTTTGGTCTTAACTTGTGTTTCTGTATTTCTCTTTCTGGGCACTCATAGATAGTAAAATAATGGGTGTATTATTGTGTACGATGCCCTGTTCCCCATTTGATTAAGAGTAAAGGTTAGAGGATAGTGGTGTGGATCGTGGAGGGCTTTGGAGAAGAAAGAAAAGGAAAACATTTATTTGATACCATATACTTAAAAACATATACTTAACATTACATTATAATAACATAATAATATTTAAAATTAAAAAATAAATTAAATATAATTAAAATATTAATTTATTGGTTGGCAAAGAAAAGTTTGAAGTTAAAAGAGAAGTAAACGTCAACGATAAACAGCTACAGTGTCTGATACCTCTGTATTTGCACCGCACAATTCATAGCAGGCAGCAGAGAGAGTTTTGGAGCTCAGCTAAACTCTCAGCAATGGCAGACCCAGCCAGTTTCATTGCCAGCTGGTTAACTCCCTCTTCCCTCTTCATCCTCGTCAACCTCGTCATAGGAACAATAGCAGTCACTTCTCGCTTCACTCCCAAAAACCACCACCACCACCCTCACCTCGCTCCTTCACCCTCCCTTCTCCAACGAGTCAGCTCCTTCAATCTCACTCACTACTATAACCATCATCACCACCAAGACCCAGACTTCACTCAGCCCCAACTCGTTCCAACACCCTCGTTATTGGAGCGAGTCACGTCCTTCAATCTCTCCTTCCGAAAACACAGACCCTCACATGAAGAAACACAACAACTCCAATCTGAACACGCCGAATCTAGAAACCCGGAACTGGTTCGGACACCCTCGCTGTTGGAGCGCCTCACGTCTTTCGATCTTTCTCTCCACAAACAAGAACCCACACATGCACAAACACAACACGTGCAACCAGAACCTGAACCTGAACAGCCGGAACTGGTTCGGAGTCCCTCGCTCCTGCAGCGACTACAGTCCATAAACTTGTCGCGTCTCTACCGGTCAGAGTTCATACACGGAGAGGATCCGAGTGGTGGGTCGGGTGACACGGAGATGCGGAGATCAGCAAGCGAGAGGGGGGTCTCGACAGAGCGCGAGGAGGAAGAGGAGGTGGAGAGGCGGAGACCGCAAACGGCGAGGGCTGAAGCAACGTGTTGCATAGAAGAGGATGAGGTGGACGCTAAAGCTGATGATTTCATCAACAGGTTCAAGAAGCAGTTGAGGTTGCAGAGGATTGACTCTCTTCTTCGTTACAGAGCAGGTAACTGATGAAGAACGAAAACAGGGCATGACCTCGTCGTTTCTTCAGCTTTGTTGTTACTTTGTACTATTATTAGTATAGTACTAGTTTGTATTAAGAAAGCATCACTTGGTCGGTATGCTAAAGTTCCTTTTATAATCTAAGAAGTTCTTCTTATTATTTTATATCTGTATCTGTCAATGAGAAATTAAAGGTCGGAGTAAGTGCGAAAACAATTGCCTTCTTGCGTCATTTTTGCCTCATCACCGTCAACAGGAGTTCCTCCATACTCATAGACTGATCAGAGTTAGAAAGATCACAAACATAATAAAGGCTCTCGAGGTAACCATCACCACCATCATTTATCAATCCGATATGACAGCAAAGACATTTGGATTTAGGGTTTAAGATTTAGCATCAACTCTAATAATCTTTGGCTCTTATATCGGACTGGTACATAACCGATATGACAGCAAAGACCTATTGAATTTAGGGTTTAAGATTTAAGATTTAGTATCAATTCTAATAATCTTTGGCTCTTATATCGGACTGGTACATAATGGTGGCGATGGTTACCTTTTTCCGTTTTGAGTCAAGAAGCTTTATCAGTATATGAACACAGAGAAACTCTTCTTAACGGTGATAAGAAAAAATGGTGCAAGAAGGCAGTTGTATCGGTACTCCCTCCTCCTTTAATTTCTTACTTTGAAAATAAAAACTGAAACTCTTAATCTATATATTAAACACTTTGTATTATGTAGTTTGATTCTTAAACCATTTATGTATTTCACTAATCCCAATAATATCCAATTCAATTTCCTCCCTCATCACGTATGGTTTATTCTCAACAGGTATTTGTGTATAAACAATTAATTATTATTTTTACATAATTAAAATTTATAATAAATAAACAAGTTAAATAAAATTAATTATATTAGAATTACGTTTTACAATAATTAAATTTTTGTAGTTATATAAATTACATTTTAGATTTATAATGAATAATTTACATAAACTCAATTTTACAATATTTTTACAAATTCGTAAGATATTATTAATATTTATCTTTTGACTGGATTTACTTTACATATAAAACAAGAAAATTACTACAAAATAATTCTTTGTCAATTTTCTTTATTTCGTGTCCGTTTATTTTCAACTTAAACTCTTATTTTTTTTGGAATGGTAAAAAACATTTATTATTTATTAAATAAAAAGCTACTAACTCATGTTATTCTAAATTAGCATCAACACAGGCATAAGCCTATATATTCGCATTTTTTATTTTTATCATTATAGCATATGTAATACCATTAAACAATAAACCAAAAAGTCATCTTGAATTGTTCAATCAACATTAATAATGAAAAATATTATATATAAAAAAGAAAATATAATAAAATATATTTATTTTTTCTTTGTCTTAGACTCGCTGAGAGATTTAATCAAATAGTTCCTATCCTTTACCACTATTTCCCCTCCATCACTAGCAACTCCTTATTCTTAACTCCCAATCAAATCCCAACACCTAAGCGTTTCGCTTGTTTGTTCTTCTCTCTTCTGATCCATTTTCTCACTCCTTTCGCTCATAGACTAACGCGCCTCCCATTTTCTCCCTAAGCCCTCTCTTTCTCATAGACTAACCCCTCTCACTTCCATCGGTGTACTTTTATCTGATACTTTTTTGTTTCTCTTTCAATTATTTATTCAATGAACAAAATCCTACTATTCTTTTTTTTTTTGTCTTAATGTATTTCATGACGTTATTTGTGTCAGCACAATAATAACAATATTGTCATCATACAATGTCAAAGGCAAAAAAAAAAAAAAAAAACAATGGCAAAGACATGCATAAATGAATAAAAAAGAAAAGTAAATTCAGACATTGCATTTCCATCTTCTACTTTATAATTGAAAAACAACACTTAATGGTTGGTTTTATGGTTCTAGAAGAAAACTACGACTTCTCATATTTTGTATTTTGAATATGAAAATAGAAAACAAAAAGGGTGTTTGATGGGATAAAAGTGAAGATAGACGGGAGAAAAAGATGTAATTGTGCAATGCTTCCCAGCAAGCCTCACTTTGTTTTGAATTTAAAAATTTTTAAATTTAAAAATAGTGTTATCTCTTCTGTTATCCTTTTGATATATAAAATTAAAACTGCTAACAAAATGATAAACATCTCCTCTCATATATTTTTAAAATAATAAAATAAAATATAATTATAAAGATAAAATTGGAATAAAATAAAATGGTAAAAAAATTTCCTTTATATATAAGTATATATTATTTGCGTATTGATATATTATATTTTTTCATAAAATTTTATAATTATTTATAATCGTCAACCTGTTCTATAATCATTTTCAGTCATGGTAAAAAATATACTATAGTATAAGAGAGAGAGACACACATATATATATATATATATATATATATATATATATATATATATATTTTGAATGTACATAAACATGTCGAAGTATCATTAGTAAAAGTAATTATCAGGGTGAATTTTGTTAATTATAGGTGATTAGGAAAAGAGAGATCAGTAGAAGATGTTGAAGGGTAAAGATCAAGTGATTAACCAAAGGAAAAGTGATAGAAACTACTCTTTTAAAAACACCCTATTTTGTTTTTAAAATTTTATGAAAATCTAACATTAATAAAAATAATATCATTAAATAAAACATCAGATTCAAACTTTTTTATAATTTTCAAGAAATTATAACTAATTTAAAAAATATGTCAAATAATGCTCCTAATGTTTTTATTAAGAAAAAGAAAAAGACTATCCCAGTTTCCAGAGTAGTATCAGAACAGTACATTCCTATGTTTCGGACCTACTTTTGAGTCATGTGCTAAGGTCTGGGCCTTATTCTTGTGCTAGCTTTGTTCGGGCACCAATGTCTTCTGGGCTCTGGGCTCTGCATGCACTAACATATAATTGAAAAAATCATTTTTACCTTTTTAAAATTGCATTTCAAAATATATAATATGAAGTACGCAATATATTTTATAATGCACAATCCAAAAAAAAATTATTAAATTTTTAAAATGTATTTATATTTTATTTGAACTAATTTTAAATCCAACTAATTTATTTTAAAGAGTTATTTTTGTATTTTAAACAATTTATTTAATATTAATTTTTTTTAACAAAAAAAATATTAATCAAAAGTAAAAAAAATAAATAATGATGTTATCTCATATATTAATAATTTTTTTTTGTACAATATTAATGTCAAATTAAAAAATGCAAATCCTAAATTGTAGAATGATGTCCTGTTGCCTTATCTATACAATTCATAGACATTTTGTATAAATGGTCCCCTTAATTGTGATACTACATGCTAACTGCAATGCACTATGAGTTTTATCCTATAATGAAGTATCTTCCGTCACATGTTCATAATCGATCATACATTGCAGAATGTTAGCGATTTTCCTGAATATATCCTGCTTTTATTAAGCCAGTGATTAGGCACTTAAAAAAAAAGCATTGTAACATAGTAATGAAAATAACTCACATGACAGGCATGCTCCTACTGTGATGACGGTTGTGTCTGATGACGGTTGTGTCTGACCATCATCTAAAATATGTGGTCGATTACATAATAGTATATACAACCAATCTTCATCTGCTTGAGGAAGTATGTAGGAGTGTGACACTAATCTAAATCAGTGCATGTATATGAATACACATGCTGAGGGATGTGAAACTAGTGTCACACTGGTAATAAGATGGTCGACAAAGTGTATCTATCGGTCATCAATGACATCTCCTTCAAGATGGTTGAGGAATTGTTTGCTCATACCTAAACTGGTGCAAAACACGCTTGGGCAAATAGCATTGTGAGCATGTCTCAAGCCAGATATATCATGAGAATAAGGCTATAAACTCAAACGACCGACTAGCTCGATGGTCATCATATGGACTCAAGAACACTGCAACATGGGTAAGACTATTGATTTGGATGCAAACTGTACATGTATGACATTCAATGACGTAACGACACGTTCAAGGGAGGAACTCCTGATATGTGGGAGTGATATTCCCAACTCCAATTTTGGGAAGTGTTCATATATCTACGCTTGATCCATTATGAATTGAATATTATTTATATATTTAATTGAAATAAATTTAAATTGTTCAAATTATATATATTATTTACTTGTAACAGCGAAACATAATTCCCCAACTACTTTGTCTATACAAAACAAGCATTCCCTAGCTAGTCGTACATGTGGGTTGGTGCATCAACTCCCTACGTGTATTCACCACACATCCTCAAATTGTCAAATAACGACAAGTATGACCCGCTAATTAATGTCATACTTTTATCAACAAAAATTGAGCATCTAACTAGATGCAACAAATAAGCATGAGCCGCGAACTCCCATCTATGATGTATGATGCACTCCTTGTACACTTTGTGCAGCCAACTCATAGTACATAAGCACCACAACACTGTCTCAACTTTGTTGCAATGTTATCCCAAATAGCTCAACCAACAGTGATGACACTGATGTGAAATTTAGTGTCACATATGAACAAAACTACTCCACAATGGGGAGATGTGGTAATGTAGACACATTATCTAGAGTGATGGTCATCTCATAAGCAAAAATGTGGAAACTATTAGTGTCGTGCCACCTCTCAATACAGGTTGATATGAGACCTTTATCAATGATTTCATAACTAACGTTGAACAGTGTCAACAACCCGTTTTATGCACCATGGTCTAAATTTGGGGATGATGGATCTCAAACTTACCTAGCTTGTGCCCATGGGAGACCAACTTTAATTTCCCTCAATCCTCACCCTTCCATAGTCTACAAGTCATGTGGTCAGTGTAACTCTACAGCAACAATGTATTAGTAGGAAATCCTACTCCAACTTTCTCATGCTCTCGTGTAGCAAGTAGTGACATAACATTATAATCAATGACAATGACAACTTGTTTCCTATTCTTTTATAGATCGACGACATCGATCATTGTCTAGCTTACGTTTGTAATGATGATCTACCTTCGATCTTGGCCATATCTTAGGCAATAATAATAACAAATAATCAATTATTTTTTGGATTGTCTAATTTAAAATGTATTTATAGATCCAAAAACTAAATTAAAATTAAAATCAATAAAAAAAAACATAAATACTTACTTCTTTAACGACGATACAATGACAACAATGACTAATGTAGTTATAATAATCTCTCCCAGTCAAGTACCAAGGAAGCAAAATTGGAAGGGGTGCAGTTAGGGGGTGCAGAGAACTAAGGTAGGAGAAGAGGTGGGAGAGAAGAAATGAGAAGGTAGATTAAATATAAACATAAGGAAGGATAGTTTGGTCTTTTCACAAACACTATGGGGATGCAGTTAAAATTTTTGGGGTGTAGAATGCAGAGCCCATATCTTCTTAGCATCATTCAACTATAAAGATCATAACAAAAACCATAATAATAATAAAAAATATATTTTTTATAGACAGAAGAAAATAATTTTTTATTTTATTTTTTATCATCAAATTTTAATTTACAGCATTCGATGAGTACAAGGTTTCTCTCAAACACCACCCCAGAGTACGTACAAGTACGAATCTGGATCCTCTATATGTTTATTATTAAATTTAACTTAGTGAGACAAGGAACTGATTAGTTTTTATTTCAATTATATATTAAGTAATAAACAATTGTCAAAATTCCAGATAATCGTTAACAGGAGATAATACATATCCTCCAAGTATATTTGAACTAAGCATCAACTTAAAAATCACATTCAACTTTATTAGTTGTGAAGGAAAGACTTTTAACAAGATTCAGTGATGGTGATTGTAGTATACAAGAAAGATTTTTGCAACCTTACATGGGCCACGAATAGAAAAATCGTTTGCCAACCCATAGGTAAGGGTTACGGTCCAAGTCAGAAGTTTGGTTCAACTCTTGAGAAGTTTGTTTACACAATGAGGTACATGTGTGATATGACAGTAAATAGTGTTCAAACCATTTCGTGTATCATGTCTTCTAGAGATTGGTGATGGCGACAGTGACAAAATTAGGCTTACCTTGTGACTAAATTATATATGCCTTAAATTGTGTCACTGAGAAACTTTTTTTTTTCTTCCCAAAGTTGGAAGAAATTCACAGTTAAGCACATGGAGCAAGTGGCATGGTGTTCAGTACGCACAAGATAATTCTACCATATCTTGTTTTGGCTCATTTTGGTTCAGCACGTGCAAGATCTTTTTAATCATATTCTTGAAACACACTCCAAAACTATATTAGTCATAAAACGTTTACCACATATATACGTGATGAAGTGTAAAGGCTAGGTCTTAGACTGCATTTGGGTTTTATAAAATCTCCCTCTCTGTTACTTCACGTTGCAGCACATAGAAAAAGAAGCATATATAACCTAAAAGGCGGTTATGTTATCGAAGAAAACTAAAATTTAAAAGGGAACGAAGAGATTATGATTATAAAAAACAAAGTCAATGAAACACACACTTATGCGTGCTAATAAGTGTGTTAATGATGGAGGTACACTAACAGCATAGGTGGTTACCTAATAAACTTCACACCAATGCTAATATAATTGAGCAAATGTGGACTTTAATCATTGTCAATGCATGATTTTATTTTTCTCATATTCTGTGTCACAAAGGTTTTCCGGCACAGGAATGTTAACTGATTTGCGTGTCAGATAATTATGATTATGTCAACTATGAACAAATTATTGGTTGACCATGACAAATTGTCACACGTAACACCGATTATTAAATGAAATTAGTGTAAAGTCTCCCATCTCCAAATGTAAATAAAGGAAAAAACAAAGCTTCATCTTCAACATTTGACTATAATTTTATAAACTCCGTCCAAGGACTAATTTATGCTATGATCGGCAAAAAGATTATGCAGCCAAACAAGTGGATGAAAATGGAAGTTTCAGCAGCCTAAAGCGTGCAAATGAAAAAGCAAATTTACAACATTAAAGGCGTATAAATCTAAGCAACAACAATACATATATGTATACAATATTATAGTAGATCACGACGTCGTGCATTAGCCAAAAAATCATCTTCTTCCTCTTGTTTCCTATATATACATGTAACTAAACAAGAACACTTTCATAGCAATATTCAAAGCAACAGTGCATTAACCAAATTAAGTCCCTCGTCTCTCCCAAAATGGCAAGTTATTTTAGATTTTCGAAAGCTTTGGTTATGCTAGGGTTAACCTTCGTAGTGCTCACACAGGCACAATCACAACCTTGGTCATTACTCCAAGCACCAAAAGACCTAACCCTGAAGCTTATTCGTGATCCTGTGAGCCTTTCAGTAGCCTCAACGGACTTTGGCCACATAGTTCATGACAACCCTTTTGCAATTTTTTCTCCATCGTCCATTAGTGACATCTCTCTGTTGATAAATTTCTCGAATTCTCTCCCCATCCCTTTCACCATAGCTCCTAGAGGGCAAGCACATTCGGTTAACGGACAAGCCATGACAAATGGTGGGGTTGTGGTGAACATGACTGAGTTGAATGGGTTTAGAAACGGGGCTGGGATTGTAGTAGTGTCTGATGGCACTCCATATGCTGATGTGGGTGGAGAACAAATTTGGATTGATGTGTTGCATGCAACACTTGAGCACGGACTCACACCACTCTCTTGGACTGACTACTTGTTCTTATCGGTTGCTGGAACTCTCTCCAATGCTGGGATTAGTGGCCAATCCTTCAGGTTTGGTCCTCAGATTTCCAATGTTCATCAATTGGATGTTGTTACAGGTATGGATTATTTAGTCTCTTCCCCAGCTAATAACTTTTCCAGATAAATTTCTTTAAACATTGCATTAAAGTTCGTCACAATTCAATTAACACATTCGAAAAAAAAAAAATGAGGATTCGTTTGTCTTTCTCTTCTACACATTCACACATCTATAAAGATGAATTCAAAGTTTTATGATCTAAAATTCTTTAATACTTCATTCACAAAGTGTAATATATGTGTGTATGTATGTACACTCTTGACTGCATTCATTTAATGTATTAAAATGTAATATTTTTTTTAACAAATTTATAAGAATAATAGTTATTTATTTTCTTTGCTGTTGTTTGATTTTTATATGATATTTTTTATAAATAATTATAATTTAATGGTAAGAGTGATGAAAATAATATTTTATATTATTACATAAAATTATACTGTCAACGTACTAATTGATTGATCATCTCTATCCTTTTTTTACACCAACTAAAAAATTTGGGGAAGGATCAAACAAACGTCGAAAATAATGGAAGACATACGTAATATATTTATTCTGTATGACTATCCATTTTTTTAAATTTCATAAATACATCCATTAAACTAAGACCCCTTGAACATCTATTATTAACAAAAATCAGATGAATGGGTTTTATTAAATGAACTCAGAATTCAATGAAACATGTTGGTTAAGCTAACTCGATTGGTCACATCATATCTTTACAGAAGATTTTAATCTTGTCTCTTTTATGATGTATGAATTGACCATCTCATTAAAAAATTGATGCGCGTTATGAGATTTAGTAGCTCTTCTAGGAGTTTGCTAGGTTCAAAATCTTATCTCTTTTATTTACAACTTAGATATGTCCACCGTCAAAGTTAACTAAAATATGTGTGCTGTAATATAATTTCTTCCTAACAGAAAAGAAGAACTGTCTATTTTTCTAGATAATATATTTTTTTGAAAAAAAAGGGTTTCTGGGGATTGATCTTCGGTTTATATTATAACCAAAAGAACAGCAAAAATGTCCTTTGGTTTTGATTCTTCACCATTATTGCAGTTTAAATATTTTCTGTGTGCTACTTTGTTTATGATTGATTCCTTAACAGTCTTATGAAATCAAACCAAGAAACAGACATGAAAAAATATGTATAAAATTGTATTTGTCACGTGACTTCATCATATATTTACCAAGATTCCATATCACTCAATGATTACATCAAAGATAGACTGCGACATGAAATACTACACTGTTTATTTTCCTATTCGACCGGCTTGGATTGAATACGCAAACAATTTCTGCTGACCAATCTTTTGGTCTTAAATATGTCCTCACCCAACAAATTGTCAGCACGCACTCTTGCTTCCCATTTTAATGAATAACAACCATCTCTTTAAATTAACAACTGCAGTTTATTATTCCCTGCTTAATTTTGGGACAATCTTCTTTAACAAATACAAGTCAACTCTCTTGTAGAGGTTTAGGACTAAGGAAACTAGGAAAAAAATCTACTCCTGGATTTTCGATTTTTTCCATTTGGTACTCTGGCAATGTACTCAGTATTCATCATTCAATTAATCTACTATTACATATTTAATGAGTGAGGTAACATAATCGAGAAATGATTTTCAAGTTGAAAATAAATAATTGTAAATTAAATTTTATGCTAGTTTGGTGCCTGTGTGTAAGGGATGCTGGTTTTTATATACATATCAGCAAATAGAATTGTTTTTGGAAGCAGAAAACACATTTATTAAAGCAAGAAACGTGATTTTACTCATTAGAAATTTGTACATTTTTTCATTGGGCACAGTTGATACACATGTTTATACCTGGCTTCGACAGGGAAAGGAGACCTAGTGACATGTTCTTCGGAGAACAACTCAGAGTTATTTTATGCCGTCCTAGGAGGACTAGGTCAATTTGGAATTATAACTAGGGCAAGAATAGCTCTTGGACCCGCACCAACTAGGGCAAGTATCATATTCTTTTATTCATTTAATTATTTATCATTTGAAAGAATAAAAGTAAAATATGCAAATTCCATGGACACCTCTTTATATGGTTAGTAAGTCACCACAACCAGTTCCTTTAAAGTATTCTACGTTTACATGCCCAAAACAAAGAAAAATGTTTAGAAGAACATTCTTCAATATCATGCTTAATTAATGAAAAATCATTTGCCTAATCTCTTGCAGGTGAAGTGGCTCCGTTTGCTTTACAACAATTTCTCTGCTTTTTCTGCAGACCAAGAACTCTTAATCTCGTTGAATGGAAGAAACGAGACCATTGCTGCTGATTATGTAGAAGGTTTCCTTCTGCTAAATCAGCCACCACTGGATGTTTCCTCTTTTCCAGCACCTGATCAACCTCGTATAACTTCCCTAGTAACACAATACGGCATCATCTACATCATAGAGCTTGTGAAATATTACGACAATAGTACTCAAGAACATGTTGAAGAGGTAATTAACTAATTTAACTTCAAATTAATATAATGCATATTTGAATGGAACGGATTGCAAAACGTATTTAAGTTTAGGAACTAAACTTTTATGATCAATATATCTTTGAAATAGGAAGTAAAACTTTTGGTGGAGGGGTTGAAGTTTGTTCCTACGTTTATGTTCGAAAAAGATGTATCATACGAAGAGTTCCTGAACAGAGTTCATTCTGACGAGCTTTTCTTAAGATCACAAGGACTTTGGGATGTCCCTCATCCTTGGATAAACCTCTTTGTTCCAGGATCTCGAATCTCAGATTTCAATGAAGGTGTGTTCAAGGGCATTATTCTGAAGCAAAATATAACTGCAGGAATTGCGATAATCTACCCCATGAATCGATCCAAGTAAGTTTTGAGAAATTACGCATGTTTGATTTGGTTGTGTTATGGAATAAATAGCTAGTATAATTAATGTAAATGCATGTAATTAATTCACAGGTGGAATGATAAGATGTCCGCAGTTACACCTAATGAAGATGTTTTCTATGTTGTGTCACTTCTTCATGCAACTGGGTTTGATAAAGTGGAGGAATTTCAAGCTCAAAACCAACAAATATTAGATTTCTGTGAGAATGCTGGTATTGAGATCAAGCAATATCTTCCTCAAAACAAAACAAGGAAAGAATGGATGAAACAGTTTGGCTCCAAATGGAAAATTTTCCAAGAAAGAAAAACTCAATTTGATCCCAACAGAATATTGTCACCTGGACAGAGGATTTTCAATTAAATATAAAATAATCAACGATTCAATTTAGCCTAATTTGTTGTACAGGTGACTGAAGCAGTTTATATACATACCACTAAGTAATGTATCTATGTAATATTTGGATGTCTATAAGGCTTAACATGGGTCACGTAGATGTAGCAAATAAAAGTACTGTCACTATATGTTTCTCTTCATATATTATAATCAATTTGGCAAATTGGCTTCTACCTCATCATTATTTATCAATACAATTATTTTTTTCACTCACATTTATCTTATTTACTTACATTCGTCTTTTTCATCCATACAAATTTTCTTCATCTACATTCTTTTCTTCATTATTTCATTTATACTCATCTATTTCATCCACATTCATCTCATTTATCAACATTCTTCCCCTTCATCTATTACAATTTTTTTTCTATTTTTTCTCTTATATTATATTTTGTTAAAAATGCAGTGTATTTTTTTTTTTTAAATTACTCTCATTAGCATCAATCAAACAAATATAATTTAAATTAATATTAAAAATATATTTTATTTAGTATGGACCAAATAGACACTAAATTAAATAAATTTTCAAATAAAAGACATTAACATGAGTCAAACGGATGTTAAACTAAATAAATTTTAAAATAAAAAATATTAGCGTGTGTCAAACTGACGTTAAATTAAATAAATTTAAAATAAAAAAAATTCGTGTCGGCCAAGCCGACGCTAAATTACTTTAATTAACAAATCAATTTAAAAATAAGTGACAAATTAGCATAGAGTTAGTCTTCAAACCCCAACACTAATGAATTAGTATCAATGATTCTAGAGTCGCATACACACAAATTCAACGCTATTGGTTAATTAACATTGACTTTTAATTGTTAGCGTGAACTCTTAGTTGATGCTAAATAATTATTTTCTCGTAGTGTAAGAAAATTATCATTTAATGAAAAAGTGACATTTTCTTATTATTAACTGTAATACACTATTTTGATCTTATTATACCATATTTTATGGAAGTGGAATGCGACAAAGTAAAAGAAGAAGCAAAGAGAAAGAGAGAAAACATGAAGATACAAAGATGGTTCGAAAGGAAGATAATAAAGATCATGAAGTCAACCATACACACATGATATTTTTGGTATAAAGATAATTTTTTTACTGTATACTTAGAAGATACTATAATATATCTAGAGTAGGAAAATAACGATATGTTTAGTGAAATATGTTGTTCATATATTTTTTATCAATAACAAATAGAATAGATAAAATTGAAGTATTTGAGGAGAATTCTAACCATTTATAAATGGTCAATACATATTATGTATAAGAGTTACGATACACTCTATTAGAAAGAAGGAGGATTGGGGATTATGGACTTGAGGTTGTTTACTATGGCTCTATTAGAAAAGTGGATATGGAGAATGGAGACTCAGAAGAGAGAGCTATGGAAATAAGTTTTACAATCTAATATGGGGATTGGAGGGAATTAAGAAACAAAATAGTGAATTATCAGGAATCTAGTTGGTGGAGAGATATGAAAAGAATTCAGAGGAGTGCAAAAATGATTTTGAAGGAAGTCTTACCTGAAAATTGGGAAACGGGAAAAATATATTTTTTTAGGAGGATAGTGGCTAGAGGATACAACACTTAAAGACAAATTCCCTAGGTTACACTTAATTTCTAATGATAAAGAGGCTATGTTAAACCAAGTAGGGACTTGGCAAAACCATATTTGGGTTTAGAATTTGAAGTGGAGGAAAAGCCTTCTTTCTCTGGGAAGAGGTACAAGCGAACCAACTTATTCAACTGCTAATAACTAGGTCTTTATACGAGGATGGTGAGGATGAATGGAAGTGGGACGATGGACCAACATTAGAATACAATGTTAAAACAGGCTACAACAAACTTTTAAAAATGATTACAGAAGAGCATGAAACTATGTTTGATTTGTTTTGGAAAGTTAAGCCCCTTCCATCAGCACATAGCATGGAGAGTTTTGAAAGGGGAATAAGCATAGATAATGATTTATATGTTTTTTTTTTATTAGCAAAAAAGATGAAATAAATAAGAACCACTTCAGGGGTGATCTAACCCTTATACAGAAACTAGGATAAAACCCACATACTAAAAAAAACAACACTACATCATTTTCATGCACACCAAAAGGTTAAAACACCAGTTAGAGTAAGAAAAACAAGCTAAAGGTACCTTGGTGACGACCCACGACCAAGTCTTTAATTGGATTAGAGCAAATACTTCTGAAACATCTGCCACTCTTCCTTTAAATATGATCTTATTCCTGAGACTCCAAATCTCACTCATTACTACGATCCAAATTGTCCCCCACACTGCGTTAAGGAAATCTGATGTGTTACACAACCTAAAATGTTGAAAATGAACACGCGAATCAAAATGGTCCGCAGACACCAAACCTAACCAAGTATAGCACTGAATCCAGACAAGCCAAGCTAATATGCACTCGAAAAACAAATGACTGCAAGACTATGTGATGTGTGGCACAATCTAGGAAACAAATATTCATCTTTTCTTTGTGTGCGAGGTAACATGACTTGTATGGAATAAATGTAATAGATGGATGAATGAATTTTGAATGAATTTTCTGTTTCAATCCAAAATCACATTTCCAACATTTTAGATCACTGAGAATCACAAATTGTACAAATAAGGTATGGGGTTATATGTGGATTGCAGTTTTATGGGAGATTTGAAATCAAAGAAATAACGCGGTGTTTAAAAAGGCTATAATAGATGCATTTGAAATTTTTTTAATGACTATTTTAAAGATTTTGGTCTTAAATTACTACTAAAAAACATTCAACTAATTTCACATACTCAAAGATTCAACTAATTTCACATACTCAAAGTGATGTATAGAACCTTTATGTTGTCTGAGAATATGCAGGAAATGATTTATTTTGTTATTCTATGTTTAAAACATGTTACTTTTTTACATAACACTGAGTTGATCTCTAGTTATGAATAGTGTTGGGAGAATAGGCATGTGCAGGGAAGGAGAACAGGGACATCAACTAAGGAAATGTGGTAGAGAAAGGTGGGCAATTAAGAGTGCTTGGAGATGGTGTTGATGCCGCAGTTGGACAAGAGGCTGTGTGCACATTACCACCATTTATTTATATGGAAGACCCTGCAACGACTATGAAGTTAAAGTAGCTCATGCAGAAGCTGTCCCAATTGTACAAGATTTTGTTGCAGAAACCAAATTAGACAAAGATGTTGTTGGATGAGTTCTTTGAATGCATGTGTGATGGTTATGTTTGTTGCAGGACACAACTAAATTAAACTGCGTAGACAAATCGATCCCTGCGCTTTTATTGTATTAATAAGATTTTGTATTTTGCTTTGAGAGAAGTTCATTGAAACAAGTTTAGCGATCTTTTCAGCATTAGATTTTGGTTTTTTTATTTTGAAGGAAAGAGCAGGTAGGAAACATATCAAATCAAGATGACTCTAAAGGATTGGAGACTTTATGGAATATTTTTTTACCTTTGCTGATAAAAAATGGTACACTCTATTATAAAAATATATTTCTTTCTTTTGCTAATAAAAAAACATATCTTAAAACTGACTCAGTATATATTTATCATATTAGTTCCAATAAGAATGAATTATTTATCATTTTCACCACATCATTCTTCTATATGCAGGGTAAAAGCAGAGGACTCTATCTTTTGTTGCTAATTTTACTTTGTTTTTTGTAGTATGCTTTTTTGCAGCTTTTTGGTGAGGCAGTGAACTTTTCGTGTTTTGTTTTGCTGATTTTTTTGGACACATTAGATTTAAAACTCTTTTTATATACGGGTTAAATAATCTTTTAAATGATCTATTTAATTTTCATTCTTTGTGAATAAAAAAAATAACATCATTCTTCTTCCTTCTTTACATTCACGTGAAACTTCTGCACTTCCTACTATCACTCTCCATGAAGCCACCACTTTTCACTCTTGAAGAAAACCTACTCCTACACCCACCACGACCCCTTCACCATGTTTTGCGAGTCTCTATTAAAACATCTGTTGTGATCGACCATCCTCACTTCCATGTAACTTTTATTTCGTAATTCTAATTTTTATGTAATAATTGTAGTTCTAGTAATGGTAAAAATAGTTAGATTTTTTAGTTGATAGTTTGTATACACATTGTTTTCGTTGCATATAAAATAGTTAAAGCCTTCGAATAACTTTATTTGACAAGTAAACATAACCAATTATATATATATATATATATATATATATATATATATATATATAATATTGATAGTAAAAAATATTCATAAGAATGACAAGAACTTTAATGTCAAGGAGATGTTGAAAAATAAATTAGCTATTAAGGTCAACTTGAAGAGACGTAGAGGTGTTAGAAAGCATTTTATGTTGCTTGTGCGGGGTGAATGAAGAGACAACAAGCCATCTGTTCTTTGCTTATAGAATTGCTTTGTTAGTTTGAAACCTTTGTTATGAGTGGTTAGGATTGAACTCAGTTATCCATCATGTTTCTGTCTCACACTTCCTGTAGTTTAATATACATGAAGCTCCTACTTCTGTTAATTTAATTTTGGAAAATATCTAGATTGCGATGGTAAGTGAGATTTGGAGACATAGGAATAAACACATATTTAAGGTGGAGTGATTGATCATTCTGAAATTTTCTTCTTGACTCAATTAAAGGTCTAGTCCTGGATAACTTCTAAAATCCCTTAAGTTTGTTTTTTCTTTTCTGATTGGTGTCTTATCCCCTAGCTTGCATGTATTCCATTAAATATAATTGATTTTTTTAGGTTGGTCAGACTTTTGCTTTGATTTTACGAGGGGGGTTTGTTTTGTTAGTGGTTTTGAGTGATAGGTGTTCATGATGTATAAGGGTTGGACCACCTTAAAATGACTCGTATTTATTTATTTTTTTTGTAATTTTCAATAACATGTTTTATGAGAGTTGTTATACTCTCACCTCATTCATACCTTATAATTCCTTCATATTATTTACTTTAGAATTGATTTAAGGGATTTTTTTAATTGATTTATATAAGAATACATACATACATACATATATATATATATATATATATATATATATTTTGTATCTAATTATATACAAATTTTTACAATTATACAATTGAAATATAGAGTATAAAACTATTCTTGCTAAAAAAATACTTTTTAATTAGTTTATAAATTTTATTAATAATAGAAATTACTTTAGATATCAACAATTTTTTTAGTCTCTAAAATAATATCAAATTTAATCAATATAATGATTAATTTTTTATCTCTAAAATTATTTTTTATTTAATGATATACTATGTAAACACATGCATGTGGAGAAAAGATCCATGCATATATAAAAAACCATACCACTACAAGAAAATGATTAAATGGAAACCATTTTTAGAAACAAAAAATAATTAATTGCTATATTGGCTAAATTAGAGACCATTTTAGAGACTATTTTTTTTTTTTGGTTTATAAATTATTGTTAAATAGTTTCTAAATTGGTATCTAATTAGCTACCAAGGTTTTTGCTATCAAATTTATAATCTAAATAAAACCTTGGTAGTTAATTAGATACCAATTTAGAAACTATTTAAGAGTAATTTAGAAATCAAAAAATATTTTAGTCTCTAAAATGGTTTCTAATTTAGTCAATATAGCAGCAACTAATTATTTTTTGTCTCTAAATTTAGTTTCTATTTAATAATTTTATTATAATATATTATTTGATAGGTCTAACAGATAATGCCTTTTTAGTATTTAATTATACAATTGTACTTTGATTTTTAGTACATAAAGCAATTGGTGACTTTAAGAATCTATTTTGTGGTGTAAGGGATGTGGGTGCCGTGTAAAATAACATGTACCATAATGCATATAATTCTGCACATCATAAGGATATTTCAATTATGATTCTTACACATCATATTCAACTGTAATAGAGATAGACACTTACCTTGATCTATGAGAGTCCCTATGTGAGCAGTTTCTTTTATCTCCTTTTCTCAATCTATCTATTGCAATTCCTTTTTTTTTTTTACGTTCTTTCTTGATGGTTAACTGTGAACAACTTCCTTTGTAGAGACAGAAATCGTTTCTATTCTTTCCCAATCTCCATTTGATTATGTTTTCATTAGGTATCATAAGATATGTATATATAACTTCTCATATTAACCGATGAACCTTTTATTTTATTGAATCATATTCGGGTCCAAAGTCCAAAATCAATTTCATATGAGTCACATTATAAAATTAATTTACATAATTTTCTAACATTCTCTCACTTGATTCATATGAGCTATAATACATAAATCATAATGTGCATCGAAAGACCTTACGTAAATGGTTTTATCATCAATCAAAATCAATGATACAAAAATAATAAGAGTTATGGTGGTTACATGTCATTTAATCAACACATTTCCTTCCATGTAGTACTATATTATCATTTCTCCTTAATATGAATTTATAATGAGAAGTCCATAATGGGTTCAAACATAATGTCATTTTCATCAACAATAACATAATTTGTTTTCCACACCATAATTTGCATGCGTATATATAAAGTAGAAAACATAGATTTCAGAAAGTTTTATATATCAATGAGCTCAGAGTGTCAACTAAGCATTAATAACAACATTCATCATTTACTAGTAGACATAATGCTCATATTCTCAACATGACCAGTAAATGTTTTGGGCGGTAACCCTTTTGTTAAAGGGTCAACAATCATAAGATCAGTGTTAATATGTTCTATTGACACTCTATGTTTATGAACTTCCTTTTTAATGACAAAGTATTTCAATTTCATATGTTTAACACCTTTCAAATACTTGTCATTTTTAGAAAAGAAAACTGTTGCGGAGTTATCACAATAAATTCTCAGTAGCTTGACAATACTGTCAACAATTTCAAGTCTTGAAATAAAATTCTACAACCAATTAGCTTGAACTGTGGTCTCAAAGCATGCCACAAATTCAACCTCCATGGTAGATGCAATAATGACTGACTGCTTCACACTTTTCCATAAAATCAATCCTCTGGATAAAAAATACACATAACCAAATGTGGACTTTCTTGTATCCATACAACCAACAAAATCTGAATTTGTATATCCAATCACCTCAAGATGATCAAATTTGCTATATGTAAGCATGTGATTTTTTGTCCCTTGTAAGTATCTTAAAACTTTCTTTGCAGCTTTCCAATTATCTAATCCTGGATCACTCTGGTATCTACCAAGCATACCAACTGCAAAGCTAATATCTAGTCTTGTACATGTTTGAGCATACATCAAACTCCCAACAGCAGATGCATAAGGGATATTCTCCTTCTGTTTCCATTCCAAATCATTCTTGGACATTGCATGAGACTAAATTTGTCTCCTTTCTGTATTGGAATAGGAGATGCTGAACATTTATCCATTATGAATTTCTCTAAAACTTTATTAATATATGTTTTCTAAGACAAGCCTAATAGTCTTTGTGATCTATCACAAAATATTTCTATTCCTATCACATAGTATGCCTCACCCATAACTTTCATTTCAAAGTTATTAGAGAGAAACTTCTTAGTCTCACTTAATAGATTGAGATCATTAGTTGTAAGCAAGATATCATCAACATATAGAATCATAATTATAAACTTGCTCTCACTCACCTTCAGATATATACACCGATCAACAATGTTTTCCTTAAATCTAAAGGATACAATAATATCATTGAACCTAAGATACCATTGTTTGGAAGCCTGTTTAAACCCATATATTGATTTCTTAAGTCTACACACCATGTGTTCCTTTCCTTCTTCAATGAACCCCACTGGTTAGTCCATATAAACATCCTTTTCTAAATTTCCATTCAAAAAGGTAGTTTTAACATTTATCTTATGCAACTTAAGATCATAATAAGCTACTAATGCCATGATAATTCTAAAGGAATCTTTCTTAGAAACTAGTGAAAATGTTTCCTTATAATCAATGTCATTCTTTTGAGTAAAACCTTTGGCAACAAGTCAAGCCTTGTAACATTTGATATTGCCATGAGAGTCACGTTTAGTCTTAAAGACTCATTTACACCCAACTCTCTTACATCCTTCTAGCAATTCCATATGACCTATACATCATTGTGTGCCTTTGATTTAAGCTCATCTTTCATGACATCTAACCACTTATCAGAATTATCACCATTGATGGCTTCTGAAAAATGAAATTGGGTCATTATCAATGCCTAAGTCATTTTTTGACTCTCAGATAAACCACATAATCATTCGAAATAACAGACTTTCTTTCTCTTTGAGATCTTCTTAATATTATTTTTTTTTTGTGGTTGTTCTACTATAAGTTCATTGTTAACCTCATGATCATTAATTTGTTCTTCTTCTTCATCATTGAGTGGTTCAACTACATTAGGAACAACAATGCTTGAAGTAGAGGTACTAGTTAAAGGAACTTGTACTCTAACTTCCTTAATCTCCACATTTTGTGAAGCTTCACTACCACTAGTTTCACCATTTTCAATCAACCATGCATTTCTAGTTTCAACAATTTTTGGATTATGGGTAGGACAGTAAAACATATACCCTTTTGACTTTTATGGATAACCAATGAAATATCCACTGATTATTCTTGCATCCAATTTCTTTTTCTTGCAGATTGTATATTCTAATTTTTGTTTGACATCTCCAAACATGCAGGTGTCTCAAAATGAGTTTTCTACCTGTCCACAATTCAAAAGGTGTCTTTTGAACTACCTTACTAGGAACCCTGTTCAACAAATACATGGCTAAGTGCTTCTTGTGGCTCCCTTCTTTATGTGCTTTGTCTATTTTCCTTTAATACAATCAACACATACATTTAGATCAATCAACACATACATTCATTCTCATCCATTGCCATTCCAAGTGACTTAAGTCTTGCTGCAATATTTATCATTTCAATGACATGTTCGTGCATAGTACGAGAACCATCAAATTTCATGGTGGTTAAGGTACTCATTAATGTCCTAGCAAGAGACTTATTAGCAGTTTGGGAGCGCTCTTCCACAAATTTCATATATTCTTTTGCATTATCAGTTTTGGGAGGAACGAACTTAATATTACTTGCTATGCTCATTCGCATAAACATCAGACTAAGTCTGCTTGACTTTTCCCAAGTCTTATAATGAGCTTTCTCTTCATTGCTACTAGCATCAGTAATAACAACAGGTTTCTCAATTTGAAAAGCCAAATCAAGATCCAATACACTAAAGTGAAATCAGACTTGTTCACTCCAATTAAAAAAATTTAAACCACTAAAGACTGGAACAGACCTAGCATGTGAATGCAAAGATAAATACTGCAATTAACACATACTTAACATTAATAGTTTGAGTCATAAACTTAACATACAATACAAATTCAAATAACAAGCATTCTATGCATACTAATGTTATATTTGGGTGATACATTAACACACAAAACATAATGTTGCTAATAACATTAACATTATTCAGTAATACATATGCATTAATTTGGAGTATTTATTATCTTTAGATATATAAATAAAACTAATAACACATACTTATCACCAACAATCATATTCATTAATTATAAGAACAACAATCAACCTTTGGATGATCCATAAAAGTTTTATAATAATTAATTTCAATTTACGTATAAATCAATCATTCATACTTTAACATCCATTCTATAGGCAATTGAAATAAAATTAATCATTTATTTAGTATTAAATAAAATATAAAGATTTGATCACTTTGGCAATTACAAATCAACATACAATTAATTCCAAAATTAATATCGTGGACATTTATTAAAAAAAGTTGATTCTAGTAAGATCTCAAATCATTTGAATAAATTCTGAAATCACAATTCTACTTTTGAATCTTAAAACAAAACAATTTTGATGTGATCATCAAAATCCTTACTTGCACTCAATTAAAATTAAAATAATAATAAAATAATATGTACTGTAACTTTTTTTTATCAAAAAAAAAAAAATATGAATCACTTAAGGGGTGATCCAACCCTTATATAAACCATAACACAACACGTCCCAAAATTCCTTCTAAACAACCTAAACCTCACAAACTTAGAAGAACAAACAATCTCAACCAAAAGAGTAAACCTTACAAAAGTTCACTTAATTTAATTGAAAACATACAATATAAACCTCACTTAACTTAAAGATGCAATATAGAATTTAACGAAATATATAAACATATATGAAAAAGACTAGGTTGGTGATTTTGTCCATACTTTCAATAATAATAATAATAATAACATTAATGCCCGTGCACACTTTTACGTGGGTTTTTAACACGTAAAATATATTAACAGTGTAATGCTGCATCTACTTTCATTCACACAAAAAATTTACATCAAAAGCATATATATATATATATATATATATATATATATATATATATGCATTAGAGGGACGTACGTCACTTACCTTTATCTTTCAAAAAATTGCACTTTTCGTATAAAGTATTGGTAACATTAAAAAAATAATAATGGCTTCATTCGGCAGTGCAATGCAAAAGAGAAAAAAAAACTATCTTTGATAATTAATTCTTCATAATTATAAAATCATAATTTTAAAATTAGGATTCATAAAATTAATAAAAAAAATATCTTTGATGTAGAATTATAAATTTGAGCGCACATATATAATGAATATAATTATGTACATTATAAGGATCTTTCAATTATGATTTTCATCATATTCAATTATAATAGAGATAGACATTTACCTTCATTCATGAAAATTCCTATTAGGGTAAGTAGTAGGAGGTGTATTCACAGGTTAGATGAGTATGTGAAAAGTTATTGTTTGTACTTTTTTCTTTGTATGAAGGTTAGTTTACCCCTTAATGTGTTGTTTTAATTTAATTACTTATTGCTGATAAAAAAAAAAGAATCCATATATGAACAGTTTATTTTATCTACTTTTCTCAATTTATCTCTTGCATTTTTTTTTCTTTTCTCATTTTTTCTTGATGGTTAACATAAACAACTTTTTTTTTGCAGAAACAGAATTATCAATTTCATATAAATAACATTATAAAATTAATTTACATAATTTTTAAACATGTTGCACTAAAAACTTAGGATTTGTTAAATCTTTGAGACTGCACCTTATCATAGCATGTTATGTTCTTATATTTTATTAAACTAATTGTATTTGTTGAAATATTCTTTAAGTGTCTTGTTCTATTTTATTAATTTTTGTTGATTTAAAAAAAAAAATTGATTATTGCCTTCTCATCACGGTTGCCCTAATGGGATAGATAAAGTTTGTACAAAGCAATCCTAAATTAATCCTTTTTTTGTTTCACTTTAAATTAAATAGGAGGATCACTTCAAAACAGAGAAAGCAAGGGAGAAAATTAAGAAAGAGAGATATGATGATGACATATTTTAGAATTAGAAAGAGTGAAAAAAGGAAGAAGAGAAAGGAAAGGAAGTAATTATGATTAGGTGCTATACGATGATGCTCTTTCTATCCTATTGTCAACATATTATGATTCACAGCGTGTGAATGTTGGGATTCTGTCCTGGATTTTCCACAACAATTAGACATGAATCTGTTAAAGCATATCTATTTTATCTACGAAGGAGGAACCAAAAAAGTCAAAAAAAGAGGAGAAGGAATTTAATTTAATTTCTGTGGTATCGCCTAACTTTTATTGTCTCCAGTTTGCCTGCAAGCTGGAATTAAGTGTTGCAACATAATTATGCACCCTCGCAAGAAATTATTAGTTACTTCTAAACCATTATTTCTAATCACATCTTTTGTCTGTGAATTGTTTAAATAAACTTTTAGTTTTAATTAAAGAACATGAAGGCAACACATATATGTAAAGTAATTATTGGACAATGGATTTTATTTTTTTATCTATAAAATACATAAACAAATATGTAACACTCGATAGATAAGAGTTAGATGATTATGTTAGATAATTTTTAATTTTTACGGGTAAAAAAGTTAGGTGATTTTTTGTGATTTTTTAATAAGGATTGGAGTATTCTAAAGTATTCCCTTTAATTTAATTAATTTTTTGTTGATTAAAAAAATATTTCAATCATATTATAAAAAGAAGATCAAAACAATGAAGAACTCCAAACTATTTTACAAAATCAAAAAAACTATTTTATACACACTTTTTATGTCAAAAAGTTTTTTTTTTAAATAAAAGTTTTCATATTAAGCATCATTATACAACCTGACATTTCAGTTAGACTGACACCTCAAATAACAACAATCATCTATCATCACATGAAAAAAGTATTATTAAAAAAAGAAAAAGGAAAGAGAATACAAAAATATGGAGGGACTAGACCAAAACTCATATGCTAATAAAAATGATATATAGGTAGACTATACCTATTCATACAAAATTCTAAGAATAAACTAGATGAAAACCTATGATACCAATGAAAAGATTCTCTATAAATAAATCTTAAATTAACCAACTTATCACACGCATTTTTTTCACGGAAAATATGAGTAATCCTAAACCTGATTTTTCCACAGTAATTAAGACTAAGTATTTCATCGATTTTAGTCTAAAAGATTATGACACTCTTAAAGTATTTTATTTCATTTATTTTTACTAATAAAAAAACATTTTTTTATGTCATATGTAAAAAACTAACTGCAGCCGAAGATATTTCTCTAAAATTCCTACTCCGCTACTATAACTACATAAGAAAAAGTTACTAACAACCTATTTATGATATACATATATAGTTGTCACACAACCTCATCGAGCATATATGTATTTAGGAGGAAAAAAAAAACACGTGCTAAAAAATGTATGTATAGAATATGCCTATCATGTATGTATACACATTGTGGTTTTTGTCTTGTTAAAAATGTGAATAAAAAGCCTCATTTTGTGGGGAAAAGCCTGTGAGATTGGATTAGACAGGTTTTATTATGAACCCTTACTGTTTAATTTAAAAGATAAGAATGGCAACTAAATCGGGTTTTGCTTTAATTTAAATGATATTTTGATTAGTAGATGAACTCATTGCCTTATACTTTTGTGACAACAAAGGCCCTCGTGGGTCTATCTGAATCAAAAAGTCAAAAATAATTCCTATGCGAGAACGACAAAGTATAAGCCAACCCTCATAGTTTTAGTTGATGTGACTGAAGCAGAAATTGCTTTATTTTAGATTCTTTCCCATATCCACCATTACAACTCACTGTCAAATTCATCTTTTGCTTTCTCAAAAAACAAGCTACTTAATAAGTGGCTTATATTAATTAGTTCAACGTTTTAACATTATTCTATTTTAAGAATTAATTTTATTGTATATATTTAAAAGGGGTTCTAACAAATATCCAAAATCTGTATTCGCCTTTTATTTATATATGTAACAAGCCCATACATAAAATTGAATAAAAAATAACAGAAGTGTATCTAACACTCACTTATCTATTACGAACCACCTTTTAAAGTTTTGATTGTTCTTCCTTAAGTATGTCGAACTGTTTTAACGTTCTTGTTCTTCCCTTGCTTCTGATAATATACCTTATTGGCGTACCGTTTCATTTTTCAATCTAATCGTCTTCTTTGCTTGTTTTTTTTTGTTTGATTTTTTTGGATAATTTGTATATATATATATATATATATATATATATATATATATATATATATATATATATATATATATGTATGTATGTATGTATAATCAGCAGGCAATCAGACACACTCATGTTCATAAAATTTTCATTTTTTCAAATAAAATTTTATTAATATTTCAAACCATATATGTAAAGGCCTGAGTGCTTCAAATAGGTCAGAAATGTTTGTAAAATTCTACATTATTATTAATGTTAATTATTCATTATAATCTCTTTTTTTAGACACCAAAAGTATGCAAAAGTTCTGAAATTGTGCTTTAACATCGAACTAAAGGATTGAGATATACATATTAACAATCGTAAAATTTTCAATATATTATAATTATTTGTCAATATTCCATCCTTTGTTTGGTATTTTTATTATATAATACTCCCACTTGCAATACGTGTGAGCCTATATATTCTGGCTTGAAAGATAAAAAAATGTCAGAATCTGAAACTTCAAATTAAATTAAAGCACTCTTCACAACAACTTGTGCTTGGAGTATGTTAAGTCTTCACAAAAAGTGAGAGACGTACGTAGAATCTGTCTACAGGTAACTCAAAATCAACCCTATATTATTGTTTATTTAAAGCTTTGTGTCTCTATTTGAGTGGTTTGTTCTTGTAGAATATCTTAGCAGCTTAAATTATCAATATTCATGTAGATATTACAAACGCAAATGCTTGCAGAGAATTAAGATTATTATTTAATAGCATTTTTAGATTATCATATCTATCTAGCTTGATCATGGCAATTTGAGCACTCGTTATCTTTGAATCGTTCATACATAAATATATATTTGCCCCAGTATGAAAATAGTCAAAGCAAAACAAAATTATATAAAGAAATTAATACAGAATCGTTACACATTTAAGGACCAGAACTCCTTAGAAAATCTTCAATACATTTTCTCCACACTTGCAGGTTGAGTGACAGACAATGTGAGAGACAACTGTGCTTCTTGTACATACGAGTAAGACTTTGCCAACGTAATCTATATCTAAGGTACATATGTAGCATAATAGATGTGAAAGTCATGCAACATTTAATACCCTACCTTAATTTCTCTAGCAAAAACATACAAAAGGCCATTTTGGTTTCGACCATCATAGTATGTACACCTCCCTTGCCATCTAGTTGAGCAATAGTCCCTCCATAAACACTTAGTTTTTTTTTATTGTGGGATATTTAAAACGCTGGTTGTAATTGTTTGTGGAAGATTTTTTGCCCGGGTGATAGAATCATTCTTGGATCAAACTGGTGTTTTCTTTCTAAGAATTTCATCCATTTGGTACCGAAATGGTTTGTCCAATCTTCCTGTGTGCTGTGGTTAGGAAGATATTGCTTAACCTTAATGCCAGCATCCCTACAGAACTCCAAAATTTCTCTGTTTTGAGCATCATATGCCTTCCAAGAATCAAACCCACTTGAGTGCAAAAATCCAACTGTGTAGAAGACATCCTCGTCTGGTATTGACGCTGACATCCTATCATCCCACCTGGAATTAAATTTCATAGTATTAGTGACTGTTCTCTTCTGAACTTTATTTAAAAAAATGATGGTGTCGAATTGTGAGGAATTAAAAAGAATTGCATCTAGAGTGTGTACATGCACTCAATGCTTACTTGTTTCTATTCATAGGGTAAACCAAGATTGGTCCAGAGGAGATGTTTCTTTTAAGAATTATATCTTTGAATACTCCTGAATTAAAATCCAAGATTTGAGATTTTGGTAAAAACAAATTAAGCCATGGGTGAGGAACCTCCCACAGTCCTTGTGACTGAAGCTTCAACTCTCCACTTCGGACTCTATTCAAGAACTCAACGTATGAGACATTTTTCTCATAATAAAATCCGGGGATATAGGCCAGCCCTTGGAGCAACACATGCATTTCCTAGAGACAAGAAAAGAAAAATATTAGTATCATTTATTAAATAATCAAAATTGTGATTTTTATATTATCTATGACTATAAATGAAAAAGTAATTAAAGAATATTCAAATCCTTGTAAAACGAAGTAGTCCGACAAATGTCTACATAAAAATCTAATATGATCTCAAAGACTAAATGCACAAGATTTGTGTACAGGCATAAAGCTATGGCTATCTTGTGTATAAAGATTTAGCATCTTGGTTATGAAGGTGTAATCCAAGAATCACACCATATATATCTAGGCATTTGCTTTTGACTAGTTGGGACAGTGGCTTTTTTTCCTTTGAAAAGAAATATGATCTAACTAGAATATGATATGAGTGGAGGATACCTTGTCCACATTTTTCTCGGTTAGGTCGTCATAATATTTAGCCACTTCAAGACAGTAGAGGATGGTATGTTCAGTTATTAAAGAAGCTATTCTGGGATGGTCAGATAGAGGGAAGAAAGAGGATCTCCAATTATTTATGGGGCCTTGGTTCATTAGCAGCATCCCTTCCAAAAAATCCAATGCATTCTTTTGTTTCCTTCCATTGATTGAGATTAATCGTTCCTGGTCTTTAGTAAAAGCAGAAAAGTCACTATAAAGTAGTCTGACCCACTTAACCTGCATGCCAACAAAAATTCACCATTAATAGTGTCTTATACTAGTAAACTTACTAACGAAATAGAATATAATAAAATGAAATTAATGAGAGAGAGAGAGAGAGACGTATTTATGTATGTATGAGTGTATATGCACAAGCTCTCACCACTAGTCCAATCAAAATCGGAAAGGTAAAGAAAAGAAAACGGCTGTAACATGTAGTGGCTTGTCTCTGTATACATCAAATATCCTCATTCTTCATGTGTTAGCTTGAAAGTCTTATGGAATGTATGCATGGATCTTGAAGGTCTTTTCAGAAAGAGAACTTCTTGTTTGGTTTGATAAAGTAGATAAGGTTTTAAGTCATGGAAAGAAATTGATCATAAAGTTTTTCTAATTCTATTGGTCCAGAGCTTAAGATCTAATTAAGATCGTAATAATTTCAAGAGTTTTTCAAACTCGTATTATGTATGCTTTCAATTTCATAAACACATTGAGTGGTTGAAACTCTTACGTACTCATAACTCGTCGTGTTTTCATTTGTGTATGTTTTTATCATGGATGACTAATACACCAACATAAAATGAAATGCACAGTACGTGGGTGCCAACTGCCACTAGGTAGATATGTATACAAAATGACAATTCATCCTTAAGAAATGACAATTCGATTTGGAGTCAATGAATTGTTGGTGGAAAAGGTACAAGACAAAATTCTAGTCAATTGTCTATGAACGTACCCTTTTGGGTGCTGCCTCAAGAGCAATTCTCGCCCTTGCTATGACTCCAAATTGTCCAAAGCCTCCAAGAACCGCGTTGAATAACTCCAAGTTCTTCTGCGTAGAGCAGGTTACGAACTCTCCTTTTCCTGTAACCAAGTAGACGACAAAAATTATTTATTAAATTGTACAATTAATTAGATGCATGCATGCATCAATTGAGAGAGTAACATTTTCCATACGTTGGTATTTAAGTCTTTTCATATGAATGAATTTGACCAACATAAAGTTCATAGAAAACTATGACCGTGGACCTGGTTACTAAACCAACCCATTGCTCACCCATATTTTAGACAAAGACTGTTCCTGTTCTAAAGTTCACCAACCACATTAGCTGGGTTTATAAGACGTGTTCAACAAATCATGACACACCATGTCATATTATAAGAGACAAAACGGAAACACCTCAAGAAAATTTCACCTTTCTCCTTTTCTTTTCAAGTTTCGACATGAACACTGAAGAAAACGAGGCAATAGAAATTGGCAAAACTTAAATACATTGACGGGCACGGTTGCTATTGTCTCCAATTTTGGCCACTATAATAAAAACAGTTTTTTTTTTTTTATCGATAATAAAAGATAATAAAAAAAATAGAATAAATGAAGGTATTTCAAACATAATCAACCTTTATACTAAAATAAAAACAGTAATAATTACTGAGACGAAATGTGGACTTTATTAATCAGAAATCAATCCTTTTGTGTAGGAGAAATTGCGGAGAAACTTCATACCAGTGATAACATCCATTTCATGAACGTTGCTGATTTGAGGTCCATAGCGGAAAGACTGGCCACTAATTCCAGCGTTGGAAAGTGTTCCTCCCACGGTCAAGTACAAATAATCAGTCCAAGAAACGGGTGCAAGTCCATGTTCTAGTGAGGCTTGTAGCACATCAATCCAGAGTTGTTCCCCTCCAACATCAGCATAGTGACCTATCAAAGGGTCCTTAGAGACACTAATCGAAACCCCATTTCTTTGTTTTCTCAGGGTGGCCATGTCAACCACTACCCCATCACGAGCCATGGCTTGTCCATGATGGGAGTGGCCTTGGCCCCTTGCAGCTATGTGAAAAGGGGCAAAGCTATTGTATGAGGATTTTATCAAGGTGGCTATGTCGTCTATGGAAGATGGATGAAACACAGCTGCTGGGAGTTCATGCACGATATGACCATAGTCACTAGAAGCCTTTTGAATGGTTTCAGGGTCATCGTGAAGCTTATGGAATATATTTTCAATGTCAAGATCTGGAAGAATCAGAGCTTTCCATTGCTCGGTTTTGCCCACTGTGTATATCAAACGGGTTATGGTTACTACTAGTAGTATGAAGTAGGTTGAAGAAGGGTAATTCAGTGCCATTTTTGGAGAGAGAGAGAGAGAGAGAGTACTACTTGTGTAGAAGAAGATAATTAGAAGAAAAGTTTGGTGTTTGGTGTTGTGTTGTGGTGTGGTGTGGTAGTGGGTGGAGGGAGCTGGGGCTATAAATAGAATGAAAGAGCTTGCATGAGAAAAAGAGGGTTTGGAAATAGAAAAAAGATTTTGCACACTTATTGGGGCTGTATACATATCGGGATGGATCATGGAAGACAGAAATAACAAAGAAAGTGAGAAAAAGTGTACACGTAAGAGGTGATGTGATCTAGAAGAAAGAAATATAAAAATACATGTAAGGTGAATGTAAAAAAGGTGAAAAATACTAGTGATATCATATGTTACATCCTTAGGATGAGAAGGGAAATTACAATAATATTGCGCAAGGAATGGGGTGGAAAATGTCAAATTAATGTAAGCAGATAATAGAGTCTGAAGGTTCATGTGAATTGTGTGGAAACTATTAAAAGGAAAATAATTAATTAACATTTGCGTACGTGTTTCTTGTGGTTGTGTATGAATAATCATGTATCACGAAGATTCCCAGCAATGGAACATTTGAACCCACAGATTTCTACCATTTTTGTGGGCTTTAGCGGGACCAAAATGGGATCAGTGAAATCTGGCCGTTGATATATATATCCAACATTGGTCAAGTTTGGTCAAGTAATGTATATAAATTATCTTACCCCACACATTGATTTTTTTTATTACCACTTGGTATTGGTTAAGGATGAAAGTGAGTCAAAATTAGGTAATTATCAAAAGGATCTCTTAAGATATGTTTTGGGGATCAGCGAACTTGTGATTCATAAAACTGTTTTGCATCCAACTTTTGTGGCTCATGGAGGGGTAATAACAATGGGAATGGAGGGAGACATGACACCGGATTTTCTTCAGGCCAAGATTTTGTCTGTGAGCATCTAAAGCAACATGTAATCAATGAAAAGTCAAGCAGGGAAATGAAACTATAATTATACCCACCAATGTGTTTGTCTCACTACAGTTTCAAGTCACTTAACACGTTTCCATGTATTATTTTCCCTCACATTTCATTTCTTCATAGCCAAATAAAAATAACTTTGTCCGATTCCGTGCCATTATTAGATAGGTAATTAAGGAGAATGTTCATTATCATTAATTATTAGTTGCCCCCCAGTGTAAATATACCTAACCGACCAATTCTTCTTTTGCTTCCTTTTACATTATATATGTGACTTAAAGAATATTACAATCTCTGGCATCCATCGTATAAAGTAATCAAAGTCTGGGAACAACATGCACATGCATGATAGCTAGCAATTTAATTTCTCTCTGGCTAGCTATCTCCCCTTGTATACACTATAATTTGTTATGAAAGTATATATTATGTATGCATCAAATTGCTCTTTGTTGATTACTAGCTAGATTAAATAAATTAGACAAAAGACAAATAAGAGATCTGAGTTTCTAAACAAAGAATTCTATATGCAAATTTGACTAACAACTAAAGGGCATTCAATGAACAATCTTTGACTTGTAGATCACGCAGGTAAGAGGAGCTATCAGCTGATAACAAGACCTTCCACCATGCAAGTGAAACCATATTCTACTGATGCTTCCTATTGAAGATTGTAATCTTTGACGATGGATGTTACATGCATGACTAAACCAAAAGATAAGAAAAGACTTACAATTAAGGCTAGGCGTTAAGTTATAGGATTGACTAAGAGGCAAAAGATATATACTGATGCTGGTTGGGGATACACGTATATACTCACATTCACATTCTTGAATTGATCAAAATACACAACTTTCATCATGTTCAAACACTAGTAGTTAGGTCTTGTACCTAATAAAACGAAAGTGTGAAAAGAAAGAGTTGGTCTTGGTATACATAATAAAATCCTACTGTTTTAAACACAGATATATACGTGGTATAAAATTTTATATAGTACCATCTTTTGTATCTTTTGAAATGTTTGGTGAAATTGATATTCAACTTAACGAGAATTGCAATATCCTTATTTAACACACTTTTTGTAGTACTATGAGTGATGAGAATATGCAATGAACCTAAGCTTTCATGCCAACATTTCCGTTTCTGATAGATCCTTGTAAATGACTCTTGTAAAGCCATATCGCACAGATACATACATATCTTCACAAATATACATAGACAAATATGAAAAGGGTAGAGGGGGCTGTCCCTTGTCGTTTTGTCCAAAGTGACTTTTAAATTTTACCAGTTGTTGTTTTGCGGGTTTAGTACAAAGAAAGACACAAATTTTGGCATGCCAGTTAATGCTAATAGAAGGAATGAAACAAAGTAAGACAATGCCGTGCACTGCAATGGGAAGTAGAGGGGGGACTGTTTCTTAGATATTGAAGATCTTTTTGGGGATCTATCACGTGGTCCCAAAACCAAAGGCAACGAGAAAACAATAACATTTCAAACAAAAGTATTCATTTCACATTTGCAAACATATCATCTCATAGATTCTGAATCCTGGTTCAAACCAACCTTATCATCAAAATCGTATCTTCTTCCAGACCATCACTGAATGGGTTAATCAGTGAATTTTAGAGATGCACAACACACACAAAGGTAAAAAATCAAAGCAAATTATACACTGTCAACTTTTTACATATAAATAATAAAAAAAATGTTGCTTTAAAAGGTAATTATAACTGGTAAACAATTCAATAAATTAATATTTTAATTATATTTATTTTATTTTTTAATTTAAAATACTAATATGTATTATTATTTTTTATTATAATGACTTGTTAAATGAATGCTTTTACCTTTTCATGTGTCAAAGTATTTTTTTTCATAATAAAATTATATGTTATTATAAACATTATTATCTTTTATAAGCTTTTGATAAAAATGATGTAGATTGAGAAAAAAAAAAGAGCACATGAAAGAGAGAAATAAATTTGTATATACTACAGGCATGCAATAATCATACACAAAAGAGTTTTACATACAAAAAAGAAAAAAAAGAGAACCCCAAGCATAATGGGCTAGCCCTAAAGAGGTCCAAAGAGGATAAAAATGAACCTAGAGATAAAATTCATAACACTCCCTCAAACTGGAGTGTGAATACACAACATTCCAAACATGGAAACGAGCCTTCGAAAAACATCGTGATCCAAAACTTTTGTAAACACATCAGTAGGTTGCTCAACATAATGTATGGGAAGAAGATGGCACGATTGGTGTTGAAGCTTTTCTTCAAACCACATCATAATCAATGTCAATATGTTTAGTTCGTTCATGAAAACTACTATTGTGTGTTATGTTCCTAGCTGATTGGATATCGCAGAATAAACTTGCAACATTGCAAGGAGTGATATGTAGGTCCTGAAGTAAATAGACCAACCATTACACCTCGCAGCAAGTGGAGACCAATGTGCGATACTATGCTTTTGAGGGAAACCTAGATATGGTACTTTGTTTTTTGGTTCTCCACGATATCAAAGAATCTCCAAGGTAAATGCAAAAAATAGTAGTAGAGTGACGTGTAATAGAACAAGAAGCCCAATCAAAGTCACTAAAAACTTTTGGTTGTATAATTGAGCTTTAAGATAGAAAATACCTTGCATAGGCGAAGCTTTAACATATCTGAGGATGCTTTGCACGACTTAGTGATGATGCTTTGAAGGAGTTTGTACAAACTAATTGAGAAATTGTATTGCAAAACTTATACCAAGTCTGATGTTAACCAAGTACAGTAATAGTCCTATGATTCTTTGATATATTGGTGCATCATGAGTGCTCACGTTTTGATTAAACAAGTTTTCGTCCTTATGACTCAGTTTGAGATGAAAGGGAAAAAGTGTAACTAAGTTGTATATCAGACAAACTTTTATACGATAAGACTAAGTTAAAAGGATAACGTACCTTGTCAAATTTCTCCAAGTTCTCATCACGAAGTGGTGACATAAGTTGGTGATGATAATCTTCTAAAAATGTTGGGACTTTACGTACTTTGGTAGACCTTTTCAAGTTTTTAGTTTCAGTATGATTATCACTTTCAACATTATTATCTTGAGCAACATCATGATTTACACCATGCATGTTTTCATACACATGTTCAAGGAAATTCTCATCATAACCTATATCATTTTGATTGGTTGCATCAATAATTTGACATAATGAAAATTCATGAAAAATTACATGTTGAGATATGGTATAGACCATGTATAGAAGGAGTACCAAATGGTCCCCAAATGTCATATGAATGAGAGATAAAGAAAAAAACCCAAATAGTTGCAGTTAGAGGAAAGGGAATTTTGTGTTACTTAGCCAAATGAAAAGGCGAACATGTGTTATTCTTATCATAGTATATATTAGCATGGATCTAAAACATACATTCTAACACTATGTTTGAGGGATAGCCAAGTCTACAGTGCCAAACATCAAGATTATTAACATGTTTGAAGTGAAAATTACTATGTGTAAGAAAGACAATACTTTCACTATCAATAACATACAATAAAGACCATGACATATCTCAGCTTGCCCAATCATGCTTTCTTCTCTTGTATCTGTAAAATATCATGTGAGAAAACAAGTTGGCAATTTAAAGTAGCTATAAGACGTTGCACAAAATTGTGTTCAAGGTGAACTCCAGTATGTATAACACATTATGTATCATGATATGCTTCAGCAAATAAATAGATCTAGCCCTATTGTAGCATCTGACTATTGTTAGGTAGCTTAACATATATAGGTTTATTTTTATAATGACTTATGATAATAAAAATGAAGCAAGCTATACGTGATCAGTAGCACCAATATCAAGGATCCAATAATTTATACCGTTGTTACCTTTTTCTGATTATTGTATAGAGCACCCACCAATAGTGTTGTTAATGGTTTTCTATTTAGTATTGGAAGATTGGAGAATATGAACATGTTGATGCAATTGTTCAAGACGCAAAGTTTTCATAACTTGACCATTAATGAATCAACCTTATGATGATTTTTCATTCTCTATATCATAACTATGGATGGGAAAAAAATCTAATTGGGTCAAACTGTTCAATTTTTGCACTGATTTGATTCATTAAAAATTCATTTATTTAAATCTAGTATTTATTTTGATCCATATTTTATAATTTTTTCATATCAGATTTCCTTTTTATTAAATTTAAAAATATGAATTTGGATTTGAAAGGAAATTCAAATCATTTTTATAAAAAAATATAAATTTGGATTTAAATTCTGATCAAAATATTTGGATTTGGATTAGATTTTCCAAAATTCAATCCATGATCACCCTTAATCATAACTCTTCATTCTTCTCAATGGTATGATTGTTTCTCTATTTCATCCATGGAGGAAAGTTATGTTTTGAGTAACACTCATCCAGTATGATTCATCTTGTTGCAATATGAACATTGTTTGCCATAGTTATTTCCTTTTCCTCTTCCATAGTATCTCCACTCGTAACTCATATTACCACCTTTATTATTCACTATGGTTTTGTTGAGCATTGTTGATTAAAACCTTTGTTTCAGAACTAACGTTCTCATTTAGTTGTCTTTCTTGTTGAAGAACCAAAGAAAAACATAATTAATACCTAGAAGTGGTTCTATAAGTAAAATATGAGTATTCACGGTGTTGTGTGTTTCTCCCAGACCCTTTAGAAAACACATGACGCACTCATATTCTCTATAATTAGCAATGGTTTTAAGATGATTACAATTGGATCTCACATTACAAATGCTTGCTAGCACAGGCGTGAAGAGTCTAATTCTTCCCACGAGATCTTTGAATCCATATAGTAACTTGTAATGATTCTTTCTACTTGTTTGATTGAGTTAATTTCTTAAAGAAGGTATGAGATGAAAAATTGATTGCTTTTCAAAAACCTGTTCTTATGATCATTTCATATGTCCTTCACATTATCAATATAAATTGTACTTTGATCAATTTGTGTAGTTAACGTACACATGATCCAAGAAATAACCATAACATTGCATCAGTTCCAAGCTTCATAAAGGTCATCATCACGCAGGGGTTCTGAGATCTTTCTATTCACGAACTTAAACTTGTTCTTCGACAATAAGACACACTTCGTAACTCAATTCCAAAAATGATATTTCGATCTGTCAAATTGTGGTGTAACGAGAATCATTCTAGGACTCTCAATGGGGCATAGATAGAAAGCGCTTGAAGGGTTATATGGTAAGTCCATAAAAAACAACAAGAAAGAAATGGCCAATAAAGACGAAAAAGAGAGGAGAAAGAAACATAGACAACGTAGACACTAAAGTAAAGTGGGACGAGACCACTTTGATACCATATTGACTCTTACCATCTTTTGATAAAAATGATGTAAATTGAAAAGCAAAAACAAAGCACAGGCAAGAGAGAAAAAAACTAAATAAACTTTGTACATTATGCATGCATACAATGATCATACACAAAGAGTTTTATACACATAAAAAGAAAAGAAAACCCAAGCATGACTGACCAAAAAAAGCTAAAAAAGGATAAAAACGGACCTAAAAATAAAACTTAAAAAAACTTTGTCTTATATTGGATTTTTTTTTTTAAAATAAGGTTTGAAATTTTGAGTTTTATGCATAAAAACAAAATTGTAGTTAAAGGAAAATATCTCATCAAAATAGTCAGGCAAATTCTTTCTACACATCCATACCTTCTCTTGCATCTTCATAATTTTTTTTAATTCCAACAATACCCTTTAATTAAAGCACAAACTAAAATTAACAAAACATTTAATCTACATCAACTTCCTTTTAATATAAATATATATAAATAAAAAGAAACTATAAACTCAACATGTCTCAAATAAAGTTTCCTAAAAATGAAGTTAGTAGAATGTTACATTTAAAATTATTCCTTTTAATTTTAAAAATTTGTTTGATGTTGTTTATTTTTAAATGCTAAAAAAAGTTAAATAAGAATATTAAGTTATTTGAGTTAATTTGTGTCATAAAAATATAAGTTAACAATGATTAAATTATTTCTCTTCGAATAATGAAAAATTGAATCAAATAAAATAGAAAAATATTTAAAAAAAATATGCTTACTTTTATTATTAGTTTGAGCGAAAACAACATTTTATTTTTCTAAATTTTTAGTCATTTTTCAGGAAGTCACAAAACTCATAAGAAGAAAAAACCAGCAAAGTGAAAAAATAAAATACAAAACTAAAAAAAAAAATATCTTAACACTAAGGAACATCAAATACAATTAATCTTTTCATCAGACTTCTCAGACATACTCAAATGATAGAACTGTTCTCTCAAATACTGCGGTTGGAGGATAATGAAATTGTTATGGTGGAGAAGAAATGTATGCAACTACAAGGAAATGTTAGATTATGCTTTATTTTGGATTTTTAAAAATTTTTAGAAAAATTAAAATCAACTTTTTACAATTAATATAAAAATGTAGAAGAAAATATGGAAATAGAGGAAAAATTTGTCAAATATTCATCATACAAGATAAAGTTTACATTAATTTTGGTTAGAAAGTTCATTATTGGAAATAGAGAATATATATACAAGTGGGAGGAACATACTCTTCTCATTTCTTGCACATGTTTCTTTCGATTTTTATTTTGGATAGATTCTGAAAATAGAAAAACAAAAAGCTGGTAGCAGTAGTAGTGCCCGTACTAGGTGGTGCAATTTTGTATCAATATATCTCTCATCTCTCATCTGCACTCATTCCATAACTCATAAAGTTGTTGGAAAAAAAATTCTTCATAACTATAGTCAATACTTATACACCAATCGCGAAAATGTCTATTAATTGTTGTTAGATTTCACTTTCATGTCAAGGATATTAAAGAGGTAGTGCGATATTCACTCAAAAATTATAAACTTCAATCTCTATTTTATAATTATAGTACTTTTAGGGTTAGAATCATTCTTTTATGATGACGTTTTAAATCAATTTTCCTTACGTTTAGAAGTATTATCCTTCATGCAATAGTTACATAATATATATTCAATAATTTTCATTTTTATCTTTCTTTTAATTTTAGTTCTAAATTTAAGAAACACTATGATTTCAAATAATTCTTTTATTTATATATATATATATATATATATATATATATATATATATGTATGTATGTATTTATAATTCTCTTGTATGGTGGACTAAGAGTTTTATAGGATCTGACAGGATTTGGTTTATCTACCTTTCTCTTCTCTGAATGTTTTTCTCTTAGATTTTTTCTAGTTTCCATGATTTCTTCTATCTTTTCTCTTTTTCATATATATTCTTTTTATATGTATTTCTTAAAGGAATCTCATGTTTTTAAAAAATAGCAAAAGATTGAAAATAATTTTATATCACAATTATTATCAAAAATATAAAATATAATTAATATGTTTAAAATATTAATTTATTATGATTCTTTGTTATAATATAATTTGTATATTTAAAAACATCTATTATTATAAATTTTAGTTATATAGGCAAATATTTATCTTATTGATATTAGAAACTAAAATATTTTAAAAAATATATATATAAATGAAGATGTTCTAATAAATTCAATAGTTATATATAATTTAAGAATTGGAATTAAAGATACTTTAAATATATTTTTTATCTTTTTAATTTTCTTGAGACATTTTTAAGAATAAAATCGTAAAAAAATTTTAAGTTTCAAAATAAATAATACTTTAAATACTGACTTTAAAAATATTATTTAAATAGACTAAGACTGAAATATTGGTTATTCTAAAGGTTTAATTAAAAAAAAAGTTATACTGTATCTCTGAATTGAAAAAATGCGTTTTATTACATCAATGTGATTGCAATTCAGAAAGATTCCATTAATTAATTTCTTAAAATTATTAATTTTAAATAATTAGAGTAAAAAATTTATCTATAAAATATAATTTCTTGATTAGAAGCTATGAATTATGTGTATTTTTTTATATGTAATTACATTAATAATCAGAATAAAAATTACTTTGTCCTTTACGGTAGCCCTACTTGGCAATGGTAGTGATTCTAATAAAAATTACTCATTCTAAAAAAAAATGTGATGAGTCACAATCGAATTTGGTTTAATTTAATTAATTTGATTTGGAGACGCATAATATGTTAAAAGTCAATACATATACTTTTTTAATCTATCATCAATTTATACACTTTTTTTACTTTAGCGGTTTTTACTTTTTTTTACTTTCTTCTTCTATTCTAAAACAGATATCGAAATTTAATTCTACATCATACTTATAAAATTCTATCTCAATCTTACAAATATTTTAAATTAACTTTATTTGAGCTCTCCAATAAATACTTGAATTAATTAACAATAAAAAAGTATTTTAAGAATAAATTGAGGTTTTGGTGATAGTGATAATTGAGGTAAAATTGAGACGTGTGGTTATAATAAAAATGGGAAGAAGAATTGAAGACCTATGGTTAGTAGAAAGATGTAATGTCAATTCGAAGGTAAAGGCTATGAAATTTGGTAGTAGCATCCACCAATAGATCTTCTCCCATTGCCAAGTGACGTCACGTCTTCAATCTTCTACTATTCTTCTTCTTCTTCTTATCATATTTCAACACTTTAATCAATAAAAACCAATACTTTTATTCAATAATTTGGATTGGATCCTACTTCTCATAAAAACAATTAAATAAATGTTATTTTCACTTCTATTTTAAAGTTCATCCATTATATCATGATTAATGTCTTAATTAGTTAAGGAAAAATTATACACAGAAGTTACCTTTGGCATCCATTTTTAAATTATGTGAGGCTTTGAATATATTGACCAAGTATAACATTGTAGTTCTAATATTTAAAACCAATTCAATTTTATAGTTTTTAATATTTAAAATAAATATATTTTAAAATTCAAATTAAAGAAATAGGAAATAAATTTTGAAAAAACTGTTGAGTATTTTTTTCCTGTAAAAGTTTGTATATTCACACAAAGTTTGTAAGCAAACAATCGAGAAACAAAAAAAAACACTAATTTTTTTATTAAATAACTAATTTTGTTAAGAAATAATTACTTAGTGTATTAATTAAGTTAAATTTTATTTTATAAATTAAAAAATTATTAGTATCTAAAATATTTTTTATTATTAATAAAAATTTATAAAATAGTTTTTATTAACATATTTTAGTAACTAATTATTTTAGATTCTAAATTAATTTTAATTTATAATTAAAAATTAATTTAGAATTTAAAGTATTTTGTAGATAAAATGTTTGATAGTTAATGTTAGATAAAAATTTAAAAACTACTTTAAATTTATATTAATAATAAAAATTATTTTAGATAATAATAATTTTTAATTTATAAAATAATTTGTAATTTAATATATAATAGAGATTTTTAAATTCCTATTTATTGATTTTCTTACTATAAAAATAAAAAAACAGCACAGAATGTTTGTTTTTAATAGAATTTATTGACAGACTATAATAATTTCTAACAAAGAACTTTTATAATCTCCCATTAAGTTCCCACAATTTTTAATGAAATTGTCGTAAATTATGGTAATATTTTTATCGTTTACTTTTTTTTCAGTTTTTTTTTTTCGCTGTGCTTCTTTTTTATTTTCCTTTTGAGTTATTATCCTAGTAAAAGAAACTTCAAAGCTCTCTTTCAAAGATCATTTCTTCCATCAACTTATCCAAAATTCCTTTTAAAATTCCTTACCTTCTACTCAACAAAAACTGTTCTTTAATGTGTTCATATTTCTACTTTTTTGCTTAAGAATATTTGTTGTTATAAGTGACGAGCGACAAAGTTGGTTCTACAAATGAACACTAAAGTCTTAACAAAAAGTTAACAAAAAAAATAAAGGAATCAAGGAGTTTTATTGACACTGATTAACGACGTTGACAAAATCCAATCTAAGACTTTTGGATGAATTAAGGAATTTAATGATTGAGATGATCAGTTATCATAGTTTGGAGTGAGTGAAAAACTCCCATGCCTCAATGGTAAAGGGTAGGAAAACAATATGGAATTTTTGTGATATCAAAATTAAATGGAATAAATTGATGTTAAATGTTCAAAGATATGATAATAGAATTTTTAGTACACATAATTGTAATCATATTAAAGAAGTGGTTGATCATATTAAATATTTTCTCTGGCACAGAAAGTATTAAGAACTTTCCATGGTATAAGCGAGGAAGAACAGATTCAATAATATCATAAAAATATGAAAGAAACACACTACATAACTCCCGTGTATGTGTGCATGACGAAGTGCAGGAAAAAGAGAGACTTGTTTATTATATATTTATATTCTGTAAATAACGTAGCACAGAAATTATAATAATAATAATAAATGAATATTAATATTTTACACGTATAATATATATTTTTTAAAAGTTGACTGACTAATCTGTTCTTTCTAGGTATTGCATGAGAAGCTAAATAGTATAAGTAAGAAAATAAAAAATGTGTTAAATTAGTGACAGAGTAGTGTATTGAAATGAGGTCTGAAATTAGCGGGAAACCAATGGAGCCATCCGCTGGACCCTACAACTGCCTGCCACCTTTCCATAGGAGGCGTTTGCTTTTCAACCACAAAATTGAGTGAAGCTTTTGGCCTTTGTTTTGAATATAGCAAAGATCTAAAATAAAACTGTTGAAATGCAGCAAAAAGAGTTTCAATATAAAAAGTGGTACCAATCTTACTTTCCAATCACTTAAACATTGAGCTCAACTTTAGAATCACTTCATGCGTCTGAGAACTATAGGCTGGAAATGAGAAAAGCAATTTTGCGGTTGCACGTACTCTTTTTTTTTTTTTTCTTTTAAAGATGGATGGGGCTAGTTAAATTGAAGGTATCATCTCAAAGTGTAGTAATTATTTTGTCTGAAGTGTGTATAAAAAGTGGCATGAGAATAGGTAATGATCTCAAAAGATTCTAAAGATGATGCGCATGCACGAGTGGAGAAAGATACAAAATTGATGCCATCATAATTAAGTAGGAACAGATGCAGAATATGAACATTGTTTTTGCCATCTTCTTTTACTTCACTCTCGTTTCATGCATGACAGGCTTTAGTTCGTGAAGAAACTCTTTTCGCATGTGAACATGGAATATATTTTCAAAAAAGAAAGAGGCTGCATTCACACTGGTAACGATATCATAACGATATTTCAAGAAGATAAGTATTTATGATGCTTCATTTTGCTTTGCAGCAGTATAGACTGTGGACCACGCTACATGTACATACAGAAATAGGTGTTATCCTCATGAAAAATATGTTGAGGACAGTGAGTTGCTAGCAAATCGATTCTCCAAGACTCACTGCTCCATTTTCTAATTAATACAACCTTCATATCTCTCACTGCTCCATTTTTCACGTGATCACTATTCCTTATCTTACTTTTTCTTTATGAAAATCACATATGTTTTAGACAACAACCTTATTGAATAGACAAGATAGTTCTCAAGAATAAAGTTCTAGTTCAATATATTTAACTACAATTTAAGCATTAAAATATTGTAATTCACTTTCATTGTTATTAGAATGGACAAGAATAGGTGTAATCCATGATTTGTAAGTAAATGTCAAATAAAAAATTGTCCAATGTATTTAAGGACCTTAATCAAAAATTAAAATGAATATTAGAAAGTAAATTTTAAGTCTAATTTGATGATTCATAAGGTAAGGTTTGTAATCACTTATATACTATAAAATATTTTTATAGTGAAATTATAATGGATGAAGACCCCGATAACAAGTGACCTGATAAATTCAACTAATTTTTGTTAGAAGACTCTAAATAAATCTAATATTATATTATAAAATTGACTTTAGTCTAACTTAATTTTATAAAATCGACTCATAAAATGATGTTTGTACGCATTTATATAGTATAAAATGTTATTATTTCTAGTCGATATGAGATCTTTAATAATAAAAAAGATTGTATAGTCTGAACATGGTCAATGTAAGATTAGAATTAATTAAAATTGTATAAGTGAGACACAAATTCAATATAATACAAAAATAACTGAAATTGTATAATATAACTATTTTAGTTTTATTTTTAGATTAAACTTCTCTCATACTTACACTACTTCATTTCTAGATGATTATTTTATGTATTAAATTTTGTAACGAAAATATAAAGTATTGTTTTAATTAAAGTATTAAAATATTGATGCAAAAACCGCATGTGTATCTAGATGATTATTTTACGTATTGAATTTTGTAATGAAGAAAATATTGTAAGTCTGGTTGATAGTTTTTAGGCACAATATTGTCCAGTATGCTAACATATACTAAATACGTGTCAATTATGCCATAATTAAAAAATATTATTTTCTTCATTTATACACCTTATGGTTAAAATATTTCTTAGATAACACTAAAATATTAAATTAAAAATATTGTAAAGCTCGAATATTTTTTTGAGATTAATTGTGAAGAGAAGAGAAACTGACCAAGATAAGATAACATTGATTGTGAAATATCGAGTCACTGGCCTTTTTGTCGATTGTACAAGTTGATAAGAATTTTGGCTACAAAAGTGTTGGTCATCAATCTTTATCAAACACATGGCAAAATATGATTTATGTAGCACAGATACAAACACGGACACTGATATGATACAGATATGGATATAGAGATACATATAATTTTTAAAATGTAGGATACAGGGACACGGATTTATATATTATATAATTATGAATTATATAAATTGACAGCAAAGATTTATGTGCACCAGTATGTTTTAATTTCTTTTTGGAGCATAAAGATGTTTTTCATAACTGATACAAAAGGATTTCTTCCTTATTTTTATAATTATACTAAAAATTTATACAATAAATTTGAGTTTTTAGAAAATTAATGTATTTTTTCTTTTTAAAATTGTGTTAGAATCGTGTTAGAATAGTCAGAAATCTAACAAATATTTTTTAAATTGGATACTTCACCGATACGTGTCCAACGAGTGTCATACAAGTGTCGTGTTCGACACGTGTGTCCGACACGGACACACTATATAAAAGAGAGTATCCGAGCTTCATAGAATATGAGAGTCAAGTTCAATATTAACTACATTTTTCTTTCCAAAACATATCTTAAATCCTGCTTGATATGATAAATAATGCATTTACATGTTTTTTAATATCTTTATTATACTTTAGGATTTTTGAAATATAAATAAATTTTATTTGTTAAAAAAGCATAGTATTTTCGTTCTCTAACTTTCATTTTTTTTAATATCAATTTCTACCATTTATTTTTCTTCTTATTTCGAACTTCTTAGCTTTTAAACATCCAATAAATTAATTGTTTTCATTAATTTAATCTAGTGCCGATAACAACTTTGAATATTTTTGTTTGGTTTAATGTTAGTTTCATTTTCGTCTTCTAACTTTTAGATAGTCAACAAGATGGTTTTTTTCATTGTCTTCTTGTTCATTCATCTTTCCCTTCATAAGAACTTTAATGTTATATAAGAACTAGAAGTTGAAAAAAAATCACATTCATTGAAGCTATTCTTCATTATTTCAAAACAATTATAATGACGCCAACTTTCTTTTCTTCACTAAAATCAACTAATGAAAAACTATCTTCCCACCCTTGCAAATAAACTAACGCAATGCTTAAAGCTTTTATAGCAAGATTTGAATAGAACATAACTCCCTTTAAACTTAAATATAATAAAAAGTGCTTATTTTTTTAAAATTTAAATATAAATTATAAAAAAATCATTAAATAGAAACTAATTTTAAAATAAAAAATAATTAATTACTAAATTAATTAATTAGATTCTATTTTATAAACTAAAAAACTATTAATATTTAATATCTAAATAATTTTTATTATTAATAAAAATTTATAAATTAATTTTAAAATTGGTATTTAATATTAACTAAGGTTTTAGATACCAATTATTCTAGATTATAATAATTAGTCTTTGTAGTTACTATAAAAACTAATTTAAAATTTAAAATATAATTGATAATTAATATTAAATACAAATTTAAAAAATAATTTTTAATTTTTTTATTAATATACAAACTATTTTATATGTCAATAATATTTTAATTTATAAATTAATCACTACGGTCTACTGATTATTTTCATCTCTAAAAGATTAATTTTTATTTAATAATTTTTTCATAATAATAATTTTCATTCATTTAATCTTATTCAATGTCATTTATTTCAAAACATATTTAAATTTCCACATTATATCTATTATATATGATTAAGGTTAATTTAGAAAATATATTTATAAAATTAAGAAAATTTTATAAACAATAAAATTGTAAGTTAGAAAACATGGTTTCTAGATTATAACAATTTTTTATTTCATTGATTAAAAATTGTTAAAACCAATAAACTAGGAGATTTACTAAATGAAAAGTAATATCTATATTGAAGTTGATATACTCTCTGTTTTTTTTTTCATAAATTTCAACTAATAATATGATTTTTTTTTCTTTAGGAAAATTAGCACTTGTTCCACATCTAATCAATCCAATTGGAAGTCAACATTTTTCAAATTTGTTTTTTTTATTCACAAATAAAAAGGAAACCTAAAACTTCACCCAATGCTCGTTCAGAGTTTTTTTTATCAATTAAGTTAAGAATGAAATTAATAAAAATTGGTATTTAAAGAATACCACAACCTTTATACAAAATCAATATTACCAAGCTTCCAACATGCACTGAGCCTAAAATGATACAATACTCAAAACGAGATTGACAATACTAAAAACCAAGGCAGAACCTATTAACCCAAACTCTTACAAATAGTGTTCTCCTCTATTTACTGTTCCAAAATTCAATCATAAATTACAGTTACACCAACGAAACCAGAAACTGTACCAGATTACTCTTATTTCAAAGTTTGCATAACTTCATTTTGTCACACTAAATCATAACTTTTTTAGCAAACTTAGATTGTAATTATAGCCCATTGCATAAAATTTGACATAGCAGCCTCGTGCACAATTTTCCCCACCCACTTTTTACTCTTTACATCTTGATCTACTAGCCGAGCTGTTACTTTCCTTCTATTAATTTATGAAAAACTAATAAAAACTAATTTAGAATACAAAGTAGTTAGTAGTTAAAACGTTGGTAACCAACGGTTAAATATAAATTTAAAAACTATTTTATAAATTTTTATCAACAATAAAAAATATTTTATATACCAATAATTTTTTTAATTTATAAAATAATTTCTAATTTAGTCAATATAGTAAGTAATTAATTTTTATTTAAAAATAGTTTTTATGTAGTGTTAATATTTTTTTTACTGTTAGAAACAATTTATAATGTTTGCAAATTAAAGTGCTAGAGACAAAATGATTACAACTTAATGCCAGTATTAATGTTAAGACATTGTCATTAATTAGTTGAAGCCGATATATAAAATGGACTTGTATAATGTTTTAAAATTAAAATGAAAGTCAACAACAAATTAGAGAATTAAACTGAAACAAACAAACAAGTTATAAAAGTAAATTTTTAATTTTCCTTTTCATCTACTTAGCTTCACGCAGTGTTGCTACACTCTTCAATACTTTCATTGAAAAAAAAAATTAGAACCTAAATCATTTTCTAACACTGATAGAGATGATAAATGTTCTTTTGATAGCTTTAAACGTGTACATATCTTTGCAAAAAAACACAATGATAATTAAATATTAAAAAGAATTTATTCAAAAGTGATAGTAGCAAGACGAAAATAATAACAGATGAATACCTAGTTAAAATAAGTTATAATGGTACAAATATTACAAAAAATTGTTTTAGGAAAGCTTTAGATTAAATTTAAAAATTGATTTGTGTAACATTTAATTAAACCCAATTTGGGATTGAATTAATTAAATATCACTTTTAAATTTTATATTATTTTCTTGCATGCAATATAAATAGTAGTTATACCACATTTGAGAGGTAGTCATGGATCATTACTAATTTCTCGTATAAAAGGGTTTTAGAAAATCTCATCTAAAAATATTAGATTGGCTATGAAAAAATGAAATTGCAGGTTGAGCATAAAGCAGACGAGGTTTTAAGTGTGGTGAAAACATTTTAAAACGAAGTGATTTTACATGTGAAAATTGAAAATGAAGCTTTATATGCTTTGAAAAGTTTAAATGAGTTAACTCTGGATAATAAATAATCAACATTAGAATAAGTTTTAAGAAAAAAAAAGAATCCTTAGAAAAATACAAAAAAAAATCTATCTAAATCATAGAAAAATCACATGACGATAATGTTTTAATTTATAAAATAGTCTGATCAGAAATTTTGATTATAGATGGTATAAATGTTTGCATAAAAAAAGAATATGGGAAGTGATATTTAATAAATATGATTGGGATAAGTGGAGGAAGTTTTATTAGTAGCGAAAATGATCATGGAGAAGGAAGAAGCAGGATTGGGTTTTGGATGATTCAAAGGCTCAACAGTGACCTAATAAGTAGGCATATGAATTTGGCAGCATCAACCATCACACACCTGAACTGCTCATGTCACAACACAATCTTATTTGGCACCACTCCAATTTTATGTTCCTTCTTTTTCACTATCTCCAATCATATCATTTCCCACTAAAAAATTCCTTTTACACAAATTTTAAATCAAGCCTTCAAACATTCTCATACTAATTTCTTTCTGTGCACCATCATGTGCATCTTCATATAAGAACTGAAACTATAATTTACATTCTTCTTCATTTTTTCCCATTGATCACCTCACCTCCAACTTCCATTATCTTAGCAGTTTTCCACCTCCAGTATCACTATCGTAGTAACCCCTTCTAATGTTACTCTAACAATACCTCCTACGTTCAATGCTACCGCCTTAGCACCTTCACGACTAAATAAAACAAACTGCATTTTCGATTCTAGAATTTAAAATAAAAAAAAAAATTTTAAATTTTAGAATTCAAAATACAAATATGTGTTTTAATTGTAGAATTCAAAATACAAATTTTGTATTTCAATTTTATAATTTTAAATAAATATTTTTTATTTTAAATTATAAAATTTAGAATACAAAATTTTTATTTTTGATTATAAAATTTGGAAGGACAATTTAGTAACCTCAATTTCTTATAACTCAATAAAAATTTTGTGCAACATAAGGTGCAAAAACAGCAAAATGGAGATACTAAGGGTCACCTTCCAAACAGGCCCAGCCAGCCTCAATATCACTGTCATGAGGGTGTTTCTCCTTGCACCCTTACATGTTTATTCTGCACTCCTACATTCCTTGAAATATCCAAATTATCTTTAATAGTTTTGGATGACTTCAGAATAAGAGTGGTAAATCTAGAATTTTATGTATTATAGAAAATATGTTCTGTAAATATTTTGAAAAAAATAATGTGAAAGTCATTTTTAAAAGGAGTAAAATAGACTTTTCCGAAAGTGATAGGGTGCAGGGAGAAATTTGTTGGGGGTGCAGGAAGAAACACCCGAATGTGACAATCATTGTTGGACTACTTATTGGGCCTTCTCAATTGGCTTTTCGGCTCATGGCTACATTTTTGTCAAGACAGCACAAAACAAAAATCCTCGGAGTATGCTACGGTTGAAGAGGTTCTATGCACTGGGTGATAGAGTAACTCTGCCATGGCGCTTCAACCAATTCCATTGAATTGTTCTTCTTCCACACTGTGTCGCTCTTCTTCTCTGCATTCTCTCCTTTTACAACACCAGACCCACGTCACTCTCAAATTCAGAGCTTCTTCTTCGAACCAGACAGCGCAGGCTCAGACTCAACAACAAGTGAAGATAGTGAAGAAGAAAAAGAAGAACAATCACAGACCAAGCTTCTTTCATCAAATTCAAGATAAATGGTCTCATAAATTGGGGTCCCAAAGAGAAAAATTCCCATGGCAAGAATCCCAACACGAGGAGGAACAACCACACCACCACCACCAACAACAACCACAGAAAGAAGAAAGGCGTGAGAAGTTGCAAAATATGGAGAAGCCTCGAGCATCGAATTTTCAGTTTCCGAAGCGTTTTTCGCCGTGGCCACAAGCAGTGAACCCAGGCAATGCACGGTTTGCTTCTGAATCCTATGATTCCGAGGAGGAGGACACTGAGGGTGTCAAAGGTTCTGGTGGTTCTGTTGGTGAAGGGAGAGAGGGAATGGTGCCTAAGGTTTCAAATGCATCAGAGAGAGTGAATGGGGAGAGGAAAAAGAGAAGAAGCAACACGGTGCTGGCGGAGAGGACGATTCCTGAACATGAGTTGGGGAGGCTGAGAAAGATTGCGCTGAGGACGATGGAGAGGTTCGATGTAGGAGTTAAGGGCATCACGCAGGAGTTGGTGGCTTCCGTTCACCAAAAGTGGAGGGATAGCGAAGTTGTGAAGTTCAAGTTTGGTATTCCTCTTTCTACTCACATGAAAAAGGCTCATCAACTCCTAGAGGTATTTCTCTCCCTTCATTCCTTTGCTTGTCTTCATCTATACTTCACTTGAACACCTGATCACCATAAAGGATGCGAGGGAATGCACTCTTCATTTTGAATCCAGGCCTGATTGTATAGAATTCTCTTTAAGCATCATATATGCATTTAACTTTTCCTAGAAACTCTTTTGACTTCTTCAAAAGCTAAAAGCGCTTAAGTTGATTTTAACTTCTAGAAGATCAATGTATTTTGTCTTATTTTTTTTAATGAATGTTTATGGAGAAATTTATATCAGGACCTTAGTGTAATATGTTTTTTGTCAGATAAACATAGTCTCTAACACACTCTAGTCATAAATTATGAACAAGACAAGACTCTTTAAATAGGCTACATCATTCAATTAATAGTAAGAGTGCATTGCATCGCATTCTTTTAGCTTATGGATTGCCTTTTATCTTGTATTGGTTTTAACTCAATGCTGTCTTCGTGCTTGATCAGAGTAAAATTGGGGGCATAGTGATATGGCGATCAGGCAGTTCCATAGTATTGTATCGGGGTATGACCTACAAGTTTCCCTGCGTTGAATTGTATAAGAAAGTGAATCATGCTAAGGAGAATGCTTTGGATAACTCGCTATTTGTTGGAAGTGGAAGTGATAGAGAAGCGAGTGTCCAAGAAACAGTTGGAACTACAGAGTCATTTATCCAAGACTCTGAAGAGTATTCGAAGGACATGAGTGAAAATGAATTGATGGAAATGTGTGACCTCAACCATTTGTTAGATGAATTGGGTCCACGTTTCATAGATTGGACAGGCCGTCAACCATTGCCAGTTGATGCGGACTTGTTGCCTGGTGTGGTTCCAGGATATAAAACCCCATTCAGACTTCTTCCCTATGGATTACGGCCTTGTTTAACCAACAAAGAAATGACCAACTTCCGTAGACTTGCAAGAACAACAGCTCCACACTTTGCCCTTGGTATGCAAGAAACTATCTAGTTAAATTCATGTCTTGCAAACCTCTCTTTCCAACCGATACTATCTATTTACTGCTGCAGGCAGAACCAGAGATTTACAAGGTATAGCTAGTGCTATGGTCAAGCTGTGGGAAACAAGTGCTATTGCAAAAATAGCCATCAAACGAGGTGTTCCCTTTACAAATAATGACAGGATGGCAGAAGAACTTGGGGTACTTCTCATAAACAGAGCTGGAATTATGGCAACCCTACTGTTTGATTTAATTGAAGTGAAATTTTATTGTGCAAAAGAAAGTATATAAATAAATCTACCCATCTGCTTGGCCTTTGAGTCTAATGAAATGATACCATATCTTGTAAATTGAATTGAGGAATGCTAGCTACATTTTCTTTCTGACACTTGAAACTATCTCTTTATTATTGATTGAAATTTATTGGAAACAACCATTTAATGACTCTCTCTCATGATTTACAAGTTGGACCGACCAAGATTGGTGCTTCCCAATAAATTTCGACCAATCATGAGGGAGAGTTTCAGAAAGAGAATGTCACTGGCATTCTTCAGAATTTGGATTTTCTACTGGTACTGCCTCCAAGTTACATTGATTTTGATATTTTAAAATATATTAAAAGTATTTTTAATATATCAAAATATGTGTTCTTCAACTGGAAAACATTGGGAATGAGAATATGATTCTAAACCCATTAAAAATGAGGCATGTCCTGGTGTTTTAAAGCAAGTTTGCATTTTATTATTTTCATCCTGAAATAGTAAATGTCAAACAACAGTTAAATTTTCTCTTAATGTTTCTTTTGTTTTATAACCTTTGCTCTACCTACAAATGAGTTTAAAGTTTAGGGAATTGCCTGAGTGACTACGCCACCCAACTAATGAGTTAATTGGAAATGACAGGTGAAGGTGAGTTGACTAAATAATTCACCAAGGACCAGGACTTCCTTCTGTGATAAAATAACCTTATTGTATCATAAGACTGATAAGTTTGTTAACATTTCCTCAATTGGGATTTTCAGTTGAATGTCCATAAAACAATAAAAGTCCTGCATGTCTTCATTTGTAGTTAATCCCTAGACATGCGTTTGCTATTTGTCCTCTTCATTCAACTTCCAAAGTCAGATGGTTGTCATCAATGGAGACTGAATGACTGGATATGTGTGATTTTCATGGCATTTACCTTTGTTTTGGATCATATACATTGAAATTATTGTTTTTTCTATACCATCATTGGGGCTAGAATGCACACGTATCCTTCCATCTAAATGCAGAAAACTATACCATGGTTCAAATCAGGCTACTCAACTCGTTGAACTTACCAAACCTTGCACGTTACAGTAAAATTCTTGTACACCTGCAGAAAATCCCCTTTTGGATTTTGATAAATTCAAGGAGTCAAGTTGTTAAGGTTTGTACCACAAGTGGTTATCTGCAATTGACCTATAGTTCTTGCCTTTTGGCCCATTCTACTTTTTCTTTAAATAGTTCCGGATTGTAGAAAAAAATTCATGCTCTTGATAGTCTAAAGAGTGCCTGTATTTATCGTAATGTTCACGGCTTACACTTTTTGTAGGCTTACTGCCATATTTGTTAAAATCTTGTGATGTTTTACGGGTTGTTAGAATTTGAAACTTACATAACTTGACAGCTGTTCTGGTTCCTAATTTCCCTCTGGCATATTCAAGTGAATTAATTATTCCTTATCGTGCATGCAGAAATTGACTGGGGGAACTCTACTTTCCAGAAATAAAGAATATATTGTATTTTACAGGGGCAATGACTTCTTGCCTCCTGTTGTCACAAATACACTGAATGAGAGACAGAAACAAAACCTCCTCCAACAAGAAGAGGAAGAGAAAGCACGACAAATTGCTTCGTCTTTTACTGTGTCAAAAACCAAAGCAGCTCAAGTGCCATTAATTGCTGGCACCCTTGCTGAGACTAGGGCTGCAACCTTCAATTGGGGACACCAGCCAAATAAGCAAGAAATTGAGAACATGTTGAGAGATTCTGCCTTGAGTAAACTTTCTGCTTTAATAAAGAACCATGAGAAGAGACTAGCTTTAGTAAGTTTTGAAGGTATCATGTGAAATAGCTTACCAAAAATGATCTGTTACTAAGCCTATCCAACTTTTGATGGTCGTAGGCTAAATCAAAGTTCAGGAAGGCTGAGAAGGCTTTAGCAAAAGTTCAGCGTGATATGGACCCAGCTGACATTCCTACTGATTCGGAAACATTAACTAATGAAGAGAGATTTTTATTTAGGAAGATTGGTATGAGCATGAAACCATATTTACTTTTAGGTAAGACGAATAAATTTATTATAGCTTTGTGATTGGCTGTTTTTGTATAGGGTTTAATGGTTTACACAAGAAAGGTTAGAAGCATGGAATTTTTATTTCAGGGAGGCGAGATGTTTATTCTGGCACCATAGAAAACATGCACCTACACTGGAAATATCGTGAGTTGGTAAAGCTAATTCTGAAAGGAAGAAATCCAGCCCAAGTCAAGCATATCGCAATATCTTTGGAAGCTGAGAGTGGAGGGGTGCTAGTGTCTGTAGATAAGGACAACAGAGGTCACCATATCATTATTGTGTATCGTGGGAAGAACTATTCCAGTCCACGTGTTGTGAGACCCAAAAACTTGTTGACACGAAGACAGGCAATGGCTCGATCTGTTGAGCTTCAAAGACGTGAGGTAATAAAGCAATGACTTGACTTGTGGTAAACTTGGATTTTTTCTTGTACTTTTATCTCATAAAGTCTGTAATATTTTCAGGCTCTAAAACATCATATCTTAGACTTAGAGGAGAGAATTGGGTTGCTGAAATCTGAGCTGGTACGATTTTTTATCACTTTTATATGATCCTGCTGTTACTTATTTTCAGTAGTTTATAAGTTCTTTCTGAAGTTTTTGTTGCTGATTTCAGGAGGATATGAAGAATGGGAAGGAGATTGATGGTAGCAAAACTCTGCATTCAACACTGGATAATCCTGTTTCCTCTGACGATGACTTGGAAGAGGTAAATATTTTCTTTATGGAAACAAATACCAAATACTTGTATTTAAAGGGGTAGATCTGCCAATAATATATAATAGCAATTTTAGAAGTACCTATAAGAAGTGACTAACAGTACATTTTTCTTATTTTTGTGCCACGTTACTTTCTTTGGTAAAATAGATCGAATGGAATGAGATTTATTTCGGGGAAGATGACAGTGATGATGAGGATAAGAAACATCAAAATACTTAAATAGGTATACTAGCACTGCATTGCAATAGGTGACGAAGAAGGTGAAGAAAAATGTGAAGCACCGAAGCTCAAGCTGCTCATCCCTCAGATTATTATTGTTGTCCCCTTGTGAGCACCATTTGTGCGGGAATTCTATCTTACCTGGAAGTGGTAGGCTACCTATACATCATGTGAAATGGTTAACTCAGTTGTATGAATGTCAATTCCATTATACGAGTTTGATAATGATTAATTCCGTTAGAAAAATAGTTAATGTATGCCTTGCCATTAGGGTAGTATGACCTTTCATTGTACCATCAGAGGATTTGTTTAGAACTGTTATTGCACAAAATAATATTTTTTTTGGGGTCAAAAGTATATTATGCTTTATATTTGACCACCATCCTTGACCACTTTGAGTAGTACTCCACATTTTTATTCTTTGGATTATTACCAAACTTGTATATATCATATAGGCGGAGATTATAAGAATTAGTATTTCATAAATGGCTGATCCTTTATTCTTTAACCGTGGTGATTAAGTTAAGATTATATATGCACTCAACTCTCATCTAATACCTTCCTTACACACACTCACCAAACATCATCAGTTGTATTTATCCTTTATTCTTTGTCCATTTGTTAAGGAGGATTTTTTACCATGGTTAAAATAAAAATAGAAAATTGTCTGCTGTTAACCTTTGCATCCGTTTTATTAATTGCTGCTTACCTCTGGTTATTTTTCTTCGTATCATTTCTTACTGTTAAACTTCACATATTCATAAATTAGTAAGATAAATAATACTTAAGAAGATATAGTAAAAGTATAATGAGTATCCTCAACCTTATTTTCCATATGATGTAGATATAAACACAAATAAGGGTAGAGGTTTAGAAATTTAAAATTATAAAGCTTTTTATTGTAATTCACATTGAAAATTACAATCATATTGAAATTTACAATAGAAATGCATTAATTAATGATAATTTAAAATAAAAAACTTTTCATTTTTTGTAGTCCTTAACCAAAACTCAAGATACTAGTTAACATATGTCTATAAATATTACTGCCACATTGTGCAATGGTTCCCTCATTGAATAAAATTAAAGCCTCCCCAACATGAGCAGAATTCTCAAATGTACCACGCTGCAAATTGCAAGATTGCAACATGAAGCATCTCCATCAGGGACCTGCAGAAAGCAAGTTTGTTACAGGTCGCACTTTCAAATTTCAAGTGACTAAAAGCAGCAAGATTGACTATCACCGTTATATAAAAAGTTATTATTCAGGTCAAGGTAGGTAGATAGATACCTAACTAGCATTAAGAAGGTCCATTTGCAAGGTTTCCTTTATAACATCCACCACAAAGGACGCTAACTCAGTTTGATGATCAGTATATACATGATCAGCTCCTTCTATGATGTGTAACTTGTGATTAGGTAGAACCTTAGCAAACTCAAGTGCAGCTACAACCGGGATTATGGTGTCTGTTCCACCATGAACTGTGAATACCCTGTCATATTATGAATCCATGCATTATGGAAATTTCATAACCTCCTTAAAAACTGTCCATTTTCATAAAAAAAAAAATCTATAATTGAAATTGAATTTCTTTAAATTTCCCTTCTTAGTAATACCTTCATATCGAACTTCTAGTCCATAATCAATACAGACACAAACATGTCATAAGTTTTGGAAGCATTTGCTAAGCATCAGTTACATATAAAGATATTCACCAGAAAAGCAGATAAATATAAAGATGACTCCTCCACTAAGTTTCAAGACTTGTAATATTTTTATATATAACTTCAAGTGTCAACATAGAAAAAAGAAAGTTTTGATGTTGATTTCGAAGTATAATTTTAAACCTGATAAGTTAATAAGGATTTTCTTTTGTTTTAAAAGTTGAGAGAAGCATGTTCTGAAGGGAAAAACCCTTAAAACTTAGAAGTTCAAGTATCAAATCTTAATAATAATAACAACAACAACAATAATAGTAATAAAGAAATTGGATTTTAAATGGAAAATATCATCTGCTATTTACGGTAACCAAAACATCCTCACCCTTAACGAATTCTGCTGTATAGGTCATTATAATGAAACTCTGTAACGAAGATGCAACGAAGAAAAGAGGGGAACTATTAGGCAATTTTTTCCTGACCTGCATTCTTTGTCAATATGCAGGCATTCTTCAATCATAATTATGTTTAACGGATCCTTCAAACTTTCTTCAGTTACACGATAATCAATACCTCCTACAAAAGTAGATGTCATGGGATATCCTCAAGAACAGAAGAGAACACGCACATGCACACAAAGGTGCATATGTTATTTCACATTCAAAAGAAGAGTTATGGCAAAGCAAGATGATAATACTCATGCTGTTGGAGCATTGCATCAAAGATTGGATGAAAAAAGAAAGAAGCTTACCAGAGGAAAACAAATCAAGGAAAGGCTTTGGAGTAGCTTATTTCAGCAAAAGCAACTAGTAGCAAGTTTAGAGTAGAGAAACAAGTATATGAACCTGGGAATTCCCCAAATCATCTTTGAAAAACATGCTTCTACACCAATTTGAATTTAAGCATTTGATTGTTTTAACACATGACTGATCAAGCGGCTGGATTACCAGCTGACTCTGCCTTCAACTCGATGAAACCTTCCTTCGTGAGTCTTTCCATAAAATCTTTACCAAAACGATTTTCAAGGCCTACCTTCAAATCATGGCTTCCAGATAGGTTGACAATTGTTTTAGTGTCATGATATTTTGATGCATAAAGAAGTGCTGCATTAGCTCCTGCACCAATATACATAAACTATTCAGAACAATTTTAACATACATACAAACTTTCTAATCCATAGGGACAGCATTCTTTGACTTGTCCTTTATGTGCTTGAATCCATACTAACTGAGGCTAGCTAAGTTTTAAATTAGGTAATTATAATACTGCATAAGGTATGACGGTTATAGTCATTAAGTTGTGTGAAAGATTTGTAGAAGGCAGTTAAGATGACATTTTTTCTGGTGTTTTGAAGGAGGAAACACCATGTAGAGTGTAAATCCTGCTTTTGTTGATGCTTCTACTCAAATTTAGCCTAAAATAAAATATTTTCCATGATTATAAAGAGTTCAGCGTGTTGATCTCAAGTCTAACAAAAACTCGAAAAGCACGCATCCATGGAAGATCTTATCAATTTTTTCCTAGGGATGCAATATTGTTTTAAAACCTAGCACAAATATGCATCAACTTGACATGTATTTATTCCTATCCTGTACGATTAACACAGACATCACAGCACACTTCACTTTACAGTTTAAGGCAAGTGATAAAATTTCTCATAAATCCTCTTTAAACATACCAAGATAAAAACTACTCAAGTTTCATTTGAGTACTTCTGCTGACTAGCTCAGTAGATTAAGAAACAGTGTTTTATTCATAGTATGAACTATAAATGCATACAGACATGCTTTTATTTTCAGTGAGTAATAATCTACAAATAGGAAAAAATTATTATTTATGTAAGAAACTGCGCTGTTCTTATCCTATTGCCTCATTCTGAGATTTCTGCCCCAGCCAAATCATTGTTGACCAGAAATTACTTATATCATTGTTTATTAGAAAAATATGGACACAAATCAAGTTTCTCAGTGTACTGGACGCTTGTTACTACGCATCTTCTCATTTCGTAGAATTACATATGCATGTATGGAAATCAATATAATACAACAAACCTTTACTGTGCCCAACAATTGCAATGACTGTACGGTTTGTTTCTTGAAAGTGTTGAGCTACAGCACGTATATCCTCAGCTTCCCTCCAGTAGCTACCAAACTCAAATGAACCTTCACTTTCCCTATAAGGAAAACTCAACAACTAAATCAAAATGAAACAGTTGAGCAATACTAATGGTCAGGCTTAGGTAGCAGAAGTTTCCTAGAACATGGCATAAGCGGAAGAACTACTGGTTCTATCTTTTGATGGTGAAAATTGCAAACATAAATAAGTCCACCGTTTTGATTTGTAACAAGAAATTTACCCATTTCCAGTGAAGTCAAACCGGAAAGAACTGATTCCAGCATTTTCTAGTGCAGCAGCTAGATTTGTCATGATAAAGTTTTCCTGGAGATAAGAAAAATAAATCCAACAATTGAGAGTGACTGAATCCAGGTATTTTTGTGTACATGGATTATGGATCAGATGTCATATTAATTTCGAATAAAATTTGCATTATAACAAAAAATAGTGGGTTCATTCATAATTTATAAAACGAGGAAAGTAACCTTGGAAGCTCGAAGACCATGGCATAGGATAGCAATCTCTTGGGTTCCAGATTCATGTAGTATGCCCACTAGTCTATTGCCATGTTTGTTCCGGATTATGACTTTCTGCTGCTGAAATGCTGAGAAAATAATTCAACAGTTTCAAGTCAATTTCTTCTTAATTGATTGAATATTCAGTATGCTACTCGGGTTTCATTTCAAATACCGGAATAAATGCTTCTGAAATACTCAGCACCATTATACTATACTTTTCATTTGCCACTTTGGATACTTTCATTTCATTTTATTTCCATTTGCATAGGAAAAACATTATAAATCAAGGAATATGAAACCCTGTTGATGAGGTAAACTTTGTGTAATACAGTTAAAGAGAACATAAAATAAATTATGTTTATATGATATGGAGAGATAAAGTTCAAAAGTGGAATTAGAATCTTCAGTGTAGGCAAGATTTGGCAACACTCTAATTGATGGGGATAGAAAAAAATGAAGACAGAAATAGGGCAGTTAAGAAACCTAGAAATTTGGGTAATTTGGTAGTGTGCTGTTTCCAACATCTCACAGCCAAATCCTTTCTAAATAAAGTCTTGAAGAGTTAAAGACAACCCACAAACTGAGAACATAAACTCTGGAACTCTTCCGAACCATACCATTCTATGTTCTATTCAATCAAGAAACAAGAAACTGCTACCTTGAGAAAGTGCAGAATATAATCCAAAACATAATACATAGAACCTTTGAACAATTTAAAAGCATTTCAGTCAGACAAGACAGTTATAGTGACTAATGAGGTTGAATTATTGGTACTAGTTATGCACTTTTGCAGTAAATTAAATAAGCCATTGGTTATGGGAAGTCATGACATGAGGTTCATATAAACCACAACCATATATAACTCACAAGGGTTTTGTGCATCGGCCATCTTCAAGTTGTGGAAGTATGAACCGGTTTGCGAAAGGTCTGATGAATTTGAGTTGAAACTGGCACAACAAAAGTCACTTTCAATAATTCAACTTGGCAGATAATCATGTCATCTCTTTCCATATATTTATATACTTGATTTTACTCTTATTCAACACTTGATTTTATATTCTTAATAAAATAAATTATTTTATATTTTAAATCATTTTTTATACTGTAAATTTTCATTTTCTCTTTTCAGTGCAAGAATATTTTTATTGTATTCTCAGCGACTTTACCATTGTTAAGCATTTATTCTTAACATAAATGTGTACTTTAAATTTTTAAGTTTAGGTTTAAATAAATTTCCCAAATTTCAATTTCAAATTTTTTTAGTTTTTTATTATTAATTTTCTCCTCGACTTAACCGTATACTTTAAAAAAATTATTTTCGTCTTAAACTGAAACTGTTTTTATTATTATTTTAATTAGAATAATACTTAGATACAAGAGTTACACCTTAAACAAATTATTAATCTGAGCTAGTATTTGGCGGTACTAGTAATTTGAATTCAAGTCCATTGAAATTACTCAAGTATGTAATTGAATATGTAACATTCGGTATTTTTTTTTTTCTGACAAAAAATTTGTTTTAATGAAATAATGACTTATTATAACTTTAATCATATTTGGGTATACTTATTTAAAAAGTAGAAAAAGAAAAAGTTTACAGCTTTTTTTATAAGTAATTTGAAGTTATGTTCCATAAAAATATACACTAAAAGAGAGAAAACTTTAAAAGTATTTTTTACCATAAATAAATACATATCAATTTTTACTTATATATAAGAATCATATTTTCAGTTTTACTTCTATAGCACATGTTTTGTTTGAGAATAATGGTTAGGATTCTCAAGCCTCCACATCTTCCAAGAAATCAAATTACCTAAATAGTTTCATAGTTTTTGAAAGGTATTGCTCACTTGTGTCTCAAAGACACTAATGAAGAAAGTAAAAATAAGAAAAATTTTTATTAAAAATTATATTTATTTTAGTTCTTTAGCTAGTGTCACTAGTTATCATTGCTTCAAACATGTGAGAACTATGAAGTCTTTACCATAAGGTTTTCTTACCTTTTTCTTTTATAATACCATGATTTGTTCCCACATTCTTCAAATGTGATATTAACTCCCCACCAAGGCTTTTGCACTGTTCACAATATGCTAACTTGAGATAACTGTTTGCATTGCCACAAATAATTGATAGTGTCAAAATGATTTCATACATCAGATGAGAGGCATATATTAGTAGCACTGGCAGAAATTACACTCTCCATTATTTTAACCATGATGAGACATTCACTAATTCAATAAGCAAAATCTAGAAAAGTTCAACACATGTTGTGGAACATCATAGGCAGGTTCATCCATAGCAGAAAATTTGTTCATCAGTGGCGGATTGAAGTGGCTTGACACATCTACCACAACTATATCATTAGATAAACGAATGTCACAACATAAAATGTTGAGTTCAAATGTAACCAACAAAGATAGATGGACAACTAGCTAGATGCACCCGTATCCTTGTTCAAGGTTTCCTTTATGAAGTTCACAACAACAGAGGCTAATTCATCTTGGTGATCAGTATATACATGATCAGCTCCCTCTATGATATGAAACTTGTGATTGGTTAGGATCTTGTCAAACTCAAGTGCAGCCACAGCAGGGATTTGGACGTCTGCACTACCATGAACTGTAAAGATCCTGTCATTTATTATACAACCATTCATTATGGAAATTTCATAACTTCACTGATAAAAACTATCAATTTTCCTCAACAAATTATCATAACTAATGTTCTAGTTCTTTAAATCCATTCCAAATTACTAGTCCTTACTCCATACAGACATAAACATATTATCTTGCATATTGGAAGCATGGACCAAACATCAAATTACATGGATAAAGATTATCTCCTCCACTAATTACATTCTCAACATCACTAATCTTTTTTTAAGTATCCTGATATCCTCTTCCAGGTTCATAGTAATTGAATGATTTACAATGCAAATTTCGAAACTGAAATGTCTGGAAGGTTATTATGCCTTTCACTTTTTACTGAAGCAATAAAAACTAATACTTTTGAAGAAAAGAATAATGAGAAAACTAAGCATTAAAATAGTGCAAGTTATAAATTCCATTTCCTATTTCATTTATCCTTGCAAATATGACCGGTTTTGATTTTGTATCCTTAAAATATTTTGTTGTTTTAATCTTTGTAAATGTTTTTTTTTTTTAAAACTGGTCTCTATTACTAATTAGAGAATCATTACCATCCTCATAAAAACTATTTCGTTATTTATTCTTCAGTGTTAACTTACAAACAAAAATCTTTCAAATCAAAATTTCAATTTCTAACATGAACAAGTAATGAGGATTTTGTTTAATTTTAAAATTTGGCAGAGGTATGCTCTTGAAGGCAAAAAACTTAAAAAGTTAAAAATTACATGCCTTAAATACCATTATAACGTTCCCAAACATCATCACCTGCTGTGTGGATGATTAAAATAAAACTCTGTAATGAAGAAGAAAGGGTGAAGAAGAGTCTCACCTGCATTCTTTGTCAATATGCAGACATTGTTGAAGCATATTTATGTTTAACCGATCCTTCAAACTTTCCTCAGTTATATGATAATTGATGCCTCCTGCCAAAGTACATGTCATGAGATGTCCTCAAGAACTGAATATAAGAAGTGATATTATTTTTTCTATACATGGAATGATGTAAATACACACAAAGAGAATAGGAAATTACCATTTTTCTTACCATCTTCTTATATACCATTTCTTTATATGGTATCAGAGTACCGATCTTGGTCTCTAACAGCTCTCCATTTTTATCTGCTAAATAAGAGATCATGTCTGGCAAAGACACCAGTAACGAGTCGGATGGAAACCTGGTACAAGGTTTCACTCTCGAGCAAATTCAGCAATTGACAAAGACCGTTTACTTGCTCAACAATAATCATAAAAGTGACACGTTTATAAATGCTGCAGGTCTGTTTGTCCATAACGCGTTTACAAATGCAACCGATCACATTGCATCTGATTCACAATTTTCACACACATTTCATCATCATTTATTCCAAATTTTAATTTGCCCATAGGCTCAACTGCGGCTATGATTAAATTCAATGACAATATTACTCTCAAAGATGTTCTTTCTTTTTAATTTAAATCTCATGTCTATTAGTAAGATAACCAGTTCACTAAATTGTTATGTCATTATTTTTCCACATGGTTGCACATGGCGACGGGAGGATGATTGGTTCGGTTAACAATATGCAGGCTTATACTACATGTCTCATCTTCCAAAACAAGCCCGCGCATCTCAAATTTTGACCGACCACAATTTATGGCACAAGCGCCTCAGACATCCTTCTTTGGCACGCGTCTACAACTTGCATCTTCATTACTAGCTATCAGTAAAAATCTCATTTCCATTCATAATATTTGTAGTATTTGTCCCAAAACTAAACATGCAAGTTTACCCTTTCCTTTAAGCATAATAAAATCTCATTCTCCATTTAATCTATTGCATTGTGACATTTGGGGTCCTTATAAAACCCCAACTCATTTTTGGAAAAACTTTTTTTCTCACTATAGTTACCAACAAGTGCATTGTGATAAGTAGGAGAAGATGGTGGATCGAGTGAATGTTGGATAGGAGTGGGTAAGTCAATGTCAATAGTGGGCAAAGTATCTTGTAATGGAGGTGACATCTTGACTTGTAAAAAAAACCTGCATCTATATCAAATAATTTATATCCTTTTTTATTGTGAGGATAACCAATAAAGATGAATTGTCGAGCGTGAATCAAATTTTAGTAAAGGTGATGACAAGCGATTAATGATATATGTGGTGGTTAAAACGCATTGCCCCCAAAATTCTAATGGTAAATGGGACTGAAATAGGAGGGCTCGTGCTAAGTTTAAAATGTATCTATGTTTGTGTTCTACTACTCCATTTTGTTGAGAAGTGTAGACGCAAGTGCATTGACATTCAATATCTTTTTTGAGAAAAATATTACGCATTGAAATAAATTTCAATCCGTTCGCGGATGGTTTTAATAGATGCCTGAAATTGATTTTGTGCAAATGTAATAAATGATTCTAAGAGATGTTGGGTTTCAGATTTGTGATTCATAAGAAATAGCCAAGTGAGAAAAAAATGTTTTCCAAAATGAGTAGGGGTTTTATGAGACCCCAAATGTCACAATGCAATAGATAAAATGCAAAATGAGATTTTATTGTGCTTAAAGAAAATGGTAGACTTGTCTGTTTAGCTTTGAGACAAATACTACAATTATTATGAATGAAAATGAGATTTTTAGTAATAGATAGTAATGAAGATGCAAGTTGTAGATGCGCCTAAGAAGGATGTCTGAGGCGCTTGTGCCATAAATCAGGTCGGTCAAAATTTGAGATGCACGGTCTTGGTTTGGAAGAGGGGACATGTAGTATAAGCCTGCGTATTGTTTACCCGAGCCAATCATCCTCCCCGTAACCAAAGTCCTGGTTATCTTACTAACCGACATGAGATTTAAATTAAAAAAAAGAACACAAAGAACATCTTTGAGAGTGATATTGTCATTAAATTTAATGGTGTCCGTACTTGAGCTTGTGGGCATATTAACATTTGGAATAAATGATGATGAAATGTGTGAAAATTGTGAATCAGATGCAATGTGATTAGTTGCTCCGCTATCCAAAATCCATGGTTTCGTAAAAGCAGAATTAATAGACGACGCGTCACTTTTACCATTATTGTTGAGCAAGTAAACAACCTTTGCCAATTGCTGAATTTGCTTGACAGTGAAGCCTTACTAGGTTTCCATCCAACTCGTGTCTTCTTTGTCAGACATGATCTCTTATTTAGCGAATAAAAATGGAGAGGCTGTTAGAGAACCAAGATTGGGGCTCTGATACCATATAAGAAAATGGTATATAAGAAGATGGTAAAAAAAATGATAATTCTTTATTCTCTTGGATATATTTACATCACTCCATGTATATGAAATATAAGTGTACGAAGACTTTCTCTCCAAATTAAAGTTAATTATGTAGTGATCAACTAATAATGAAATTCTATCATTATTAAATTAATTGTATATAATTATGTATAATAATTGTGTATAATTTAATAATTATTATTCTCGTAATATATGAGATGTCCTCAAAGAACTGAAGATAAGAAATGACATTATTTTTTCCTTATTTTTTCCAACAAACTCAGTCCAAAAAACATTACCCAAAAGACCATAGTGTTCCAAACAATTACAGAAATAGCTTGGTATTGATTCCAAAGAACCAAATTGTGGGAGTTATTTTTACACTTGTCGCGGGAAAACCAACTAGAAACGAATTCAGTGAGGACAACCGAATTCTAACCTGTTTGTTCTTTTATATTTTGAAAACCTGAAAATATGAACAAAAATTAAAACTAATAAAGTTTAACAATTAAGTGTTGTTTATAATTGTGTTTAATAAAAAAATTATTATTGATAATTATTTATGTAAAATTTAAATAAAAATAGAATTACTGAGAGTTTAAATAATTAAATAAATTAATATCCAAGTAAGAAAATTGAAATTAAAAATAATTATTAAGTTAATTTTATTTAATATTTTATTGCGTTCAAAGTAATAAAAATAATGATTGTGTTAATTGAAATTGTTAATATTTTATAATCTTGTTATATATTTTGACAATTTAAATAAAAATATAAAATTAATTTTAAAATATATGGTACTTTTAAGATTTTAAGTGATTACTAATAGGATGACTAAAATATACTTCTAATTTTTGTATTATTTAAACATATTTGTAAAATATGAAACTGTGGGTAATATGATAGAAATAAATATTGATTTGTAACTAAATTATTTTGTAATTGAAGTTGAAAATGAAGGAAGAATAATATAAATTTATTATTTAAGTTGTTATTATATATATATATATATATATAAAATAATGATGAAATTAACATTAGAAATACATTTATTCCTGATGAACATGAAAAGTAAAACATTTAAAAAGCATTATTGAACTTGAAAAATAAGAACGAAATGGTGAATTGTAAAATGCATTATTTATTTTAGGTCGGTGCATGAGGTAATTTTTTTATTAGAAGTTTTTAAAGTTTATTGACACATCACGCATAATTAATATAAAGCTTTCACATTTATTGAATTATTTGTCTTCTTTAACATATCCGTGGAAGAAATTATGTGCCTCATGCACCAACCTCATACAAAATACATTACTGTGAAAGTTTATATTTCATTTCGTTCTGATTTTGTATTTTTGCTTTTTCAGGTTCAATAATGTTGTTAGAATGTTATGCCTTTCGTTTTAATCAATAATTAGTGTGTTATTAATATAAAATCCAATACTTTGTATTTTTCACTACTAAATTTATATTTATATTATTTACCTAACTTTTCAAGTTCAATTACAAAATAATTAAATCACAAATAGATATTTAGTTCGATCATATTAACTACAAAAATTATTTATACAAAATTGCTTTACAAAAAAAAAAATTAACCACAAAATTCATATATTTTAAAATTAAATTCATATTTTTATTTAAATAGCCAAAATACATAAATGTTTGTAAAATGACAATTTCAATTAATACAACCAGTATTCCATTAATTTCAATACAATAAAATTATTAAATAAAATTAACTAATTTCAATTTTATTTGCTTGGACATTGATCTCTTAATTTATTTAATTTTTTAAATTTCTTTCATTTTCTGTTTTATTTAATTTTTATATACATTGTCATCATTAATAAAAATATTAAAGACAAAATTATAAACACAACTTAATTGTTAAATTTTATTAATTTTAAATTGATTTTTTTTGTATTCTCAGGTTTTTAAAATAATTAAGAAAAAGAAAGTTGGACCATAATTTGGTTTCGGAACCGAACCCTAACCGGTTTTTGCCTAGTAAAGTAAAAACAATTGCCAAAATTTTGTTTTCTGACGACAAAATTCTAAGTACCTACAATAAATCATGTTATTTCCCTAATTATTTAGTTGAGTAAGCTCTAGTAGTTGGGAAAAGATTTGGCATACGTTATTTCACACTCACAAGAAGCGTTATATCAAAGCATGACAAGATTCATGCATTTGGAACATTGTATCAAAGATTGGAGACTAAAAGAAGGGTTGTTTTTTCCATTAAAATACTGCAATTTGTTTCGTTTATTGCAAAAAAAATATAAAAAAATCATTTATGACTTTGGCGTGCTTGGTGTCACGACATTGTTTGGAAAAAAAGTTGTGTTCTTACCACATCACCTCAGTTTTGATACAGAGATACACCAAAGTCATGTTATGATATATGACTATTTTAGTTCAAAAAATTTAGAAATAAAATTGTGCATGATTAACATGGTTTTGATTAGAGTTAAATGAAGTTGTGTCAATTTCAATGTTAAACAAAAATAATTATAGTCATATTTAATAACTTCAATTGTTTTTATTTACCATAAAAGTCTTATCACTTTGCATTAATGGTTGTGGAAAAGTTAATTGTTTTTATTTAACATAGAAGTCTTATCACTTTGCATTAATGGTTGTGGAAAAGTTTATGATATGTGGAAATTTTAAAGTATAATATAGTTTATATTATTTTATTGAAAAAAAAGTGTAATTAAATATAATAAAATAAGAAGATCATTAGGTAAAATAAATTATATTGAAAGTAACAATAACATTGTTTTTATTATATAAGGGAAACAAATTATCTATGAGACGATCTGTTATATTATGGTCTTTTTTGTCTATGAGGTTGTCGTTGTGGCTCTTGTTCTGTATTAGGAGGTGGTGTGATGCAATCCAAGTTCTTAGTTGATGGAAGGAATGGAGTGACAACGAAATGATGTGAAGAGAAAGGCACCAAATGGAGGAGAAGGTGCAAGGAATCGTGGGAGTTGAAGGTGCAATAAAGGGGAAAGAGGTTAGGCCAACCTTCCCTAGGTCCCCACTAAGCCTAATAGGCTCACTAACAAGAAAAATTTAGGAGAGAATGAGTGTTCAAATTCATAATTATTCATTCATTAATTACAAATTTGAATACATGAGTGGATTTTAGGATATTTATAGATGAAGGTAAATTGCTCCTTAAGCTACCATTACTCTAGTTAAGTAAACTTAACTATGATGTGTATGGTGACTTAAGGAAGACATATATACTCTTCTAAGGTGCTCTAAAGCCCTTACTTGTGTGACAAGTTAGGGTTTCTAGAGTATCCTTATTTCATCTATAAAATACTCTAAGAAAAGGTAAAATATAAATCCTATACAAGTTATTATTGATAGAGGCAATTCATCTATGTTTTATTATTGTGTACGGTGGCTTTGGATGGTCCTCCATTATGGTAGTACTGGACTATCATCACTATGTTGTGGTTGATTCTTGTAAGGTAGATTATGAAACCCGTATGAAGGCATTGTTGGTCAATAACAATGCATTGATGATACTAGACGAAATGTTAATGGTGGTGAAATTGTGGAAGTACCAAACATGTTTGATGGATCGAAAAACATACTTTGATATGATGGAAAACTAGTGAAAGTGAACGAAACCTATTGGTACGGAAATTAGAAAAACATGTTGTGTTGATAATCCATATATCTAAATATTTTGCTTGGTTGATCAAAAGGTTGTTGTTAAGCATTTGAAGACCCAACGTGATAGCTAGGGGGGGCTTCTAAACGAGGTTGTTTAGGCTGTTGTGGAGAGTTGTACAAATAAAAATGAATGTGTTAGTTTAATTTGAATAAAACTACTATAAGATAGAAGAATTGCTAAATGAAATTTCATCATCATCAAACATAGTTCTATAGGTGTTATGTTCGAGATAGTATGTCCAATGTACCATTGTATGTATGATGTATTATCACTTAAGTGACCATTTTTACTAAACTGAATTCCTTCAATTACACAATTATGTTGGTCATTGATAAGTGCTAAATTTCACTAATATTTCATATTAAAATATAGACACTTATGAATATTAATTGATAAAATAAACATAAAATAATTCCTAATTTATGAATTTATATTTTTTTACATATTTTGTTATTATAATTTGAATAAGAACAATTTACTCCCAAATTTGTGTTAAATTCAATATTCTAAGGAAGAATGGAGATAAAAGGGCAAAAGGATAATGTACAAAGCTAAAAAGGGAAAGTTGGAATACACCAGCACTCACCTAAACTCGCCCAAGCTAGATGTTCCCAAGGATCTCACCCAAGCGAACCCAATCTCGCTCAAGCGAATCCAATAACACCCAGGCGAGAAGTCACTTAGCCTAAACCCAATAACACCCAGACGAGAAGTCACTTAGCCCAAACTCAATTAGGTTAAATATGACGCTTGAGGCACAATCCTAGACATCATTGAGTGGATTAGAATCCAATTGGGAGAATAAAAGGTGTTAGAAACCCTAGAGGAGGCAACTGTCAAGGAAAAACATGTTGAATCTTCTTTACTTGCTCTTCATGCTTGTAATAGCCAACATGAGTGACTAATTCTACCCTTTAGGATTAGAAGTAATCTGTTCAAACTCTTATGTATTGAGGTGATATTTAAATATAATTTTTTTTTCTTAATTGATGATTGATATTGTCATTTTACATGTAATGCTTGTTTCTATGATCTAGATCCTTAGATTTGATTGAAAAGTACTTATAAGTTTCTGACCCAAATAATAATGCTTAACATATTTGAATGCTAGAAATATATTTGAAATGTTAATTGCTATCAACATCTAATCGTAATGATAAGAAGTTTTTATAAATATGCGAGGAATCGATATTTAGAAGACTCTCTTAATAATTTTATATTCAAATAATTGATATAAATGATTTTTATACGGGCATCAATATCAATCAAATGATAGAACATTACCATACTAATCAAAATACAAAAGAGTAAGAAGGATGAACCACAATCCCAATTTTTCCAATTGAAACAACAAACTATTTGACTTGTTTTCTTTTTTAATAGTACAATCATAACAAACTCCCAACAAACTTTATTATTTTGTTTTCTATTTAGTGAATCTTTTATTTGATTATTCAATTGTTTCTTATGAGTTTGATATCCGTTTTTAAGGATAAATTATTACTTCTAACAACACGGTGCACTTGTCGTAAAATAAGTCATTAGTCATTCCACATGTTTAGGCAACTTGCGTGATATTGTGGTTAATATGGATCAGTTTCTCCTCTCATGTCCTCTTTGTGCCACTAATCTAGGATTAATGAATCGATTGGATTACTTTGGCGAAACTGAAACTATCGCATAACTTGGTAAGCTTAATGTAGTTCATTTGTTGCAAAACATATAAGAGGAACAATCATCCGACTTAATTGATTGTGATGATAAGGAGTCCACAAGAACATTCAAGAAATTTGTCGTTAGCATGAGTATGGGGTAAATTATGACAAAATGTATAATAGTAACATGGATAGTTAAAGTCGAGAATTTGTTTGGGTTGTAAGTGATCAAACGTATCACGTAATTGAGTAAATGTAGTGGTGAACATGTTGGTCCTTTGCATCAAACAATATTTATGTTAGACTTAAACACCACAATGGTTGAAGTGTATGGTAACATCAAAGTTTATAAAGGGCAAACAAAATTAAAATAACCTTTTTGCAAGTGAGAAAGCAAAGCCTACAACAATATCTTTATCACTTAATGGCTCAAGAGATAGACAAATTCATGTAATGTGGTCCAAAACCTAACATTGTAGAAGTAACAACATCCAGCCTCCGATATTGTCTTAGTTGAAATCTATTTTGTGTTCAGCGCACAATACAAACATGTCAAAACACCTAAGCCCCAAGTGTAATGATGCAATCCTAGCCTAGGATTACATCATGTAATTTGACATGTTATTAAGATTAGTTAGTAATAAAAGACACATAAGATGGACTATGTTGTTGATGTATCATGCATTAATAAACTTCCAATCAATGTTAATATATGTGCTCGTGCATGTTGCTATAACAGTATCATCTGTATTATCTAGAATTTCCTAAAATAATTGTTGAGCCAAGATAATTTTATTGAATTTTCCTTTACCTTCCTGGAATCTAACAATTGTTCGCATAGGAAAATCAGGTCACCACTACTCATACCAGTGACTGGTTCTCCATTAATTGGAAGACTGAATTTCACTGCCACATCTTCCTGTCCTAATGGGAGATGCAATGTGTGAGTTTTTGTTCTTCACTTCGACACTAAAGTTGTGATCAAGTGGTTGTTGATCTTGATATGTGTCATAGTTAATAATTGGCCAAATCTAGCATGATGAATATAACTTTTGACCTATTCATCAAATTTTTCATCATGTTTAACAACCCAAATAACATGTCGTATAAGTCAAAGTATTCTTTTATTACCCTTTCATATTGCCTTAGTGACATGTTTGTGTTGGTGACGCAATAGAGACTTATTGACCGAAAGTCATTGATTATATGTCACAAATGTTCAAACTTATAATTTGAATGTAGTAAACACAAGTTCCATAAAGTAAAAACAAGTTACATATAATAAACAAAGGTTACATATAGTAGACAATGATTGCATATAGTAGAAATAAATTGCTTATAGTAAACATAGGTTGCATACAACAAAACCAGGAGGCATAAAGTTGACATAGGTTGCATATAGTATAAATATATTATATGCAACCTATTTTTACTATACGGAACATATATTTACTACATTCAAAATATAGGTTAGAGCAACAATTGCCTATAAACAACGAATTTTGGTTGATATGTCTCTGTTGTGTCTCCAACATAAAACATGTCACTAAGACAATATGGGAGGATAATGAAAGACTACTTCGACCTAGACGACATGCTATTTAGGTTGTCAAGCATTATAACAGACCTGACAAACAAGTCAAAAAAAATTATGTTCATCATGTTGAATTTGGCCAATTATTGATTAGTGTCATATTTCATATTAAAAGACAAAAATTTATGGATATTTATTGATAAAAGAACTATAATTTAACCCCTAATTTATGAATTTAAACTTTTTTACATATTTTGTGATTATAATATAAATAAGAATGATTTATTCCCAAATTTGTGTTAATTTCAAGATTCTAAGGAAAAATGGCGATGAAAGGACTAAAGGAGAATAGACAAGCTGAAAATGAAAAGATGGAATGTTCAAAAACTCGTCCAAACTCGCCCAGGAGAGATCACTCCAAAGAAGTTGGACTTTTTCTCATCCAACTCGCCTAAGAGAGTTGTAGTTCGCCTAGGCGACAAGTCACTTAACTCAAACTCAACTAGGTTAAATATGATGCGTGAAACACAACCCTAGACATCATTGGGATAATATAAGGTAATAGAAAACCCTAGAAGAGACAGTCGTCAAGAAGATACATCCTAGATCTTCTTTTCTTGTTATCCATGCTTGTAATGGCCAACATGAGTGGCTAATTCTACCATTTGAGATTGGGAGTAATCTTTTCAAACTCTTATGTATTGAGATAATATTTAAATATAATATTATATCTTTGATTGGTGATTAATATTGTCATTTTATTCTTAATGCTTGTTTTATCATGATTTTGATCCTTAGATTGGCATGAAAATAACTTCTAAGCATCTGACATAAATGATAATGCTTAACATATTTGAATGTTAGGAATAGATTTGAAATGTTAATTGCTATCAATATCTGCTCGTAACGATAAGAAGTTTTATAAATATGCGAAACATCGATATTTAGAAGACTATTTTAATAATTTTATATGTAAGGAATCGATATAAATAAAATTTTATATAGGCATCAATATCAATCATATGTAAAATATTATCATGCTTTTCAAAATACAAAAAAGTAAGAATGATGAATCTCAATCCCGATTTTCTCAATTGAATCAATAACTCTTTACTTTGTTTTATTTACATTCTTGCAATCATATACAACAAACTTTATTATATTATTTTCTATTTAGTGAATCTTATACTTGAAAATTCAATTGTTCCTTGTGTACACTTGCCGTAAAATAGTCATCAATTATTGAGTTTGGCACATACCAAGATCAACCATCACTTGGTCACAACTTTAGTGAAAAGGTAGAGAACAGAAACTCACACCTTTCATCTTCCACTAGGAGAGCCAACAGTGACACTAGAAGATATGGTTGTGCAACTTGGTGTTCAATTAATTGAGAATCAATCACTGCTGTGAGTAGTGGTGACCTGGTTTCCCTATGCGAACAATTGTTAGGTTCGGTGTCATCTGCAACGTTGGTAAAGGGAAATTCAATAAAATTATTTGGTTTAACAATTATTTTCAAGAAGTTTCAAATGATGCAGGTGATGTTGTGAAAACACAACATGCACGAGCACACATATTAATGTCGATTGAAAGTTCATTAATGATTGATACATCAATAAAAAAAAAGTCCATCTAATGTATCTTTTATTACTTATTAACCTCAATAACATGTCAAATTACAGTTGAGGCTCAACTGTTTTGGCATGTATGTATCATGCTCTAAACCACAAAATTTTCAACCAAGACAATATCAGAAATTGCATGTTACTTCTGCAATGTTGGACTTGGGACCGCATTACATGCATTTGTCTTCCTCTTGAGCCATTAAGTGATGAAGATATAGTTGCAGACCTTGTTTTTCCACTTGTAAAAATATTATTTTAATTTTTGTTTGTCCCCGTATTACAAACTTTAATGTAACCATACACTTTGTCTAACATAATTATTGTTGATGTAAGATGGTTTCAGATGATGCAAATGACCAACACATCCACCACTACAGTTACTCAGTTACGTGATACATTTGATCACCTACAACCCTAATAGGTTCTCAACATTAACTATTTGTTCTACTATTATACATTTTGTCATAATTTACCACTTCCTCATGCTAACAACAAATTTCTTGACAGTTCTTGTGAACTTCTTATTACCACAATGAATTTAGTCGTCCGATTAGCATTGATATTTCTCCAAGTCAGGTGGTTGTTTCTCTTATATGATTTGCAATAGTTGAATTACATCAAGCTGATCGGGTTATGCAACAGTTTGAGTTTTGCCAAAGTATTCCAACTGACCCATTAAACCTAGATCAGATGTACATGAGATGAATAATTGATCCACATTGGCCACAATATCACACAAGCTGACTAAAAATGTGGAATGACTGATATAACCGTGTAATTTAAGTAATTTAGTTCATGAAAATGGTCACTTGCATGGTAATACATCATACATGTAATGGTACATTGGACATACTATCTAGTTCATAACGCATTTACAACTTACGTCTAACGATGATGTAAGTTCATTTAACAATTCATCCATGTTATTGTACTTTTATTCAAACTAAACTAACACATTCTTTTCCCATCGACACGACACCCCACAACAACCTGAACTTTAGAGCCCCCATAACAATCACGTTGGGACTTCTTCAAATGCTCAACAACAACCTTTTAGTCAACCAAGTGAAATGTTAAGATATATGAACTATCAACATAACATGTTTTCTCAATTTTCGTACCAACAAATTTCGTCCAATTTCACCAGTCTTCAATCGCAACAAAACATGTTTTCTAGTCCATCAAACATTTTTTGTACTTCCACAATGACACCACTATCAACATTTCATCCAGTATCACCAATGCATTGTTAGCATTATTATTAACCCACAATGCCTTCACATGGGTTTGATAATCCACCTAACGACAACCAACCACAACACAATGATGATAGTCCAACACCATCACCTCCTATTACTGAACAGAAGCCACAACGATGACCTCAAAGTCAGAAAAGAAGACTCCATGTGGCACATCGTCTCATAAATAGTTTGTTTCTTTCTGTGTAATAAAAACAATGTATTGTTACTTTCAATGTAATTTATTTTACCTAATGTTCTTCTTATTTTATTATATTTAATCATACTATTTTTTTCTCAATAAAATAATATAAACCACAATATACTTCAAAAATTCCACACATCATAAATTTTTCCATGACGACTAAATTAATATAAAGTTGGAGTTGTAGAAGGGTGACACAACTTCATTTAACCCTAATCAATTTTTTATCGAAGTTGCACCAATCATGCACGATTTCAACCCTAAATTTTTTGAACCACAGTCATCCTACCATGCAAGGTTATCAAACCCTAGGGTTAACTCGTAAACCCTAACAATTTAAAGATCTGCTGAAGGGTCACGAGTCGACTTGGGAGTAAACTCGTTTTTAAGTAAACTCAGAGCAGACTTGGTGAACTCGCGAGTTCGAGGCTGAGTCACCGAGTTGTGAAAAAAAAGCCCAAAACAGTGTGTCTCATTAAGATTAGGTTAGATTATAGGGTTTCTTTACCTGGTTCCATACTTCACATTCACAGTGCCATCTTCCTCACTACCGTCGTCACGCTAGCATCCTCATCGCACCGCGCATCCTTGTCGTCACGTCACTCTCGAAGCACCGCAGGTATGTGATGCTGCTGTGTGTCGTGGCACTTAGGTTTTAGGGTTGGGAAATTAGGACAAATTGGGTTTAGGGTTAGGGATTTTTAAATTGGGTTGGGGCCTTTTAGCTTATTGGGTTTAGGGTTATTTTGGGAATTTTTGGACAGATTGGGGATTTTTCAACAAATTAAGATTTTTGAGCATATTGGATTTTTTTAGATTTTTGGCACATGGTAAGATGTCTGGAAGTGGTTCAAATTCAGCATTTCCACTACCACCTAGAAGTAATAATTCTGCAGGGAATAGAATATATATTGGATGGAAGCATGGAATTAATGCTTCAGGAAACGGAAAAAAAGTGAAATGTAATTACTGCTCAAGGACAATTAATGGAGGCATTTTTAGATTCAAACATCATCTTGCCAGAACTAGATATGACTCTAAACCTTATGTATCATTACCAAAAGAAATCAAATTTTTAATGTCGAATGTTGTCTCAGAAGCTAAAGATGCCTCAATGAAGAAAAGAAAGTTTAATAGCCTTGGACAAATTGATGGTGAGGAAGAGAGTGAAAGTAGCACTAGCAAGATGATTAAAAGTAAATCTACATCTACTGATGGTGTTCAAGCTACTCTGAATCAAATATACAAGAAAGGTGATAAAGAAAAAGTTGATGGTCAAATTGCTGAATTTTTCTACTCAAATGTCATCCTGTTCAATGTTATTAGAAATCCAGCTTTTGCAAAAATGTGTGACATGATTGGTAGATATGGCGTTAGCTATAAACCTCCATCATTTCAAGATATCAGAGAGAAGCTTTTGAAACAAGCAGTGGATAGAACTTATATAGAACTTCAAGAGTATAAGGATCAATGGAAGAGAACAGGTTGTACCATTATGTCTGATGGATGGACATATAAGAAAAGACGTTCAATTTGTAATTTTTTGGTAAACAGTCCTAAAGGAACTGTGTTTCTCTATTCATTAGATACCTCCGACATCTCAAAAACTGCATAAAAAGTATTTAAAATGTTGAATGATGTGGTAGAATTTGTTGGTGAGGCAAATGTAATGCAGGTAGTTACTGATAATGCTGCAAATTTCAATGCAGTTAGAGAACTGTTGATGCAAAAAAGGGAGCATTTATATTGGACTCCATGTGTTGCCCATTGTATTAATTAATCTTTGAAGATTTTGAAAAGCAATTAAAGGTCCATGAAACTACTATCAAGAAGGGAAGAATGATCACTACCTACATCTACGGTAGAACAATGCTAATTAGCATTTTGAACAAGTTTACAAAGGAAAGGGACTTGATAAGGCCTGGAATATTTGACTCTAGCTTGTTTGTACTCCAGAACTAATTAAAAAGGTTTGTTATTCGAGTTTTGAATTTAACTTGTAATTCTTCAAGGTGTGAACATAATTGAAGCTCATTTGAAATGGTAATTTAAGTTCTTCAAGTTATTTAAGATTTTTCTTGATTTGATTTATATATTGACAAAAATTTCATATTTAATTATAGGTTCATACAAAAAAAGAAATTGTTTATACTAGAAAAAAAAATGAATGACATGGTTTATGTAATGTATAACTTGAAGTTGATAAACAAACAATTTAGAAAATTTGTTGCTCTCCCATTTGATGACATTGAGTCCGATAATGAATGGATAACTGAAGAATGAGATAATGTTGTTGAGGTTGAGCAAACTCAAGTTGAAGATGATGGTGTGAATGTTGACTTAGCTGGAGGAACAAGTTTAAATGATTCAATTCTAGATGCAACTGATCTTGATAATATAGTTTTTGATGTTGATGATGATGAAGATGATGATGGAGATGATCATGAAGATCTTGGAGATGATTTCCTTAGAGGATTAAATGAATGAGAGTTTTAAACTTGATAACATTTGTGTTGTTTTAGTTATTTTGTTGGTGTATGAACTTGTTTATTTCAATATTATGGAATTGGTATCATGAATTTTTTTTTTTTGGTTAAATTTTTTATGTGAAGTAGACACTTACGAGTCTACGAGTCAAGTTTACAGGCCTCCCACGAGTCTAAGTAGACTCTCGAGTCTGATAACCTTGCTACCATGACATGACTTTGTTGTACATTCAGATTGAAACTGAAGTTGTGTGGCACAAACACGACTTCTTTCAAACGAAATCGTGCCATCGAGGCACAACTTACCCAAAGTCGTAAAAAATTTTCAACCCATCCTCGAGATAAACGGAACAAATTGCACTATTTTGGTACAAAGACCCCAAAAGAAAGATCTCCAATTGGTTTGAAGAACAAAGGAAGTTTCATTTTGAAAAAGAGTGAAGAGGGAAACAAATCAATGAAAGGCTCTGAACCTCCTCATTCTAGAAAATGCAACAAATAGCAAGTTAAAAGTAGAGAAACAAGTATACGAAGCCCAGATTTTTCAAAATTATCTCTTAAAAGAACATCTCTACTTCAATATAAGCATTGGAAGAAATGGCTGATTAAGTGGCGAGTTACCTGGTGCTGCCTTCAACTCAATGAAACCTTCCTTCCTGATTCTTTCCAAAAATTCTTTTCCATAACGACTTACAAGGCCTACCTTCAAATCATGACTACCAGAGAGGTTCACAATTGTTTTAACATTATGATATTTTGATGCATAAAGAATGGCTGCATTAGCTCCTGCACCAATATACATAAACCATTCAGAACAATTTCAACATGCATACAAACCATCTAATTCACAGTGACAGAATTTGTTGACTTCTTTATATTGATAGAAGATCTTGGCAAGTTTTGCGAAGGGATGAAATAATGTTTTAAGCCCTATCACAAATATGCAGCAACTTGACAAGTATTATTCCTTTCTGGTGCCATCAGTAGACTTTACTTTACAGTTTAAGGCAAGTAATAAAATTTCTCATAAATCCTCTTTAAACATACCAAGATAAAAACTACTCAAATTTCATTTTAGTACTTCTGTTGTCTAGCTCAGTATATTAAGAAACAGATTTTAAGAGTAAAATTATTATGTGTAAGAAACTGCGCTGTTCTTATCCTATTGTTTCATTCGAGATTTCTGCCCCAGCCAAATCATTGTTGCCCAGAAATTACTTATATCATTGGTTATTAGAAAAATACTGACAGAAATCAATTGCCTCAGTGTATCTGGTCGCTTCTTTCTACACATCTATTCATTCGTAGAATTTCATCAATACAACAAACCTTTACTGTGCCCAACAATAGCAATAACTGTCCTGTTTGCTTTGAGAAAATGTTGGGCTACAGCATGTATATCCTCAGCTTCCCTCCAGTAACCACCAATCTCAAATGAACCTTCACTTTCCCTGGAAGAAAACTCAACAGCTAAATCAAAGTAAAAACAGTTAAACAGAAACACCAGTAGTCAGGATTAGATAGCAGAAGATTAATATAAACATAGCAGAAATGGAGGAAGGAACAAGTGGCTGAATATCTTGAATTGAACACCAAGATTACAGAATAATATGCTCTAGGTTTTAATCTGTAAAACAGGAAATTTACCCATTTCCAGTGAAGTCAAACCGGAAAGAACTGATTCCTGCATTCTCTAGAGCAGCTGCGAGATTTGTCATGATAAAGTTTTCCTGGAGATAGGAAAAATAATTAAACAATGAGAGTAACTGAATCAAGGCATTTATATGTACATCCATGGATTATGGAATCAGATGTTGATGGGAAATTCAACACAATAAAAATAATATCTCAACAAGAGCAATAAGCAGCGGATAATAATTTCCCCAACTAGCAAGAATCTGTGAGGAGCAATAACAAATAATGGCAACAACAAAAACACACTTCAGGAAGACACAGAAATTTTTAACGTGGAAAACCTTCTCAATGTGAGAAGTAAAAACCACGGGCACAAGCCAGTCAATCAAACTCCACTATGATCAATATTATGGTTACAAGAGAGTCTCAAAACAGCACAAATTGTGCTCAATAACCAGCCAAGTAGAAATACAACAGAGATGAAACAAAGAACAAGAAACCTGAAAAATTCCCAAAACTGCAGCTACCGTACGCGGCCTATATCTCACTGTTCCGGTGACTTTTGAACAATCCGAACGGTCCAATTAAAGCACCACAAGGTATGAACCTGCTGACAAAATTTCAGCCCGATCCAACGGTGGACGAAACAGCAGCAGCAATCCGAAAAAACTCGTTCTTAAGAGAAACGCTGAAAACGCTGCTGTAATGTGAGATGAATTTCTCTCTGCTCAAACCACTTCTGCAAGATCCGGACGGTCAGATTGAATTCACACAAATTATGAACCTGCTTACAAAATTTCAGCCCGATCCAACGGTGAACAAAGTGTCGGCGGCGGCCGGAAGTTACTGGGTTAAACTTTTCTATCTTTTTCTTTTCTCTCTCTTTTCTCTCTGTCTCTGCTGACGGCTGTCACTCTGTCTCTCAGAAAAAACCCTAAAGGTGATTAAAAATTAGATTGGGCCTCCACATAGGAAGTGAGCCCAACCCAACAAATCTCCCCCTCACAACTATGTGGAGATGATTGACAAACCGGCAATCTCACAACAAGTTTCAAACTTGCTTCTCAATAGTGTCTTAGTCATCATATCAGCACAATTATCATCTGTATGAACTTTTGCCAACTCCAGTAACCTAGCTTCCAAGGCATCACGTATCCAATGATATCTCACATCAATATGCTTGGACCTAGAATGAAAAGTTGAATTCTTACCAAGATGAATGGCACTTTGACTATCACAAAATAGCAAGTACTTGTCTTGAACAAAACTAAGCTCTTGCAAGAGTTTCTTCACCCAAAGCAACTCCTTGCATGCTTCTGTAATGGCAATGAACTCTGCCTCAGTAGTGGACAATGCAACACACTTCTGCAATCTAGATTGCCATGCCACAACTCCCCCTGCAAATTTAATCACGTAGCCTGAGGTAGACCTTCTAGTATCTATGTCTCCACCCATATCAGAATCAGTATAGCCCACAAGGGTAGGCTTATCACCTCCAAAACAAAGCTTCAAACAAGTAGTACCACGAAGATACCTTAAAATCCATTTCACAGCATTCCAATGCTCTCTACCTGGATTAGACAAAAATCTACTAACAGTACCAACAGCATGTGCAATATCAGGTCTTGTACACACCATTGCATACATCAAACTACCCACAGCAGATGCATAAGGAACCCGTTGCATATCTGATTTTTCAGTTTCATTAGAAGGACTTTGTTTTGCACTTAATTTAAAATGAGTAGCAAGAGGAGTGCTTACTGCCTTAGCATTTTCCATCTGGAACCTCTGTAGCACTCTTTTAACATAGTGCTCCTGTGACAACCAAAGCTTCTTCTCTTGCCTATCACGCATGATTCTTATACCAAGAATTTGCTTAGCAGCTCCCATGTCTTTCATAGCAAATGACTCACTCAATTGCTTCTTCAACCTGTTGATCATGGAAATATCTTTCCCAACAATAAGCATGTCGTCAACATACAACAACAAGATAATGAAATCATTATTAGCAAACCTTTTAACAAAGACACAATGATCAGAAGTAGTCTTCTTGTAGCCATGCTCACACATAACAGACTCAAACTTCTTGTACCATTGACGCGGAGCCTGCTTCAAGCCATATAGACTTTTTCTCAGCCTACACACATGATCTTCCTTGCCTTCAACAAGAAAACCATCAGGTTGCTTCATGTAAATCTCTTCTTCCAAATCACCATGAAGGAAAGCAGTTTTAACATCCATTTGCTCTACCTCTAAATCAAGAGTAGCAGCCAAACTCAACACAATTCTAATGGATGACATTTTCACCACAGGAGAAAAAATCTCATTGAAATCAATGCCTTTTCTCTGTCTAAAACCTTTCACCACCAATCTGGCTTTATATCTTGGAGATGTAGAATTGCTTTCTTGCTTTACCCTATAAACCCACCTATTTTCTAGAGCCTTCTTGCCTTTTGGCAATTTCACCAAGTCAAAAGTGTGATTATCATACAAAGACTTCATTTCATCTTGCATTGCATCCAACCACTTTTTCTTTTCTCCACTCTCTATGGCCTCAAGATAACACTCAGGTTCTCCTTCATCTGTCAAGGTAACATAGTCATCAGAAAGATACCTGGTAGATGGTTCCCTCTGCCTATTAGACCTCCGAATTTGAACTTGAGGTGGTTCAGAAGCATCACCAAGATCTTCATCTTGTGACATCCCATGTTCCTCGTCAACGTCATCAATAGGAACATCAAAATCTTCTCGAAGTTGCTGATCATCAACATCATCATGTTGGTCATCATTCTGAACATTATTCTCAATAGTATCCAGATCACGCAGAGGCATTCGAACTGGATCAACATTAGACAATCTATTATCTATCTCAGATGTTGTCTTCTCTATCTTGTCAATATCTTCAATGGTTTGATCTTCCATGAACTTCACATCACGGCTTCTAATTGACTTCCTCTCAACAGGATCAAAGAACTTGTAGCCAAATTCATCCTGACCATAACCAATAAAGATGCACTGCCTTGTCTTCGCATCCAACTTGGATCTCTCATCCTTTGGAACATGCACATATGCTTTACAACCGAAGACTCGCAAATGATCATACTTGACATTCTTGCCAAACCAAATCTTGTCTGGCACCTCACCATTCAAAGCAACTGCAGGACTCAAATTAATAACATGCACTGCAGTGTACAATGCCTCACCCCAAAATGCTTAGGCAACTTTGCTTCAGAAAGCATACACCTAACTCTTTCTATCAATGTCCTGTTCATTCTTTCTGCTAAACCATTCAGCTGAGGAGTTTTAGGAGGAGTCTTTTCATGTCTGATACCGTGTTGCTTGCAATAAGCATCGAATGGTCCACAATACTCACCACCATTGTCAGTACGAATGCATTTCAGCTTCTTGCCTGACTGTCTCTCAACCAAAACATGAAATTCTTTGAATTTCTCTAGAACTTGGTCCTTTGTTTTCAAAACATAAACCCAAAGCTTCCTGGAACAATCATCAATAAAGGTAACAAAATAAAGTGCACCAGTAAATGACTTTACCTTCAATGGGCCACAAACATCAGAATGCACCAATTCAAGCAACTTTGACTTCTTTGAGGGAGGATGCTTCTTGAAGGATACTCTGGTCTGCTTACCAGCCATGCAATGAGAACATTTCTCCAACTCTGCACTCTTCAATCCCGGAAGCACATCCTTTTTAGCTAAACAATTCAGCCCCTTCTCACTGATATGACTAAGCCTTCGGTGCCACAAAGAAGCATCCATATCCATGGCGTTCACACTGTCTTTAGCAACCAATGCTTTTGTCCAATACAGTTTACTAATTCTCTCTCCTTTGGCCACAATTAGATTACCTCTGGAGAGTTTCCACTTTCCTGAACCAAAGTGATTTTCATAACCACTATCATCAAGCATCTGCACAGAGATCAAATTAAAGCGGATATCTGGAGCATGTTTGACTCCTCTAAGCAACAACTGCATTCCCATATTGGTTTGCAAGCAAACATCACCAATACCAACTACCTTAGACACACCATCATTACCCATCTTCAACACTCCAAAATCACCAGAAGTGTAAGATGTGAAGAACTCCTTCCTTGGTGTAACATGCAATGTAGCACCACTGTCAATTATCCACATGCTCTCATCTGATACAAGATTAACTGAATCATGGTCACGGAGAATAATAAGATCATCATCACAAGTAGCAGTAGTAACACGATCATCATTGTCATGATGTTTCTCCTTCTGCTTCCCTTTCTTATCTTTGTTCTCCTTTTTCCAAAGAAAACAGTTTCTCTTAATGTGCCCTGTTTTGTGACAATAATGACACTCCACATTTTTGTATCTAGACTTGGACTTACTTCTGCTGTTCTCTCTACTCCCTTTCGGTTCCCTTTTCTGACTTCTCCCCCTATTTTCAGTGACAAGTACCTCGGAATGAGATGAAGTACCATGAGCCTTCCTTCTCATCTCCTCATTAAGTACACCACTCTTGACATTTTCCAAGGAGACAACACCATCAGGAGATGAGTTTGTAATTGAAACCCGAAATGTTTCCCAAGAATCTGGTAGAGTATTCAGTAGCCATAATCCCAACACTTCATCATCAAATTTGATGCCCATTTGTGACAATTGATCTCGGAGCCCCTGAAAAATATTTAAGTGATCTGAAATAGAAATCTCCTCCTTGTACTTCAAATTTATCAAGCAATTCAACAAATATAATTTATTGTTTCCTGTACTAGAAGCATACAAAGTCTCAATCTTCTTCCACAAGGATTTTGCATCTTCCTCATTAGCAATGTGATTATAAACATTGTCTTCAACAAACTGACGAATAAAACCACAAACCTGCTGATGCTCAAACTTCCATTCCTCACCAGTCTTGTCTTTTGGCTTTTCAGTAGCAAACACAGGAAGATGTAATTTCTTCACAAATAACAGATCCTTCATTTTTCCCTTCCATAAGTGATAGTTAGTGCCATTCAAACAAATCATCTTATTTGTATTTGCCTCCATCATTCAGGTAGTCAAATAGCCCCAACCAAGGAGCTCTGATACCACTCTGATGGGAAATTCAACACAATAAAAATAATATCTCAACAAGAGCAATAAGCAGCGGATAATAATTTCCCCAACTAGCAAGAATCTGTGAGGAGCAATAACAAATAATGGCAACAACAAAAACACACTTCAGGAAGACACAGAAATTTTTAACGTGGAAAACCTTCTCAATGTGAGAAGTAAAAACCACGGGCACAAGCCAGTCAATCAAACTCCACTATGATCAATATTATGGTTACAAGAGAGTCTCAAAACAGCACAAATTGTGCTCAATAACCAGCCAAGTAGAAATACAACAGAGATGAAACAAAGAACAAGAAACCTGAAAAATTCCCAAAACTGCAGCTACCGTACGCGGCCTATATCTCACTGTTCCGGTGACTTTTGAACAATCCGAACGGTCCAATTAAAGCACCACAAGGTATGAACCTGCTGACAAAATTTCAGCCCGATCCAACGGTGGACGAAACAGCAGCAGCAATCCGAAAAAACTCGTTCTTAAGAGAAACGCTGAAAACGCTGCTGTAATGTGAGATGAATTTCTCTCTGCTCAAACCACTTCTGCAAGATCCGGACGGTCAGATTGAATTCACACAAATTATGAACCTGCTTACAAAATTTCAGCCCGATCCAACGGTGAACAAAGTGTCGGCGGCGGCCGGAAGTTACTGGGTTAAACTTTTCTATCTTTTTCTTTTCTCTCTCTTTTTCTCTCTCTGTCTCTGCTGACGGCTGTCACTCTGTCTCTCAGAAAAAACCCTAAAGGTGATTAAAAATTAGATTGGGCCTCCACATAGGAAGTGAGCCCAACCCAACAGATGTCACATTAATTTCTAACAACATTTGCATCATTATAAAAATTTACAAAACAGGAAAAGTAACCTTCGAAGCTCGACCCCCATGGCATAGGAGAACAATCTCATTGGTTCCAGATTCATGTAAGATGCCTGCTAGTTTATAGCCATACTTGTTTTGTATTATGACTTTCTGCTGCAGAAATGCTGACAAAATAATTCAACAGTTGTAAGTCAATTTCTCTGATATTGATTGAATATTCAATATGCTACTGTTTTTGACCATTATAATTAATTTCCAATACCACACAAAACGATTATTGGCAGCTCACACAATGTTTCCAACATATTCTCTACTAAAAGTTGAAATGTATTAAAAGTTATAAAATCATTAATGATAGCCAACAATAAAGAATGTGGTCAAATTATTTTAATTTCCAATAAATTGTCTAACAACAAAGAACATGTTAAAAAAATTATTTTCGTATGCCAAAAGTACTAATCATTTGAGTCGAGATCTGTAGTTTATAAAACTTCTCTTGAAACGCCTAGACGTCTGAAACACAAAGCATAGACAGAGTGGTTGTAAATATTTCCATTCCATTGCATGTTATTTCTTTTGGCATGTGAAGCCTATTTGGCTTAAAATTAGTTGAAATCCTGGAATGAAAGCATGGTTCTAAGGACCGCATATTGCTATAATGAACCCTAAACCCTAAAATAAATTTGGTTTATATGGTATACAGTATGATAAAAAATTGAGAGACAATCTTCAATAAATTGGAGACTGAACATGCAAGTAAGAAAATTCAAACTTGGAATTAGAAGGTTCGCTGTGAGAAAGAATTGGCAAGAATGCAATTGATAAGAAAAGAAGACAGGAATAAGATCAGATGCTTAGCAATTTGGGTAAGATGATTATGCTTCCACCATCTCACAGGTAATTTGCTTGCATACACTGTGTTTTCTTCGTAAATTAAGAAAAAAAGAGTGTTTGAAAAGTTAAAGAACACCTTCAACTCTGGACATCAAGCTCTTATCAAATCAACTTCAAAACAAACAACTTACATGGGTTTTGTGCCATCTTCAAGTTCTGGGAATGCAAAATTGCTTTCAGGCTTGCTTGCGAAAACCTCTCTTGAATTTGAGTTATAGTGCCACAAAGGCTGCTTTTTTATAATTCGACCTCTGACCCTGTGTGTAATGCCAGAAGGGGAGACATTATTGTCTGATGTAATGGTCCCAATTCATCAGGACAAATTGTCAGATATTACTCCCTCCTGTGTTAATTTTTGTAAAAATTATAATTTTAATTAATATCAATAAAAATTAATTAAGATTCCCTCTTATTGGTTTAGATTTATGAAGAGTTACAACATAGATATTAAACTCAGAACACCAAAACTAATGATTTTTAATCAATTTGGCATATAAACTGGATCAGTTACTTATAATATTGGCAGATTATTTATAACAGGGTTCATGTACTTCACTTGACTATTCTAACGGTTCAATCGCTCACTACTTTGAACATTAATTACTGATGCCATTTGTATTACATTAATTTCATCAAATAAAAGTGAGTGTTTGAAAAAAAATTGCTCTAGTATTTTTCATTAACAAAATTAATGCACACAGATAACATAAACAAAATCAAAATAGAATTTTTCCATTGCATAATGGGCTAGTTTGTTTAAATTTAAAATAAATAATTCTGAAAGCATTTTATAAGAATTGCTTATTAAAAAACTAAAAAACTGTTTACTAATAAGACAACTACATAAATAAACATAAGTTTATTTATTTTATTAAAAAATAAATAAACACAAGAAAAGTCTCAATAAATTGTACATAATTAATTTTAAAAGCAATTAGTTCTCGAAGTAGACCAATTGACACTAAGAAAAATTTCTTTCGAACCCATGGTTTTTTGTTCTCCTTAAATTAGTTATGGAAATTATTGTTTATAAAAATTAAAAAGTAGCTTTAAAAAAGGATAAGAAAACTTTTAAAAAAGTTAAATATGTTAACATAATTTAATTTAATCCCTTACAAGTCTAATATACGAGGTTGAATCGTCAAAACTTTTTAAAATTAAGGAGCTTGAACTAAAAATTCAGATAAGATGCAACTTTAGCCACAAGAATATAATGAACTTATTATTACTAAATAAGTCGCTCATTTCCCAATTTGTCATTTCCAATTTGAATTCAAATTGGTTTCTTATCCAGAGAAAGAAATAATCCTACAAATATTTTCAACATTTTTAAGATGTTAAAATTGGGGCAATTGCTTCCTATACCCAATCAATTTTGACTGGCATCCAACAAAAGTTTTAAAACATCATTATGTCATTTTCACACATTTGCTTATGAATGTCAATATCCAGAAATGACATATTTGCCTATGGATATTTGCATCCGGAAGTGACATCTTTGCCTATGGATATTGATATCCAGAAGTGTCAGTTTTGCCTATAGATATTGGCATCCAGAAGTGTCAGTTTTGTCTACGGATACTGACATCCGGAAGTATCAACTTTGTCTACGGACATTAACATTCAGAACTAGCACTCTTTGACACCTTGTTAAGGATAATTTAAGGAACTAATCGTTCCAAACTAAAGACCAAATAAAACACTTGGTCTATCATAAGTGTATGCACTGAGTCACAAAAGCAAAAAAAATTATTAAATTTTGTAAAAAAATGCAATGTATTGGAATATTCCATAACCACAATTCTTCTAAATTATTGAAACAGTTTGATAGAAACAAAAATTCCAATCCTTTCCATAAAACTAGAGCACTTGCTTTTCATTCTAAAATATTTATATCATCATTTATATATTTCCAAATGCATTAATCATTGAGGGCAAAGATCAAACATCATTGAGAAGAGAAAAAAAAGCACCCAATAAACACATTCTGGATTTTCAAATCCGGACCTAATGAATGAAAAAGACTTCCAAATCTGCTTATCCACGATGCATACGGATATTAATATCCAAAACTCAACACAGTTACGGACAAAAATATCTGCAACCCACAAGAAATGCGAAAACTCATCGTTTTGCGACACGTTTCTTTCTCCGGTGCCTTCGCTCTTTGTCATCGTCGAAGTGGCTCAAAAGTGTTGCCTGAACGACGTTGAATGATGTCTAAACGTATGTGTGTAAGGCTTCCGGAAAAGAATGTCCAGAAGAAACAATAAACGACACTATGCATTGTGCTTGGCTGGTGGGTGCATATAACCTAATTTCACTTCATTAAGGGTGTTATGGTCATTTTGCATGGATCATTAAAAGTATTATGGGCATTTCACATGAACAATTGGGTGCCCATCAGAATTGATTGGGTGTAAGGAGAATTAGCCTAAAATTGGTAACAACTAAATAAGGATGACAAAAGGGATCAGTTCAATTAGTTTTGACCCGATTTATTTTTGGTCCGTCAAGGTTATGCAATTTGAAATTAATAATTCGTCTAGTGAAAAGATGAGCTAACAAGCTAATATACCACTTTTCAAATTTATTTAATTTTTTTTTCTTTTGGACCTATATATTTTCTTTCAGTCATTGATATCACTTTTTGGATAATAAAAATACAAGAAAGAATAATAAAATTCAATCGAACTTTAATATTTTAATCAAAGAAAGTTTAATACCTAACAAAATAAAGTAAATATCAACAATACTCCAATAAATCAAATGATATATAAAAAATTAATGTAAATAAAGTTCTATTTAAAATATTGACAACCACCAATTTTAATTCTAAAAGCATGGCATTACTCTTTAAATGTATCAAAAATTAAGAAGGATGGACTAGCAGATTAGACGAATTGGACTAATATAGATTGACAGGTTCAAAAAATTGTCCACCCGGAACTGACTCACTTTGTCACCCTTACTAGTAAACACATCCTACACGCACAAGCTTCAGTTACACTTTTTTATGTGCCATGAGTTGTCTCCAAACCCTTAAAATGTGGGACTAACCCCCACTAAGGCTACAATATGCTACCATGACATAACTGTTTGCATATTGCATTGTCATAATTTATAATGTCAAAATGACTTTTGTACATCTGATCAGAGACAAATAACAGTAGCAGATATTTCTCTCCCCATTATTTTCACCATGATGCAATATTCGCTAATTTAATAAGCAAAAACTAGAAGAACTCAAGCATGTTGTAGAACATCATAGGCAGGTTCATCCATAACAGAAATGTTGTCACCTTAAGCAATTTCAGTTGGCTCAAAGTTCTACCACAATTACACATCCTAGTTACATGTACCCCTGTCCTGGAGCAAGGTTTCCTTTATGCAGTTCACAACAACAGAGGCCAATTCATCTTGATGATTAGTGTATGAGTGATCAGCTCCCTCTATGATATGTAGTTTATGGTTTGATACAATCTTGGCAAACTCAGATGCATCTTCAACGGGGATAACTGGGTCTGAAGAACCATGAACTGTGAGGACCCTGTCATCCATTATGTGATTTGAGATTAGCAATTATATGGATGCATGTGATGATTTTGTAGCTTTATTCAGATTACTGTTCACAAGACCACCCTACTACCTTCATCGTCATCTCTCACCAGTAATAAACTCCCTTTGCTCAAAATGACTACTATAAGCACTTTTAAATAAGAATTCCTAAATTAAATACTAAAGTATTCATAAATTTGTATACTGCAATGGTTTCCCATAATTGACTAGGAAGTAAATCAAAACTGAAATTAAACAATTCTATTTAAAATATCAAGAGAATATATTAAATCTTGTAAATTTCCTTCTCTAATTTCATAATTTTCAGCAGTTGTGAAATAATTAGGAACACCTCTCGTAAAATCAAAGTTTAGAGAAGGGAAAACGAGGGACATTTCATGAAATTAATGTGTTAAAACAGCATAATGGGCCAAATTATACAGACAAAAAACAATAAATACAAAGTGTAACCCCCAAATATATAAAACCGTAACCCCCTCCACGGTCACCATTTTTTTTCTCTCTCCCTTTTCTCTTCTCCCCGTTCTCTCTTCAATTTTTTTCTCATACCTCATCTATTCCAAAATCTGATTACGCCATGCTGTAGCTGAGGACTCAGGTTACATTTCTACCCGATCAGATTTTCAAACAGAGTAAGTTCATTTTTAATCTAAAGTTTCCTTATTCTCTATTTTTCTCTATGATTTAGTCATCAATATTAGTGGGGTCAGTTGAGAAAAGTGTTTCTCTCAACTTGATTAAGCTCATACTAAAATTTGGTAATATTTGGATAACTTGCATTAGGCCCGTAAATCTTAACGCTTATCCAGACTGTGGGAAATAAAATTCTAAAAGTTGCTTGGAAAGCAAACAATTAAGATAAGGGAAGCTAAATTTAATCTTTTATAGCACCCTAGGCTAGAAGATTTTGGATGTGGAAGGGACGTGGTCCCAATATTCAATTTCTCTTGTAGGGATGTTGTGTGTTTATATTTTGTGTTATTTGTTTATATATTATTTAAATTTGTAAAAATATTATATTTTAATGGTTTAGTATTTAAGTGTTGTTTTTTTTTTTTTATGTTAAATAAACTTTTGAATATTGTGGATTACATTTTAAATGATATTGTATGATGAAAATGATATGGAATTAAATTCATACATTTATGTATGGAATGATGTTTGTTGTGTATTAAGTATTGATGCGTATGTGGTAACAGAGATCTCCGAGCTTCACTGATGATCTAAGTCACATAGACTAAGATATCAGGTGGTGAGAAGCTGATGGAGGAGTTCATGCACACCGTGACATATGAGATGCACGGCTTGGGTTGTATTGAACTTACCCTGACCCTTTATGTTGGATTCGCTGGTAATCTTTGGATCAGGTGTTAGTCTCTGGTGGGACTTACTTAATACGAGTCTTCCGGAAGACGTTTGTTGATTTTCTTAGATGTGTAGATCCATGTGAGATCTACGTGATTGTTTTATATTGAATTTTGAATAATTGAATAACTGAGAAATTGATCCATGTAATTTTATTTTCTCTATTGATTTAATTGTGTGTATTATAAAACTTTATTTTCATTAGCTTACCCTTGCTTTTTTTGTTGTGTTTGAACTGCGATGACTGTACTACGTACACGAGCATATGATCATACAGGTGTAGAAGGTCTTGGAAGGTTTTAGGATATTTTAAACATTATATTGTAAATAATTGTATTTCTATAAGCCATAATCTTGTAATAGGAATATTTTGAAAAACTCCAAGTGAGTATAGAAACCGGTAGAATTTCTATTATTATAATTATATGTTTGTTTTTTTTTCGGGGTGTTACACAAAGAATCAAAGATCACATGATACGCTTAGTCTTAAAATGAGTCTACACTTTATTACACACTTCCCAACAATTTTAAAGTAGAAAACCAACTCATATAAGTAAAAAACTTGAAGGTACGACTAAGATTTGATCTTCTCAATTTCATATGAAAATGACTTTATACGCTCCTTATATAACCCTTACACAAGATAAGAACTCTTGGTTATTGTGATACATAAAAACACATAATTACAACCACTAGGTTAAAAATAACGGTTCAAATAGTTCTACAAATTCTACATGATTTTCAGTTAAAAAGGGGAAAAATCACATTCTTTAAAAAATTATCATTGGTTTTAACTTTTTTTTTTTACAGAAACTCTGTAAACTCAACACACATTCTTCATAAACAAAAAGATGAAAAGGGTGACGCAAAAGTGATCAGACAAAAAATTGTCCTCACCTGCAGTCTTTATCAATCTGAAGGCATGCTTCATGCATGTTTGTATCTAAGCGATCCATCAAACTTTCCAAAGTCACACGGTAATCAAAACTTCCTGCAATGGGAGATGTTCTCAAATGGTCGTATAATAATGTAAAAAAGTGTGTGCATGTGTTAGACAATAGAAACAGAGAATGTCATGTGATGTGCCTGATTTCTATGATGGCAGCCAACAAATTTTCAAGTGTAATTATTGCCTAAATTTTTCAAGTTTCCCTCGTTTTCTTTTCCTTTTTGGGGTTCTTTTGTTATCAGACATTTAAGAGAATGAACTGTGGCAAAATAAAAGTATTGCAGCAAGAACTAAGTGCTTAAAATAAAAGACAGAATATTCCCCAGTTCCAATTTTGGTATAAAATGTATAGCAAAAGCAAAAAACAGTGGTTTTGGAGTTACTGGTTTTAGCAAATACGTTTAATAAATTCAAAGTAGGGAAACAAGTAATTAATGGAAACTGAATTTGTTCAAACTACCTCTTACAACGTGCTGTAAGAGACATGTATATTTTGTGTGATTAAATGAAAGGTTACCTGACCGCATCACATCAATGAAACCATTCTTCCTAATTCTTTCTAAATAATCTTTTCCAAGGCGTTCTTCAAGTCCAGCCTTCAGATCATAGCGTCCAGAGAGGTTGACAACTGTTTTGATGTCGTGATACTTAGACGCATAAAGAAGCACCACGCCACCTCCTACATCAGGATACAAGTAATAAAATTTTACATAAACCTTCTTTTTTTTATAAAAGCTCCATGTTAGGCAACATAAACCCTCTTTACATTTATTGAGTTTTATCATTAAAACTGTTCACATGCTGACAGATGAGATAAAAATTACTACAGTTCCATTTTAGTATTTCCACTGGCTAACTCAGTAGATTAAGAATAAAAGTTTTATATTCAGAGCATGGACTAAACACATGATTGAAATTTAGGTCTTTGATCATCTGTAAAATTATATTTGCAAGTAAGAATGTAAATAACAAACCTTTACTATGTCCAATAATTGCAGTAACTATACGGGTTGCTCTATGAAAGTGTTGAATGACGTCATGTAGATCATCAACCTCCCTCCAATAGTGACCAAACTCAAATGAACCTTCACTTTCCCTAGAAGGAAAACTCAACAGCTAAATAAAAAATGAAATGGCTAAACAATACTACTGATCAGGATTAGGTAGAAGAAGTTTCATAGAACATGGTGGAGAAGCTAGTGGTGATTCATTGAGAAATGGTTTTAACTTTTCTATTGTCAAAGGAAATAATTACTTTGTTAAAGCTAGAAAAAAGTATGTGTCCGCATTCCCTTGTAACGAGGAACTGATATTTTTAATCACGTTTTTGCATAAAATATTAAATACCTATTATCAATGACCTCTAATGTGTCATTTTTTGGTAAAACAGATCATTTTTGTATCTTCATAGTTGAGAAATTTATATTACAAGAATAAGTAAAATAACTGTGACAATTAACAAAACATTAAGTGGCGTTTGCATAATAGACTATACTAATGCATATGTGAATATATAAATATCTAGTATCTGTTTCCTTAAAGTGAAAATCATATGCTTCACAATTGTTACTAATGTATGCCAACAACTGCATAAAATAAGGAAAATCTTTGAACATTTTGCAGTGCAGAATCTCTGAAGATTTTTAGCTTCGCACTTTTAGAATAGTTCTGAATCTAGTAACGTTGATATTCACAACAAAAAGTGAAGTTGGTTGCATATTTTGAATACAAAAAACAAATAGGTTCACAATTTGTCCTGTAATACAAGATATCTACCCATTTCCAGTGAAGTCAAAGCGAAAAGAACTGACTCCAGCATTCTCTAGAGCAGCAGCAAGATTTGTCATGATATCATCTTCCTGGAGATAGAAAAATTTAATTAAACAATGAAAATAATTGAATCAAGATATTTAATGTGTATGGATAATGAAATGAGATGTCATATTAATTTGTAATAGCATTTACATAATAATAATAATAATAATAATAAAAAGTGAGCTCATAATTTATTAAAAGGGAAAATTAACCTTGGTGGATCGAAGACCATGGCATAGGATGATAATCTCTTCAGTTCCAGATTCATGAAGAATGCCTACTAGTTTATTGTCATTCTTTTTAGTTATTATGACTTTCTGCTGCCGAGCTGAAAAAAGTAACTCAAAATCGGGAAGTCAATTTCTTCGTAATTGATTGAATACTCAACACGCAACTTAGATTAATCATTGTCATTCTTTATTTCAAATACTAAGTATCACCATACCATATACCTGAAATATGAGAAAAAGATTAATGTTTTTCACAATTCTGTAATAGAGGCTGATTACAAATATTCTAAGTGACTAATTACTCTCGACCTAGTATTTACATGAAATAATCTTGCTAACTTAATTACAGGAAATAAATAGAAACTAGTTACAGGAAAATAAATGTGTACAAATAAAAACAGAAACAGAGAAATTAAAAGGCTAAAGTTAACAGACGGTCTAACACATACTTAACCACTTCGGATACTTTCTTTGCATGATATTTTGATTGGCATAGCAAAAAATTATAAATCATGGAATGTATGAAATCCTGTTTCCAAGGACAGCAGACCTCTACGATGAGGTGAACTCTGGGAGTGGTACAGTTAAAGGGCGAAGGCCCTTGACAATGAACATAAAATCAATTTGATTTATACATATGGTAAGCAATATGAGAAAAATTAAGAGACATTCTTCAACACGTCTGAAACTGAGAAAGATGTACAAGCAAATTTTGACACAAAAGGAAAAGGGTTGAATTAGAAGCTTGATTTTAAGCTAGATTTGGTAACACTATCTAATTGGTTGGACTAGGAAGAAAATGAAGAATCAGATGGGGTTCAGCTGCTCATCAATTTGTGTAAGCATGCAGAGTGTTGTTGTTCCATCAATCCAAAACTAAGTTACATAAATTGTGTTTTCTTGTAAAATATGTAAACAAAATAGCATTTGAAGAGGAAGACAACCCAAAAAACTTTGAACATAAAACTGTGAAACCCATTAAAAACTGTTAGCTAACAAGTAAATTTACATTGTAATTCCAGGTAACAGCAAACAAACGCACAATCTCAGTGCCACACAAATATAAAGAACCTGTAAACAACTTAAAGCACTCAGCCAACATTTATTTCAAGATGGTGCTAATAAGTCAATGTTTTGCTACCCCACAAACCATTTCTTGATTGTTGTAAGAATGGATTAAATCAGTAGCTTCAAAATAAACCACATGGATGGAAGCTGTTTCGAGTACTTAAAGGTGAAGCCTTTGCAACCTAATGATTGTGGGCAGAGTCACTCAAGTCATCGATTCTCATATCAAGTGTCAAACACCAGAAAATTAACTCACAAGGGTTTTGGGAAGATTGGGCCATCTTCAAGCTCAGGGTTTTTCTTGAAATGCGAATCGGCTTGCGAGAAATACCAGAAAATATTAGCTGTGAAAGCTTCCTGAATTCAAAAAACTGAGGAGACAAATTTACGACCGGATCCGTGCAGACAGTAATCATATGATGTGATCATGAATTAGAATGATCCAAATTACTTTAAAATAATGAGTGAAAAATATTATATTATACTGGAATTTACGAATAAACGTTGTACGAATTCGACGAAAACTGTGTTGCAAAGCCAACACGTGATTTCCCTGAAATGATTTTATTTTATAATTTTATTTAATATTTATCCAATAAAATATGAATACATACTTTCGTCCAGCAGAATTTTCTTTTGAAACATCCAAATAATAATAATAATCTACACAATATATAACAAGGATTTTACTCGTAATCGTTTTTCTGTCCACACAATTATTTCTCTGTTTTGTTTTTAAAGAAATAACAATTAATTTCTCTGTGTTTTGATTAATTTTGAAAAAATACTATTCATTTACTGAATTTAATTTAATTTTTACTGATTATATTTTAGTTCTTCCATCTTCTTTACATATATTATATTTTTATATATAGATTAGAATATTACAGTATTATAAATTTATAATAAAAAATAATATATATTTATAATAAAATTAAAAAATGTTGATATAACTGACTTGTTTTTATTATCGAATAATCTATACCTATATATAAAAGGAATTTTTCACTCTTTAAAGTGTTTTTTTATTTTATCTTGCTTAATTCGTTTTATTAATTTATTTTGGTTATTTCGACATTTTATAATTTTAGAAGTTAATAAAGTAATTTTTTACAATTTTATTTTATTTGTTGTCACTTAACTGATAGGAGAGTAAAGAGATTTGGTTTTTAAGGTTAAATTTCGAAAATTCATTATTTCTCTTTATCACATGTAACATTTTCTTTTAACTACCATTCACCACTTTTTCATTAACCTCACATATTTTCTTTTAACTTCTTATATTAACTTTCTTGAGAGAAATTATTATTGAAGAATAAAAAAAATCAAATAAAAAGAAATAAAAAATGTAAAAGAAATTATTTTTAAAAAATAAATAAATAAAAAATAAATAAATAAAAAATATGGGTACACAGGTACTTCAGTGTGCTTCTCACTAGTAATAATAATGGCTATAATTAGATTTTTTTATTACTAAAAAATCAATTCAAAATCTAATTTTTAGTTAAACCCTAAACCCTTTACATCTGTGACACGTAATAAGGATTTTAGATTATTTTTATCATCAAAGGGTGTAAAACATCAAACAGTTAACAACCATGTCAATTGTTCTTTTTGGTAAAAATCTCATTAACTAGTTAGTAAAATGATTAACACTATATGCAAGTCAGAAGTAAGTTTCTATCTTGAGTCAACTTTTGAATTGAATTAAACCAAAACTCATATTTTAAGATAGGATTACAATCTCTATTGTTATTGAATCAATTATCATAATATAAAATATTCACAAATATTTAATCTTACATACTTCTTTTACAATGTATAATTTTTAATGTAAATATAATCTATATCTATATATAAAAGAGATTTTCCACTTTAACTGCTTTTTTAATGTACATATTTACTTTCTAATTTTATCTTTATACTAATATTTTATTTTATTATTTTATCTATACCTATATGTAAAGGGATTCTCTTTAACTGCTTTTAATTTTTTTCCTATTTCATCCTTATATAAATATTTAATTTTATTATTGTATTATGGGTATTATAATCATTTTATATACCCTTTTTAACTGCTTTTAATTTTTTTTCCTATTTTATCCTTATATAAATATTTAACTTTATTATTGTATTATGAGTATTGCCATCATTTTCTATTTTTCCTAGGAAGTAGGTAGGTGAAAAGGAGAGAGAAGGTGAAAAGTATAGTACGTGAAAAGAGAGAGAAGGTGGGAAGTAAAGTGAGTGGATTATGTTTAGTGGAAAATCATAAAAATTAATTCTTAAATCAATTTTAAAACTACTAAAATAGTGGAGAGTAATTAGAAATTAACAATAGTGAAATATATATATATATATATATAAAATTATTTCTTAAATCAATTTTAAAACTGCTACAATAGTGAAGAGTAATTAGGGAGTAACAATAATCAAAAAATTTTTTGAAGGAGTCAAAGTAAAGTGTCAATCAACCCACATTTCAATTCAAAGTTTTATTTAACTCGTTTTTTTCAAATTGACATAACAAATATCTTTAATTTTTTATTTAATAGAGAATAAAATTTTATTTGACTCGTTGTTTTCATAAGGACACAACAAATATCTTTCATTTTTTATTTAATAGAAAAGAAAATCAGTTAAAACAGAAAAATAACCTACCAATTTTTTTACTCTCTTACCAATCTCTCCACTTTCCTATCGATGTCTCCACTCTCTTACCAGTTAATGACAACAAATAAAATAAAATTAAAAAATTACTTTATTAACTTTTGAAATTATAAAATGTCCAAAGAACTAAAATAAATTAATGAAATAAAATATTAAGTAAAAATAAAATAAGAAAAAAAATACAATTTTAAATTTTGAAGATTCATTTTTAGAAATAAAAAGTGTGATACACAGGTACGTATTCCCACCAGTATATATAATAAATTAAATATGTTTTTTTTCTGTATATTATAATACAAAATTGATTTCCGTATTTTAATTAAACTTTAAACATCCAAGTACCTATAGTACGTAAATAATTGAAATAAATTTTTCTGAATGTGAAATGATGGTTAATGTTTTTAAAAAATTGTTACTTTTTCTCAATATTCATTATTCTTTTGATTCCAGACTGATACTTATTATAATTACTTCCAATCAATTGATAAAGTAGAATCTCAAATTGAATTAATTCCACATATAGAATATATATTTTAATCATTTTCATATTACAAACACCTGGATAGTCTAAAGTTTATACCAGAGACAAAAATCAATTTTGTATTATAATATATTTAACTGTATAATATATTAAAAACTACACATTTGCTAATAACCAAAATAATGTATAAAAATGAGCAACTCTTACATAATGTTAAATTAAGTTAAAAACTCAAATTCTAATATATCAAAAACCCATTCTAGCAGCAGGTTATTAAATTAATTAAGGCGTATTTCAACCATTCGAGATATCCAATCCTTGATAGGGAGAAGATATTGAAAACCACACTTAGACTAATGTTATAAAACAATTTATATAAAGGATAATTTTCATACCATGAGCTGATTTTGAGATTAAATTAAGTCCAAATCCAAATTCTAGGATAGATAGGAGGAAAAAGGCTGCAGATCAGAACCTCACACCAATTTAGCAACTAACTTCAGAAAAAAAACTTTCATTATTTAAAAAAAAAAAAAAGAACAAACAGGTGTCAACAACTAAGAAGTTCCAAGCAAAAAAAAAAAAAAAAACCTAGTTAGCAGTACCCCTATCCTTGTGCAAAGTTTCCTTTATGAAGTTCACAACAACAGAGGATAATTCATCTTGATGACCAGTGAATGAATGATTAGCTTTTTCTATTATATGTAGCTTGTGGTTTGGTATAATCTTGGCAAATTTAGATGCATCTTCAGCAGGGACAACTTTGTCTGAAGAACCATGAACAGTTAGGACCCTGTAATACATTATATGACTTGAGATTAGCACTTCTGCGCATGATGGAAAATTCATAACGTAGTATAAACCCCATCTACTCCAAATAACTACTCTGTCAACTTTCGAGTTTTGAATCATATGATCCTAAATTTAATGCCATCAGAATTTTCTTATGTTTTATTGCTTCCCAGTTATATTTTCTTTATATAAACTCCGTAATTTCTTCATACATATTTTACTATCAAAAAGATGCAAAAGAGTCAATCAAAAGGGACCAGACAAAATATTTCCTCACCTGCATTCTTCATCAATCTGAAGACAAGCTTCATGCATATTTGTATCTAAGCGATCCATCAAACTTTCCAAAGTCACACGGTACTCAAAATTCCCTGCAGCAGTAGATGAACCCAACCCCAAATAGTCACTAATTAAAATAACTCAATATTGTGTCTGTGTTAAGCAAACTAAAACAGAAAATTCCATGCCATTGGTCAGATTACCCTATCAGGCTGCCAATCAATCTTCAATAGTCCAAGTATTAAAAACAGTTGTTGATAATTATTGCCCATATTTTTCATTTTGTCCTTTATCTTTCCTTTTCCCTGATTCTTTTTTGGTTTGTTTAATTATCAATTGAAGAGAATGAAATGCAACAAAAAAGAAGTATTGCAGCAAGAACTTTGTGCTTATAGGATAGAATAATACAATCAGACCCAGTTTATTTAGGTTCAGAGATATAATTTTAAAAGTTAATGGAGAATGAAGGTGTCTTTCAAAATATGTTTGTAAATAAATTCAAAATAATTCATTCTTTACTTATTCTAAATTTCATCTTTCTAAATTCTTAAATAGTTTACCTTCTCTCTAATATTCTTGGTTAAACATCCATCTTTTCCACAATTAGATTACATCACTAAGGAAGCAGCAGTGAGCAACTTGAGATAAAATGATCAAAATCTTTTTATCAAGATAAGTTTTTAGTTTCCCTACCATTGGTCCTATCCCTTCCTCCTTTTCTTGAGTCGATGGAAATCCATACTCCATCTATTAGAATCAACTGAGGAATACGATTGTAGTAATAATTTGAACAAGTGAAGATGTTGATTGTACAGGTTGAAACTTTGGAGGTTCTATGATGCAATCGGACCTTGCATCTTGCTTTGCTTTGTAGTTTTGCGTTTTGGATGGATTGAGTGGAAATGGAAGTTCAATGAATGGATGAAGAATTCAGATTTGGAAAGATGTATTCGGTGTGTGGAAGTAGAAGTTTAGAAGATGGGAGGTCAACTTCTAAATGAGCCTAAGCTAGACACTCAGTAAAGTAATTATGATCGTACTTTGCAGAAAAACAAATGTTCTTATAGTTAGGGAAAGCATTCCAAGCAGAGCTAGGAATATGGTTTATTATATTCCTAGAATGTTACGACTTTATATATGTATTTTGAGAGCTTAAAGTTCCAAGATAATGTATAAAGACTTCATGTGTATAGTGTTTTGAGTTCAAATAACTACACGACTAGTATAGATGTATATATTTAGGAGCGTTACAACTACCAAATCCAAATTATTAGAGTATGGAAAAAGCCTGACAAACCCTAGTCCCAGGCTTGCTAATTTCAGCAAGTACACTTGCAGCATAACTTCAAAATGGAAAAACGAGTAATTGATAGTCACTCAAATCGTTCAAACTATCTCTTAAAACATGCTTTAAAGTCTGACACTATATCATTGAATTGAAACTAGTGTCCTTAAATTACAAGTTACCTGATATCTCCACATCAATGAAACCATCCTTCTTAATTCTTTCTAAGTGATCTTTTCCAAGGCGTTCCTCAATTCCTGCCTTCAGATCATAGCGTCCAGATAGGTTGACAACTGTTTTAATGTCATGATATTTTGAAGCATAAAGAAGCACCACGTCACCTCCTGCATCAAGAAACATCAATGACTAATTATAGTCCAATTAGCATGCAATTTCAGAGTAGCAATTTGGGAAGATATATGAGGCAAAGCTGCACTAATAAGTTAAGTTTCACTGAATACAAAGGAAAAAAAATGACCGTCAATAAAGAGTACAAGTCAAGGAATTTTCATCAATTTTACCTATTCCTATAATATATATAGTTTAAGAACAATATAACCCACAATAACTATAGTTCTATAATCCTAATTCACAAACACTATATTTAAATAAAAGATGCTTATTATTTTCCTCTGTAGCAGGTTTTTGGCAAGCAGCTCATAAATTACATTTTAATACGTTGCCTTAGCTCATAATAGAAGACTAGCCAGTTATTAAGTACCAAGTAATAGTGAGCTGATCCTGGTTCTATGCAAGAAATAACAGAATTATCTTCATGCTGCATCATTCATGTTTGCTATCTTTACAGCCAAGCTAGTAGGAAATTAAATGGCAAGAACAATGTCATAACATTATCAATTATCAGCCCTTACAGCCTAAATGTTATCTGACTTATCTTTCATGACCTTTTCTTGTTGGTAGAGATACTTGCAAGATGGGATCGAGGAAAATAATTTAAAATACCTTTACTGTGCCCGACAATGGCACTAACTCCACGGTTTGATTCATGAAAATGTTGAATTACAGCACGTAAATCTTCAACCTCCCTCCAATAGTAACCATACTGAAAGGAGCCATCACTTTCCCTAGAAGGAAAATCCAACAATAAATTAAAGGAATTATAGAATGAAGCAAGACTATGATAAAGACCAATTACAGTTCACGTAACACAGTAAATCGAGAGAGTAACTACCATCGAGTTTTCAACCTATCATTCCATGTGATGAGGCCAAAGTGTCAGGGACATATATGCTTAAAAAGTATTGAATTGAAGATTGTTTAATTGTTAGCTCAACCCCAAAAAAAAAACTAATCAATCAGGTGGAGGCTTAAGTATCTCATCCTACTCATCCAACTTAATGCGGGACTCCACGCACTAATCCAACAGGCAGTGAAGATAGCAATCCTGTCACATCTATAATTACTTTACTGACAAACCTCTTTATTGGAAAACTCAAATCCCATATTATATTAGTAATCCCCAAGTTTACTATTGTTAAGAAGTTTGGGCCAATGGTGCCTGTTGTTAAGAAGCTTAGTTCACTGGTGTCTTCGGAGATATTATTACTAAGGACTTAAAATGAAATAAACTTCTCTATAAGTTAAAATTAATTTATGGATAAACAAATTCATAAAATCTTTCTCATATAGTTTCTCTATTTTTGGTTTTTAACTTGAACATAAGTTAATTTTAACAAGAAACTAGTTTCATTGTTTCTTGTTTTTTCTCTTTCGGAAATTCCTGCGCAGAAGTTTGTCAAAACAGGTCCTAAGACTGTCTTTACATCGTTCAAGAGCCCCAATATGATTCTAATGGTTGTATTGCCTTGAATTATATCATCTAGATATACCAACTTATGTTGTTCCAATCTCCAGCTCTTAAAATGTGGCAGTAAATACCCTTACCTATTATTCATCTAATCTAATTAATTCCTTTTTTTACAATTGGAAACCAAGTTTAAAGCTTTCAAATATTGATAAATTTAACACACATATCCTTCAAGCAATCCAAACCTTAACAAGGTCGCTTCTTTTTTTAACAAACAATGCTCATAAGGCTAATACAGTAACAGGTAACTTTAATCTCTAGTATTTATGACTTTGTTTGGTACTACTTTTAGACTTACCCATTTCCAGCAAAGTCAAAGCGGAAAGAACTCAATCTGGCCTTTTCCAAAGAAGCAGCAAGATTCACTATTACATTGGCTTCCTGAACATTAGGAAACTAAAGCGATGAAACTTATCGGGTAAAAAAGGTTAACATGTAAAAGCTTAAGATATGAAAGAAGCTAACTTTCGAAGAGCGAAAACCGTGGCACAAGATTACAATCTCCCTGCTTCCAGATTCACGTAATATGCCCACTAGTTTCTCACCGTGCTTGTTGGGTATTGTCACTCTGTGTTGCTCAACAGCTAAAAGGGTAGTTAACACATCAACTGTATCAGTTTTCTTTCTTTGCACTTCTTTAAAGATTCAATTTTGCAATGAAAAGTAGAGCAAATATCACCTGGGGTGGGTGCCATGCTCAAGGTGAAGGCTTTTCTCGTTCTGGATTTGTGATTACAAGGGATGGAAAAGCGAACCTGGTAATGGGAAATTTTAGGAGTTGTAGAAAGTGATAAATTGAAGAAAAGTGAAGAAGCATTTTGCAAAAAGGTTTCCATTGGGAGTGACCAATGACATGCACGGGCAATTCATTTGAACACGATACATTTACCTATTTCCTCACTCGCTCCTTGCTGTTTCTCGTCTTCACTCGCTCCGGGTGAATGTGTTAGAATTTAAGGAAAAGAAATTGGAATAATCGTGAAGAAAGTAGGTTATATAGATAGATTTAGGATATGGTAGATGGATTTCCGAAAAAATATGATTAAAGTTAGTTATCAGTGAGTTTACTTTTTTTTAAATATAAATTTACAAAATTATTTGTATTTTATGAAATATTTAAATAATAAAATATAAGATATTTTTATGAAAATTTGAGTTAATTAAAATATTATAAGTTATTTTTAGTATTATTAAATATTTTTGAAAAAAATACTAATTATTTATAATATTAAAAATTTAGTTTTTATTTAAAAATTGTTAAAAAATAATTTGATTTATTTATTTATAGATTATAATTAATTATTTTTAATTCAAGTATTATTTATGTTTTGTCGTACTGTATTTATTTAAAAAAATACAAATTATGTAAAGAGAAAATATTTAAAGTTCTGTTTAAATAAAAATCTAAAATATATAAAATTTTTAAAATATTCGAAATGATAAATAAATGCAAATCTTAAATATTTAATATCTCATTCAAAAAGAATTTAAAATATATAAATTTCTAAAAAATTCAAAATCATAAACAAACCCAAATCCTAAATATTTAATGTTGTTTTTAAATAAAAATATCAAATATATAAAAATTTTAAAATATTTAAAATCCTAAATAAATACAAATATTAAATATTCAATGTTATATTTAAATAAAAATATGAAATATATAAAATTTTTAAAATATTCAGAATCTTAAATATTTAATATCCTGTTTAAATAAAAATATCAAATATATAAAAATTTTAAAATATTTAAAATCTTAAATAAATACAAATCTCAAATATTTAATGTTCTATTTAAATAAAAATCTAAAATATATAAAATTTTTAAAATATTTAAAAACCTAAATATTTAATATCCTATTTAAATAAAAATTTGAAATATATAAATTTTTAAAATATTCAAAATATTAAATAAATATAAATCTTAAATATTTAATGTCCTATTTAAATAAAAATCTAAAATATTAAAAATTCTAAAAAATAATCATCATATTCAATGTTCTATTTAAATAAAAATTTGAAATAAAAAAATTTAATTATTTAAAAATTTAAATAAATATAAATCCTAAATTAATGTGTCATTTGATAAAAATCTGAAATAAATAAAAATTTTAAACTATTCAAAATTTTAAATAAATTCAAATCCTAAATTATTTAATGTGTTATTTGAATAAGAATTTTAAATAAATAAAATTTTAGATAAACACAAAATCCAAAATTATTTAATGTGCTACTTAAATAAAAATATGAAATAAATAAATTTTTTAATTATTTAAAATTTTAAACAAATATAAATCCTAAATTAATTAATGTGTTATTTGAATAAAAATCTGAAATAAATAAAAATTTTAAATTATTCAAAATCTTAAATAAATATAAATCTTAAATTATTTAATGTGATATTTGAATAAAAATTTAAAATTAAATAAAAATTTAAAATTATTTAAAATTTTAAACAAATATAAAATCTTAAATTATTTAATGTCTTACTTAAATAAAAGTAAAAAATAAAAAATATATAAATTATTTAAAATTCTAAATAAATACAAACAAATATAAATAAATAAAATTCTTAAATTATAAAATACCATAATGAAAAAACATTGTAAAAGCAATGATAATGAATTATCAACTAGAAAAAAAAAATTATAACCAACTATGATAAGCACGTATCTTCTAAGAAAACAAAACATAATTAATAATGGATTTTGGATAATTAATTATCTGTTTGAAAAAATGCATAATCGATTAGAATCAAAGGTCATAATTGGAAATGACTACTTTATGTGTGACTCACACTTCATAATGTGTTGAGGCAATTGTATATAACATACCTTACCTTACAACACCACCAAAACCACTACGCAACCACCGCAACCCATATGAATCTGGGGGCAAAATCGGAAATCCACACATGCCTTCATGGCTTTCTTCAGCTTTCTGTGTACGCCGGAAAAGATTTCATACCATCCACGTGTTTCTCGCCTCCAAGTCACTCCAACTAACACCATCCCACATTTCCATCTTCGGCGCCGTAAATCGCTGGAAACAAATACAAATTATTAGCATTTTAAAAATTAATTTAAAATATAAAATATTAATCGTTAAAATTTACATAACAAATTTATATATAAATTTATAAATTATTTTATAAAATTTTATTAATAATAAAAACTATTTTAAATATAAATAATTTTGTAATCTCAAAATTAATATCTAATCTTATTAATATAATAATTAATTTTTTTTATCTTTAAATTTGATTATTATTTAATGATTTTTTTAAAATTAAAGGTTTTTATATATTTAAAATATAAAGTAAAGTTAAAATAAATTTTACGTTAAAATAAATTTTACGTTAAAATAAAAGATTATTATCAAATCACAAGTTATATTTAAAAAACTATATATTAAAATAAATTATTTTAGAAAGTATCAAAATTTAGATTAATTAATTTTATTCTATTTATTATTTTATTTTAATATTTGTTTTTGTCAGTTGACTCGCCTGTCAGTTGACTTCGACACTCACACGTCTCCTTCCTTACCTTGATATGTGCTTGATTCTTGCAAAACAATCTGCACCTGCAAAAGAGAAAGAGGTGCCCTAGAGGCCGTTTGCACTCCGACGCTCAAGTCAAGATGGGGCAAAAAACACCAAGTGTATTGAGTCTCTCTGTGTGTTAGGTCTAGAAACTGCGTACCTTTGTGAAGTATTTTACTGTCCCTTATATAGTCTAGGGTTTACTGCGCCGCTAGCCTTAATTAGGGTTCACTGCGCTGCTAGCCATATTCAGGGTTTACTGGAATACCCTTGCGCCGCTATCACCCAACTTTAGGGTAATCTAGCACATAAGGTTTCATTCTCTGGAGTGCAAACTCTAACAGGGTGACCACCTGGGTGCCTCCTTGTGCACCTTGTAAGGACCTGTAAAATTGAATTGGAATAAAAAGGGTATATTTTAAATGAATTCTAAGTATGTGTTTATTTAAAATAAAAAGGAAGGAAAGTGTAGTTTGGAACTCTATGAGATCGCCTAGTAGTACATGATCGTCGGTCGCCTGCTACACATGAGCGCCAGGGCGCGAGGCATGCAGGCATCGCGCGGGCGCGAGGCATGTGGACGTCGCCAGGGCGCGAGGCATGCAGGCATCGCGCGGGCGAGAGGCATGCGGCATCGCCAGGGCGCGAGGCATGCGGGCTTTGCCAGGGCGCGAGGCATGAGAGCGTCGCCAGGGATATGCATCGGTCGTCTCCCAGAGGGAGACATCGGTCGTCTTCCAGGGCGAGGGAGACATCGGTCGTCTTCCAGGGCGAGGGAGACATCGGTCGTCTTCCAGGGCGAGGGAGACATCGGTCGTTCGCCAGGATAAGTCAGCAGTGGAAAGTTGTCGCGCGATGACGAGCTTCACACAGATAAAGTGGGACCCAGACTCCCAGCATGAAACGTCCTGCACACGCGTCACGTAGACAAAAAGGGTGGTTCAGAGTGGTGACATCAGAATGTTGGCATGCGCAGGAGACACCAGCGGTCGTACTGTTCAAAGCAGTGGTTGGCATGCACAAGCGACAACAGTGGTCGTACTGTTCAGGGCAGTGGTTGTCAGGCTTTCCTGCAGAAGGGGTGGCAGCAGCAACATACGTGACAGGTAGGCTTGGATTCAAAAGCCCACTGCGGGAAGGCAAAGAAGGTTACGGTGGCTCAAGAGTGAAAGAGTGTCTGCACCTTCATCCCTCTCTTTTCTCTCCTTCGCGCTGCAACTCAGGCAACCTCCAGCACCAGTGCGACGAGCGGCGACTGCCCTTAGAGCACCTGGGAGGTTCTCTGCAAGTTCTACAAACCAGACGCTAAAACAGAGCCAAGGCATTCTTTAAGCTTCGTTGAGTTTCGGAGCTCTTGGTGTTTTGCGCAAGTCCAGGTAAGGGAAGCTAGCTTTATGTTCAATAAAAGCCGTAGATTAGCTGTTTCTGAAGTGAGGACGACGTGGTCGCCGGTTTCATTTTCATCTTCATGAATGCTCTGTTTTTACGTGTAGGGCGACGTAATCGCCGGTTTTAAATGTTGTCTTCTAAAATCCCCTGTTTTAGTGTCGCTTTGCACTTGTTCGAGGTTGATATGTGAAATACATGTGTTATTGGAAAGATCTGAACCTGGATACGTTTGTTGCTGTGGTAGAGATCGTTCATTTAAGTGTTGCATGGTGTATTGGGTGAATTGATGATCTTTTACTGTCCTGTGTGGACTTTGCTTGCTGTCCTGTGTGGACTTTGCTTGCTGTCCTGTGTGGACTTTGCTTGCTGTCCTGTGTGGACTTTCCTTGCTATCCTGTGTGGACTTTACAGTGGTGTGGTGTGTGTCTATGTGTGTTAAATCAGTGGAAGTCTGACGTAAGAAATGAGGAACTTTGAATGGATATACACTTGATGCATGATGTGAAATAGAACGACTCTTGAAAATATTGTGAAATGTGTGACTTATTGGCGATCAGGTGAAGGGAATGAGAAACTTTATAGTTTTATGTGGGTATCTTGAATTTGTTTTATTCTGATTTTTATGTTCATATTTAAACTCTCTTTAAAATATATAGCTTACCCTGCGTGTTCTGCTCTATGGCTGTTTTTCTCTTAAACTGTGATGATCGTGTAATTTTTACACGGGAGCAGATGATCTTCCAGGAAGTAGAGCTCCTTAGTGAGTGGTCGCCGGGGAAGAGATCGCCTGTTTCTATCTCTTGGTGGTGATCACCGGATTTATGTCCTGATAGCAGATCGCCTGTTTAGGGGTCTTCTGTTAGGAGATCGCCGGTTTATGTATGGAGACCGCCGTTTTCGTTGTATTTGATTGATTTCGTTAAGTTTTGAAAAACATTTGACTGGTTATGTATTAAACTCCCTGTGAGGAGCAACTTCATTACTTATATATATATAATTATGTTCTCTTCAACATTATTTGTTTACCTTTATTTCATTTTATAATTATTCCAAAGTATTTGGCGGGATGTTACATTAATGGTATCAGAGCAGTTCGTCCTTAGGATGACCTGAGGGCTGTGGATCCATTGTGTTTCTTCTGCTCAGGAAATTTATTTGGGTTTAAAATAACAGCTATAGTGAAAGGTTTTCAAACGTTTTTGTATTGAAATTTTGTGTGTGCTTTGGTGAATATATGCTCTAACTGAAAATCTTAGTATTAAGAATGAGAAGGTCTTGATAAAGTGGTGAGGGTGCACACTCATAACTGGATCGAGATGATTCTCAATCTTAATTCCAAAGGTTTGATGTTTAGCATACATTGAATTCTGGTGTAATTTATTTCATTTCATTGAGTGTTTTCGTATAGATTGAAAGTGGTTGCTTGGGATTGATGATTGTATACCAGTAGCTGTTCTGGTGTTTTGCTTAAGGTTCTAAGCATCATGATTCTGTTGATGAACTCAAATTCTTAATGACTTTGAGATGCTGACCTTTGTAAGGTCTAGATGTTACCTCCTGAATGAATTGATTTTTAATCGATCTCATTCTTGTAGCTGTAGGGAATATAGAAACCTGTAGTTTCAAATCTAAAACGAAGAGAGATGGCACGTAGACCTTCTACCCCTCCCCAACCTTCTTCGGAGATGAGCCAGATTGCCAAGGCTATCGAGATGATGGCAACTGCCATTCAACAACAGAATGCAGCGATGGCTCAGAATCACCAAGCTGTCATGCACCACTGGGAAACCGCTCGGTCGGCTGAGACAAATTCCCACGTCGGTCAGCCTCAGGAACAGATGGGACTGACCGAGTTCATGAGGCACAACCCACCCAAGTTCAGTGGGAATACTACCCCTGATCAGGCAGATCAGTGGGTCAGAGAGTTGGAGAAAATCTTTAGGGCGACCTCCTGCCCTGAAGAGAAGAAGTTGGTGTTCGCCACCTATCTGCTGTCTGGAGAAGCTGAGTTCTGGTGGATGGGAGCTCAGCAGATGATGGAGGCCCGAGAGGAAGTGTTGGACTGGGAGAGCTTCAGGGTGAGGTTTTTGGAAAAATATTTCCCAGATAGCGCAAGGTTTGCGAGGGAAGCTGAGTTCCTAAGGTTGGAACAGGGGGATATGTCAGTGAACGCCTATGCTGCTCGGTTTGAGTACCTCGCCCGATTCTACACCCAGGCGACCTCTGAGGCTTGGAGGTGTAGGAAGTTTGAAGAAGGACTGAAGCATGAGCTGAAAAGGGCCATAGCACCTATGTGCATAAGAGAATTTCACGCCTTAGTGGAGAAGGCGATGATGGTGGAGACACTGGAGAAGAGCGACTCTCGGGTGATCAGGTCACACCCAGGGGGTTCATCCAGTGAGAAGGCCAAGGTGCAACAACAGCAGAATAAGCCTTATGCGAGACCTCCACAGCATGAAGCAGAAGCAGCACCGCCCCAGTTTCAGCAGCAACAGCCATGGAAACTCAGATGTTCCCATTGTGGTGGGCCACACACATCCAATGTGTGCCCCAAGAGAAATTCAGAGAGAAGATGCTACATCTGCCGAAAGACGGGACACCTTGCTAGAGAATGTCCTAACGGGAATAGGGAGACTCAACCCAGTGGTTCCCAGCAGTTGAGGAACGAAAGCAGCAGACCTCAGGCAGCAGGGAGAGTGTTTGCCATGACTGGAGCGGAGGCATCTCAGTCAGGTAACTTAGTACAGAATGTTGCTCTATAGCTGGTAGATGCGTTAGAATTTTGTTTGATTCTGGAGCGACACACTCCTTTGTGTCAAGCCTGTGTGTAGCCGAGTTGGGCCTTCTAGTGAAGGAGTTACCGTTTGAAACTGTTGGTCTATACACCTGCGTCAGGACAGGTGTTGACCTCTACAGTTTGCCCCGAATGTCCAGTGATAGTAGAGGGACGCAGATTCAAGGTGAACTTGATCTGCCTACCTCTTCAGGACCTGGATGTTATCCTGGGAATGGATTGGCTAGCTGCCAATCACATTCTCATAGACTGTGGTAGTCAGAAGATAGCGTTTCCAGACCTCCAAGAGGCAGACGTGATATCTACTCAGCGAGGGTGGTCGGTGTTGGAGGAAGGGGCGAGGTGCTTCGTGAATCCTAGCTCAGTTGGGAGTGAAGAATGAAGAGGACGTAAGTAGGATACCTGTGGTGAAAGATTTCATGGATGTAATTCCAGAAGAAATATCTGGATTACCTCCTAAGAGGGAAGTGGAATTCTCTATTGATTTTGGTACCTAGGGCTGGACCAGTGTCAATGGCACCTTACAGGAGGGCTCCAGCCGAGTTGGTAGAGTTTACCTATAATAACGGTGGTCATGCCAGCATTGGGATGGCAACGTATGAAGCTTTGTATGGAAGGAAATGCAGAACTTGTAACATCCCGCCAAAATACTATACAAATGTATATAATGAAAATAAAGGTAACAAATAGATTGAAGTGAACAAAATATTATATATATATATGAAATGTAGTTTCTCCTCACAGGGAGTTTAATACAAATTCGGTCAAATTTTCCATAAACATAAACAAAATACAGTAAAAAAACAAAGCAGGCGATCTCCTATCGGAAGAGACCGATCTCCTATCGGACGAGGCCGATCTCCTATCAGAGGACCCAAAACAGCCGATCTGCTACCAGAACAGAAATCAGGCGATCTCCTTCCGGCGACCACTCACTAAGGAACTCTACTTCCTGGAAAATCATCTGCTCCCGTGTAAGTTATACACGATCATCACAGTTTAAAGAGAAAAACAGCCAACGAGCAAAACACGCAGGGTAAGCTAGATATTTTAAAGAGAGTTTAAATAAGAACATTGAAATCAGGGTAAGCAATTTTCAAGATATTCACGTAAAGCCATCAAGTTTCTCATACTCTTCACCTGATCACCCAGAAATCACACATTTCACAATATTTTCCAGAGTCATTCTATTCCACAACTGTATCAAGTGTCTATCAATTTCAAGTTCCTCATTTCACATGTCAGACCACCACTGACTCAGCACACAAGACACTTGACACTACTTCCGGAAGACTCGTGCATTGACTAGACTCATAGATTCGCACCTGTCATACTGCCCACTGTGAAATCACACACATTCACAGGGTCGCCGTGAAATCACACACATTCACAAGCGTAGAATGAATCTCAATATCATCACCATCCAAGCATGACAGGGTTAATCCACACCACAGGTCGAGCTCGTTCTCTTTCAAACAACTCACCCATACGTATGAACCTCCCTCGACTCTCAACGCCTGAATAACTTCATCTATATGAATTCATTATCTCAGGAGAGTCAGGATATCATGACGAATCACCGGTCAATGCACATCCTACGCGATCTTACACGGTATTTTCTTTCCTGAAAATACTATGCCTCGATTCCACATTCACAACATTCCACACATCATATAACACTTAAATGAATGATTTCAATCACAGCAAAACTCCCTCCCATGTTCATGTTTTCGAATATCACATTTACATCTCAAACAGTTTCAAAAACAACACCAAAAACAGGGGAGTTCGTAAAACAGCGCCAAAACCGGCGATCTAGTTCAAAAACAGGGTATTTCGAAGTCTGTATTCAAAACCGGCGACCACGTCGCCCAAACACATAGAACAGAGCATTCACGAAGATGAAAACGAAACCGGCGACCACGTCGCCCTCACTTCAGAAATAGCTAAACTATGGCTTGTATTGAAAATGAAGTCTAGCTTCCCTTACCTGGACTTGCGCAAACACCTAGAGTTCCGAAACCCAACAAAGCTTGAAGAACGCCTTGGCTCTGTTTTTGCGTCTGGTCGAAGGACTTGCAGAGAACTGCCCAGGTGCTCTAATGGTGGCTGTCGCTCGTCGTACTCTCGTGTGAAGGTGCTAGAATCGCAGTGCGAAGGAGGCAACTGGAGGAGAAGGGAGGTAACTCACTCTTTCTCTCTTTGAAGGCTGCAACGTTTCCTTCTCTCAAGTTCAGTGGGTTTTCTGCATCTTAAACCAACTTATCCACCAAAAGCAGCTGCCACCCCCCACTCTGCAGAGAAGTCTGAGAACCACTGCTCTGAACAGTACTGCCACTGTTGTCGCTTGTGCATGCCAGCCACTGCTCTGAACAGTACGACCGCGAGTGTCTCCTGCGCATGCCAACATTCTGATGTCACCACTCTGAATCATCCTTTTTGTCTACGTGGCGTGCGTGCACTACGCTTCATGCTGGGAGTCTGGGTCTTACCTTCTCTGTGTGAAACTCGACGTCGCGCGATAACTTTCCACTGCTGACTCATCCTGGCGAACGACCGATGTCTCCTTCGCCCTGGAAGACGACCGATGTCTTCCTCTGGGAGACAACCGATGTCTTTCCTAGCGACGCCCTCATAACTCTTGCGCCTTGGCCACGTCCACATGCCTCGCGCCCTAGCAATGCCCGCATGCCTCGCGCCCGCGCGATGCCCGCATGCCTCTCGCGCCCGCGCGATGCCCGCATGCCTCTCGCGCCCTGGCGACGTCCACCTGGCGCTCATGTGTAGCAGGCGACCGGCGACCTCGTAGCTTTCTAAACTTAACTTTTCCTCCCTTTTTATTTTAAATAAAAACATACTTAGAATTCATTTAAAATATAACTCTTTTATTCCAATTTAATTTTTACAGGTCCTTACAGAACTCCTTTGTACTGGTACCAGGAAGCAGTATTGGTTGGACCAGAGTTGATTCAGCAGACGACCGAGAAGGTGCAATGGATAAAAGACAGAATGAGAGCATCTCAAAGTAGGCAGAAATCCTATGCAGATCAGAGGAGAAAACCTTTGGAGTTTGCTGCTGGAGACCATATGTTCATGAGAGTGACACCAACCCAGGGTGTAGGACGAGCGATCAGACCAAAGAATGTTGTCCCCTAAGTTCGTGGGACCATATCAGATCTTAAGGAGGATTGGTCCAGTGGCTTACGAGATCGCCCTACCTCCCCATTTAGCGAATCTGCACAATGTCTTTCACGTGTCACAGCTGAGGAAGTACATGGCAGACCCTAGTCATGTGCTGGAAGTGGACGATGTGCAGATCAGGGATGACTTGTCCGTTGAAGCGAAACCAGTCAGGATTGACGATAGGCAAAGTAAACAGCTCAGAGGCAAGACCATAAGCATGGTGAAAGTGGTGTGGGATGAGAGGTCGGGTGATTCAACTTGGGAGTTAGAAGAACCCATGAGAGAAGCCTATCCATATCTCTTTTCCTTGTAATTCAATTTTCGAGGACGAAAATTTTTCTTGTTGGGGAGAATGTAAGGACCTGTAAAATTGAATTGGAATAAAAAGGGTATATTTTAAATGAATTCTAAGTATGTGTTTATTTAAAATAAAAAGGAAGGAAAGTGTAGTTTGGAACTCTATGAGATCGCCTAGTAGTACATGATCGCCGGTCGCCTGCTACACATGAGCGCCAGGGCGCGAGGCATGCAGGCATCGCGCGGGCGCGAGGCATGTGGACGTCGCCAGGGCGCGAGGCATGCAGACATCGCGCGGGCGAGAGGCATGCGGCATCGCCAGGGCGCGAGGCATGCGGGCTTTGCCAGGGCGCGAGGCATGAGAGCGTCGCCAGGGATATGCATCGGTCGTCTCCCAGAGGGAGACATCGGTCGTCTTCCAGGGCGAGGGAGACATCGGTCGTCTTCCAGGGCGAGGGAGACATCGGTCGTTCGCCAGGATGAGTCAGCAGTGAAAAGTTGTCGCGCGATGACGAGCTTCACACAGATAAAGTGGGACCCAGACTCCCAGCATGAAACGTCCTGCACACGCGTCACGTAGACAAAAAGGGTGGTTCAGAGTGGTGACATCAGAATGTTGGCATGCGCAGGAGACACCAGCGGTCGTACTGTTCAAAGCAGTGGTTTGCATGCACAAGCGACAACAGTGGTCGTACTGTTCAGGGCAGTGGTTGTCAGGCTTTCCTGCAGAAGGGGTGGCAGCAGCAACATACGTGACAGGTAGGCTTGGATTCAAAAGCCCACTGCGGGAAGGCAAAGAAGGTTACGGTGGCTCAAGAGTGAAAGAGTGTCTGCACCTTCATCCCTCTCTTTTCTCTCCTTCGCGCTGCAACTCAGGCAACCTCCAGCACCAGTGCGACGTGCGGCGACTGCCCTTAGAGCACCTGGGAGGTTCTCTGCAAGTTCTACAAACCAGACGCTAAAACAGAGCCAAGGCATTCTTTAAGCTTCGTTGGGTTTCGGAGCTCTTGGTGTTTTGCGCAAGTCCAGGTAAGGGAAGCTAGCTTTATTTTCAATAAAAGCCGTAGATTAGCTGTTTCTGAAGTGAGGACGACGTGGTCGCCGGTTTCGTTTTCATCTTCGTGAATGCTCTGTTTTTACGTGTAGGGCGACGTAATCGCCGGTTTTAAATGTTGTCTTCTAAAATCCCCTGTTTTAGTGTCGCTTTGCACTTGTTCGAGGTTGATATGTGAAATACATGTGTTATTGGAAAGATCTGAACCTGGATACGTTTGTTGCTGTGGTAGAGATCATTCATTTAAGTGTTGCATGGTGTATTGGGTGAATTGATGATCTTTTACTGTCCTGTGTGGACTTTCCTTGCTGTCCTGTGTGGACTTTGCTTGCTGTCCTGTGTGGACTTTGCTTGCTGTCCTGTGTGGACTTTCCTTGCTGTCCTGTGTGGACTTTACTTGCTCTCCTGTGTGGACTTTACAGTGGTGTGGTGTGTGTCTATGTGTGTTAAATCAGTGGAAGTCTGACGTAAGAAATGAGGAACTTTGAATGGATATACACTTGATGCATGATGTGAAATAGAACGACTCTTGAAAATATTGTGAAATGTGTGACTTCTTGGCGATCAGGTGAAGGGAATGAGAAACTTTATAGTTTTATGTGGGTATCTTGAATTTGTTTTATTCTGATTTTTATGTTCATATTTAAACTCTCTTTAAAATATATAGCTTACCCTGCGTGTTCTGCTCTATGGCTGTTTTTCTCTTAAACTGTGATGATCGTGTAATTTTTACACGGGAGCAGATGATCTTCCAGGAAGTAGAGCTCCTTAGTGAGTGGTCGCCGGGGAAGAGATCGCCTGTTTCTATCTCTTGGTGGTGATCACCGGATTTATGTCCTGATAGCAGATCGCCTGTTTAGGGGTCTTCTGTTAGGAGATCGCCGGTTTATGTATGGAGACCGCCGTTTTCGTTGTATTTGATTGATTTCGTTAAGTTTTGAAAAACATTTGACTGGTTATGTATTAAACTCCCTGTGAGGAGCAACTTCATTACTTATATATATAATTATGTTCTCTTCAACATTATTTGTTTACCTTTATTTCATTTTATAATTATTCCAAAGTATTTGGCGGGATGTTACACACCTAGTCTCTGGGGCCACCTATTCTGGGAGTGCATTCACTGTTCACGTGCCATGCATGTAGCTTCACTGGGAAACCCTAGTTCTGATGAGTACTCGACCCCTCAGGACTTTGCACCTAAATGTGCTCTCCCTGCTACCCACACAGGCTCTTCGTGATTCAAGCCTCTCCCTACCTCTGGGTATTTAACTGGTCATTGGCCCACTCTGGGAACCAACCTTAGCTATTCTGGTTGTATTGTTCAAATCACCCAAGTCCGATGTCACCTCGTCACACTCTTTGCCGAGGACGGATCAACCTGCGGATGACGAGGACACATCAGTCCCTTCTGGTAATCACCCTTCTCTGCGTGGACACACCGATGACTGATCACCCTTCTCTGAGGGGACACACCGATGACTGATCACCCTCTAATCCAAGCTGCCTGCGGGGTCCACTCCACTTGGCTTTGGCCCATGCTGTGGGACTCAACTAACGTGGTTCGCCCTTTACTACCTGTTCTCGGTGTCCGAGGACTGGTCGGTACAATATTTTTATTTTTATCATTTATTTTATTATAATATAAAAACATATATATATATATATATATATATATATTAATAAAAATATTAAATTATTTTATTTTATTTATTACTTTAATGTTTGTATTCTAATTATTACTTTTTGTAAAATAGAAATATATATTTCTAAAATATTAAATTATTTTATTTTATGATAATCTAAAAATATTTTAATAACGAAACAAATTCGAATCACATGAAATGTAAACATTAGTAGTATAGTCAATTATAATTTCAAAAAACTAATTATATCATATATTTTATTATTATTTGTATACAATGTTTTTGCAAATTTCTTCTTTATTGTTTGAAAAGTTTAACCTTTAATATTTTTTTCATTTTTATGTTTTATTTCTTCTTCTTTTTCGCTTTTCTTTCAAATACATATATCCTTGTGAGCTGGAAATTTCGAAAATAAACAGGGTTAGAAAGAAAATAAAGAAATTGTAGTTGGAGAAGAGAAGTGATGTGAAGGTTTTGAAGATTTGGAGCGAAGAATTTTAAAGATGGCTTTGTTCAATGGATGAGTGGTTGGAGAAAGTAAAATTGAAAGCAAGCAACAAGCTTTCCGGAAACAAACACCGCCTTCCTCCCTTTCACCCATTTTCAAATCTTTACTCCCCTTCCTTCTACACCTATCAATTCCACTTATTAATTACAATATTTAATCTTTATCTTTATAAAAAAAAATCAATAAATACAAACTAATTAGTGACTATAAACTAAATTAGATACAATCTTATAAATTAAAAAATTATTAATATATAAAATAGTTTCTATTATTAATAAAAAAAGTTATAAATTAAACTAAATTTTAGCTATTAACTATTTAAGATTCTAAATATGATAGTTAAAATCTGATCTGGATAGCTAATTAGATATAATTTATAAATTAATTTATAAATTTTTACAATAAAAATTACTTTAAATACCAATAATTTTTATAATCTATCATATAATATATAATATATAATTTAATTTTGATAGTATAGTGACTAATTATTTTTTATCATTAAAATTAGTTTTTATTTATTAATTTTTTAGTAATATAAATTGATAATATAAAAAAAATAATTCTCAATTGGCAACTTAATGTATTATTATTTTAATTATATTTTAATATAAATTATTAATATATACTATTATATGTGTGCTAGGAGAATTTTTTCTTAGCTATCGAAGTATCATTTTTTTCTTTTTCATTTGATTTTCAAACATATACTTCTTCTAATCAAAGACCTTTCTCAATATACATTTTATAACTTCAATATTCGGATGCATATGGTTAAGGAGACAATTATTGTCTTAAGCAATAGGGACATTTAATATTCATTGTCCACATTTTCCTTCATTGGATTTCACACATGCATACATTTCTTCCACCCAAAGACTTTTCTCAATAGACATCATCGCCATATACTTTTCAAAACCCTTTCCTTCCTTTTTCTCTACGAGTCATTTCCCTCCTTTGTGTGTAGCCTCCTTTTCCCTTCACACATACAAATCAGGGATTTTATTATCAATCCAAATATATATATAAATACACACATCGATAGAGGAGTAGGTTAACAAGTATAGTCAATAAGATGATGCATAATATATGTATACCAACAGACACATCCGCATCTCATCCATCATCATGCAAAACCCTTAGTTAGCAATATTGATTGCTTGCACCCCATGCCATGGATGGTGTGTATGCCCTCCCTGAAGCCCCCAGAACTGATTTTCTCCGCAGTCTGCTGCAATCTTTTGGCTGCAAATATGTTTCTATGTGGCAATATCACTCCAATTCATTCAAGTATATATCATTCTCTCATTACTAAGTAATTAGCACACAACATCATTATAGTTAATACAGTTTATCTCTCATTTCTTGGCCTTCTACTCTTCACTACCGTTCTTATTGATTTATCTTTCTACAGTCGTTTGTTCTTCTTTGATGGTTTATACAATCTACCAAACAACCAACCAAGCTCTTCTTTAGGAACTGAAGCTGAAAGGCTTTTTCGCCAGTATCGGGCTTTAACGTTTGATGTCTCTCATGAGTAAGGCTAAGAACCCTATCATGTTCTCTAATTACAATCCTTTTATGAGCATGATTCGCATGTTTGCATTTAGTTTGGCATTATTTCTGGAAAATTGTTTTACTTTTCATTTTGTTGTTGTTTTAGATGTGTTCCTGGAGTTGCTTTCAGGAATCAACTTCCCTACATACAGCTCAAACTGTTGGATCTCCTACCACTTGCATCCACCCAAATACAAAAACAATTCTTTCTGGTAATAATGATTTTACAAATGGCAGAAATTTACACTTCAAATAAAAATTAGAAATATAAAAAATAGTATCTATTAAATTAGAGGATATATCACTGTCATTTAGTATAAAAAGGTAGGTATATTAACAAATAATGTAGCTAATTGTCATATGTTTTCAGGAAGCAGGGATTGAGGTATAGGTTCATCGGAAAAAGCTCGAAACTTTAATCAGTAGTCATTTCCTAAATTGTAATGAATAGGAAAAAAACTATATTTATTACAGATGATATATGCTCATCGCAGATGGCTGTTTTCATGGGGTGCAAAATGGGAGAAATTGAGTTGGGGTTCTCCAACATTTCTCAAGTAAGAAAACTATAGTGTCATGATATCGATGCGTGAATGGTTAATTATTGTTTCATGATTTGCCATATCATAAACTATAACTTCGGTAATATTATTCAGGCTGACATTGAGACATCACTTAAGAATTTATTCCCAGAAGATTTCTATTTACGTTCCCAATCAATTCATCAGAATCCACATTCATCATCATCATCTTCTTTCATATCAATTTCTACAGATACCTCTAATCAACATTCATCCCTTTCACTCAATATTCCGGGAACTTCCCACTGCAACTTTCCTGAAGCCCTTGGTGTGGCTCCCGCACAACCTACTCCTCACCAACAAACTATCCCACCATTATCTCAACTCATTCCATTTCCAAGCTATTTACCCACACCAGAGGCTGAACATGAACAAATAGTAAGAACATTAATCCAAGTCATGTCTTCAACTTCCCAGCCCCATCAAACCCAACCAATTTTGCCTCATAATTCTGCAATACACCCTGCAGCTGCCGATTTCACGAGACATAGACCAGATATCATAAACCCAAATATAAAACCCCATATGGAGTCCAATTCTAGCAGGCAAAACCTGCAGAATACATCATTTCCATTGTTTAAAAACTTCAATTCAATGACAATGAGAGAATGCAATCCTATTGAAGCAACCCATCCCACTAGTTCCCAGAAGTACTATCACACGATATCGGAAAGAAAACGTCGTGAAAAACTCAGTGAGTGTTTTCAGGAACTCAGTGCACTTCTTTATCCGGAAACTAAGGTATGTTATAATTTAGCAATGCCAAGCATATAGCTTTTTCATCCATGTAAAGCGAAAAAAAAAAATCCAAACTATGGATTAAGCACAAATCTCACTAGATAGTGATATTTATACATAAGGAACGGATTTTTTCCAAAGGATACAAAGAGATCAAAGATTTAAGCTCATATTTAAGGGGCATGGTTATGGTTAAGTTAAAAAATGTCATATTTTTAACAGTTTTAGGAATTAGGTTTCTCTCTGGTGTGGAATATTTCTTGTGTCAAGCATTTATTTTAAGTTTATATTAATAATTAATAGTGTTTTTTTTTCTACCATGCTAATATATAATGTAGTATACTATTAACTTTGAATATACTACTGATAATAGTTAATAGTATAATACATTATATTAGCAGATAACTTTTTTTACTATATATAAACTCGATGGCTTTAATTACATAAAGAATATATATGGATGAAAATAAGTTTGAAACCAAACATTTCTTTTCCATGAGTATTATGACATTTTTTGTTGTAATTCGAAAAAGAAACTGAGAGGTTTGAAGTTTGGTGGTTCAGAAAAGTAAAGCGACGATCCTTAAAGCAGCAAAGGAGACAATAATATCTTTGATGGCTGATATTGAAAAGCTTAATAACATGAGAAAACAGCAGCTGATAACAAATCTGTCAAGCGAAGGTAGCAGTAGTAGGGATGAAAACAAAGGTAGGTTCTCTGATGGAAGATTGAATGTTCGGGTTTGGCATGTATCAGAATCAAGTTCACCAGACGAGCAAATGGTGGAGTTGCAAGTGACTGTGAGAGAACAAAGCTATCACGTTGATGTATTGATTACCATAATGGAGTTCTTAGAAAGGGTTCAGAACGTAACCTTGATTTCCACGAACACAAACCTCCATATTACAGAAGGAGCGACAACCATTCACGAATTAACCTTCAGGCTGAGGATTATTGAGGTATTTATTCCAAACACATTTCACTAATTATAAAAAAAACAATGATATACCTACTCCACTATATATATTTTTATTATTTCATACAAAAATTGAAATTTTAGTATAAAAAACTATAATTATATAATAGAACAAGTTGTTAATGTATTATTTTTCTTATAAAAAATCTGTCCTTTTTAATGTGTGTAACTTGATAATATATATATATATATATATATATTATTTATATATATATATATATATATATATATATATATATATATTCTCCAACTATATACAATTTATGAAATTTAAAATTTCTTATACTTGTCAAAATGCTAAACTTATTGTTACACAATGAAATAGGAATAATCTTCATTTGTAAGAATACAAACATTTCTATTACTATTTTAAATTTTTCTTTTGTCTCAAATATCAGTTACTAGCTTTTAAAAAAAAAATATCTTTCCAATATATATCAATTACTTTTTTTTTTAACTCATTAAATTAATTTATGTTTTAACATTTGAATTAAATTTAAAGAGTATACAATACACAGATATTATGTGATATAAAGTTATCATCTGCAAAACTCCTCTAAAAATAACCTTGTTAATTTTTTTAAAAAATAATTAACTTTCAGACTGCTTAAATTCTGGGAATGGAAAAAAATTAAAAGATGAACAAATAATTATATAGGTCTATTTAGTAAGATTAGTTGATAAATTAATTGGTAAGTAATAAGTTAGTGAGCTCATTAGATACCTTATTCACTAATCTAAAAAAATGACATAAAAAATTATTATTATTCAAATTTTGTTATATAAATTAAATTTGAGTTTCTAAACAAAAATAATTATAATTTTAGATTTTTTTTTAAATAATTAAAGTCTTCTTAATTTTTTTAGTATTTTTATTTAATTTTTAAAATTTGTATCTATCTTTTTACGTGAACAAGTAGTTTTATTTAAATGAATCAATCTAATAAATATTAATCAATTTTTTTAAAGATTTTTTATTTATTTATTTTAGGCTACAAGTTATCATTTATAAACTAGTATTTTTTTTATTTTTATTTTAAGCTACAAGTTGTCACTTATAAATTAGTTGAAGTAATTTATAACTTATAAACTAAATTTTTTTAAAAAAAATTACTTTAAAATACTTATTAAACATTTCTTGTATTGATTAAATTAGTTTATAAACTAGTAAATAATTTATAGAAAAATTGTATCATTTAATACACTTTACTTGTCTTCAATTTACCAAATTTTTTTAATATGACTTGGTGAGAGTATAAATTTCTCTCGCCCATCCTTAAAACAAGTATATTTCCATTTTTTTTTTAAAAAAAAATCTTTTTATGGTGAGATTTGTTTTAACATTAAATTATCAAACTAAATATATATACATATAATTTTTTAAATAATCATATGATAACTGATTGATTTTTAATCATGATATCAATTTGTATATAATATGATATAAATTTATTCATAAAATACAATCCAGCAAAAGAGAAGAAGAATAGTTCATAATCATCAAATCTTCGTAGAAATAGTTAAAATTAAAACACATAATATATTTTAGAATTTTTTTTCTTACGATCACCTTACTTTAAAATCTTTTAATCTTGAGCATGAAGCTGTGTATTCTAAATTTACTCACTTTTTTTATGAAAAAAAATAAGGTTAGAATGAATCAATTATCATTATTTTTCTTCAGTAAAAGAAGAATGCTTTTGGTTTTAAAAAATGAATAGATGTTAATTTAGTCCTTTTTTAAATAAACTTTTTTGTTTACTCTTGAAATGTGTCAAAGGTAGAATAATTATATATATTTTTAAAATATTACAAAACTATTTTATCAGTGTAATATTTAAGGACTAATAATAAATTAAATATGAATTTAATATTAAATTATAAAGTTAACATATCAATTTATAATTTTTTTCATATTTAAAAAGACATAGATATTATTTAAAAAGACGAAGAATAATGGTCTCTATTACTTGTTTGCAGGGCAATGAATGGGACGAACGTGCTTTCGAGGAAGCAATCAGAAGATTGGTATCTGACCTAATACAATGCCAAGTCCACCAAAATAAATCCACATAATCACTTCATCTTTAATCTATCACGTTTTTAATAAAAAAATTATAGAAGATAAAAATATAAAAAAGATGAAATTAATTACTTTAACTTTATGTATAAGTTAATTTTAATTATGAAGAAGTTAATTTCATATATTTTTTAAAATATCTATAAAATGATTTATTCGAATAAATTTTAAGAGTTATGCTTATTATTAGTTAAATGTTTGAATTAGAGTGGAGAGAATTTAAGAATATCCTTATTTAAAAATATTAAATAATGCTTTGTTTTTAATCTATGTATTCAATCTTGTAATTTTGTATCGAAATTCGAATAAATATTTTTATATCTTTGGTAGTTGGTAGTTGGTAAATTATTTCGAGGTAAGTGAGAGGATTTAATTGTAATTTGCAAGTTAACGATTTTTCTTTGTGGAAAATGTGTACGTGCTGATAGATCTCAAGTTAACAAGGTCAAACTATTAAATGGTATTCGAAATTCAGGTTGATTAACTCAAAATCACGTTAAAATGAGTAAAAAATATTTTTTGATTTCATATTTAACGATTAATTTTAAGCTTAAAATTTAAATAATTTGGGGCAAAATTTTAATTAAATTTATGTGAATTATTATTCATTTGCTTTTAGAAAAAAAATATTTAAAAACAAATCAGTTTATTTTAAAATCAATTTCTAAGTAAGTTAAAAACCGTGTTTGTTTTTATTTTGGAAATTAATTAAGAAACAAAACGTTTTATTTTATAAGATTTTTGTTTTAAAATCTTATATATGTGTTGAATAACTAGTTTTATAAAATTAATTTCTGTCAACTTAATTTTGGAAACTTTAACTCGTAAACATTCTAGCAAAATAAGATTATTCAGTGTTTGCTTTTATTTTCATTATTTTTTTTTTCCTCCTTTAAAAGATCTATATCTAATTAGGGGGGAGATTGTGTGATGGCCACCGTTTGTTAGTTCAACAAATTCTAGGAAAGTTCAAGAAGTTTTTCTTAACACATTTTTAATGCATATTTTACGTTTTAGTATTAGTTAAAATATTAAATTTATTAAAACATTAAACCAAGCCGTATATTCATTTCATAAGAAGTGAAATCAATAAAAAAATTATATTTTTTTAATAAATTTCACAAAAATGTTTATTTCAAAATGTCATTATTTTTCTACATTTTAATATGGACACAGTAGTTTTAAGGAATCATTTGAAAAATAGAGTTTCGAAACTATTCATTGATGGGATTTGTAACGATTTTTTAAAAAATGAGATTACTTTACAATAAATTAGATTCAAGTTTCGTAATTCTATATTCGCCGTGTGTAATAGTACTACGCTGTATGTCATTTTGTTTAGCAAATATTTATTTTGATTCAATGATGTTGTGAAATGAATGAAGTGGTCATAATGTTAAATTGAAGAGAATATTAATTAATATTAATGTTGTGATATGAGAGAATATTTAAGGAGGTATAATTTTACGGATAGATATTCGAAATGGTTTCGTGATAATTCAATTTTTCACGTGATACTATTAATTTGACAATTAAGTATTAGTTAATGGTTAAGGTTATCTCGGGTATATAGTTAATATATAAGAAAAGTATAAACAGGTGACGATATCAAGTTATATACTGTTGATTAATTATTTTAATTTAAGGTCAGAATGTATCTTAATACACCTCTCATCATCAAGTTTCTAGAAGATAATTTTGATACAATAAAAGAAAACAGGTCCACAACTTGAAGGAAACATATTGATACATAAGGAGTGTATTAAGGATGTACAAAATCATTTTGAACTGCACATTTATGGCATGTTTTTTCCTTTTTTTTTCTACAATTCAAATTTATGACTTTTCTTTAGTTTTGATTTTCTTGCATAAAATATGTTTGAAAAGAATGAGTTTATTTGATGTTTTTTTATTTTCAAAAAACTAATAAATAAATTTGGAGCATTTGAGGGTTTCAACTCTTATAAAAGAGAGATTGTTGCATACACATGGTTTATCACTTCTCATCTAGTGTTAGACGCCAATTTTAATACAGGAACATCTTTAATAACATAAAAAAACATGACAGCGAACAATATTTCTCAGTTGCATCATAAAAGATGACATATTGCTATCCCTACATCAATTCAACCATACATAACAACAACCAATATACAACTAGTGCACAAGATGTTTTAGAATTCTGCAAGGCACTGTAGAACATCACAACAACTCCAAAGTCCTTACTTCGTAACTAGAAAAAAACAAAGATTTGATAAGCACTCGAGATCTATATGGAACTAGACAGTTCCACGTTGCTCCTGTTTTCCTTCTTAAACACTAATTTCATAACCTATTTTCTCACCTACAAAACATGATAAGAAATAACTTTCCCAACGTTGATACATAGATCAGTACCCACTAAAATCATTTCCAATCAAGATACATAGATAAAAAGTCATCTACATCACACATAAAATACCTTCCCCAATCAACATGGGGAACATTAACTTGAGCATAATACCTTAAAACCAATAAAGAAAAAACATAAGACCCTGAAGAGATAAGTCATTCAAGAGATTTTAAACATAAAACTAGATACAAAGACCAATCAGAGAATGAGAAAAAGAAAGTTATTACTTTGTGTTTTAACCACATATAAGATTTGAGTTGTGTCATTTGTAAGATTTTCTCAACATCAATTACTTCTTATTTGAACACGACACAATTTCTATGCTCCCATATATATCATATTGTTGCAAACCACATTATCTTCCAACACCGATTCTAATTTCTATTCAACATGGATAAAGAAAATTGCTCAAAATGCTTGAAAAAATTATTCTGTTGGACTCCCCAAAGACCTAGCCACCTAAGGCAAGAATTCCAAACTTCCCAAGCACTGTCACACCCAAAAAATAAATGACTCGTTGATTCTTCTACTTATGGACAAAGCATACATATGATATTTGTTATATCAATTCCTTTATAAATAAGTTTATCCCCTGTAAGAACTTTTTCCATTATTGCCCTCTAGGCTAGGGCCAAAGCATTAGGAGTTGCTTTCACATACCAAAAGTACTCGAAGAAATTATGGTTATCACCAATGGTTATTTTCCTCATATGTCTGTAGGCTGACCTCATTGTGAATGTGTCTTCAGAGTCCCCTAACCATTTCCATGTATATATACCTCCCTTTTGAGGTTAACACTATTTAATTGGTTAATTAGTACTTCCTCTTGTGATTTCTCTCACTCAAATCTATTTCTCCTCCACTCTAGATCCCATTTCCATCTACCTTCACAGTATTTGGTGTTTAGTGTTACAAGCAAGATAGAGAGTGGAAAGATTTCCAAAAATATATGAACTCAAGCAAGTATGCATCATTTTCGGTGAAATGATTTGAAGAAATTATGTGAAGATACTTATTCTTATAAAATAAGATTAGTAGAAAAATTGACAATAAGAGCAACATGGGATTTTGGTAAGATAAGTGAAAATGTGAGAAGTATTTTGTTGTAATCTACCAAGATTATTCTCAAACTCCACAAAGAAAGGAGATATTGAAAAATATGGGATCATGGATACAAAACGGGTAGAAATGAAACTTTTTAGACAAGAGGTCATGGTTTAACAAGGAAGAGGATTTGATTAATGTTTCAAGGCTAACTTGATGAATACACAATTAGTAAGAGATGTTGTAGATAAGTGAATATGGGATAAAGAAACTAGTGGTGAAAACAGCGTGACACGTGCGTATGAGGTGCCATATATGGTACTATATAGGGTTCTAAAGGTTAAAGATGCCTCCAAAGGTTATGCATTTTATTTGAAGGTGTGTGTAAGATAGGTTGGAGGTTGATGAATCCATGACATATATCTTGTTTACTTGTAATAAAGTGTATAAAACTTGGAAGTGTTGTTATTCTCCTATGGCTAACAATCACCATAGTTTATTATGGTTGATGGTGTTCGACTGTAAGTGTTCATCTATATGTTTCTTGCCTTAAAACTTGTTTTTGTTGTACATGGTTGGGAAATGTATGTTTAGTGCTTGCAAAGAACATGAAAAGAAGCAAAGGAAAGCATATAAGGTGTTGTTGTGGATCAGCATTTCGGAGGATCTCCAAGCTTGAGGATGTGCACCAGCAGACACCTATGTGCTTAAAATGGAGGGCATCACATCACAATTAGCAATCAAGGTTTCAATTTATGTTTTGGATAGCAGAACATGCAGTTTTCAAGAGAAAGTTGTTGTGTTAAATGATACTGAATATGGAAAAGCTTTAGGGAATTATTAAAGAAGCAAGAGTCTGCAAATCTCGGAATAATGAGTATTAGTTAAGTTGTGTAGAGGAAAATGATCATGTACTTTTTTTGTTTCTATAAAATGTTGGTAATTTGTTTTGATGTTTTCTATATGTTTTTTCTCAAACTTCTAGTTTTGATTTATGAATTGTCCGAAAGAGTAAGTGGATATTATCTCAATATATCTATTTAAGATAAGAGTCTCTTAAAAGTTTTGGCTCCTTATGTACTCAATTGTAATTTTTTTATTATTATGTATTTCTGTATAAGGATTAGAACACTTTTAAAATATTTTTTTTAATTTTATTTATTTTTAGTTGATAAAAAAATATTGGTTTGAAAGTGTATCTTTGATTACTTTGCAACATGAATTTTTGGGACGAAGAAAACATTCAAAAAGCAATATTTGACTTTTTACTTTTCCCAAATTGTCACAAATGCTTCAAGTCATCAATCACGTTGCACTTTTACTTTTTGTTTTATAATAAGAATATTCCTCTTTACAGTTTCTTCTAAAATTTTATCCACTCAAAAAAAATTTGAATAAAAATATAAAACACAACTTAGTTTATTTTATAGCATGTCACTATCCTTAAAAATAAGTTCAAATACAAGTTAAAAGTGTTTTTCTTTTTAATTATTGAAAATCTAATTTCTATTAAAAAAAATCTCAAAAGCATTTATAACATGTATTCGAGCAAACATAATTAGAAGGTTTATATTATAACTTCTTTTTTACACAAGAAGGTTTATAACTTAATTATACAGTTTATGACTTACATTTCGTGACAAAAGTAGCCAATGACATTAAAATAAGAAACGAAGTTTTTATTGCACGCGTTAGCATCACGAGAGATAGTCAACGGAATAGTATTGTTATAAATAAATAAACAATTAAAAAGAGAATTGTTATTCCTTGTGGTCCCGTTTACTTCCATTTATTAGTCAACTCTCAAAAAAAGATTTAGCAGGAGGAACTTTTTAAAGTATGATTCCAAGACTGGGAAACTATAAAGATTTTTTTTTTCTGGGTTTCTTATATTTATACATCCATTATTTAATAGTAACACATTTTAATAATAAGAGAGCATTTTATTAACTAAGGATGGAAAAGGTAAAAAAAACATAAATTAAAAAACTAAGTCTACCGAAAGGAGTTTATGAAATACTTTTTATACCAAAGTTTATTGGGAAATACGTAAATAAAAATTGAAAAATATTTTGGATAGTATGAAAATATGCAAAACAGCAAACAAGCAATAAAAAATTAATGTTATTTTCAAGAAAATTATACTTTTCAAAGGTGGATAGCCGCGGTACAAATGTATTATACCGATTTTTTTTAAGAAAAAGGAACTAGAAAATCCTTGTACAAATTTCAAGCTGTTGAATTCATGCTGTCACTAACAAACCCTAGAATAGCAAAAGAAAAAAAAAACATTTCAACAAGTATCATAATAAATTCACAACTCACTTTTTTTTCTACCCCTATCATACAATTCCTAATACAATATTTTAATAAATTTTCACATCATTTAATGATATATTTACTCTTTACTGTATTTTTTTGTTTTTGTTTTTTTGTTAACAGCCATTAGGATTGTATACAACTACCAGAGAGTATATTTTTGTTTCAACAAAGGTATAAATGGAAGTAAGAAAGATCTCGGGAGTGTTTCTATATTTTTTGAGAAAATAAAATTAATAATTATTATTACATAAAAGTAATAAATAATTAGTTATATTGTTAAAATATAGCACAATTTTAGTATTTAAACAATTTATTTTTATATTTTAATTTTAAAATATAAGTAAAAAACGGAGGTTAAAATGGAAGAAACACGATGGACATCATGAGAAAGATATGCATTAATAACCTTGCTCCATATGCAGTTATTTCATTATATTATCAATTTACATGTGCTATATAAAATGACATTAAAATTCAATTTACAGATAGAATGAAATTCAAATTGAACTTCAAACATTTGACCACTAACAAGAATGAGATTCCAAACTAGAAGTATAAGCATTCGGGTCATGCATAGCTTCTCAGGACCTTCTTCATCTGAGAGTGACCATTTTAGGACCAATTCACCAACCTACATGCATAAATGACAGGGTACAGAAGCTGGGAAAATCGACTGAGCTGTACTTCACATTCATTCACAAAATCATGCTTCTACAACAGCTGTTTCTTCCAGAGTAGAACTAACTGATGCAATTTCTTCGGTAACATCTCCATTAATAACATCTGATTCTTGTGTTTCTTCTGTCTCAACATAAAGAACCTTTTCTCTGAGCTTCGTTTCAAGTTCTTCTAATGCGCTACAATTCTCAGCTAGGAAACTCTTTAGGGCATCCTTACCGCGGAAATTCTGTTCGTTATAGTAATAAACTGCACCAGCCTTTAAGATTAGTTTGTGTTGTACACTTAAATCTATTATCTCTGTTTCTTTACATATCCCCCTGCCAAATTCAAGCTCAAACTCAGCAGTTTTAAACGGAGGAGCAAGCTTGTTCTTCACAACCTTGACAAGAACCTGGCTTCCTAAAATCTGCACAAAGAAAAAGCTAATCAGAAATTAGACCTAATGAAATCAGTGCAATATTAAGATCCCAAAATATTGTACAAACAGATAACGTACAGAAGATTAAATGCAACAAGATAAAAGTTGTATACGAGATAAAAATAATGAAAAGCTCTAGCTTCTATACAGGACATCATTACATCTATAATCCACGGAACAAACAAGTTAAATGGTTTTTTAACTACTAATAGGGCATTCAATTACATTAAATTAGAATATATATCATTTTAAATTGTTTTATTTTTAAATGTTTTATTTGGATATGTCAATTCAAATTTAATTTTCTTATTTAGATAGAATTCAATTACCACCAAATACAGAAAATAATTTAAATTGTCGACAAAGTTAATGTTGGTAAATTTCAACCGACATTTTAAAAAAATTCAAACAAAAATTACAAATAATAACAATCAATAATAAATAAATAAAATACTCTATAGACATTGACAAAAAAAAATTATGACATTATCCATCAAAAGATATAGTATCCCTAACAGACCAATAAAATCCTAAGTAATATTCAACATGAAAATAGTTGTGGTTTACAAAAACAAAAATAATTCTAATAATTTAAATAAAATTATATATTAATACCAATAAAAATTGACGTCGATTACTCCCAAAACCAAAATCAAAACTAAAAAAAATATAAAAAAATACTTGAGTTTAAAAATATGAAGAATTTCAAATTCGTACTTTCCAAATGAAATTTGAAATTCCTCATTTTTAAGAGATCTAATTACTCATAAAATCCTTAAATTTCAATTTCTTTTAAATCCGTTATCGAAACAACATAATTTGTTGTAAAGTATTTCAAATTCTTCATACAAATAAATTACCCTCTTAAAACTCTCCATCCAAACACACTATAAATGTAGGTACTGCATGGATGATTAAAGTACCAAAAATGGTAATGTTGTCGACAAATAGCATGCTTACTCAAAACAACAAAAAACAGTATGTGTCACAACCAGTTTTGCCAAAAGAACTGAATTGATGATGACAAATGACTTCACCCCAAAATTTACAACCTTGGTCTCGAGCTAATAATGCTAATATATTTTCTCTTGAGGAGTGCTGGCAACACACTCCCTAGTACATTCTTTATAATACACTCTAAAACCTTCCTTTTAACACACTCTCTTCACTATTGGTTAAAATTTATTGGAAATTACGAAATCATGAGTGGAATTCATTAGCTATGAAGTGGGTCTCATAAAATAATGTAATTTTCAATCAATTTCACTTAATAAGAGTGTGTTAGAGCATTTCTGTTTTTCTTTTTAAATTTAACTTCATACTAAACACCAACATCGACTTTGCTGCAGGATGTGGAAACATTCACTATTAACCATAAATAAGCAAGCAACTTCGATTAATTTATATCTCCTGTTTTATAGGGCATGGACAGAACTGCTATTTATCAAGATTGCAATAAGTTCATAGAACTCAAAAGCTTTACACCTACACCACTCACGTCCAAAGTATATCAAGAAATGAAGTAACTTGGAACATAGATTTAAAGAGAAAGCCTACATTGTTGATTCCATCAAACTGAACCAGATTTTATTTTTTGAAACAAACACTTGAACAATATATGAATCAATATATGATTACCTCTTCACCCTTCTTGACAAAACCTGTTCTCTTGATATTTAGACGCACAGAAGCATAGAATTTCAATGCATTACCACCACAAGTAACTTCCGTAGGCCCACTAAATCCCCCAAAAGTTGAAATCTTTGACCTCACCTGGGGTAACATACAACAGAATTCCTGTTACTAAAAGACAGACACATCCCCAAGGTAATTTGTTGAACAAAGTTCTTCCACTTCCACCCAAAAGAAAATGGATACATTACACACACAGAAGATAATATTCCTAGAGAATATACAAACAGTAAAAGATAACACCATCCAAGTCATTTAACATTCCTTTGGATAAAAAACCATATAAAAAAACACATCAAATAGCAAGCAACACTCACCCATAAGTTTAAAAATAGGTCCATTGGTATATGTCTGACCGATGCATGGCCAGTACATAATTAGTATTTCAATAAATTCAAATAATTTGGAAAGCCAAAGAACGTCAACATACTCCATGCAATCTGTCTGTATACATAGCTAGATAATCTTTTTGAGAGCTTCTCTACTCAAAAATAAAACTCCATATTTGCCATAGAGAAGCTCACAGAAGCTATGGCTCTGATATTTACCCCAGCAATGAACCCCAACTATGTTGTTCCTTGATAAAATTTATAACAGTGCTAGTAACATACACTCTACCATACTCTCCTATTGTCAAAATTCATTGAAAACTACTAAATAATGAGTGAATTCATCAAATTAAGGATGGAGGGAGACCCAAACGATTTGTGATTTCTAACAAATTTCAACTAATAGTAGGGGCATGCTGCTAGTACATCTACATTTATTATTATTTTCTTTGTAATCTGAAAAAAATAGACTGATGAAGTTCCAGCAATTAATAGCTTTTGGTAGTTAAGATTCAGGTGAATTTATACACTAAATTTTGCACGCATGCAGCTTTACATGCATAAAAAAAGACAGTGAATTGACTCTGAACATTACACTAAGCAGAGACAGAAGCAGAACAAAGTCAGAGAGGTTGAAAAGTTTAGAATAAAGTCAACAACAATAGAATATATGAATTATGATAGTGGAACATTGCTCAGCATAAGTCAAGAAAATAAATCATAGACCAAGCATCAAATTAGGACCGGACAGGCTAACCCAAACAGAAGTTTCACGTACACACTAACTTGCTCGGGTTCAAACTGAAACATATTCATAATCTGACCAAGGTAAAATTGACAACATAGCTGCTGTTTTGGTTGTTGGTTCTGCAAAAATAGGTGTTAGATACACAAGTAACTAAGTTTTACGTAGCAATTTGGGGTGCAATACTAATTTTAGGGATTTATTGAAGTTATAAAGTATTTGAAGAGTCAGGGCATACATAATTAGTAACCAACTGGTAAGAGGTTTTGTTATGAGGAGTTTTACAATGCTGGTCAAAGGCTTTGTGTACATGTTTTATGGTATCATTGGTACCTTTAGTAATGAAAGCTCTGGGTTGCCTATCAAAAACAAATTGACAACATAGCTGATAACAATTTAGCTGATACCTGATTTATAAAAATTAAAATACTTTGAGAAAGTGTCAAGGCATGGCTCAATTTTCGAAGTGCCTGACTCATTAGCCTAGCCTGCATTGCCATGTGAGCATCACCCATTTCACCATCAAGCTCACCTTTAGGAACAAGTGCAGCCACCTATCATATAAAGACTGCAAAAAGTTAGTTGATACTGAACGTGCACTTAAACAAATAAAACAAGATTTCAATGCATAGTATAAACCATATGGAAGAAAAAACTATACAAGAGGGAGAAATACAGAGAAAGTTCAAAGAGGAACACTAAAATTTTGCTCATTCTTTCCATTGGAAAATCAAACTCAACTAGTCTACAAATAAGGGTTTAAGAGGACAAAATCCAAAATATTAAAAATAACAATTTTATTTAAGAGCTTCTAAAATTTGGCTGAGTCAATGTGATAAATACCCAAGCACGTTTGAACTTACTCTCAAAAGCTCTTTTAAGGGGGAAAACAAAACACTTAAATAATCCACTTCACTAAACTCCCTCAGTTGGTTAGAATCCTTCACAGGTAGCCCTTTCTGAGACATTGACAACCAGCTCTAATATCAATTTATAAGTACCCAAGAACTTGGAGACCCGCCCTAACCCTCAGAAGCTAACTACTAAGAGAGGAGAATGAAACACTTATACCACTCAACATCCCATACTACTCGAAGTAGGACTTAGGCACCCCACAATACCCAAGTTCCTATCACAATGCTAAAAAATGCTTCCATTCCAGAACAATTCCAGTTTCCACATCAAATATCTCAACCTCCCCTGAACTTATATTATAACCAATCACACTGATTTCTACATAATACAAGAAGCCGGAGATATCTTTAGGTGACAAGCATCACCAAAAGCAAGATTTATATACAGGGATCTACCTACACAGAAAATAGAATGCTTACACCAATAAATAAGTTTTATAGGATGAGTAGTTTACATTGACCAGAGCTAAGTCAAGGGTGATTGGCCAAAATCACTTTCCTACAATAAGTTATTAGATGGCGGTGAAAGGATGCCACTTGATACACTGGTTTAGTGAATCCAATAACAGATGAATATAATAGTAGAATCAACACTTACCGTATAATCCTAAACAAGTTACAATGGAAACAGGGAAAGTATTGACAAACAAAAGAAAACGTGCTTCAAACTTACACTGTCGACAACAATTACATCAACTGAACCACTACGGATTAAGGTATCCACAAGACTAAGTGCCTGTTCACCACAATCGGGTTGGGAGAAAAGCAAATTCGCTGTATTCACACCAATAGACTCTGCAAGTGTCTTATCAAGGGCATGCTCAGCATCGACAAAGACACAATAACCTGTATCAAACAACGATATCAATTTCCGGAAAACCAGCTGCAAAATTCTAAACAAATAAATCATAAAATTGTGTGGGTAGGCCTCCTCAACTTCATTATTAATTTATTGAAATTATAGTTACAATTAAACTAATAGAATGGAAGAACACGTCTGAAACCGGGAAAACTACTAGCACCAAATTTAGACAGTGAGAAACCAAATTAGATTTACGGCTGGGAAACTGCTAGCACTAGCAGTGTAGCACCTAAAATTTGTTGGCAGAGTACTAATATTGAAGCAGGGATTTTAGACAACAAGAAACCATGTATAGAATCAGATATCCAATTTGCCATTTCCAAAAAGTAATAGTCAAAGGGTGTCTAAGAAACAAAGTTAGAAATTCTTTAAGAAATCATAAGGAAAAAAAACAGCACAATTATCACTATCAAACATAAAGAGCAGGGGCCAGGAGATTAAATCATCTGAGTCTGTAGCAACCATAATTATGATTAAGTCATGGTAACATCTATAGAAGTTAGAAGTCTAAATCCATTACAACCAAAAAGACATAGACATTTCAATTATAAGTGCTGAAGTATTATATGAAGATAACCTCCTTGCTTCTGTGCTTCTGCAATCACATGTAAAGCAAGAGTTGTCTTTCCGGAAGCCTCTGGACCATATATTTCCACAACACGTCCCTATGGACACAAATTGGGGAAAATGGAAAACTTTGTCATCAGTATCCAGCAGTTAGTGTATTAAAAACGGTTCAGAGTCTATTCACATAAAACAAATAAGCAAGAAACCTCTTCATGCAAGGATCAAAGCATACCTTCGGAAGACCACCAATTCCTAGTGCTATATCAAGACCAAAAGAACCTGTAGACACAACAGGCACATTTTTTGGTGAGACAGAACGACCAAGCCACATGATGGATCCCTTTCCAAATGCAGAAGTGATTTGATCAAGAGCTTGTTGAAGGGCCAGCTCTTTCTTGGACATGTTTTCTTCACCAGAGTCACTTCCATCAGATTTGGAGCGCCTTCTACCTTTAGGTATATAGAAATGGAAAATGTTGTCAACTTCAAATCTGTTCAAACTTCAAACATTAGAGATAATAGAAAACTAGAGGAGAATTGTCTGAAACACTACATTATTTTCTATAAATTGCAACTTATAACAGTATGACATTAATGGACGAGATAGACATGAACAGACTCTGGTATGATATGAACTCTCCAAATAAGAAAACAGAGATACTGCCACCATTCAGGAGTCCTAGTTCGCTCCCACTCTTTTCAAACTTGCTTCTTTTCTCCACCCCTCTTCCCTCTTTTTAATCCTCCATTTTTCTGTTTAACCATCCAATCAATCCCCTTCTTGCTTACCTTTTCATCCTGTCCTTGTACCTTAGTCACAGTAGTAGGACGCCTAACATAAAGGCTAAATGAAATAAATACTGCCCCAGAAAAAGTAGAGACTCCTAAATGATCCATGCTTACTATTACACGAATACATAAAAACCACACAACAAACAAGTATAAACTTTTGTTTTGGTTTGATTCAGCACATGAATCAAAAACTTAGATGTATAAACTATAAAGAACATAAACAATTCCTTTGTCAAGCATCATTGTGAGGATTCACCAAAAGCACAATGAGCTTAACTGGACTTACCAAGCCCAACCCATACCATGATTATTATAATTTATTTACCCTATAAGCCTTATAAGGAGATTACCCCAACAATAAAGACTAAGTTTCAACAATTACATGCAATTATTAGCCTTATCTCTATTGTTAGTTAAAATAAATCTTACTATATAGTCTTATCTATAAATCAGTTAGTATTAGTCTTATCTCTAGTTAATATTAGTCTTATCTCTATTGTTAGTTAAAATAAATTTTATTATAAATCAATTAGTCTGTTGTAACTGATTCCTATATATAACCTATAACCAATGCTACATTATGTGAATGAATAATAATATTTGAAACAGTATTTTTTTTCATCTATGTATCTTTTGTTTCTTTCTTGGTCTTTGAATATGGCATGCCATGAATTTTACATGATATCAAAGCTCTTGAATTGAAGATTTCTATTGCACTCTTATTGTCTTCCCCTAATACTACCATCATTTCCATTCTTCCATTACTTTGACAATTCTTCAACCCTAGATGAACCGCTCAATCCCCACAGTCCATATTATGTACATCCAAATGAGAATCCATCAATCTCTCTAGTTTCTCCTCTTCTTGATCCTACAAATTACAAGTCGTGGTCTAGATCAATGACCACTGCATTCAATGCAAAGAATAAGTTGGAATTTGTTGATGATTCTTTGCTGCAACCAACACCTAATCATGCTCTTCATGCAGCATGGAAATGTTCCAATAATATGGTGGTCTTGTGGTTGATACACTCAGTATCACCTTCAATCAGAGAAAGTATAATGAGGTTGGATAAAGTTGTTGATATTTGGAAAGGCCTGAAATCAAGATATTCACAAAGAGATCTGTTGAGAATCTCAATTACAGCAAGAAGTTATTTCTGTCAAATATGGTGATGTCTACAGAATATCATACAAAATTAAGGGTGATATGGGATGAATTAGAATCATACAGACCAGATCCAATATGTAGTTGTGTTAAAAAATGTTCATGTAATGCTCTTGCAACTATGAAACAAAGGAAGGTATAAGATCAAGTTATGCAATTCTTGAGAAGATTGAATTATCAGTATAATAATGTAAGCTCTGCTATACTAATGATGGACCCTCTTCCCTCAATTAACAAAGTTTTTTCATACACTACTTAAAAAGAAAGACAATTCAATGGAACTACTAATAAAAATGATCTCAGCTTGGTTAATGTTGTTAATGCTTCTTATTCAAGAAATCTTTGTAGCTATTGTGGAAAGAATGGACATATTGTTGAAGATTGGTGGAAAAAGAATGGTTATCCAAACAATTTATCATCGAATAGAGGGAAAGGGGTCAACTTCTCATGGTAATGGTAGAGGTTCATCACATGCTAACAGATGCAGGAAGGTATGCAATTATTGCGGAATCACAAGCCACACTGAGGAATAAAGTTTCAAGAAACATGGATATCCACTAGGGCATCATTAGTACAAGGCGGCACCTGGTGCTAACATTAAGAAACACAACTACAAAATTCAACAGCCACATCTCAGGAAGCACAGAATTCATAATTGAAATTAACTTCACAACAATATCAAACTCTAATGAATTTACTGCAATAGACATCTACAGGATCTTCTTTCTCTGCAAAAAGTGCTCATATTAATCAACTTAGTATTCTTCCTAAAACCAATTATGTTCTAGGAATATTTTACCTGTTGTTTGCACCATAAACAATGATTCTAATCCCAATACTTGGCTTCTTGACTTGGTGGCTACTGACCATATTGCATATTTTCTTGACTTATATAGTGAATATCGAAAAATTTCACCCATCATTGTTAGCCTCCCTCCCCAATAGAGAACAATTAATTGCTAAATATTCTAGCATACGTTTCAGAGTTTCTTGTTCTCACTAGTGTGTTATATCTACCAAATTTCAAATTCAATTTGATCTTTATTTCCAAATTAATTAATTCCATATATTACATGGTCATAAATATTTTCTGACTATTGTTGATGATCATACTAGATTTGTTTGGGTTTTCCTAATGTCTTCTAAAGCTGAAACACAATCTCTTTTACAAGGATTTGTTAATTCTGTTGAAAGACAATTTGATACAAAAGTCAAAACTATTCAATCAGATAATGGTGTGGAATTGATCATGAGTTATTTTTTTTCAATAGACTGATTAGACTGATATTATACATCAAACCACTTGTGTTGGAACCCCTCAACAAAATGGCATTGTTGAAAGGAAACATAAACATTTACTCAATGTAACTTGAGCTCTCTTATTTCAGTCTAACATTCCCAACCTTTTTTGGTCTTGTGCTTTACTTCATGCAACTACCTAAATAAACCTTATTCCCACACCTTTTCTAAAAAATATGTCCCCATATCAAAAGCTCTATTCTTAATTATACGATGTTACTCTACTTTGAGTGTTTGGGTACCTTTTTTAAACTAGCACTCTTAGTACTCGCAGGAGGAAGTTGGGTCATAGAACTTTACCATGCGTGTTTTTAGGGTCCAGGTCTCCCTAGAAAGGTTATATTGTGTACAATCTTCATACACAAACCATTGAAGTCTCTCGAAATGTTATTTTTTATGAGAATTGTTTTCCCTTTTCCACTATCAACGTTAATGATCCTACCACCCTTGCTTACCCTTTCATCACTACTCACAACACACGGGCTTTCTCTTCACTTACGGACTCTCCTCCCCTTATCCCTTCCTCTCCTCAAACAAAACCTATTTCTTCTAAACATTCCCTTAGAAAATCTAACAGAATCCAAACTAGACTTCTTAAATACAATTATTATCAAACTACTTTCGCTTCAACTACCATGATTAATGCTCTAGGTATCAAATATCCTATTTCTTCTGTGATTTCATATAACAGTTTCTTCACATTATCACAACTTTATTCTTAATGTTTTGAAACTGTATTCTTTTCTCTGTATATCTTTTGTTTATTTTATCAATCTTTAAATGTGCTATGCCATGAATTTTACACCAATGACAGTTAATACTAAAATTTTAAAAAGAATGTGATAATCTATTTTCAGTATAAATAAACTCCTGCAACTGAATAACTTCTGGATTAAGATAAAGAGAAGGGAAGAAAGCAAGAGAGCTTCGGCAAACCTTTAGATGAAAAGCTCAAAATCTGAGAAGTGCCAAATAATCCCAGGTCAAAGCCCTGCAAATGAAAGCAAGAACTGATTATGCAGCAAAATCAGCATCGATCAGAAACGTAGGAAGAAGATGCAAAAGGTGACGGAAACGGTTGGTTAAATGCATATTCATGACATGACTGACAAAACGGCCAATGCTTTTTCCTTTTCCTTACCTTTTGTTAGAGGGCAAATATTCCTCTGACTTCGGTCCCCATGAATGCACGTAATACTTTAAAAGTGCATAAATAACTAAAGAAATTAAAACGTGACAGACAAGGTCATCAGAATCATAAAATGATAATAATGCATAAAACAGAAGAGAAGAGAGAGCACCGTAATGTCTTTGGTGACAAAAATTATGAAAAACAAGTGATCAAAGTGCATAAACAAAATCATGTGATAGCATAGAAAAAAAAAAAAAGGCGCGTAGAAGCGAACCTTAGGGACGAATAGCGAGCGTGTGAGAAGGGAAATGTTACGAAGCAGCCTCGCCATAGAAGCAACTTTGGGAGTTCAAAGGAAGAGAAGAATTCCAATGAAAATGTAATGGGACATCATGAAATGATTCACACAACACTAACACTAACACTTAACGTTTTCTTTTCTGTTTTTAGGGTTTTATAATTACGCCCTGTTTTGTTTGATTTCCCTCCCCCTTTTTTTTTTTTTTTCCATTTCATTCCACCACACCAGGAGAGAGAAAGGGTAGTTAGATAAGAACCTAAGACACCCTTTTTAAATAATGTGTGCGTGTCGAATACATATATCGGACATGATATTTATATGACACTTGTAGAACATGTATTGATGAAGTGTCCGATTCAAAAAATATTTGTTAAATTTTCTACTATTCTAACACGATTTTAACACAATTTAAAAAATAAAAAATACATTAATTTTCTAAAAACTTAAATTTATTATATAAATTTTTAATATAATTATAAAAATAAGAAACAAATCATTTTGAATCAACCATGAAAAACATCTTTATGCCCCAAAAAGAAACTAAAACATACTAGTGCACATAAATTTTTACTGTTAATTTATATAATTCATAATTATATAATATATAAATATGTGTCCTTGTATCCTACATTTTAGAAATTATATGTATCTCTATGTCTGTATTCGTATCGTATCAATGTCCATGTCTATGCTACATAAACGATACAAATACGGACACAGAGATACGTATAATTTTTAAAATATATGATATTTTATTTTTAATTTATGTAATCCATAAATATATTTTAGTGTCTATATACCTGTAAGAAGAAGACATGAGTAAAAGAAATGGACTAAGATAACTAAAATGCATACACATATCTTCTCTCAGTAATAAATAAAAATTATATAGTTAATAGTGTAAATTCCTTGCTTGTTGCTCCCAATCAAAAAGAAGAACTTCACACCTATACTTTTTTAACAAAATTAAAAAATCATTAACTTGATCATGTCAATAAAAATATATATGTTGGGTGGTTTTAAATAAATAATATTAAGTACATTAAAAATGCTAATAATTATGTTACTAACATTTTTATAGGTTAGTTTTAAGAAAATTCCTTCTCTACAATTATTTATATGGTAACCATAATTTTCTTTTTCTACAACTATTGTTATATAAACATATACATCATTTAATAAATTGTTATTGAATAATTTTACTCTTGAATAAATAAAAAATAATTTATTTATTTAATAAAAATAGATAATTGAAAACTTTTTTTAATTTTAAAATAAATGAAATAGTTTATTTTAAAAAAATAACAACCAAATAATTTTTTATAAAATTATATATATATATATATATATATTACATGTGTGTGTAGTTTTAAAATTGTAATGCCTTTTTCAATTTTTTAATTAATTATTCATAACAGATATTAAAATTATATAAATAATAAAATTATATATTTTAATTTTAATATAATACAATTATAAATTTACATACACAAAAATGTATGTGTTCTTGCTAGTTATTGTACAACCAAAATCACCTAACATTAATTAAAACAGAGTTTGATTCACAATAAACATTTTGTTTTTTAATAAAAATTTGTTCAATTATGGACACGTTACCAAAACAAAATATAACAATCTTAACATTAGTGTGCGTAAAAATACTAAAAAATATTTAAATTTTTAGAACAAAATTTCCAATTTGTTTCCATATTACTGAGAGAATCGATAAACTATTTCCTGAAAAGATTAAGAGTTGAATAAGAATATTTCAAAAAATTCTATTTATGCTTTAAAATTTAGTACAATTAGTTTCATATCTCCCTTCCGATAATTAACAAGGTTAATCCTCTTTATCACATAAAAAATTAATGACAAACTTTAATTCAAGTGTACTACACAGTAAACATAAACAAGACTATTAACACTTTAGAAAGACTAACCAAAAATTGTTTTTACAATTTAATGAATATACTTTGACTGACTTAGTGAATATACTTTGACGTCTAAAGGATAAAAGTTATTTAAATATGTGATTAGTATAGAACTTTTACTTTATATAAGATAAATACAAAATTTAATCACAAAATTCGTATTAATCTAAATTTACTAGTGCAAAGTTCAATTTCTATAAATTAATTAATTAACACCAAGTCAATATACGTATTTAATAACATAACCACTAAATATTAAACATTAACTTAAATATTAAATAAACTTTTGCATTTTACATGTAAAAGACCAAAACTTATAACACCAATCCTAAAAAGCATTATACATTAACATTCGTAACTACATATAAGTGTTCACATGTTACAATAACATCAAATATACATTATACATTATAAGAATACAAATTCCAACATAAACAATTCAGTTTGATAAATATTCTTTATTACCACTAATGCTAAAGAAAAAAAAAAGTATCTATCTACACTTTTTTTATATATATAAAAATAATTGTGTTTGTGTGAACTGTTTGCAAGAAAACCATACTTAAAACATGACATTTAATGTGGGATATTTTAAAAGGTGCATTCAAACTCTATTTATAAAACCTAAAATAGTTATATTGAATTTGCAGTATAAAATATTATGTGAGGTGAAGTTTGAATTCCAAATTACCTCGATGGAAGAAATCTTATGAAAATAGTGTATTTTTTTTATATACAATCTATATATTTTTAAATATCAAGTTTTTTTAAGAGGTATATTGAATTTTGCTTAGGCAAGTCAAAATTTGGTAATCATTTGTGTCTTTCGAAATCATCAAATATATTATCAGCCTTATAGCGTAAAAAGCTTTGATAACATACCTATTAGGTCCACAAAATAACTACAAATATACAAGTTTATAGTTTTGATTAAAAAATAACTATTAATCATAAAATGTTCACAACTAATTAAATAAACAAACTATCATACTTTGATTATAAAAATTAAACTATCATATAATTATTATGAAAATCTATTTTCACATCGTACCTGATTGTAAAGAAGACTAACCTTAAAGTAATTATGAAGTGACATATAAGGAAAGAGAGTTTTTAATGTGTTTTATTCTCTTTGGATAATTTTTTTAATAAAAAATAATTTATTTATTATTAATAACAAATATTTAAATAATTTTGTCTACTTTAATTAACTGTTTTTTTTATATAATTTTCATACACAAAATACAATATGTAAAATGTCCCTAAATGAGAATAAGTACGAATCACTTAAATCAACAATTAAAAATATTTTTATTCCAACATAACTTTATGGTAGGACCGATCTGAAAAAGTCTAAAGATTTTTAAAAATAAGATAGTTAAAAAAGATTATATTAAGTGGAACTAACCCTGCTATAAATTATAGTTTTCATTTTATATCTTAAAATAGTAATATGATACTGACACACAAATGTCTATTATCTATTAATCTATTAATTAAGACCACTTAAGCTATACAGATGCATTTCTTTTTACAAAAAATCATTTAAATTATGAAATATTTCAGTATTAATTATATATTTTTATTTCCTATTTTCTAACAATAGTTTACTAAACAGCCTAACTGTTATATATAAAATTATTCAGACAGCAGTAATGGTAATCCATAATGTTATTGTATAAATAACAGAGAAATAAAAAAGAGATATTGTATACATCTTTTTTGGGTCCGGAAAGAAAAAAAAGCGTATATTGATTCGGTTTTGTAAGCTGGGCCTAAAATACAGGCCTTTTAGAAGCAGAGCAAGGTGGTTGGGCCCCCATATTTGGTGAAAGCGAAAAAAGAATAAAAAAGGAAGCCCTAGGCAATAAATAGAGAATGCATTCAAGTTCAGAAAAGAAGGAAGAGGAAAAGAGGATTGGAGAGTGGCCACGTTTAGCAACAACCAAACCCTCTCTGTTCTTCTTCATCTTTTTCTTCTCTAGGGTTTTAGCTTCATCTCATTCAACTAAGCTTTTCTTTCGCCTCTGCAATGAGCAACGACAAGGACACCTTCAACGTCGCCGATCTCTCCTCTGGTACTCCATCCATTTCTCTCTTCTCTTTTTTATTTTTTCGTGCTTCACACGTTTGATGTTCTATTGTTCTTAATTTCTCCCCGAAGTTCTCAACGAGGAAAATAGAGCAGAGCTAGTCAATGCTCTTAAGGTTAGTATCATCTTTTTCTTAGTACAGCTGCTAGTACTACTTCTACTACATCTACTAATGTTGTTATTTATATCCGAAGCTGAGATTGAGATTTGAATTTATCGGGATTTACATGTTAAATCTGGCCATTTTTATTGTTTCTGAGAATGTTTAATTTTGCGCAGAGCAAGATACAGAGTTTGGCCGGGCAGCACTCCGATATTCTTGAGTCGTTATCACCTAATGTCAGGAAGCGTGTTGAGGTTCTTAGAGAGATCCAGGTATAATAGCTTGCCCGTCACCTAGGTTGTTTGAATTTCTTGTTCGTGTATTTAGATGTTAATTATAGTTGTTGTTTGAAATGTCCTTGGTTGGTGTAGGTGTGAAGTGTTGTTATTCCCTTGCATGTAAGGTTTTGTGTTGATTGATGAGATGCATAGAGATAACATTTTGGTGTTTTGGAGCTTCGTCCTTTTGAATTGATATTATTATTTTGTCCTAATTTTGCAGGGCCAACACGATGAATTAGAGGCTAAATTTTTTGAGGAGAGAGCAGCACTTGAGGCCAAATACCAAAAAATGTATCAACCACTGTACACGAAGGTGAAACTAACTAAGAGTAGCATTTGCTGTTTTATTCTATGCCTGGACGTGTAGCTTAAATGGGTTTCATAATCTGCTACTTAAGCCGTGCAATTGTCTTTTAATCAATTTTATAATTGAAAATCGTGATTCTTAGCTCTAGGGATGTTGATGTAATAATAGACATATTTATCTTTTGCCTTGTCATGGTTGACTGCAGCGATATGACATAGTAAATGGTGTTACCGAAGTCGAAGAAGCGGCAGTGAAAGAAAAAACACCCGATAGTGGGGAGGATGAAGGTAGTAATACAAATACATGAATTTTTCCTTTTAACAGTGTTTCAATCACCTATATTTGATAGAAGTATTTGCTTAATAGAGAAGGGAGTGCCTGCGTTTTGGCTTACTGCAATGAAAAACAATGAAGTGTTAGCCGAGGAGGTTAGTTCATTTGGTTCAGCAGTTGACTTTTTTATAATGTACATTTTGCAAAGAAGTTTCATTTGACTAGTTTTCTCATTGTCCCCTTGCGAAAAAGTAGATTTCAGAGCGTGATGAAGGTGCTCTCAAGTTTCTCAAAGATATCAAGTGGAGCAGGATAGAAAATCCTAAAGGATTCAAGCTTGAGTTTTTCTTTGATACCAATCCTTATTTTACTAATACTGTCTTGACTAAAACATATCATATGATTGATGAGGATGAACCAATTTTGGAGAAAGCAATTGGGTAAGATTTATTAATATTATATTACTACTACTACTGCTGGTACTACTATTACTATAAATTATGATGCCACATCACTGTTACCTAACCAGTATACTATCATGTTAAATAGGTTGGTGTGTATTCTTTAATAAATTTGCTTGCTGAATTTTGTTTTCTAATTTCTAGGACTGAAATTCAATGGCACTCAGGAAAATGCCTGACACAGAAGATTCTTAAGAAAAAGCCCAAGAAGGGTTCAAAGAATGCTAAACCAATTACCAAAACTGAAAGTTGTGAAAGTTTCTTCAATTTCTTCAATCCACCACAAGTTCCTGAAGATGATGAAGACATTGATGAAGAAGCGGTACTGGTGTTGAATTAAGATAAACTCCGAAGTAGAAATAAGAACTAATCAATTTGAACTTTAATAACGTTGCTATGTGCGACACTGTTTTTTTTTGCTTTGATTAATACTTTTTTGGTTGATAGGCTGAGGAGCTACAGAATCAGATGGAACAAGACTATGACATTGGGTGAGCTTGATTACCGTTTACAAGTGTTTGTAATTGCATGTATCAGGTTTCCACCAACATGTTACTCATCTTCCAATAAAGTGTATTTGTTGACTTTTGTTGCAAACCGTGCATCTTTTTGTATTTATTGTAATCTTGATGGAACAAGACTATGCAATCCTTTCGTTTATCGAAATCTTGATTTTGAAATTTTCTTGTCTTGAATCTTGTTGTATTGTCATGCATGTTTAGGTCAACAATAAGAGACAAGATTATTCCCCATGCTGTGTCCTGGTTTACTGGAGAGGCCATCCAGGGGGATGAGTTTGGAGAACTAGAGGAGGACGAGGACGATGAAGATGTTGAAGAGGACGATGATGAAGAGGAAGATGAAGATGATGACGATGACGAAGATGACGAGGAAGAAAACAAGACTAAAAAGAGGGTATAATTTGTAATTTCTTTGAAGTGTTAAGAGTACTACTGGGTTTGTTTTCTGTCTCAGTTTTGAATCTTACACACTTTCTTTTTTGTGGGATCTCCCCCCAATTTATCTTGTGTTATGTCGCTGCAGTCATCAGCACCCAAGGTACGGAACTTGTGATATAAGTTGAGATATAGATTGGTTTTTTCCTTTCGTGCTCCTGCAACTCTCATGACTTGGTTCCATTTTTTTACTGTGTAAATCTTCAGAAGAGTGGAAGAGCACAGCTTGGTGAGGGTCAGCAGGGTGAGCGACCTCCAGAGTGCAAGCAGCAGTAGAAGTATATTTCTGTGGAGATTTATTTACGAAGTTGAGTTTTGTTGGTATTGGAGAGAATATCTGATGTGAAAGTGGGTTTAATACTGTTTTAATGTTTCTTAATTAATTTTCCTCCCTAAATTTTGGTTGTCTGGAGTTTTACTTAGCCCCTTATATTATTTAGCGCTCCGTACAGAGAATGTGGTTATATAGCATAAAATTGTTACAGCAATTATCCGTGCCAACACTTGTCATGCAAGCAGGTGATGACCGACAACAGTGACTCAGTAACTGAACCGCATGGATCTTAAGCGTAACCGTTACATTTATCTATATGCATTCTTTAGGTATTTTTGTTCTCTTTAATAAATAAGCACGTGAAGTACAAGTAAAAAGAAAATATTCTAACCAAGAAATAGAAAAAGAAAAATCTATTTCTTCAGGCGTAGGCTCGGTTATGCTCATTTAATTTGTCAAAAATAGTATGATTTAAATTTAATGAAAAAACATAAATTTAGTAATGTATTGTATGATGCTATATGTTTTTTGAATTGGGATGAGAGATGAATGAATTGTGTTTATATATATATATATATGTATGTATGTATGTATGTATGTGTATGGGAATGTGTGTGTATCTATTAAATATTCTTCTGTTTTTTAAGTGTGAAAATATAGTTTTAACATTTACTAATATATTATCATCCAAGTACATATTTGTATAGGGTTGAAAGTACTAGAATATTAAGTAGGAGTCATCTGTACAGAGTTGAGATCTTCAATTCTAATGGGAAATTAATCTCTAAGACATAAATAGTCTACATAAAGGAAAGGAATAATAAAACTTCTTAAGTTATGGTCATTCATATTTCTTTATAAATTATTGTCGTTCATATTTGCTTATAAGTAGTGTGGGGGTTTAGGGTTTAGTGAGATGAGGTGATTTTACCACTGTTCTTTGTTTGATAAGTGTTTGATTTTCAGTAGAGCATGTTTTCGTGTTAGGAGTTATTGGGTGTATGGATATTGTTTAAGGTTGAGGGAGTCGGGGGCCGTATCTGCAAACAAATTTGTAGAGTTAAAAGTACAAAAGCAATAAAATAATAAATAATTATTAGCAACCTGAATCTAAGCATCACTCCTATCCCGGATGATACCACTGGTCATTCCTTTTTCCTTTTACATACAAAAGTTTCAATCTCGAGTTTTTTTTTAAGGTTTTAGTTGAATAAAATATTGTTAGTTAGTTTTTTTTTTCTTTATGAACTGAAGTCGTTAAAGTTTTTATTTTACTCGATAGGAGTTTAATAGGGTAATGTTTCAAGTTTAATATGATCCTAAAAGATATCAAAATGATTATTTATGATTGTTAGTTTTTTAGGAATGTGACTCAATAAAGTTTTCATTTTACTCGATAGGAGTCTAGCAGGACAATCTTCCAAGATTAACATGACTCTAAAATATATCAAGATGATTGTTTATTTTTTATGATGATGATTCATTGGAGTAAATATAAGGAGTCTAGTAAGTATAATGTTTAGACCAATTTTAATATGATTCTAAAAGATATCATAGATATGCTTGACAAGTTAACACTTCACTTAATTATTCACCAACTTTTAATATTTATTTATTGTTTTGACAACAATCATATTTGGATGGTATGGTCGTTCACTACTTATTGATATTTCTTTATGATTTTAACTTGACCGAGTTTTTTTCTTTATTACAGATAATGGAGGTTGTGAATTATAAAATCAAAAAATTCTTCAAGCAGCTAAAGATGGGGTGTGTTGTTGTAGCCAAACAAGAAAAGAAGTTGACTAATGAGAATTTGGTATGACATAATATTTTGCATGTATACTTGTGTCCACCAGAAGCGAACCCTAAGTAAGTAAAAAGATATAATAAGGTAAAAAAAAAAAAAAAAGTTTTCTTGGAAGCATTATATTGAAAGGTTTTCTTCCAACCATTCAACTAAAAGGTTGTATTAGCAAGCGTTTAATGTAAGTACTGGTTTTTCTTTTTTGTGAGTCTTCTTAATCAAATTTTTTAGGTGACTTCTAAAATAAATCTTGATCTAACTCCTCACAAAAATGTGCCCACCTCGTTAACATCTATTCGCCTCCTTCTAAAAAAAAAAGTGTCGAGATCATTTATTGGCTTGTTGAACTTACGAGCTTTATTATTGCAACAACAAATGATTCAAAGTTGGTCAATGGTAGCACCTCAACCGAGGTCGAGAAGTTAAAGAAATAATGAATGATGTATGCAAGGAGGTGTTGGAGCTAACTCGTTGTTGGGCAATAAAAAAAGGAGTTAGAAGACATATGCAAGTAGGACAATCATGACTTAGAGCTAATTTTGGGAAACATGACTTTGTTTCACCATGTCAACAACTTATGAAGTTGAAGGTAAAAATGAAAGTATTTAAAGGCAATTTGTTGGACTAGAATGAGAAAGGTTTTTAAAAAACATTTCATTAAGTTGTACTTTGAAGGAGAAAATTCAAGGCTTTAAAACAAATTTTTTCCAACATGGTGTTTCACCATGTTGAGAGCCTGCAAAATTGAAGGTTAAAAATGAAAGTGTTTGATGAGTTGGAATAACATTTGAAAGGTTTAACAATGTATTTAATCAAGTTGTGTTTTCTTTTTAGGATACACTTTCATTATGAGTCTCTTCCTACTTGATGAGGTAGTCTCCTTTATCTTATGAACAAAGGGATTTTGAAAAGGTTTTCCTATACTCAGCTAGTGTAAGCAGAGTGTTATATTGCATCTTTGTTTGTTTTTTCATCATTGTCAACTTCTTATCTTTTTTATGTGGATAGGGAGGGACAAATTGCAAATGACCTGAGGCTTCTTTCATGCTATTTTATGTTTAGCTTGTAAAATGCATGATAAGAGTTGGATTCAAGTTCAACAAACTCTTTGTTTTTTATTATGTGCTTAAACAACCGTGTAAACCATAATGTTTATGTGTATAAGATCACGTTAGAGATAAGTATCCAATCTACCCCTAGACACAAGTTGTGTGGATGGATAAATACAAGTGTTGTTTATATCGTGCTTTGTTTGACAAACACAAAGTTTGTGCACGTACTTCGTCTAATAAGATTTTGCTTGAACAAATAATTAGTATACTTCGTCTAACATATACAAGTTCGAAGCATTTCATAGTACATGGCAAACTTTAATAAATGTTTATTTTGTTATTCTTACAAGATTTATATGCTTTTTCATTCATTGGAGAAAAACAAGTTGAAAGTTTCTTCTTGCAAAGAACTTTTCTAGAAAATGTGAATATTAGTATGTGGAGTTAGTCAATTGTGTCAATCGTGTGTTTTGCTCAAAGATAAAGAGAAGTCACTTGTCTTCTGTGAAACTCTACCTTATTTAGGTGTGTTTACAAAGAACTCACACAATCAATACTATGTCAAAAGCATTTAATGTGTATCAAAGCTTTAAAGTATGCTCAAATGCAAGAAGAAGCAATAACAAAAGAAGACCCTTAGAACAATTATAAAGGATGCACAACGACTCTTTCTTCTCAAGCTTTATATATAACAAATCTCTTTGAAGAGAGAAGATCGATAATAGTCATGCAACAAGAACGAGATCAAGTCTTCAAACTATTCTTAGCCTTAAGGAAGAATATTGTTCGTGTTCAAGAGTAACCTAAAAGAGTGAAAATGTCTTCTATTTGTCATAAGATGCAACCTTTCTTAGTGATTAATCTAATGATCTTGTATATCACTTTGTTTGTAATCTTTTGTTTTTAGTCAAGAGTGACTTTTTTTCTAAATAATACTCATGTTTAACCATAGAGGGTTGTGTTCCAAAGAATACTCAGTCCTTGCTAGGAGTTGTTATGTATCAAATAATACTCACTTAGTTTGCTAGAAGTGACTTAGTTCCAAATAATAGTCAAGGTTTTTAGCTAGAAGTGATTGTGGTCCAAATAATACTTGGGGTTTTTAGTTAGAAGTGACTATATTCCAAATAATACTCATTTGTATATTTGCAACATCTGTTTATGTAGTGAAACTCAATCAATTATTTGAGAACTAGACATGGTGGTATGCTATTTACAAATGAACTGATATAAAAATATTTATCGTAAATCTTTATTTTCTTTATCTTGTGTTCATTGCATTTAATTACTTAGCATTTTATCACACAATACATTGTGAAAATTTATAAAAGTTTAAATACACAATTTAATCATTTCTTCTTGTATATTTGACCTATTATTTTCACAATAAGAATCATATATATATTGGAAGCTTAATTTAATAAGAAGCAAGTATTTCAAATAACAAGTATGAATCTCATCATTACTTTTGTGTATCCATATAAAAAAATTTGTATTATGGATTCTATTTAGAAAATGAGTTAAAAATACATATGATAATAACAATTGAATTAGACAACAAGAAGAAAATTGAAAAGATAAAGACTAATTATGATATGGGAAGAAGATATGAGCTCCTTGAAGATGGATAAAAGATCTTCATGTTCATGATAAGTTTCCTCTATAATCCCTATTTATTCTTGAAAGCTAAGTTGACTCAAAATACAATATCATTCTTAGAAGTGTTTTACAATTGCTTAAATATTATATATCTCAAGTGATTTACAATAAAATGATTACAACTATTTGTAATCCAATCCATTTGAAATTAACACCACAAATCATGAAACTTAAATGCAGTTAAAATGAGAAAAAAAATCCTTTTATCTGGAATTCTTCATAGGTTGGTCGAAAATCTTACTAAGAAAAGGTTGGGAAAATTGCATTTCAAAATTCAAAATAAAATATAAGAATACCTCTGGATGATTGGATTTCAAAGCGTGTTTTCCATGCAATGTTAATATTTTTTTGTTCATCTTAAGAGTATGTTTTCCTTGAATTTTCATAACTCTTTTTGTCTGAGAATTAGAAGTCTTTAACTGGGCTTGGATATGGGTTCCATTAATATTTGGGCTTCTCATCTTCACATACTCCTTTCCTTTGATATACGACACCTTTTATGATGTTTTCTTGATTTTAGAAACTCAAACAAACTTAATCTACACATTATTATTTACACCTAAAAAATACAATAATAATATCTCCTAATCACAAGCACAAGACAAATAAAATAAACTAAATAATATATTATTGTTTAAAACATAAATAGATTGTCTTTCCCTTAGTTGTTTCTTCTTCTTCATTTATCTACTTATCAGTGCTTCTTTATTCTTTCTCAACATTTAGTATATTTGGACACGTTTTCAGATTTGATAACGTATATTTCCTTTACATTTCTCTCTTTGGTATTACTAAAAAAGAGAATTGAATTTAGATTTTATCAATAAAATTAATTATAAATTTAAATTTTATCGATAAACTATGAAAGTGAGAAAAATAAGAATTAAGTTTACAATTAACTACTTAAACATTTTTAGTTGTACATATTTTCTAATAATTTACTTTTCTATAAAATAATATGTAATTGTTTAATTATAATTTTTTTTTCAGCTTTTAGTATACTTGCACATTCTTACATTTAAAAGCGTAGATTTCCTTTATATTCACATTACAACAAATTGAATTGAATTTGAATTTTAGCAATAAAATTATAGATTTGGGTTTTATTGATAAACTATGAAAGTGAGAAAAATAGAAACTAAGTGGAGAATTAACTACATAACATTTTTTTAGGTATGCATAGTTTCTGATAAAAAAAAAATCCCTATAAAATATAACATGTAAGTGCATAATTCTGAATTGTTTTGGTGGAGGTATTGTTTATGCTGGTACTAAGAAAACAGTGAGAGAGACGTAAGAAGATAAGGCGATGAGATGACTTTGATTTGGACCTAAGCAAGACTATTTTGGTACAAGTGGCAAGAAAGGAAGAGTCATGAAAACGTGGCTCTCCAATGGAGTTTCCTAAAATAGACACTCACAAAGATACGCCACTCCATCACCTTCTTCTCTTTTTTCTCATTAAAATATTCTTCTTCATTTTTTTCCACCCTCTATAAATACAAGACCCAAGAAACTTGTGTCAAAACACAACACTTCAATTCTTCACACTCCTTTGCAACTCTTCAACGCTTGCCAAACCAAACACACACTTCAAACTTCAAATCACTGCCATGGGAGAAGAACTCGCAAGAGTCAAAACAGAGATGTTCGACGACAGCGAAAGCGATCGACACGACGACGTTTTCAGCGAGAGCAAGGCCTCCGGAGTCACGGAAGAGCCAACGGCGGTTCACGTCAAAGAAGAGGTGGATGACGGCTCCGTTAACGGTTTCATGGATAAGATGCCGAAGCCAATGGAAGGGCTGCACGAGATGGGTCCCCCACCGTTCCTCAAGAAGACCTTCGAAATGGTGGAGGACTCTCACACTGACTCCGTTGTGTCATGGAGTCAAACTCGCGATAGTTTCGTCGTTTGGGACTCCCACGAATTCTCCAAAACCCTTCTTCCCAAATACTTCAAGCACAACAATTTCTCCAGCTTCGTTCGCCAGCTCAACACCTATGTCAGTCCAATTTTCCACAGTCTTAAGCTTTTCTTCTATGTCTCCTTAAATTTCTCTCACCTTAACCTTCTATTCTACCTCTCTCTCCTCTCTCTCAAAAATATCAAAATTCTATATTTTTCATAATTTTATAGATTAAGATCAAATATTCAAATCTATAAAGGATCCTTTTGATTTAGATCAACTGGCACGACGCGAGTCATTCTTCCTAGTTATTAATTTTGAGTTTTAAGTTTTACCTGGCATCTGTGAAACGAAAGTTTTGTAAACTGTATAAATTAAACCTTTGATTTCAGAATAATCTGTGTTTATATAATATCATTAATGTGATGTAAATGAAGGATTTATGGTTGAACGGGTACAGGGCTTCAGGAAGGTTGATTCAGACCGTTGGGAGTTTGCGAATGAAGGATTCCAAGGAGGGAAGAAGCATTTGCTAAAGAACATAAGGAGGAGGAGTAAGTACAACAGACTGCATCAGGGAGCTTTCAATATGGTGAAGCCGGGCGTGGAGGCTGAAATGGAGAAACTGAAGAAAGACCAGAACATTTTGAAGGTGGAAATTCTGAAACTGAGGCAGCAGCAGGAGAATTCGCATGTTCAGCTCACAAATGTTCAGGAGAGAGTTCGGCGTGCAGAGATGAAGCAGTATCAGATGATGTTTTTCCTCACTAGAATGGCTAGAAGGCCCGCGTTTGTTGAGCAGTTAATCCAAAAGATTAGGAGAAAAAGAGAGGTTGATGGTAACGACACGGTTAAGAGACCTAGATTGATGGGAAACCCCTGCTATGTACCCTTCCCCAAGACCATGGGGACAACCCCTAATGTTGATTATAGACACCAAAGTCATAAGCAATTCCCCTCAATGCAATCCGAGCTTGATGGATTTCTGTCTGAAACTGTGAACATCAGCAAGTTGGAGCACCCAACTCCCTCTCCTTTGGAAGATGAATTATGTAACTCTGTGCAAGGGTTAAGGGCCCATGGCTGTTCTAGCGCAAATGCGCCAGATGCTTCTTCTGCCTATCATGTTATGTCAGAAAAACTAATGCGGGAAAATTCTGTAGTTGATGAAGAACTAGATGTGAATGACTCGAATATCTATCTTGAATTAGAGGATTTGATCACTAAGCCAACGGATTGGTCTCTTGGATCTGCATTTGGATTGGTGGAGCAAACTAGTTGAAATGATCTCAGTAGTGTCGTTTGTGCCTTGTAGTGGTAATCTTCCTCTCCAACTCTGTGAATGTTTAGTTCTGAACAATGTGGTCCATAATGTTGCATTTGGCATTGTATGCAGGGTGCAATAATTTCAGGTTGCAGGAGTGTGTGTATGTGTGTCAAGATGCTCTGCTGCTACACAAGATGAAGAGCTTAATATTATAAGGCTCTTCAATTACCAGCTTTAAAAGTGCAGGACCTAGTTGCTCGCCCCAGCTTTTTATATGATGAAGCGAGACTTTTCATGTTTTTGTTCGGTGGGGTCCAAATTGTTCATATGTTGTATAGCCCTTTCTTCCCTTCGTGTTCCTTTCCTTAACTTAGGGTCTTAAGTCAAATATCAGCTTGCTCATAGCTAAGACTTTTATGATGTAGTAATTAACTATTTAGGATGTAAATTTGTATTACAGATCATGGTTTATAGTTCAATACTTTCGTTTTATATTTACGTCCCCGTTCCGTTTCAGGCTTTATCTAATTTAACCTGTTCTTTCCTTTATCTCCTAGAATTTGTGATCATCAGCTTCGTGAATCACTTTAATGTTTAGGCTTTCAAGATAATTTTGGAGACATCTTTGTTTTCAGAGTTGCTGCTATAATCTGTCTTTTTCCTTGTCTCAGATTTTTGTTAATCACTTCTCTCTAACTGAGAAATGTTGTTTTAATATTTTGAAAATTATAACGCTCAGGTTATTCAGTTACTGTCAATAGATGATTATAACAGGAACTTACACAGAACTTTCAAAATGTTTTATAATTATACAATCCTTAAACACATTTAGAATATAACAGTGAATAGGGGCATTGCAATGCAAAAGTGACGTGATTCTTAGAAGGATAGAAGGATTTAATTAACTGAAGAAATCTCAGAAGAACTCCATAAAAAGTGCGACGAAGCTTGAGGAAGCATGTTCATGACATTTAAAATTTGAAATTTACCTAAAACATAAGTTAAAAGCAAGAATAAGTTAAAAACAAATAGAAAAAATAGATTAAGAAAAAAAATGAATTTGAAATATGCCATATTTGTGATAAACTTTAAAGGGAAACTTTAAAGGGTAAGTGAAAAGAGGATTTGTCACTTTTTTTTCTTAAAATAAAAAGAGAACAATTTCAAATTTCTTAATAATGTATCATAGGAGAGAATTTTACGCCGATTAAAAAAGTAAGAGAGAATTTTCTGCCGATTAAAAAAATAAGTGAGAATTTTATTTAATCTTCAAAAAATGTGTTTACAACATAGTATGACATTTTTCATAGTCAATAATTTTATTCAAATAAAAATTATAATTATAATTTGGTTAGAAACAAAGTAAATACAAGAAAAGAAATTTAAAGTGTGAATATAAAATTAATGATATCATCTAGTGTCAAAATAAAATAATGTGAACACAAGATAAAAAAAAACTTAAATATAAATACAAAAGTAATGATGATATCTAATGTTAAAATAAACTCAATTAAATTAATTACTATACTTATGTTTTATTAATAATATCTATTTATAATCTTGATTATTATATGAATAATTTCACTATTTTAAGAGAGACATATGAATATATTTTTGATGTAAGAAAAAATACATGAAGATAGTTACATAAGTGGAATAGGTGTCTTTTAAGATAAGGAAGTCACGTAAGATATATGTGAAGTACTTACAAACTTTTACGTCTTAAACATAACAAATTTTTCATGGGCCTTTTGACCATCTAACTTTCTTTTAAATACATAGGAGAGATGTGTAAAGTAAAGTATTTAAAACTATCACATACACTTTATATATTTTATATTTTTTCTACTTTTTACCAACTTGAGCTTTAAAGAATCATTTACAAGTGGATCTCTTAACGATCTTTATCAACAACATTGTGATTAATCATCGAAAATTCAAGTTCAATTTCTTAGAAATATCATTTTTTCCATCAAGAGAGTCACACTCCTTTGAATTCAACTGTAATGAATTCGAACATACTATCAAAACACATGTTAAAGGAGGAGATAAACTCCTCAATAGATTCCCTAGAGATAAACTCGGAGGAATAAGTTCTAACTTCCCTGAGTACCTAAAAGTACTCAGGATCGATAAATCGGAGGGAATTTATCCTTCCTCTTCCTCTTGGCTAAGCTTGGTTTGGCCATTTCCAATGCCTCCTTTAAGGTAGCAACAATGGCCTTGCAAGCCAATGGTGGGGTTAAAACCACCGTAGCAGCAACGATGAGATCCGTTGAATCTCCCTCCACAAAAAACGATTTAGTAAGAGTTGAGGACAATTCTTCTCCAATGGTAACAACTTCTTTGCTTATCAAAGAGTTGTTGTCACTCGAGTAATCAGAAAAAAAGAGGAAACCATTAGAGCATACCTAGAAAAAGAAGACGAAAAACAAAATGACAACAAAAAAACGAATGAAAATGCTTCCATGAGGATTCTCATGAACTTACAAGATCACAGAGGATTTTTAAATGATGGAAATGGAAGGAGAAGGGTTTTAAACACTTCAATTTTGGGTGTGAAACAATAGGACACTCAAATGTCATGTTTTAAGGTAACATGGCACGAAAATATGAAGCAACATCTGTGAAAATGGTGCAATGTCTCAAAAAATCCTACATATGACACCTGTCATAAAGTATGAGTGAAAATAGAGTGTTGATACTTTGACACTTTTCAAAAGTAAATACACTCACTTGACAATTCATTAAATTAATATTTTAATTATATCTATTTTATTTTTAATGTAAAATATTATTATATTGTTTTTAGGGGTTGTCAAATGAGGATTGAGAGTGTCAAAGAATCTTTTCTCGTGAAAATCCTACATACATAACAACTGAATGAACTCAACTCTATGTTAAGGTCAAAAAGCTTTGACCTTTAAAAGATGATTGTGAAGATACGACATCAACATTAGAATTAACAAATTCAATATATTCGAATAATAATTAAACTTGTTATTCCATCAAATTGGTCCACCTGCTCCTCATTAACTGATTCTAAACTTAGAGAGTCTATTCATCTATCGAGATATTTTGAGATATATTTATAACTGAATACACATCACATTTATTTGTTATCTGGACAAATCATATCTAACAAATTGAATAACAAGTACTCAATAACCAATCATATCTCTTACTTATCTTAATTATCTTTTGGATACCCAAAAGCCTATAAATATATATTCATCCCATAGAGAGTACTCACTCAATTCTTTTATTCAACACTTAAATAATTCATGTATTCTATCATTTCTCTAGCTTTTACTAACTTGGACTACAAATAATCTTCTATAAATGAACCTTTATTTGATATTCATTAACAATTGATCCATTCTTGAAGGTTCAAGCTCGATTCTTTTTAAATAACACTCTTTCCACCTTGAAAGGGTCACACACTTCATTTTAAAAAAAAATAAGTAACATGTAAAAATGTGAAGAAATTATATAAAATGTTAACCCATTATCAACATTTTATCAAATGCATATTAAAGGTCTTACTTAATGACTTTAACAACATTCTTAGTATACTATAATTAATAATATTTTTAAAATGTTAAAAATTTACAAACGTTAATATTTATAACTACATTTTTAATATATTATTACATACATTCAAAAAGAATTATTAGTTTATTTTTTATTAACATTTTAAAATGTTAACTGACATTTTATCTTACACTAAAACTTATTTAGATATCTTATTCAAAGAATAAAATACAAAATAAATAATTTAATTTATTCTTTTATTTGTTATTATTAGGAATTTTATCATAAACGAAAAAACATCATCACTTTCTTTTAAAGAGATACAAACAAATTATACTATATAATAAAATGCAAAACTTATTATAAGTGAATTTTATAAGTTTAAGATAAACTTAAAATTCATGATTTTCTATCATGACAAAATTTGTTAAATATATCATATCATCTCCCGTTAAACTCCATATATTAGTGCTGAGCCTATTGTATTATATATTATCATACCCTTTTATTCATTGGTATGGTTAATTGATATACATCTGAAAATGAATATAGAACATAAAATAAGAATCAAGATAAATACCAACAATTATGCAGTAAAAGTTTTAAAGAGCTACTTGTTTTCATGAATTTAAATTGTTCAATATTTTGGTAGTTTTAACATGTTTGGTTGTACTGTGCTTTAGAAGAAAAACAATAAAAAGTTGGGTCAAATGTAAATTATGAATTTCTACTCACGGGCTTTATTTAGGTGAACAAGATATTTTTTTTTCCTGATTTTAGTGTTATTTCCTTTTGTTTAAAAGTTGCTTTTATTTTATATTCATGTTAAGGGTATTTTATCACAGCACATCTGTTTGTTGCTTCAATTATTTTGTGTGTGTTGTTGGATTTAGTTAAATTTTAGGGAGGAAACAATTTATGTGAAACTTCTTTCACTCAGATTTAAAAACTGATTTTATAGTGACACAACTTTTAGCTTTTCTGTTTTTTCCTTATGTTCAAGTAAGAGAAAAATGAAGCTAAAATTCATATTAATTTCTTAAAATTTCAGCAATTATATTTTCATAACTAATTTGAACTTAACGGAGAGAGTATATTCATATTTAGTTTTCAGTGTTATTAAGAATTGTTATTGTACGTCAAATATATTCTCATATTTAAAAGTGGAGATGAATAATAATTTATATACATATTTTATTATTAATTATTTAGATATTTTTAAGAATAAAATCATAATAAAATTTTGAGTTTAAAACAAATAATATCTTAAATACAATAATTAATACTGACATATTGTCATTTCAACGGAGTTAATGTCAAAGTAAATATATTTTTAATTATAATTTACTTATGATTATATTATTAACTAAGATTTTAATTTTGATAGACTGCCCCTGTTATTTTTTATATTTCTTCCATCCATGCCTCTTCACTTAGGCTATCCCTTTATATATTTCACAGGTTTAATTTGACCAATTTCTAATTAACATTTTAATCTGCTCTCTTAATTTATAAAATGAATACCGTATATTACTCTTTCCATTTAATTGCGATTTGTAAGGAACCATGTTAGCCGGTCATGAACACGTGGCATAATAAAAAAGACATATAAACTATGAAGTTCAGACACTCTTTTTAAATAGCGTGTCTGGATACCCGTATCGGACATGATACTCATAAGATAATTATTGGTGAAGTAACCAATTTAAAAAAATATTTGTTGAATTTTTGACAATTTTAGTATGGTTCTAACATAATTTTAAAAAATAAAAATACATTATTTTTCTAAAAACTCAAATTTATTTATAAATTTTTAGTATGCTTATAAAAAATGAGGAACAAATCTTTTTGAATTGGTCATGAAAAATATCTTTATATTTTAAAAAAAATATTGAAATATACTTGTGCACATAAATCTTTATTGACAATTTATATAATTCATAATTATATAATATATAGATCTGTATCCCCGTATCATAGATTTTAGAAATTATACGTATCTTCATGTTCGTATCCGTGTTATATCAGTGTCCGTGTCAATGTGTATGCCACATAGCACATAAGACACTTCTATCACGAAAATAATAACATCTCATTGATGCTAAAAACTAAGAAACCAAATTAAAAATATAAACTCAAAAAATTAAATAAATACATAAATCAGGTTGCAGTAATTTAACATTGTATTTACTTATAACGCAAATACGAAATTTTATGTAGAAAGAAAATTTTGTTGATTCTTGTCTCTTAAAGTAAAAAAGGGGATCCAAATTCGTTAATATAAATTAGCGAACACATTTTTATTATACTAAAATAATATAGTTTAAAAATACATATAATTTTGTAAGAATAATATTAAAAAAATAAAAATAATATAACTTAAAATATATATAAAATTTTGTACAAATAATATTAAAATTTTATGTTATACTTATTTTTAAATATATAAATAGTTCAACTATTAATATAGATAATATGATTAGGACTAACCATTACATTTAAAGCATTATTTTGTTTTGAAGCTTAGAGTTGTTATTATTCCTAAATGATATAAAATTATTAGATATACTTAAACATTTATTTTATTAACTAAAAATAAATTATTTTAATTTATTAAAATATAAAATTGTTTAATTAAAAGATGAGATAAAAGGAAATTATCAAATAATATATTTTTAAATAATGTTAAAGATGATTTTGACATTTGCACACCCTTCTATCAATACAAAACACTGAACCCTTATCCATGTCTCACTTTATTCACACTCATTACTTTTCTTCTGTCACCGATTGCTAATGTTCAACAGTTCATGGAATCTGATCAAAACTGGTGAAACAAGAAAATTTGGGTCCACTCTCTCATTCCATTCCCTCTGTTTCTGTTTCTTAGACAAATATAATAAGGCTAAGTTTGAGTCACGTTTTCATCTGCCAAAAACCTCATAACTCTTAACTCGTTTACGTGCCACGTAAATTGCAACCAACTCCAACCAATTACCATTGCAATTCTAGATAACAACAACATCCAATAAAACGACATGTTACCACCACCGTTTTCATTTCCACCTTTCCCAATTCCCATTTATCCAATATATTTAGTAATTGAGAAACAAACAATTAAATAATTACAAAATTTATAAATACCTCTTGTGTAATTCTAATATTTGAAAAAAAAAACACAATTATATCAAGATATACACTATTTTCTGTAAGATTTCATCTAATTTGGAATTCAAACCCATCTTCCCTACTATTTTATACTGCATCGTCAACATGAGATAAGTATTTTTGGAGTCTGAATGCACCGTTTAAAATATCTCACATTAAATATTTTGTTTTAAGTCAGGTTTTTTTTTTCAACAGTTTACATAGCCACAGTTCTTATTTTTTCTATAAAAAAAGTGTGGATAAATACTGTTTTTCTTCTTTGTATCAGTGCTGATGGCGAATATTTATCAAACTGCATAAAGTTGTTACAATAAGAAACACTTGTCGTGCATGCAGGTGATGACCGACAACAGTGACGCAGTAACCGAACCGCATGGACCGTAACCGTTACATTTATCTATCTTCGCTATTTTTGTTCTCTTGTTTAATAAATAAGCACGTGCCGTACAAGAATAACACAAAATATATCCTATGGCTTAGAAATTAGAAAAAGGAAAAATAAAAATCTATCTCTTCCTGCACAGCCACAGTCAAGGTTTTGCTCATTTAGTATGTTAAAAGTAATATGGTTTAAATTAAACGATAAAACATAAAATTAATAATGTTTCTTTGGATATTATTTTAATTTAATACTTTATCCATTAAATATTTATATAATTCAATTCATTAATTATAAGATTGTGAAGTAATTGCCCAGTTGTGAATTGTTTTGGTTGATGTATTATTGATGTTGGTAATAAAGAAACAGTGAGAGACGTGAGAAGATAAGGCGATGAGATGATTTTGGCGTTCCAAAAATAGATTTGATTTGGACCTAAGCAAAGACTATTTCCATACAAGTGGCAAGAAAGGAAGAGTCATGAAAACGTGGCTGTCCAACGGAGTTTCCTAAAATGGACACTCACAAAGATAAGCTACTCCATCCCCTTCCTCTCTTTTTTTCTCATTAAAATACTCTTTTTCTTTTTTTCCAGCCTCTATAAATTCAACACAGAACACACTTGTGTGAAAACACAACACTTTAACTCCTCACACTCCTTTGCAACTCTTCAACGCTTACCAAACCAAACACACACTTCCAACTTCAAATCAGTGCCATGGGAGAAGAAATGGCAAGAGTCAAGGCAGAGATCTTTGACGACAGCGAAAGCGATCGCCACGACGACGTTTTCAGCGAGAGCAAGGCCTCCGGAGTCACGGAAGAGCCAACGGCGGTTCACGTCAAAGAAGAGGTGGATGACGGCGCCGTCAACGGTTTCATGGATAAGATGCCGAAAATGATGGAAGGGCTGCACGAGATGGGTCCCCCACCGTTCCTCAAGAAGACCTTCGAAATGGTGGAGGACCCTCACACTGACCCCGTTGTGTCCTGGAGTCAAACTCGCGATAGTTTCGTCGTTTGGGACTCCCACGAATTCTCCAAAACCCTTCTTCCCAAATACTTCAAGCACAGCAATTTCTCCAGCTTCGTTCGCCAGCTCAACACCTATGTCAGTCCAATTTTCCACAGTCTTAAGCTTTTCTTCCATGTCTCCTTAAATTTCTCTCACCTTAACCTCTATTCTACCTCTCTCTCAAAAATATCAAAATTCTATATTTTCATAATTTTATAGATTAAGATCAAATATTCAAATCTATAAAGGATCCTTTTGATTTAGATCAACTGGCACGACGCGAGTCATTCTTCCAGATTATTAATTTTGAGTTTGAAGTTTTACCAGGCATCTGTGAAACGAAAGTTTTGTAAACTGTATAAATTAAACCTTTGTTTAATAAATTCTGATTTCAGAAATTTACTAATTAGTTCGATGAATTTATTGTAACATTTAATAATATTATAGTTTTTAGTCTGATTGCGTACATGGTAAAGGTTCTCTGTGAACTGATTCGATTAATCTGTGTTTATATAATATCATTATTGTGATGTAAATGAAGGATTTATGGTTGAACGGGTACAGGGCTTCAGGAAGGTTGATTCAGACCGTTGGGAGTTTGCGAATGAAGGATTCCAAGGAGGGAAGAAGCATTTGCTAAAGAACATAAGGAGGAGGAGTAAGTACAACAGACTGCATCAGGGAGCTTTCAATATGGTGAAGCCGGGCGTGGAGGCTGAAATGGAGAAACTGAAGAAAGACCAGAACATTTTGAAGGTGGAAATTCTGAAACTGAGGCAGCAGCAGGAGAATTCGCATGTGCAGCTCACAAATGTTCAGGAGAGAGTTCGGTGTGCTGAGATGAAGCAGTATCAGATGATGTTTTTCCTCACTAGAATGGCTAGAAGACCCGCGTTTGTTGAACAGTTAATCCAAAAGATTAGGAGGAAAAGAGAGGTTGATGGTAACGACATGGTTAAGAGACCTAGATTGATGGGAAACCCCTGCTGTGTACCCTTCCCCAAGACCATGGGTACAACCCCTAATGTTGATTATAGACACCAAAGTCATAAGCAATTCCCCTCAATGCAATCCGAGCTTGATGGATTTCTGTCTGAAACTGTGAACATCAGCAAGTTGGAGCACCCAACTCCCTCTCCTTTGGAAGATGAATTATGTAACTCTGTGCAAGGGTTAAGGGCCCATGGTTGTTCTAGCGCAAATGCGCCAGATGCTTCTTCTGCCTATCATGTTATGTCAGAAAAACTAATGCGGGAAAATTCTGTAGTTGATGAAGAACTAGATGTGAATGACTCGAATATCTATCTTGAATTAGAGGATTTGATCACTAAGCCAACGGATTGGTCTCTTGGATCTGCATTTGGATTGGTGGAGCAAACTAGTTGAAATGATCTCAGTAGTGTCGTTTGTGCCTTGTAGTGGTAATCTTCCTCTCCAACTCTGTGAATGTTTAGTTCTGAACAATGTGGTCCATAATGTTGCATTTGGCATTGTATGCAGGGTGCAATAGTTTCAGGTTGCAGGAGTGTGTGTGTGAAGATGCTCTGCTGCTACTAAAGATGAAGAGCTTAATATTACAGGGCTCTTCAATTACCAGCTTTGAAAGTGCAGGACCTAGTTGCTCGCCCCAGCTTTTTATATGATGAAGCGAGACTTTTCATGTTTCTGTTCGGTGGGGTCCAAATTGTTCATATGTTGTATAGTCCTTTCTTCCCTTCGTCTTCCTTTGCTTAGCTTAGGGTCTTAAGTCATATATCAGCTTGCTCGTAGCTAAGACTTTTATGATGTAGTAATTAACTATGTAGGTTGTAAATTTGTATTACAGAACTTGGTTTATAGTTCAATAATTCCGGCTTATAATACCGTCCCTGTTCCGTTTCAGGCTTTATCTAATGTAACCTGTCCTGTCCATTCCTTTATCTACTAGAAATTGTAATCATCAACTTCGTGAATCACTTTTAAGATTTAGGTTTTCAAGATAATTTTGGAGAAATATCTGTTTTCAGAGCTGTTATTTTGAAAATTGTAACGGTTAGATTATTCAGTTACAATCAACACATGATTATAACGGTTAGGTTATTCAGTCACAATCAACACATGATTATAAGAGTAACTTACACAGAACTTAGTCTTAACACATTCTACTAGAAACTCGTTGTTAGATTAAAAAAAGAATACTATTACAAAACGTATTTTTTAATTGTAATGGTAGTAATATTAACTTTTTAATATATTTCTTTTTTATCATAAAAATGGTGGGTTGTGTTTCATGGAAGCTTACTTTTTTTGACCACCGGGGTTGTTCTTATTTTGAAATGCAAACACAACCTTTGCTAGGAACTTCCGATTTCCCACTAAACTGAAAAAGGAACAACTCAAACAACACAGTTTTGAATTCCACCACCAACTCGTGGTTCATGGTCTTGTCGTGGATATGCATATTGGGAAAACTAAAAAAAGTAACGTTGTATATGCATACTCCAACATTTATTTTCTGATTGGAAGGTGTGTTGGAAGATTAGTCGTGGAATTCAAAGACTGCTCTCATTTCTCTCACTTCCAAGTTTGTGACATGTTTGAACTGTGAAGATACGCTGATCGAGGAGGAGGAGTATTTGTCGTTATAAAAGCCAAGAAGAGCCACTGTCATACCCTCATCTTCTTCATTTATATTCAGCAACTAATAACATACCAAAAACATCAAGAGCAAGAACGGTAAATCATTCTTCTTATGGACTTTGGTATGTCTAATTGTTTGAACTTTCTTTTATCACAGGTTCATTAAACTCCACATAGGAACTAAGACATTATTGTTTGTTTCATTTCCTTGATTTTTCTCCTCTTTCAAAATGACTCCAAATTACAATAAGATTTGAGGGGGTATGATTTTATTTTGTGCAGATAAATTGAAGTGCGTAGCTCTATGGGATTATCAGTTTCCTTGCTCCAATCTGCGTGGAAAGAAATTGCTAGAAAGTTTCTCTTTTATCTCAATGTCAGTTTTGCTTCCAAAGAAGGAACCTTGATTTTAAGGATATCTAGCTTCTTGTGTTATGGTAAATTAGCTACTGGATTATGTAATCTGGAAAAGCATTTGAAAAAAGACTTTTGAATTACATAATCTGGAAGAAAAAAATACTTCTGGATTATATAATCGAAAAAGTAATCATGCATTTGAAAAAAAGATTTTAGATTATGTAATCCAAAAATTAATTATAAATTTAAAAAATGACTTTTGAATTACATAATTTGAAATATTAGAGAGGAACATTTTTGAAATTACAAAAATTTATGAAGGTGAGAAAAGAAGATTTGGAGTTGCACGAAAAAAAAAGATGATGCAACAACATTTAACCTTTCCAAAGAGGTTGGGCAATTACTTCCTGCACCCGATCAATTGCTTTCTGCACCCGACAAATTTTTTAAAATCCCATCATACCCTTGTCATAGAGAAATGCGTTACGTATATCATTATTCGGAAATGAATTTGTATTCCGGATATACATATCTGGAAGTGACTTTTGAATTCTGGATGTACATATCCAGAATAGTTAAGTGTGTTCTGGATTTGAACTTCCAAAAGTGTATTTTTTGACTTACAGATTTTTAAATCCGGAAGCTAAATATTTTTTTTCAATTTCATTAAGGATATTTTGGTATTTTCACAAACAATGATTAGGTGCAAGAGGTTGTCTTATAAGTGGTCCACTAGGACTGGCCTCGTATTGGGTGTGTCCGTCACTGTCCTGGACACTTGCAATCGAGAGCATTGGAGGAAGTCAATTGGTAATTGCTTCCTACACCCCCTTAATTTTTAAAGTCATTATTTTATCTTTCTTTAAATGATTTCCAGATTACCTGTTTTAGAATATTTTTCGAGAATTTATGAAATATATTTTAGAACACATTTTCGAAAATAATATAAGATTTCTAGAATTTATAAAATATATTTTAGAATACATTTTCCAAAATAAGATAAGATTTCTGGAACAAAATTTGTGGAATAAAATTTCTATAATGCATGAAATATATATACTGAAATAAGTTTTCCATAATAAAATTTTAAAATAAATTTCTCTTAATATATAATATCTTTTGGAAGACGTTTTTCTAATAAGTTTTCCAAAACAATCTTTTTGTAACACATTATTCCAGAACAAGAATTTTTAGCATTCTCCTTCTCCTTTTCTTCTTTTGCAGCGTTGATGGTGCATAAGAGTAGGGGTGCAGGAAGTTATTGCCAAGTTAATTTGTCTCCAAGGCCCATTTATACACGCTTGAGCGACTATGACCCAAATCCTTCTCCCAGGCCCATTTTTGTTTCAATATCAACAATACTTTCTAGATTATGAGATCACAGTACTAACAATGGTCACAACAATTACGAACAATCAATTTCTTAATTATAATTTTGATTTTCATAATTTACAAAATAGCTAATTTTGGCTTTTTAATTTTTTCCTGTAAGCTCAGCCCTTTATTTTTAATTACCCACAATTTATTTCTATATGCAAGTTAAAAAAAGGGTTTGAGTTTTAAGAGGGTTGCAATATTGTTTTTGACCAAGAAACGAACAAGGTTATAATCTAAATATGTCTGTTAAAAATATTCCATATATGAATATTTTTTAAGTTATTTAAGGAAGTTGTAGAAAAATTTTTGAATTAAAGTTTAAGGATATATTATAAAGAAGCCTGCATCAAACTGTAATCCTAACATCATCATCATCATCATCATTATTATTATTATTATTATTATTATTATTATTATTATTATTATTATAAACTACAAATGGAAACCTTTATTATAGTTTTAAATCCATGTATTTACAATTATTTAGTAACATTTATGCATTTTACTCCACTATTAATCATTGACCTAAGTTATACTTTGTGGTCGAATCACGTCTTCTTATGTTATCAATTGTGTTATTTAGGTAACAGAGAAACATTTTTACCATATATATATATATATATATATATATATATATATATATATATATATATATTTGTAAAACGTTTTTAACACTCCATTTTTACGATTTCTTTTAAGAAATATATATTTGTACTTTGATCACTATGCGATTTAAATATTACTTGATCTGAACCTAAATTATGCATATTTTTAAACATTATTAGTTTTTTCAGCTTGAATGGATTTATTTACGATAAATATTTTTCATGGGCATTTGTGAGAATTGTGGTGTCCTGTAAATAAAATAAGGATAAAAACGTGTTATTAACATAAAAGATTTTGAGAATTTTTTTTAATATAATCACAAAAATAATTGGTCTTTATGTTTATTTTCATTTGTTTGAGTTTTAGTTAATTTTATTAAGTGGGTTGTTAACTATAAATAAATAAATATATATATATATATATATATTATTTGACATGGATAATTAAATTGATGTGTAATTATTTATTTAAGATGCTTTTCATTTTTCATAAAACAAGTTATGTTTTTAATACAAATTCCTCTACTTTTATTTTGTTCTTAGTATATTAATCAAAATTTAACCAATCTAAATGTATTATTCTATGTATTATTTCAATTACCGCTAATAAATAAAAATACAATATTAAATTTAATCATGTTTTATTACGTATATTAATAGTTGTTTTTTTAGTTTTTATCTAATAGAACTTGTTTTATAATTTTGTATTAAAATTTTTAAAAATTGTGATACATTTAGTTGTTTCAATGCTTTTTATTTTATAACATTCAATCAACTAATTCGTATTATTAATAGCATGGTTTATTTAATCTATTACAACGATCTTGTCTTAAATTTATAAAGTGATCTAAAATAACTCCTAATATCTCATATATGTGTTTTAAAATAAAGTAATTTAGAATTTAAATCTTAATAATATAATTTTTTAGTATAATGTTGAGAGGAATTTTGAAATGAATTATCTGTATTAATTGCATGATTAAAAAAATGTTATATAGTGCCCTCGTGTTTTATTAATTTCAATCTTTTAATTTATGATTGTCATGTATTATTTTTCTCTCTCTTTTGTTATTAATATATATTTTTTAATTTTTTACTTTCTACTATAATTTTTAAAATATTTTCAAAATAAACTTAAAAATGTAAAAAGGGATTATTTGAAATTTAAATAAATTTATTTTCGAGAGAAGCTAAAATTACTCCAATCTCAATAACAATGTGGTAAAGGTCTTCTATTTTGCAACTTGGTAGAGTACTTTATTTGACAACTGATAAGCGTCTTACAAACATTTATGAATATTTATTGATAAAGTAACTATAATTTAATCCTAATTTATGAATTTAAATATTTTAACAAATATTGTGATTATAATATGAATGAGAACGATTTATTCTTAAATTTGTGTTAATTTCAGGATTCTATGAGAAAATGAAGATGAAATGGCTAAAGAAAAATATACAAGATGAAAAGGGAAAGTTGGAACGCTCAAAACTCGTCCAAGCCAAATCAATCCAGAGAAACTCGCCCAAGCGAGCCCAAACTTACCCATACGAGTTCACTTCAGAGAAGTTGAACTTTTTCTCATCAAACTCGCCCAAGCAAGCTATAACTCGCTTAGATAAGAAGTAACTTAACCCAAGCCCTGTTAGGTTAAATATGAGGTGTGAGACACAATCCAAAACATCATTGGAAGAATAGAAGAAGATAGAAAAACCTAGAGGAGGCAACCATTAAGGAGAAACATCATGGATCTTCTTTTCTTGCTTTCCATGCTTGTAATGGCGAACATGAGTGACTAATTCTACCCTTTGAGATTGAGAGTAATCTGTTCAAACTCTTATATATTGAGGTGATATTTAAAAAAAAAAAAATTTGTTTTTGATTGATGATTGGTATTGTCATTTTATTCTTAACTCTTGTTTTATCATGACTTTGATCCTTAAATTTGACTAAAAAATACTTCTAAACATTTGACCTAAATGATAATGCTTAACATATTTAAATTCTAGGAATAAATTTTAAATGTTAACTATTATCAACATATGTTTGTAATGATAAGGAGTTTTTATAAATATGCAAGGAATCGATATATAAGAGACTATCTTAATAATTTTATATGTGAGGAATCGATATAAATGAATTTTATACGAACATCAATATTAATCAAAGATAGAAAATTACATGCTTTTCAAAATACAAAATACAACTTTTTACTTTGTTTTATTTACATTCTTACAATCTCATACATAACAAACTTCCAACAAACTTTTATATATTGTTTTCTATTTAGTGAATATTATACTTGAGAATTCATAATTGTTCCTTATGGGTTCGATATTCATCCTTGGGGACAAATTATTACTTCTAACACGATACACTTGTCGTAAAATAGTTATCAGTTGTACTTGTTGTCAAACATTTTTCTACTCCAATTGTCAGATTGATCATAATTTGTTGTATTATCGAGTTATGTTGAGTTTGTCATTTACTACTTGCTAATTTGGATAAGGAATTAACTCTTGAGTTTTGTTCTTTCGGAATGTGCTCAATCTCGGCTTTCTTGAACTTTTGCATGATATTCTTAACTTTATGATAATATTGTAACAATAAAGGATCTTTTATCTGGTACTCACCTTTAATGTGTCCTATTGTCAACTGAGAATCACTTTTGCAAATGACCTTTATAGCTCTCATGTCTCTAGCGAGAATTAGACCTACAATTAAAGCTTCATATTTTGCTTGATTATTTGAGGTTTTAAACTCAAGTCTCAATGATTGTTCAACTTGAAAATGTCCTGGACCTTCTAATATGATTCCTGCTTTACTTCCCTTCTTATTGGATGATCTATCTACATATAATAACCACATCTCCTCTTCAAGTGTTGTTGTCGAAGTTCAATTATAAAATTTGCAAGACATTGTGCTTTGATTGTTACTCTCGGCTCATAATTTATCCCAAACTCTGAAAGCTCTATTGACCATGCTATCATTCTTCCTGCTAACTCTAGTTTTCGTAAAACTTTCACTATCGGACAATCGGTTCTCACTATGATTTGATGATTATGAAAATATGGTCGGAGTCATCTTGCAGTATATATTAGGGCAAGGGCTATTCTCTTTACTAGTTGATATCTGGTTTTGACACTTTGTAATGCTCGACTCACAAAGTATATTGGTTTTTATTCTGAAAATTCTTGGATTAATACTACTCCAATTGCTTTTGGTGAAGTTGTTAGGTAAACAATGATTGGTCGGAATAAGACTAGTTTTGCAAGAATTGGGGGTTCCTCCAACACCTTCTTTATTATTGAAAAGGTTTGTTTGCATTGTTCATTCCATTTAAAGGCTTCCACTTTTTTCAACAATTTGATAATCGGTTTCGTTCTTTCAGCTAGTACTGGTAAAAATCTTGATAAGGTTGTTAACTTTCCAACTAGTCTTTGGACTCCTTTCAGGTTACTCAAACTTCTCATTTTTAAAATTGCTTCGCATTTATCAGGATTTACTTCAATTCCCCTATCTATCAACATGAATCCCAAAAACTTCCCTTCTCTCACGCCAAAAATACGTTTTTATGGGTTCAACCTCATATCATACCTCATTATTCTTGCGAATACTTCCTCCAAATCTCCTACATGAGCTTCAATCTTACATGAATTAACAATCATGTCATCCACATAAACTTTCATATTCTTCCCAATTTGCTCCTTAAACACCTTATCCATCGATCCCTGGTATGTTGCCCCCACGTTTTTTAATCTGAAAGGCATGACCTGCTAACAATAATTAGAAATTTCAGTGCTAAATGTTGTTTTCGACATGTCGGGTTCATACATTTGTATCTGATTATACCTAGAGTATGCATCGAGAAAACTCAACATTGCTTGTCCAGCTGCTTGATCAACTAATCAATATATATTGGCAAGCTTTATTCAAATATATATAATCGGTGCACATTCTCCATTTTCAACCTGACTTCTTAACTAGCACAACATTTGCTAACCATGTTGTCTACTAGATTTCTCAAATGAACCCAACCTACAATAACTTCTCGGTTTCTTATAGACCTGCCATCTGATTTTCTTCCCCAAACCTTTTTTTTGTGTTATTGGTTTAGCTTCCCAACACAATGATAACTTATTAGTAATCACATTTGGGCTTATTCCTAGTATATCGGTAGCACTCCATGCAAACAAATCTTTAGTCTTCTTCAGAATTTTAATAAGCTCACTCATCAAACCTTCGGGTGTGCCCCCCTCCCACAAACCTTTGGGTATTCCCCCCCCCCCCCCCCCCTCCGCCCCCAAACATAAGTGTAATGTTTCTCATCTTCACCTAGTTGAACCATAGTCATCTATTCCTCTGGCTCAATTCTTTCTTCACTATGCATTCGGGGATCTAAATCAACCATTGTTATTAGGACTCTTTCATCATCCTCATTTTTACGTATTACTCTCAGCTCTTAAACCATTTTAAGACTCGCAAGATAAAATTTTCTCGTTGCTCATTGATCAACATATATTGTAGCAATCTCTCATCTTTCTGTCAAAAATTTCATAGCTAATTGTGGTGTCAACACTATAACTCCCAGTTTGTTCTGTGAGGGTCGCCCCAAAAGAATATTATGTGAAGTACTCACTTCCACAACAAGGTATCTTATCTTAATAGTTTTCGTCAATGTAGGCTAAGGTTACGTATACTTAATGCAACCTTTCTAAACGTTCCATGAACAACCTAAGTGACTCCTGCTTTTTCTTATTGTATGTTCACTAAAGCAATTGAAATTAAATGAAATGGTCGACCTGTAGCAAACTGTGTCCCAAACTTCTCAACTAATGTATCAAAACAGTGAATGGATAATGACGACAACCGTGTGAACCAGCTTAACGCAACCTTTTTTAGCGTTGTCGAAATGACTCGACAAAGAACAACATCACTCCATATATACAAACTAACTTGTGTTGTATAAATTGCTACATGCTCATTAGCATTAGTGCTTCCATCATACTTATCCATTGTTGGATTCTTCCAATTGTTAAGTAGTGATGTTTCCATGATTGTTTTTGAGAATGAATGTTTTCTCATAGACGCCCCATAAAATGTACTTGATGTGTCTTGTTGCCTTTTATGTGTTGTTTCAAAACTTTCTTCATTATATGTGCCTTGATGGATGCGTCTACTCGGCCCAACAATTTCCAAGGAAGTTGTAATGGGAATTGTTTCTTCTGTTTTTAGTTTTTGTTTCATATATGTGTTTTCGACCCTTGACATATTCATCTCTTTTTCATTTTTCTTTTTTAAAGTTTCAAACTCTTCTTACAACTTCATCAACATAGCCACCGACACGATTCTTTTGAAATATTCTCCATCCCTCATATTTGACCTCCTTTTCTCATTGTCATTCTTCTTTGATTTAGTTAAATTATCTCAAGTCTCATGGTGGACGCCAAAATATTCTTAGAAGGCTTTCAACAATATAATTATAACTACTTCTTCAACACTTCTCGTCCTTCCTCTCCTTCATTCTCTAGTATACTCAGGTGATCTCTCCTTCATGACCTCTTGATTTTGTTGGATAGGTAAGTGTACCTGTAAGGTACTTCAATGATAAAGTTAGAATCAATTTAATGAAATGTAAGCTCGTCTAGCTTAGTTGGTAGAGCGCAAGGCTCTTAACATTGTGGTTGTGGGTTCAAGCCCCACGGTTGGTGCTTTTTCTAGTTAGCATATTATCATTTTTTTTCTAAATATATTTTTTCTATTTAATGATTTTCTTGTAGTGATATAGTAACTAATTATTTTTTGTCTCTAAAATTGGTTTGATATTCAATGATTTTCTTGTAGTACAATGCCAACTATTCAATACTTGTTGTCATGATGATTTTCTAAATAAGTTGAAGACTATATTATGATATTTTTTAATCTCTAAAATAGTATCTAATTTAGTCAATATAGTGATTAATTATTTTTTCTCTTTAAAATTAATTTTTATTTAATTATTTTCTTGTATTGATATGTTTGGAAAATTTGAGTTGAAAAGGTTTTTAGACTAAATTTTTATCATGTTGGGATTTTGTTGAAGTGTATCACATTATTTGTAAAATTAACAAAGTTACCATATAAAATATTATGTCATTTAAATTAATTTGAATTGATTTACCCACAAGGAGTTAATTTCTTAATTAAATTTACAATAAACCTCTTCACTCTATAGGTGATTTTTGTAACTATTTTTATTATATACTAGATTCTTAACCAGTATTAGGGTTTTCTATTATAATTTTAAATCCCTATATTTAAATTAGATTTTATTTTTAGGTTTGATTACCTTTTTCGTCCCTATATTTAGGGTCAATAGTCAATTTAGTATAGTGGTTTTTAAAAAAATCAATTTGGTCCCTATATTTTTAAAAATGTATTCAAATTGGTCCTTTCCCTTAGCAGCTGCTGATGTGGCAGAGAGAGAATGTTTATGTAGAAGAAAAAGTGCTTACGTGGCAGAGAGAGAGTGTTTATGTGGAAGAGAGAGAATGTTTATATGAAAAGAGAGGTAGAATTGAGAGTTATTATTATTGTTGTTATTATTATTATTATTGTTATTATTATTATTATTGTTATTATTATTATTATTGTTATTATTACTATTATTACTATTGTTACTATTATTATTATTATTAATATTATTGTTACTATTATAGGGACAAAATTGAATACATTTTAACGGAAAGGACCAATTTGAATACATTTTAAAAAATATAGGGACCAAATTGATTTTTTTAAAAACTACTATACTAAATTGACTATTGACCCCAAATATAGGGACAAAAAGGTAATTAAACCTTATTTTTACCATAAATTGATCATTTTTAAGTTTTTTTTTTTCTAATTTTGGTAAATTTTCCTACGAACTTGACAATGAGATAATTTAATTCAGAGGTATTGAATTTTGTAAATATATAATATATTATCCACATGTAAAGGAGTTAGTGATAGAAAACTACCTAACCACAACACTCCTAAAATAAATAGACAAAAGACTTAGAATCCTAGTCAGGATACACATGTAGATTAGGCTTTAACTCATGCAGATTTTAACTGATCTTAGTGTGCCCAAGACCAATCTTGAAGAGGTCAATTCTAGAGTAAAATAAATTGTATAAAGTAGACATAAAAAGTATTGTATCAAGTAGTCTATGATATTTGAATTAAGTAGATTAGGGTGTTGGACTTGTAGTTGTAGTGTAGGATGGTAGTGTAGGGTTGTAAATAGTTGGAGGAGTCTTGCTAGGGTTTAAATCGAGATCATCCAAGCCTAATATAAACCCTAGGTCGGTCATGGAGAAAACCTAGGATGCATTTTTCCTACATTGATCACACGTTCAAATGTGTAAAGCATGAGTGAACAAGTGACACTTGATCCACTTTTTGTGAAACCTTTCTCGGGAGCACACGGGAAAACTTAATTCGAATTTGATATGAGTTGATTTGAGAATTGCACATATTTTTATAGGTTTCACTTGGATTATGAATTAAATTAACAATTATGGTGATGACTTGCCACTAGACACAAACTTAACCAAGTGGTTAAGTAAGTCTGAAGGTTCTCTTCAGAGAGCAAAGGAAAAAGACTCACAAAGGAAAATATGCAAGCAAAAAATAAGAACTCAAAATAGAGTAGAATTGGAAAAAATGAAAGACATGGAATTAGAGAAGAAGAAATGATAACTTAGATGGTTGTAGTCGTTCATGGAGGTGGAGGAAATGAAGGAGGTCACGCCACTTGGAGGAGAGGAATTCTAAGATAAGTGATGAAGAGAGTCGCCACTTGAAGCATCTTGCCAAGATAAGACTTAGAGAATTTTAGATATTCAAAAAATCACGTACGCAGAGTTTCTTTACTCAAAACATGTTGTGAATTACAAAAGGTAAGGCCACCTATTGATATTATGGGGTGCTATTAGTGTGTGGAGGAAAATTCAAAATTCAAATAAAACATGTTTAGGCTCCTAATTTTGTGCCACTAAAAGTGGATCTAGGAGGGTCATGCTTTTCACATTTAAGCATGTGCATAGTGTGGAAAGTGTGACCACATGTACTCCTCGAGCTAGGGTATCTAAAAGCCTAAGCTAGGTTATTTTTCGTGGGCAATGTGGGCTCAATTTATTTCATTTAATCATGTCTTATAAAAAGACTAAAAGTTGATATCCTGATCCATGCTTAGGTGTTCTTCTCATGAGGATCCTCCAAGGAATAATATAACGTGTCTAACCAAGCCCTGAGTTCTATGTATGTTTTCTAGCTATTGAGGGATGATGGATTCAAAGTTTTTGAACTTGATAATTTATAAGCTATTTATTCTATCAAACATAGCATAGTACTATAGGACATGAAGTGTGTGATTTATGGTAATTAAAATAATTTTTCACCAAAGTTATGCTACATTAAACTAAATATATGTGAAAGATACTTTTATTGATATATGACCTCGGAGCTAAAGAGGGGTGCCAGACAAAGAAATCACATTTGACCTTGTTTATTTATTCTTTTTTCATATGATTGATGTAGAGTAATATTTTTTATTATTCAAACTTATATGTTCTTTACTCACTACAATTTTTGTGTGTGGAAAATATTAAGACACTTTAGGTAACCTTTTTTTTTTATTAAAAATACTTTCAAAATTAATATTTTTAAAAATTAAAATTAATTTATGAAACTCTTTTATATTAGTTAATTTAAAAATATGTTTTTTTAATTTATATATAAGTTAATTGTAAGGATCGAGAAAAATAGTTTTAGAGTATAAGTGATATAATTAAAGTGACACATGAATATTTTATTATTAAATTTAAAGAGTATATAAATAGAAATTCAGTTATTCAATTTCCATTTTAAAAGAACAATTATCTCTCTAAAAACTCAATTTTCTTTTCCTCTGCTTTTTCTTTAAGATTCTGACCTCTTCGCTTATCAATTTGATGATCGGAGTCTGCCATTGGACTCCTAGCAATGAACTCTACAAGATTGTCCGATCAAAATCTCAGATAGAGTAAAATCATTATTGGCTCATTTTTCTTTGAGTTAGTTTTGATCTGGTTAGGTTTGTATTTAGTTTAAGCTTGCATGTGATGCTTTTATCTTCAAAAGTAGTCTCTGTTAATTCAGGGTACTAGTGATATAGTTAGATTTTTTATTAGGACTCTATGTTGCAAGTTAGGATACCCTTGAGCTTTTGGTAGTTTGGAGCTCTTAGGGAGCATCTGTTTAAGTTCAGGTAAGGGAAACTAGTTTTAAATTTTCAATAGAATCTTATGCTATAAGATCTAAATGTGGGGGTGATGTGGTGACCAATCTTAAATTTTCTTATAGGATTGTCTCTTTTAAGAATAAAGTAATATATTGAATGAAAGGATTTATATAGGGATTTTTAAGGTGAATAAGCTGATGAAGTATTGTGATTGAGAATTGAAAGTGGTTGAATGGTAATATAGATGAGTTGAATTGTATTTGTATAGTTTGTTGAATTACTTAAAATGTGATGTTTGATGAGAATTGTTTGTTTGACTTTAGATGATGTTTGATTTAGAAAACATATGAGTAAGAATTTTCATTTTTAATGTGTAGATTATTAAAATTATGAGTTGAATGATAATTGATTCAGGAATATAATAAGATTATGCAGTTTTCTCTGCATATCTCACTCAGATGAACTAATTCTCGCTTAAGCGAGAATAGAATGGAAAGATAGGTGCTCTTGGGTCTATTTTCGTCCAAGCGAGAAGGAATCTCACTTAGAAAAAAATGGGGTAAATTCTGGGGTTGCTCTCGAGTTTACTCTCGCTCAAGCAAGAGGATTTTCGCTTGGGCAAGACCCATTCTCCTCAAGCAAATTTTTGCTCAAGCTAGACTCTTTGTAAAAGAAAAAACAAAAATTTATTTTTGTTATTGAAAGCCTGGTTTATTATTGCTTATTTTTTTTCAATGAAAGATCTAAATTTTATTTAAAAATATGATTAAAGAAACTTAATTATATGTTTAAGTGAATTTTTTGAGATATGTTTGGATTGTTTAGAAAATTTTTAAATATGATGTAATTGAATGGTGTATTGATGTATTACATGAGGTATGTAATGATGTGAAAGTATAATCGAGACATAATATTTTTAGGAAAGAAAATACCGTGTTAAGATTATTTAGGATGTGCATTAACTAGGGATTTGTCTAGAAGGAGATATCCTAACCCTCTTGAGACAATGGAATCATATAGATGAAGTTATTAAGGTGGTGAGAGTTGAAGGAGGTTCATATGAATAGATAAATTGTTTGAAAGATTACTAACTTGATCTGTTATATGAGTTAACCCTGTCATACTAGGAAAAAGATGACATTGAAATTATTTATGCACATAGTTGTGTATATTTCACAGTGAGATAGTATGACAGGTGCAAATCTCTGAGTCTAAGTTAATGCACGAGTCTTCTGAAAGTAAAGTCAAATGTCTATGTGTTGTGAGTCAGTAGAAGTCTGACATGAGAAAGATGAATTGTGATTTTTTATAGACATTTGATGGTTCTATGGAAATACATGAGAATTGATGACTTTATGTGAATATTTAAAATTATATTTATATTATAAGTTTTAAAAACAGCTAGCTTATCCTTTGCTTGTTTTGTGGTTGTTTTCTTTAATCTATGATGATGGTGTAATTATACGGGAGCAGATGATATTACAAGTGATAAAACTCTTTAGTAAGAAGAATGTGGATGATGAAAATGTTTATTTTCTTTTGAATATTTATTTTAATTTTATGTAAATATTTAAAGTACTATGAAGAGGAATATATTTTGAAACACTATAGAAAAGAGTTGTAAACATATTTATATTATGTTTATATATTTATTTTGATATTTCATGTAAATTATGGATATTGCTATAGAAAAAAATATAGGGATGTTATATTAATTTAAATATAAATTTTTAGTTTTTGTTGAGAAACTTTTGCATGAAGAGTAGTTTCAGGAAAGAAAAAAATTGAAAAATTAATTAATTTTTTTATAAATTAATTTATAAAAACTGTTTCCTACTTATTTTTCAAAACTCTGATATTCAAGTTATACATAAGCTAATTTAAAGTGATAAAAAATTAATTGATTAATAAATTCTATTTTTTATTCTCTAAAAGTATTTACGGACTTCTTTCAAGCACGCCATTCTCTTAAATTGTGGATAAACATACGAAACCATACATTTGGTCAATATCCAAAGAATGAAAATTTTTTCATATAAAAAGATTATAAATCTTGAGAATTATGATTATTAAGATTAACTATTTTTTTTGTTAGAAAAATGATATTGCAGAAAATATTTATGTAGTTCTTTTAGAAAATAAATTTTTTTCTGTTTTTTTTATCAAAATATTTAATTCATTATCACATTAAATGGTTTAAAAGAATTAACATGATTCACAAGTAAAATTTGTATTTTAATTTGTGAAGGTTAAGATGTTTCTGTCTGCCCATGAGAATGTGCACTGTGAAAGCCTAAGTCAAAAAAACATCATGGAAAAATCTTATCTTCTAATGATGCTATTTAAAAAAGAATGAAATATGAAAAATATATTTTATGAATTTCAAATTTTTGAAAAATAAAAAATTTATCTTCTACCAAACATTTCAAGTATAATAAGGAATATCATTTTAGAAAAAGACAAAAGATGAAAAGAGGCCAATAGGACTTCACTTTTATAATGCATTTTATAATTTCTATAGTTTTATTTTTTATTAAATATTACGAGTATTCATATTTTTATTAATCTATAATAATATATAGAGGATTCTCTCATTTAATTTACATATTTTCTATTTCTATTTTATTTTTAATTATACTGTAAAATATTAAAAATTAGACATAATATGATTATTAATTTTATTATTTAAAAATACAAAAGCACGAAAATTAAAAAATAATTAACAATGAAAGTTAATTTATTATATTAATATTAATTTTTAGAAATTATAACTAAATTAATTAGTTTTATTTGTTTGTATAATTATATCAAGAAGTGTTATATATTCAGTAGAAGAAGATTGCTAGAGTTATTACTGTTATTGGAATAAATATTGTTACTGAATTATTGATGTAATTTTTGGAGCAAAACTCGAAGACGAAAAATTGAGTGAAAGGGAAAGTGGCGGAGTTAGACGCGCAATTGGATCACGTGTCAATTACGGCGAATGGTGATAGCGGATGATGGATAAGTCACGTGACGGTGGGTCCCGCAGCGTGTGTCCCGCAGCGTGTGTCCCACCACCACCTAGAGCGAAGGAAGTAGCGCCACGCGTAAACAACACGCGTGGATATGCCATTGGAGCCCCGAACCAAACAAAAAAAGAGCAAAAACGGTGTTTCAATCGCATAATGCAAGAGAGAGAGAGAAATGCAAACACCGCACCGTATCATATCCAATTCCAATTCATCATCACTCTTACGCTTTCTCTCCTTCTTTCCTTTTCTTCCAAATTCTCTCTTTTTAACCTAACCCTACAATTATGCCCCCAAATCCCATTAACACAGAATATCGCAATTACCCCAATTTCCTCACCCTAGCGTAGATCGATCTCTTCCTCCCTCTACCATTTTCGTGCATTCGGGAATTCCACTTCTGGTTCCCTGCTATGTATGGCACTTAGTATTTTCCCATTTTAGGATTAGGGGTGGGTGGGTTGGTTGGTTCCTTTGGCTGCGTCTCGCTTAGGGTTCCCAACTTTGTCGCTTTGAATGGAACCTCGTGTTGGGAATAAGTTTCGCCTGGGTCGGAAGATCGGAAGCGGCTCCTTTGGGGAGATCTATTTAGGTTTTTCTTTTCTTACGCTTTTTTTTTCTCTACTTTTTTTGTAATTTCGCTATGTTCTCACGAGTTTGGTTGTTTCTCTTGCAGGTACTAATATTCAAACAAACGAAGAGGTCGCAATTAAGCTTGTGAGTCTTCTTCTTCAATTGGGTTTCAGATTTTATTTCTGTTTCAGCTATCCCCCCCTTTTTGTACCCTTTTTTTTTTGGTTTTTTTTATCTCGTTTGTCACTTTGAAGTCTGAAATTTAGGACAAATTGTGAGTTTTGTTTATCTGAATTTTTGAAATGGATTTTTGAGAATAATGGTTTCATTTAGAAATGGCTCCTGCTTTGAATTGCGGATTTCGGTTTGTAGTTGTAGTTTTGTCTGGCCTTCTTAATTACATTTGGTGTATGATTGTATTCTAGATGATTAGTATCACGACTGAGCTTATTCCTGCTTCTTTTTTCTTGGAGGGCGACACTGTCATCTCTTAGAGCATGCCTGTGAAAGACCTCTGACATTTTGAAATGCCTCTTTCAATTTTAAAGCTTTCAAGAGATGCTAGTATGTAAGTAAACTTGTAAACAGGAGTAGGGTTGTTACAGGGAATCGTTAGCCGGCAGAAAACTTTCAGGAAATTTCATCGTGAGTTAGAGATACAATTATGCTAAAGGGCAGGTTGTACCTGGGTTGATAAGTAAAATGCTCTGTTGATCAAGTACGGTATTTATTGAGCTAGAGCTACTATAAGCTTGGATGCAGTGCAAAACAATGGGTCTCATTATTTTCGATAGATGCTGGTAAAGGAGTTAGCTCAAAAGGTTGAAGGAGGGGGATAAATGGGAATGGAAAGTTTATTGTTTATTCAATCAAATTCCCCCGCTCCTAACATAATATTGACATTTCCCTTCCTATTCAAGATAGGTGATGTATTATTTTGAATGCTTTAGGTAGGGGATTTGATTGGAATTCAGAGGCATTATCACTTTATACTAATATGGGTTAACAATTAAAATTATGACTTTTGTAACTTGTTAAGCTGGTGTTTCAGCTTGAACTTTGGTGCTAACTTTTGTATTTGTTTTTATTAAGTATTCACTGGATTCTTTACATCTTCAAGTGCACTAACTTATTTACTTGCACTTTATTTCTTATCCCTGCCGTGCTTTGAAATTAGGAAAATGTCAAGACAAAGCATCCTCAGTTGCTGTATGAGTCCAAGCTGTACAGAATCCTGCAGGGAGGAAGTAAGGACCATTCTTACATTAATTGTTGTATCCTATTTTTTTGTTTGCATTTCCTGCAAGGAGCATAGTACTGCCTCCTTCTGTAAAGTTAGCTACTATATAATTTATATCTAGCTGTAACTGAAGTTTGGTTTTGGTAGCTGGAATCCCAAATGTCAGATGGTTTGGAGTCGAGGGGGATTACAATGTTTTAGTGATGGATCTGCTTGGACCCAGTCTTGAAGATCTATTTAACTTCTGTAGTAGAAAGCTTTCACTAAAGACAGTTCTTATGCTTGCTGATCAAATGGTAGGCCATGACTAATTTTGTAGACTTTTGTGTGCCTTTTTTTATAAATTTTAAAAGACTTTTTTTAATGATCCAGATCAACCGTGTTGAGTTCATTCATTCTAAATCGTTTCTGCATCGAGATATCAAACCTGATAATTTTCTAATGGGATTAGGAAGGCGTGCAAACCAGGTGAGTAGTTTTGTTAAAATGTGGACTTTGGATATCTTGTTTGTTCTCATATGTATTGAGGTATTTAATGTATTGATGTGCATTTAGGTTTATGCTATTGATTTTGGTTTGGCTAAGAAATACAGAGATAGCTCAACACATCAACATATTCCTTACAGGTACGAAGATTTATTGGCATGCATTAAAGTTAGTACTTATCTAGGACGTAGTGTAAGGCCTTGATGGCATCGTAAAATATCATATCTTAATTTCAGTTACACTTACCCTGTGCTGTAGTTGTAACTTGTCAAGTTGTCATATACTGAGCAGCTGCCATATTAAGAAAATAAAAAATGATTAGGGAGGGTATATGTTATTATGGGTTTTATTGAGAATATAATAGTTAATGTCAATTTAAGTTTGCGTTATCACTTAGCATACCTTATGATGGCCATCATATTCAATATAAAGATTTGCTACTTGTTGGTATTTTCCTGGGCATTTAGTCTTGTATGACAAAGGCTCCAAATGCTATTCTTTTTATAATTTCTTTGTAACTTCTTGCTATAACTCTTTTAGGGATTTTGAATATTCTAGGATTTTAGAGGCATGATTGAAACAATTTCATAGCTGTTGGAATTTAACTTGTTACAATCTATCTGAATTTGAATTGATTTCAATGGTTCATAGTTTTATCTATAATTTGGTATTAACTAGTTTAATGCCAGATATTTTTTGGTTAATTTTGTTTAGTGCAGCTAAGTTTGTTTGACTGTGAACAGTAATAAAAAAAAATAAAAATAAAAATGAACAGCTGAAGGGTGGAAGGAGACTAAATGATATATAATATTGACGTTTTCTATCATAATTCTTGTTAATAACATCAAAAGTCTAAATTCTGAATTTGCTCATCAAGATTATATTCTTGGGAGGGTTTCAGCTCTGCCGTACAAGAATAATGCCTGCTGGCTAAAACTCGTAAGTCACTAGTAAGGAAGCAATAAATGGAAAGTTGTTGCTCAAAAGAGTACCTTGCTGAGTTATAGTCTTAGATTATCTTAATACAATCCTGTAAATATGCTCCTGCCCCTGCATGGAAATCCTCCCCATCTTCCAAAAAGTTTATTTATGACCTCGAGTGTGCACACCACACCTGTCATCTCCTTGCATCCCTCTTTTTTGTTTGATGACATCTCATTTTTCTGTTGATATCATTTCATTCTTTGCTTAAACTTTATTGATCTGAATGTTTGGGTGAGAAATGCATCAATTATGCATACTGTTTTTGTATTTTAGTCTCTGGTTTCAAGGTTCTGGTTGCGTAAGTCATAGATGTAATATTATCATTATTTTAGCAAAGGCTGTAAAAACGCAGAGGGCTGCTGTTTGAATATCAATTTATTCTCTGATATGTTCAATCATTAATAATGCAGGGAAAATAAGAATTTGACTGGAACTGCGAGATATGCTAGCATGAATACTCACCTTGGCATTGGTATGTGTTACTTCATGATTCTTTACTAACATGTGAATAATAAATGGTTAAATTTTGTTATCTAATAGATACATGTTGCTTCTACTTCTGTGGTGATTGATGCTTAGAGCAAAGCAGAAGAGATGATCTTGAGTCTCTTGGTTATGTTTTGATGTACTTCTTGAGAGGAAGGTGAGTGTTGCTATCAACCATACTCTATTGGCTACAAGAACTGTAAACTTTGTCTGATTTCCTTTTTCTTTGTAGTCTTCCTTGGCAGGGACTTAAAGCAGGAACAAAGAAACAGAAGTATGAGAAAATTAGTGAAAAGAAGGTTTCTACCTCGATTGAAGTAAGTTAAATTATAAGTCCTTTTCTAATGCACGTATATGTGCCTTTTCATGAATCACTGAGAATATTTTGCTTATTCCAGGCCTTGTGTCGTGGCTATCCAACAGAATTTGCATCTTACTTCCATTACTGCCGATCATTGAGGTTTGATGATAAGCCAGATTATGCTTACCTCAAAAGAATATTCCGGGACCTTTTTATACGAGAAGGTTTGTAATTATTATATAGTGTACAGTGGATCCTTGTTCAACTTCTTAAGTTCACTTCCTCGAATATTTTTGCGTTTAATAAAAGAATATCATGTTTTGAATTTGTTTTTCTTATCAAGTTAGTATTGAACAGGGTTCCAGTTTGATTATGTCTTTGATTGGACCATTTTGAAGTATCAACAATCACAGTTAGCCACTCCTTCAACACGGGCCATTGTAAGTAATTTTCTTATTCCCCCTTTGGGATTCTTTTGTCATTGTGCAATTGATGAAACTTCCTGACACTTGTTTTATTCAGGGTCCTAGTGCTGGAACCAGTTCTGGAATGCCCCCAGCTGTTACTAATGCTGATAGGCATACAGGTAGTTTATCCAAGTTTACTTGTAGAGTAATAGGCATTTCGAATTTTGATTTGTATAAGTGTATGATTTCCTTTGTATTCTTGTAACTTTGGTTTTTCTCTTATAGTGTCAGAAATGAACAATCTTTTCCACCTGATATTTTCTCAATTTAAATAATATTCTTTCATTAGTTCTTCAGATATTATTGATTTTTATCCATCTCCTAGTTCTTAATTTACTCTTTAATTTTTTTTTTCTATAATCCATTGATTTAGGTTTTGCAATATAATTATACCCTTTGAAATTATTTTTAAATAGTTTTAAAATTATCTTTTGATCTGTATGGTGATTTTCTATATTTTCTGTCTCACAGGAGGGGAAGAAGGGCGACCTCCTGCTTTGGTTTCAGTGGATTCCTCAAGGCGCAGAATGTCAGGGCCCATTTTAAATACTGTAAGTTTCTCAGCAAAAAAGTTCAATTACCAACAACTGTTATTATGGATGTTGCTGAGTTTTTTGGGGACACTGTTTACTTGTGGTTCCTTGACATGGTTGACATGGGGTTCCTTTTCAAAATTCAGGTTATTGTCACTAATCTGTAAATCGAATCTGAATGTGATGTGATGCTGTAGAATGTGCAATCTAAGCTTTACTTTTTTTCAACTCTTAGCTTTTCTTTTGTCGACTCTATAATTGCCTAATGAATGACCATGCAGTTATCAAGTGCCAATGTCTTGGGTCAGTCAAGTGGATCATCAAGGCGGGTTGCTGTTTCCAGTAGCCGTGATGCCTTTGTTGGTACCGAGTCCGAAATTCGTACTCGCACTGCTGAAGCTAGCCCTGGAGTAGCACACAGAGGTTTGAGTGTGCAAAGAAGTTCACCAATTGGATCTTCTGATCCCAAGAGAGTTGTATCATCCGGAAGAAATGCTTCTCACGTGAAAAATTATGACTCTGTACTCAGGGGCATGGAAGGTTTGCAATTAGAGAATGACGAGAGGACCCATTATTAATATCTCACCTAGTGAATTTGAGTTGATAGGCACTGCCAAAGTTGCTTATGTTGCTAAGTTGAGCTGTGAGGAAATTTGGATCTGAACTTGAAATTCTGGATTTGTATTGTTAACTCATCTGCTCAAATGGATGATGCTGAGAAGCTGAAATAATTTGAGCTAAATCAGGGATTGTGCTTGCTGTATAGCTCAGTTTTAATTGGCACTTCTGGCTGGAACTCCTAAGTTTTATAACATCTTTTTCTGTGAGTTATTATATTGGTTTCCCAGATGTTTTACAGTTTCACGTGGATTACAAATGTCTACTATCAAATACCAGCGAAAATGTAATTAGCCATTCTACTCATTTTGGGATAAGTTTCCCCTGGTTTCCACGATGTAATTGTCTGGCAGTTGTTTGGTATTAGGAACATGTATGTTCTTATTTGAGAGGTTCCTACAAAGGCCTAAGTCACAATCTCTCTATTTAGTTTTTCTTGTATGTATTTTGTTTTGATCCCTGAAAAAAGTTTTCATTAAATTGAATTGGAATGTTCGATCTATTTGTCATGTCTGGTAGTAGTCAAGTACTTCTTTTATTTGGTTTATGAAACAAGACTTGCTTAGCCAATTCTACATCCTCATTTGCACTGTTACAAACTAAAGAATTTATGAAAACCCTATACTCAAACTATCGTAGGCTTGATTTGGAAACATAGAGTTTCATTAATTTTAAAATTTTGATCATATAATTCAAAATCTAGCACGCATCATAAAAGAAACAGAAACTATCCATTGATTTCACTCTAAATATAATAAGGTGTATCTTCATTAATAAAATGTTACAAACTATTAACATTTTAACAATTTTACACAATAACTCATCATTATTGTTGATGCACTGACTTCTATTTTGAACATAATCCTAGTAGTTTTGTTGGTGGTTTCATTAGTGCATTGCTTTTGGCACTTCCAAATTGATATTTTAAATTGGTTTTTGATGAAAATATCTAACATTTAACAATTTCTTAACAAAAATAAGTTTATTCCGTGTAAAGAAACTAGAATGAAAAACACACTTTCTTGTTTTTGATACACATTATAAAACCACATTTCGTTATATATCTTGATGGATTGTCATGCAATACAGATACTTTTCCATTGTATATCTTGACAATATTTAAATGAAATACGCAGTGAAAAATTATCGTTGAATAGTATCACTGAAAGGCCGTGTTTTAATAACAATTTGGAGTGCCACTAATAATGCCCTGCCTCAATGTTAGATTCATTGCCATTGTTGTGATTAAAGAAGGATGACAAATTGATTGACATTTATTGGTTGGCAAAAAATAACAAAGGTGAGAGTCAGATCAATTAGTGTACTTAAGAGTTATAAACATACTGTCAAATGAGGCAAAAGTTATATTTTAGATTCACTATCTTTGATTCATTCTCTTCAGAGTTTATGTGGATTTGTACAACCATGCTTATCCAACTTTATATAGAAGTTTGACATTTGATCAATTTTCTTTAGATGTATACTCTAAGTAAGATTATGACCATGTTTATTTATGCTATTGTTGTATCTGAATCGTATCCAATTTTCTGTATCACCTTGTTATCTAACAATTCTTTGGAAGATTTCCTCATGAAATAAATGATTGACTAACAAGTTTGTTGATTTGGAAGTCTTACAGAAAGGTTTATGAATTTCTTGCACTTGCCACTAACCCATTGTGATGCCTAAAAATGCATACCTTCATGACTTGTATCCCCATTAGTCTCTAACTAAAATTTGCCTCATCTGAATTTTAATTAAAATTTCTTATCGTTTCTGATTTTATTTTTTTTATATTTTGCTCTAATTAATTAATAAAATTTCAAATGTAATGCAAAATGATATTGACTAGAAATTTCACATTTATTGTAATCTATTTATAAAAATTCTCTGTAATGGTTTTTAATAACAAATTTTATTATTCAATTTTCATTTTTAATTTCTTTACAAGCTTAAAAGGAATCGATATTTTATTTCACAAAATATTTGTAGTGGTAGTATAAGAACTTAATTTCTGCATATTGATGTAAAAATTACTTGAAAACTTAACACTATTACATTGACAGCAAATACCATCGAAGTAGAGTTATTTATTTTCAAAATAATTGTGGTGCATAATATCCTATAAGAATGTTTTAATTGTAATTCTAATATTTAATCTCGTAGTTGACATTTAAGCTAATAAGTTAATTTGTTAGATTAATTTTATTAAATAATACGAGGTGAGAAGTTAGTTGGTAGCCGATAAAACAATTTTTAGTTAATAAGTTAATTACTAACGAATAAGTTAGTAAATTAACTATTAACAAATAAGTTTCAAACATATAAGTTTCAAACTAAAATTAGAATAAAAGTCTAGTGATTTACAAACTCTAACAATTATAGAGCTAACAAGGAAACTCATGCACAAGAAGTCTCAATAAGAAGTGGGGAAGCTATTGAAGGTGTCTTTCAAGTAAAACACATAAAAAGACATTTTCAAAGTCAACATCTAGCAATAACATACAAAACTGATGAAGAAGATAAAAATGATCATATACATTTACTTATGAGATCACAAGAATTCAGTTTACATAAGTGGAATACTGGACTAATGGACACAAATTTTACGTCCCCTACTGACAAATCAATTGATCAAAAACAAAGTCAGTGCAGGCAAAAGGAAGAGGAAAATATTCTATATCACCCAAGAAAGGTATCATGATGTCAAAGATGTTCTTTACTTTCAAGATTCAAGAACTAAATAGATTTTTTTTAGTGTTGCACGAAAGCTAAGAAATGGATATGCAATTTCTTACAAAAAATTGCTTTATCATTGATGAATACAGAACAGATATGGTATAAGGTTGAAATGATTATAAACAATTTTTATTTTATAAACAATTTTTATTTGAGTTTTAATTGAAAGCCATGATTTCACTGCCCAAATTGCTGAGAGTGCTACTTGATGTGGAAGATTTAGTCACATCAACTTCAAGTCATTAAAAAGTTCATAAAAGATAACTCTGAGAAGAAAAATGTTGGCCTTTGGTGTTTGAAGATAGGAGTTAAACTAAATAGCTATGGTATGCAACTTACAGACAAAATGAGTAAAACACTTTTGAAATCAAATTTAACGATAAAGATTGATATTTCCACGACAAATCTCAGAGTGTCACAGTTATGGGATCTTGCCTCATTTAAATTTTGAATAAATTTTAGGTAGCTTTTTTATCATTACATATTTTATATTTCATTAAGCTAATGAATTTTGAAATAAGTTTCAAGTGATATTGTTTCATTGGTTGGCCAGAAAAACTAAATCAGTTGGTTTCATTGGTTAAAATCTCAATGCAAGGCAGGTTATAAGAGTATTTGCAATGTAAGTGAGACAGTCTTATGTAAGTCCAATAACTTCCTTAATACGCTAGTTGTTTAGCAAATCCTGATGTTTAATTAGGATGAACTCCTCAAGAGAGAGACAAGTACACATACACATAAGAAACATTTATGCTTAAATTATGCAAAGAATGGAAGAATCATTGAAAAATTTAACAATGAATTAATTTTTATTGAACTCAACATGCATAAAAAAAAACACTTCAGTACCAAATCAAATTCACCTGCCAAAACTTCCCTCCAGGTTCTAGATTTACAAGGTTGTTAACAAAATACTATTCCAAAACTTTCGCCTGTACTGAAGACTTCTTTGAGAAGCCTTGATAAAATGATACCACTAAAAGCGGCATGCAGCATCCAAATGTTTCTCCTGAATCGTACCATGATCATCATACAGAAAAGCAAAACAGAATGTCCTAGTGGACCCTAAACTCAGCCCACTCAAGTAATTCAAAACAAAAGTTACATAAAAGAAGACTCCTCCTCTTACTAGAATTAAAAAAAAATCATCATTTCCATAGGGAAAAAGGAAAACCAGTGAACCACATTCACTTCTATTATAGAGATTCAAATCAAAAGGAGGGGGCACCGATTGGAAGTATTGAACTTTGATGCACTAATTTGTCAAAATTATAAAGACAATTGAAATGAAACTCCACAAGAAACAGAGTGAGGAAAAGTAAGAAAGCTAGAAAAATGCACTCTTTACAACACTGACCAAAATGAAGACAAGAATCCCAAATTCTCTTCCATATTACATTGTTTATGTGTACTTTAGCAGGCACATTAATAAAGACTAAGCAGCAAATAAATTATATAATATAAAACATAAATTATTGTTATATATGATATGAAACACCCCACCCACCCAGCTGAGAAAAGAAGTTGTAGTTGTTGTTACCAGCCATAGACAACTCTGTTGCACCTGTCCTTGAGCCACTTAAAGCTCTTCCTCAGAGACCCTTTCAGTTTTCCTTCAACAGCATACACCTTGTAGCTAGCGACCCTCTTTTTACGCTGCAACTCGGGGTCACTGAAGCTCCAACTTTTCGATGTGGACCCATTTGTGGATTTCCCCTTCTTGAACTTGGCATCGTTGATGTTGATGTTGATGTTGTTGTTTGCCGTTTGAGTTTGAGTTGGGTGCACCGAAGAGGCATAGGAGGCGCTGTAGCAGCGGAGATCTTGCATGCCAGTTCCATTATAGGGCTCAATCTGCATCCTTCCGTGGCCGTACGATTTGGATCTGAAGTCTTCCATGGTGGGTGCCGATTGCAGAGAAAGGAAAGGGTGTTGTTTGCGAACAGGAACTTAGGCAGACCAGAACATGTTTTGTTTGTAGTTTTACCGATGATTTTTTAGTTTTCTTAATCGACTACTGCTGGGGGCGCTGACTACTATGCCTTTTTGGCGTCGGTGCTACTTTTTTTATCTGTAATAAAATAAATAAAATAAAAATGTTTTTGCTTTTGTTTTGTTGGGCGTGGATCATGGAACCAATGGGAAACTGACACGCAGCACATGTCACGTGACAGGCACGCCGTTGAAATTTAGCAGTTGGGTTGGGTTGGGTTGGTGTCCCAATTGGATCATGTGCTCTTGCTACTTCATTGGGTACCAATTTATAGCTCCTATCATTACTCACTTACCCTTTATTCAAACTTTCTTTTTGTTTCTTTCTCATTCACAAACCCTCTTTTCTATTTAACTGCTCAATAACTTCTTATTACGTATAACTCACATTTACTAATCAGTTAACCACATTATAAATATATATTAAATACATCCCATCTTTCACATTTGAGATAATTTTGATATTTTATATTTTAAATTAACTATTCTATTTCGTATTACTTTTATCATGGTTACCACCACCTATTATTAGTATTCTTTTATCACCATTCATAACACATACTAGTTAACATTAATGTTTATTTTTTAGTTTTTTCTTGATCTTATCCTATTTTGACCAGTAATAAGTCTTAAAGATTGTTGAAATTTTAAAGTGTTAAAAATATAAGACATGTATTATGTAGAGAAAATTGTAATTTATTTTATTTATATACTCCAATATAGAGCAAAATCTAACATAATATCAAATATTAATAATATATTGATCTTAATTTTTTAAATTTAAATAATAAATATACTTTTATCTTTTAAAATTGCATGTCAATTTTATAATAAAGGAGATCACATGTCTTTTAATTTACAGGAATAAATTTGATTGTAATTTAATGACAAACTCATCCCACAACCAAGTCACAAATGCACAGATGAAGATTCTTGTGATATGTAGACACTGAGCTAGCCATCATGTTACCAACAATATGAAAAATTTGTCACATAAGGAATACTATAATGGTAAAAAATTTATCAATGCTGCAAATGGAAGCAAAGTTAACATTAGTCATGTAGGCAATGCAAAGTTAAAAGATGTTCAATCAAATAAAAAATCTTTGAACAGTAGCACAAATATTTATAATGTCACACACAACACTAACATTTGATTCAATTAAATAGTAGTTGACACAAACTGTTCATTGGAAAATAATGGAATTACATGACTATAGGATAGGAACCACATAAAAAACTGACTTATTCTAGGAAAAATATTGAGAATGATTTGTAACTAATGACACGTTATAGCTGTTTTAACTTTATGTAAAAGATGCTTTTAAACAAGAAAAACATTGATTACAAACCAATTTTAAAAATAAAAAATAATTAGTTGCTATAGTGATCAAATTAGAGATCATTTTGAAGACTAAAAAATGTTTGGTTTCTAAATTAGTTTCTATTATTATTAAATAATTTCTAAATTGGTATCTAATTAGCTATCAAATTTTTTGCTACCAAATTTAGAATCTAAGTAATTGGTAGTTAAAATCTTGGTTGCTAATTAGATATCAATTTAGAAACAATTTAACAATAATAAAAACTAATTTGGAAATCATTTTTTTTTAGTTTCTAAAATGATCTCTAATTTGGTCACTATAGTAACTAATTATTTTTTATCTCTAAAATTAGTTTCTATTTAATGATTTTCTTGTAGTGATTGAATTATTTTCTAAAAAATAATTTAAATAAAAGATATTAAGTAAATATTCTCAACATTTAAATTTTAAATTTTGAATTTGATTATATTTCCTTTAATGCTTAATTTCCTCCTCCTCTATTTCTTGTAATTTTTTCTTCCTCTTTTTTTCTCCATGAGATCACATCTTCTTTCAATTTGACATTCTTTATTGTATTTCTTCCTTTATCAACCTCATCTTTATCTATGGTGGATTTCATGGAAGTGATATTAGACCTTTGTTGGATGTTAGAATGTGGTTCTTCATCTACTTTCTCCTCTTGGACACAAAATATCTTAAAGAGATATTCATCTTCTTTTGATTTTGATCCTTCTTTTATATCTTCTTCCTTTGTAGCCAACTCCTCTTTCATAAAATTTGAAGCAAAAACTTGTCTTTCATATGAACTTTAAATTAGGTTGTTTGCATATTTAATTACACAAAGTTTGTTTTCTAAAGACAGTTGCACAACACTAAACAAATTTTGATTAATCTCAGTAATATGTAAGACATAAAAAATTAATTTGACACCTTAATGAATTTTATCAATTTTCCATATACCTTTCACAATAAGTTCTCTATTTCTAATTTTGATTTTAGAAAGATTTGATTTGTTGAGCTATTTGAAAAGTTCTCGATCATGAGTCATGTGATTTGTACAACCACTATCTATAAGTCAATCTTTTGTAAATTTGTTGGTAACACATGATGTTGCAAGAAGTAGTTTCTTTTCTAATTTGTCCTCTACAATACTGACAACTTGTTGGAGATGTTGGGATTTGTATATATTTTCCATATGTCTCAATTGACCACATTTGTAGTGTTGGTGATTATTTTTCTCGCAATATGGACAAGACGAAAAATATAAGTGTTGATGTTTTGGTTGTATTTGCTTCTTTTATAGTTTTTTACTTTGAAAACACCTTCGATAGTATGAAGTAAAATATATTCAACAACACGATCTTCTCATTAATCTTTATTGGTTTTGAGATTGTTAGACATTTATCACCTTTTCAAAATAATTGTAGATAAATTTTGTGTTTTCCAATGAAGTAATAAATGCTTCATATATCTGTAACATCGTTACTAGTCTGGAATCAAGAAGCTCCTTACTCAAAAATTTTATCTTGTTAGCAGTACCTAATACTTTGTTTGAGTATTCTTTAATTGTCTCAAACCCTTTCATCCTTTGCAGCTTAAACTCTCATTAAATTTAGCACTTTCATGTTTTGAATCTTCTTGTTTCCTTCATATGATAGGTTGAAATGGATTATGATTTGGGAGGCCTCTTCCTCGGCTCCCAGTGAGGAGTCAAGTTTGAGTTTGATATCTCCACCTTCCTTTCACAACAAATGAAAGATAGCTCACAAATTTTTTTTAGGAGATTACACATTTGAAGAAACTTGGATCATAGCTGAGCAGATTGTAAGTAACTCATAATATAAATTATTTAATATATTTTAATGTAAGTTGATGTTAGTGGTGAAATTCGCATTAAAATGTTTGTTTCATAGAATCAAGTGTTGGAGTAAAGCTATTAGGGATTATTCAGTACGCAAGAGCATGAAGACATATTAACAGTTGTCATTGGTCGTCCAGAGCATCCAAGATGTGTTTGTAATACTGGACACGAGATAAGCATTAGGCGATTCTTTGGTATCCCAACTCAATATGTTACTTTATCACAACTTAGAAAGGTTGACAAGAAAAATTCTCGAACATGAGTTTAAGAAAGAAATATTCTCCACATTGAGGGATGAGTTGTTGTCAGAACTGTGAGCATAGTTAGCATCCATGTGATTGTTCACTAACCCTCCTACTGCCCCTCCACCTCCAGAGACTTACCCTATTCTTGTCAGCACAAAGGGAAGAATTGTCCTACTCCTAAAAAATAAGGGGATGGTGGTGTTGATGTCCTTGTTGATTGCGAATTGTACATTGATGATCCTCCCCAACATTTGGTGACCTTATGTAAATTTTGTTCCAATTATATTTTTTGGTTTATATTTTGTTTATTCTCATATTTATTTGGTCTTAGGTAAAATCTATATGTTGGGATCAACCATTTACCACCAAACTATTAAAGATGATATGATATAAGTGATTGTAGAAAGGGTTGTTTTTAATACTTGATTTAATTATGTATTTATCCTTTTTAATCTTAACATGAGTCATGTTTTTATACTAATTCTATTTAAATTTAGGATGATTCTAAAAATTCAAAAGTTGTCAGCCCTCCAAAACCATAAATGTCTTCTCTACAATGACTTGGTGTAGTGGTAGTGACAATGAGGCCAATTGTCCAATTAGATATGTCTCGTGAAGTTGTAGGCAAAGCCAATAACATCCTTTTTTTTATATGTTAAAAGGATATTTGTGAAATTTTTATTGGTATTGATGAGCTATCTATATCGATTTGACAACTCTGGTTGTTGTAAGTATACTTTCATTAACCTTAAAAACAATTTAATATATTCATACTTTATTCTAATATTATTTTTGGAATGCTCAAGGTATTTGCATCAAGAAGAAGAATGTTTATATTTATGGACTTCTTGACCCTATTGCCATTCAGAGTGTAAAAAATAAAGCAAGTGAGGTGCAAACATACTCAATAGAGACATTTTAAAATGTAAGCAAAGAAGTTTATTTAGCATCATACTTGCATAAGTATATTGTACCGACCAGTCCTCGGACACCGAGAACAGGTAGTAAAGGGCGAACCACGTCAGATGGGTCCCACAGCATGGGCCAAAGCCACGTGAGGAATGGACCCCATTAGAGGGTGATCAGTCATCGGTATGTTCCCTCAGAGTAGGGTGATCAGTCATCGGTGTGTTCCCTTAGAGAAGGGTGATCGGTCATTTCCCTCAGAGTAGGGTGATTAGTCATCGGTATGTTCCCACAGAGAAGGATGATTAGTCACCAGCGCGTTCCCGCAGGGAAGGGTGAGTAGTCGTCAGACCACCAGGATGGGTTGAGGTGTCATTGTCACTCAGCAGTCGAGGAGTCCTCGGCAACAGAGTATGACGAGGTGACATCGGCCTTGGGTGAAGACGAGGTGACATCGGCCTTGGGGGAAGACCAATGACCAGTTAAATACCCAGAGTTAGGGAGAGGCCTGGATCACGAAGTGCCCATGCGGGTAGCAGGGAGAGCACAGTTGGGTGTAGAGTCCTGAGGGGACGAGTACACACCAGAACTAGGGTTTTCCCAGCATGGCACGTGAACAGTGAAGGCACTCCCAGAACAGGTGGCCCCAGAGATTAGGTGCACAAGGAGGCATCCAGGTGGTCACCCTGTTAAAGTTTGCACTCCAGAGAAGGAAACCTTATGTGCTAGATTACCCTAAGATTGGGTGTTAGCAGCGCAAAGGTATTCCAGTAAACCCTAAATATGGCTAGCAACGCAGTAAACCCTAATTAGGGCTAGCGGCGCAGTAAACCCTAGACTATATAAGGGACAGTAAAATACTTCACAAAGATACGCAGTTTCTAGACCTAAACACAGAGAGAAACTCAATACACTTGGTGTTCCTTGCCTTACACTGACTTGAGCGTCAGAGTGCAAACGGCCTCTAGGGCACCCCCCTTTCTCTTTTGCAGGTGCAGATTGCTTCGAAAGAACCAAGCACATATCAACGTGAGGAAGAAGGCGTGTGAGTGTCATGAGTCAACCGACAGGCGGGTCAACCGGCGAGAACATATATAATTTTAAATTATAATTAATTAATTTAGTACGTATTTATTATTAACATTATTACAACTTGTAGAAATCATTGGTAGTTGTTGGTCATTATTCATCATTATTTTCTCATGGTTCTCTTGAGTTCATTGTATAGAAAAACTAACATTTTGACCATCAAACATATACTAGATGCATAAGTTTTTATTCTATTATATTTTCTACCTTAATGATTATATGAATTAATGAATGTTTAATTCTTATAGAGCTATGGAAGCTCATTCTAGATTAGGAGGCCTTTCACCTATAGTTGAGAAGAAAATACAATTAATTACACCTAATGTAACTCAATTTGTCTCACCACTATTTAATTATTTTCTCTATGTAAAAGATATTTTAAAAAATTAGAATATTTCCTAAAGCTAATTTAAATAAAAAAAATATTAAATGAATAGTCTCAACAAAAAATACTTATTCATTTACATATCAATGACCAGTAATTAACTAATGAATAAAAAATTTAAATAAAAATGATTATAGTGGCAGTTTTTCAATTGAGAACTACATATGCTAGAATCATTAAGCTAATTTTCGACAATAGAAATCGAACAAAAGGGACCTACTTTTATCTTGTCCAATTGCGAATGTTGTTTGGAATTTATGTAAATTGGATCGGGGTCAACTTTGTAAACCATTTTGTTATGAAGGAACACTTTGAACAATTTCATTGTATGATTATAGTGGCAGTTTTTCAATTGAGAACTACATATGCTAGAATCATTAAGCTAATTTTCGACAATAGAAATCGAACAAAAGGGACCTACTTTTATCTTGTCCAATTGCGAATGTTGTTTGGAATTTATGTAAATTGGATCGGGGTCAACTTTGTAAACCATTTTGTTATGAAGGAACACTTTGAACAATTTCAGTGTACTTGGTTTAGCAAAGAAGGTAATAAGTTGTGGAAAGGAGTGTGGACTTCCATCATTTGGTGCATTTGAAAATATAGGAATGGGATAGTGTTTAACCAAACAAAACTGAATGCAAGTGAAATTTTCTCTATGGTTCAAGTATAGTCATGGGCTTGGCTAAAAAACAAGGTTCCAATGGTGGTTTTTTTTTTCTTTTTCAGATTGGGTCCAAAGCCCAACTACTTATATTTTTATGGCAACAAAACATTGGCTTCTTCTTCCTGCACCCCTATGTTTTTCTTCCTGCACCCCCACAATTTTGTAAATTTCAAAATTGACCTTCACCTTTTATTTGAAAAAACTAGTTTTTTAGGTTACCGGATTTTGGGATCCAGGAGTGTGCTACGGATTCATCAATCCGGAAGTGAATGTTTCGAAGACAAATTGTTGATTTTTGGATTGCTGAATCTGGAAGTCTAATTTTTATTATGGATTGATGAATCCGAAAGATTACCGGATTCACCAATCCGGAAGATTTACGGATTCTTCAATCTGGATTGAGGGATATTTTTGTCTTTCCAGTACATTGTGAGGGTGCAGGAAGAAAAATGTAGGGGTGCAGGAAGAAACTGCCCAAAACATTGATCGTCTAGTGGTTTGAAAGGTTGGTCTTTTGTTCATTATGCTTGACCCGACAAGTGTGCATTCTGCTTCTTGTTCATGCTTTGATTTTTTGGTTTTTTTGTTTGAGAGACACTATTCTCCTTTGATGTAGAGTTGTTTAACATTTTTGTTTTGCAGGACTCTATTTTGTGAGGGTGGTGTATTATTACTTTGTATTGACATGATTGCCTTTACCATAGAAGGCTTAAAAAAGTTGTTCGGTTTCTTTCATGTATACGGGTTGAAACACCTTTTTGTGTTTATTTTATATTTATATATTTTTGTTTCTTTTATATTAATATTTATTTATTGTTTGTAAAAAAAACAAAGGAAGGGGCCTAGCAGTTTAGTAAAGTTTTCGGCTACACGCAAAGTATTCCTCTTGAACATTCCAGAGATACTTGGTCAATTTTAACATGCTAATGCAGCCAAAAAAATGCTATATTAAAAGGACGTTATTCGTCCGTGGAACTTGGGAGACAAGGAAGAAATAAATATATTGAGCAAAAACCATTTACATCTATCCCTCTCCTAATTAACATTTAACAGAAACCAGTTACACTGTTCCTTGGCAGTTATCAATGCCAAGGCATGATTCTCAAAAATGTATATATTGATACAATTGCCAGAGGGAAGGGGGTAAGTACATAGATCAAGATGAATTAGCCTCGCGAACTGGCATATCACGTGGATATTCATTCAGAGCAGAGCAGCCACTGCCAAGGTAGATGTAAGTACTCGAAGAAAACAATATTGATCAACATATCCACATCAAATATACACTCTGAAAACTGAAAAGCTCATTATAGTGCTAGCTCTGGTCAAGTTTGCTTTTCCTGTTCATCAAGTCATGGTAGTAGAGCAGTACACACATAGGTTGTCCAAGGATACTGAATATGAACCAAAAAATCATATTTCCAACCTGGCATGAAGAAAAGAACAAATTAACAAACCAACGAATCCAGATGATGGAGTTTTTAAGATATCATGAACCAATATGCTTATTTACATACCATTGAGTTTCTGAATTTATCTTGAAGATAATGAGTGATTAAGACCAAAGGAACCTAGAGAAAAAGGCATTCATTATCATGTCAATTGAACCAAAAATACGGATGAAATCATAATCCATAACTATTACAAAACATTGCGCAAGTTAATTACTCAAGAGAATACTTTCTTTCGGTTGGCCATAAAAGAGCAGGGAATTAATGGAAATTTTGTGTTAATTTTACGGTCATACTTTAGTTTAATAGTAGAAGGTTAGCAAATAGTATGATACAGTTACTTGATTTCACCTGAAACATAATTCCACCGAAAGCCCACAATTTGAATATGTGGCAAGGAACAGCAATGCACAGCTGCACTCAGAAGAAAGAGAAATCGTAAGAAAAACTCCACAACTCTCTTAAGAAAACGTTGGCAACAAATTACAACAGTGCAAAAAAGTATTCATGGAGAAAGAAAACATGGCTGACTAAATCTTGGGAAATTTTGGTGACAATTAATATTGTGGTTGTTGGAGATCCCACATCAACTAGATAAGGATAATTCATAGTATATAAGTGGGCGCAAACCTCACGTTACTAGTCGGTTTTGTAAGGTTGAGTTAGGCTTAAAGTCTACTTCTTAAGATGGTATCAGAGTCATTTAGAGTTTATTCTAATGAGAGTTCGTTGGGCCTATCGGCCCACTCGCTATCGAACCACCCATAAATATTTAGTCTCACGCACGAGATGGCAGCCTCGACATGAGGGGGTGTGTTGGAGATCTTATATCGATTAGAGATAAGGATAATTCGTAGTATATAAGTGAGTGCAAATCTCACCTTACGAACTGATTTTGTAAGGCTGAGTTAGATTTAAAGTCCACTTCTTAAGAGATAACATGGGTAGAAACTAGAAATGTAATAGTCCACTAATATTCATCTCTATCCAATTTTAAGATATGCAAATGTTAGTATCTAAGCATGCCAAGGTAAAGGATACGAGGTACTTGAGATTTAGGTAGCTAGGTTTCGGTTGTAGATAGTGCAAAGACAAGTAATGTCCTATACCAATGTTTAGCAAATCAGTCACAACCTACTTTCTAACTTTCATTCCTCTTCCACACAGTCCCAAACAATAGAAAGGGTAGGAACAAAGATACTCCAAGAATAAATTAAAGCAAGTTTCTTTCAGATCTCTATTGTGTAGCATGCACACAAGCACAAAACAACAATTTTGACAAAATACCAAAAAAATGAAGAGGAATGTGGAAAGAAATGAACAACACACCTCATGGAATAAAGCAGAAACCAGGAAGGCAATTAAAAGAGCAACAGCCTGTACAATGATGGAAGATCAAAATCATAAATATATCTAGAACTCAAATAAATAAAATACCAATAATGTTTGACAAAAGAAGAGCCAATCTGAATACTGACCAATGAGAAGCAACTATGTTAATAAGATATTTTTGATAAAAAAGACCAAGGAAAAAAATTCACAATAGATATATTAAACATGATTCCATAGAAAAAAAAATGGAGTTCCTTTGCAATTATTGTTCTTGTGAGTCATGTTTATGCATTCCAAAGTCATTTATCTGAAACGACAGAACAGTGGATGAAGTTCAATTCTTGTCTATCAATTGACAACTTTCGACTTATAGCCCCAAGTGCATCAGACATATCAAACCATAACAATAGTCGATAAAACTATATACATATGTTTTAAAAGAACTTACGTAATAGATATGTAATAGCCTTATTCACAAGTTTTTAACTGTGTTTATTAGGATGGCGACCTGAGATGGTAAACAAAGGCTGACAATATCCTAAAAGTGATGTAAAATTTAGAGCAAATTAGTTTAGGATCCATCGGTAAAACAGGAGGATGCTTTATTACCTTTGGTATGCCATGCCTTAAACACGGAAAATATAGGTGGCGGATCATCCATTTGTGAACAGGCTGCAATGTGAAAGAATCCACTCAGTTGTATACAAATGGTTTAGAATTACAGCTGATAAAGAATCAACTATATGTTCTGAGATTTAGAACCATTTGTTCAGTAACAGATGGCAAAAAGTTGTAACTTTCCTTTCTTCCTTTTGTTAAAACAGTCTGAGTTGTCAGCCCTCATTGTACAGAAAGGGAAAGTTAAATAAAATATCATGTTTGTGCGTGCTCACTTGAATTTCATCCTAATAAGAGACCAAAAATCATTTTGCAGACAAAAAAAAATGTTGATCAAAATTCAGTCCGAAAAAGAGACATACCATATTCCACATTCTCCAATACTGATGGAAGCAGCAGCAACACCACAAATACAGTTAGCGAAGAAGACAATATGTCACAAATCTCTTTGCTTAAAGATTAAGAATAATGTAAGTTAACACCTAATTAGGAAATAACTTACATCTTCAACAGTTTTGGCATTCCACCAGTCCTTGTAGAATTCGCGATCACCAAATCGAAGAAGCTCTGCCAGTATATTTAACCTACATTGAAACGGTCATTAGAAGGATTAGCTGCCTCAAATATGAACTAAATCTTTTAAAAAAATCATAGCTTAACCTTTTCTAATACCCACAAATAAGACAAGCAGATCAGCATTTATGTTTGCACAAAAAATGAGCATAAATGAAGAGTAAAGCATCCTCACTGGCTACAGGAAAAATATACAAACCCATAAATAAAACTGGGCTAATAAATCCCTTATATCCGTCAGAATCTCACTTAAACTGACCATTAGTAGTGGCTCACCAAAGGCTATGGAGCTAATTTTTAGATCTTAATAAGTACATACTCCTGACAGCAATAGTCTCTACATGCACACCTTTAAATCACCTAGATCTTACCACTGATGATGCAATTATTATTGAGGGTTTTTAGTAAGGTGATATCACTACAAGGATGCTTTGAAAGATTAATTAATTACAGACTTGTAATATCATCATCATTATCAAAATTGCCCGGGTACAGAAGTCAAGGCATTAAACACAAGAAATTAAAACAATAATTATTCAATTTATGGGAAGTGAAGATAACTTCGTATTAATATCTTGTAAGAAAAATGCACACATACATGCATGTTGAAAAAAAATAAGGGATGGTATACCAAAGGTGAAAAAAGCAATAGAACATGCAAAGCCACACGTATAGATTTGGAACAGAAAGCTTCAGAACTCTTTCGATGGCATAAAGAAGGTCTCCCTTGAAAGGATGCTGTGAATTTTGTACAATAGGATTAATGTACTGCAAAATTGCACAGTCAAAACAACATCAGAATACCTGTAGAAACAACAAAATTGAATTCAAGAAAAAAAATGCGCAAACAGAAAAGAGAGAAATGTAGAAATGAACAAAATTTATTAACCAGTACTGCTTACTTGTTCAATAATAAAACCCATAACTCCTGTAAATACTATCAGCTTGACAAGTTGACGAAACACCCAACCCTTTCGAATATAAGGTGTGCGAGGATAGCTTAGCTAAAACAGCAGATCATAGAACAAAATACAAGTACATAAATGTGAGAAACTTTGCTCTCAAAAGAAAATTAAGAAGTGAAATCCACATGGATATACATTTGTGCATAAAAAAGCAAACACAAATGAACTGTATAAACCTACTTAAAGAGCACCCAAGCAAAATTTTGTCAAATTAGGTAAAAATGACAATGCCAAAGCTCATCTACTACTCTCACAAAGTATCAGAAAGGTATGCTACACTTTTTGCCAGGGAGTCACGTAATACCCATTCCCTTCAAAGAGTCTTAGCTTTTAAACATACTAAAGTGAGAAGCAAGCACTACAATATGCAGATTGATAAACAGAAATCCAACCCCCTCCCCTTCTCTCACACGACACAAGTGAGGAAGACACTGACAGACACATTGTGTCTAAACTAGCAGATTGCAATTGGGAAGTACATGAGGAATTTCGTACAATTGGAAGTATAGGGAGAGCTAGAGAAAGGGTTTTGGGATTTCTGCCAAAGATTTTTTTTATGCAATATTTGGTGCTACAAAATGTTGTTGTATTGTCCATAGGCACAGCAGAGAAATAGAAAAGAATTTTGAGTGTTGAGATGAACAAGGTTAATGACCAACATATGAAAATGGAAAGGAAATACAGGATAAGAAATGAAGAAATTTGCTGAAAGGTATCGCATGTATTGAAGACAATATTTAAAGAGGGTTAGCAAGATAATTTATAATATTATCGGAAAATCCTATCAAATGATCACACATAAAACTCACTGGATCAATTAATATTGTTAGGCGGGAACTTAATTCCTAGCTGTGTAAATTAGTGGTGATGGTTCTAGCAATTAGTTTGATTATATGTTAAAGAGTGTTAGTGAGATACTTTTATACGAGGATTTACTCTGTTGTGAAAGGAGAAACACTTGCGAGATAATTATCCTGTTTTCATTGTCCTCATTCAATATTCAGTACAAGAAGCATTAATTTTCTCATGTTCTGTCTCTTGGTTCCCAACAGCATGTCAGACACTGACTAAAAACCTCAGACATATTCATACCAAAGACATACGGGTAAAGTCCACATACTTTGTGGCTATAAGCAATCTAATAAGAGAAAAATGAATACAATTGTAAAATAGGTAATGAGGCAACTCTACAACCATTACAAATAAAAGGAATTTGCTTCCAAAAAACTAACTAAATCACTTGAAAGTACTGCTACCTGGTAACATAAAGTAGGAGCAACCATGAAGTATGCCAAGCTCTTGAACCTCACACTGTAAGGATTGTCCATATTCACAGTATTGGGTACTGGTTCTCCCTATAACACAGGAAACATGTTCGAATAAGGGGGGAAACAAGTGTTTTTAAATCACACATTCACAAAAGTGAAAAGCTAATCATCCAGATATAAGGAAGTAATAAACCGGAAAACAGGATGGAAGTTTTTTGAATGAAGACAAAATAAACTTTACTTTAGCACATTATGAAGTTTTGAACATGATCTATAAACTACAGCTTAGTCAAGCACAATATTCTTGTGAGAAAACTAATCATCAAATACATCATACAACATACAGTTCTCTTTAAAGAATAAGTGAAAATGACATTTTGTAATTAATGTCTACCAACTTATAAGTGGAACTTTCGAGTCTTAAGAGAACATTTGTCCTTATTTAGTTATTAAATTGTCGGGAAGGTGTCTTTGATACTGTAAAAAGCAGTTTTAATTTAGTGGTTTAGTCAGTTTCTGCTTCAAGATAGTTTCTGATTTTGTTTCCCCATAAACAGTAACAACTCCTAAAATCAAGGAGCAAGATCTTTTTGCAGTGTATATACACTGAAATACACAAAAAAAATATACACTTCAGCTTATCCCAAATAGAAAAATATTCACATTACTTGTCTACTACTTTTCTCTTCCAACATTTTTTTATCTCAATTAAAATCCAACAATTGGTACTAGAGCTCTCTTTTCAAGGGACCTATGAAATGGATGCTGAATAATATTTCGCACAAGTTACTCCTCCTATGGGGAGAACTGTGACCTTTGGATTTGTGGGACGCAGCAGAAAAGGATTGTGAAGTCAACAATTCTTGGAGTGCGACTTATTTGTTGAGAAATTTCAGTTAAATACAATTGGTTTTAGGATGAAATCTGACATGGTATGAAAGTCTATTTTGGTAGGTTTGCTTGGTTGGCAAGCGTGCAGAAGGGGTATTGGAAAGGTCCTTATTGCTTGCCTCCATTCTTAGAATTAGAATGCAGCTTACATATATGTTGGACAGCTTCACTTCCTGCCAATTGGTTTTAAGTTAAAATTATGGTATCAGAGCCTATAGTCCATTTTGATAAATCATCTATTTTGATAAGCTTGCGTATCGAGGCATGGGTTGTTGGAAAGTCCCACATTACCTACCTCAATTATTGTAATGCAAATTATATATATATTGGGCAACTTTGATAAAGAACAATTAATTTTAAGATAAAATTTGACATATGCTGCCCGAAAATCCCACCATGGCTTGAATAAGCATCACATGGAGAGAAAAATCAAGAAGGCAAAGTCATGCCTCATAGAGCATGTTTTCCATACTAGAGTCATAATCCTTAAACCACCAAAATTAATTTAGGACTATTTGAAGGAAGAGTATGCAGGAGAAAAAGGGATTCAATGTTGAACTTAATTAGGGAGTTTGAGTAGCAAAGAATGAAATAGTTTGAGAAAATTAAGGATTACGTAGACAAATTACTTAGCATTGACAATGAAGTTAAATTATTGGGCACTACATTTGGCGATTGTAGAACTGTAGAAAAAAGTATGGTTATAGTGCTAGGGCAATATGAAGTGTAAATAGTCGCTTTGGAAAGTACAAAGGATCTATCCAAGATCACTTTGGTCAAAGTATTACATGCCTTTCAAGCCCAAGTGCAATGAAGGTTTATGTGGCATGATTTTTTTGTTGAAGGTGCATTACCAACTTAGAATTATGAAGTTGTAATGGCTGCAAACAGCTAAAGAACGAGCAATGGTAAAAGGAAAAATTATCCACCTTGTCAGAACTGTAGGAAAATGGGTAAGCCGCCATTTAAATGTTGGAAAACAGCTAATGCTAAGTGCATTGAGTGTAATCAAGTGGAACTTGGAGTTAATAATGCAAAAACACGAATGAACCACATTGTAAAGTGGCACAAGCTATTGATCAAGAGGAGGAGGAAAAGTACTTGTTTGCTGTAACACATTTCTCTAAAATTGAATCAAGTTAGAATTGGCTTATTGACAGTGCTTCCGCAAACCACATGACAAACAAGAAGGTCTATTCAAGGAAGAACTAATAATGCAAGCAAATCAAAAGTTCGGGTTGGAAATGGCAATACATTGTCAGAAATGGAAAAGAAACTGTAGCAGTAAAACCTACAAAGTTAATTTTTGATGTGGTGTATGTTCTTAAAATTGATCAAAACTTGTTGAGTTTCAGGTAACTAGTTGAGATAAAGTTTTCTTCGAAAACAAAAGTTGTTTGATTGAAGATGAAGATGACAAATATATTCTTAAAGTAAAACTGGCGGGCCGGGGGGAGCTTTGTTTTAAATGCATTGGTGAAGGAGAAAATTTCTTTTCCAATAAAAGAGGATATCCTTGAATATCAAGCTAATTTCGGAATAACAGTCCCAAAGATGGAAGTGGTGTTTCTGAAGAAAGAACTAAAGCTATTGTGCAAAAACGCACAAACAAGCTGATATATTTGAGTGAAAATGCTTTAAGAGAAAATTTGTTTGGAACTTCGGCTAAAAAAAGACAAAATAAAGGAGAAAGCTACAAAAATGGAACATGGTAGGAAGTGTTTAAAGTTGAAAATATCATGGCCCAATCACATGAGAAGGAAGCAATAGTATTTCAATAAGAAAATTCTCATTTAAAACAGAACAATTGATGTCATATCCAAGACACTGAAACTCAGCAGGTTGAACTTTTGAGGAAGAAGTTAGAAGTTTGCGACCTCCAAGGCAAGGAGGAGTGTTTCGAACTTGCTTTAGATGCTGCCAAAGAGGTTTTCATTTTGTCTGAGTAAGTCAATTAGTGGATTGATAAGAATCTGTGTTGTTAAGTGGTTTAGTCAGTTTCTGTTTTTAAGATGGTTTTTCTTTTTACTTTGTTTTGCCATTATCAACAATAACTTCTAAAATTAAGGAGCAAAATGTTTTAGTGTATTTAATACTGATATGCTTGATAAAATATACGCTTCAGCATTATCCATAGAAAAATATTTACATAAATGTTATCATGTTAAGAGCTTATGTCTTGCATGAACTTATGTTCTGTTTGGTGTACTTTGAACTTATTTAGTAGTATTGTACTACTACACTTAAGTACTTTATTGTTGAGGTTTACTATTTTGCTTTATTATGTCATCTATAGGTATTTTAATATTTTTTATACAAATTAAACTCTTACGAATTTGCGAATCAAGTTTACACAGCTCTCCTAGTTGACACAAACTCTTGAGTTTGACAATGTTACATAAGACCATGTTTGGTTAAGGAAAAATAGAGGAAAGAAAAATCACAAAGAATAAACAAAAATGATGAAAGAAAACAAAAGAGAGAAAAGTTGACTTCAAGAAACAAATTTTTAAAATTCTTTCTCCATTCAAACAGTTGGTATATATATTACCTTTTCAATTGATTTGGTAAGTTGTCGCATATCATAGTTTGTATGTGCATAAGACACCAATTTTAACCATACAACGCAAGAAAATAGCATTAAAGTGACACCCGATAGAAAAGCAGAATCACACCTACAAAAAAAAGAGGAAGGTTACAAGTCAGTAATAATAATCCATCTGCCCTATCCTTATCTACGAAATGACTATGCACAACCATATGAATATTTTAACCCTCAGCAATCATCATCATTGCTCAATGTTCATATAGCAATCCAATAAGTTTGAAAGGTAATTCAATTCCAACATCATAAAAGGGCTTTAAATTCATCTCAAATAATTTAAAAGATAATGAGGTTCTTAAATTTTCAGTGCAGGAGAGTGACAATGTTTGTAATGTAAAACCATTATCAAATATCAACTTAAATCACATTCTATAGATAATTCTTTCAAAATGGATGGTATAACAACCAATGTCAAAAGAAAAAAGGAGCCAAGACGGCTGACCCAGAATAGATTTTGAAGAATATATGCCAAATAACTAGACTAACCTGAGAATCACTAAAACTGGATACAAAACTGAAGCTGAGGTAATGATTATATGAAGTAGAACAACGACCTGCAACATTGAAGTCAACATAATATTCCCGTGTATACAGATATTGAATATTAGCCGGTTAAGAATAGCACATTACTACTAATCATATCCAAAAACTATTTTAGGTTATACAGTAAATGAAATTTAACAAAAGCTCACATGGCATGATCACTTACTGATTCCGGTATAGACTTCCATTGTGCCAACTTCTCCACTATAAAGGCAGTAAAAGGAAATACCACAAGAGAAAGACTGCAAATAAACACAATCACAATCACTTACTGTTACAAAACATTTGAAGAAACAACCCTAGAAATAATTACACAACATATAGTTTATCCTCAGGAGAATTCATGAAGGGCATTACCAACACATGAAAAGGGGCCAGTCACTCCATGAACTTGAACTAAACCAAAATCCAGACTTGATCAACAAGCCATACTGCAATAAAACACACAATAAGAGAGGCCATAAATACAGAACCGTCAAAATCAAGGCCATAAATAGAAAACAGAAAATTGTTACAGGTGAATGGACAATTAAACAGGAAAAAGCAAAACCTTCATTAGATTCTCGATTATGAGTCTGCTATTTACTGCAACAAGTACTACGATACAGAGGTTGAACAGGCCCGCGTGACTCTGCAGCTGATTGAATAATTAGTAAACAAATAAAACTACAGAGTCATCATCACACCAACTTATCAACCAAAGCAAAGTAGGTAAAAAAAATTCCCGATCCACCAACTGTATTAAATTCAAATCATAAATTGATACCGACTAGTTTCCAGTACACATAAATAAATCAAACAAGCTCTCACCAGCAGTAACATACACTATTTAAAACACCTCAAAGACGCTCTCATTCAAGACTCTGTGATTTCTATTTTTTTGAGTTGTTAATTATGCCGAAAGGGAGCAAAACGGCAAGGTTCTGTTCATTTTCTATTAGTTTCGGAGTTTAAGCAACATCGAGGTCGAAGTTAACGGCCAAAACCTGACGGAAAATGCTGTCGGAACTGAGAGGACTTTCCTTGACTCTACGGTGAGCGGGGACCGAAGGCCGGTACGCGAATTCAAGGCTGGAGGTTTCAGTCTCATGCTTTTGTGGTGGTTGTGAATAGGCGACCGCGCTGTCCACAGTGTCCATGGAGTCATCGGAACCGAAATCCTTGACCAAGTCTTCGCCGGAACTGTCTGTAGACTCCGGCGAATTGTAGAGACGACCAGCGGAGGTTGCGGTGGGTCTGCGGCGCACGGTAGAATGGTTGATAGCAGTGGCTATGGTTTGACGCTGATCAGAAATCTCCATTGGAGAAGAAAAAGAGAGTGGGATTACTTCCTCAGTCTTCTCCCAAAAGAAACAGGTTTCTACTATTCTTTTAATAATAATTAAAATCTCAAGAGAATCAAAATTTCTCTCTATATATAATGGTTTACCACTCATTGACCAATATCTATCTTATCTCAGATTTTCCCAAATTAATGTTTTTCATTTTTAATAATATATTAAACTATCTTAAATTATAACTGCTAATATGTATTATGTCTTTGTATATATGCATTATATAGATTAAATGGAAGTATATGTATAACTACTTTTAAATATATAAATATAGATATTTTGAACTTATAAATTATATTTTATTTATGATATTTACTTTATATTGTGGTAAATTTTACTTTTTGCTTTTATTTTTTTAAATACTGAAATTCATCTTAGAATACAAATACAAAATTAAAAATTAAAAAAAAAGTTAAGAAAACATTTTAAAACACGTGTACCATGTAAAAGCAGCTGAAATCATTCTAGTTTACAAGTGATAATTTTCAAATTAAAGTGTTCCAAAACATCATTTCAATAAAAATATTTTAAGAAAAAACTCTTTAACGAAAATGCTTTTTATTTGTTTTAGTTTTCAAGTATATATTTATTTATAAATTGAATTTCAAAATATTTTTTAAAATTATCAATGATTAAAATAACTTTTTATACCAATAAGTATTAATATACATGATATTATTTTTAGTGGATATTAAATTTATAAATAATATTTGATATTATTAAATTTAGTAGATATTGTTGATACCAATAAGATATTAAATAAGAAGAACTTATTATTTATTACATTTGAGCAGAAAGTATGATATTATTTTGAATGATAAGGGTATAATGCATGGGAATGTGTATATTGAAAATTAAAATACATGATAATATATAAAATTTAAAATGAATATAAATATGTTAAAACAAAATATTAAAGATTAAGAAATGTTGTATGAGAAAGGAATCTAAGTAATAAAAGCATGAAAGAAAAGAATAAAAAGATATTAATTGATTTATTAGAGTTGGAAGAAAGAGGGAAAGAGTAAGGTGGTGTGATGGTGATGTCTGTTCTGTTGTAGGATGATAAACAAAGATAGAAAGGAATTTGATGATTCCCATAAATGTCTGAAAGCGGTGGTGAGAGATGCTACCGTTAGATATGCTTATTCATCAGAAAAAAAAAGGTTCCTTCCTCAAGAAACTTTTCATTGAAAATGGAAAAAAAAAAAATTAAAAAGGATTGATTTTATAAAATTTTGTCTAATAATGAATATATGAGACAGTTTTGTCTTTGTTTCTGGTGTGAAAAAGCTAAATATGAAAGTATCAAATGTTCTTACAGTTTTTTTTTTTTAAATTTTTAAGAAATCAAATAAAGAAATATTTTTTCTATTTTTTTTTCACTCCTTTCATTCCCTTTCTATATAAATAAGTATATAGATTTTAGATTTAAATTTATACATAAAAAACTACATGCTTAAATATCTTCATAAATATTTTGTTACTTGCAAGTTGAAAAAAAAAGTAAATTATTAATATAATAAATAGTAAAGTAAATAGCATTTTGAAAGAAATAATATTAGTTTAAAATTGAGAGATACAAGATATATCATCGAAATTGACAAGTAATTCGCATTTTCTAAATTGGTATAATCATTTTTTTTTTTCATATTTCAATTTCTCAACCTTTTTTATGTGTCATTTTTAGTTTATTTACATATATTTTGTATAAAGTTTTATTATAGTATGTCGGTTCTTTAAAAAAAATTATAAAGAACATTAAAAACATGAGAATTAAAAAACTTAATAAGAGATGATATGATAATTTTAACAAATTTAATTAAGGTAAATACGAATTGATTATGATATTATTTAACCTTAAATTTAATTCAATTTTAGAATATATACTTATAAAATGAGATATATATCTATTTATATTTATATGTTATATTTGATTATTCTCTAAATTATTTGAGTTTTTCAAAAATATATTAAATTAGAAAAATTCATTCTTAACTTATATGATCTTATAATTTATTGTATCGGTTAATATGTACAAGATATAAAGAATAAAAGAAAGTTATAATTTTCATACTACATTATTCTATAAATCACTATCAAGAATATTTGTAAGTAGTAATTTAATAAATTTTAACTACTTGAAATTATATAATAACGTATTTTAATCATTAATCATTCATCTTGAAATTGTTCTAGTCTAAAATCATTCATCTTTTTGTTATTTAATGATTAAGATTGAAATATATTTTGTATTCTTCAACTCATAATTAGCTTCTTTATCCTTTGAAATTCAATATTGAATAGTTGCATATTTAGACCAAGGCATCCTGGTCTTTCAAATGACAGAAGCAAAATTAAAATGAAAAAGGCTTGGATTGACATAATTTTCTGAAAAATATAGCAAAAATATGCATAAAACAAAAACTAGTTGAGATACATGTATTATGTATTATGACCTCAAGTACATTAAAATTATATTGTTACTATCAATCATCATATTTAAGATATTATTTACTTTAAAATTTAAAGTTTCATTACAGTTTTATATTTAAAAGATATCTCAAAAGATTAAAAGAGGAATATGTATATAAATTACACTTGACTACGACTTTTAAACAATGTGAAACTATTATTCAATAGTATTAGTAGTCGAGTTCAAAAACAATTTAAATATATATTTTTTTCTCAACCATTCGAGGTGAAAATTGTGATGGAGTTACAAATTCCAAAAATGAATAATATCTCGAACCCTCATTTCTTTAGTCTTGAATTGTGAAGATAGTTGTCCAAACGTGTTCAATAATCTCACATTGTTAAAAAATCGATGTCAATTTACATGACTTGATAAGGAGGTGAAGTTCTAAATATAAAACTCACCACAATTTTAAGGTTTGTCTTAACATTAGTTTCTTCTATAATAAAAAAATGAGAGAAACATTATTTTACATTTTTTCATAAATTATTCTAGAAACTCATTGAAATAAATAAGAACTTATTTTTAGAGGATGAATTTATCTAATAAACACGTTGGGTAGATTTCTTGACACCATGGAACTTCCTTGTTCATATTCACAACTCTCCAACTTCAAGTATCTTAATTCAAATAATGAAAAGTGGTTTCGCAACCACACAAGAAGAACTTTACACAAATTCAAAATAATTCTTATGAAGTTAAGATCTCTCAACTACCTACACATTGTAAAAAAGGTATTGTTGTTGAGGTTGAGGAAAAGAATTTTTTTTATCGACAATCAATAAATTGAATAAAAAAAATATATAGAGGAGTATTTCAACCTTTTTATAAAAAATATACTAAATAATTTCATTAAGAATCCTACACCGATTATTCTTTTATTTAGACAAGCATTTAGAATATATGTCCATCTCAAACCATATAAAAAATTAATAATTTATTATTGTGTTTATACAAGTAGTTGGATTTTGGGTCCAATATAAAAAAGAGAACAAGACATTAAGTTGCATTATGTAATTATAAAACAAAATTAATAATATACTTAAAGTAATTTTGTTTACTTAATATTATGTTCGAGTTAAAAAAAAGTTATACACGAACTGACAATCAATTATCTAATAAATAATCCATTATTTTGCATCCAGTTTATTAATTATAACATAGATAATCAAGTATTTAACCGCTAAATAAATCAAATTATAATAACATGCTTCCAACTTCACTAGAGATCATTGTTATTTAATTTGGTTATTTGTAATTATGTGATTTTCTTAAAAACAGTTTTTATTTACTTTTTCTAAAGGATTAGTTTTAAAGTGAATTTTGTCTATCTCCCACTTAACTTGTATTAATTTTCTTTTCTTTTTCTTTTTAAATATAATTTTAGTTTTCTATAAATAAATGAACACACTCTTGATCTCTCTCCACTTTAAGACTAAAAAGGATGTAAAAATAAAATTTTTGCAACAGTAACTAAACTTCCATATTTTGTATAGTTATAATATTGTAAGAAGGATAAAAAAGTTATTTAATATATTTAAACATTTTTTTTTAAAAAAAATGGAGATTGAAAATGATAATTTTGTATTGATTTAACTTTTAAAAGATTACATAGATCTATCAATTTCATGACAAACTAGTCTTTATAACAAATTTCGTGTAAGAAAAAACTTCATGATAACTTAACTGTCTAACTTAGTAAAGTATGTGTTAGAAAGGACTAATTTTTTTATGTAATTAATAAATCTAAAGACAAAATTATGTACTGAGAAACTTTTGAAAGCAAAATCATTACATATAACCATTTTTTGGAATAAAATTATATATTTTTCGCCTGAATTTATAACATTTCTTATACTAAATTAAATGCATATAATAATTTCTCTAAATACTTAACCTCTATGAAATACTTTGATATACTTAAGTTTTCGAAATTACTAATAGCTTTTAACTTATCTAAAAAATCTATAAAAGAAAACAATCTTTCACTCTCTCTTTTGTACTTGTACAAGCAATTCAACCTTATATCCCCAATGGAAGTGATAATACAAATAAATTGTGAGCTTAGGAAACTAAACTTCGATTAGGGAATTATGGTTTCTCACTAAGACACGTCTATGTCAAAATCTCCTTAAAGTAAGTCCCAATTCCTAAAGGGTCAACACGACTAGTATGTGGAGAATTTCATGCAATTCGGAATCCTAATCAAGGCTTGGGTACCAGATAAATGTGGAAGTGTTCTGAACACCACTGGCACCTAAATTTAATATTTTACTCCAAAAATATTTTGGATATGCGGCTACCATGTCAGTTTGCCCAAGTTACTACAGAACCAAGTTGGTTGGTTGGTTGCATAAGAAACAAATATTGCTTCATTGGGTCAAATTTGAACCAAGATAAGTTTAAAACACTTAAAATCCAACCAAGTTTCGTTGCTATCCTTGCCGTAAAGTGTCGACAACGTGACATGTACGATAAGTAGGAGAGTTCTTTCACTCACCTAAAAGCTTTTATAATTTTGTCTTAAAATAAATCGTGGTATATGAAAAATGGGTGGGAAAAGAAACCTTGTGTAATATGCGTAAAATAAGGTACGTACAAGTTAACACTATCATACCAGGTTGCAAACTATTGAAATAAAGCACTTATTCAAAATTCCTTTAAAATAAACAAAAGAAAAAAATAGTTAAAATACATAACATTTAATTATCCCTTGATAATAATAACAGTTCAGCAACTTGAAAAGGGAAACGTGTCAAAAAGAAACTCAAATTCTCTCTTCGTTATTTTATTTTATTTCTGTCACTTCCATGCAACCTCAAATTCCCACACATCTCTTCCGAAACCACTTTTTTCTCCCCATTTAAAGGTTATGATAATACATCCTTTGTACTCAAAAGTACAACACTGTAATTAACTTTTCAATTCCATTTCACCCATTTGGCTCATAATTGAAGATCAAAACATAATCTGAAATATAAATAACATCAAGCAATTCTAAAATTTAGTAAAATTAAAAGGTTCGCTAGAAAAGTTGCCTAGTAAAAATGTGCAAAGACAACCAATACACCAATTGGGCCAATAATGGGTTTCCACAAAGCAAGTCATAAATTAAAATACTAAGCCTATTGAACCAAGTTTCAGAGCAAAAGTGCAACGAAAGAAAGTTGGGAGGGGGAGAGAAACATTACATAGCATTTTCCAAACGCAAACTAATTTTGATCTAATACGGAGGACAAAATCTGATTAAAGGAGCTCAGCAACATTTGAAGGCAGCTCCTCAACTACCACGTTATAAAACTTCTGGATGTCAAACAGCATTTTATCGTCATCCTTTGTGACAAAGTTGATAGCCACACCTTTCCTGCCAAACCTTCCACTGCGACCAATACGATGCAGATAGTTCTCAGGCTGTGTAGGGAGATCATAATTTATAACTAGAGACACTTGTTGGACATCAATACCACGGGCCAAAAGATCAGTAGTAATCAAGACACGGGAAGAACCAGATCGGAATTCACGCATAATAATGTCCCTGGTATTCTGGTCCATGTCTCCATGGGTTGCTGAGACAGTGTGGTCACGGCTTCTCATTTTGTCAGTCAACCAATCAACTTTCCTTCTGGTGTTCACAAAAATGACACTCTGGGTGATTGCTAACGTCTCATAAAGATCACAGAGGGTGTCCAGCTTCCATTCCTCTTTCTCAACATTGACATAAAACTGCTTTATACCCTCCAAGGTGAGCTCATCACGCTTCACAAGGATCCTCACAGGTTTGTTCATGAACTTCCTTGTGATCTCAAGGGCCTCAGGAGGCATTGTGGCTGAGAAAACTCCCACTTGAATCTTAGATGGCAGCAGCTGGAATATATCATAGATCTAATAAAAAAGCCAATGGTTAGAAGATTTACACAAATCAATTCTTTTAGTACTAAAGTTAATACACCTAATAGGCTAAGAAAATAGTCAATTGAAAGCCATTTGAGTTGAAATTCCATCACAAGTTACTACTACATGAGAAATTTAAAAGGAAAGAGACATACATACAGAGTTAAAAATATAAATATTGATATGATATAAAGTGAAAAAGAATTGACATTGGAGGGTTTATACATCTATGAACAACAAAACATAGCCAAGGGTGGGTAGTACTAAAAATAGAACATAAAATATCAGCATAGAGAAAAGGCACGCGTGAGTAGAGAATTAAAAGCACCTGATCCTTAAAACCTCGAGAAAGCATTTCATCAGCCTCATCCAATACAAACATCTTGATATGATCTGGTTGGAGTGATTGCCTACGAAGCATATCAAAAACACGACCAGGGGTACCAACCACAACATGAACACCGCTGGATAAAATACGTTGGTCTTCACGGACACTGGTACCTCCCACACAAGCATGAACCTTAACACCAAGATAATCTCCAAGTGCCCGCATAACCTTTTCAATCTGCTGAGCAAGCTCACGAGTTGGTGCTAAAACCAAGGCCTGGCATTGCGTCAAGCTATAGTCAAGTTGCTGCAGAATACCAGAGCAGAAAGTAGCTGTCTTCCCAGTTCCAGACTGAGCCTGTTGAATAACATCAAGTCCCTTGCAGAAAGGAACTATCCCCCTTTGCTGAATGGCTGATGGCTTTTCAAAACCTAAAGCACAAATCATACAAGATCAAGGATTTGAACATACTACAAAGCAGAAACACTAGCAGGACAACAAAAACACCATGGTTTAATAAAATAATATTGTAGGGCAAACCCGTGTCTAGTGTTGTGGTAATGCCATATATTTTGAACAGTTGAGCTATCAATTTGAACCCTGAAATATTATCTTTACTCTTGAATGATTTTTAGAATTCTTATTGTAAAACAAAATACCCATGCAGTCCCAGAAGTATTAGAAATCGGTATTACTGAAAAGTATTCCCTTAAATATAAAAGGATTTTTTTAAACAGTCCCTGAACCTTATAGATATGCATGTGCTTAGGGAACTAAACAGATAGACAACAATATTTCAAGGATTGCCGAGAGAGAAGGTAATATAGTTCAAGGACAAAATTAGTGGATTCGTCATTAACAAACAAACACACACCAATGGCAATCACTAGGAAGAACATTTCTTTTGGGGTTGACAACAGTAAAGAGAAAGGATAAAACAGAAAAATATATTAAAGTACCATATGCGTAAATGCCCCTCAGAAGATTCTCCTGCAATCCCATAGCATCAAAACTTTCATAAACCTCATCATAGGATGTGAAGAAGTCCTGTCCATCAGAAGATAGCCTGAAAGAAAAAAGAACATTAAAATCCAACAGATGACATTAACATCCTACTGCAATCATATCCACCACAAAACAAGAACAAAGACAGCATTTAAAATTAACAATAAAACCAGATTGCTTAGAACTACGCAGAAAAGAAAAAATTCTTACAGGTCACTCATTTTGGAATCAAAGTGACGCGTGTCGAAATTTGACCCCTCAGGCGCAAGTCCAGCCATGACTGCAAAAAAAAAACTGTTAAAGCGGGGCAACTTCTCAGCAAAACGAGAACAGATAAAACCGAGGGTTGAGTAGAATCCCTAGAGAGAGTAAAACTGCGGCTCCTAACACCAAAACCATGGAATGAAACATAAAGCTTATGAATAGGAGCGAGAATGACAGAGGCAGATAATAGATATTAAACAAGGCACAGAGAAGACAGAGAGAAATAAAAAAGAAAAAATTGTGGTGTGAAAGAGAAGAGAAGCAGGTATTAAAGTTAAAGAAGAAGGGAGAAAAACCTTGGTGTGGAGAAGAAGGAGAGGGAAAAGGGAGGGTGTGAGTAGAGTTAGGGTTTCCCGAACTCCTCGGATCTACGCCGCGGAGTCGAGAAAAGATAAAGAAGGTGAGCCAGGCGGCAGAGAGCGAAGTAAGTGAGAGTGAGTTTGAGGGAAGTGATAAATAAAACCAGGGTTCCTCTCCTCTTTTCTCTGCTTCCTATTTTACCCCTATGCATTCAGTCAACGCCCTGGTCAATCTCCCGTGCAACATTTTATCCTCTCTTTCTTTTGGGCTTTAGCCCAAAACATAACATTTGTACAAGCCCACATTTGGGCAATTTCTTCTTGCACCATATCATTTATGACATGCATCTAATGCAAAATTTAAAATTCAATATTGCCGTTAATATCATTTTTGCTTACAGATGCACAAATTCAGAAGTGATTTTTATACATTATGGATTTCAAAATTTGGAAGGTTATTTTCATATTTCATTTAAGCTTCTAGATGGTCACATCTGGAAGTGAGTTATGAGTTTTGAATTTTCATATCTGGAATGATGTGTTGTAAATGATGTTGAGAATTGAAATCTGAAACTCATTTATGTTTGCTTACATATCTTGACATCTAGAAGGTCATTTTTACTGTCCAGGTAAGCTTCCGGATGGTGAAATTCAGAAATGACATATTAATTTCAGATTTTTATATCTGAAACTTTGTAGTTTGACTTACGGATATGAATATATAGAAGACAAAATTTTTAAATCATTAAGGATAAAATAGACATTTCACGTCAGTCAATGTGTTGGGTGAAAAATAGCCTATCATTTGTTGCTTGTTGTTTACAAGTGTGTACTTAATTTCATAAAGTGAACTTTATAGTACGAAACTAGTATTTACATTGTATAAAAGAAAAATAAGAGGGGAGGAGGTGGGGGTAGATTTGGTATTGGGTCCCAAAAATATGAAAAACTGAAGTGTAAATAATATATTGGATAAAATTGAACCAGAGCTTAACATCGTTTCAAGTAAGGCTGGCAAAGTGGGGTGGGCCGGCCCGTGGCCCGCGGTAAAAAACGCGGGGTGGGCTGACCTTTTCAGCCCGCTGACCCACATTAGCCCGTCCCGCATAATTCGCGACCCGCGCGGGCCAGCAGCAGGGCAGGGCGGGCCTGCCCGCTGGCCCGCAAAAAAAAAAACAATAATTGACTTGGTGGCAAAGGTTCAGTTGAGGAGTGACAACTTTGAGTGAAAGAAAATAAGGTTTTTACTTAAAACACAACACAACCCAATGGAAGAGTGACAACTTTGAGTGAAAAAAAATTAGGTTTTCACCCAAAACACAAGACAACTACGATGTTCCAAAAAACGCAAACAACAAACGACGCATTTTCCTTTACAGTGTCGCCACTCGCTCCGACTGCGACGCCACGCAGTTTCACTTGTAACTGTTACACGCTACTGTCACGCTGTTGTTGCTCGTGCCGCTCCACTAATCCTACATGTTTAAAAAAATAAAAAAAAAGCAGGTCGGCCCGTAAGCCCGCGGGCCAACCCGTATGCGGGGCGGGCTATGAAAATCAGCCCACATTAAACGGGGCGGACTGGCCCGCTTTGCCACCCCTAGTTTCAAGAAACCAAATATTATCTCTTACCAGCGAAAACTTGTTTCCATCCATATTTATTTATATTTTTTATTATATTAAGTAATATAATTTGGTAAAAATGATATTAAAAAAACTATATATTTTTTAAAATTATTTAATTATTCAATTAAATAAATTATTAAAGAAAATTATCAAATAATATATATTTTTTATATAATGATATGAATAATTATTAAAATAAAAATATCATTACATTAATTTTTTTATAAAAAGTAATGATAAAAATAAATATAATTTCATAATTTTTTAGATAATTTCCTTTTATTATAGGTAATTATTTTAATTTTAAAAAATATTACTCAAAAAGTAAAATGGTAAGAATTTGTATAAGAAAATATTTATAAGAGTAATTATTTTAGTTTAAAAGAATGCTTAATCGAAAGATAAACTGATAAAAATTTGTATATACCAAAAGAAAAAATTCCTTATTAATGTTATAAACTTATATGCAGAACTTTGGTTACTAATATTAGTAAATGTAACCAATAGTTGAATATTCTTATTATAAAATTTATTTGAAAAAAAAATACAAATATATTTTCGTGGAAACTAATTTGATTAACCCAACAACAATTATTAAGATAAATTTTAGAATACGAATTAATGTTTTACTTAATTCTAAAAAAGACTTTAAGATACTATAGTTATGTTCTATTTATATACATTATTTTAATTATAGTCAAATTGAAATCTCCCCATTTTCACTACGCAATTTTTTCACAAACTACACGCAAAAAATTAAAAAGGTAAGAGCCTTCTAACAATTAACGATCAAACTTCAGAAACATACAAATGAAGAAGATAAAAGTATTTGACTTTTGATAATAAGCTTGGTAAGATATTTATGAATTATGAGAAAAATGAAAATTAGTAGAGACATGCAGATACATTATTTACAGAAGGACTATTTTCCCATAAACAACTCAGACTGTAAAAAAGGAAACAAAACTTTCAAGAGATTAAATGACATAAGATTACAAAATTTTATTTTAACAAACACCTAAACATCCAAGCTTTTCTTACTTCTACCATTTCAGCTCTCACTCCTTTTTCTTTTTCCTTTTATAGAGAAAATTTCTGAAAGCCTTAACACACGGCCAAGAGAAACAAAATAAGAAGTCCAAAAGTACAAGGCTGCTTCTTCCTGCAACCCATAGATTCTTCTGCACCCTTATAATAAGGCAAATTCTCCCTGCATCTTAGGAATTTTAAATCCGCACCCGATTTTTCATTAAAATGATAAAAATATTATTATAAAAAATAAAAATGACCTTAAATAAAAGGAGGGAGGGTATGGATAAAAAAAATATTTTTAGAATTCTTTTTTGAAATATATTTTGGGATTTGAATTTCTGGAACACATTTCTAAATTTTAGAAATTCTTTATTATAATGCATTTTCTGATTTTGTGTTTTGGAATTTCTTTTTTAAAATGTATTTTTTATATTTTGATTTTTTTTCAGAACAAAATTTTAATTTTTTAATTATATTTTTTGAATTCTAAATTTTCAAATTCGGAATAAAGGATAATTTGGATAATTTTAAAAAATTTGAAAGATAAATAGTGTATGTTGAAATTGATATGGTGCAAGAAGAACAATTTTATTTTTCAATTAAAAAATAAATAAATCCTAAAGTCCATAATAGTTGTGCAATTACAATTTTGTCTTTCAATTAAAAAATAAATAAACCCTAAAGTCCGTAATAGTAGTGCAATTACAATTTTATCTTTCAATTTAAAAATAAATAAATCCTAAAATTCCACGTAAGTTTTCATCTACTCCTTTCTTTTGGTGCACCCCAAGACACCTCTAGAACTTGATTTTCACGGGTTGAAGATTTTTGTTGTTGTTGTTGTGTACAGAGTTTGGAAATATCCCTAAACCTAAGCCATAAATTCTATGTTAATTTTTTTTAATGTGTATTTCACTTTTCTCATGCACTTGTTTCACTGCACTGTTATTTTTTTGACGTTTTAAAAATATTTTAAATTATGTAATTCAAAATTCATTTAAAAAAAAAACACATTCCAGATTAGACCATCCAAACTATGATTAATTTATAGATTATATAATTTGAAATGTATTTTTTCAGAAAATAAATTTCAAATTACATAATCCATAATTTTTTTCTAAATTCAAAATTAATTTCTAAATTATGTAATGTAATCCATAATATATTTAAAAAAAAAAAACACATTCAGATTACATAATCCAAAAATCAATTCCAAATCCAAAAAAGACTTCCATGTAATCCAAAAGGTACATAATACTTCAAATTTTTTTACATAGAAGTATTTTTGGAATTTGCCGCAAGAAGATATGGGATTGCAGGAAGAAGCAACCAAAGGACAGAGGTTATACTGAGATACCTAGCAATTCTGTTTGAGGGGTATGTTTAGCCAAGGGCTGATGCTCCCACCACCCAATCAATTCAAATGGCACCCAATTGTGTATGTAAAATGACTAAAGTGTCCTCAATGAAATAAGTGCACCCAATCACAGCACTCAACCCCTTTGTTTTCGCATTCTTCTGTTCACATTTCTTCTCTAAGGCAGCAGGCAGCGGTTCAAAGAGTCCTTTAAGGAACATGAACCCAGGAACGAAGTGTAGTCACTGAGACATCGTTTATGAAGAACTTCGACGACAATAGAGAACAAAGCAACCAAAGAAGAGACGACTATGAAAACGTTTCTCCACCACCACATTAAAAGCACCTCCTCTACAGCTCAAACCAACAACAAAAGAAAACCAACTTTCACCGCACCTCACCCTACACCCTTTTTCAAAATAAAGAAGACAAGGACAAAATGGAGTTTTAAAAATTTTGTTGGGTGCACATCTAAATTGATATGGTGCAGGAAGCAATTGCCTTAGCCAAGTTGTCAATTTTTTTTTCACTTGAAAGCCCTTTTTTGAAGATAACAGTAGGATAAAAAAAACTAAACTTTAATTTTCTTCTAAAGTTGTCACATCCCCAATACAATTGTACATTCATAAAAAGAAATTAAAAATGTCAGCAAAAATTAATTTAATTGAAGTAAAATTATTTTGAAAGACTGCAAATTTTTAAAATTATCAAAAATCATTTCAGTGATTTTTGCTAATGTAAAATATAGTTTTACAAAAAAATATAAATATGCAACAAATAAAGGAAAGCATGAAACATTGGTTGACGGGATTCTCATATCCAACATAAAGAAGCTCCATATACACTTCACAAAAGTTCCACCAATTAGCTTTTACTTAAAAGCTACTTGTTCATGATTTCTTCTAAAAAATAAACTACTTTTTTTAACTTCTACATGTAGTGTTTCTTCTTTTAAGGAGAAGAAAATTGAAAATAAGTTAGGCCAAACACTATCTCAATCCCAAAGCTTGAGGTATCAGAATTTTCAAACTATCAGATAACTTCACTTAGACACTAACAGTGAAATGTGCACATGTGGCTGCCAAATTGTGAGATAACATCAACAAGGCCACCATAACCTCCAACTGCCATAACCTGAAATGAGTATCGCAGTAATGCAACTATATATCAAATAAAGCAGAGTAACAAGGAGTACATCAGCATGTTTGAGCTGATCAACGGTACTAAACACAATGCCAATGACTTTAAAGCAGAACATACCCCTGCAGAATGTAAGGAGATAGAAAAAGATGACGAGGGAGCACACTGTATTTGTGAAAGGATCGTGCCGTTCATGTCAAAGCGATTGACTAGAGGATCTGTACCAACTGTCAAAATCTGAAAGTAAAATACAAACAATTAACAAGATTTAGCAGAGCTACAATTATCGTGAGAGCTACTAATATTATAAGAACAACAAATGAGTCAATCAATATTCAGATACTGATCCGTGATTGCAATACTTACAATTGACAAGGGCAAAATATGCAGGCAATTTTGCACCAGAAAAATTTAAGAGCTAAGAAATAAAAATACAAGGACATATACCACAGGCGCTGAACTATAAATTTATGGCACTATTGCATAGTCTATCTTTTTAGCAGAGCATCTATTCTCGCTTTTAGAAGATTACAAATCACCCAATCAATTTTGACAGCATCGCTACAGCAGTCCATCAGATACGTATCATTAAGATAAAATATTATTACAACGTTAATACTACTAATGACATTTTGAATATAAAGTCTCCACATCTACAGAATATAAAGTCGCTTTTGATCAATCTGAGAAATCCAAGATATCTTTGAGATGATTTTTTATGAGATTCAAAGAATTATTAAGAACACAAAAAATGAAGAATAAAGGCGAAATGGGGAAGCAAACTCAATAAAGTACACAAAAGACCTTTTTTCGTTGTGGCTAATGATTGTGAGTATAAATATTTATTTGTGTATGATATAAAACACCTTCAACTTTCTGGAGCATGAGAATGAAAACTTGTCTGTCGCTCTAGAGGTTACCATGATTATATAGTATGACCATGTCTGAAACAACTGAAGAGAAAGTAGAAATATAACCAACTCACTTGATTATTGTCAAATAACATGTCCTGTACACAAGCACGAGTTGGAATCTTTGATACGCATTCAGAAGCAGGAAGGTTCCAGAGTGATATATTACGTCCACTACTGCAAGCCTGAATAAAGTTGGCAATGGTCACTTAACTATTTATAAAGCAACCAACTATTCCATAACAACATACATAACATATTTCTCATGCATGTGTTCGTTCTATTAGTTTGCCTACGGAGAAAGGACAACCTTAAAATGTGAGGCTATTCTGGCTAGAAACATGTTAGTTGTATTGATGAAATAAAAGAACTTGTTAACAAAAATACCTTTATCATATAACACTAATAATTCCAGAGAACAAGAAAACATATCATTCTTGGAAATAACAATTTTTTAAGTCCAGATAGTGGCTGACCCCAAAATGTAGGATAAATGGTATTCTAATTTTTTTTATATCACACACACACGGGCGCGCGCGCGCACACACACACACACATATATATATATATATTGTTGATTCAGGAGAAAATATTTTGATAAACTATAATAAGTGTGCTGTAGGAAGTTTTACGAGATCTCTTTGTAATAATTTTTTTAGGGTTAGAGTTCTTTATATATAGAGGCTTATGTATTGTTTCATTGAATCAATTCAACAAAATATTCTCTCATACAATTTAATCTTTTTAGAGTTATATATATATAAATATATATATATATATGAATTATCTCGTAATTTCACAATACTATTATATGATTAATAAACAAGAAAAAATGGAAGCAAAAGAACAGGTTCCCCAATTGTAGGATTATTTAGGAAATAGAATGGCCAGCACCACCTCTGATTCTAGATACAAAAACAAATCTTAGCCTTGTCTCCTATCAGTCATTCAGTAAACCATCTTCTCTTTTCAGAAAAACTAAAATGTGTCCACTGTTCTGCTACCCTAAACTACCGCAGAACAGCAAACAAAGGGGAAAGGAGGCAGAAGTTAACCAAACAACAGAGGTCAGAAAATTGTAAACTTGGCCACACAAAGGTTCCGGAGATGGTCAGAAGTGATGCAACAGAGATATGCAAGAGACAAGCTTCCCATGACAGAGATAGGCGACACATTTTTGGAGGGTGTTTACAGAAAAATAGAATAGTAGCACTATCCCAACTACTACATGGCCCCGCTACAGCCACAACACTGGACTGTGCCTTTACAGAGGTCCTTGTCATGGGCAGGGACACTCCACCACAGCTTTATAGCACTATTCTCAGCCCTGAGAAATAATTATTTCAGTACAATCAATATCTCGTAACATCACATCAACTGCATATGTGATTACCCCCAGATGCGATCAACATTGAGTCTTAATATTCATATTTCTTTTACCAAATTAACATGTGTAGTCCAATAGTATGCAGGGAAGGCAAAGAAATTATAAAATAAGAGATATGCTCTTACCAACCAACTCTCACTTGCATCTAAAGCAACACAGCCAACCCATGAAGCAGATCCCTTCAACTTCAAATGTTTTACTGGATCAATCACTTGGGTACACTTTCCACTTTTGCAATCTATTAAACATGGCAAATAAGCCACAAAAATTTAACTACCCAATAAATATATGCCAATAAAAATCAATAACCAATGAATTTACATAAAAAAGTAATATGATTCATGCAGCCCGTTCAACTTTAGTAACTTGAGCAGAAAAATAAACATTACCCCAAATTCGTGTTGTCCCATCCTCAGAACCTGTTATGATCTGAACATTGATCAGAAAGAACCAACAGTTAAAAACCTAGCCATAATGTGGGAAGGCAAAAAGATCACTAAGCAAATGAGAAATGTCAACAGAGAAAATATGCTTATGCAGTCAGGAATTTAAAATACTAATCCACATATTCTGTAGAGCAAGAAGAGTAATGGAACTTTTAAATTCTATTACTAGTGCAACATTTTAACTTTTTTTGTAGAAAACTATAAATTATTTCTTAAGAAAAGATTTGTAGTTGCTTCAACAGTATATATCTCACATTTATCTCATGTCCCCTTCAATACCCTTTTATATGGTACATGTAACTCTTGCCCTGTTTATGTCTTATATATGTTCCAATTTCAAAAAAGTATTAACACAGACCTTTATCATTTTAAGGACATCATAAATGTCAGAATCCCATGATTTATGTTGCAGTTAATTCCCTGTACAGTTTTAATTGCATAATTAGGAGATTTAATTACATTCCATAATTAAGAGGATAATTAGGAGGATTAATAGACTGACAGTATATATAGTATTATTGTACATGATCATTGATCCTGGATTGTCAAGATAGATTATATCCATCACAAATTAGGATTTTCAGTTATTAAGTCTGTGTATTCTATTTAAAGAGCAATTGTTCCTCTATGAATAATATCAGAAGCAGTTTTTCTGACATGTTATCCACACTCTAAAATCCTTGGGAGCCTGTCTAATCTCTTGCACAGCCTGCATTGCTGCAAAACCACATCCCTTTCTTTCTTCTTCTGTATTCACCTACAAAGCCCGCATAGCTGCCTAAAATTATTGTTAACAATCCTGACATTGCCTTTTGAATGAGCGTAGTAAGTCAATATTTAAACTTTCTGTCACGACCATTGGAATGCGGTCATATAGTAAGAATGCACTTGGGAAAGGCCTTCTTTATGAAAATAAGGGAAATATTCAAAATATTCCAATGCTCAAAATGGCTAGAGCAACTACTCAAAATGTTAAATTTGAAAAAAATTCCCAAATGCACCTTATATATGACAGCTAAGCAGCAATACACATTACCTTTAATCCTGTTTTTGATGAGATGACCAAACATATTGAGGAAGATTCTCATTTCTTAAGAGAAAAACTAAAGTGTTGAGACATCACCAATGCAGTCGTATAGTAAGAATGCCATTGGGAAAGGCCTTATTTGTGAAAATAAGGGAAATATTCAAATTGTTGGGTATTCTGATGACTGACACTGACTGGGCAGAGTTACCAAGCATTAGACAATCCACTTCAGGGTATTATGTTCTTGTTGGAGGTAATTTAATATTGTGGAAAAGTAAGAAACAAAATATTGTAGCAAGATCAAGTGCAGAAACCAAATACAAGGCAATGATGTTACTAACTTGTGAGCTTAAATGGCTAGAGCAACTACTCAAAATGGTTAAATTTGAAAACAAATTCCCAAATGCACCTTACATATGGCAGCTAAGCAGCAATACACATTACCTCTAATCCTGTCTTTTATGAGATGACCAAACATTGAGGTAGATTTTCATTTCTTAAGAGAAAAACTAAAGTCTTGAGACATCACTGCTAGTTTTCTCAACTCTAGTGAACAATTGGCAGACAGACATATTCAGTGAATCTCTAATACGACCACGAATCAACCATACTTGCATATCACCGCTAGTCTTCTCAACTCTAGTGAACAATTGGCAAACATCTTCAATGAATCTCTAATACGACCAAGAATCAACCATACTTGCATAAAACTAAGCACGTATGACTCATGCTCCATCTCAAGGAGGAGTGTTAAAAAATTATAGAAATAAGGCATGAATATTTTAGAATAAAAAATATCTAGATTATATATGTATTATTAGAAATGTTTTATTTATTCTTGTATCATATCTTTATTATAAGAAGATACGGTATCACCACAATTTATTGTATGAATTTCGTTTTCTCAATACAAATAAAGCATCGGGAATACACAGCTCAACGTGTCTCTATTTCCTATAGTTTAACAAGTTATGTATCTTAGCTATAGGTGCTACTATTTCATGTCATTTAGGAGTTACTTAATAAAATTCATATGCATGTCTAGACAAGACCAACCTCCATTCTACATTCACCTTTGGGTTTATTTCTTGTTATTGTTAATAATAACCCTCAAGTCCAAAAACAATGAGGTCAAGAATCAATACCTGATTGGATGAGTTGCGTGCAACTATGCAATGCAAATACTCCACATGCCCATTGAATACCATTTTCAGTTTGCCAGTTTCCTAGAAACATTAACACATGTTAATCCAGCATTAACACAAGTATAATTATAAATCAAGTTATTCAAGAAACTTCCTATGCAGGAATTATATTCACCTTCCATGAATACATACCACATCCCAACAATATGCACAAGAATCACCAGATGCAGCAAAAACTGATCCCTCCTACAATTAAAAAAAAGGCACAAATTGAACCATGAAATAACAAGCAAATTATAGTAACAAACAATAAAAACCAATTGCAAACCTGAGTATTAACAGCAAGAGCATTATTCTCAGGAATAGGTGAAAGCGCGCCCCAAGGACCTCTAAAAGACAACAAAGTGTGGGCATATAGAGGACAATCAGACAACCAAAAAAAGAGGTACAAAGGAATTGCTGATAGCCTGATACTGCAAAATAAGCTAAAAAAATTCTACTCATTCTTGGATTGTAAGAAGAACCTTCTTTTCTGACAGGTTTCAAGTGAGGTAAATACCAACAAAGTTAACAATAACATGTAAAAAAATAAGATAAATAAGAATTTTAAACATTCAAGATTCATTCCAAAAATAATTTTAAATAGATTTTAGTGCGATGGACAATGGTCCCAAATGTATAAGTATATTCAGAGAATGTACAGAAAGTACATGAACCAAACAGCATTGAAATCAAGAAGGACAAAGCATCCTGTACATCTGCATTACTCTATAGCAAAGAAAGCTGAAACATGCATCAATTCTCAAAAAACTCACTTGTGTTGAGGATTCACCACATCAAGTACAGGCTTGGTATCATTCCCTAGAATATTAAGGGATGACACACATAAGAATATAATAAATCATTAATTCAATAGTAAAAAAAGTGATATCGAAGAAGTAAAAGATTGAAATTCCCCAATCAAATCAAACACACAGTTAGAGATAGATATGGAAGAGGATAAAGAACAATTCCACAGTGGGCTTTTAGGCAACCAGAGAAATTTAGCTGAACAATAATTTACTTATGTTTGGGAACAATGTCAAAACCCTTGCTGTATCAGATCAATCACTCTGATTTATATAGTATTATACGGATAAGTTATCAAAAAAGATACTTAAAAATTATGACAATCATGATTGCATATTAGAAGTAACAAGTGTCTCAAACAAAACATACAACTAAATCCCTACAAAAGTCAAATACAAGTTTCCTCTATAGGAATCATCAATTAATTCAAGTCTTTATCATTTTCACCACTATTATGACAGTAGATTTCAGTTTTGGAAATTGAAATCTCCAAATAGCCCCCTTACCCAAGAAGGCTTAATGCCTCTTACAAGAGGATTTTTCAGAATAAATGCATAAAACTGCTATACTTGGCCTTTGGTCCTTACTACTACCACTACACCAAATTGCTTCACTTCAGGCAGCCACAGTAGCCAGAGGCTACTCTACACCCCTACGCCACTATGATTCCGCTGTGATGCTCTATTATAAACTGTTTATAATTTTACATCTTTATTCAAGATATTGGAAATGATAAATGGAATGGAACATTTAGAAATCTTACATCAACTAGAAATATGAACAAACTATAATATATATAAGAGGGTCAAACATCACTAAATAAGTTAGTTTTGTGAAGTTGAATTAGGTTTAAAGTTAACTTTCTAAAATGGTATTAAAGTCCATTCCAACAAGGTTTGTTGGACTTATCTATTGGGTCACTATAGGACTAGTCACAAATATCTAGTCCCATCCTTAGGGATGACAATGGGGTAGAGCAAGTGCGGGTTTGACTATCCCATCCTCATCCCCATACCCAGCGGGTATGAATTGTTTGTCTCATCCTCATCTTCATTGGGGAAGAGGTATACTCGTAACCGTCCCCTTACTATTTCAAATATTAATTAGATGATTTTTTTATATAAAAAAAACCATAGAAATCACAATAAAGGAAACATGATATTATCAAGTATTCAATGTCAAAAGAATATACATTTTCTTTTTTCCAATGTTAAATATCAAATGAGAGTATCAAATAACAATTGGATAAAAGTCAAATAATTATAGAAAAGACTAAAAATGATCATATGTATGACCTAGAAATAAGTTACAAAACTAAATACCAAAGAAAAGTTAATATAAGTTTTTTAGGTTACTTAATAAATTAAAAGTCTTTTAGTAATTTAAAACGGGGATGGGTATGCAAACAGGAATTAGTATTAAGAAGGGTATGGGGATAGGGACATGACAAATATTACATACATATCCTCATCCCCATACCCAATTTAAAAAATTAAGCATTACTCATACCTATACCCAGTCAATGTTGGGGACAGGTTCACTTGCCATCCTTACTTATGCTTGAAATGTTCAACCCTCGACTGGTAGAAATCCACATCAACTAGAGATATGGTCAAAATATAGTATATAAGTGCAAATCTCACTTTAAAAGTCGATTTTGTGAAATTAAGTTTGGTTTAAAGTCCACTTTTTGAAAAGAACTATTAGAGAATTAAGATTCTCACTAACACATCCTTTCAATGGTCTTTTCATGAAGTTTTGTTGGTCCAGACTTTCAACTAGTTCAACAATACTAGCACCTAACCAATCACATAAATAAAAATAGATTACCACTTCATATCATGTGTATACATCAGCCTTTTCAAATATCATTTTATGTTTTCTATCTTGTCCATCTTTACCCCATAACTTCAACTAGAAAAAACCTTAGTTCTTATCAACAATTTGGCAATTTGTTATAGAATATGTAAAAATGCAACCATTCACATTTAGTTAAATCGTACTTAGCAAAAGAAAAACCCAAGGAGGGCGCTCTGAATATAATAGAAACACTTGCAAGTTAAAATAAAACACTAACTCTTTGTTTGGTACATGAGAAATAGAAAGGAGAGAGTGTAAATAGGGAGTTGATGGGAAATGGTATGTGTTCAGTAGTGTGGAAATAAAAGAAACCTTTTTATTTTCTCCACAAAACAGCAAAGAAATAAAAAAATAAAAGCAGATATACATAAATAATAACCGAATGCGAGTTGTTCATAATTGATTGCATAAAATTTTAAACGTGACAGCATTATGTGTGAAGAAGAATCACACTGTTTTCTGGAAACAACAGGTTGTTCCTAAACAATCAATTGCTTGTTAAATAATTAATTTTAAATGGTTTTTTTCCTAATTCTCTTTATTTCTCTTAAACCAAACAAACACCTCTATTTTCACTCTATTTCTCACCAGACTTATTCACTTTATTTCTCTCTCTCCTAATTCTTTCTTTTCTACCAAACACACCATAAGATTCATAGATGCAGAAACAATATAAATTAGGGGAAAACAATGAACCATTCCCAAACAAGCATTATCACCTTGTGAAGAAACAGAATAATTTGGGCTTGAAAATTCCTTCCATTTCCATCCTCGAATCCGACCATCATCACCACAGCTGCAAGATAAAATGCTATCAAGACTTGTGCCAAGTGATATCTTAAACATCACAGTTATGCCAATGCAAATGATGCTTAATATGTTTGATTGTTGCATCTAGTAAATATAATGTTTGCTACAAAAAATATATTTTAATGATAAGAACCAGTTCCTATAGACCATTCTTAAAATTGAAAGCCAGATCAATCAACTCCATCGGTGGAACCACACAAGAACCGGTTATTAGGGTTAAGAACTATAGAAGCAAGGAGTTGCTATAAGAATACCAAATTCAGATATCAAACAAAAACCTAAAAGATAATGGCAACACACAAACTGGAATCCAGATCTATTTAGAAGATAATTAGCACCACAAACCAAAATGTTCTCATTTCAAAATTAAAATGGGAGAACAGAAACTTCTTCTAAGTAGAAAATAAGAAGCAATCTGCAGCAAACACAAAAGCCATGCTCTTGTACTCCACATTTGAGTCACCCTCTTTATATACACAATGACCAAACAGAAAATTATCCTGATGCGTTCATCATGAGAAAACAGTAGTAGAGAAACAGAAAAAAAATCAGAATTCAGTAATGATTTGAACCTCAGCAACAAAGCATCTTCACCATCACCATAAAATTTGACATCATACGCAGGTCCATTATGCGCTTGAATAAAGCAATTAGGTTGAGCCGATAACCTAAACCAATAGCAACGCACACGAAACACGGTTAACCCTAAGACCGATAAATAAATAATTGATTAAGCAAACATTCTGAACGCATACGTACCTATCTGTATCTGCATTAACAAAACCAAAAGGCTGCAACAAACGCAAAAACAATGAAATAAGAACCGTTAGTTTCGTCGTCAAGTGAAGTGAAATCGCGAGCAGTGGAAGTAATCGATAGTTGAAGCCAAGCAAAATCGGCTCCAAATGCACTTGAATTGAATAAAATAACAAAGGAGAGAGCAATTGAGATTATTCTAACGTTTTTTAGCTTAGAGGCAGCGATGGAGGAAGAGATGGAGTAGGATGCGACGGAACCGTCGCTAGAGGCAACAAGGAGAGTGTCGAGATTGTAGGGTGGAGCCCAAGCGGTTCGGAAAACTGTTCGTGTTTGAATTTCCCTCTCCTTCAGTACCGTTTCCCTGTATGCATTTTCGTCCCAGTTGGTGGCGTCACCGTACATTGTTAGTTACTCGAACTTCACTCTCGCCGCTCTGTTTTCTTTCTTAGAATGCGCTCTGCAGCTCCTCCGCAACAGCAAGCAACGCTCTAAACGACGGCGTTCTATTTTCTCAATAATTCTTTTGTAGTTTTTATTTTCCCATCTAACCTCAATCCCCAATTAAATACCCAAATAACCCTCGTTATTCTAGGTTAGGACTGTTATTGTCATTATTTTAGATTAGGATTGTTATTACTTTCAACATGAGATTTGTATGGAGTTTAATTTAATGATTTAAATTTGAATCAAATTAAATCCTTTTTTAATAATTTATTTTAGATTAAATTTGCCAATTTTAAAAACTATTAATTAATAGTATCTATTTTGTATATATCATCTCCCTGAATGAAATAAATCAAAACAATAACTTTTGTATATTATTTTTTTTATTATAATTTCCCCATAGAAAAAATCTCCAATAATCCATAAACAACTATATATCAAGTTACACCGGAAATAAATTGAAGACAGTGTAATACAAAAGAAGTTGAACATGTGTTTTAAACTTACAATCAAACATGAAAAAAAATAAAAAATACATGAAGATAGTTTAAAATATATATAATGAAAATATAAATAGGAACTTTCTTTCTTATTACATCTTCCAACATTACAACTTCTACATGTTCGTCATCATAAAAATATAGAGTTTTCTTTCTTATTACATCTTTCAACATCTCAACTTCTACATGTTCATCATCATTGATATTATCAACTTATAATTATATTTTATCATATTATTTTAGAGATAAATTTAAATTAAATAAAGTCATGTCACATCTTTCTTTTTAATGAACAAAATTATACCTCAAAAATCATCAAGTTCATCATTTTATTTAAAGTTATATATGATTAGCAAAAGACTTTTAGGTGAACATAGTATTAAGGACAAACATTGTATTTCAAAATGGTGTTTTAAGCCTCTAGAGTATAAGGTGTTAGAGAAGTGGAAAATGTATAAGATTGTGAATGAAATAAGATATTTTATTTTATTTCGTTCACCATAACAATTTTTCCATTTTTCTTATATTGCTTGAAAGAATGACAGACATTGTATTTCAGAACGTTTGAAGTCTAAAGTACAAGGTGTCAGAAGTAGAAAAGGTATAAGATTGTTGATGAAATCAGCTATTTTATTTTATTTTGTTCACCTTAACATTTACAAGTTTTTATTTCCATTTTTCTTATGTTTCTTTCAAAATCAGTTTTATATTGAGTTGATTTTATGCAAATTGATTTTTTTAAAATAAATCTCATCCAGTAATAAACCAACCACAACAATGTAATTATTGTTTAGGAGTGATTAAGTAAAAAAACAATATAATCATTTTCAGTTTTTAATAAAAGTTTATACGTACTACCCAAAATACTTTTTAATAAGTTAAAAACTATAGTTATTTCAATTAAAAAATTGGATTGATATTTTAAAAATATTGTAAAACTTCCAACCATATATTATTATCTAGTCATTGAAATATTCTATCTATATTCTTGAATTAAGTATATTATTTATAATTTTTTAACCTTACTTTTAATAGAAAACATCAAAATCTGTTATAGTAAGTGAATGTCTGTGAAAGGCCAAAAATTAGACAATCTTGTTATTATAATTTGTCTATTGTTGGGTTAGGTTCTCACACCCACTGTGTGGGACCTGAAAAGCACATCCATTCTGAAATTCTATTTCTAGTAACTTGACACCATAAAAACACAACAACAACAACAACCTTAGTTACCTAATATAACTAGAAAACACACTTGACTTTCTGCTTATTAAGTATATATATCTTGCAAAGCCAGATTCATATCACTAGGAATTTATCACTCTGCAGTTCTTCCTAATCTCTCCATCAGACCCAGTCTTTGGATTTATGTTCCCCATATTGATCATAGAATTGACAAAGTCCCCGAAGAAGAGGCCACTATCCTTGATATAGCTTTCCACTAAAGGTTTAGAAGTTGAATTGGCCCCATCACTAGAAAATAGAATCTGGTCAGAACTGAGAAGCCCCTTTCCACTTTGCAAGTTCTTGAAGTAGTGGTTGTCAAATAGATCCGATGAGTTTCTATCAAGAACTGCAGTTGCGTTTCCATCTCCATTTTGACACAAACTTTGCAGGTCAGAGAGCATGGCAGTGTCTAGTGTAGTGTCTGGTGCACCTGTTCCTGAGAAGTTGGACAATCTATTGCTAAAAAATGTACACCTTGCTCGGCCAATTGTATGGGCACCTTCACGTATAATTGGATTTATATGAATGAGTTAACACATATATTGAAACAATTTTAAGGACAAAGTTTTGGTAAGGTTTCTTCAAGTAAGGTTTTTTCATTAAACAATCACGAGTGGTGAATTGTATGTTACCTGATAAAGAAACAACATCTGTGAGATTAAGGCCTACATTAGAAAACTTTGAAATGATGGAATCCAATGGTTCAAATGGCGAAGGAAGAACACTATTTGCCAGTGTTCCGTTTGATACTGTTCCATCTCTTCGTCCTAGCAAAACCTTCCAAGAAGGTCCACCACTCTACGAAACATTATGATTTTATGAGTGATATATAGCAAGGTTTAAGAAACATGAAAAGTGTAGTTAAACACTTCTCCGACTTGTTTGGGAAACTCATATTTCATCCCCATGCATGTTCCCCGAGTTGTAAACGAAAAAAAAACTAACGAAGAAAATAACATAGAGAATAATGTGTTTTGAATATAATTACTAGGAAAACAGAATCTCTGGCAGCGATGGCTACTATATCAGCACAGGAAACAACCCCACTGCATGCACTCTCCACTGAACTTTTGATTGTATCTACTACTTCATATCCTCTAACAGAGTTCAGATTAGGAATAGCAGACTTCTCTACATCAGCACCACCATCTAGTAGTATTGATCCATCACAACCCTGATGATGTTCAAAGGAAAGACTTTAAGATGTAAAAGAAAATAAGATGTATGTGTATCAGATAAACTTATTCAGTAATTCATTGGAAAATTTGGAATACCTAATAGTAAAGTATTTTGACAGATGATCATTTTTCATTGGATAAACTAAAAAGAATAATCTTTAGTTCAGTTTACGGACAAAACTTTTGATACATCATAGTCTAAGCATGTAAATTCTGTTTATGGTTGTGATTACCTAATAAAACTTTAAATTGTTAAAAACTTCTACTAAATGACCTTGCAACTTCTACCTATTTTATCATGGATAGTTTTGATAAGAATGAGTAATAATATCCTAACAATTATTTCACTGAAGTGTGAACATAAAAAAAAACCATGCATGTCACTTGAACTCACATTGACAAAGCAATCATGAAAGTGAAGGCGAAGCAAAGAAGCACCCATTCGCATCTCATTCATGAGAGCTTTTTGAACCTCTCTCCTTACTATTTTGGAAAGATTAGGACATGATGAGTTATAGAAATCTGTTGTTAGCTGGGACCTTACTACCAAAAGCAACATGAACATATTGATTAGACAAAGGTAGTAACCTCTCAAACTACAAGACTTCTTCATTGTTTATAATTTGCAAATTACACAACAAGCTATGCCACAATGAATGTGGAAACGTAAATAGGCTTAATTTATAGAAAATGAAATACGAGAGATGTTAGATTTATATATTCACATAAAAACGCCACTTGGGACTTGATCATGTTACTCAGTGGCCTCGTGTGTTTGACTCAATTCAAAACTTGTGTGCTACATCCTTTAGGTTGCATACATTTATTAACTCAATCTTACACATTGGAAGACATACTCTCTTGAGAATGATGCAATTAAAGTGATTCTGAATTTCAAATAGTATATTATCAGTGTCACGTTTGTGTTAGCTTAGTGTGATGTTATGCTGGCATGCATGTGTAATGGACATATTTTCTCTTCCAGTTCATGAATTAAGACGCACCAAATATATAATGTAAACCTTCAATTTGTCAGATTTGCCAGTTTCCCACGCCTTCTGTATTTTAATAACTAAAATTGTTTAATATGTGGTCTTGCATGGGTGCTTCTTCCATTAACAAGTTAATTTACAATGATAACTTAATATCACAGTCCAATCAGAGTTCTTCACATTGGACTGACTGTGGATGACGATTAGATTCTTAATTCTTCAACACATTGCTTTTAGTATAAATGGCTAATGACATAGACAATAGGTGACAAAACATTGTTATTAAATATTTAGCGCAAGTCCTTCAAGTTATAACTGGAACCTTTCGTGCACCAACACTGAAATAGATGTTGAAACTAAACAATTTCTAATCCAATTGATCCATTTCTTACAAATGGCTAGTCTTTCTAACATGTCATACACGATTCATACTTTTCGGAATCATAGAATTTTTCAAAATCCACTTTCTTAATTAAACATCCTTTTTTTTCTTACTATTGTCACTCCCAAAATTTTTGAGATTACTCTTGTTGTGGGATCATGAAATCATGTTAGACATATTTGCTTCTCTTTACTTCTTATACTAGATTTTGCTTTAACTCTTGTTAGAGTTTAGTCCGTCAAAGAGAATTGGGTAAAGGGATCCCCTTACACCCTTTTTGTTTATAATTGTAGCAGAGGGGCTAGCAGTATAAGATAGGTTGAAAGATTAAACTGCCCATAAGAGGTGAAAATAGGGAAAAGAGAGCTAGAAATAAATATGTTAATGACGCCTTATTATATGTGAAAAAAAGATTGGGGTTAATGAAAGTCAATTGGATAGGGATGTAGTCATCATGAATAGTACTAGAATAAATGCATCTTTTATATATTTAGAAATAACGATTAAGGGAATCCTAAAAAACTTAGGCTGTAGGCTAGCATGACACAAAAGACGAGGAAGAGATTAACACATTAGAAGAATAAACACCTATCGTTTGTTAGAAGGGTCTCTTTGATTAAATATGTAATTAATGTCCTTTCCCTCTTCTTTTTAAAGCCTAAAAAAAGGTGATAAAGAAAATTACGAAAATCCAAAGATAATTTTATGGGATTGGAAAACATAACAAAAAAATAATTTGGGTGAAATGGTCAACAATATGTAAGCTCAAAGAGTTAGGAGGATTAAATATAAAGGATATACAAAATTTTAATGTGGCATTACTTGCAAAATGGAAATTGAGGTATGCAATTGAAAACACATGACTATGGAGGAATCTATTAGAATCTAAATATGGGGATTGAAGGGAACTAAATCAATCTAACCAATTCAAACATGAGTTTATGTGGTGGAAGGATTTGAAGTTAGTATGCGGAGTAGGTCATGAACAAACTTAGTCCAATAATATATAACATTACACGAATTATTGGAACACGAGGATCAATTAGTTTTTGAAATGATAAACTTAATATTGAAATAACCTTTTTTGAAAAATACCTTAGGTTTTATAGTAATTATAATCTCAAGTGGCTACAATCTATGAAATGGGGGTTTGGAACAATAATGTTTGGGAATGGATATTTAATTGGAGGAGTGACTGGTTTGAATGAGAATTATTTGAAGTTCAATCTTTTAAGAATGAGCTAACAAATTATTCACAAAAAATAAATGGCAAGACACTTGGAAGTGGAAAGGAGAAGAAAATTATTCATATATTATAAAAATTGCATACAAAAGTAGTACAAATTATGTTAGTGGTGGAAAGGAATATTTTTTCCAGGCTAATAAATGCAATTCCCAATGTTAAACACTTTATTTGAAGAATGAATTTAAATAGTATTGCAACTAGGGATAATCTTCAACATAGGGAAATTGAGGTGTTGTGTAAGTTATGTGCATTATGTAAAGATCATGAGAAAATTATTCAACACATGTTTTTAAATTGTAAGGTATCTAGATTAGTTTGGGACTTATGTAACAAGTGGATAGGTCTCACATCTTTTTTTACTAACAATGTCACACATCACTTTCACCAATTTAATATGTTTGGTTTGAATAATGATGTAAACATCATTTGGAAGACTATGTGGATGACAATAATGAGAGATATATGAGAGCACAAAAATAACATGATTTATAGGAATACATTAATTGATAAGGAGGAAATATTTGAAACTACTTAATACTTAATTAAAAACTTGGGCATAAATTAGAAATATAGCTAACAAAATCTTATTTTTATAAGATTGGTGCATTTGTCCAAAAGACTTGTATTAGTAGTATAAAAAAAATTATTTTATACTGTGCAGTTAATCTCAAATTTTTATTCCTCTAAACCGTACCAAAATGTTAAATGATCAGTATTAAAAAAATCTAAATCGAATCAAATGTGACCATTATCTCATATCTTGATTTAACAATGGTGTTATAGGATCGATTAGGTGAGGGGAAGGGATTTAGAATGCAAAAGCTTGGAAATGTGTAAAGGCAAGATTTTTCATTAGTAGTTTTGATGCTTTTTCCCATTTAACAATTCTTGATGATTAATAAGGAATATTTGGTTCATTCTTCTTGTATGTCTAAAGTGTTTTCACATAAGTTTTATAGAATTGTCTTTATGTGAGGGTACATTGAGCTAGCCTACTGAGAAGCAACATTAATCACTAATCATCTATCAATGCCTTTATTCTCAAAATTTGATAACTAATATGATTTTTTTAGTAAAAATTGAAGATGTATCGCGAACAACGATGTGTTTAGTTCCACTTGTTTCAGAATTATAACACAGAGCGGCAGAGCATTAGATCTGTTGGCTCTCTATTGTATGTTTGGCTGCAAAGGTGGTATGAATATTATATATGTATGACTTCTATAAAAAAAATTAAAAAAAATTATTTACAAAGCACAACTTTCATAAAAAAAAAATTAAAAATGTTTCTAAAACACGACTTTCTTACTATTGCAATTTAAAAAATTTACTTATTTTAGTAAATTTGAAAACAATTATACCTATATATAATATTCATCCAAAAACATGAATATAAAAAAAAATAAACCAATGGGGTCTATCAATTCATGTACTGATTACAATCCAAAACAATAAAAAAGTTAAGTTAACAAAATAACAATAACATAACAACTTTATACACAAGTTCAGGTGTGCGAGTCAGATTTTACTACCAATTTTGAAAATTTTAGACATACATTGATATATAAATACTTAAAACAGAACTAAACTAAGTAATGTGTGACTTTTACTTTTTGAAATAACATATAAAACACAATATGCTATGCATGCAATGAGAAAAGAATTACGGTGGAAGATGGTGCATAACTCTTTTATTGTGAGGGTCATTTCCACTTACAGAAGGAGAAGATCAACTTCTCTACAGCTTCCTCATCAGGTTAATTAATTCACAACTTTAGGACAGTGTACGTAGGAAATCCATTACGCCAGGTATTTCTTTTATATAATAATGAATCCTATACATTTCTTAATACTGTAATGGGCAGTGAGAGTATACATTTCTTATAAAATGAAATTCTTTATTAATATGATAGCATCACATGATAAACTATAGCATGCAATTGCACAGTTTCTATTTTTTAGCTATCAATTTTCCAATATCAATGCAGCTACTTAATTATCAATACAAGACAATTTGTTTACAGTTCTTAATTATCCAACTTGGCCTCAAAACGAACTTGGTCTCTTAGGTGGCTAATAAAAACACTACTAAAACTAGGAGAGTAGCATTACAAAGCTGAAGATAAGATAAAATAATACTCAAACTACATACATACAGAAAAAAAAATGCATGTATCATTCTTCATTTGTTAGAGAATCTCCCAAAATGCTGTATATTTTACTGTTTCTTGTTTTGTTGGAAGGTTGTGTAAGAATTCATATTGATTTATTTAATATCAATCTTTTTGTGAAGGATTTCATTCACTTTCAACATGATGCATTGAAAGGTGTAATTTAACACACAAATCTTTTTAGCTGCGAGAATATCCAGATAAATGCTATTATGCTAGTAAATAAAGTAAAAATTCTCTTTATAAAATGAAACTTACATTTACTTATATAATCATATATAATTATGATACTTATCAACTTGTATAAATTTTCTTTATAAAATGATACTTACATTCACTTGTATATAAGTGAATAATTATATATAAGTGAATAATTATAATATTTGTGAATAATTATAATACTTATCAATTTTTATGTAAAATTATATATTTTTGAAATTTAATAATAAATAACATGATAAGTTTAGTAAATTATCGTTAAAATAAATTTTAAATAATCTTTATATTTATAAAATAAGTTTCACATTCACTTATATATCAGAAATTATCATCATATGAGACGTATAACTAGATGTATAAGAACATCGGCTTCAACTTTATCTTATTTTAATTTATACACAACCTTCAAATTAAATATATTGAACCTGTAGGCTTCTACGCTATTCAAGTGGAAATACACATCAGGGTTTGGTTTCCACGTAGAACTAATTACTGACTTTTGATAATATAATAAGGGATGAGTTGGTAATAACTAAGAAAGATTTAGATTTAATCACTCATGAATCAATTCATATCAAATATATAAAATTTATAAGCATAAAATATTTTAAAATAATAAATTTATATATTTTTATTATTTTTATAAATGAAAAATTATATTAGTTGAATTAAAAAAATATTAGAAAATGAAAAAAATAAAAGAAAAATCTATAAAAATTGTGAATAATTTGTTTCGTATATATAATAAATTTTAAAAACTTTAAAATGATGTATTTAATAAATTAACTAAATCATTCTTAGCATAACTTGTTATACCTGTTAGATTCTAAATCAACATTTCATTCAATTCATAAATTTATAAATCTACATATTACATTGACAGTTCCTGCTTAACATGATACAATCACTCTCATTAAATTATTGAGCTATTATGTTTATCTATACATTTATATGATTTCTAAATCAAAATCATTTAAAATCAAACAACCAATTCTCATCAAAAATTTCATTTAACTTGATTCAACAAACTATTCAAATACATTCTACAACATCTACTATATCTACCATTTCACATTTCAATTTAAATCAATTTCTAATCAACTCAAAACAAGAAATTCTACAAACCCATTTCAATTTCAATAAATTTTCAATCGACTCAAAACAAGAAAGCCTGCAAACAAAAATTTTGAACTGGTGATCACGTCACCTCCACATTCAGATCTTCTAGCCCACGTTTCTATTGAAAATTTAAACTAGCTTCCCTTACCTGGACTAGAGTAGATGCTCACTAAGAGCTCCAAACTCACCAAAAGCTTAAGGATAGTCTAACCTACACCACAAAGTCCTGATCACAAATCTAACTATATCACTAGGACCCTGAACTAACAAAGACTAATTCTGAAGATAAAAACCTCACATGCAAACTTAAACTAAAAGACAAACCTAACCAGATTAAAACTAACTCAAAGAAAAAGGACTAATATTTTGATTGAGCAATCTTGTAGAGTTCACTGCGAAGAGTCCAATGGTGGACTCCGATCGTTAATCTGATGAATGAGGAGATCAGAATTTTAGAGAGAAGACAGAGAAAGGAAAAAGAAGTTTTTAGAGTGATCATAATTCTTTTAAAATGAAACTTGAATATTTTATTATTAAAATGAAAAGGCTATATAAATAGAATAACTATTATAAATTAATTCTAATTAAATATTAAATTATAATTTTATTATCGTTAATAATATTATTATTTAAACATTTTTTAATTTTATTATTCTTATTAGTATTTTCTTTATTTAATTTATATATTATTATTATTTATAAGTATTTTTCTTAACTAACTACTTTTTATTTTATTATTTTTATTATTGCTTTTTAAATATTTTATTATTATTATTATAATATATGACATAATAATAAAACGTAATCGATTATGATCATGTTATATGACATAATAAAAAGTTTTTCTTCAACCTTTATAATCGTGATTGAAGACCATTAAAGGACAACACAGATCGCAACATGTTTGGACTCACCAAATCCAAAACCATAGGTGTTTCCAAACATGAATTTTCCATAATAAGATATTTTGAAACATATATAATACGTTTCAGAATATATTTTTTGAAATAACCTTTTCAAAATATATTTTGAAAAAAAAAATTCCAAAATAAGAATGAATTAAATAATAAAAACACCTTATACTATTTTGTGTTAAGTGACTCCCTTGAATCGCTATGTGGCTCCGATCATAAAAGATTTGAAGGTTGAAAGTGTCAGGGAAAGAACATAGGATATTTGTGCTCAATGGGAATGATATGTAAATATTTTTGGATTGAAAGATATGAAGTTAGAAAGTAAAAATAAAAGGAAAATAAATAAAAGGAAAGTAAAATTATATAGATTACGAGAAAGAGAATAAATATTTCTTATTAATAATTTTATTTATTTTTAATTGATTATTATTATTATTATAAATAAAAACATAAATATTTTATTAACACTTATAAGATAATTGTATAATATAAATATTATTATATAATATGTGACAATTTGATGCTGTAAATATTAATAAAATATTTCTGATATAATTGATTATATATTTTTAAGTAATAATCTCTCTTTTTCACACGCCATTTAGTTAGAAACAAAGGGTTAGGAAAAAATGTGGTTATGAACATGTAGAAAGATATTAAACATCTAGAAATATGTTTAATAACTATCTTTTTATTGAGAAAAAAATATTACAACTTTATAAGTCAGTCTTTATAATCTACAAGCTTTGTAAGATTATTACAATCTAAAAGTATGAAACTCATTTAAATAACATACTATATGAAGATATTATTTTCAATTTGAGTTTATGGAAATGTGAACTCAAATAGGTGGCCATCAAAGTATAAATGGATTTCTAGATTTTTACAACAATAGAATCTTGCAACTACTCTCATGGTTCCCACAATTTAAGGTTGTTTTATACTGATTAATTACTCTCTTTTTTTTAAACAAATTTATTGAAATAGTTTATACTTGAAGTTGGGTCAAATACCAAAACATCTATATTGCTTTTTACTAGAGGACACAGGAATGTCAGGGTTCTCTAGTATTTTTTTTTATCGGAAATAGTAAATAAATAAAATTACAATAAAATATTAGAAGTCTTCCAACTTAAATATACAAATTGAATTTAATTCTTTCTCCTTATGTCAATTTCAACCTACATCCAATTTGTCATTATTTAAATATTTTTTAATAATAAAGTGGAAGAAAGAGTGGAAACATTCATTAATTATTCACACAAATGAAAAAAAAAATTGTACTGATTCTAAATAGGATTCTTACATTTTATTTTATTCAAATATTCTTTGTGCATGCATTTTCAAACTATTAATAATATTAACTATTTTATCACTGTTGTAATTATATATAATATATAAAATTAAATATTATATAAATTTATTTAATAAGTTTTTAAAATATTTAATTATACTATTAATAACAACATATAATTATAAATAATAAAAATAATAAAATAAAATTATAATATCAAAACATAGTTATATAAAATAACAAATATATATAATAATAAATATTACTTTCATAAATTTTAATATATTTAATAAATTTATTTCAATTTAACACAAAATTATTTTTTATTATATTTTTTAATTTTTTATTAAAAATAAAATAATTATAAATATTATATATTTGAAAATTTTAATTAACTCAAACCTACACACACAAATATATCATAATGCATTACTCAAATATTTTTAACAACAAAGATAAATTTGTAAATTTACATTTTACACCTTTAAAATAATTTTTAAATTTCCTCTCAACTATCACATCACTCAAAAATTTCAATAAATCATCATCACAAATTCATTTTATCATCTGACAATCTAGGGTTGGTCCGTCACGCATAGGCTTGCCTTGCATTTGGACTGCAAAATGCGAGTCGAGTTGGCCTGCCCCGCACAAGAAATATGGGTTCATTTCACTGGCCTACACCACATAAGAGGTAGCCCACGAGCTTGTAGGTTAGGCTGTATAAGGAAAATATTTTTTTTAAAATAAAATAAAATATCATTAATTGTAAAAAAAACTATTTCTCTTGCGGAAAAATAAAAAATTTATCCATATTTTAATTTATTTAATTAAGATAAAAATATGAATTCAAGTATGAGGGTTGTTAAAAGGCTTGATTAAAAATAATTAAAGTTTTTTGCATCTATTTTCCTTCTACGTGTATATAAATGTGTCAGAGTATCTTATCAAAGTTTTTGCTACAAGATATTTTAATGAAAGATGACTAATTTTTTAAAGAGTATCTTACTCAAATCTCTTCTTTATATTATTTTTTTATTAAGAAATAGAAGACTTTACTTAAAACTAAATTTGTTATCACTCTTAATATTAACTCCTTTATATGATTAAAATAAAATATTTTAGCTCGTTTCCAAGTGCAGAAGGTGGGTTGGGGAGACTTTTAAGTTAGAGAAGACCGTTGATACATTTTTAATATATTAAATTCAATTTTTTAAAAATAAAATAAAATAAATGTCACACTACAATAATGAATGAGTGAGATGTGATTTTTTTGAAAAATAAAATAAAATAATTTATTTATTTATGCAGGTCAGCAAACCAACTCACTTTGTCCCGTTGTTGGCCCACACAAATTGCCTTGCGGGACAGGCCTAAACGGTTTAGTGGACTAGATTAATGAGTCCGTCCCGTGCTTTTCCGTAGCAAGCCGGTCCGCATGGCCCCCCTGCATTATTATTCCTATCCCAATCTAAACAACCTCACACATCCTCACAAATCCATTATCTCCCCTCCTTCAAATCCCCCCTCAATCCAAACACATCATAAATGAAAGGAGAGTGAGGATAAATTCTTTTCCATAATAAATTTTCAGATTTTGTATTTTAGATTTGAATTTTCAAAACATATTTTTGAATTCCAAAAATTCTTTTTCGAAATGCATTTTCAAATTTTGTATTCTGAATTTTCTCTTCCATAATATATTTTTTACATTTTAGATTTTCTTTTACGAAACAAGATTTTGATTTTAGAATTATATTTTTTGAATTCTGGATTTTCAAGTCCAGAATAGATAGTAGTTTTGGAAAATTTGAAAAATGATAGAGTATAGGTTGAAATTGATATGGTGCAGGGAAGAACATGCCTAATTTTTTTATCAATGTGTTATTTATGCCCAATTAAGTATGAGAAAACAAAAATTGAACTAGATACTATAACTATATTATGGGTTGTTTCTTCCTACATCCCTACATTTTGCTTCGTGTAAAAAAATGTGAATTGACAAAGTTAATCTTGGTAGATTTTAATCCAAGCACAACATCTCCTTCTTCTGTGTCATTTTCGTTATCAGTATTCAGTGCAAGTGGTAGTGAGTATTTCTGAACAATTTTGATGACAAATTCGAAATAAAATGGGAGAATGCCTAACTTACTATGGGCTCTCTAGCATATAAATTAAAACAAGATAAAAGATGAAATGACAAGCGCATGAATCAATCACAACATAACTTAGCAATAAATAATAAATTAAGACCAATCATGTGACAACATAACTCAAATAGAATGGTTTCCCTTGAGCATCACGTTCAATATAAATTATTGGTTTGTTGACACCGAAATGGGAAGGGGTCCATAGACTGATGAACACGTCAAAAATATCTGAATATGTACTCATTATTTTGTGTAAAATTCCTCAAGAACGATTCTTGCTTCAGTTGTTGTTGTTTAGTTGATAAACACAACATAGATTTTTTGTATGTGCACAACAAAAACATCCCTTTCTTATAATGATAAATTATGTTTTCACTATATAGCTATTGATCCCTCATCTTTATTCTTTTATTAAAAAAATTACCATTTGTATCTTCAACCTTTTATTTAGCCCCAGACTCCACAATTGCAGCTAAATGCCAACAGCATAAGCTTCGATTCTTTAAGGCAGAGCCATAGAATGAATATGCAAATTAACAAGTATGGAGTAAGCTTGAGAAATATTCTTCTTATTTCATATAATCAAAATTTTCACAAACAAAAATTTCCATCTCTTGAAACAAAATGCACTTTTCTTTTTATCTAATTCTAAAACCATTAAAATATTTAAAGTAGGCACACGTGACAAGACTATCTATCACCTGAACCACCAATGACCTAACAAGTTTATTAAAAGGGTTAGGTTTATAAGTTTTGTAAAAATCTTTTTTTACTTTAAAGAAGCTAGAATTAATATTGTGTTTGGATACAAATTTAAGAGGGTAATTTTTTTTTTCAGAAAATTTGAAATGATTTATAACAAAATATGTTGTTTGGATAAATTCTTTCAAAAGAAATTAAAATTCTAAAATTTTATTAGAGTAATTTGATGAGTTAAAATTATATAATCTTATATTTTATTTAAAAAGTAAAAATTTTGATATTTTTTATATTCTCAAATTCATGTTTTACTTTTTATATATTTTTTAATTTAATTCATTTTTTTTGATTTAATAAGAATTATTTTATAATTTAAAGTTCTTAGATTTTTTTTTAAACTATCACTTTTTTATAGACTATTAAATTTTGGATATCTAAAATAATTCTTATTATTAATTAAAAAAATAAAATAAATTTTAAATTAATATCTAATTTGTTATCAAAATTTTAGTTACTAATTAATTTATATTTTAAAGTTGATAGTTAATTAGATACTAATTTATAAATTTTTATTAATGAGATACAAATAATTTGTTAGTAATAATATCTAATTTAATTAATATAATAATTAATTATTTTCTGTTCTTAAAATTTATTTTTTTTGTACTGAATTGAATAATATTTTAGATTTTAAAAATTTAAAGTCAAAATAAATTTAAATCATTTTAAATTATGAAATATTAGGTGATATCAAGTCTAGATAAGACAAGATTAGAGCGAATTAAAGCAAATTCATATAAATCAAATCAAATTGAACTCAGGCAATACAATATTGGATTGAACCAAACTCAAGAATTGGTAGAAGGCTTCTTCTTCCTGCACCCCTACTTTTTTCTTCCTGCACCCCTACGTTTTTCTTCCTGCACCCCACAATTTTGTAAATCCCAAAACTGACCTTCACCTTTTATTTGAAAAAACTAGAGTTTTTTAGGTTACCGGATTTAGGGATCCAGGAGTGTGCTATAGATTTATCAATCCAGAAGTAAATATTTTGAAGGCAAATTGTTGATTTCCAAATTATTGAATTCGGAAGTCCAAATTATTGAATTCGGAAGTCCAATTTCTGTTACGGATTGATGGATCCAGAAGATTACTGAATTCACCAATCCAGAAGATTACCAGATTCACCAATCCAGAAAATTTACGGATTCCCCAATCCGGATTGAAGGATATTTTTATCTTTACATTACATTGTGGGGGTACAGGAAGAAAAATGTAGGGGTGCAAGAAGAAAAACATAGGGGTGCAGGAAGAAACTGCCTTGGTAGAATTGGACTAAAATCAAGCTAGACTAGGCCTAATCAGGTTGGGTCTAGCTAGATCAAGTTTATCTTATGTTGGGTTTAAACATACTCAAATCTAAATCGAGTTAATTTTAAAAAATTATATAAATGAAATTTAATTTAATTTAAATTGGATTAGAAAACTCTACTTCAATTTGATTTAATTAAAATAGTTTTATATTTTACATTTTATCTATTAAATTTTAATAGGATCTATATTGAATATAAGCCCGATCCGCTGTTTATTTTTTTTATTGGATTGGATTTTTATAATAACGAAAGGAGCTATTGAAAAAATGGATTTTGGATAGAATTATTTTTATAATAAAAATTATTTTTTAAAATAAAAGAAATAAATTAACATTAATTTAATCTTCTAATACTTCATTTACTTTTTATAAATTATCTTTATTTAAAAAATAAAAATATTTATTACATCGAAAAGAATATACTATTATTTTCCGATCAAACCTTTTTACTTTTCATTGTTTAAAGACTGGCACAAACAATCTATTTATAAAAAAACTGAATGTATTAACTATTAAAAATAAAAATGGAAGAATAGAGGAACACAAAGTAAAGAATGAAGCCAACATATCAATTTATGAGATTTTTACATGGTTGGATAAAATAATGTAAAACATTAACTATATTTTTATTACATTTTTTATATATTTTATATCATAAATATATTTTAATACTTTCAATTTTTTTATATCAAAACGGACAAAATTTTATGTTACAATTCAAATAAAAAAAAATACATGTATTAATAAAAAAATAACTACCAATTAAACAAATCTATAAAATTAAAAATATATTAACTAAAAACTTTCTATATTACAATAAATAAACTAACTATAAAAAATAAATTTTTAAAAAAGTCTCAATCTAAACCTTAAATAATTAATGTTTTCTTCGCTATTATAACTAATAATTAAATAGAAAAAAAAATCCCATAATTAAAAAGACCAGTTTTATTTTATATCAGCACAAAAATTGCGAATAGTGTGAGCAATTACCTTAAACAGAGAACTATAAATTCAACGGTTGCTGAGGTAGTTGACGAAGCAATTAAAACTCTCGTTGACCGTTGACCAACTGAATAATGTCCACACCACCGTTGCCGAGATCGGTTGCCGTCGCCGTGAGTGGAGGCTCCAGCAAGGGTAGCCGGCGAGCCGTGCAGTGGGCGGTGGATAATCTCGTCCCTCAAGCCGATAGGTTCATCTTAGTTCACGTTATCTCTCCAATCACTTCAATTTCCACGCCAAGTACGTTCCTCGCACTCCCTCATTTTATCACATACGATTGCAAAATCGCTTTGATAACTAAAATGTGTTGTTGTTGTTTTTGGGATCCTAATTCGCAGCTGAAGAGTATATTCCTGTTTCGGAAGCAGACGCAGACGTGTTTGCAGCTTATGTGGACGATGTGAAGCAAAAATCTGAACAAATCTTCGTTCCGTTCAAGAAACTCTGCGGCTCAAACACGGTGAGTGGTTTATATCATATGCAAATGCACAATTTCTTAAGAAGTTGATGACTTAAAACAAATTTTCGTACAAGTTAAAGTGTATTAGATGATTTTATCTTACCTCATAAACCTATTTTATTTATTATTGTTTTGTATGTATTTATTAAAAAGTATAGAAGAACTTATTGAATAAATAATATATATAAGAATATGTACAATGTATAGATAGTTAGATGAGTTGTTTATTATAATTTTTTAAGTTTACTATTTGTTTACACTGTCACAGAAATGTTAAGGTCGCATAAATAAGTGAATCTTGTAAATGTTAGCATTGATCAGATATCAATATTTAAAACCCTATATACATTAACTTCTCCTGGAGTATCAGTCCCTCATAACTTGGTTTTCTGGACTGCGCTAGTTTCAACTTGACATTAAAAAGGTGTTAAGCGAAGGCTAATGTGGAAATTTTGTAGATGGAAACAGTGCTGCTAGAAGATGACAATGTGGCAGAAGCACTTCTTAGCTTTATTTCGGAGTCCGGGGTCCAAACATTAGTGCTGGGTTCTGACTCCTCAAATTTTATAACAAGGTTTGCGTTTCTAAATATGAAAAATATAGCATACACTTTAACACACTTATTATGACACTCTTCACTATCAGTTGAAATTTATTAGAAATTACAAAACTCATTAAATAAGAAGTTAGAATAACCAAAATTTGAGTTTTCCTAAATTTTAGTTAATAGTAGAGACTGCTCTTAAAAGAGTATCTCGTTAACCTTTCTCTTCTAAATATTGACAGTGCTAAAGCAAAATTTTTATTTTTCTGTTTTGCTGACATTAGTCCATGTAAACTAATATTACAACAACGTGGTGGAAACTATAAGTATTTTTTAGTTTTTTTTTCTAACAAATCAACTTGATTCTAACACCCTGAATGCGCTTATTATCTAATTATGTTTTTGCACTTTAAAGTTGGCACTTGCATGCTAAATCTGTCACGTCAACCTCAAGCTTTTTTTTGTTAGAAGTACATCGAAATATATTCATTTTTCTTGCAAACAGTTTATCAAAGAGAGAGGATGGATCATAAAGTAATTCTGAATAATGCCATTAAATTTTAGTTTTTCTTCTTTCAGGAAGCTTAAAGGACCTGGAATACCAACTACCAGCCTAAGATGTGCTCCAGACAGTTGTGATGTGTATGTTGTAGCTAGAGACAGAATTGTTTCGAAGTTGGCGGATTTGTCATCTTCACATTCTCATGGTATGATTGAAGTTCTTGCATTTTAAGTTTTTGATGTCTGCACCTGTGCCCTAATTGTGTGGCCATCTTATATTGGTTTCTGATAGTGATTTCATAGAAGTAGGGTCCTGAATAAAATCTATATGAAAGAAGTTATCTAGTTCCTGATTTTTATTTTTCCCTCCAACAGAGACTAGCCCAAGTTACTTCATGTCTACTAAAGTAAATGAAATAGACAACGAGGCAGGCATTGGCAGAGAAATGTCGGGAATCAGTTCATCCACAACAGAATCTAAAATCCTAAAGAATTTCAGATTTTTATCATTATCCGAGCATAGTTACATTGGTCTGCAAACACTTAGTCGCAGGGATTCTTTTGAAAATTCTACCAAAAATGATAATCCAGAAAACTGTGGAGATGACATTGAAATGATTAGCCTCCACTCTTTTGATTCCATTGCTTCTGCACAACGTGAACAGGTAACTTTCTTCTTTTTAGTCAAAAGAAACCTCTGGAGGGCGTCACTCATAAATAACTTATTTGGTGAAAATGCTATATATATTTTTATCTTCCAACATGGCTGTGGTGTTCATATGTTGTGTACTTATGCAGTTAGTCATGCAACAACAAGTGGAACGGCTGCAACTGGAGTTGCAAAATACTATCGCCATGTACAAACAGGTTTGTGAGGAGCTGGTTCAAGCTCAAAACCAGGTGAGAGGTTGAAAATATTTTATTTCTCTTGTTTGTACAAGTGAATGCATATCTGGGTATTCAACTAAGCTATTTTATTTTATCCCCCTTCCAGTCCCCCACGTTCTCAATACCTATGTCAATGCCTACAAAGAAATCAACTTGAATAATTTGTTAAGAGAAAATGTAAACTATTTTCCCTAAGAGGATATAATGCTGCTATCAATTATCTTTAAACATTGATTTTGGAAAAACCTGATCAAGAGCCTTGAAATCATCAAAATTCAAATTCAACAAATAAATCAAAACCAAAAGAAAAGTTATTGGTTTCAATTGTATTCAAACTCAAAGCTTATGCCCTCTTTAATTTCAATAAACTCTTTATTCAAAACTATTTTTTTGAAAGCTACCGCCATGTCAGTTTCATTGTGGCACAGTTGCAAAAATTGGACTTAATTGAATCTGTAGTTTGGAGCTTGGCATTCCATGGTACTTATTCTCTAATCAGAGAAATATATGCCTTTATGACTTAACCCTTTTTACTTGCAGGCCCTTCTACTTTCTTCTGAATCTCTTGAAGAAACTAAAAGAGTGAATGCTTCCCTAAAAAGAGAGGAGGTTTTGAGTAAGATTGCTTCTGAAGAGAAAACTAAGTATTTAAAGGTCATGAAGGAACTTGAGGAGGCGAAAAATAAGTTTTCAAAAGAATCATACGAAAGACAGATGGCTGAACTTGATGTCCTTAAAGAATCAATAGAGAAACAGAGAATTGTTGATAAATTGCTCTCAAATGACAGGAGATACAGAAAGTACACCATGGATGACATCAAGATAGCGACAAAATTCTTTTCTGAAGACTTGATGATTGGTGAAGGAGGATATGGGAAAGTTTACAAGTGTAATCTTGATCACACCCCAGTAGCTGTAAAGGTTCTGCATCAGGATGCAATCAACAAGAAAGAGGAGTTTCTAAAAGAGGTCTTCCTTGTGCTTGGTTTTTTCTTCCCTTTGAAATTGCTTATATTAGAGTTAAATTCTGAGACTTACTGATCTCTTTGGTGTGTCCTTCTGGTGGACTTCTTCATATCGTATTTTAAATGTTAACGAATCTAGAGCAGGAATTGATTTATAAAACTTACAAGTGCATCCTCAAGTATCCAAGTCCATTGGAAATATTTAAAATTGGCCATCCCACTACCTCTACTACGGGAAAAGTTGACTATTAACAGTTACTAATCCTTGATAGATCAAGCTTCCTAAGGATTCACACTTTGTTTTTTGTGTTCTTCAATTGAACTCGTGAAATTTTCTGATTTAAATGTAGATTGAATTTTCAAATTACACTCCCTTCATCTCTTTTTTCAATGCTTCCTAATTATAGGTGCCTTTTAAATATCTTAAAAGAATTCAATATTCCAATGCTGCAATAACAAGAGAAAGCATTCCTTTCTGAGTATCTGTAGTCTCCCATTTATTTCAGGTTGAGATTCTTAGTCAACTGCATCACCCTAATATGGTTTTGTTAGTTGGAGCCTGTCCTGAGAATGGTTGCCTAGTTTATGAATACCTGGAAAATGGAAGTCTAGAAGACTATCTTCTCAACAAAAATAGAAAACCACCACTTCCTTGGTTTTTTAGATTTCGCATAGTTTTTGAAATGGCTTGTGGGCTTTCGTTCTTGCATAATTCGAAGCCAGAGCCGATTGTCCATCGAGATATAAAACCTGGCAACATTTTGTTAGACAGAAATTATGTGAGCAAAATTTCTGATGTTGGGCTGGCTAAACTCCTTGCAGAAGTCGTGCCTGACAATATTACAGACTACCGAGAATCAGTCCTTGCCGGTACTCTGCATTACATGGACCCAGAATATCAGAGAACTGGCACTGTTCGACCAAAATCAGATGTATATGCATTTGGAGTTATAACTCTCCAATTAATAACTGGTCGCCATGCACGTGGGCTCATTTTGATTGTTGAAGATGCAATTAGAAATGGCTCCTTCCGTGATTTTTTAGATTCATCAGCTGGAGATTGGCCATTGGATGAGACAGTGGAATTGGCTCAAATTGCCCTTAAATGCACAGCACTTAGATGCAGAGATAGACCAGAACTTGATACTGAAGTTCTTCCACTGCTCGAAAGATTTTCTAATGCGGCAAATGCTAGTGCAAGGATAGGAAGAAATAGTGTAAGTGCACCAAGCCAGTATTATTGTCCAATCCTTCAGGTATAAATCTGCAATTATCTGATGAAAATTTGGTTGTTCTGCTTTTTATGTCGCACATCTTTTTCGGATATATCATTATACCCTTGGTTGACTTGTGAGTACTGTAGGAAATCATGGATGATCCATATATTGCTGCGGATGGGTTCACTTATGAGTACAGAGCAATCAAGGCATGGCTCAGCAAACACAATGTGTCACCCATGACAAAGCTTAAACTTCATCATTCTGTGTTGACTCCCAACCATACTCTACGTTCTGCTATTCAGGAGTGGAAGTCAGGAATCACCTTTTGATTAGTAAGCATCAAGGAATGAATATCTTACTAGTTACTGTTTATCTCAATCCAACGCACTTTTACTTGCAGCTTAAAACTGTCAGATTTTGAATTTCCAGAAGTTTGTAAGATAGGTGATAAGATAGAGAGAAAAATATTGTAAAAGGTACGTGTGTAAAGTATACACTCTAACGTGCTGCTAAAAAGCTATTTTTTTAATTTTTCATTTAACGTTGTATATAAACTTTCTATAGCCGTTGTATTTAGCCCAAAGAGAAAATGGTAGTTGCTCGTGCAGACTTCTTTCTTACGAACTTATCGGACAAGAATGAAAATTTATTGCGCAAGAAATATTTACATATTCATTGAGACGTTCTTTCAATATGAAAGCATTGAAGCTTGTTATAAATCTAATGATCATGATATAATGGAATAGCTATTTACTTTATGCTGAAGATGTTAATTATGTCATTGGAAATATTTTGTATTTATAATTACATTTTAGGCTTTGCGATGTAAATATATTATTCTTGTGATATAGTCTAAGTTATTTTATACTTGCGCAATTGGAACATATTGCTATCTTTTAAAGGAAATGTTTGGTGAAGATCAAAGTAGAATGACATTTTAATTTAAAGTGTGTATTAAAGAAGCATATACGTGAGCACAAAAACAAGAGATTTTTCTTTACAAGAAAAAGTAAGTGATAAAAAAATAAGAATGTGATTTTAGAGACCTAAATAACTCTAAACACCCATAATTTCTCTCTATCCCTCCCTTGTCAAATCATATGATAGTGATACATACGATATTACGGGCGTTGTATTTTTTTTTTTATAATTTTCAAATAGTAAAACTCTTGGCTACGAATATCTTCAAATTTTTACTTTCTATTTTTATGTTTCCTTTTCGTGGAGCCCCTAGTGCTCTGAGTGAAAAATCACTTGCCAGTTTCCACAATCTTATCTCGTACAATTTCAACTTTAATTATCAGCACTCTCACGTTCCATTTGTGCTTGCAGGCATGCAATATATATATGATGAGCCAGCACTATATTGCAACTATATTGCCACTGCATAGCAGACTATTTACCATGGCTTATTAGTCCCTTCAGCCTTTACATACATGTAATCATTTCTACATTTATTCTACCTTCTGGGGACTTATGGCACCAAATGGGTGTGGCTTGGCATGTAATATCCATAAGCATCAATCATCTACTTGTGTAAATTCTAGAGCATTCGCATCAGGATCACGTGTAAAGATTGCTGGTCTTCCCGAACGACTAAGTGTGTAGGGAATACCTACAAAAGTAGAAAATAACATGAAGGCATAGTAAATAATGTTGAACCACAAGTTATGTTATTTATAGAAGTTGTACCAGCTTTATCAAGGATTGCTTTCAGCTTGGAAACATCCCGGATTGCAATACATGTGTGACGATCTCGACCACCATGTTGCGGTCGTCCAGTTAAAGGGTCAGGATTTGGAAGCTCCATCAAATGAATCATCTCAGAGCCTACCCACAACCAAGCACCCCTGTATGGAAGCTTATCATGTGGCCTTGCTTCATTTATCTTGAGGCCTAAATTTCATTCATTTTAGTTATTCATATACTTGCTTCTAGGTAAACACAATATACACAGCAAATATAAGTTTGACAAGCTGGCATACCAAGAACGTTCTGATAAAAGTCTAGGGATCTTTCTAGACTCTCACATAAAATTCCAACATGGTGCATATTAACGACCCCATAATCTGAAAAATACCAGCAACGTCAAAATAAAAGCAACTCTGAAACACGTGAACAAAGCAGAAAATGAACAATAACCAACTATATACCACTTTCTTCATTGATAGAGACTGATTCTTTGTCAAGTACATCCTCTTCAACAGAGGCCTGAGCTTTTATAGCCATGCTAGGAACATGCCATCTCCCATTTCTGACACTAGCATGATAAAATTTGGACTGCAGGTTTGTAGCTGTGGGAGAAAGGCTAACATGATTCAACTGCAACCAAAATGGATTGGCAAAGAAGAGAAATAAGATTGGGTGTCCAGAATGACAGTACATAGTGACATTCGATTGAAGTGTCAATTAACAAAGCTCCCCGATGAGAGATTGCTGAAATTCATTTGGAACTAAATGAAGTTACATGTTTTCAAGATCCGTTCGGGAATCCTTCTTTTCCCTGATCTGATTGAGAATTACCAACAAAATATATTATGTTTCTTTTTCTTAACAGATAATTGATTGTGTTTACCACCGAGATTATAGAATTGCAATTCAAATCATAAATCCTTGTGCTAATTTTTGAACCACAAATCCTACAATGTGTCAGTGGCAATGTTCAGAAGCACAACAAAAATATAACTACAAATATATTATATAAATTATGTATAATTCTCCGTGGAATAATTTTAGACAAGAAAATTATGAGAAGTATCATAAAATAAAACATGAGCAATAACCTAGTGGATGATGAGGCCTCTATTTCAAAAGAGCACATGCAAACCTATGCAACAATAGAATATAGTACACAGAAGGAGTCGATGATGATGTGAAACCTTGTTTCAGAAGAACAAAGGCATATAATAATCAAGGTTTGTCAGTAATGCTCCTGTACCTCCCTTTTATTTAATAATTTACGCTCATCAAACTTGTCAGTTTTCTTGATAAGAAATGGTGAAAGAAAACATAAAAAATCAACAAATTGCTAAATCTTGTCATATTGAATCACATTAAATTACCCAAGTATCATAAGATTCAAAGTCATATGTGACTTTCACATGATATGAATATAGGCCAGCTAAATTGTATCAGATTACGTTATTCAAATTGAGAAATGAGAATCACCAGATTCTAATAACAATGTTACCTCCAATAAGGGAAAAGCACCTAAGAAACTGAAACATGTCAAACAATCAGGAGTAGGGGGGAGTCGGATGCTACCAATATCCTAATCAGTGATGATTTATAAAAGGTACCAAGTGCCCAGGAAAATTCAGTTTTCTCCCTCATAACCCTTCAGTAGATAACGTCCATCCATGGGGCCACAGTGAGTATGGAGATAAAGGTGGTATCAGACACAACTGATATCATAATAACTTGTTTCCTACCATTTTAAATTCCCAGTAAGCTATGGTATTATTAAAAGGACGAAACTTAGATAAAATACCTTAAGTATTTTTGTGTTATTCTCCCATCAGAATTTGAGTTTTATCTCAGTCGTAATAAGATTAGATTAAAATATTATGCCGATGATTAAAACGAAATTTCAATTCTGATTGAAAAATCATAACAACGAAACTTAAGTTATTGCAACTAAGTTTTCTCTTCCCAACATGAGCAGAGTTAGAAATCACGGATTTTGCATTTTGAAAATATTTTGCAACCAAACTTTACATCTGGCAAGCAAAACAGAAAAGCCCCCTATACAGAAGAGATGAGATTCCCAAAGATCATGAATTCTGAAATCACCTTTTGGTTCAGAGGGAAGAGAAAGGAAGGTGCTTTGAGAAGCGACGCCATTGAAGAGCAACAATTCATCATCTGGGGTGTCTTCTAATTTGACATATAATTTGGGAAACCTCATATGAGTATACTGGGTAATGAGTGGACACGGTACCCTTCCAACCTTCAGCTGCTCCACCAATTTCAGGGTAGACACTGAACACTGACCACTAATTTGGGTTTGGACCACTACTGTAAAATCCCAACATAATGGGGACCCTTCTGTAAATAAGACAGAATATGGAGAATATTCACAATTTGCAAAACTACTGATTTCCAGTTTTTTCTTCTTCTTCTTTCTACCATATACATTACTAATTTATTTGGTGAAATCAAATGTGAGGGTTTCACTATTTTAAAAAACATAGTTATTAGTAATAACGAAGCATTATTTTGGAAGTTTAATATTAAATAAAATTCAATCATATAATATTTAATACAGATTAGTGGGAAGGAATTCGGTATGTCATAAGTTTAAATGTTAATATATAAATCATAAGCGTGTGAATTTATCATGATTTAATTAATAACTTTAAATTTTAAATTTCGATTTATAATTACACTAAATATTTTAAAAAATATGACGAGATAAATAGTAATGATAAGTGCAAGGATGTAGTTAAATTTGTTTAAGAATTGTTTAAATTATTTGAAATTTAAATATTTTGTAAATTCAATTCAAATTTCATCTTATATCTTTGGTGTGCTTAGTAAGTTATTTGATTCTTTCTTATCATAAGTTATATTAGAACATATATTAATGAGATTGCAAGTTTCACTAATAGTTTTAATAGTTTTAATTGAATGTAGACTAAAATGTCAAGTAATTAGTAACCAATAGAAAATAATGAAGATATGTGATTAGGCTTTAATAAGATATACAATATTAGATTAGGGTTGACACTAGTCCTAATAAGGTGGTTAGGTTACTATTGCAACGGGAGTACGAACACAGTAGTCCATCATAATGTGATCCATAATTTTGACTTTCAAAAGTCATATAAATTTCTTTTCTTTCTATATGATGAGATGAATGTGAATTGATGATAATTATTTAATGATGTTTGAGTACATGTTTATATGTGGTAAAATTATTATGTTTGAATAATTACTTACCCTGCATTTATATATTGTTTTAGTCTATTATATGATTGTATTAATTTACAGTGAACATATGTTTTGACATGTAAAATAGATATTTATGGATTTAATGAATAATTTAAACAATAGGATAATTGAAAAATACATATTTATATAATTTTATATCAACAAAATAAAATTTTGTACTAATAAAGAATTCCTTTTTAATGGATATATTTTATACTATGCATTGTGTATAATAGGAATAGTGATATATATAGAATCATTACAAATTTACTTTATAATAATAATAATTATTATTATTATTTTCCCACGATATATACATATATATATATATCACTTTTTTAATATAAAGATACATTTTTTTCACTAGTGCATAGAATAATTATGCATTTTAAGTAATATATTTAATAATTATTCTCCCATGTGTGAAGCACTATTATGGAATGCAACTCACTCGGCCTAGTTTATGTTCTCTCTTTGAAATATAGCAGTAAATTATATATTTTTTTCTCCTTCGAAGTTATGTGAGTATTACACCATTCTTTATATTAAAAAACTATTTTAATATTATTCCTTTTTTCTAAAAGTTACATCTATTGCACTATTTTTTATATCAAAATATGAAATCATATCAAATAAATTATATATTTATCTCTAAAAAAAATGGGAACGCACTACTTCTTCCTCGTTTGTTGCAATATATTGTTTTGTCTATTCAGTTTAATAGCATTAAAAACTACTTTTAAATACTCTAAATTATATTTTTAATTAAATAATGCTAAAATATATAGTATTACTTTTAATAATCATTTGTTTAGATCATAGTCCATTTATCTTTTTTTTTTTCTTGGATTATACGCCCGTTAAAATCATTTCACATTTTTAATTTTACTACTACTACTAAAAAAGAGCAAACATGTATTAATAGAAGCTTTAAAACAAGTAGTTTATTTTTAAGTCACTGTTAAATGAGTCACCCATTTATTACACTATTAATTAAAAGAAAGTTACTAATTAAAAGAAACAAAAAAATTATGAGCTATGTATTATGTAATTTAATGAATACATTCTTTCCAAATTTTATGGGGGAGATTGTAAGACAAAAGAATGTGAGTACATATGTCAAAGAAGAATAATTTTTATATCGATTGTGTAATGTATTTGATTTTTTCTATTGTTTAGCTAGATATTTATTGGAGTTTTTTTTTTTATTGTTATTCATATTATAGGTGAAAATGATATTTTTGTTGATCCTTTGATGTTCCAAAAGAATTAGACTAGGTTTCTTTTTTTATTTTATTTGATTCATCTCGTTGTTTTGTCCATTATTATTATTATTTGTTTTTTGATATTTTTATTGGAGCATTTACACAGAGAATAATGGATTATGGAGTCAAGGGAAATAAATATGTATATTATCAGGTTTAATGATCATAGCAAGTTAAGAGGGAATTCCCGAATATGGGAAAACATCGTTTTCATTGTAATAAAGTGGAACATATGGTGAAATAGTATGAGATTCTCAAGCAAGAAAGATAAAAGGGTATGGGAAACAATAACAATAGAAGAAATGATAAGACAAAATAATTATTGAAGTTGTATCTAATGGTAAAATTGTCATTGTGTGATGATTGTGTTAATCTTACTTGGCAAGAGTATGAATGGATTATTGACTCTTTTGTCTCATTTCACGTTACACCATGTTGTTATTATTTCACATCATGTATTTTGAATTTTGGGCATGTGAAGATGGAAAATCAAGGAATAAGCAAGGTTGTTAGCATTGGAAAAATATAGTTAAAGACTAATTTCTATTGTGCAAGCTACATTCAAAGACATTAGACATATCTCTTATATACGTCTTAGATGGTTATCATAATTCTTTTGGTGATGACAAATGGAAATGTACTAAAGGGAAAATGGTGGTAGTAATAGGAGAAAAGCAAAATACTCTTTATTGGACATCAAAAAAGTTGTTTGCAACTCAAGTAAATGCATTAAAGATTTTCTATAGAACTATGGCATAGATGGTTTGGTCACTTGAGTGAGAAGAGTCTTACTACTCCCAAAAGATAAAATATTATTTTCTATTAGAGGTACATATCTTGAAACTTGCTTTTATTATCTTGTTTGTAAGCAACATGAAATTTCTTTTCGCACTTATCTTCCACCTAGAAGACAACATATCTTGGATTTAGTCCACACTAATGTAACAATGATTTTCATCAAAGAATATACCTATTTTCAAATAGTAAGTTTAAAAAATATAGTATGTTGTTAAAAGTTAATGAAATTTTCAAAGATGATCTATTTTTATTTATCTATTGAAATTTTATATCACTCTAGATCATTGAGGATTTCATATTAAATAAAAGTATGATTAAATTACAATATATAAATAAATGAAAATTTACATTATAAAGCTAGTTTCATAAGACTAAACTAAACTTTAATTCTAACATCTTTAACACTCGCCATTATTTTTTAAATTCTTATTTTTAAAACAATAAACAAAGTGAAATTGCAGAAAAAATTTGCTACTTTTTCTTACATATAAACATCTTAATTTGAAATATTTTTATTATCTTAATTAATATTTTTTATTTTTAATATTAAACTAATCACAATTAACGATAAAAAACTATTATAGAATATTAAGTATTGTAAACTAACACATACTTCTACATAAACTAAAAATATGTATAAAGAATAAAAATAATATACTTAAACATGGACATAAGTAACCAAAAGTTAGTTTTGGAGCCGTGATAGATATACATGGTCAACCACCCCAATGACAAGTACATAAAAAATACGCATGTGACTCTGAGAATATCCTTAAAAATGAAATTAATTTGAACAATGGTTTGACTTATTTTTAATATTTTACAAGTGAGGAAGAATTAATAATTATTATACGTACGGTTTTTGTAGTATAATCATATATTATCACGTGTTACGCGTCATGTTCAGTTGCTGGCCAAGTATTTTTTTTTCCTAAGTTAATTTGATTTGATTCCTAATATGATGCCAAACAAAAATGGTTTTTGAAAGTTAAACATGATTTATGAATAACCCAATTAATGTATTTTATTTTTGTGAAAGTCAAATGTTTTCACAACTATGTGCTGGGAAAGTGGTGGTAATTCATGTCATACGAGTGTTTGATCATTAAAAAAAATTCAAAGTTCAAACTATTTTTAGAATAACATTCAAAGTTTAACCACCACTTCGATTGACCTCTCTACGCGCAAATAACAAGTGTTGTGAAACTTGATTAACCCAAATAACTCACATTTATAAAAGGAGTTTTCATTTTTTTTAAATTCCATTTAAATAAAAATGACTTGACTTATATGCCTTTAAAAAGTTTACTAGCCACTTCTAAATCATGGCACCACACTTTACAATCCCGAGTACGTTATTTAATATTTTGAATGAAATATTCTTATTTTAAGACACTTTTAATTTAAAAGAATTTATTGATTATTTTACTATACATAATTGAGATGGTGTAAAACATACATACTATGTATAGTCTGAAACACTATATTACACAACATCGAGATACTCTAAGATATACAATCGTATAGTAACTTAATCATTAAAATCGAGAACATCTCGATAACTTAAAGTAAAAATCTTTAAGCATAGGTTTTTTATAGAATCCGAACTTAATGTTAGACTAATAAAAAAAGTAATTGTGGTATCCATGTTAATTTGGACCTATCGGTACGAAAGTAACACATCTCTATAAATATATTGATAAATGTCAAATTAATGTGTATATTTAATAACATTTATTATTTCAATCATCACATACAAAATACCAACTTGAGTGTGTTAGACGATCTTTTCAAGGTACCTCACACTCTAACTGAAGTTTGAGATTCAAGATCTATCCGAAAATGACGCAAAAAAAAAAAAAACACTCAAGCGTACAACACAATCAAAATATGAACTTCCCAACCCATACAAAAACAATTATTTATATAAATTTTCATATCAACTTACAATTATTTGATATTTATACAACATATCCTTTCAAAACTTATTAAATAGATTTCATTCGATTATTTTTTATTATTGATAATTTTTTACAATATTTTTTAATGAATAACCAATGTAATAATGTATTTTTTATAGTTCAATGGTTACTTTTATAAAAAAAATATTTTAAGATATCATAATTGTTTAAATATCCAATCAGACAATATACTATTTAATATTTAAATAAATATTGTATACAATTCAATTAAACGAAGCACTATTTACAACTTGAACTATATATTGTCTAAGGTTTAATTAGTATATGATAAATAATCTAAATGAAGTTTCAGGAATATAAATTATATTTAATTTTATTCCTCAAAGTTTCTTATTTAGTGCTTTTAACATTTACAGTGAAAGAGTTTGTTTGCCAAAAAAAAAGTTTGACCAAAGATCATTAAAAGTTGCATTCTAAGAAGAAAAAAAAAACTTTTTTTACCCTACATCAATTTTTTGTGCAAAGTTAAATATAGACAAACACATCATTTTATCTTATTTAGTTGGTGAAATATACTAGTATATTGAAAGACAATACACAAACACTCACAAGCAAAAAAACAAAGAAACAATGAGAATATAATTAATTCTTGTTTTATCCTCTCTTTCAGTATTTTATCTAAAAAATATGAACTTAAATTTTATATCTACATTACAAGAAAATCACTTAGAAATCAATTTTAGAAACAAAAAATAATTAATTACTATAGTGACCAAATTAGAAATCATTTTTGAGACTACAAAAATTTTTGGTTTTTAAATTAATTTCTATTATTGTTAAATGGTTTTTAAATTGGTATCTAATTAGCTGTCAAGATTTTTGCTACTAAATTTAGAATCTAAATAATTTGTAGCTAAAATCTTGGTAACTAATTAGATACCAATTTAAAAACCATTTAACAATAATATAAACTAATTTAGAAACCAATAATTTTTTTAGCCTTCCAAATGATCTTTAATTTGGTCACTATAACAACTAATTATTTTTGTCTAAAATTAGTTTTTATTTAATGATTTTCTTGTAGTATTATATATCTAATGTATTTAGGTTATTGACATAAAAGATTAAAACAAATTCGATGTTCTCAAATGATAAATGTTAATGATGAAGTTATTCATTAGTTAATTAAAGTTATTTCTATTTATCTTAGTCTCTATATTTTTAATAATGTACCTTCTTATAATTCGCTGTTTATTTTTTTAATGAAATTAATGTGTTAATTAAAAAAATAATTAATTAAGATTTTGTTGGTAAATAATTTGTAATTTGTTAGCCTATACATTTATGAGTGTTCACCTTTGAATACATTTTATCATTTAATTATATTTTAATTTATTTTATCTGAATCGTATTTTTACAAAGTCGATTTTTCTTAGATGTCTTCCTCTCCTTTAGTTTCTGGTCTTTTGGGCTATTAGGTGCTATGGTTCTTCCGACTTTTAGTCCTTTTGCTTCTATCAATGATAGAAAGGGAAAACTTACAAAGATACTTCGACGCTAAAATCCGTCTGAGTAGAATCTGCAAGTGCGAAAGTTGAAAAGTTACATGTACCTCTTGGGTGTCTCTCCTATTTATACTTTTTGGTTGGATTATTGTTGTCATGGGCCCTCACGATAGTTCCAAAAGGAGACTCAATCACGCCTTAATCATGTTTTGTAAATAATATGACATGTTTTTAAATAATGATACTTTATAGTCTCGTGATTTGGATTTAACTATGCTGAAATATTGATGGAGTGTCGACCTCTCGACCAACCGGTAGTACAACTAATATATTTTAAAAAATAATAATTATTTAAATATAATTTATAAGTTTACGTAAATATAATTATCATTTCTCACGACAATCAATCAAGTATATACATCTATCTTTATCACCACTCGATGTATATACACTCCCATAACACATACATTCAAAAATTTTCTTAACTTTTTAAGTTTCTCTGTTTTTTTCTAATTATTTTTTTTTAGAAAAAAATAAAATAAAAAATACTTCATTGTTGTATGTTTTTAAGTGGACAATGTATTGTTGTTTGAATTTAGTTTAAATACATTAATAGTATAAAGATTTACATAAAATCACATATTATTCTTATATCTAGTAATTTTGATAATGATTAAATATATTTTTCATCGCTATATTATAACGCAAAATTGATTTTTGTTCCTAATCTAAACTTTAGATTTTCTAAGTATTTGTAATAAGAAAAATGTTAGGATGATTCATTATCAGGTTTTTTACATAACAAACGAATTTCTAATATTAATCATGATTATTTTAACATTTTAGTTCATATTAAAAGAACTAGGTCGAAAATTAATTTTAACAATGACCAACATAATATTTAACTCTTTTGGTAATTATTGTTTTAAAAATTTTAGTTGTAACGTTTATGACGGTTTAATATCATAATGTTTTCTGTTTAAATATAAAAATTAAATTCTTATTTTTTTATTCTCGAATTTAAAAATATTTTCAGTTCAAACAAAATTTGAGAAATGGAGTCCAAATATAAATTTTCTATCAATAAAATTTCTTGCTTCATTGTAAAAATATATTTTCTCTCATCATATTGTATTTTTGTTGTTGTTTAATTTACATAAAAATAATTTTTATAATACGTGAAAAATTATTATAAATGGTTAATATTTAAATTTGATGTATTAAAAACATAAAGATATAATAAGGACGTAGTAATTGATGTACGTGAAAGCTAATGGACGGTTACCAACCAAACCGTGTGAGTTCTTAGACAGTCAGATTCCTATTATTGATTTTCGTTTTCTTTCTCATTTCATCTTTTGTTTAGTTATTAACTTAAGTATTGAAACATACACTGTGAACATTATCATTTAATAGTATGCTAAATCACGAATATATTCAAGAACACCTTCACTTATATTAAAAGAAATTAAAAAAGTATTAAATTTCTTTTAAATATTATGTACAAGTTTTAATTTAAGAGTATTAATTAAGTTCCTTATTAAATATTACACTAATAATTGGCATTTGTTTTTTATTGGTGGGACCTCAAAGCAAGTTACGGAAAAGGTTATAAAGCAGTGGTGGTTAGAATTAATGTATTTTTCTTAATTGGTAAGATTGACAGGGGCAGAGAAAAACTAGCGTGAGAGTAAAACTGGGGTGAGAAAGATCTGAGTTTTTCCCTATTCGCTTTTCGGCTTAAACTTTGTCCAATCCTAAACCCAATCATACCCAAACAAGATTCGAGCATAGGAATGTTGACGGAAACTTCTGGCAAATTTCCACACAATTGGAACGTTTTTCATCTGGGAGCGCGTTCAAGAAAATCCTCACGTTTCCCTTGACTTCACCAAAAAAAAAAAACAACAAAACAATATAGTACAGCAGTGATTAGTGATGGTCAGGGTCAAAGGTAGCGCGTTCCCATTTGTGCACACGCCTACGCTTCTTTCTCTTTCCCTTCCTTCATTCCACCAACTATAAAAACCATAACCCTTCTCTCTCCTTCCCAAATTCTTCACCGTTCACACACCCTTTTCATACCTTAATTCATTTCACATGGAAATTGGTTCCCCCTCATTCCTTACCCTCGAAGACTATTCTTCCTTCTTCCTCTCCGACACAACCAACATGGATCCCAATTCCACCCTCATTCCCAATTTCACCGCCAACCCCAGGAAGCGTTCCCAATACCACTTAAACGATACTTTCAACGACCTCTTCAATTCCTTCGTTCACAACAACAACAAAGAACATCAACCCATCATGGATTCTAAACAATTCCAATTAGACTTCGACTCATCTCCAACTAAAAGACCTCGCCGTGGTCCAGAAGATATCGACACTGCCACCTCTTCCACGCCACCGCAGCAGCGCCGCCTGTGGGTCAAGGACCGCTCCAAGGACTGGTGGGAGCGCTGCAACAGCCCGGACTTCCCCGAGAACGAATTCAGGCGTTGCTTCCGAATGAGCAAGGCCACCTTCGACGTCATCTGCCAGCATCTGGACTCCGCCGTCACCAAAAAGAACACCATGCTCCGCGACGCCATCCCGGTGCGGCAGCGCGTGGCGGTGTGCATCTGGCGGCTGGCCACCGGTGACCCACTCCGCGAGGTGTCCAAGCGCTTCGGGCTGGGAATCTCCACTTGTCACAAGCTCGTTCTGGAGGTCTGCGCCGCCATCAAAACCGTCCTGATGCCGAAGTTCCTTCACTGGCCGAACGAACCCGAGATGAAAGGCATAAAAGAAGAGTTCGAGTCTCTCTCGGGAATCCCGTACGTGGGAGGGTCAATGTACACCACTCACATTCCCATCATTGCACCCAAGTCCAACGTGAACGCTTACTTCAACAAGCGCCACACCGAGCGGAACCAGAAGACGTGTTACTCGATAACGGTTCAAGGCGTGGTTGATCCAAAAGGGGTTTTCAACGACGTGTGTATCGGGTGGCCCGGTTCTCTCTCGGATGATCAGGTATTGGAGAAGAGCGCGTTGTACCAGAGAGCGAGTAGGGGAAGCTTGAAGGACGTGTGGGTGGTGGGAAATTCGGGGCACCCTTTGATGGAGGGTGTTTTGGTACCCTACACGCACCAGAACCTTACTTGGACTCAGCACGCGTTTAATCAGAAGGTGGGAGAGATTCAGGGAATTGCTAAGGAGGCATTTGCGAGACTGAAAGGGAGGTGGTCTTGCTTGCAGAAGAGAACCGAAGTGAAGCTGGAGGACTTGCCTGTGCTTCTTGGTGCTTGTTGTGTTCTGCATAATATTTGTGAGATGAGGAATGAGGAAATTCACCCCGACTGGAAATTTGAGATCTTTGATGATGAAATGGTGGCGGAGAATGCCATTCGCTCTAATGCTGCCGAGCAGGCCAGAGATCAGATAGCGCATTATTTGCTGCACCATGGCCGCGCCGGCACCAATTTTCTTTAGATATGGATCAAATCTCACCCATAGTTCTCATAATCATGTCTTATACTAGTTTTCTCATTTTGTCAAGCATTCTTTTGGCTATATTTGCCTTAATCATTATTACTATTATTATAGCCAATAATTATAATAAGATTGTTGTATAGATAGATATCTTTTGCCCAGTTGAAAACGGAATGAAATTTATTTTTATTTTCTTGTTCTTATTTGAAGCCTCTTTCTGGTCAGTTCCTGCTTCTAGTTGAAACAACGGGCTGGGACTTCCCACCAATCACATACCGCACCACCACTACGGGAATCACACAATAAAACCCTTCAACTGGAAAAATACACACAACCAACCAACAAACCTAAACCCAAACCCACATAAAAAAAAGTACAAATAATAATAGATAAAATTAGAGAGAAAAAGAGAAACTCGGTGGAGAAAAGAGGCAAAGAGAAGAGATACAAATCCAGAAAATTAAAATTTAAAATAATTAAAATTTAGCACTAAATTTTAATAATCTGTTTAAATTACAGAATAAAATAATAATATTTTGCACCTCATAGATAAGGCAAATTCTTCTGTCCAGCATACCAATTCAAACCAGTATACATACTTTTCAAATTTTTCAAAATTATCTCTATTTTGGATTTAAAAATCTAAAATTCAAAAAATATAATTCGAAAATTCTGAAAAAATACATTCAAAATACAAAAGATATATTTAAAAAATAAATATGCTAAAACATTTAAGAAAATAATTTCAAAAATTTAGAAACATATTTTGAAAATCCAAATATAAAAATATATTATGAAAAAAAATCATAAACATTATTTACCTGCGTACTTTTTTATTTAAGGTTATTTTTATTATTTAACATAAATATTTTACTGAAAATAAAATCGAATACAATTTCAAATTAACATGTTCGAGGAGAATTTGGCCATAAATAATTGTGAAGTGGAAGTAGGAGATATTGATTTTAATTTCCTCTCTGGATAGTGACGTAATTAATTTTTTTGATCTTGTCCCACAGTGTTTGACCATAAAATTTTGTTCATTAGTGTGTGTTTTGTGAGTTTTGACTTGTATCTACGCGGTCGTACTCGGAGAAGAGGATCACTTCTTTTTTTCTGTATTAATCACTCTGGAAAAAGGACAAAGGTGTACGTGTCTAGCTCCCAAGCTTCTGGTTACAGAGAATATTCTGGTTATGTTTTTTCTTCATTAACTTTAACGCTGCTGGTGTCTCTGTGGATTTTGAACTGTCAGTAACTCCTATAAAATGGTGGCAGTTGGGTGGTTAATTTCTCTGTTTAAGCCTTATAATTCTTTTTCCTCTTATCTGCTGCATTCCCTGCAATCCCACCCACAACAACTTTCACTCTTTTCACATTCAAGAGTTAAGATGTTTCCTTCACATGCTACGCTTTTCAAATCATAAAACATTTTTTTTCTCTCACATGTTTGCGTCAACCCAGTCTTAGGGAACTGGAATACCTCTCGTTTGTTTGTTGGGGGAGAAAAAGAGAAAAAGAGGGACTTTTTGGACATGCAGAATCACAGAAATTGTAGCCAAACATTGAAAATTTTCCCTCAGATTTTGTTGTTGGTTTCTATGTGGATGTCTTTTCTTTTTCCACCAGATCGTATCCAAAAGGAACAAGGTTGTTTTATTGTAAGATTTTAATAATATTCATACACTCTTTTTTTTTCTTGTCACACATTATCTCTCTTTATACCTCTCACTTTCTTATATTTCTTATACTCATAAATAAGAAGTCAACGTAACTGTAGAAAAAGGTAAAACCTAAAGCCAACATCACTTATATATTAACTAACAATTCATTGTCCTTTAATATATCTATTGTATTATTTAATTACAACATTAATACAAGACATAAATATGATTATATCATTAATATAAAAATAAGGATAATAAAAGTTATTTTAGGACACATTTGAAACATAAGTATTGACATCAATTCATTTTCTTATGAAAGTCAAACCTATAAGTGGACCTCTATTAAATTTGTGTTTTTTTTTATTACTACTGAAGTCATTTTTTTTTCTATAACTTATTCACATTAAGTTAGTAACAGATTCTATCTATAAAAATATTTGAAATTTTTGGTAAAAAGAGATTTTTAATTGGCATAATTTATTTATACTTTACAGCATCTTTCTATGCCTTTTGTCTCCCTTAATTATCCAAAACTAGGTATAATAGTTATACAATTATGTCACTAAACTCACAGAAAGCTTAGTCAATATCTTTTTTCCTAATCAATTGTACTAATTACTGTTCTTGCCGGTTGACCCACCTGTCGGTTGACTCACGACACTCACATGCCTCCTTCCTCACGTTAATATGTGCTTGGTTCTTTCGAAGCAATCTGCACCTGCAAAAGAGAAAGGGGGCGCCCTAGAGGCCGTTTGCACTCCGACGCTCAAGTCAGTGTAAGGCAAGCAACACCAAGTGTATTGAGTTTCTCTCTGTGTTTAGGTCTAGAAACTGCGCATCTTTGTGAAGTATCTTACTGTCCCTTATATAGTCTAGGGTTTACTGCGCCGCTAGCCCTAATTAGAGTTCACTGCGCTACTAGCCATATTTAGGGTTTACTGGAATACCCTTGCGCCGCTGTCACCCAATCTTAGGGTAATCTAGCACATAAGGTTTCCTTCTCTGGAGTGCAAACTCTCACAGGGTGACCACCTGGGTGCCTCCTTGTGCACCTAGTCTCTGGGGTCACCTGTTCTGGGAGTGGCTTCACTGTTTACGTGCCATGCATGTAGCTTTACTGGGAAAACCCTAGCTTTGGTGAGTACTCGTCCCCTCAGGACTCTACACCCAACTGTGCTCTCCCTGCTACCCGCATAGGCACTTCGTGATCCAGACCTCTCCCTAACTCTGGGTATTTAACTGGTCACTGGCCCACTTTGGGAACCAATCTTAGCTGTTCTGTTTACGTTGTTCAAATCACCCAAGGCCGATGTCACCTCGCCACACTCTGTCGCCGAGGACTCCTCGACCTACTGAGTGACGATGACACCTCCGCCCATCCTGGTGATCTGACGACTACTCACCCATCTTTGTAGTCTGATGACTAGTCACCCTTCTCTGTAGTCTGATGACTAGTCACCCCTCTCTGTAGGCTGATGACTAATCACCCTTCCCTGTAGGCTGATGACTAATCACCCTTTCCTGTAGGCTGATGACTAATCACCCCTCTCTGTAGGCTGATGACTAATCACCCCTCTCTGTTCAATACCCCCTGTGGGGTCCATTCCACGTGGCTTTGGCCCATGCTGTGGGACCCAGCTGACGTCCGAGGACTGGTCAGTACACAAGCTCCCCAGTCTCAAGCTGTTAACTTGTTTCAGCGAAGAGACTAAGTCGTCGGCCCGGGCGACCTACATGGCTCTGCGCATAATTACATGAGTAGGGCGCTGAAGGGACATCTCACCACCTTGTCATCGCCCACATCTCTTACCCTCTGAGGACTTCATTGGTGAGCTCTCTGCTCGAATTGAGGACTTCTTTCTCGACAAAGAGGTGTTAATCACCCTTCTCCCCGATGACCCTGCACCGATGACTGATCGGTGCTTCATTACTTCTCGCGCTCTGCTGTCAAGCGCTCATCTAGGCATTGATCTGCTGGTGGTGGTCACTTTAGCAACTGACCACCGATCACCGTTCTGAGTGATCTCCCCTCTGATTCACCTGCTATCTTCTACCACGTGTTACCCTGTGAATGGTCCACGTGGTCATCTGCTGCTGACGTCATCGACTACCGGTGACCGACCGGATCACAAGCCCCCCAGTCTCGAGCTGTGAACTCGTTCTCAGCGAAGAGACTAAGTGGTCGATGGCAAGATCATTCCTCCTCCTTGAGCTTCTCCCTTTGCAACTTCTTCTTTTCTGTGTAATTTCTTTTTCTGCTTCATAACTTGTATAAACCTTTTAGCTGTAAAGGCTCACTGCATTGACTTCAATATGAATGAAATCCTTGCTCCAGCTGCATGTCCCTTTCCATTTTTAACTCTCTGCATGTGACTCAGCATTGTCTTTAACTTCATACTGGACGACTGACTTGACGGGCCTAAATTCTTCGGCTTCTCGCAGCAGAACTTGCTTCTACCACCGACCATCGACTAGCATGTTGGTGCACAACCGATCAGTCATTGCGCTTCAGACTCTGCTTTACTTCTCTGTTACTCCAGCGCTAAGCACATAGAGGGCCTGAACGCCAAAGATGATGCTTGTGTCTTGGGGAAGAAAAGTGTTTCTCGATGACCCTTCTTGCCTCAGCCTCGCTGTACAAAGTCGAGGTGAGGTCTTTCTGCTCTCGCCTCAGCCTCGCTGTACAAAGTCGAGGGTGAGGTTTTTCTTCTCGCCTCAGCCTCACTGTAAAATGTCGCGGTGAGGTCTTTTTTCTCTTGCCTCTGTCTTGCTGTACAAAGTCGAGGGAGAGGACTTTCTTCTCTCGCCTCAACCTCGCTGTACAAAGTCGAGGTGAGGACTTTGTTATCTCGCCTCAGCCTCGCTGTACAAAGTCGAGGGAGAGGACTTTCTGCTCTCGCCTCAGCCTCGCTGTAAGAAGTCGAGGTGAGGACTTTTCCTCTCGCCTCAGCCTCGCTGTAAGAAGTCGAGGGTGAGGACTTCTTCTCTGGCCACCGCCTCGCTGTAAGAAGTCGAGGTGAGGACTTTTCCTCTCGCCTCAGCCTCGCTGTAAGAAGTCGAGGGTGAGGACTTCTTCTCTGGCCTCAGCCTCGCTGTAAGAAGTCGAGGTGAGGACTTCTCTCGCCTCAGCCTCGCTGTAAGAAGTCGAGGTGAGGACTTCTCTCGCCTTAACCTCGCTGTACAAAGTCGAGGTGAGGACTTTGTTATCTCGCCTCAGCCTCGCTGTACAAAGTCGAGGGAGAGGACTTTCTGCTCTCGCCTCAGCCTCGCTGTAAGAAGTCGAGGTGAGGACTTTTCCTCTCGGCTCAGCCTCGCTGTAAGAAGTCGAAGGTGAGGACTTCTTCTCTGGCCTCCGCCTCGCTGTAAGAAGTCGAGGTGAGGACTTCTCTCGCCTCAGCCTCGCTGTAAGAAGTCGAGGTGAGGACTTTTCTGGTGAACCTTTCTTTCAAGTTGGGAGTTCTCACTCGAAGAGGAGGTGTTCCTTACGAATCTTCCTTCCTACTTACGAGGTTCTAACTGACCTCACATCGCTCATAGGCGAGGGAGGATTTCACTGGGCGAACCCTTCTTTCACGTTGGAAGTTCTCACTCGAAGGGGAGATGTTCTCTACGAACCTACCTCTCCGCTTACGATACCTCTAACTCCAAGTGACAGGCTCTAACTGACCTCACATCGCTCATAGGCGAGGGAGGATTTCACTGGGTGAACCCTTCTTTCACATTGGAAGTTCTCATTCGAAGGGGAGGTGTTCTCTACGAACTTACTTCTCCACTTACGAGACCTCTAACTCCAAGTGACAGGTTCTCACTGACCTCACTTCGCTCATAGGCGAGGGAGGATTTAACTGTACGCATGTCATACCTGAAGGGCCTTTGCGCTTTCTTTGTGCGCCTAAGTTATTCCCTTGGGAAGTAGCTTAGCGCGTTTCTTTCCTCTGAGCGAGTCTCATGCCCCCACGAGAGCACCCGAGGTGGTTGGTGTAAGCACACTCGCCAGGCGCTGCATCCTGCATGCACGATCTCCCCACACAGTGCCATGAACGTAATGGGTTAAGAGAGTCACCGATCTGACTAGCTTTCTTACACCATCCTCATGCGCAACCCTACTGGCGAGCAACTCCTCTTCTCTTGGTTTGGAATCATGCGAGGTGAATGCATAACGCTCTCGCTGAGAGCTTGGGTCCCAGTTTAACTGCGTGTAGCAAGAAACCCCGATGACCATGCATGATCGGTCATCGTCCTTTAGGCCCGAACGTCGATCACCGTCGATGACACCTGGTACCGAGGGGCGAAGAGTGTTTCTCGATGACCCCTCTTGCCTGTTCCAATGTCATCAACCTCACGCGAATCGGGTTATTCTGTCCCTTTCCCACTCCTGGGGTGAGAAGAACTTTAAAACTGGGAAATACTTGCACACTTGATATACTTAAATCCTTTATTGGGCGGCCTCGTTAAAGAGAGTGCCCCCTGATCTGCTCATCTGTTTATAATATGTATGTTCTGAGTGTGTGTACAACGCAAGAACGCATCTATTTTACAATTTAACTAAAGTAGAAATTCAAGTGTGTAGCGTTCCATCCAGAGTCTCCAGCCGATGACCTCCCTGGCGATGCCTGACTCACGAGGACCGATCATGCCCTCTGCTTCAGCTTCCACCTGAGCTATCTGGGAGCCCCCCAACGTAGCGTCTTCCTTCACCTGATTTCCCCGAGCACAGGGATGTCATGTTGCTGGTCGCCTGCCTGGGGCCCCGAAGCGCGATCACCCTGCGCCTCCCGCAGGTAATCGGTCAGGTATCCTGTCTTCACTAACTCAGCAAGTTGATGCCCCAATGACAGGCAGGTATGGAGTGTGTGTCCATAAGCCTGATGGAATTCACACCACTCATCCTTCCTCCCTCCAAGCACCTTGTCGGTTTTTTCTGGTACTCGGAGTCTTGCAGCCACGGCAGGGATGGCGATCAGCTTCGCCAACTCCACCATGAAGTCATACCTAGGGGGTGCGTTGTTCTCCCTTGCACGCCCTCTAGTCTGGTCCTTCCAGGGTGCATAGGGACGAGGCCTTCCCTGCGCCTTCTTCCCTTCCTTGGCTTCATACAGCCACGCCTACTGCTGCAGCTTCCCCTGACCTCCGCGCGGCATCAATGGTGTAGCGCTGCCTCTCTTCTCAGAGACCTCTGTCTCTGCTACTATGTGCGCCACCGCGCGTCGCCGAATCTCAGCAAAGGTGGTAGGGTGGTTCCTGATGAGCGATTCACCGAAAGGACCAGGCAGTACGCCTTTCTTGAATGCGTGCACCAACATGTTCTCGTCCTTGTTGGGCAATCTCACCACCTGCGCACTAAAACGGTTGAGGTAGTCCTTCAGCGACTCCCCCTGATATTGGCGCATGTCAAACAGATCGTAGGACACCACCGGTGGCGCTCTGTTGACGATATACTGCTCTGTGAACAACCTCGAAAACTGATGGAAAGAGGTGATGTGACCCTCTGGCAGGCTCACGAACCACTCCATAGCTATCCCGCTCAGTGTACTCATAAACATCTTGCAGTACACCGCGTCTGAGCCTCCGGACAGCATCATCTGAGTGTGGAAGGCTATCAGATGCGCTTCTGGATCTTCTTTCCCTGTGAACACAGTCTTTGACCCCACGAATGTGGCTGGGACCACCGCGTCCATGATTTTTTTGATAAAAGGCATGGGAAAGGCTCTTGGGGACGTAGGTGAAGCCTGATCCTCTCCCACGCGATTCCCAGCTCGCTGCATGTGATGCAGATTCAAGCGTAGCTCTTCGTTGGCCTTGTGCAGCTCCTCGTTCCTGGCCTGGGAAGCGGCCAGATCCTCCTGCATACGCGCCTGATGCGCTCTGGACTCCGCCACAGTCTCCTGGAGGGCGCGCAACGTCTCCATGAGTTGTTGCATGGTAACGCTGTCGCCTCCACTTGGTGGAACGGACCCGTGTCTTGTATTTCTCATCTTCTGTGATTTTTTCTCTCACTCTCGTGTATGGGACCTTGTTTTACTCCGGCCCCACGGTGGGCGCCAAATGTTCTTGCCGGTTGACCCGCCTGTCGGTTGACTCACGACACTCACACGCCTCCTTCCTCACGTTAATATGTGCTTGGTTCTTTCGAAGCAATCTGCACCTGCAAAAGAGAAAGGGGGCGCCCTAGAGGCCGTTTGCACTCCGACGCTCAAGTCAGTGTAGGGCAAGCAACACCAAGTGTATTGAGTTTCTCTCTGTGTTTAGGTATAGAAACTGCGTACCTTTGTGAAGTATCTTACTGTCCCTTATATAGTCTAGGGTTTACTGCGCCGCTAGCCCTAATTAGGGTTCACTGCGCTACTAGCCATATTTAGGGTTTACTGGAATACCTTTGCGCCGCTATCACCCAATCTTAGGGTAATCTAGCACATAAGGTTTCCTTCTCTGGAGTGCAAACTCTCACAGGGTGACCACCTGGGTGCCTCCTTGTGCACCTAGTCTCTGGGGTCACCTGTTCTGGGAGTGGCTTCACTGTTTACGTGCCATGCATGTAGCTTTACTGGGAAAACCCTAGCTTTGGTGAGTACTCGTCCCCTCAGGACTCTACACCCAACTGTGCTCTCCCTGCTACCCGCATAGGCACTTCGTGATCCAGGCCTCTCCCTAACTCTGGGTATTTAACTGGTCACTGGCCCACTCTGGGAACCAATCTTAGCTGTTTTGTTTACGCTGTTCAAATCACCCAAGGCCGATGTCACCTCGCCACACTCTGTCGCCGAGGACTCCTCAACCTGCTGAGTGACGATGACACCTCCGCCCATCCTGGTGATCTGACGACTACTCACCCGTCTTTGTAGTCTGATGACTAGTCACCCCTCTCTGTAGTCTGATGACTAGTCACCCCTCTCTGTAGGCTGATGACTAATCACCCTTCCCTGTAGGCTGATGACTAATCACCCTTCCCTGTAGGCTGATGACTAATCACCCTTTCCTGTAGGCTGATGACTAATCACCCCTCTCTGTAGGCTGATGACTAATCACCCCTCTCTGTTCAATACCCCCTGTGGGGTCCATTCCACGTGGCTTTGGCCCATGCTGTGGGACCCAGTTGACGTCCGAGGACTGGTCAGTACACAAGCCCCCCCAGTCTCAAGCTGTTAACTTGTTTCAGCGAAGAGACTAAGTCGTCGGCCCGGGCGACCTACATGGCTCTGCGCGTAATTACATGAGTAGCGCGCTGAAGGGACATCTCACCACCTTGTCATCGCCCACATCTCTTACCCTCTGAGGACTTCATTGGTGAGCTCTCTGCTCGAATTGAGGACTTCTTTCTCGACAAAGAGGTGTTAATCACCCTTCTCCCCGATGACCTTGCACCGATGACTGATCGGTGCTTCATTACTTCTCGCGCTCTGCTGTCAGGTGCTCATCTAGGCACTGATCTGCTGGTGGTGGTCACTTTAGCAACTGACCACCGATCACCGTTCTGAGTGATCTCCCCTCTGATTCACCTGCTATCTTCTACCACGTGTTACCCTGTGAATAGTCCACGTGGTCATCTGCTGCTGACGTCATCGACTACCAGTGACCGACCGGATCAATTACTAAATCTTCTCATCATCACATGCTGTCGATCTGCAAAACTCACACACGTTATAACCTATTTTTCAAGTGTTAAACTTAAATATAAAATCATTCATGATATTTTTCTCTATTTCTTAAAATTAAAATCCACATTTCAGAATAATGTAAAGTGGACCATTTTAATCCAAAACTTTAAAAAAAAACAAACAATTATAATTATATACATGGAAGTTTTGATGATAAATGTTTGTAAAGTTGTTTATAATCAAGTAATTATTACCGTACATTTAGTGCTCAAGTGAGCAAAGAAAAATGTCATCACACGTGCCAAATCTTACACTCATCTTTACTTTAGATTGGGTAATGCGGAAAGAAAAAAAATAGAAAGTTAGGTTTTTTTTGAAAAAAAAATAGTAAAAAATATATAAAATAAGTGAACATTTTATAGTAAATATAATTAATAAATAAATTAAAATAATAATTAATTATATTACATAAAAGTTTATCGAAATATCCAATAAATTAAGAAAAAATAGTATAAATTAGTTTTAAAAAATAATTAATCATGAAATAATTAATGAATGAAGTGAAAAAGTGGAAAATAAAATATTTTTTAAAATTTAAATATATATATATATATATATATAAATAATATTTTGAAAATGATTTTGGCTTCGAAATTTATAAAGGTAAGAGTGTATTACAAAATTTGTAATATTTGAAATTAGATTTAAAGAAACAAAAATTAACATCTTTTAATAAAACCATAACATGAAGAGCTATCATGCATAATGATGGTGAAATAAATAAAAAAAACTGTGTAGAATTCTGTGATAGGATTTAAATAGTGTTAAAAATATATTTAAATACAATTTTTTATCTTTATTTTTCAATAACCACTACAATAAAATCATTGATTAGAAACCAATTTTAGAGACAAAAAATAATTAGTTGTTATAGTAACCAAATTAGAGGTCATTTTAGACTAAAAATTTTTGGTTTCTAATTTAGTTTATATTATTATTAAAATTATAGTTAAATTGGTATCTAATTAGCTACAAAAGTTTTAACTACCAATTATTTAGATTCTAAATTTAGTAACAAAAACATTGATAGTTAATTAGATACCAATTTAGAAACCATTTAACAATAATATAAATTAATTTAAAAACCAAATTTTTAGTCTCTAAAATTGTCTCTAATTTTATCATTATAGCAACTAATTATTTTTAGTATATAAAATTGATTTCTAATAAATGATTTTCTTCTACTTAACTCAAGTGAAAAAGAATTGGTGTTTTAATACAAATACCAAATTATAAAATGACATATAGGCATATTCAATTATATGTTATTAGGTGAGATAATATTTCCTCACACAATCTCAAGGCATTTTAGAAGACAAGTCATTAATTTACTAATTAAATTATATACTAAAAATTTTTAATTTAATTTTATTATACATTTTTCTTTCTTTTCTTTATAATCCATTTTCTCCCTTACACAAAACTTGCATGAAAATGAAATATTAAAACCTTTCTTAATATCGTTTACAGAGATTGAATATAGAGAGTTGTTAGTGATGACAAAATTTCAACGACATGCACCATGTTTGGTTTGACTCATTGTGACTGCTTTGATTTCACTTTTCTAAATTTAGGATTGTGTCCTACATTCTATTGCCTAAGTGCATAAGCAATATACAGAAATTTTATTATATTATATCATTCACATCTATAAACTATTTACCTTTTCTTTCTTTTAATCCCAACAATTTCACATCTTACTTACTTTCTCTTTATTTATTTTCTTTACAACTATCTCTTTAGTATAAAAAAGCATAAACTTTAGTAAATTGAAATAATGATAAGATATTTTAAAATAGAATCGTAATAAATTAATTATTAATTATTCACATTAAAAGCTTTCTCAATTTTTTTAGATTTTTCTTGTAAAATAGTAATCAGTGGAGTTTGAGATATTCTGAATATATATATATATAGAGAGAGAGAGATAGAGAGAGAGAGGGAGAGAGAGAGAGAAATAGGATAGATTTTGTATTAATTTAAAAAAAGACCTTTACAGAAAAGAAAACATTTCTAAAAATAATTTGAGAGAAAAAACCAATAGCTAATTAGATACTAATTTAAAAACTATTTAACAATAATAGAAACTAATTTAGAAATAAAAATTGTTTTAGTCTCTAAAATGGTCTATAATTTAGTCAATATAAAAAGTAATTATTTTTTGTCTCTTAAATTGATTTTTATTTAATGATTGTAGTGTAGATTTTAAGTTTTCTCTTGAGTTAATACTTAAAAGGTTTATCAAGTAAAAACTTGATTAAGAAATCAAATATTACCAATGTCGCTATTAGCTACAAAACAAGGGATATTGTTCTAAGTAAGTTAAATCTTATATGAAATAATATGAAAATGACTTCATAAAAAATGGACAACTTTACTAAATAAAGAATGTAAATGTTTATCAATTGATTGAATAATCCCTTTGTTTCGATTTCCAAATGTTTAACAATTAGACCTAGCATAAGACACCTATCAATGACCTCCTTTTAGCAAATGATATTGGTATGACAAAACAATTATGTCAAAGTGACTCCTAATCAACAATGAGACATTTGAATGGAGGAACATAGGTTCAATATCCATTACTAATAAAATACTACCATTTGATGATCGACATGCTTTTAGATTTTATGGAAACCCATGTTGAACACATTACGAATAAAAGAATGTTTAAACTGGTTTCTTAACCAAACTTGTCAACATCAATAAAAGGGGACAAAATTGAACATTCATCCAAAAAACATTGTCATCTCTCACACTTAACATAGAAAAAAGTTCAATAGTAAATGACGAACTTAGTTTCACAAAGGCTATCACACGTACATCTCATAATAGACACCCTTCTTGATGACTTAAAAGATGAGAAAGCCTTTAAGAAGAAAATGTCATGTTTTGTTTTTGTTGGGAAATAACTCTAAGAATGACGTACTTTGTACCATTACCTAAGTGCATAACTCCTTAACAATTTGAATACATTTTAGAATAATTACACTAGGAGATAGGAAATCTACATTTCGGATGACTAACAATGGCTTCTCAAGTGCTCAAAGTCAAATATTGTTTGCCAATTTTGCAAAAAGATTACGCCAATTTTGTGAATAAGTGTTTAAATTGTCAACAAAAAACTAATCTCGTACACCTGACACTCAAAAAGTTGCATTGTATCAACATAAATCTTTGTAATGTGGAAGCTGAACTTCGTTGGACCATTTCTACTAACTAAAAAGTAAAGTCAATTTTTTCTCATTGTGGTCAATTACTTTACAAAATTGTTTGAATAATTGCTCAAAAATTCATAAGGATAAACATCATTTGTTAGTACAAACTTTCTTATAATAATTACAAATTCTTTATTGAAAGTAACTTTTCTAAATTTTACAAAGATCTCGACATTTGACATGTTACCTACTAGATTGGACTATGATTAAACCGAAAAAACAAAGTTATATTTTAGAACTAGATAAAATGTTAATACCTGTTAAAGACAATTGGTTTGAAGAATTACTTGAAGTACTCTAAGCATATAAATGCATTCTATTATAATAATAATAATAATAATAATAATAATAATAATAATAAAACTCAAGAAACACTTTATAAAAAGTATAGAGTGAGCACAATTATTTTAGTAGAATTTAAAAAACCCTGGTCATGCCAAAATTGTTCGACATGAACTTTAAAAAAAAATGTATACAAACAAAATTAGACCTTGTATTTAACCTATGAGATAAAATTATGATATAAAGTAAACTTTTCTGAAGAAGTGTGCAAAAGAAGACCAACCCAACAATACAATTTAAAGATTAAACTAAGAAACTTTAAGAAAGGAGATTTAATGTGGAAAATAATAGGTAATATTTTCAAAAAATTATAAAAGAAATTGATAATGACTTTATTAAATTGTAAAACTCAGCGAAAGATACCAAAATGCAATAATAGTAAATAATTATGAAATATACAGTTCAAAATTATTATAAGATTAAATACATATTTAGCAAAATATAAAACTAATCATAATTACAATCATCCACTATCATTGCACTCTATTTGTTTAAAGTGCACTCCCCTTTTAGACGGGTTAAATCCTTGATGTGACTGAAATTTACATATGATATTTTTAATCTACTTTAATTTCTTTTCATTTCTTCCTAAAAAATTATCTACAATTACATATTCAGGACCAAAATTTTAAATAATTACTCAACTTTAAACAATATCACACAAATAGACTTATTTTATTAATAACAAAATATATGATCACTTTATTTGGGTGTTTATCTTATCACATTAGTCTAATATATAATCCTCTATTGCGAAATTAGTTAGATTAAGAAATAACATGTGTATATAAATAGAAGACACTTAATTGAATCACACTTGTTAAAAAACGATTACTTAATTAGTAACATTAAATTTGTTTGTAATTATATATTTTTTTTCAAATTATCTTTAGATAGTTAATAAATGGAGAGAAAATAGCAGTAGAAAAAAAAATTTAAAATTAAACTCTTCAATGTATTTTTAAAGGTAGAAAAAGACCATGCATAATATTCATTATTCATGAAAAAACAGTCAATTATATTTTGGTCTACAAATAATCAATACAAATTACAAAATTTAAAAAAGTATTTCAATAAAGAACAAGAAAATCTAGAAACAATATAATTTAATCAGATATGAAGATATTACTATACATATTTCTTATTACAAAACATTTAATAATAATATATTTGATTTATTACTTTTATACTTGTAATAATTTAGAAAAAAAGAATAAAAAAAAAGAATATATAAAAAGTTAATTTTGAAGAGTATTATGATCATATCCATTTTTAATATTGTAATTTATTATTATTCTGGGCACAAAAAGAGGTGATTTTGTTTTGGAATAAAAAAGAGGTGAATCTTAACTAATTGTAATATGGCTGATTACAATAATTTACATGATGCCATAATAATCATGGCACATGTATTGTAACACATTGCCAGTTATACGGTGTTAAAGAGTGGTATTCCGAAAATGCCCTTAATTTAACGAAGATCCTAGTTTGGGAAAAGGAGAAAAGATGGGGAAAAGGGTAATTTGATGTCGGTCCAATTGTTGGCGATCATGATCAAAACACCGGACTCCATGGCTTCGCCTCGTACGAATTTGGAGCTCCAACTCAGCGTCGGGCAACTCAAATCCTCCTAATTCCAACCTCTCTTCGATTCCTTCAATCGCCAATTCCACTCTCTCCTCGTTGCCACATTCAAGGTCTTCAAATTTGAATTTCGCTCTATTTTCTTCTTCTTTTCAATTCTCCTGATTCAACTTCTAGGGTTTTCCTTTTATGCAATTCGTAATGCTTTTACTGCAAAACCAAGGTAGTTCGTTATTCTCCTTTTGTCGTTTTCCGTTAATTCAACCCTAGGGTTTCGTCATCTTGCTTGAAAAGATAATTGAAATTAAAATCGTGCTTTCGACCAAATTTAGATGGAGGCAACATGGGAAAACTACACAAGGGGTATCTGCTTGAATGGACTTGCTCCAGCATAGGCAACGCGAGTTATCTTGTTGATTCATGCATATTTTTTTTTCTGTTGTTTTCTATTTGAAATAGTATACCACTGGGGATATTAATTGACCAAAATTGCCTTTTTTATTGCATTGTGTTTTTGTCATATATTCAAAAGTAACATGGTAAATTTTAATGCGCCGTCATTGCTTATAGATAGGTAGTGCATTGAACTGGGGAAGTATACTTAAGAGCGAGAGAAGATGGGCAAGAGTATAGGAAGGACAAATTGTAAACTAAAGTGTTTGTCTCATCTTTGCTTCTGCTTGGCACATTCGGAGGGTGGGACTTGAAACTGTTTTATTCGGAAACTATGTCGATTATTTGTAAAGATTGACATTCTGTCTTGTCTTGTGAGTAGGATAAAAACAGTCTAATTAATTGCTTAGATTGGTGTTTGAAGTCTAGTCAGCATAAATTGTTGTGGCTAGTGGTTTACGCGTGTAGGGTATTGTTGACAAATCTTCATAGCATTTATTGTAACATTATAGATTCACCATGATGCCAATTAAACATTTATTTCTTTAAAGTTAAATATTTTTTAATATGATCATGATGCTCGGTAAAGTGCGTGCAGTCTGACTTGCATATTTTGAGCTTGCTAGTATGTTCTATGGTCAGAATCAATGTTGACTGTTTTGGAGTTGGAAAAATTCTTACACTTGCTCATATGGATCATTTTACCCCATTATTGAATGGGAGTGTCTTAGGGTTTGTTTGGAAATCCGCTACAACTAAGTTGAACGGAAGTAGTTTCCCACTTTCTGATACGTAAACTGAGAATGAGGTAGTGTGTTGGATCCATGTTCAGGTCAACTGAACCGAAATACAAACATACACTTCATAGTAAGATTTCTTTGTTCAATAATTTGCAGCATCAGAAGACACCTGACTGTACAAACCTTTTTTACACAATTTTTTAACCCGTAGTCTTGCTTCAACTGTAACTTTGATAGTTAAATTTATTTAGAAGATTCAAGCGCTGCTAGAACATGTTGTTCTGGTGTATGTATATTATAAAAATGAAGGGAGATTTTATTTTTGAGATTTATGATGTGTTTGTTTATGCCTAAATAAAGTGATTCTATACCATAGTTTTTTAAGTGTTTTTTTTCCTGGAGTAATTATTTCTCCTAAAGAAATCACTAAAATGACTTATTGTATTTATTTTTTCTTTTCAAAAGCATAGAAATATTATATTTTAAAAATATTTTTCTTTAATGAATCCACCAATAAACATGCCTTCTAATTTGTTTTTATTTGTTGAAATAGTATACTGTATGGAGAAATGATTAATTAGTGATAAAAGGATGAGGACCCAGTTTTATAAAGAGTAGGTTCTGTCAAATATATGATGCAATTTAATCCCCTTTCTATGAGATTTGTCTAGTAGATTGGCAGCAATGATTTTTTTAGAGTATCCATTTAAAGTAGCTTTTCATTAGAGTGCTGACACTGGTAGTTTTTTTTATGTATATCAATTTTTGACATTTGTGTTGATTTTTTTCATCATGTGTGGAAATTATTAGAATGTGTGTGATATATTTTGTCTTTTTTACTATAGAATACTGAGAGATTTGTAATGAAATATAATATAATTTTAACCATTCAGATACGCTTTGTACATGTTACAAACTTTTACCTATTAATTAATTTAAAAGTTTTTTTTTTTGGTCATACGTGTTTGTGTTGCTCTTGAGTATGAGTGCTTATTTGCTATCCCAAATCATACCTCTGATGAATTGGGGTGTACATAAATGTCCCATATCTCCACCAAAGAAGAATTTAACTTTTCTGTGATTATTTTGACCTTTCAGGTGCTTTGGCCAATTGTTCTCTTGTTATTTAGATTTGCCCTTTATGTGCCATTGTGCTGCATCTTTGTCATGCACCACTCTCTGTTCTGTATTTTTGACTCAAAGGATGAATGGGAACTAGGACAATGGCAACATCTAGCAAGTTTGATCCATCTTCCAGTAGCCCAGATAGACCATTGTACCCTGGGCAACGTGGATCCCACATAGCTGCTTCATTAGATAGATCAGGTAGCTTTCGAGAAAGCATGGAAAATCCAATTCTGTCTTCTCTTCCTAACATGTTAAGAAGCAGTTCTCCAGCAACACATGGGGATGTGGAGAACTTCTTCAATTATGTGCATTTTGATCCGAAGTTGTTAACACTAGAGCATAAGTCTAATCGTCAAGTGGAATATAAGCGCCATGTTAATGCTGCTCTTGGAATTTCACCCGATGAATCTCCATCTAGTTTTTCAAAAGGCAAGCTACTGCCATCGCCAGTACCAGAAGACATGAAACGGCTTAAGGATGTTTTGGGTGCAAATGCAATGAGGGCAAGGTAGTTCTTTGTAGGTTTTGTTGCTTGCATTGAAGTTCGATGTGTGTAATTAAGCTTATAACATTGCATTATATGCATTATTCAACAGGGAACGTGTGAAAATGTTTAGCGAGGCTTTATCAGTATTTCATGAAGTTTTCCCGACTATAACTTTAAAGAAAAGATCTCGCGCTGAAAGTTTCTCCAATGACCGTTCTAATGCCATGTCAAGTGATAGGCCAGTCTTGGGGTCAGGTATGGGTAAGGGTGGTGTTCAAGGTCATCCTGTGACAGGTGGATTTGAACTTGAGCAGCAAAAGTCAGAAGAACGAACCAAAAATGTTGTTCCAAACAAGCGCACTCGAACTTCTATGGTTGATGCAAGGGTATGTGTCTTTGGTGATTTTCCCATGCTAGTTTGCAAATGTTAACGTGCTCAATTTCACTCTTCTTTTAATTCTTCCTATATTTGCGTAATAATTTTATTACTGTTGGAAATTTAAAATAAATATGCAGTCACAAATAACGTTATACACGTCCCAGATTGTATATTTTTTTTGGTTACATCTGTTCCTAACTGTGATTTACTTTGTTACATTTGTTACACAATATGCCTGCCAGAACATTTCTCCAGTGACATTTTTGTGGATATCACTTTATGTCTAGAATTATGTTGTTTTAAATAAATTATATACAGATTTACTGTATACATTTTGTGTTCTGCCTGAAGTTTGTAACTAGGTTTCCTACAGCTTATGTTTGCTTATGCCTTCTCATTTTTCTTTTAAAACGAGTGAAATATAGAATATTCTACTTTTTCAGTTTTTAGGTTTTTGTGAGACAAAACTGTTGTACACTCAGATTTGAAATTTTGTTCTTTCTTTTATGTAGAGTAACCTTTCAGATTCGTATGGCATGTAAAAAAACCTTTTGAACAAGAGTGACTTGTTTTGATAAATTTCAGATGGATATGCGGACTAATTCTCTTGTCAGGCCATCGGGCACAGTTGACAGAGACAAGGAAAAGTCACGGATTGCCAACAATGGTGTAGTTCAGAGTGAAGAACGAACCTTACCTATTGTTGGTGATGGTTGGGAAAAGTCAAAAATGAAGAAGAAGCGTTCCTGCATCAAACTAGATGGTTCTCCAAGTACAACATTGACTAAACCTGTTAACACCTTCCAAGAAACTAAACAGGGAATGCAACAAAGACTTGTTACTGATTCTCGGTCGAAATTGAGTAATGATTCTCATTCTTTCAGGTATGAATGTGTTACATTTTATTTGTGTTATCATATTCAATTTTAATTATAATATATCGTAATATTAAAAAGATGTTTTCATGGGAAAAAGGTAAAGTTGGCACAGTATGTGGGAGGATTGAGGATAATGAAAACCTCCTTTAAAAAGGAGGAAAAGAGAGTGAAAATATAAAAAAATGTTATATCTGAAGAGAGAATCCATATAAACAACGATGTTGAATGTTGGGGCAAAGAGACGTTCTTAGAAAATTGAATGATTCTATTTCCTCTTTAACCAACCACCTGATAACGGTATAAATTGCCCAGTTCCATGAATTGCAGCCTCCTGTTTGCTGCTATTTAAATAGAGAATAAAAATAAATTATAGACAATAACTGTTTTGGAGTTCTCTCAGAATATTAATGGTGAAATGATTTTTGTCCAAGAAAGAGAATACAGTTGTGAAGGATTTTACTGATTTAAGGATCATGGCTTTAAAATCTCTGATGGAAGATAACATGTAGCAATTTATATTTATAATCTATTTATTTCTCTAGCCAATTCCAACTGATTATAGTGCTTAAACCTAGCCTATAAATATAATAATTTCACTATTTTCTTACAGGCCAGGAGTTTCTAATGGAACTGTTGGGGCTGGAAAGTCAGATGGTATCTCTCAACAAACTGGGTTGGGCATACGAGCCTCTACCCCCAGAAACAACCAAGATAACAATTCCCCTGTCAATGATAGGCGAGGTCGCCCTGTTGGTTCAGACAAGGAAAGGGTGAATTTCAGAGCTGTAAACAAGTAAACACAAGCCGTGGATCCCATACTTCTTTAGATGCTTTTTTGCTTTTAGGAAAAAGAATTGTACAATTTTATTGCATGTTGCTTTCTCATTGTCTCCTTATTTCTTCTGGTTTGGTGTGGTTGTTGAATTGATCATAGTTCAAATTTCTCTTCGTCTGTGTGATATTTTTTATGTAATTGGTGATTGATACAGTATTTATGTTATATGGATTCCCAGGGCAACTGCACGTGATGAGTTTAATTCAGCCAGTCCTACTGCTAGTGCAAAAATGAACACTGCTGTTCGGGCTCCACGGTCTGGTTCTGGAGTTGCCCCCAAGTTGTCACCAGTTGTTCATAGAGCAGCTGTTCCTAACGATTGGGAACTCTCTCACTGTGCTACAAAGCCACCTGCTGCTGCTAACAATCGTAAGCGTGTGGCTTCAGCACGGTCATCTTCCCCACCTGTTGTACCCTGGCAGAGGCCTCAAAAGAGCTCTCGCACTGCTAGAAGAACAAATTTCATGTCTATTGTTTCAAATAATGATGAAGCTCCAGCTTTGGATACTGCATCTGATGTGGCCGGTAATGATCTGGGGTTAGGATTTTCCAGACGCTTGGCTGGCAGTTCTAACCAGCAAATTAAATTAAAAGCTGATCCGTCAACTTCAGCTGCCTTATCTGAAAGTGAAGAGTCAGGGGTGGCTGACACTAAACCAAAAGAAAAGGGTAGGAAGCCGGAAGAGATAGATCAGAAAGCTGGACAAAACGTTCAAAAGGTGTCTAACTTGGTATTACCAACAAGAAAGAATAAGCTTGTTTCTGAAGAACATGGAGATGGTGTTAGGAGGCAAGGGAGGACCGGACGCAGTCTTACTGCCACAAGGTCACTGATGCCAATGACATCTGAGAAGCTTGGGAATATTGGAACTGCAAAACAACTTAGAAGTGCAAGACTGGGATCTGATAAGAATGAAAGGTTCACATTCTTCTATCTAAGCACATTTTTTAAGTTGTTTGACAATTTCTTTGGGCAGATGGATTAAAGTCTGTGACTTGATGAAATCCTTGCAGCAAGGCAGGTCGGCCACCATCCAGGAAACTTTCTGATCGCAAGGCCTATGCACGTCAAAAGCCTGCTATTAATGCAGCCACAGATTTTTTTGGTACTTGTTCATTCTTCTAGAAAAGATTAATGAACTAAATTTTCAACTCCAGTACAAGTATATTGTTATTCACTTTTTGTTTATTTGGTTTAGTTGGGTCAGAAGATGGACATGAAGAGCTCCTAGCTGCTGTAAAGGGTCTTATCAACTCTGGTATGAATCTTACTGAATACTATCTATATATTTGTAGCCTAAAAATTTCTCCCTGATGGAGTTATTTTATATTTTCTTATTACTGCAGCTCATACTTTTTCCAGCCCCTTCTGGAGGCAGATGGAGCCTTTCTTCAGTTTGATAACTGAGGAGGATGTTACTTACTGGAAGCAAAAGGTAATGTTTACCTTTTCAACGATTACAAATGAGTTTTTTTGTGTGAAATTAAGTAGTTGGTTCCTAGTGACACCTTTTTTGTTTAACTCCCACGTGAAAAAACTCTATATTTCGGTCCTTGCATGAAATCATTGCATGAGAATCAGTTCTTATTTTTCATTGATGCTACAACGGTGTTAGATTTGGTCCCTATATTTCTCAGTTGACAATGTTTATTCTTCATTAGTTCATTTTGTCTTTAAATGAAATGAAAGAAAGCTATATTTTCCCCTTACACTAGACACACATTTAATGGACATTTTTAACAGTTATCAACATTCAAAATTTTGTAGACATCACTATTGTTCATAAATCGGTGTTAGATTTGGTTCCTATGCTTGTCAGTTGACAATGTTTCTGGTTTAGTTAGAACATGAAATTTTACAATTCCTTAGTTCATTTTGGTCTTAACATATAAAAAATAACTATATTTTGGTCCTTACATTAGATACATTTCGGGAATTTTTTAATGTAGTGATCAATATCTGAAGTTTATTCATGTAGGGATGAAAACAAAAAATGATTCATAGTGTAGGGACCAAGTCTTTTAATTTAAACCTTTTCTTCTGTGTTGGATTTGTGGTAATGCTAACTCTTTTAGCTTAAAACTTCAGATAATAGTACATTTTCAGCAATATTACTTATTAATCAAGAGACCGTACCTATGTGCTATTTTTGAATACTTGCAGGTTTATTTTATTTTGTTAGATCTTTTTATTAGTTCTATTGTAGGCAATGATGCCTATAGAATTCATCAGTATTATTACTGAGAAATATCAAATGTCGACCAGATCAAGCATGCAATGTTTCCTTTTGTTATAGATATTTCTGTGGTGTCATAGGTATGATCTAGAAGATGAAATACAGCTTACCCATTTAGTGTAATAGTTTAATGTGACATTGACACTGATCAGTTCTGTATGCATCCGAGGTCATTTCATAACTGTCATATTTCATCTTAAAACCAATTGACAATAAGCGAAGTTGTCCAATAAATATATAAGGCACACTTCAAGAATTAAGGCAGACTATGCAGAACTTCCCAATACTCCCCTTCGCAGGTGCCTGCAGGGACATGCGATCCTATTAGAATAAGCAATTTACCACGATGAGCTAGCCCCTGATACCATGCCAAATTTTATTGTAAAACCAATTGACACTAAAGCCAAGTTGTCCAACAGATATATATAATCCACACTCTAAGAATTGAGGCAGGCGATTTCAGACTTTCCAACAGTAACTATATTAGCTAGCTGCAATTACTTTTTTGTTTAGGTTAAGCCAAGCCAGAATCTGAAAATGCTTACTGTAATTTGCTGATTCGGCTCATAGTTGAGTACCATGGGAAGATTGTTTTTAATTTTTCCACATCTATAAATGTTATTTGAATAAATATTTCCATAGCCACTTATAGAAAAAAAAAGGTAAAAAGCATCGAGCTTTTCCATAAGCTAAATATCAACTTATACGTCTTAGCTCTTGGATAAGATAAGAGTTTCTACAAGTGTGCAGGTTGATTTTAGCTTTTGAAGGAAACTCATTTTGTGGAGATGTTTATCCAAAGACCAATGAATACAACTTTTTTTTTTACTATGGTAACTTCTAGCATAGTTATCAGAATCTTATAAATTGGCTACTTACCAATTTGTATCAAGAATAATATTAAATAAATGACTTTATCTTACAATACATGAATGAATATATGCAATTTCAGATCATCAATATGAATAACATGATACAATGGTTTGCAATTTTTTCTTTTCTTTTTACTTTTCTTTTACCAATTCTCATGAATATATGAAAAGTCATCAAGTTTAAATTGTCAAGTGAAAAGAAATTGAAGGATATCTCCTAGTTATTTAATTGCTTAGGTGTAACTAATAATTTTGTTTTGTATATCTCCTAGTTAAGTTGTTTATATACTTCTAGTTTAATTTTTTTTCGTAAATACTATATATCTTCTATATGATATATTTAAAGTTAGATTGGAGATTCATGATTCAAATATCGATCTGATAACCATGATTTCAAGCAACGGGTTTCTTTCAGGTTTAGAACTTTTGTTTTAAACTACAAATGCTAATTATGTTCTGTTGAAGCATGGAACTATGGCCATCAATTTGTTTGGTTGTGTTATGATTGTTTTGTGTATCAATTCAGTTTTATTTTGATGTATATAGATTTTTTAAATTGCACTTATTGTTTTATAAACTATATTTGTTTTTATTGATGGTTAAAGCAAAAAGAAATTGATTTGAAAATTTGACATACCTGGAATAGGAATAGATTATTTAAACATTTATTGATAATTTACTTGCCTTCAGGTAAATCTTGAATCAAGCGTGCTGATGCCAACTCCCATTCCTTTAGATGGTTGTGAAACCATTGTTAATGGATATGGGTTGACGGCCTGTGAAAGAGATTCTGGATCTGATGCTCAATGGAATGCTGGAATTATTACAGAACAGTTGCAACTATCTAAGGGAGATCATAATATGATTCCTCTGTGTCATAGGCTTATAGCTGCTTTAATCTCAGAGGAGGAGTGTAGTGGTGGAAGTGAACAATTCAAGTTTGATGCATTTGATCCTGAATTTGACCCTGATGGGCAATCAGAATTGAGTGATTTGGATTACCACTCAGGAACAAATTTTCAGTTTGCTTGTCATTCTGCTTCTAATGGTTATAGGATTATAGACAAGCCAGAACATGATGTAACTGAAAGTGATATAGTTGGTATTCCTCCAACTGGGTTGAATTCAAGATTTAGTAAATCTGTAAATGGTTTTGTCCACGATAAAGCATCAATGTCTAGCTTCACCTGTTCAGAAATGCAATATGATAGTTTGGATATAAATGATAAGATTCTCTTGGAGCTTAAAAGCATTGGAATTGCCCCGGTACCTGTGGTGAGTCTAAATGTCCAATCCAGAAGATTGAAACTATATTGTTCTTTGTTATTTTTGCGACCAATAGATACTTTGGCCTTTGTTGTTGAAAATCTTTTATATTACTCTGGTACTGATTTTAAATTTGTTTTTCAAGCCTGATTTGTTGCAAACAGACGATGAAGGAATATTGGAAGATATTACTAGGTTGGAGGAGCTTTACCAAGGGCAGGTACTGATTGATGCTGCAGCCAAGTTATACTTCATATTTGTCGAAATCCTTTACCCCATAACTATTATTTGTTATGTTGTGATATTTCACATCATTTGATTTTATACATTATATAAGTATATGGATCAGTCAAAGAGATGGAAACCTTCAATTTATAGGTTATATTCAACATTTGACGCCCTTCATTTTTTAATGGATGTAATTAATTTTTGTTTCTATTTTCTTGTATTTCACAGATTTCAAAGAAGAAAAGCTTGCTAGATGGATTGTTCAGAGCTGCCTCAGTGGATAAAGAACTTCAAGAAAAGTAGTTGCATTGCCACTTGTAGCCTAATTATTTGCTTATACTAACTGATTTTGCCTTCATTCTTCTGACTGGAAATATAAACTTCTGTTTTAACAGGGATTTTGAGCAACGTGCTCTAGATAAACTTGTTATGATGGCTTATGAGAAGTACATGGTAATCTTCTTAACATTCAATACTATTTGTGTATATAATATGCTTTCAATTTTTGAATGAAATTTCTGCATGCTATTTTAGTTATGCACCTGTTGAAAAGTGTACTCTCAAGAAATCTTTGGCCTATTATTTTAACTCTGACGTGGTATATTTTGCATATTCTTGGTCTTTAGCAGTAAAACCAAAATTCATACTTTGCCTAAAGGCCTTATTATCTTGTTTGAAAGAATTGAATTGTTTTAGAAGAAAATATCAAGCCTTTCATTTACTTGTAGAGTCAGATGTCAATAAAAGGTTGGCCCATGCACTGGGCTTCCAAATGTCAGTTATGGGGGTTAAGGAGGATAAGATATTCGTGTAATTACTTGCAAGAAAAGAGACTCTGCAACTAAAACCCTTACCCTTACTGTTTTGCAAAACTCGCCTCAAAATGCTTTGCTTTTACTATTGTATAACTAGGTCAGATGGGTGAGTAAGCTGACAAACAGTTGATTGACAGGCTAGTTGGGGTCCTAGTCCTTCTGGTGGGAAAAATACAAGCAACAAAATGGCCAAGCAAGCTGCATTGGCATTTGTCAAACGAACATTGGAGCGATGCCATCAATTTGAAGAAACTGGCAAGAGCTGCTTCAGTGATCCTTTATTCAAGGATATGTTTCTTGCTGAATCTTCAAAACCTCATGTTTCTTCCCTTTCCGTGGAAGCAAGAACAGGTAGGTGTCTTTTTCGTTACTTGTAATAAATGCTTTGATCTACTCTGTCTTTCTTCTAACACAACTGTGTTCAGCATCACTATTTTAGCTTACATTCTAATAACTTTGAGACTCTATTTACCATCTATATCTAAGATGCTATATCAACTTATCTTGTTTATCTTTTAGTACATCTCGACAAACTCTGAATTTTTATTTTTTAATTTATTTGTTTTACTTTCTGCAGCTTCCATGGGTTCACAACAGAGTCCATCTCAGTTTAGTCAGAATATGGATAATCATGACCTCCATTCATCAGATATGCTTCCTGCTTTAAATCATTCATCTGAGCTAACTAGTGGGAAGGAAGACCTCTGGTCAAACAGAGTGAAGAAGAGGGAATTGTCCCTTGATGATGTTGGTGGTACTCCTGGTATTTCTAGTGCTCCAGGCATTGGAAGTTCTGTGACAAGCAGTGCAAAAGGAAAGAGGAGCGAGAGAGATAGAGATGGAAAGGGGCACAGCAGGGAGGTACTATCCAGAAATGGAACTACAAAAGTTGGTAGGCCAGCATCATCCAGTGCTAAGGGTGATAGAAAATCCAAAACAAAGCCTAAGCAGAAAGCAACTCAGAATTCAGTTTCTGTGAATGGCCTCCTTGGGAAGTTATCAGAGCAATCAAAACCAGCATTATCTTCTGCTCCAAAGTCTAATGAAATGCCTGCAACTAGCAATACAAAGGAAAAGGATGAGTTTGGCTTGGGTGGATTGGATGATCACGAGCCTATTGATTTGTCCAATCTGCAGCTACCTGGAATGGATGTACTCGGTGTTGGTGATGACCAAGGTCAGGATCTTGGTTCATGGTTGAATATCGATGATGATGGATTACAAGATCATGATGACTTTATGGGCGGCCTTGAAATTCCAATGGACGATCTCTCGGACTTGAATATGATAGTTTGAAGCTGCCTTTTTTGTATAGTCCTGTTCAGTATACCAATAACAAAAGCAAACAGTACGTTCAAGAAATGACTAGTTACATAGGATGGTCTTATGGCTAATCCCGTCCACAATTAGGTTATATAGATTCTTTGGTAGACTATGCCCTCCAAGTTGTTTTTGAGTGACCTTTCCAGCTGTTTCGGATTTTGCTCGTGTTAAAGTTCATGACTTCCACTGTAAAGATCTTTTTGTTCTAAGGTACAACAAGTTAGCATTCCTGGTAATTATATCTTAGCCAACACTTCCTGGTTGTAGCTCTTACAAATCAGAGAACAAGACCTCTTGTACATACATTTAATATTTCTAATAAAATCAGCTTTTCATTTGCTGAAGTTACACCTGGCTGGCCTCTCTCTTCCCTCTCCCCCCTGCTTTGGTTTTCTTTTGGCATTTTGCTTTTTGCAGATACATATTCAATGTGATGTACGAGCAGTTTGCAGCCCTAGCTTCATCCAGGTATTATCCACATTATTTTACTAGATTTTCTTGCAAAAACTGATACTGAAGCTAATGTGATAAACTGATTGTTGTCTACGTTGCACCAGATAATCCAGTTCCTGATTCCTGTGTTACTTTTGGGTATATGGGGCAGATTCTAGGAATATCATCGCTCATTCTCTCGTCTCCAGTTGAGTGTGGAAGTAAATAGGGACTAAACATTTTGCCTGATATTATAGTAAGCCATTCTAGTTGATTTTGACTTTTGAGATTCTATAGATGGATGAATTCCAACCTTTGAAGATTGAAGGGGGATGTTCTGGAGTATTTCTAATATTCTTGATAGGATTCACCTTTGTGACAAATTAACCAATATGCAAGGGATTTTTCTTCACTGATGGAATTGAGCTGCAGTTCCTTGTATGCTGAGAGGTAAGCTTTGAATCCTTGCTGACCTTCCTAACCTCCAGCTTTCTATTTAAATTTTGTTGAATATATTGTTGAAGAGACTATGCTGTTGTTATTGTAGTAAAATTGCAGTGTGACATCAAACGCGCCAGTAATTTGGTTTCTATCCATTGATTAGTAGCATGTGGCACTCATGGAATATCTTCCTCCTTAAGCCTGACGTCCTCTATATATATGTTGCTGAAGCCAGGGTTTTCCTTTATATTGGGACGCGGTGTCAATTTTGAATTATGTCTTGAATGCGCAGTTTTAACCCAATAAACAAGTCACCGATTTATTTTCTAATTCTTACATGTCTTACATGGCTGTCTGCTTCAAAATTAAGAATAGTGCTACAAAAAAAAGACACAGATAATTGGATTTAATATAGGGTGTGTTTGAATTGTCGGTAGGCTACATTCAACGGAAAAACTGAGAGTAAAATTCTGTTGAACAAATTTCGTAAATCGGGATTAATCTAGAACAGACATGCACATAACATTATAGTTGTGAAGTTCGTTTCAATCCTCTACGGATGCCTGCTGATATCTGTATAATAGTTTTCAAACTATTCTGCTCAACAGTTTATTCCCATCAATCGTATTGGTCTTCATGGATGTAATAAAGTGGCTTGAAGTTACGTATACTGAATTCACTCCTATAGTTTGACTTTCACAAACAATTCATTATAGATTACATAATTAAAAGATAACATTATTGTTCAATATATATAAATTATATAAAGAAACAGAAGGTGGAAGAAAACAAATTAAACATCTTTTGTTATAAAATCACGGGAATAAATTGTGTATTTATCTATCTACTTGAATATGATACTGGTAGTATTAACACGGAGAAATGCATTTAGCGGACTTTTTATATAATTGTATTGAAAATAGTTCTAATAAATATGATTAAAAGAATATTTAGACTGTCAATTTATGAAAATATTTTCTTATCTGTTGAAGTAATTTATGACAATACAATGTTTCACTTTTTTTTGTTCTATTAAATAGTGCCGTATCAGAAAATTTTCTATGTGTTTTTAAAATTTAAAATTAATCCTTTTAGTTTTGATTTTTTTTTTTCGTTTGTACTATTTCTTAATCATATATTATTGGTGTGAATTTTTTTATGAATTTGACTAATAAATAATGTTTTGGTAACTTTATTTTCCTTTTTAGGGTTGGAAGAAGACATAGGCATAGATGGAGAGGGAGAGAGAGAAGGAAGGAAATGAAAATGATATAGTCGGTTGGTCAGCAGCGAAGATGGAGAACACGTGGAGACAAAGGGAAGGTGTTGTGTTGTCTCTCTGTCATGCCTTTCTTTCTTTCTTTCCAATTCCGATACAATTTAATATTATTAATAATACAAAGAGAAACACAGAGTCTCTCATCTCATCTCATTCTATGCTATGCCACCCACCCCCCTTTACTATTTTTTTCTTCTCTCACCTCTTTCCACTTCATCTCATGTCATCTCATTTCAATCAAATTATTTTATTTACATCATTCTTCTACTTTTATCATATTTTTTAATTAGAGCAATTTTATTATAAAATTTGAAAATAAAAATATTTTTATTCTTCATAATAACCTTATTTAATTGGATATAATTAAAGAAAACATGGCCTATTTTATGTAGGATTAAAAAAATAAATACTTTTACATGGAATAATCAAGTAATATTATTTAAAGATTCTAAAAGGGATATATTATCCATGTTCTTGACATGATCAACATGGTGTTTCTTATTGACATGAATGTTGTTTAATTAGTCATTAAAAAAATACCAATGATATTTGAGTTGTTATAATTCATTTATGTTAACGACTGTCTTTAATGTTCACCTCTTTGGTTAAGAAATGAACAATACAAACCTTAAATATTATCCAACATTAAAAGATGTAGATGAAAATATTATTGTAAACAAAAATTAAAGAAAAAAGTACATGGTGTTTAATACTAAAGATGTGGTCTTATAAAATCCAACTAAATGACACAAAAACATGATTGATGTCCGCATCCAATTTTAAAGAAGAAGAAAAAGGAAGTTAGAGAGGCAATTGCACATGTGCTACACTAAGTTGCTACACATCTCTATTCACATGTTGAAATTGTGGATGATCTAGTTGAAGTTACCAAATTTGCACAAACCTCCTATACATTTGAGGGATATACCTTAATTTAAGTTTGTCTCCAATGCATTTGATACCAACTTCAGAACGAAATCAAATGTTATAAGTGCAACCATGATTTTCTCTTTTAGAATATACATAGAACTTGTTATCTTATTTTACTTTATTTTCATTGTAAATTCAGTATGATTGTATTTCCAAAGTTTATTTTAATTGTAATTTGAACTATGACGACATTTTGGAAAATAAAAAAAAATAAGTTACCATTAATTCTTATTTTTAGTACATTTTCTAATTATTTTTGTACTTAATACTTTTAAGATATCTAATCCCACCTACAATATACTGAAATTATTGATACAATTATTAATAATATCAATATCCATTTGATAACGTTAATATTAACCTATTAAGAAATAAACTTTTGAGTCTAACTAAACTTTATGAAAACATTTCATTCATGTCGAGATTGTGGTCTAATAACATGTAGCCTGATAAGTCTAACAAATTTTTGCTATTATAAACTCTAAATGACTAAGTAGAGTTCAAGCTTAATTCAATCTTATAAAACTGACTTATAAGGTGATGTTATATACTATGAAATGATCTAATATCTAATCGATGTAGTATCTATAACACACCCTTCACGTCAAGGCTACCAACTCGTGTGAGACTATATATTTATGAGTAATCCAATAACAATTTGATAGTCAGTGGTATGATAAACTCAACAAATTCTCATTAAGAAAAACTTTAAATGGATTTATACCATAATTAAACTTTTAATCCAAGAACAAATATACTAATAGAAAAAAATTATAGGAATTCACTTATTTTATTTTGTAACTTTTCAACTTCAATGAAGTAAAAGAATGAGGAGGTAAACATACATCATAATTATTAGCAAAAGAATGAGAATAGAAAATAACTTCAAATACTCTTAAAAAAAAATCTAACTTATATTTGATTATAAATACCGTCTTTCAAAAGAATCAGCTAATAACGTGAGAAAATATTCAGAACTGCATTTTAATTAGATCTGATACTCTTATAGGTTTTTGCTTATTTAAAGAAACTGAAATAAATTTATAAAAATGGAAATATTTATTTATTTAAAGGTAATTATGTTACAAAAAAAAATAGTGGCAAATTGAAAGATTTTTTCAAGTAACATAAACAAAAAGAAAATACAGACAGGCAAAAAATAGTAAAATAGTGAGATAAAGTGAAAATAATAACAAAAATTGGTTTATTACAGTCTATTTTGGTATTATTATGTTAGAAGTTGTTTCGTACATGTAATCTACCTACGAACTTGGGTTCTCGATTGTGATGCCCACGTGGCTTCCTCGTACTGGCCCTCTACTTTCCGTGCGTGGTTTTTCCAATTAAAATAGGAAAAATAATGTTGTGGGTGATTCAAGGTTTGATCTTTCATCAACAATCAATAACAGTATAAAAAGACAGCACATTTGGAAAAGATAGTAAAGTCCATAATGGATGAGAGAGACTGAGATTAGAATGACTTCCACGTCTTAATCTTGTATTGGTGGATTCAACCACAAAAATATAAAAAAGGTTCCTTTCCTTGGGAAACGATGTAACAAAACTCAACCCTAATTTTATATTATTTTTCACCAAAAGAAAGGGCTACGTGTCGACCCTCAGAGGAAGAAATGGAAAGCCTGCTCATAATTCATTTACTTTTTGTTTCTGCATTTTCTTTTTGTTTCTAAAGAAAATTATAAAATTAAATAAAAAAAGAAAACATAGTCATCTGTTGCGTAATAATTTATTTTTCAAAAGCTGAAACTCCTCTCTCTCTCTCTCTCTCTCTCTCTCTCTCTCTCTCTATTTTATTTGTCAGAAATGAAAACTGATGAATGAATTACTGTGTTCCTACTGCATATGTTAAGGTTTCTGTTCCTCCTTTCCTTCTCTCACTTTTCATCACTGTTTGTGAAGGTAAATAACTCAGGACTCATGTTACTGAATTAATGTTATGTCCCTTTTATTATTTGTAGATGTTAATTAAACTGAGTGCACTTTAGAGATGGAATCTAGGCATAGATGTTGAAGGCACAGAGTGGGTATGAGTTGACGTGACCAAAATTATTTGCCTTTGGTTTGATATGATTATTCATTTGGAGGGTGGGTGGTGAAGGCTTGCATGAAAGGAACAGAAGAGGTGAAACCAGGGAAAGGAAATTTCAGTGGCTGGGGTGACTTGCCTCAGATCTAGGAAACCTCTATTATTTCTTTGCTATTTTTTCGCTTCCAGTGACCCCATTTCTCTTGTCTCCCTTTGCTAGAGAGAGACAAGGCATTGACGTTGTCAAATATTTGCTGCTGCTGGTTTCTTATACAATTTGTTGTCTGGTTTTCCAGGGTTCTCATTCAGAGGAAGGAATAAAAGGTTTTGGGTCATCAATTGTGTGCTCTTGGCTTATAAAATCTAAAACAGGTGAATTCAGAAAGGATCTTGTGGATCGTTTATTTTGTTCTAGTCTTTGATGCCCTAAGCGAATAATAGAACCTTAGGATTGAATTTTGTTCACTGTATTATTTGACTGATTTCTTAGGAGGTTGGTTTTGAACCTCTTAAATTTCTTGCGGTAGGAGCCTTGTTGGTGTTTTGATGCCGATTGGAATTATACAATAGAAAGGAGGCTTGAGGGAAAAGGGTGGAAAAAGTGGTTAAAGGGATAGCAACTTATTGGATACTGAAGGATAAGAAGACTATTGCTACAAGGCAAAGTAAATGGAGGAAATATCTTCGAGTGTTGCAGTACCTTTTACACTTGGTGTTGGAAATTTGATTCAAAAGGAGTCTGCAGTGACAACTCACATGGAGATAACTGGGCTGAAGCTTATGGCAAATACTGCAGCGGCTGCTTTGATGTTAAATCCTGCAGTGGAGTGTTGTCAGTCATATTCTGTTGAAAGTGAAAGCCATGCAGATGTTAGTCTGCAGCACCAGATTACGGTATCTGCGGAGGTAAAGGAGAATCAAGTTGGAGAAGCCCTTGTCTCAGAAATGATTATTGAATGTGAGAGTAATTGGGTTTTGAATGAAACCCATCATAAGGCTATAAAGGAAGATGAAGTAATGGTAGCTGTGGATTTTCACTGTCTACATAGTTCAGGCTCTGTGGCTAATGGCCAAAGTGATTCTTGTGGGGAGGAAGCTGTGCCTTTGAAGGCTAGTTATTCTGAAATAGAATCACCAATCACCATGAATGTTAATGATGATGTTCATGGCGTGTCTGGAGCAAACGAGCCGTGTCCATCAATGAAGCCAGTGGAGAACACAGTTTCTGTTGCAATGGACATTACTAGTGAGGATCAAAGTGGATCTGATGAGTCTGATCCTAAATCATCTGCTGTGCTTCTTGAACAGTTGCGTGAGGAGAATAAAACATGGACAACAAGCAACAAAAATGCTTTGGAATTGAATAGTGGCCCTCTGTGGGGTTATTCATCAATTTGCGGAATGAGACAGGAGATGGAAGATGTTATTTCTGTTAAGCCTCAACTTTTTCAAGTTCCTTCACAGATGCTGATGAATGACCACGTAAATGAGAACGAAAAACAGTCACTAGCCCACTTTTTCGCCGTCTACGATGGACATGGGGGCCTGCAGGTATGCCTTAGAAATACTGTCATATCATACAAATTGTATTGTTGAAATCAATGTTTCACTGATGGGGTGCTGTTTTGATAGGTTGCTAACTACTGCCAGGAACGTCTTCATTCAGTACTGATTGAGGAGATAGAGGCTGCACAATCAAGTTTGGCTGAAACAAATGGGAGGGATGATTGGCAGGACCATTGGAAGAAAGCATTCATGAATTGTTTTCAGAGAGTAGATGATGAGGTTGGAGGAACTGGTGCAAGTAATAATGGAAACAACAGTGGTGGATCTGAGTCTCATATTGAACCTGTTGCTGCTGAGACTGCTGGTTCCACCGCAGTGGTCGCTATTTTAAGTGAAACCCTCATAATAGTTGCAAATTGTGGAGATTCAAGAACTGTCTTATACCGTGGAAAAGAAGCCATGGCACTGTCTTCTGACCACAAAGTAAGGCATTTCATTATAGTTTCATAGTATTTTGGTGAATTTATTTATATTAGAAGCTGAAGTTGGCGTATAGAGGTAACTTAACTTCCTGTTTTGCAGCCAAATAGAGAGGACGAGCGGGCAAGAATAGAAGCTGCAGGAGGAAGAGTCATACATTGGAAAGGATATCGAGTTCTTGGTGTCTTGGCAATGTCAAGGTCCATAGGTATGTATCTGTTGCATCATCTCTAGAACATGATTGGTTTTCTTGCGACTTTATATCATGCAGTTGAATGCAAACATTGTTTTATTCATGTCATTGATGTGTTTTGTTTTAACTTTTGGAAGTTTCACAGTAAGTGTTTTTTTACTGGTAGTCTACTGTTTCTTCTTAATTGTCAGTTCTTGATAAAAAAAAATTGTTTATTTTTATTTATTATTTTAAAGTAATATTTTTTTTCAATTACACTCTTAATTAATCAATATGAAGAGAAAAATATTAGTTATGATAACATAGAGAGAAAATGTATATCAAAAAAAGAAAACTAAAAGGAATATAATAGGTAAAAATGCACTAAAAATAGAAAATCATTTACTTGATTTTGGTGAAGAAACTTTAAAGGGTTATTACATTGTTGTTAGTTTCTTTTATTAAATGTGGAAGGGAGAGATTATCTGAAACAATCATTGTCCATTATCACAATCTATCAAGTAACTCGGATTTTCCATTACGTTATGAGTTACAACTCAAATAAAATTGACTGGAAACACGATAAATTGAACCATGTAACAATATTTCGTGTTCGAAGACATTAAAATGTTAATCTTTGGAACAGAAAGTGGCTTTAGTACGTTTCCTTCAACGTCATTTCAGTGCGCACCTTTTTTGCTACTTAAGAAATAATCTCTTTAGACTAAATTTTCTTCTTATTCAACTACAGGTGATAGATACCTTAAGCCATGGATAATTCCAGAACCTGAAGTCAATATTGTGCGTAGAGAGAAAAGTGATCAGTGTCTTATTCTAGCAAGTGATGGTTTATGGGATGTAATGACAAATGAAGAAGCCTGCGAGGTTGCTAGGAAGAGAATCCTTGTTTGGCACAAAAAGTTTGGTGAAAACGGAGCAACAGGACTTGGCGAAGGAGCTGATCCGGCAGCACAGTCTGCTGCAGAGTATCTAACAAAGCTTGCCATCCACAGGGGAAGCCAAGATAACATCTCTGTAATTGTGATAGACTTAAAGGCTCAAAGAAAAATTAAGAGAAAGCCTTAAAGTAATGTGTTTCACTTCTGGAATATCTTCATTTTAAGCTATTTATTTATTGTATTTTAGAGTCATTGGCACATTTTAGCCCCTCAGTTTTTCACCAGGGCTAAGTTATATATGCTAAGATTCGCACTGTACAAGGGTACATTCAGCTTGGATGAGATATCACTGAGTCTCTGTGGGAGCTTTCCAAGCGTAACATTTTATTTTATTTTTTTGAAAATTTTATGAGCCAACATTGTGTTAGTTAATCAATTGTTCAGAAAATAGTTCATTACATACGCACCTCGGAGCCACTCGTAAATTTGACTGTTAGTAATTTTCACGCAATAAAAACTCCAACATCAATCAATTTGACAAGACTGACTTAACCAAATACAAAGTCTCAAATATAGCTTGAGAAACTGTCAGCTAGCGTGACTCAAATTTAACGTTCATTTGGGACTGCCTGACAAAACCTTTATCTCATAAAGGTTTGTACATCAGATCATATTATCAGCATCTCAGGCAAATCCCATTGATACATTCTGTTGCAATCATAAAACTTTAAACATTTTGCTGTAATTTCTTGCAACTCTAAGTTTCTCAACAAATCCTTGAACTCAATCACTCAACAACTAAGTACAGAATAATCTTTGACGTAACTCTAGGAGCTGGTTCTTCAACCCATCTGCAAACGCTCCTCATATTTGCAAGCAGTGCTCTACAACAGAAAAAGAAAAACTGTGGTCACAAACAACTTCCACTGTTTAGAAATACTAGTGTCTGAAACTGGATGGCTGCATGAAAGCAGATCCTACCATTGTGATTTAGGAAACAACATCTGAATTTCAAGAATCATAAGCAACCTAGGACAAGCTTTCATAACAAAGGATCTCGTCAACTTCAAAAAAAAAAATGAACTCCAAAACAAACAAATTCCTCAATACAGAAGAAAAACTACTTTATCCTATGATCAATTAATACATTATACTCATATAGGGATCTCCATTTAAGAAAACCTGATAGATTCTTAAATAAAGAATAAAAGAATAACATTCTACTTCAATTTATAAATTATGATAGATTCCAAGATTGGAATACAAACCTTTACAAGGTAGCAAGAGGAGATCCAGCATTGGAGAAGTAAGATGAAAGATTCACCTCCGAGTCATCATACAAGCTGACAAAAGGATGTCCCTGAAATTTCAATCAGATATTTAGCATGAGAAAGACAATATTCTCCGCGGTATGTGTACATAAGCAAGATTTACACATACCATTAATTCCTGAGCTGACAGTCGATTCTTTGGGTCTTTCTGTAGACTAAACAACACGAAGATTGAAAAGGGAAGATCAGCAAACACATAGTAAAACGGAGTTTCTGGCATACAAGCCATCAGAATAATGGAAATGCTAACGTTTATATGCTCAGACACATGTTTGTTCAATGAAATTAAAAAAGATACCTTAAAAATATAATTTTAATTAAAATAATGGTTCGTAGGTATGGCAAGTGCATTACATTTCTGCAAAATAAAACTCCTCAAATATCCACACTAATGTCAGGATGACCTTGAAGAAACTGCTAAAGTTACGTTAGTGTTGCCTATGTGTGTGGTTGTGTTTCCTTTTCATATAATGGATAAAGATTCTTGTCTGCACACAACTAATATCATACCTAACACTTACCATGCTGAGATAAATGTGCAAAATTCTGTAGAAAATTGTTCAGATGGAGGAATAGGAGGAGGTTTATCAACAATGGTTTCAATAAGCTCGAAAATGCTTTCCCAACTTTCACTTTGATCTTCTGGTGTATATGGAAATCGCCCCAAAGCACACTCAAGCAATATTAGCCCCAAACTCCATATATCACTTTTGTAGTTGTAGCCTCGCAGGTTTCCATTGATTCTCTCTGGCTGTAAAATTGGCAGTGAATGTTGTATTTTAGGAAACACTGGTATATTCTGGAGGTAAATTGATAAATATACTTGCACCTATTACTCACAGACATATAGTTGTAAGTTCCAATGAAGGTATTTGCTTGACCAGATGTACTTTCCATAATTGCACTCACACCAAAGTCAGTAATCTTTACTTCTCCTGTATGATTTATTAACAAATTAGAGGGTTTTAAGTCTCTGTGGATAATATGCTTTTCATGGTGAAGGTAAACTAAACCCTTCAGCACCTACATCATTAAAAGAGAAAGAGATCAGATCTTGTTTGGGATTCAGTGAAAAGAATTATGGGTACAAGACTGAACGTAAATTTCTTTCTTCTTACCTGCTTACAGATGGCAGCAAGAAAAGGCTCTGGAATTGTTTTAACTTTCCTCAGTAGATCAGCTAAGGAACCCCCATCCATGTACTCTAAGATGATTGATATGACACCGTTTTCATAAAATGATTGATAGCAGACAACAACATAAGGACACTGTGCCTGTTGATTAATTTTCAGCTCTTGTGCAATCTGCTTTCGCATAGACTCCTCAATATTCATTTGAATGACCTGAATTGGAAATAATGCAGATATAAGTGACAAATATTAAGGTTTCTATATAAAAAAAAAAAAGAAATTTATTTAGTTTGTTGGTATCAAAATAAAATAGAAAGACAGTAAAATTGTTGTATAACTATCCGATTGCAAAAGAAAAGACTGAGACATTAAAGAAAAGCCCACTCTAGAGAAGGACCAGCTCCCTCCCACAGTCACCCATTTAGTTACAATTGATTCAACATCTCCTTCCCCAATTCCTGCATGCCACCTGTTCATTAAGTTATGCCCTCTATTCCCCTCAATTACTTTAAGTCCCAGGTAACCTTCCTACCTAATATTAATTTTTGCATCACCCTACTTGCTCCCCTTTTCTCTTCTTTTATATACTTGTAAGTTAGGCTAATTAATAAGCATGTCATAGTTCAACTACATATACTAGTTTGATAAATAAGGAGGATGGAAATTTAAAAATTGCTGGAAGGAGGCAAACCAGTATGGGACATGTTACCCCATCATTGCTGCTCTATTTCAAAAACTAAAAAGAAAAATAAAAGGAAAGGAATGTAAAACACAAGATTTTTTTTTTTGTTCAATGATTGATTAATACAAGTTCCTAGGGATGAGAACCCCCTTAAATCAGAGAAAGGGAGAAGGGGAGTTTAGATGTTAAACACAATTCTGAGGTGCAAAGTTGAGATCTCAAATATTAATAGGTTAGTTAGTCAGAGAGACTAATTAGATACAAATAGGGGAGGAGGTATGATAGTAGGATTCAGGAATAAGTTGTCACTTGTAAATAGAGAACTAGCTCTTTGCGAATGGAAAACCTTGGAGGGAAGACCCTTGGAGGAGAGCTGTAACTCCTATTCCTGGTTCTTTTCACCTATTAAATAAAAAGTTTCTTTTCTTTCCCATTCCTATTCTTGGTTTGTATCATGTTCTGACATAACAAGGAAAGCACCAGCAACAAATTCGCAGTGTGAACTAAATTTCTATTTGAATGAAAATGAACTACTGCTAATGAAATTAAATCATTAAGCACTAATCGAAAGAAAGAACATTCTGATACTTACATACAATGTGCCTTTGGGTGACACTGAATTGCATACAGAAAACAAGTTCTCAAACATCCTTGCTCAAAGAAATGGATGTAATGGTGAGGGGAATGGCATCATCAGAAAGTATGTAAATGGGTAGGCAATGCCAATACAAGGATAAATGAACAAGAAATAAGAGAACAGACTACGCAAATTCAAAAGCACCGTATGCAACATACAGCAAGTGTACCTTCAATGCAAAAAACTGACTAGTCCATTTGTGTTGTACCAATTGGACAACCCCTCCATTTCCCTTTCCAACAACTTTGATAACATCTACATCTGCCAAAGTTAACTGGTCGTCTGTAGGCTTGATTGGAGGTGGCTGAAAACATATCACGAATTTTAGAACCATATACAATAAATTGTCAGAAATTCAACCAGCACATTGTGTATTTTGACAGAGTAAAAAATGCAGAAAGTCCAACATTCAAGCCTCCCAAGTGCTGCTCTTTTTATACCATAAATCACTGTTGGAATGCACAGCTATAGATATGGGAAGCTTACCAGGAATAAATTTAAACTTGGTCACTGATAAAAACATGGGTTCTCATTTAACATTGCCATGCATAATGTATCTACCATTAACTCATTTTGTTTTTATAATGTATTGACCATATAAGAGTAAGCGTACGAAGTTTTCCAAAATAATTAGTCAGATTGATGTTTTTTATCATGATTGACAGTTAATACGTCAGAAATTGCTGAAAGTGTTGATATATAAAGGAAGAAGAAGACAATGCAAACAATTTTGTGCAACAAACTTTGTTTTACAGAGAAATGAATTTAAAGACTCGATTTGTTTAGTGGCTCGTGAATTGGATGACTTGTGCTGAGCTCAGTTTCACTTGATAAACGTGCAACTTGTTCTCCAATTGATTAAAGACACTACACAAATAAGATATAAAATGTATAACATCGTTAACAAATTTGCTTCACTTTGAAAAACAGTAGCAAAGGATAGCCCCATCACCGCCACTATCACCGCCACCAACCCACCAACATATACAAGAAAATAAGGACCAGGAAAAACAGCAAATAATCCACCTCGCAATTTTTTTTATTCATTTCAAAACATACAATACTCCACTTGGGTTTGAAACCTGACAACAATGAATGTACAGAACAATAAAAAATCCCTTATTACAACGCATTTCATCAGATCCAAAAGATCAAATTCAAGAAAAGAAACAATTGAGCAATCGGAGTGGATATATATTGAAACAAACAAATAAACAATCTGCAAAGGCAAGAATGCACAAAAAGATATGTTCTTTACAAAAAGAAACAACTTAGCAATAGGATGGACATTTACTGAAACAAACAAATAAACAATCTGCAAAGGCAAGAATGCACTAAATAGATATATTCTTTAAGAAAAAAATCAATTCAACAATCGGATTGGACATTTAATGAAACAAACAAATAAACAATCTACAGACGCAAGAATGCACAAAAAGATATATTCTCTAGGAAAAGAAAAAGGTGAGAGAAATATGTTACAGCTTCGACATCACTCTGAGAAACAATTCGAACTCCATCCCGGTTGACAAGCAGATCCCCATCCTTAAAGGTCCCACTTTCAGTCCTACAACACCCCCACGTACCAACAATTCCATTTGGTCAAAACCCAATCATAATTAACCAATCACATTCACAATCACGCACAACGCATAGAGAGATAGAGAGAGAGACTCACAGGAACTTGGCAAAATTAGATTGATCAGAAACAGGAACTGAGAGTTTGAGACCAAGCCCCAAGTTTCCTTTCTTCATGATTCTGGGACTCTGATGGGGTTCACTTCACAAAGTCTGACACAGAGTCTCACTAGGTTTTCAAAGAAAAGAAAAAATTTCTAGTTAGACTCTCTCTCTCTCTTTCTATCTTTCTGTCTCTCTGTGTGTATATATAAATGAAGACATAGTACAACAGTATATATATATATAATATATATATATGTATATATATATATATATACTATTAGTGGCAGTAAAAGTTAAAAATACACTGAAAATTCTAATTTTGTGATTGGCTGATAAAGAGAGCAGTCACCATTGACGAACTGAGAAATTGAAGAAAGAAGCGGTTTTGAAGATGAACTGTTGTTGACTTTTCACACTTTGTGCCTTATTTATCCGGGTCCCACACTCTTCTTTCCCTCACAACAATACCAATATTTGTTTTATGGGTTTTTCTTACTCAAATTGAAATATAAAAATTATTAATTTTTTGTTTAGTGATTTTAGTACCTGGCTGTCATTTTTCTCTTTTATGAAGTTAACCATTTTCAGTTAAAGACTAAACTCATTTTAATAAAATTTTGAGGGAAATTTTTAGAGCTCCTTTATTAATAATACAAAAATATTAATAATAAAGTTCTTCTTTTAGTTTTACATCCAAACATATCTACTTCCATATACAGAATTTCATTTGAATTTAATTCATTAAAAAATATTGGGGGAGTTGTTGTGTATGTGAATTTTTAATAAATATGAATATCAAACTATTAGTTATATGTTTAGTAAAGCTTTTCAATTTTATTTGTGGCATATAGGAATATATGACAATATGACACATACTCGTTATTCAAATTATTAAATGATATTTGGGAAGTTTGTGGAATTGTATGTGAAAGTGCAAATGCGTCTATAAAATTCTGGACTATTCAACGTTTCTTGAGATGATGGGAACTTTTTTTTATATATAAATGGTGTAGTTTTTGTCGTAAATTATAAAAAAATATTTTAAATCGGGCTTTCTAGCACGTTTTTTTCTTTTTTTTTTATTGTTTATTTGATTTTTATGTTTTTAATTTTAAAAATTTAGAAATTTATTTATTTATTTATATGGTAATTAAATATATTTTAGATAATTTAAAATGTTAATGTAGTTAAATATATTTAAATTATTTTTTCTAAAAAATAGTTAAATATTTAGTTGATTTAATTAATTAATGAAATTACTTATGTTGATTGAATATAATTTTGGAAGATTTAAAACAATGTCACTAAAATATATGTTACTATTTAAATAAGATTAATTGAAATGAAATAGAAAATAAATGTGTAATTAATTATGTAATCAATTTTCTGATTATGAATTTCGTTTTAATGAGAATAGTTTTTTGAGTTCTAATAAGAATAGTTTTTGGAATATTTTGACCTGGTTGATCCATTTTATTGTGGATATGAGTTTTTTTTTTTTTTTCTGATTGTTTACGACGTATGTGAGTGTTAGGAATGATATTCAAACTCGTATATATTGACCAAGAGTTTGAATTGGATAAAATTGAACTCCATAAGCCTTGTAATTATTATGTAAACTATAAACAAGGTCAACATATATTAACAATTGCAAGTGACAAGTGAAACAAACAACAATTACACTAGGACAAGACAATTAAAGAGCTTGAAATGTCCCACAATCACACCACCAATCATTTAATTTAACTGTGTATGACATTGGTCGTCGACTAAGTTAAGGAGTCATTATGTCCTGAACATCAAACTCTACATTTTGTTGATTATAACGTTGGACATGACACATGGTCGATCTATGTTCATTTATCTTGAGTAAGGTTGTGATATCTTTTAGGTATTGATGTCCTGCTCGCAACATGCACTTTGTCTTCATCGCTTTTTCAACAAGCCATCATTTTTTTTTCTTTCAAATGTTGTTTTAACAAGAGCAAGAGTTCATGCATTCAGCTAAGTTGGTTGTCATGTTTCCATACCTCTTACCTCTATTAAATACTTGAGTCCACTTCTCTAGTGATATTTGACTTATCTATGAAATTGCCTGACGAAATTCTGACCTCATAGTTGATAACTTAGTTCGAACAGTTTGTTGTTTCATTTCACAACTTGAAACAATATAGTCAAATAAATTATGTAAATTTTTTTCATAATTATAGGTCATGTTAATTAAGAAATGTTAATATCCATGTTAATCAATTGTCTCTTCAACTTTGAATTTTTGAATTTCTTGTTGAAGTTGGATGCAATATGTCGTATGCAATACATTGAGTGTATGGCTTGCTGCTACCATTCGACTTCTTCAAATTGTAAAGCTGACAAGATAATTTATCTTCTATCTATTATCATGTATAAGTTTGGTTGTGGTGAGATGTAGTGGCACATAAATGGAAGAACCAAATCAAATATTCCTTTGTCTTACCTTAACAATTGCAAATGCTAGAGGAAATATGTTTCTATTGACATCTTGAGCTATTATAATCAATAATGTAACATGATATTTTCCAGTCTTGTCCACTTAAACAACTGGTTTGCAATAAATAAATTCTTCAATGCATGGCTTGAACACCCAGAACATGCATTCCAAGATATAAAGTGAGGTGTCTTGTACACCGTCCACAACATAAGGATAATTGTTCCAGGAAGATTTTATTGTACAACTTGCAGCCATCCTCCCAATCACTAAACTCCATGGCCAAAGCTTTTTGTTTAACAAGTCATGCTTTTCTATATATCACTGAATAACCATGTCAACTTTTGATCTATGCTATTAAACTCTTAATAGGAATGAAAGGATTTGTTTTTACCAAATTGAGCACAATTGTAACAATCTGGATGGGATTTGGATTTTGGTTATATTGGGAGAGAATGTTGACAAGCATGTGTGAGGTACTTCAATTTTTTTAATCTTCCAATGGTGCTAGATTTTATTGAAAAGGAACTTTAATTCTCCATTTACTCATTATCGTAATTGGTGCACCTTGTTACATATTAGTCAGACTTAGATTCGACAACTATAAGTTTATACCCTTGCTCAATATGGTATTGCTTGATGGTCATTATAGTCGCCTCCTTTAAAAGAAAACATGTATGTTCATGAAGATCACATTCAATCATATTCATAAAGGAACTAGTTAGAAGTGGTTGTTCAACGCATGTGGTGGAATAAGGCTTCAAAACATGAGTCGTGATCTTCCTTAAATTTATGAACCATATCCTGAATAATATGTTCGTTTTAATGTGTAGCAGCACTTTCTCTCATTGAAATATGTCCATCTATAATTAATAAAATAAAATGACATAAATGTCATATATTACAATATATATTTTCGAAATGAAAGCGCAATTAAAAAATGGTTAAATATGTTTTTCGTACTATAACATAAAATTGGTTTTTGTTTTTAATTCAAACTTTAGACTTTCTTAGATACTTATAGTGAGGAAACTATTGGAATATGCTTTTATTAGTGTTTTTTTTTTACGTAACAAAAGAATTTTCAACATGAATGTTATTATAATATTCACATCAGCGATGAATCACTATGGAATATTTAAACATCCTAATTCACACTAGAAATTTATTTGTCACGTAAAAAAAAAACTGACAATGACCCATTCTAATAGTTTCTTTATGCAAGAAGTCTAAAGTTTAAACTATAAACAAAAACCAATTTCGCATGAAAATACATTGAAAAATATATTTAACCCTTAAAAAAATTGTAAACAACATTTCATTACTTAAAGTTAAAGTACAAATTAAAAATCCAATATAAGTACATTTGTACAACATGAAAGTAGAATAAAAAAATTCTAACATATATTTTTGCACTATAACTTATCTTACAATTATAAAACTAAAAGCGACATTGTACACAAAAAGTAACATTACAATTTAAAAGCAATTATGCACAATGCAACACTTAAGATGAGAATGTGACTATGCAATAGCTAATTTAAATTTGATTGAAGACTTCAAAAAAGATTGTATGTTATTTTATAATTAGTATATTTCATATATATATATATATATATATATATATATATATATATATATATATAAAGAGTTCCTTATTAATTTTGTATAATATAATTTGATGTATAACAATTACTTCTAAAACTTCATAAAGTTAGTTTAACACACGTATAAGATTCTAACCACGATATTCGATTATTTCAATGTATAATTTATGTACAAACCCAAAACTAATATAACTTAATACATAAAATCATATATATATATATATATATATATATTGTATTTTTTTTTTTTCAATTAAGTCAAAATTGAAGTTTTATCTATAGGTATAGGGACAACTATTATGAGAAAAAATCATAACTTGGAATCTTTAATGATAAAAGTCATTTGCATAAAGACGATTTTACTTTATTCATATCCCTAATAAAGTCGTGCTTACAATAAAAATATTAGAAATATTAAATTTATTATTTTAATCGGTTAGAAAAGATAAATACCTGTTTTATATTTTTGATATAATCCAATGTTTTGAAATTGATTTGGAATAGAAAGAGTTGCTCACTATGTTTGAACACGTCATTCTTCAAGAATGAGTGACGTATATATCGTGTTCGTGTTCGTCTTTTCTAAATAAACTATCATTTAATATCACAATAAAGTTGTCTATTCAACATGCTAATTTAAGATTGAATCACCCTACCAACGTTCAATTCTTATTTATTTTATATTTTATTTTATTTATTTCTGCATTAAAATATTAAATTTTATTTCTGCCTTCAATCTTCTTCTTAACCTTCAATTAATGACATAGTTAAACGCATGAGAAAAAGTTAAAGCCACCATTAGATAACTATCAATTCTCCACCCAACTGAACCAACTATTAGTACCCCGTATTCTCATTTATAAAAATAAACTCAAATTAACCGTATTAATTTTTTAATATTCTAATATTATTTGTAAAATATTTTGATCATAAAACAAAAAATGCTGCAACCATTACTGAGATACTGTTCTTATAAAATATAGAAAAAAAAACTGCGATTTTTTGCTATCTGGTATAATAAATTATAATAAGAACACAGAATAAAATAAGATGTTTGAAACCTGTTGTTGAGTCAATAATATTGAAGAAATGGGATTTTTTGTCAAAATTTGTGACTACCCAGTGACCCAATAATTAAAAAAGAGAACAATAATTGACGTCCAAAAGAGAATATAGAAAGAAAACCTTGAAACGAAGGAACTGAGAAAAACTCAGTTGGAATTTTTTTTGAAAAGGTGATGAATAATATTATATTATGTGTTGAAAGACTTTTTGTTCAATTGTGTTTAGATAATCATAATTGCTCTTCAATCATTATCATTCATCTCTACCTGGATCTAATGCTCCTACTACATTCAATTCAGTATAATCTTTATAATTAATTCATTATATTTGACTTAATTCACAAAACTAAAATCAAGTTTACATTTTATTTTATATTATAATTGTTAATTATTCAATTTGAATAAGATTGTTTAAGATAATATATGTGTGCTACTGCATCACCCAGAGGTCCCCTCCACTCACTATATACTATCCAACCTTTCTTCCTATCTTAGCTATCAACTTTCTCAGTGCATATATTTTAATTTTAATATTTTTAAAAATATTTTAAAATATAATATATCAAAATTAATGTATTTTAGAAACACAGTAGAGAAAAAGAACACCACAAGTTGAATTAAGAATCTAAAACTCAAATGGAATCAGATCATGTTTCAACCACCAACTAACTGCATAATAATTGGTTATATGAATATTAATTGAAGTATGGTTGATCTGGTGACTATAGAAACACATGGGTTATTATTGGTATATATTGGAGAGAACAATGCTCACTACACATTGCTCAACAATTCAATCAAATCTAAATATGATTACAAATATTTTTCGTGAAGAAAATACATATTGATAAGTTACTAATTTAGGATTTATTCATAGAGAACCATTTTATTGATATAATAGATTTTCTTCTGATCTTTTTAGAATTATTTATAAATAGGTATAGTATATATATGTATCGTTTTTTTTAACATATGAGTTTTGGTCTAATTTTCATATTTTTGTACTTTTTCTTTTTCACTTTTTTAATAATACTTTTTTTATATAATAGTAGATGATTGTTATTATTTGAGGTGTCAGCTAGTTGAGATGTCAAGTTGCATAATAATATCTATCATGAAAGTTTTTATATATAAAAAAAAATATTACAAATATATTAGAATTAATGATTGAGCACACTTTGTTTAATGAGTTTGTAAGATTAAATTAATTTAAAGTTGATTTCACGTAACAAAATATTATTACAAAATAAAAAAATAAAACACTAATTAGAGATAGTAATTAATCTAACTGAAAGATATTTATATAAAAGTAATGCACTGGTAAGTAATTAATCGTCAAAAATTACCGACCATCAATTTCATTTAATAAGATTAACAAACTTTGAAGACCTATAATATATTTCTACACATAAGAGATATATGTTGTTCTTTTAGTCCACACGTTGAGCATTTTTAATTTTATGAAAAATTAATATTTTATCTGTTTTATTAAATAAAAATATTTTTATTATCATTCATGGATTTTTTTTAATTAATTTATATATGTATATATTGTAATGAAAAAGTAAAAATATTTCGATTACTAATAGTTAAATATCTATTAATACTTTAAAATATCTATTAATAGTTTAAAATAGTTAAATATTTTTACTTTATGGAACACTTGAAAAAAGGAGAGAAACAATAAAGTACTAAGAAAACTGCCAAAAAGGGTTCAACAATTACTTTCAATCACATTTACAGCTGTTTGTTTTAAATGATTATGCACATCAACATTTTCTGCAAGTACTTGTACGACTAAAAAATGAACTAATTTTCCACAATTTAGATTTTTGTTTGTATGAAAAGTAAGAGGAGTAAAAAATAAATTTTAAATAAATTATAATCAATATATATCTATTTAAAAGGATATATACTAAAATCAAATACAATTAAATATTGCATAAATTATTATATTTAGTTATTATCCAGCTTATTATATAGTTTTTTATTTATAAACTATATAATTAATTAAATGATTTTTTATAATTTTTTTCACTTGATTATGTAAATAAGTTGAGTCGAGTAGTACTCTTCAAACTTTTAAGTTGATTTGTACAAAATTTGATAACTCAAACTTTACTCATTTATTTTAAGAAAGTGAGTTTGTCAAATTTGACTTGTTTAGTTTATTTATAACTTAAAAAGAAGCTGGTACAAATACAACTCAGTATTAACTAATAAAACCTTACTTTAAAATAAGTATACTGACATTTTAATAAAACATAAATTACTGTAATTTTTATTCCAATCAATATATATATATATATATATATATATATATATATATATATATATATATATATATATATATATATATGAGGTAAATAAACTATACATAAGTCTCTAAAGTTATTAAAGTTTAGATTCAACTCGTTTAAATATTAAGTTTAATAGAAAAATTGAATTTATTTATTTAACTTCACGAACTTCAAATAGTAATTAACAACCCAATATGAATAATTCATGAAAAGTTTAAATTTAAATTAATTTCCATTTTTATTTTCTTCGCCTGTAAAATTGAGAATTTAATTTGATGCTCTTTATGGTCGTTCCAGTGCAATACTCATGGGCTTGGGCCTTGTCAACGTAGTTATGTCTGAGGCTGCTTCTTCTTGCACCTCCATACATTTTTAGGCACCCCGTACTAAACGTGAAAATATCTTTTTGTCCTTCTATAAAAAAAATAAATTAACCTTTAAAATTTCATTTCCTTTATATTCTATATTACATAATTCATAAGATATTTTTTAATCTAAAAGTTTTATTTGAATTTATAAAATCCAGAAACAATTTAAATATATATATATATATATTTATTACATAATCCGGAAGCTAATATTGGATATGGATTATGTAATCTAGAATATATTTTTAAAAAAATAATATTCTAAATTAAATAATCTGAAAGCTAATTACAAATCTGGAAAAAGGCTTCCGAATTATATAATTTAAAAGTTAATTACGAATTTAGGAAAAAGTTTTTAGATTATGTAATCTATAATATATTTTTAAAAAAATAATATTCTAAATTACATAATATGAAAGCTAATTACAAATCTAGAAAAAGACTTTCGAATTATGTAATTTAAAAGTTAATTACAAATTTAGGAAAAAGTTTTTAGATTATATAATCTAGAATATAAATTATACTTTAACTTTCTTACACAAGAATATTTAAAAAAACATTATGGGAATGAGAGAATAACGTAATGAGAGAATAACGTATGGAGGTGGACGAAGAAGCAATCTATGTCTAAGTATTTCAATGGTCAAGTTTTTGCTTCTTCATCCTCATAATTTCTAACTACATCCCATACTAAGACAAAAAGACTAAAATACCCTCCCTCGCCCTCGTGTACCATCTCGCCGCCACCTTCTACACCTTCCTTCTTCATCACATATTTTACTCTTAGAAAGGAAAAAGAAGACAGAAAGTTATTTTGGAATATTCTGTTCTGAAAATTATCATTTATGTTTTAAAAACTATCAATTACGTTTTGGAAAGCTTAGTTCATAAATTTAATTTTGAAAAACTCGTTCTAGAATATATTTCATTGCATGTGTTTAAAAAAATTATTATAAAAAACTCATTCTAAAAAGTATTATATATGTTCTAACAAAATTTATTCTATTATTGAAAAATCTTTTCGAAATGTATTTAATGTTTCATTGAAAATTTATTCCAGAAATCCATTATGAAATTTGGAAACCATATTTTAAAAATTTTGAAAAGTTTGTTTAAGAATATATATTTTATAAAAGATAAAATATCATTTTAAAAAATATAAGATGTACTTAGAAATTACAGGGTGGAAGAAGAAAAAGCCCAGTGGTTATTGGACTTGTTTGTTTCTGTTTATTATAAAAATAATAACATATCAAGCAAATTTATAATTTTGTGTGTTTGCGTAATCTATTTTTTATGATTATTTATTTCAAAACACTTGTTTTATATTTATATAAATTGATCCATTAAAAGAACATTATCGTTTTAAAAGTACACGCAAATTTTTTAAATATAAATAAATATATAGTAATGATAGTAATATAAATATAGAAGTTTTAGCATGTGGAAGGAAATAGGAACATAGAGTGAGTAAGTTCATAATGGAGACGAGGACATTTTCATAATATTGATAAAATGTATTTGAGATATACAGATTATTAAAACCACTTTACTCTTCAATTTAAATATTTTTCTATATATACAATGAAGAACCTAATTTGTTGTGATTTTTGTTTGGCCAGTTGTGTAAAACTTTGTCGTGACAGACAACCTAATTTCAAACATTGTTTTGTTTTGTGTGAAAGATTAAAATGTGGGGAAAAGTAATTTAACAATAGAGATTACATTTAATTAAAACTATTTTGCCGAAAATTTTATTTATCCATTTGAAAGTATACTAAATGGCAATCCCATTTTAGTTGTTAAATAAATGTTTATTTTTTATATTTTCATAAATAATTTCATAAGTAACATGTATCCCTTTTATATTTTTAATAAAATGTCATTTGCTCTTTAACTTTATTTAAAAGGCAACTCATTCATTAAAATTTAACATTTTAAATATAAAAGTTAGAAAAATTTAATGATTTATTTTTTATGATTTGATTCTGTTTTTTTATATGACGTGGAGTATTGTAAATAAGAGTGATCTCTACAGAGATTATTGAGAAAATCTCAATGACACCACGGTTCATTTTAAAAAGACATTCATTTGTTTTGTATTATTAATAAAATAACAATAGCTTATTTTATTTATATTTATACTTATATTAAAATTAAATTCGAATACAATAACTAATGGATCTAATAAAATATTTTACAATTATTTATTAACTTTATATTATTATTTTTTTAAAATATAATTGTTTATATTTCATAAGAGATTTTTTAATTTAGTGATTATAAGTATTGTGAAAATTATATAAAAAATAGTTTTAATCATTGATGTGTTCATAATATTTAATATTGTATTAGAATAAATTTAATTGGTTATACATGATAGAAATAGTTTGTTATTTTGATTATACTTCAATTTGAACCGTTTAATCATGCTAGTCTCAAAATAGGTGCTTTATGATTTTGTTGATTCAGTTCTCAGTTTACTCTTCTTTTGAATGCGTATGTAGATATTGTTTTTGAGTCTGATGTTGCTTCTTCTTCAATTGTTTTTTTAATAAGGTTGTTGATTCTTTAAAAAATAACTTTCTACTTTCTATAAGAGTACGATATTGTTCATTATAAAAAAAAATTATTAAATAAAAATTAATTTTATAAAATAAAATAACTAGTTATTATATTGACTAAATTGGAGATTATTTTATAAACTAACAAATTATTGATATCTAAAGTATTTTCTATTATTAATAAATCTTTATAAAGTAACTTCTAAATTAGTATCTAACCATTAGCTACAAAGGTTTTAACTACTAACTACTTTATATTCTAAATTAGTCTTTGTTGATCTTTTAAATACTAATTTAGAATCTAAAATATCAATAACTAAAACTTTGATAGCTAATTTAGAAACCAATTTAGAAATTATTTTATAAGTTTTTATTAATAGTATAAATCAATTTAGATACCAAAATTTTTTTAGTCTATAAATAGTATATAATTTAGTCAATATAGTAACTAATTATTTTTTATTTCTAAATTTGGTTGTTATTTAATGATTTTTTTGTAGTGATTGCTAAGTATTGGAAGGATAAAGTCAATATGGAGACACTCTTAGTAATAATGGAGATGATGTTGTTCAAAACCTGAACATCTAAAAGGTGTTAAAGAGGTGTTAAAGAGTCTGTTAGTGCAAATATTGCTATGAAGTCAAATGTTATTCTCTCTTCAATTGTTGCTTTGGATAAATATATTTTTTATCTTGTTTCAAATTATAGGATGAATAAAATCGTCAGGAAAGACTCTCTTATTAAAAATGAAGACAATGTTGTTCAAACAACTAGAATGTCTGAGTGTCCTAAAAAAAGTTCTAAGAAAGGTTAAGAAGAAATGATTGTCCGCACTTTGATGTTGGTCTGGATTTTTTGTTAGCCTCATAATTTTCTTTTGGAAATTTTTCGTAATAGGTTTTTACCTTGTTTTTTAGGTTTGTTTTTCCTCCTTTTGTACAGGTTTTGCCATAGTCTCCTATATTTGCTTGTTCACCTTTTTTTTCTCTTAAGGCTTTGTTTGGATTAGAGAGTGTGGGAGAGTGGAAAGTTGAGGGTGTGGGAGAGAAAGTTGAGGTTGTTTGGATTGAGGTATGTTAGTGTGGATGTGTGAGGAAAGTTTATTGAAATTAGTAAGGGATGTGATGATTGTAAGAATATTTAAAATTGTTTTTAATGGTATAAATTGTAAAAGTACAAATTTACCCTTGGGATAGAGAGAGAGAGATAGATATATATAGAGAGATAGATATATATATATATATAGATATATACACAAAATAATTACATTAATTTACTCTATATTTAAAATAAATTTTAATTAACACTCTCAAAACTCATTCCCAATAATAAATATATTTAATTTATTAAATTAATTTTACATTATTATTTTTATTTTTACTTTTTTATAATTAATATAATTATTATATAAATATATTTCTTTATTAATAAAAAATATTATTTTTATTATTATTTATGTTTATAATTTATTATATATATAATATGATTAATTATGTTATTTTATAATAATTATTTTTTTATAATTTTAATTATATTTTTTAGTTTAAATTATAATTCTGTTTTAAATAAAAATAATAATAATTTGAGTTTAAAATAAATGGGTAAAAAAGTAAATTAATATTAATTAATTAAATATATATACATATATACAACTTTCTTCGCACATTTGCGAAGAAAGTTCTGAACGAAGAAAACATCTCGAATTTCGTGTTTTTTTTTTAAAATTATTTTTATTTTCCAACTTTTCCTGATGTACAGTAAATATGCACTTTTCCACTCCATGAAATAAACATGGAATAATAATATTTGTTCATATAATGACAAATGATTGTTAGATCTCGGAATGTCAGCCTAACTGAGATTAAAGATTTTATAATAATATCTAACATGAAGTTTTATAAATAAATAAATTGTTTAATCATAAAATTAAAATAAGTGTGATTCATTGAATAAAATTTTATTAAAGAACATCTTTCATGTTTGTCAGTGAAGATAAACTCATATAAAGAACTTAAATAATCTAAAATAACAAGGAATTAGACAACATCAGTGAAAGATATAGTTCAATATACCCATAAATCACAAATAAAAAATATTAAGAGGATACAAACTATTTTTTTTTTACTAATGTAATATAAACAATGAATTTAATAATGTGAATATTAAAAAGGAAATAAATGGTCTCAAAATATATTGAGAAACTCTACTCTCCAAACGCCAAAAGTGTTGAGAAGATTTGGAAGAAACAATAATAGACATAAAATGTTCAAAGCATGTCAGTAGTCAAGTCAACAATAAATAAAAGTCTCAAAGAGTCACCTTATTTAAAAAATACACAAGATTAAGTGACATATGGGCAAAAACAGAAATAGAAGTACGACCACAAAATATAATAAAGATAACAAATTATTTTTATCATGTATAGCTAATAACAAATTGTTCCTCTCATGTATAACCATCTAATCTGATAGATTTTCTTTTTACAGTAATCATAGAAGATACATCCATTTTGTTTATTATAATAGTATATCAATTTTATAATTACAGTGAATAATGTTAAGTGGTCACTGATAGAAAATGAATTTTTTAAATTAATTATTTTGAACCTTCTATATTGATTAATAGCAACTGATCTAATATCTTGATCTTTTTCTAATAAATTTTATAATTTAAATTTATCAAACAACTAGCAAATACTATAACATTATTATATTTGGGTCAAGACCTTTAGGTTATGGTTAAACTTTAATTAAACATAAGACTAAGATAAATATTGTAGATAAAATTATGCAAGTTGTTAGAAGATTAATTAAAAAATTATGTTAATATAAGTCTAAGAACAAGAAAACTCAATTCATCTTTATAAATAGGTTGATTGATACCATAACAAAATAAGTATTTATTCAACATTAATTATACTAAATCATTAAAAATTGAAAACTAACTTGATTGTTAAATTTTTTTTTATAGATATATATTTAATACTCCGACTAAAGAGTGAGACCTCAACATTAGTGAGGACCACACGAAATTGGAAAAAGATAAATTTACGGTGCAAAATAAAATATAATAAAATATAATTCTTTTAAATTATTTACCTTGAAAAAATGTAGTGTCGGAGGAGAAGGATGATGGGGGTTTACACGATGAAGAAGAATTACAATTATCTGTATACTAATGTGAAGCCAAATTAATAAAAAGTCACTAAATTAATTTAAAATATTAAATTCAAATTAAAGAATTACCAACCTCTTTTTATTGTACGGGGAGGCAAAAATAATTAATTAATTAATTAATTAGGTTTCTGTGTGTAAAATTGTGATAAGCAAAGTCTAGTGCAATTTATTTTGTTTAAAATTCATAACTCAGTGATGGGTGACTTCGCAGTTTATTTTGAAAAGAAACTTTTCCATTTTGAAATTCTCTTATTCATTTAGGCCATTTTGTCCAAATGCAGTAATTGTCGTGGGCAATGGACCATTTATATCATTTTTTCCTCCAAAGAATATTTATTTATTTATAAATTTAAATTTGTAGACAAATATGAGACATAAGTCCACATTTATGATGTCACAACCACTAAAATATACCCCAACACATACCAAACCCACAAAAATAAAAAGACAGTATTCATTATACACAAAAACCGACTTAAACCACTGCCTTATTGGTCAATCTTATCTGTTCAATTGTTTTATATAAAAAAGTTAATAATAAAAGTTAAATTTTATTTTTGAAACATTTTTTAAGATAAATATGAATACATATAAGACAAAACAAACAAATATTTTATACCATATTATTAATACAAACAGTTATCTTAATAATTTTCTTAAAAGAATCTGAATTATCTTTAATGAAACTTCTCCTAACATCAGTTACAATATAGTTTAAGTTCATTTAAAAATAAACAAACATTATTAAAGAATATCAAAACAAGACAGTGTAGTGGAAAGAGAAAAACACGCGAAAGCCGCCAAGGAATCTGCATAAATAACTGAAACCTCCTCATTTTCTTGTAATTATTTAGGTAGGAGTAATTTTTAATTAAAAATATGTCTAAATCTTTTTTTCTGATAATTGATTTTTTTGTTAAAATATGTTTAATTATTTTATGTAAAAAGTTTGTTGTAATTCATATAAATATAGGTTTTCTAAAGTTAAAAAAAATATATAAATCACTTTCTTTAAATTTGAAGAATTTATGTTTATTAAATTTATACTGCAACAATAGTTTTATCAAGAAAGACCTCGATGTAGGATGATTATGAACTCTCTCTCTCTCTTTCTATCTATCAAATTTATTATGGTTTTATTCATCTTAAGTTGAAGCCCATAGAAACACAAGTACACAGCATAGTCAATCTTATTAAGCTTTGAATGGTTGAATGTGGAAGGAAGGTGTTGAGCCAAGAAGGCATGAATTAGGAAAGAAGCAGCAGCAACTTTTCTTGTTCAACACCTGTCAAATGCAAGCACACTCTCTTTCTTAATTATTTTCTGTTCCTTTCTTCCTTCTCACCACTACCATTCCTTGCCTCTCTTCAAAGGCCAGTATCACTTTAATTTTCTCAATTTTCTCCTTTTTCTTTAATTCTCTGTTTCATTTTTTAAAGGGTGTTCCAGTTTTCCCTCTGATGCAGAAAAAAAGTTCTTTTTTTGGGTTTTTGTCCTTGATCCAATTTTATTCTTTCTCGATGGTTTGTTAGATTCAGGGATTTTCCTTTCTTTTGGTCGCTGCCCATTATCTTTGTTGGCATGTTCTTTACATGTGTTTCCTGTATGAATTAAAAATTCAATATTTTATGTTATGTGAGCTGCAACTCTGAATTGCGGTGGATTTCAATTGCGGTGTATTGTTTTTTAATTAAGAAGGTTGTGGTTTTAGACGAACAGTTTTGTTGATTCGAATGCTTAGGTCTCATACATGGTTCTACTCGGAACCAAGAACAAAGGTTGTTTTCGTGACATAAGTATAATTTCCCAGTTTCTCCGAATTACTGGAAAAAAACTGAAGATTATGTAAGGATTTTGTGAAAAACATCAGATATTTCTCAGAATATGGGAGACCTCGCTTCCCTGTTCTGATTTGTGAGTGGCAGGTTTGTTGAAATATTCTGAAGACTTCCTGAGCTTCAAACTTTTCAAACCAATATGCTCTTATCTTGAAAGATTTACTTTTTTTAGTGAAAACATGCTGGTTTCACAACTCACTTTTTTTTATCTAACATGCTACATTTTACCGAACAGGGATTTTGAGTGTTATCTGAATTGCTGGAGGCCTGAGAGTGCAAATTATCTCCACAACCGATGGATAAAGGTACTCTAATGCTTTTGCCATTATCAACCAATTAACTCCAATGCTATAAGTAGAATTGAAAATGTTTTAAAGTGAATTATTTATCTCTTCCTTTCAATATGCCCAAGCAGTACATCTTACCTTGACTTGTCTATTCTGACATGCACACTGATTCTTGTTATCACATACATACATTGCCACGAGAACTTGTGCAAACAACTTTACGGCCTCATCACACGGTTTATCATTGTTTTGATAATTGAACTATTGGGGATTTGGATTCTAAATGTCACAGTTAGAATTACATTATCATTATGCTTGACATCTAGCTATGAAAAAACTACCAAAAGCATGGAAGAGTTTCATTATATATTTTGTTTCTTATGGCCAGATTGTGAGAATGAACTTCCATCTAGTAATTTTCATGGAAAGGCAACATGCGTTCTGTCATCGGACTGTAATATACATGTATGCTCCAACATAGGGGTTTAAGGTAGATCGTAGTCACTCGGTTTTCATCAATTTGGGTTTCATTCATAACAGTCTTCCTTTTAGGTTCTAGCTCCTATGAGTTGACTTATTTGGGTTTTTAGTTATTGCCACTAACATCTTGGTTCCTATATTTTAAACTCATTTGGATTTTGGACCCTGTAGTTATGTATTAATACAAGTAAATACCAACAAAATGGACAAATACAAGTTTCTTAGATAGGAATTAACAATAATCATCTTCTAATCCAAGTCTTCATCATTATTATTACATTTATAAATTTCACATTTGCTGCACTAAACTGTTCTACTACAACAACACTGTGAAAGGACTTCATACTGCTATAGCGCTTTTTAAAACCCTAATTATGGTACCAGCCCCTAAGGTACCAAAACCTTTGTGGTTGAATATAAAGAGACCATATCCCCGTAAAGAATATATTGTTATTGGCAATGCTTATAGAATGTTTCCAAGATCGTGTGATGCAACACCAGTGATCGTATTTTCTTCTTTTTTTATCGGCAATAAAAAATATAATAAATGAGAGTATTTGAGAGATACTCCAACCCTATTACAGAAAAAGAAAAAAATAAAATATATGCCCAGCTAAAGAAGCTTATCCCACACATCCCATTTAGGCCTGATAGTATCTTTCACATATACTAAAAACGGTTTATATCTGAACCATAATAGGAAGCAAAGATATATAGTGTCTACTGCAAGAAATAGGGTCTAACACCAGACCAATTGTCTAGCGTGAATGATTGTCTATGATGGAGCGTTTAATGTGGATCATCTAGCGTGAGCGACAAGTGTGGTTCGTCTAACGTGAAACTTACCGTAATGAAACAATGGAGAAAGAAGAAGAAATCTAGGCACATAGCATGAAGATACAACAAAGGGAAGCCTGAACAGTAGGACTTCACCAAGATTGAGATTAAGAGAGGAATACAAGAATATCAAAAAGTATGTTCTCTGTTCTACCCAAACAGAGGAATCAACATTGCTTTATGTAGCAAGTTGATTCATAACCCGTAACCATACAGCCTTGTCAATTTGACTAGGGTTAACAAAATTGTCTAACATATATAGATATATACAAGGACTAAGAGCTAAATGAATGAAAACTATAGGGATCAAAATCTTGTTTAAACCCAAATCAAATTATCAAGGAAAGCATGGTTTTCCATAGGAACAAACTTTGCTACCTCCAAGTTGCATGTTAATATGTTTATAGAATATCACTGCATTTATGATATAAATAGGGTTATTTGAAACTCAGGAAGAGTCAGAGCACTAGCTTGCCATGAAATGAGATTTCTTTTGTTGTTGCAGATGCTAAGGCGGAAGAGACTGTTGATTTGCGAACCAAGGTGGAGTTAGTGAGATCAGTCTCTGATAATAAGCACCATGATCTTTTAAGGCCATCTGCTCGGAACTATTCAAGAGGTAAAAATATTAATCATGATTCATGTCTACATATTGGAAAGCAAAAAATATATAATTCTTCAACTTGTTTCCAATCTTTCTATTATAATTTAATTTTTCATAATTTTATTTTATAAAAATTATTATCAAATGGGATCTGCTAGAACACACGGATTAATATATAATGATGGCACCAATGCCTTGTATAATTCTCCATTTATTTTTTAATTTGAATAGGATACGGCTGGGATATATGTTGCTGAATAACATATCTTACTCTAGCACATCTATTGTTCTAAATGTAACCAATTTGGAGAAAAAAAAATTGGTTGTTTTTCCCTTTTCCCTTGCAACTGTTACATATGAGCTCTTTTGCATAATTGATGAATGAAACTGTCCTTTTTTTTTTCTGCATCCTGTTTTCAGTGACTTTTGATTTGTATTTCTATTAGATCTATATAGAACTATTAATAATTTCCTTCTGAACCTTACCCTTTACTAGAGTTTAGAGAACTATGTATAAATTTTGGCCAAGCAGCTAATCTTCTTTAAGAAAGAAGGTCAATAACAGTGATATGATTCATGTGGAGGAAACCAAGAAGGCACGGATTCAATCCATGAAGAAGATGAACAGTACCATAACAAACAAGGTTAAGAGAAGCCTAATAGAAAGAAGAAAAAGCCCATTTTTTATCCTTACGACTTATCCTCATTAATAACATAGTTTTCCATCCAATTGGGCTTCTCATGACCTTGTTTGTTATGGTAGTATTCATCTTCTTCATGGATTGAATCCATGCCTTCTTGGGTCTCCTCCACATGAATCATATCAAACAGGGTAAGGGATGACAAGTTCAGTGATAATGTTCTGTACTAACTAAATAAAGACAACTGCACAAATCGAAGTTTCTTTTTCATAGTTGTCTCTTGATTTCATACGCAATTTTCTTCTCCTGAAATATTAACAAATTTTATGGCCATGGCAGGACAAGCAACTGATGGAGGTGGCCATGGAAAGGGAAAGTATGCCTTAATTAGAGACCCAGAGGACTTTCAAACTGGAATTTATGATAAACCCCTTCCATTTTATGGATGTGGAATCGGATGGTTCTCGTAAGTAATTTTAATCAACTGTCTTTCCCAACTTCCTTGACTTGTCTCATGGCTTTGCTTGTTAAAAAATGGCAGATTTCTTTTTGGATTTCTATGCCCTCCTATGTGGTTCTACGCTACAATTCTCTATTTTGGAAATCACTACAGAAAGGATCCCAGGGAACGAGCAGGGCTGGGAGCCTCCGCAATTGCTGTAATTTTCTCCCTTCCTCTCTACTTTGGTGTATATTTGTCTGTTGCTCATGCATACAGAATGTTGTGCACTTGAATAAAGTCATTCTGTCCTAAAGGATTGGTTTGGGAATGGTCGTTACATACCTGACTCAACTTGGATCAAGCTGAAATAAAAGAAACCTCTAGAAACTCCAGTTTACTTGGATAAAACACTTTTCTTGAAATTGAATTATAGAAGTAAACAAACCGAGTAACATGGAGTAAGTTCATTCAATCGTTTGAAGATGTCTTTCAATGCTACCGGCATCTAGTAACAGCTCAAAATATTTCATGTCATTGAATATTTTTGCAATACGTGCCTAATAATTGTAACTTGTGATATGTGCCGTCGTAATGGAAATGTAAACCAATCAAACTATAACTTGATCGTGCATAAAGAACTTTACCAGTTATAAAAATTGAGAATTGCTCTTCAATATGGTTGTAGTTGTTCTTTTGCCATGTGAGTTCGTTTTCTGCATTGCAGATATTATGTATTATTGCTTTTACAATGCTTGATTGTTGTCTAATTGGCGTGGTGATCAACTTGCAGGCATTGGTGTGCTCTGTACTGTTGCTGATAATTTTTGGAGTAATTCTTGTGTTTAAATTGCGGTTCCTGTATTTATGATTCATGTGCAAAGGTGAGAAATAGAGAAGCAAAAGCATTTGGAAGCAATTCTGGCGTGATATTAGAAACAATTGGACATATGGTGTATATAAGAACTTCAAAAGATGGAAAAAAGCCTGCATGTTGTTTGTGAAGTAATTCACAGCAAGAAATCTGTCGGCTATACCATAAATTGAGAAAAGAGGATGTGTCATATCCCTTATTTCATTATTTTTCGAACTGATTTATACTTAAAAAGAAATATTTTGACGAGTGTTTATGAATATCTCAAAATCCTTATTAATTTTAATTTATTTTTATTTATTAACCCTTGGGATGCAGAAGTGCTGTATATGTTCTAGATAAGAAAAGTGCAAGGCTGCCACAGGTAGAAAACTAACTTAAGATCAGTGATACACACTGCTAATCATTTTTAGGCTTTACTGTCATGTTGAACAGTAAAAATGGAAACTTGTGGATTTAAAACTTCTGTTAACGAAATAAGTATTTTCTTTGCTCGGCGTCTCAAAAGAATTAGAAAGAATGTTTCTTTTAAATTAAGCAAAAATAAACATGAAGACATCCTCCCGTTTAAAAATTGAATATATATTTTCATGTACAAAATTTTGTATTCATTTTTATAGATATTAAATAGGTTAAAATTAGTGACTGTTTATTAGGGAATAAAACCAAGAATCTCCAGTTAACAAGATCAAGTGCAATTTTGACAATAAAGAGTGATAGCTAGCTTCAAAACAACTAACAAGAAATCAGCATGCCATTTCATTCAGTGGGTGGGTAGAGAAGTTGCCACTCTTAAAAACTAATTACGAATTATTTGTACATCAAACAAGATCTTAATAGATGCTGGCAAAAGAGCAGTACTAAACTAATTATTCTACTACATTTAGATTCTACTTAATTTAAATATAAGACCACCTCTTACGACAACTCTTGCTACCTTATTTTCAAACAATGTTATGCAAATTTGTTCTTAAACATAAGAAATAACATGTACAAATTTAAAAAATTCAAAAATAAAGTATGTTCAATCGTAAAAATATAGTGTAAATCAAATTCTAAAACCAAGGAAGATAGAGTGTAAATCAAATTCTCAAACCAAGGAAGATCTAGGCAAGGTTATCAAACTCTAGGGTTAACTCGTAAACCCTTAAGAGTTTGAGAGTCTGCTACAGGGTAGCGAGTCAACTCGGGAGTAAACTCGGAGCAGACTCGGTCAGACTCAGTCAAACTCGGTCAAACTCGCGAGTTCAAAGCCGAGTCAGCGAGTTGTGAAAAAAAGGCTCAAAACAATGTGTTTCATTAAGATTAGGTTAGATTTTAAGGTTTTTTACCTGGTTCCATACTGTCATCTCATCTTCCTCACCGCACCGCTCGTCACATCGTCGTCGCCGCCGCGCCACTCGTCGCACTGCACCCTCACCGTCGTGCCGCCCGTCACACCGCGCCTTCACCGCCGCGCAGCTCGTCGCGCTGCGCCCTCACCGCCACGCAGCTCGTCGCGCTGCGCCCTCGTCGCCGCACCGCTCACAAAGCACCGCAGAGGAATGCGCGACTGCTGTGAGTTTTTCGTGACATGGGACTTATTAGGATTGGAAAATAGGACAAATTAGGGTTAGGGTTAGGATATCTAAAATTAGGTTGGGGCTTTTTAAATTGGATTGGGTTTTTTTAGCTAATTGGGTTTAGGGTTACTTTTAGGATTAGGATTTGGGAATTTTTGGATAGATTGGGGATTTTTGGGCAGATTGGGAATTTTAGTTATATTGTTGGTGTAGGGTTTGGGAATTTTAGTTATTTTGTTGGTGTAGGGTTTGGGAATTTTTGGATAGATTGGGGACTTTTGGACAGATTGGAAATTTTGGTTATTTTGTTGGTGTATGAACAACTTGTTTATTTCAATATTATGGAATTGATATCATAAATTATTATTTTTTTGTTAAATTTTTTATGTGAAGTAGACTCTTACGAGTCTACGAGTCGGGTTTACTGAGCTCTCACGAGTCTGAGTAGACTCTCGAGTCTGAGTAGACTCTCGAGTCTGATAACCTTGGATCTAGGTACTGAATATTCGCAGCCTACAAGTATAAACACACTTAATCTAAATGAAACTTGCTTCCTTCAACTAAAGAGTACATATTGAAAAGTAAAACTTGATTATTAAACTCGTCTTAAAAAGAGTTCTTTATAGGAGAATATATAATTATAATTACGTTCTCCAGATTCTACAACTAGTTGCTTGTAATTCAACAAACCAAAAAAATCTCAGCCTTGATATTTTCTTTGGATTTTCTACAAGATAATAATTGAATATTTGCATAAAGCAACAACAATGTATTCGTCCACAAAATTTTTCTATATGGAGATCTTTTCATGAAAGAATGTCTACCAAGCAGCAAGAGAATTACGAAAAATTGCAGGACTCCTAGTCATAAGAACCCTAACTAGAGTGGTCAATCTTTAGCCATCAATCGCACATACTTGTTCTCGACTGCAAATCTGGAGCTGGAATTGATCTGTCAACAATTTTTTTCATAAGAAAACCAATATTTATTATTTTTAAAGGATTAGTTAACCCAAACGCAACCTATTTTATCGGCTTACCTTCTTCTCAAGCTCCTCACTCAATTCAATTTCATCCACTGCAATTTCAGATTCCTGGAGTGCTTTGAGGACAACTTTTCTAAGTTTCTTCATCTTCAAAATTCCATCAGGATGCTGCCACAAACATAAAAATAAGCACATTTAAGTGCACTAAGGAAATTAGACGTATAGACCAATATTCAAAAATACAAATTTTGAGTAAAATCATTATAGATGGCAATGCCATAGCAGCTCTAATTAAATCCGTGTAAAAATCTCATCTATTTTATCCATCTAATGCTCACAGTATACAAATAGATCAACATAACCTCACATAAATCAAGCACAATACAAGAAAGGATGCCATTCTGAAATTCAAAACACGTACAGATTTCAAGGCTGATTTGATAAATTTCTTCCACTTTATTTTATTCTTGACAGCACTTGTACAGTGAGGTTTTAACATCCCTTCTTTCTTCAAATTGCTCTCTCCTGTTGCTTTTTCACCCTGAATTACTTCTCCATTTCCCATGTCAACTGAAGTGTTATTATTGCTTTTTTTAACAAGGTCATCCTCCAATGCTTCAAGTTTCCTCTTTTTCTTTGCTGAAGAAATTTCATTCTCTGGTTTTGAGTCATTTTGTGCAGAAGACTTCTGCAATTTTGGCAGTTCGACATTTTTGTCATCTCTTGCCTCATCATCAGAACCAGTCTCCACAACAGCCTTAGCATCACCAGTGGCATTATCTTCCTGGATTGGTTGCTGCTTTGAAGCATGGAATGCTCTCGCCTTTGCCCTGTGCTTCTTTCCATCAGCATGGAGAAGAAGTGTTTGCTTACTTGTAGCTTTTGTATTGCAAAGACTGCAGAGCCACAAATTAGTAGAGCATAATATATGAGACAAAACCATAAGGGTGATGTAGAGTATAAGAAAAATTCTTTCTTGAAGATTCTCGATACAACAGCCAGGCACAATATTACTATAATACAGTTTTATAAAGAATGTCTCAGACTCTCAGATAATAAGCCATTTTGGCAATTGACTATTTTTTTAAGTTCACAATCTACACTATTGAGAAAGGAAAAACCGAGAAAGCATATGATGAATTTCAGGTTTATTTAGACCACAGCAAAGCTATTCAGTCTGTAGGGGAGAGAACATGGTTACAAAATATTCAGTTACCCTATTTTAAGCTGATAACATAAAATATAGAATCAATATAATTGATCCTAATATCAGCAATTACTATATCAATAGGATTCTATCATATGTACAAGATTCTAACATATACGTTTAAAAGAATGGAACGGGGAGTGAACAATGGACAGGAAGTGCAGCATATTCACATCAAGTAGACAACAACAACCAAAAGAACAAAGATGTCTGAACTTTACTAGCAAACATTTTCACAAGATTTATATCAACACAGACTTGCCTTGCAGGCTAAAAGTCAATCAACACAAATATCAGTATTATCCCTGAAGATATCTTAATAGATAGGATTATAATCCTACGTTAAACTTATACACTGAACTCTCCCTCTTGAATAAGGATGACAATTGGATTCAGACTCAATAGGTATCCACAAGCATTACCCACAATATATATGATATGGATAAACCCACAAAACTGTCTGCATGTATTTTAAGATTCAATCTTGCCCAAACCAACATAATATATCTGCAAAATCTTGTAAATAGGATATGAAGGTATTACACTTTTTAACAAATAACTTCATTTTAAATGTTTTATTATTAAGAGTTAGATCATCTTTGAATTGAGCCATGTACTTAACTCTTGGTTAATACTCTTTCATATTGACTTCTCATCATTAATGTTAGTACTATGATAGATATGTTTGATTAGTTTGTCAAATAAAAACATTAAAGGATTCAAGTTAACCAAATATATGTATTGGAATTTGGATTGGAACGGTATATAAAACCCCAATAGAAAAGGGTAGGTTATTGAAGCTGCTGCCTGCACAAGTAGGGACTTGGGTATTGTAGTACCCTACTCATTGTCATCCTTACCCTTTTATACTTCAGTAATAAAAGGCATATTATGCACATTCGACTCAGTGCCCTTTTACACACATTATTTACACTACATAAAGATAAAAAAAAAAAGATAAACTACAACCTTTATGATCTAGGAAACCCGTAAGACATGATACAGAAACTCGAACGCAAGGAGTAAGAACATAGAAGTCTGAATCTCATAACTTTATAAAACGTGTAATGCGGAATCTTGATTGACATTGACTCTGTAATGTAAATACACTGATTACTACCATGGTACTAGAAACCCATTAGATTACATACCTACAAAACCAAGGAGGCCGCTCAGATAACCCCACATTAATATCAACTTCAGGCCTTTGTTTGTTATCCTTGTTAGGCGTGGCAGTTGCAGCACTCAAAGTTTTGCCTTGGCCTTTTGGACCATACTTTTCCTGGAAATCAAAGTAAAAGTAGAAGGTGTGTAGAAAATAAGATATATATTTTCAAGACTTAAATGAAAATCCATATGCTACCAAAATACCTAAACAACATGAATACAAATTTGACTCCTCTGAAGGAAAGTGCATAAAACGCCCCCCTCCCTTTAGATTAAAATTCTGATTCCAAGACAATCACGACAATAGATAGAAATGATTGAAAATCATCAGTGAGAGGAAACTTTCAAGAAGCTTCTCTAGCCAGATCAAATCAACCAAAAATCCCCAGCACTAAAGTGGTGAAGTTAAACAACAACAAAAATCCGTTTACTGATCGAAAAAAAAAAAAAAGTACGCTCGTGACTCTCATGCATCATTCACAAATCATATTGAACAAAAACGAGACAGGGGGACGATCCATTAAGAAGAAAGTGAAAACAAATGAGAGACTCACAGCTTCTGTAATGCACTGCGTGTGATCCTGAACGGTGTCACGCCCAAATATTTCCCCACAGTCAATGCACGACAACTGCATAACACAAAAAAATTCAACAGAAAAATAATGAGCATTACAAATCGCAACACATTGTGAAGGAAAATGTATGAAAAGTGGGATGGAATGAGAACTTTGTAAGCAGAGCAAGTCCGAAAGTGACTCGACAACTTGGGTTTTTTGAGGTTGTCTCCACAATCTTCGCATTGGAACCAAACCATATCTGAGATTTAACTTTAAGGTTGCGTTGCGTTGCGTTGGTACCAAGAACAGGCGAGGATGTTGGTTCTGTTCTGCAACTTCTGGGGTTTAAGAACAGGCTAGGGTTCTCCGTTTGGCTCCAATTATAAATGTACCCTTTTTCTATGCCCTACTTCCAAATAGTTTATGTTTATTATTTTATTCACCACCTTCAAGATTAGAAATTGAAAAAACAAATTGTGCACTTCGAAAAAAAATCTTAACCATGGTTTTTTTTATCGGCTTCTTAACCATGGTTATCTCGTATTTATTTTTTTCAAAAAAAAGTCAAAATAAATTCAAGCCAACTTTATTTACCAAACTTGTCTAGTGTTAGGGTTGAAAGATCAATTCGAATTTAGTTTTTCAAAAACTAAATTCCTACGTAATTATCTTTTATTGAAAAATTAAAAATAAGAGTTTAAAAATTATTAATAAAAAATAAATTAAATAACAGTAAAATTATACTTATGTTTAGTTTATGATTTTTAAATAACGAATTAAATAAAAAGTAATTAAATAGTAAAATGAAAACAATTTCATACAAAAAAATATTAAGTGGCTTTGTTTAATTTTGATATTACTATAAATAAGTGATATTAAAATTGAATAAAACAAATAAAAAATGTAAAAAATTTTATTTATGATTATTCATCATATAAATTTAAAATGAATATTTTAAAAAAATGAAATAGCAAGTAGAAAACCCTTACAAAATTAAATAGTAGTTTGAAATTAGAATTCATATTTATATTTTGTTTTCCGTTGTTTCATAATGAATTAGATTTAAAATAGTTCAAATAAGAAAAAAAATAATATAAATAAGTATAATGAATAAAAACTATTAAAATAGTAATTATCAAATAATATTTATTAACTAAATTATTTAACGATAAAATTTTAATTAATAGATTTACATGAATTGAAATAATTTACTAATATTAAAATAAACATATTGTTAATAAATTTTATATAAAATATTTAAATGATATAGTAATAATTTTAATTAATAAAATTGTTCTTGCCGGTTGACTCTCCTGTTAGTTGACTCTATGACAATCGCACGTCTCCTTCCCCCATCTTGAATTAGGTTTTGCTGTTTTGAAACAACTTACACCTGCAAGATAGATAGAAAGGAGCGTCCTAGAGACTGTTTGCACTCCGACGCTAAGTCAAAACTAGAGCAAGCACACCAAGTGTATTGAGTATCTTAGTTTAGGTCAAGAAACTGCGTACATTTGTCAAGCGTGTCGTTACCCATATTTAGGGTTTACAGGAATGCCCTTGCGCCGTTATCACCCAAACTTAGGGCAATCTAGAGCGTAAGGCTTCCCTTAACTGGAATGCAACTTCTAACAGGATGGCCACCTGGGTACCCCCTCGTGCACCTAGTCTCTGGGCCACCTGTCCTAGGAGTGTCTTTCACGTGCCATGCATGCAGCCTCACTTGGAAACCCTGATCCTGATGGGCACTCAACCCTTCAAGACTCTACACTTAACTGTGCTTTCCTTGCCACACGTATGGATGCTTTGTGACTTAGGTCTCTCCCTACCTCTAGGCATTTTGCAGATAACTGGTCCTCTCTCGGGATCCACCTTAGATGTTCTAGTTCTGTTGCTCAAAACATCCAAGACGAATATCACCTCGTCACATCCTGTTGCCGAGGACTCACCATCCCGCTGAGTGACGAGGACACATCAGTCCACTCTCGTGATCCACGCTGATGACTAATCGGCACACTGGTCCATGCTACCTGTGGGACCCAGCCCACGTGGCTCTGGGCCATACTGTGGGATCCAGCTGACGTGGCTCGCCATTACTAGCTGTTCTCGATGTCCGAGAAGTGGTTGGTACACAAATGTTAAGAAATTGTTGGATTAGAAAAAAAGTGAAACATTATGCATATTAGTAGTAACAAGTAAAATTAAGTTTAAAAATAAATTAAAAGATTAAAACATATCATATAAATTAATACAAAATATTTTTAATTAAATTTAAAATGCAAATTAGTATTTAAATAATTATTTACATTACAATTTAGTATGAAATAAATTGATGGTGATAATTAGTATTAAGTTTAAATATTTTATTTAATGATTATTAATAAAAAAAATATTTTATTAATTGAAAGTGTGTATTTTTAATCTATTATTTTTTATTTTTGATAACTTGATTAAACTGTGTAAAATATGTGTTGATTTATATGAAAGTTAAGTCATTTGAAAGTAGATGTGTAAAACAAAATTTTAGAAATATAAGGTATTTAGAAGTAAATAAATTGTTGGCTTCATTGTTGAATGTGTTACCAGGATTACATTACATTAATTATTGGTTAAAGGTGGTGGTGTAAGATCATATGCAAACAAAATAGACAACAAATCAGCTAAATTGGACGTAACTAAGTGTTGTTTGTTGTTCATGGTGGATTGTGTTGCAGGCATTATAAATTATTTTGTTATGTAGAGATATTGGTAAAGCTTCTTATTTGACAAGTTTAAAGTGTTATAATAGTTTAGAATGTGGGATCGAATGTTGAATTTTTTTGTATAATTAAATATTGTAGTAGTTGCAACATTGGTAGAAAGTACATGGAATTGACTATATACTTACATGCGTAGAGTAATGGTTCTTATATTGAATGGTGATGACTTTTTACGGCAAGTACACCGCGTTGTCAGAAGTAATAATTGTTCCTAAGGACGGATATCGATCCCACAAGGAACAGTGAATTATCAAGTACAATAATTGCTAAATATAGAACAAAACAATTAAAAGTGTGTTGAAAGTGGTTGTGTTGGCGATGATCAATAAGAAAACAGACAAAGAATTGGTTGTTTCAAGTTGGAAAAATAGGGATTAGGTTTCATATCTCTCACTCTCATGTATTTTGATTAGCATGTCAATATTAAGTTCTTTGATTGAAATTGATGCTAGTATAAAAATCATTTATATCGATTCCTCGCATATAAAATCCTTAAGAATGTTCCCTAACTATCGATCCCTCGCATAATTATAAGAATAACTTAGAATGAAGCTCAGAAGTTAATAGAAATTAACATTTCAAGTATATTTCTAGCATTCAAATATGTTAAGTATTGTTGTTTAGGTCAGAATCCTAAAAATACTTTCCAGTCAGATTTAAGATTCTCAATTTGTCACGAAAAATTAAAAGTAAAACAACAATACCAATAATAAATCAAGAACTGAATATTTTAATATAAGATATCACCTCAGTACATAAGAGTTCGAGTAGATTACTCTCAATCCGAAAGGATAAAATTAGCCACGCATACTTCTAGCATCTTCCATTCTCCCAATTTGGTTACAATTCACTCTATGGTATTTTTCTCTCAATTTGGCACACTAAGGTTGTGCCTCTAGTCCTCTATTTAACCTAATTTGCTAGGGTTGAGTGACTTCCTAGGTCGCGCTTATGGACTTAATAATAAAAACATAAAAATAGTCCAATTAATCTGACACATTTTTGTTGTTGAGTTGAACTTTTCTCTCTCTCTTTTGTGGGTTCTAGGCCTTCCAGCTTTCTCCTTTTAGCATATATCATTCTTCTTTAGTCCAAATCTCCATTCTTCCATAAAAACCTGCAATTAACAACAAATTTACGAATAAAATGCTCTTATTCAATTAAAATCATAAAAAATATAAAAATGTATAAATTCATAAATTAGAGATTATTTTATATGTAAATTACCAATTAATACTCATAAGTGTCTATATTTTAATATGAAATATTATGGAAATTAGGCACTTATCAGATGACTCGTGTTAATTCATGTTGGTTGTTACGTATACTTCACATGTTTGTCTATCAATACGATAGAGTTTGTCCAAATTGTTCAGGGATAAGGGACATTTTGAAACAAACCAAATTGTAGCCTAATTCTATTATAATTATGTCATTCAATAACCATAAACTAAATCATGAGAGTGCATGTTATCCAATTTGGACATCCTATAAGCTTTGATTCGGATGGATGTCTCAAAGTATTTATATGGATTCCACAAAACCTATAATAAATTTATGTTTGTTACACAACTTAATGAAAGTTAAAAAATTGATAAAATGAAGTTATTATTTTATTTTTGTGTTATACATGATCCTCTTAATTTTGATTAATCATTAACATGTGTCCTAAAATATCATTGTGAGGGATGTTTATAAAGTTTAGAACTTTATTGTCACTCCATTCACACACCAAGGATACAAAGGGGATAAAAATAGGTATTATGTATGCCATTTGATATCAATCTCACAATTATAATAGTGATGCACAATCACATGTTGTTTTTGCTTTGACAACATTTATTGTTTTGTAAATTTCCTTATACAATATAGTTAACAAAGTAGAAAAAACCCTGCTTTTGGGAAGATTAAACAAAATGGACAAGTACACAGGATGAACTTTATTGTTTGTCTTACAAGCATCAATATTCCTTCAATCAAACTTGGGTTGCACACCTTACAACGAGTGTGCAATCACTTTTCTGTTGGTTCATCACCAAGTGACAACGTATTTTCTCTAAGTTATTTTAATTTAACTTGTGAGTCTATGAATGACTATCCTTTGACGGTTGCGACACCTAAATATTGTCACACGTTTTTTCCCAATCAAATATTGTAAGGTCAATGATTGATAATCATTCAACTTTGAGTAATTTGCCGAGATGAGTCTCTTAATCTTTACACTCATGTGAGTCTTAATTGCAATCTTTCATTATCTAAAGTTTTCAAATGACTTATCATTATCCTTAAGAATATAAATTCATGTCTTTTTTGAAATTTTATTAAAGAGGAACAAAAAATACCTTGTTTCACTATGTGAAGAATTTTTTTATGATCCATAGAGCAATTTGAATGTAATGAATAGTACCTTTTGTATGGTGAATAATAGTGGAAAAAATCAATCTCTTCACTTTTCCAAAAATATGATGTTAAAAAATTAAAAAACTGTAATGTTGTTATTTTTCAACAACTTATGCTTTCATAGGTTTCTTAAACTCATTTCATTAATACGACTAGATCTTTTATGCCAAAGACTTGCTAGAGATTGGTATACTCTAAATACTACAATTGTATCCAACAAAGTATTTTTCCTTGAAGTAAATACAACCCATGTACCAAATTTCCCTTCATCATCACCATGGAACCCTTGTTGACATTTAGAATTCCACCTTTCATCTTATACTCCTAGCCTTATGTATCAAACATCCTGAGATAAATTAAATTTCTCTTAAATTCAGGTGAATGTCTTACTTCTGACAACATCTTAATTCTCCCATGTGCAAGTTTTAACTTTATGAACCTATTTCAATCACCCTACATGATTTGTTATCTCTTAAGAGCACCTGTCTCCATGGTTTTTAATGTAAGATAAATTATTTCTAATTAAGACATGTGTGGAATGAACATTTAGTGTCAAAAAACTCATTTTAAATTACTTTTTCCTCCTTAACACACACAACTTCAACATTTTCATGTCCTTTTGAAGTTACACCTACATCCCTTCTTTTTATTCTTTTATTCTTACTAGTTCTATTCTTTTGTATTGAAAATATCCTTTCTTGAAATGCTCTTCACTCCCACAAACAAAATACTTTATTTTCTTGTATTCTTTGCACTATGATCTCAATCTCTTATTGGTCTTGAATTCTCTTTTTTCTTATCTACCATTTTTGTACAATCATTCGCTTCTTTGATCTCCTTACCTTTTCTTCACCTTTCGAAAAAAATCAACACAATCTTCATCCAATGACTATGCATCTTTGTAATAGATGAGTGTCTCTCAAAAGTTATCAAAATCACCAATTAATGACTTTATCAACAACAATTTTTACCAACATAAAGAATGACCTAGTTAAAATCATCCAACTATCCTCCAGTGCTTTTTATCCTCTCTTAGAAGTACGAAACTTTTGTTTCAAATATAGTTATTGTTCTTGCCGGTTGACTTGCTGTTGGTCAAACTCTAAGATCGCTAGCACCTTCTTCCTCCTTTTTCACTGTAAAATAGCTTGCCTGCAAAAGAGAGAAAGAGAGGTGCCCTCGCGGCCGTGCGCACTCCGACGCTCAAGTCAAAACTAGGGCAAAAAACACCAAGTGTATAGTAAAAGAGTGTTAGTCTAAAAAACTACGTACCTTCCCCTAGAGCCTTAAGCCTCTTTTATAGGGTGTCATTAGGTTATCTCTAGTAACCAACTTTCCCTGCATGGAACTTTATCTTTAGAAGGAAAATATTTAGTGAGTGAGAGAATGCTGTTATACAGGCGTAATCTTTAACAGCGTATCTTTGTATATTTGGAGTGCTACTGCCGCCACTTGCATATCAATAACATATTACTAGGAACAATATCTTTTATCTCTTAATCTTTTGGCATGTATGGCGGTAACCTTCTATCTTCAAGCAATTATCTTTATGAACGAATATCACAGTATACTGTTAACCCTAACGTTGCGGGGTCTATCCTTATGATTTAAACTAATCTCTCACGTGCCCTTAAACCCTTCACGTGCCATTACATGCAACTCTAAGGATAAATCTCTTATGCCAAAGCTTAGCGTTTCGCATATATCCCGCATGCATGGCGTATCTAGGGCCCAATTCATCTCTTGACATGTGTGGTTCCTGGGACCCACTATTGGCCCTACTAGGCCGACCTCTATAGGGCCGATGACTGATCAGCCTGCGGTGCAACAAGGACACATCAATCCCTTCTGGTAATCACCCTTCCTTAAGGGAACACACCAATGACTGATCACCCTTCTCTGAGGGGACACACCGACGACTGATCACCCTTCTCTGAGGGAACACACCAATGACTGATCACCCTTCTCTGAGGGGACACACTGATGACTGATCACCCTTCTCTGAGGGGACACACCGATGACTGACCACCCGCTAATCCAAGCTGCCTGCGGGGTCCACTCCACGTGGCTTTGGCCCATGCTGTGGGATCCAGCTGACGTGGTTCACCCTTTACTATCTGTTCTCGACGACCGAGGTCTGACCACTACAGTTATATAGTTGACAAGTTTCAAATATAGTTACATAGTTGACCAATGATTTGGTCATACAAGGATTTTCAAGTTTAAACCAAATAGTAACATCAATTTCTCCTTTTAAACTTTTCTCGAAACTTTGTTACCAAAAGACAAAATCAAAGTATTACGGGCTTTGTGAAGCACATTCTTTTTTCTCTTTTTTGGACAACATAATAAATAATTTTTTTTTAGAGAACATTCTTTAACCTTGTTAAACCAAATAATCTTCATCTTTCTTTTTCATAAACTCAAATTATTATTGTCTACGACTTTCTTAGTATCATACTTTATATAATCCATATTTGATTCACAAATAATATTTGAAATACTTACTCTAATTTTAATTAGGGATGTCTATACTTTATCATGACAAATTATTCAAATTTTTTTATAAAGGAGTTCAAAATAAAATGACAAAGAGAATCATTCAAATTTTTTTATAAAGGAGTTCAAAATAAAATGACAAAGAGGTTAGAGAAAGAGAGATGATGGAGAGGGAGAGTATTTTTTTTTTAAATAAAATCCAATATGTTTTATAATCACATGATGCAGAGAGTGTGTGTAGACTAAATAATTAACCTTCATAACCAATTAGCTTCTAATTAACTCCCAAAGTTATATAGCCATAATATATTCAGATAATTATAAATATAAATTGTAAATGCAAGAAAATCAAAACCTAATTAAGGTTTAATTTTTTTTTGGCCAAAAATAAAATTTATTGTGTTCTGACTTCAAATCCGTTGAGATAGGATCTCTTGAATCAATTATCACATCCAAGGTATTATCGTCTAGAACTCGGGAGTTTTGTCACAATCTTATCCTTAAAAGGCGCATCCGTGAGTCAAGGAAGGAATGTCTATTTAAACTACCATTAAACTCAACCCCTAAGCAATTAACTTCGACTTATAAGCAATGAATGACTATATTGGACTGTAGTGGAATAAATTGTTATATAGAAAGTTACACTAGAAAATGGTTAAGGTAATGAGAATACTAGGGACAACAAAGTATCGACTAACATTTTTGTGTGATTAAGTTAAATTTATTCAAATTTATTCATTTTGTTTGGATCTTATTTCTGAAACAAATTATTTTAATGAATAAAAAAAGTGGTGAACTGAAAGTATGAATGTAGCAATAAGCATCACCTGTGTGTAATAAGAATCAACAAAATAAGCTGTTAGCAATAAAGGTAATGAAATTGGGCCCATGAGGAACAAGAGAAGGCCCATGAGAGTCAAGCAGAGTTGAAGTAAAGTCCATAGCAGATGTGAAGTGAGAAAAGAGCAAAGCATAAGCGTAACAGAGAATAGCAGAGCAGAGAGTTGAGTTGAGTTTAGAAGAAAATTAGGATGAAGCTGGGTGGAATCAAATCGGTGGAGAACGCGCACGATGATTCCGTGTGGGCGGTCACATGGGTACCGGCAACCGCCAACCGCCCACCGCTCCTTCTAACCGGTTCCCTCGACGAGACTGTCAGGCTCTGGCGCTCCGATGACCTCCTTTTGGACCGCACCAACACTGGCCACTGCCTCGGCGTCGCCTCCGTCGCTGCCCACCCCCTAGGCTCCCTCGCCGCCTCCTCTTCCCTCGACAGCTTCGTCCGCGTCTTCGATGTCGATTCCAACGCCACCGTTGCCACCCTCGAGGCCCCTCCCTCCGAAGTCTGGCAAATGCGCTTCGATCCCAAGGTATAGCCTTTTCTTTCTCTTTACCTTATGCAATTGTCTCAAACTAGCTCGTGCCTTGTTCGTTACGCCTAACCTCTCGTTATTGTTTAAACCTAAAACACTGAACAACTGAAAATTCATCAACCTAGAAGAGAACCTGTTGTGCGTGAAAATGCTATACTGGTTTGTCTTTGTCTTTCATGAAGACTCTTAATTAGTTCTGATGGTGAAATATCATAGAGAACTGGGAATGTTTGTGATTAATTATTGTTTTAATTCTGATGGCACGTGCTTTATGAACCCTAAGTAAAACAAATCTGTATGTTAGGTCTGGGCTCGAATTATATTTACATTCTAAATGATTCTCGTATTGACTTATACATGTTTGTTACTGATGATTGTTGAAACTTATGATCAAGATGTGGTGGAATGTTCTTAATCAACATTTTGCATTCTTATAGTTTTCTGGAGCCGGGGTTTTATTTCCTACCCAGCCACTTTTTTATGATATTTTGCTGGAATGGGCTTATTAAATCTAAAAAAAGAACAGTAGAAACTGCCCGTGTTATATTAATTTTCCTTACATAAGAGCTATTTAGTGCAAAATTTACACTAAAAGCGACAAAACTGTTTAAGATATTCGGTGAGAATGGGATCATACAAAAAATTTAGTTCAAAGGAATTTATACAAAAAATATCAAAACAGGCTTATTGGAGGAGAGAAGGTTTTTATCCCACCCTGTCACTTTTTAAAGATATTTTGTGGGAATGGCCCAAATCAAGTAGAAACTTCCCCTTTTACATGATTATATTAGAAAAAGTTGCTGGCTGAAGTAGAAAATTTTCACTTCCAATGAAAATTCTTCATGTTTTATTAGTTTTATTTAATAGTGGCTTTTGGCTCTATTGTGTTTTCTCCTTTTCTTGTGATATCGTATAATATGATGCGATTCTCTATCCCGCGACATGAATCGCTGCAACAACTTTTTTCGCTCCTGAATAGATCCTGTATTGTTCTAGTCACAATCAGAATCTCATGAATCAATCTACTGGATTTCTTTGCGTGAATCTGAGCAGACAGAGAGAGAGAGAGGAAAAATGGTCATTATTTTTCCTCTGGGCATGTCCACTTATTATTTTACCCACTCATCCATAATCTCTCTTCTCCACTGGTCACTCACTTATCTCTGTCTTTTCCTCATGTCTACTTAATAAACTATAAATGTTGATGGTCCCTTAAATTATGCAGTAGCAGTAACAACACTTATTTTTTGGAGGACTATAATGCAAAATTTGTTTTGTAGCATATCCATTGTTATAGGAATTTTATGTAGCAACTACAGTGTTTTTTTGGAGGTTGTGTTTGCTGAAATTGTGCACAGCATAAATGCACGTACAACCACTCTTTTTTATTACGTAGCTGTCATTAATTGTATTATTGCATGTTTATATGTCTTATATTTGAGTATATGTTATTATGTTTTTTAATGTTAACAATTTACTATTTGAAAAAATAGCCTCTCCGATTCTATATCTGGATTCAACTACCATGATAGCTAGGTTTCCCAATTGTTGCATGCGTGTTGAAATGGACTCTTGTATTATTTTAGTCGGTACTAGTGCATTGGCAATTTTTGCATAATTTCTACTTGACATGATTTTATTCATCAACTTATAATTGTACTAACTGCATGTGTCTATAGTTATATAATTATATCTTCATTTCTCTTGCTTTATTATTTCTGTGTAAGACTACTATCATTTTCAATGTTACGAAGTTTGTCACATGGACGATCTTGATTATTTTGAAGTTTGCATATGTTTGATTCTGCAGTCATGGTAAATGTTTTTCAACGTATATTGTCTCCCTAGGGTCATTTGTTAGTTGTTAAAATTAAAATGAGGTGAGAAACTCCAGGATCAGTTTTATGTGAAACATTTATGAGAAAAATAATCCACCTAATTTTGGTCAGTATTCTTGAAGGATGTATGAAATTATTATAAGCATGAAATCTCAATCGGAAATCCCCAAATAGTCCAGTATTACATAAAGGGACTAGTTCAACTCCCAAATTTATACTCTACTAAGATTATCTGTGCCTTGTGTGTTCTGTTGATTCTCTGTAGCATGTGCCCTTCCCCTTCTATGGAAATTGTAACCCTTCCACTATGAATCTGGAATTTGCAATAAAGCAGAAATTATTCATTGCCTTGTGATATGTAACGAAAATGGGCATTTCATCCCAAGTCTAAAAAATTATCCTTTTCACCTAACAATAATTGTTTGATCATCCATAGTTTCCTACCTTCAGGGTGCCATTCTAGCGGTTGCTGGTGGGGGTAGTGCATCAGTCAAGCTTTGGGACACTTCTACATGGGAACTTGTTGCCACCTTATCAATTCCCCGTCCAGAAGGACCCAAGCCCACAGACAAGAGTGGCAGCAAGAAATTTGTGCTGTCAGTTGCATGGAGTCCTGATGGGAAACGACTTGCTTGTGGTTCAATGGATGGCACCATTTCTGTTTTCGATGTTCCACGTGCCAAATTTTTACATCACCTTGAAGGTCACTTCATGGCTGTGCGGTCGCTTGTTTATTCTCCTTATGATCCAAGGGTACTGTTTACAGCTTCGGACGATGGTAACATTCACATGTATGATGCTGAGGGGAAAGCTTTAGTTGGGACCATGTCAGGTCACTCTAGTTGGGTATTGTGTGTGGATGTGAGCCCAGATGGGGCGGCCATTGCCACAGGTTCAAGTGATAGATCTGTAAGACTGTGGGATCTTAGCATGAGGGCATCTGTGCAGACGATGAGCAACCATACAGACCAGGTATGGGGAGTGGCTTTTAGACCACCTGGAGGGAGTGATGCGCGAGGTGGTCGTCTTGCTAGTGTATCTGATGACAAGAGCATTTCCCTGTATGATTATTCCTGATTTAGATATTACGCGCTGTATTTGTACTATTTGTGGAAGCTTGTTAACTCATTATTGCTTTGTCATCAAATTGATTTTCAATTTTAGGAAATGCATGGTTGTACTTGCTGTATCCTTTTTTTCATGTTTTGTTTCCCGTCTTAATTTTTATTGGAACAAGCAAAATAGATGTTCCGACCTAGTTCATCTTGAAACAAAACCAGTCTGCACAGTCCGAAAGGTTATGGAGCAAGATATTATTTTTTGTTTTTTAGTTAAACTTGGATATTCCTAGGTGAATAAAGGATACTAGGTTGTTTCTGAAGTTAGAGATTAATTTATGGTGATACTAAAATAAAAAAAAATTTCCAGACAAAAACAAATCTTGCATCTTTAATGCTTTCACGTCGCCCCATCTGTTTTGTTTGAATTAGACTATGAAATTATTTGGAACTAAGAAAGTTAAAGAAATTCATTCTCACAAGTCTCGTAGATTTCCTTTACTTTTTCACCAATCTTTACGCTGAATGACAGCAAGAGATTATTTAAATGCGGCAGTACTTAATTTTTGGTACAAGTATGTTAAAGGAGCAATACTTATAAAGCCGTATGGGATCATATCTCCCACTGATTGCCAGTATGAGAAGTTGTACGTTGTTTGCGTAATCATTACAAAATTGGTCACACGGAGTGCTTTTTATAAAAATAACCTTAGTCGAAAACTAGTCTACATTCAAGAATTTAAATCAATAGTTGGTATCCAGAAAAAACCCATTCATGAAATCTTCCGCGACCTTTCATTTTCGTTTTTTAGTCAAATGTATTATTAAGGACGTAATCGTGTTTGACTTAAATAATCAAGCTTTTCTGCAAATAAAAAGATACCAATATTAGCAGTGCAGCGTCATGGTGTGTGGGCTAAAGAGGAAAAGGAATTAGGCTTTTCAGGGGATATTGTTTCTGGCAAAATACAAAAAAACAACAAAACTATCCATACATATAAAGGCAAAATCCATTGTACAAAATCTAAAACTCAATAGCTAAGCTACTATCAATAGCTTAAATTCAAGATCCATTTGATGTGATTACAGTTGCAACAAACATCTAAAGTCTCTTGTAAAAGTAACCAGCAACTGCCACTATACAGAGGGGAGGGTACTATTTTTCCTATTCTTCACTTGCCCTGAGTCTTCACTGTGCATGCAAATATGCAATGTGTGAAACCGGAATTCAGAAGCATATTGATATGAATGAAAGCCCTGGAATATACTTGAACGAAATCTTAATCTTAGAAATTCAACAAGGATCAAAAGAGAAGAACAGAAAGATGCTTGACTTACTTGGCAGCAGGAGTGGGTCAAGAGTTGTTATAGTTGGGGGATTTGGCATGCAAGAAATCCTTGAGCACATCCATGACAGACCCAAAATCCGCCTTAACAGAAACGGGAGGGTTGGCAAAACGCCCCATCCCAGGAATGGCCCCAGAGTGATAATCAATCTTACTCTGCGCAAACTTCAAGCCATGCGCAGTGCTGACCACCACAACCCTCTCCCCAGCTCCGATAAGGCCAGCATTCCTGAGCTTAATGAGAGCCGTGAGAGCGACCCCAGTGTGCGGACATATAAACATTCCAGTAGAATCAGCCTGCGCCATGGCATCCATGAGTTCCTCCTCCGTGGCCTCCTCCACAATCCCCTCCGAATTCCTCAGAGCATGGACTGCCCTGTCGATGGAAACAGGGTCACCGATCTGAATCGCAGAAGCAAAAGTAGTGTTGGCCTTAACAGCCTTAAATTCATTCCACCCATTCTTGTAGTACAAATACAAAGGGTTAGCATTCGCAGCCTGAGCGCACACAAGCCTCGGAACCTTCTCCACAAGCCCCAAATCCTTGCACATCTTGAATCCCTTGTAGAATGCATAAATGTTTCCCAGATTGCCACCGGGAACAATCACCCAATCCGGAACCTCCCAGTTGAACTGCTGCAGAATCTCAATCGCCGCGGTTTTCTGCCCCTCCAGCCGCAAACTGTTCAACGAATTCGCCAAATAAATCGGCAATTCCGCGGTTATCTCGCGAATCAGCTTCATGCACCCGTCGAAATCGCTGTCAATGCTCAGCACCAGAGCGCCGTTCGAAACCGGCTGGATTAGCTGCGCGGTCGAGATCTTGTTCGCCGGTAGGAACACGATGGAGGGTATTCCCGCCGACGCGCAGTACGCCGAGAGCGCGGCCGAGGTGTCGCCGGTGGAGGCGCAGCCCACGCCGATCACCGGTCGGTTCATCTTGCGTAGTCGGTTGACCTGGCTGACGAGCACTGTCATGCCGAGATCCTTGAAGCTTCCGGTGTGGCTGATTCCGCAGTGCTTCACCCACAAATCGTTCATTCCCACGAACTGTTTCCCGAACCGCTCCGCCCAGAAGAGGTTCGAGTTGCCTTCGAAGGCGCTCACGATGTCGTCGGGGTCGATTTCCGGCAGAACCCACTCCTTCTTGCTCCACACACCGGACCCGTACGGCCACGTCGTCTTCCCCACGCGCGAGTCGAAGAGCGTCCTCCAGTACGCGCCGTCGAATCTCTTTAGCGCCTCCATGTCGTGCTGCACGTCCAGGAGCCCCCCGGAGCGACTACGGTACACGATTTCGTCGAGCGAGTACGACTCCGTCGAGTTGAAGCCCGCGTTGAAGGGAACATACTTCGCCGTGAAGTCGTGCGCGTCGGCGGCGCGGTGGCGGCGCGCTTCGTCCTTGATGTTTGGTGGCGGAGGCGAAGGAGGGGAGTGGTTGTTGGTGGTGAGGTGGGAGGAGGAGGAGGGATCGAATGTGGAGGAGGTGCATGACACTAGCGTGGAGGCGCAGCGGTTTTTATTGTTAGGGATTGAAATGGAATGGTTTGGGAGAGTGGAGAAGGAAGGTTTGAACAGAGAAGACATGATTTTCCTTATTATCCTTCTTTTTTAGAGATGAGAAACGCAAGCACTTAAGTGAATTCAGTGATGAAATATGAATGGTTCTTATGTTTTTTCTTTTTTTCTCTTCTTCTCTTCTTTTCTCAGAATCTTATTCCACCACCCACCTTCATCTGCACGTGTAATTCATGCTCTCTATCGTCATAATTGTGACTCATAATAGTCAATAGTAATAATAAAACATGATTTGGATTCTTTCTCCGTTGATTCTGTAGTTTTTTTTCATACAGCTCAACCACGATTCCCTACTTGGATAAAGTTAAAAACCAAACAGAATCTTCATCAAACACTTGCTTTGGCATCGCTCTTTAAGGAATTTTTTCCACTGCTTTCGTTTTTAGAACAAACACGTATTCATCAACTTGGGATCAAGAAAAAGGAATCACATCATATCACTAAACTCTTCTCTCCGATTCTTCCTAATCCCACATATTCATCATTACCTCTTACAGATCTTATCAGGGTTATATAAATAATTACTTCTAATTAAATTTTAACTCCATCTTACGTTTGAATATTTTTAATTAAGTATTTATTAAATTCTTTTACTTTATTGAACCTTTAAAGTTTTATATTTTTAATTTAGTATATCTTATTTTATATTTTTCTTAAGTGTTAAGAAATATAAAGTTTTGTGATTAATACAAAAAATGTTAAAATTAATATAAAATAACAAGTAATTTTTTTATTTTAACTAAAAATATTTTGAATAATGAGATAGGCAATTACTTTCATGTCATCACTATCATTGATATAGGGTTATAATAAGAGTTTCTTGTTATTTAATAATTCTTTTAGATGACGATACAAGATAATAATTACAGAACCTAATTAACAAAAAGTAAATGATAAAAATTTAATTGAAAAGACAAAAAATCGATAAAATTTGAATAAATAATACTTAAATTTATCATAAAAATAAAACTTAATTAAACCTCCTAAATAATTATAATGATCAAATTTGTAGTGTAATTGATGATAATGGTAACAATCAATACCAAATTGGGTTACTGGTCAAGTTGATGCATTGTTTCTTAAATCAGTATTTGTTTATTTTTAATTACTAATATAATTTAAATAGTTTATATTTAAGATTAAAATTTTTTATGTACTTTAAGTGAGATGTTCATTTGATATTCATTTGAGTGAGATGTTCTTTTTTTGTTTAAATTATATTACTTATGTTTAATAACGCGTAACGTAGTTTAATTTATTTATATTTTAAAATTACTTTTTTTATCATTACAAATTACTTTAAATTTTATAACATAAGTTTGTAATTCAAATTTGACAATATTATAATGATAAATTATTTATTATTTAAAGATGATATAATTACTTATTCGTCTTATAAAGGTAGAGATAACATGTTCTCACTTTTATATGCTCTTAGATGATGTACTTGTGTACCTATCTAAAATGTTCTCTTCCCAATTAGATTAAGAAGTTTTCCTTCAATAGTTATTTGAAGGTGAGTATGTTTGCGAAAAGACACTTTAAGTTAGTTGATATTTTCTGTACGTGTAATTAATAAATATCTACTTTATATTTATTGTATTTATAGTGTCTTAATGGATTTTTTTAAATGAATATTGATTAAATGTCTTAATAATCTTATTGGGTGATTAATGTTTTATACATAAAAGTCTCCGCTAATTATAATTATTTTAGTGGGGCGAGATGTTAATCCTTGTTAGGTCAAAATGATATTGGCCTTTATTGGTACACTGAACTTTCAAATTCGATAAATTCTTATCTCGTAAAGTTAAATATTTTGGGGTAATGATATGTTAAAACAAGAATAATATCAACTCAATCTTTGAACAATTTATCTTCAAAACACATTTTTAAAAGAATAACTTTTGTATGTATGACCAAAATTATTTAGGTGATTATTTGTGTACCATTATCCCGTGTCTCAAGTTGAGGAGACATGTTGGTGAAAACATGAGCAGGAATCAATTTATGTCTTTTAGTGGCAACACAATTAATGTGAGTTGATTTTAGGATTGTATATTTTAGGAGTTTCAGTTTGTTTATGATTTTTTAATTAAGCAAAATATGGTGATAAGTCCAAAGAAGATTGTCACTGGACACGAACTTAACCAAATGGTTAAGTAAATGTGAAGGTTCTCTTATAGAAAGCAAAAGAGAAAATACAATTATATGGTGATGATGATGGGGTGCGAAAGTTAAGAAGCTAAATATAATGAACAAAATAGATTGAATGGAAAAGAAGAGAAGACAAGCAATATAACAATGAAGATGGGTGTGAGGAATGGAAGAATAAAAGAAAGAAGACAGGAAGAGAGCTTATGAAAAGAGGAAGGTGGTCACGCCACTTTAAGGGGTGGAAGACTCTAAGATGAGTGGTGAAGAGTCGCCACTTGAAGTGTACTACACTCAAGATAAGACCCAAAATTGAGAGCACTCCAGACTCAAAAATATTATGACAGAGTTTCTTTTCTATTCAATTTCAATTGTGAAAATACATGAATCAATGCACCCTTTATATAGAAATGAGTGACTTGGAGAGCAAGAGAGAGAAAGTGGGACAGGCAGTTAGGGTTGACCTTAGGTCAATGCCGCCCTTAGGAACCCTTCTAGAAGGTAGGGTAGAAACTAAGCTAACCCTAGGCGGCACATGGAGGGGTTACTAAGTACACTCCAATTTATGTTATGTAAACCCTAGTCTACTGAAATTAAAAATAAAGAAACTAGCTGGTGCTCAGCTCCCATCATGTGGACTATGCTTTTGGTGATCCTTTGAGGAATGATAGGTTATGAGGTACTGGCTATGGAATGATCTTGACCTAGCCCTAGGTCCTGTGTCATGCTTCGGGTAATCCTTCTAGAAGTTGGGCTAGCTCAGTGGATGCTCTATCTGTCAAGACTTCATCAACAATGATTATAAGACAAACATAATTGTGTTGGGGTGTGAACAACTCTATTTCAGACCATCATATTTGAAAGATCTGACGAATGGAACATGTTGTGGATTTTGGGTTGTCCTCCCCTCGATTGTTATAAGTATGTATTGGACCACTTGTGTGGGAGACTATTTGCACTCATATTCAAGCATTTAGGTGAGTAATGTTTTTGTCAATGTGGTTCAGAAAGATATCATGGGAAGGTGATTTTCAAAGAGATGGAATTGCTATCATGATTTTGTTCCAAGGATGACTATGGTGTAAGATCATCGTTAACCATCAATGATAACTTAGTAGAGTGGATCCTAAGTAATGACTAAGAGTGAATTCCTTTAATAGGTAAAGAATGATCTTCTATTATGTGTGAACTATAAGTGAGGTGGATTCGATGTTGATGGAGTATTTCTCTAAATATACGTAATCATTTGTCATTTGCTCTTTTGCAAAAAGTGTCTCTATGTTAGAGAGCTCAATTGAGAATGACATCTTATTAGTTGTTTGTTATTATGTTATTCACGACGTGTGTCATGGTCGAGAGGGATCCTAGTTAACTTCTTCGTCATGGTCGAGAGGGATCCTAGTTAACTTCTTTTACATATATGCTTGTTTGATTAGGGACATACATCTGCGCTTCTCATTTTATGAGTTAACAATGTGTGTTCTTAGATTTTTGAACATGGAACCCACCTATTTTTCCAAATATTTAAGCTTTCTTCAAATATTTTAAGTAATTTGCAATGCCCTTCCCTAAATCCTTCTCATCAAGTTTTCATTCACTTTTATAGTATCCTATTGGAAGACCTAGTAAGGTGGCTTTCCTTAGTAGGGCAACTTATGACATTTCTTTTTGCCCCTTATAATGGGGATGTTGGATAATTTTTCTCATAAGCTTTCACCCAAAAATTTCTCATAATTTTTTTAGAAGCAAAAGTTTTAACTTTTCTAAAATAAACAACTATAACACCTAGTTTTGTTCATATACAAAACAAGTTTTAAAACTACATTTTCATCTAATAATTTTACTCAAATTTGATCAAAGCAAAATTTACCTACTTAAAACTCATTATATAATTAAATCAAAAATATATCTCATAGGTTTTTAAACTTAAATTCAAATCAATTTCAAACTCAAATCAACCAATTTTATCAACAATTTTCACAACATTTTAGCCACAAACAATTTACAACATAAATCATACTTTTCAATGACCTTTATTTATCAAAATCATAACTAATATATAAAAACTATTAAAAATTTATATTTCTACATTTTCAAAATACCTAAGTTCAACAATTTTCACAAAAAATAAAATATGTATTAGATGTTACTGTAATTGACCGATGCAATCAAAACAACCGAGACCATGACTCAGAATCTAGTCCAGATCAACTGACATGACCAATAGAGAGGTTGATTAATGACCCAACATTTGTTAATTCCTTTTTATTAGGCCCATCAACGACAATGGGCCAACGATAATCATGTAAATTAGCACAGATCTTAAAATATCAGGTACGCAATCATCTAATCCTAAATATTCAGTGTCGAGTGCTAAAAGCTGACTTGAGCGTCGGAATACCTTTTGCAAGCACCATTCGAGTCCAGAGCTAGCGAGAAGAAGTGAGAAAGTGAGTGAGGGTTTAACCAAGAAGATGGAGTAAGGTGCCGACCAACCAGGTGATTTAATAGTTCTCTTAGTTTTAACCCCATTCGATAATAGTAACCAAGTCACATCCAAACAATCCATTTCTTATACCAATCCATTTCTTATACCAATCCATTTCTTATACCTAAGATACTATCTTGAATAAAACTTATTTTTTTTAACTTGCCTAAGTCAAATTCAAGCTTCCACCTTCATTATTTTCATAAGAAAGTCAAACATGTATATAAAATATTTTGATCAACAATTTAAACATATCTTCCTACTTTGAATTAACAGAAATTAATCTTTACTAAAAAAACAACACATACCAAAATTTTATCTTTAAACATGAAACCATCTTCATAAAAGCAACTCAAAGAAAAAAATGGACAAAGAGGAACATACTTAAAAAATGAATTTCTATAAAATAGAAATGTTCAGTTTTGCACATACTTAAAAAATGAATTTCTATAAAATATAAATGTTCAGTTTTGCACGTGAATCTTTAATGTGAACTTTAATATAAGAAAAGGTAATACATATTTCAAAATTATTATAGAGAAAATATTGAAAAAAATGCTTTAAAGAAATAATAATAGTGTGAAATAAAATTTAAATAATCAACTTTTTATATGTTTGTATTTGTAAACTTTTTAATTGAAATAATAAAATAATCATACATCATCTTTTAATCCGTCTCTCCTCTTAAAATATCCTTAGAATTTAGATGTTTAAATTTATTAGCCTCTTAAAATAAAAATATTAATATATTTAAAAGATACAAAACTTTCTAATAGAATTTTCAAAATTGATTTTATTGATAACAATATCATCAATCAGATATATGTTTATCCTAGTTGTACATTTTTTTTTTTAATTTTGCGAATTGATTATGCATAGCACTAAAATTGGTATATTCTTGTCCCTGAGAAAAATAGTTATAAAGAAGATAGGTGAAGAAAGCTTAATGCATAGTTGGAAAGTTTAAGGCAATTAATCAAACACATGGGGCATATGGGGAAAAGAGAAAAAGAAAGGTGTTACCTTGAAGGAGACCCAACCATGTGATGTAATTTGGAGTGTTACCAATTTGCACTTTGCCATTGCTTTCTTTCCTAGTTATCAAAGGTTTCAATTTATTACTGTAACTCTAAAACAAAGTGTAGTTTTTCTTTTCTTTTCAATTTAGCTTATTAACTATGAACTTTTTTTATCGCCTTCTTTTCTTACTATTAACATATTAATACGTTATAACTTCAACTTAAGTTACATAAAAAAATTGTAACGTCTTAATCTTTCTTTAATGAAAAAACATTTTAAATGTTTAATAGTTTTATTCTTATTTATTGACTTTAAAAATACACTTGTAACTTTGGTTATGCAATTTTGTTTAGCCCGTAATTTTTTTAGACAATACTGATCCTTAATTATTATCCATAATTTTGTTACTTTTCAATTTAATTAACAATTTTTATATTACTTTAAACATGAAACAGTGAAGTTGAGGGAAAAAGGCATGATACTTGTGTTTTATTTTTAGTAAATTTGAAAGCGAAATCATGTGTTCCGAATGCAATTTGATGGTGATTCTATATATGTTTAAAACTAAAAATGGAATGAAATTGTGAATGATTAAAAATTAAGTGATCAAATTTATACAAAAATAAATTTAAGGACCATAACTACTTACAAATTAAGGAATTAAATTTGTATAAAAGAAACCAGGGACCAAAATCAGAGATTTTTGTAACCCAACTTATAATTATGTATAAAATAATATTTGTATACATGAATAAAAAATAATTAAGTTGATTGTAATTATGTTTTAGTATTTGCAGTTTCCATTTGTTGTGCAAAAAATAACTTTATTCAATTTAGGTTACAATCTTTTGTAGGCCTTTTAAAATTAACTTATGGTTGCAATTGAGTAAAATATACAATATCTGACTAACATTTAATTTTAGACTACTACATCGTTATTGGAAATGGAAAAAAAATCTAATTTGTCATACATTAATTTAAATATATAAAAGTTAAACATTCTATATATAAACAGTTATCTACATAAGGATATATATTATCTTCAACAATTAACTGTGATTAATAGAATTAAACTAAATTTGTTAACAATTTTTTTTAAAAGTGTACCATCGATAATTTCATCTACCGAATTTATTATGATATATCGACTTATCGATCTTTCGATCTAATGAAATGTATGAGTCACAATCAATTGGTTTCTCGACCTAACGATCAAAGTTGTAACAATGATTAATAACAAATGAAACTTAATTATCATTTAGAAATATAAACCTACATGGACTTAGTATGATTTTTCCTATAGGTAAATGTTCAGATTAAAAATTATAAATAGATTGATGTTTTTAGAGTGAAGGTTAATGAAAATCATTAACATATAATTATAATATAAAATTATATTTGACTTGAGCGTCAAAATATCATTGCATGTATCTTACCCTAGGTCGAGACCGAAAAAATTAAAGACATAAATACTTTAATACAATGATCAAAGAACTTGTAGAAAATATTCAATCTTATAAAAACAAAAAACAATTATCGTAGTTAATAAAAAAATAACAAACAAAAATGGTACATAGGTAATTTATACCCATTAATAATATGGGATTTAGTCTATTTTTTCTTATTTTTCTTGTATTTTTTTTTTAATAATAATTTTTTCATGTGGTGATAAATAAATATTGTTTTTTTATATCTCTTGAGGTGTCAGTTTAACTAGATGTTAATTTTCATAATTATGTCTCATATAAAAGTTTTTATAAAAAAAATAACAAACAACTTATATAATTTGAATAGATTTCATTGTCTTTTGTATAATATTTCTCTCTCCCTATAAAGTTATAGTAGTTTTTTCATACGTTAATATCTCTTCATTCATGTTAACTAGTTTTGAATTTATTTCTTGTTATCGAGTTTGAACAATAGCTTCAAAATTATAAACATTATTCATGGGTAATTCTAAAGATAAAGATGATACTAGTTCAATGGATAATTCACCATAACGATCAAATAATAAGAATAATTAAAGCAATTTTCTTAACACTTTTTAATCTAAAAATTCTTAGTAATATTTACTACATTTATTTAAAGACTATAAGATAGCTTTTTTATTTTATAATATTTTTTAAAGATATTCATTGATATAACATAATTTGCAATAGTTTTTAAATGGATATAATTTATGAAAAATTAAGTTTTTAAGTCTTAACACACCATTTTTACATCATAAATCCTACCATTTCTGTAACAAAAACTTAAAAGACCAAGTTTAGGATTTTTAAAAGACCTTTTCAACTAAAAACAACAAAAGTTTATATTTTCAAAATAAAAAAAAGTTTTTAAGACGGAAAGAAAAAACTTTGTTGAGATTAAGAAAAGTTCAAATGAAAGTATACAAATTTTATGCATTTTAATACTTGTTTTACGAGAATGATATATATACATAAAAAATCACACAAAATAGAATTTAAAAAATAATTCATTAAATTTTGTATGATTCTAGATATTGGATAATTTTTTAATATTTTAAAATTTTAAGCCAATACCACTTGATTTTATTATTCTTTAAAAAAATTATGTTAACTTTGATTAGATATCATAAAAATAGTGTTTAGAAACCTCGATTTGATATCATAATATTTTTTATAAAATAACTTCTTAACCTAAAAAATAAAAATATATTAATATAAATATTATATAAAAGTGAAAGTTAGTTAATTTGAATGTTAGACTCCAAAGAAACCCTAAGTACTTGAGGTTGAACATTTTGGGTTTGAACGTGATTGTGATTACCATCTCACGCGTTGTTATATAGGCCAACCACAATGTCTCTATTAAAACCTTCTTCTCCAAAGTGCCATTTTCTTATTAAATTATTTTGGTGCCAGCGAACAATAGCCCAACATGTTCTTATTGAAAACAATAATTTTTTTTTATCATTTTATATTAATAATAAAATTTAAAGTTTTTTAATATATAAAAATAAATAAGCAAAATAAGAGAATCATATAATCCAACTAACAAAAAAATTAAATATTCAATTAAAAATATAATTTTTTAATTAAAAATACTAAATATTTTATAAGGTACTAAACCCAAAAGTTATTATAGAAAAATACTTAAGTCTATGACGGCTGCAACTTTACACATGACCCAAAAGATTGCATGATTACGATTTACTTTATTTAAATGATTTGGTAAAGTTTTTATGAGACGTATTAAAGCGAATTAGATATATTATAATTAGGATTGTGGCTGTTTTATTATTAATATTATTAAAATTTAAAAATTAAAACGATAAGAATTATCTTGCTTCACCCATACAGAGGAAAAGCAAGTTGTACTTATTCATGGCACACGTTCCATTTATGCAACTCAATATCTGTAAATACACATGAAATGGGTTACTGCAACAGTGCCATAAATTTAAGAATTAATAAAAGTGAAATGAATGTTTTAAGGGACCAATTTGTTTAAAACACACCAAAAGTTGAATGCGTTTTCCCTTTTGAAAAAAAACTCCATTCATATTTCAAAAAGTGAATATTGAAAAAAAAAATATTAAAGATGTAATTAAAATGAATAAATTTTACTTCAACGTTAAATAATTTTTAAATGTATTTATCTCTTACGTTCTATCCGAGATTTAAAATATATTAAACATTAAGTTCAAATTTTAAACAAAATTTCATGTTTGAATTTTGTAAATAAAAAATATATTAAAGAAAAGAACTTACACTAAAATGCTCTACTGGATTTAGTGGAGGTTCACTATAAACGAAGTTGATGAGTATTTTAATGTTGTAGCACAATTAGAAAAATAAATATTTGTTTTATTACCTTATATTTGAAGAGCTGATATTATTTTCCCAAATCAATAAAAACCAATTGTTTATATATGAAAATCATATAATAAATTAATTATTATTTTTATTTGAAAATAACTGTTGTTTTTGTTTTAAATTTTGTTAATGAATAATGTTTTCATATTTTGATGAAATATTCTTCTTCTTCTTATTTTATCTTCAAATAAATTACATTAATATTAATATATTCACAACGTGAAAAAAGAAGGTACTTATTTAAAAAGTAAGGTTATTGGATGGAAGAAGTGAAATTTAATTCTTATAGTGTTTGAAATTTTATAATTGTAAAAAAAAAATTCTTAATTTAATAGTATAAATTTACGATGTCCATTAGAAAACATATTGGTATTTTTAGAATTTGGTAGAGACGGTAATTAAAAGAAATTATTTGTTACATTTTTTTCCAATTCCTCACTAAGGACCTAGAAAATGGCATAGTGCAGGCCACGAAAATGTCCAGCTTCATTGGTCCCACATCGCCCTTTCACCCAACAAGAAACCTCAATATTTTAAATTTGTTTGAGTATTAAAATAAATATAAATAAAAGACAGAGAGAGACGCAGCAACTCTGTGAAGGAAAGAGAAGCTAAAACTTGTTTTCTGTATAATTAAATATTTTGAATAAATATATAATGAATAATTGTGTACAGTGGCTGTCCTCTTATTACAGCATTTCTTGAAAAGTCTTTGAGAAGAGAGAGAGAGAGAGAAAGCAGAGTGAAGTTGCTCCATACCTTTGTTTTGTTCTTCTTTATCGTTTTCTCCAGCTTCTAATTTTAGCCTCTTCTCTCTCACAATTGTCGTTCAAACTTCAAAGCTACCGTTCTCTGCTGTCCGATCTGACTCACTGAGTTCCTCTATCTGCTCCACACGGATGAGTTAGACAGGGAGATCGCGTCGCATTAATCGCCATGGTAAATTCCGATTAATCTCTCTATATTCTCTCTCGCCATCGTCTCCTTGCTTTTCCTTTGACTCCTTCAGCTGCTTCGTTGAATCTGTGCGACTTTGATTTTTTTTTTTTTTTTAAATTCTTGCGTGTGACTATGATTTGTTTGGCGGATTTTATTGTTTATAGTCTATTTTTTCCCCGGCGTTTGGATGATTCGGATAAATATTTTTATTTATTGTGGTGAGAGATATGTTAGTCGATCCACGCATTACTACCAGAAGATCTTGTGAAATGGAGTTCGGGGAATATGAAGGGTTGATGAATAAGATTGGGGAAATTGTGGGCAGGCAGTGTTTGTACGTTATTTGATGGTTTAGTTGCTTGGAAATAATTTGATCAGAGTCTTACGAATGTTAGATTGGTCGTTGGAGGAAGTTGAATAATAAGAAAAATGAAGGGACTCTTTATTCAGCATATTTCCCTATGAATACTTGGACGGAAATTAAAATAAATGAGGTGAAGGTCGTAAGATTTACATGTTTGTTTAAAAAGGGAACTACCTGGTATTGATTCAATACTGATAATCATGGCCGTTTTGAGGGAGAAGAAGGGTGGTATATAGATAAATAGCTAGCTTAGCTACGATGATTTGGTATCAAGGAAAAAACAATAGAAATAAACCCATCCTACTTAAGTAAAACACTTTTGATATACCGTCTTTAACTTGGAATTCTGAATATATTAGCAAGAATTTGATCATTCATTTGTGGCACTTCAAGAAATTGAAAATATATTGACTAAACATCGAGTCATCTCTGAAGGCATCACTTTGGCATTTGACTATTGCTTGACTATCAATGATTCTGATAGTTCACAGCTGCATGGTGGTCTGGTTACATGATTTAAGTATGACAACAACTTTGGTGAATGCCAACATTATTGCTTTTTTTTCACACAGTACTTGTTGACAGAAAAGAAAATATCAAATACCAAATAATTTTTATATACATTTTTAAATAAATTCCAAATTTACCACTTTTAATTTAATTATAGTCCATACATTCAGACAACGATGTAGGATTATTTCACGTTATTTATGCATTTAAATTAAATTCTAAATTTTACTACATATTTAAATATCACACTTATTAATTTACTTTGAACTTTATACATGATAAATTTACATACAAGTTAATCATTAATTACTTGTTTAACATCCCATTAACCATTACATTAATACTAATCATCATAAGATAGATAAACGTCTAAATAGTATTTACATAATACTTTAAAGTTTTTCAAGGAAAATTTTATCAAATGATAACCACCCAAGCCCCTCCCTTCCCTATCTTATTGCCTCACTGCCCCTAAGAGTCAATGTCTAGGCAGCAGCTACATCTTATGATGATCTACACTGGCTTTATGGTCAGCCCCCTCCATAGATAAGTCTTTTCTGAGATACTTGAAACAAATTCTGATACCAATTTATTAGAAACCTTCCTTAAAAGCTAGCTGTCAAAGGGGGAGAAGCAATCCACTCAAGCACTCAACTGCACATTCGATATTACTCAATGTGGAACTTAGGTCTATTAATTTTTAAACTCATACTTAGAGCACCTGAAGCAGAAACGTTCTTCGTGTTTTAGGTTCTGGAATGTTGGACATGTTTCAGGCACTGAAACCTATAACTGAACCCTCTTTATTGGGCTTCCCCTTGAAAAAATGGGGATGGATATTCAGGGACATGACATGAGTATAACATTTATTAGAAACAAATTCTCATACCAATTTATTAGAAACCTTCCTTAAAAGCTAGCTGTCAAAGGGGGAGAAGCAATCCACTCAAGCACTCAACTGCACATTTGATATTTACTCAATGTGGAAGTTAGGTCTATTAATTTTTAAACTCATACTTAGAGCACCTGAAGCAGAAACGTTTTTCTTGTTTTAGGTTCTGGAATGTTGGACATGTTTCAGACAATGAAAACCTATAACTAAACCCTCTTTATTCGGCTTCCACTTGAAAAAATGGGGATGGATATTCAAGGACATGAGTATAACAATAATATATTTATATGTATTTTTTTTTAAATTTTAAAACATGTCAGTTAAGAATGTGTATAAAATATTAAAAGCAATGTTTGTTTGTATGTTTTTGTGAGGATCATTATCACAGCAAGGTGCTTAAACCACAAATCAGAATATACAAATCTTGATTGTTATTTTAAATCTTTTGTTATCTTGCTTTTATATATGTGTGTGTGTGTGTATATATATATATGTTTGTATGTGTATGTGTGTATATATATATATGTATGTATGTATGTAGAGAGAGAGAGCCATTTTTATATGATAGTGAGAGGAATAAATATTGACCATTACATTTTGTTATAAATGGTCAAGATTAATACACATAATAAGTTATGTGACCTTTTTAAGGATCACATGACTTTTTAAAACTTTTAATCTTTGTCATTCATGTACAGCTGTATGACCTAGATTTACTATTTTCACTCTCACAAGGAATCTTCTTCTCACTACAAACACACACACACACACACACACATATATATATATATATATCAAACATATCAAATGAGAACTTTTCTTGTTGTCAGAAATGAAAACAATTAAAAAGAGACCATTAGATCATATTTGATTGGTATATATAAAAAGAAAAATGTACATGACATTTTTAATTGGCTATGTGACTACTAATTAACTTTTACTCTTCACTATTGAGGTATTGTTGTATGACCCAATTTTTTAGTTATCATTTACAGTGACAACAAGAATTCTCTCTCTCTCTTTGTGTATGTGTGTGTATGCATGTATTTAAGCTGTGCGTAGTGTGTATCTATGTCGCGTCCACTTTTCATGTTGAAGTCCCTGGTTCACAGCTTACAACTCTATCTATGATGTTAGCATTTTGATCCATAATTTGCACATAATCTTCCTGAAATTATGAAATTGCTTGCAATGATCATTTCCCAATATTTATTTATTTATGTATCTAACATTTTGTTATGATATTTTTTTATTTTGGTCATTATATTTCCATTGTTAATTATTATTCTTGCTGTTGAAATAAAATGAACTAATGGAGTTAACTGTGGTATGCATGTTTCTGTAAACTCAATCCAGAGGGTTGGCAATGCCACTTATGACCAAAGCACTTTTGCTTTCATTCCTTTTCTCTTCAACAACTTGGTTACATATTAGCTACTTACTTCAACAACTTGGTTACATATTAGCTACTTACTTCAACAACTTGGTTACTTTAGATAACTATCTTTAATTTTTGTGCATGCCTTGTGGGAATATTTGCTTCAATGAGAGATTATATAAGTTTAAGCAAATAACACACACACACATATATATATTTTGATGTGGATGTTGAATACATTTGTCTTTGCAGTCTGCACCAGTGAATATTATTGTAGGTTCTCATGTCTGGATTGAAGATCCAGCACATGCATGGGTTGATGGAGAAGTTTCTAAAATCAATGGTGAAGAAGTCCATGTTCGCACCACAGCTGGGAAAATTGTGAGTCAAACTGTCTGTACTGTGTATTTGTGAGATTGTTTGCAATTTTTTTTGTAGTACTCATGTGTCATTCTTACTGTGTTAAATCACTTTCAGATATTAAATATTTATTTTTCATTTACTATATATTAATTTACAGAATTATCTATGTCCTATATGTTTGACCTGTAATAAAACGAGTTATACTAGGCCTTACTATCATGATTGATTAAGTCTGGAAATCTGGTTGCAGGTTGTAAAAAATATCTCAAAGGTTCTTCCCAAGGATAATGAGGCCCCTCCTGGAGGTGTAGATGACATGACAAAATTGTCTTACTTACATGAACCAGGTGTTCTGCACAATTTGGCAGCTAGATATGAACTCAATGAAATCTATGTAAGATTGTAAAATATCTATTATTTCATTTGTTACTGAGATTGTTTATGTCACGTAAGAATTGAAACATATGAATGGTACAATCATGCTACTCCTCCATCATCATTGCAGACATATACTGGAAATATCCTGATTGCTATAAATCCTTTTCAAAGGTTACCACATCTATATGATACTCACATGATGGAACAATACAAAGGAGCTGCTTTTGGAGAATTGAGTCCCCATGTTTTTGCAGTTGCAGATGTTGCATATAGGTGACTGATAGATGCCTTTCATTTTCTGTTTTATTGTTTTTGTATGGTTTATTAATGTCCACTGTTTGTATTCATCAGGGCAATGATTAACGAGGGCAAAAGCAACTCAATTCTGGTTAGTGGTGAGAGTGGGGCTGGAAAGACAGAGACAACAAAGATGCTTATGCGGTATCTTGCGTATCTTGGGGGTCGATCTGGAGTAGAAGGGCGTACAGTAGAACAACAAGTTCTAGAAGTATATATAGTTGCATTTTTCTTGTTTTGTCCTTCTCATCTTTTTTTAGCCTTACACTTACTTTTTGCTCCTCTATATTATTTCATTTTGTTCTAGATAGATTTGTTAGGTATGTAGGGTGTTAAAAAGGTGTGGAAATGGTTTCCTCATACTTGCTTCTGTATTAATTACTTTGCAGTCTAATCCAGTTCTTGAAGCATTTGGCAATGCCAAAACTGTTAGAAACAACAACTCAAGGTGAGTCTTGACAGTCACATGGTATATAAAGTAAAATGAAATTTATCATACATTGGTTAGGCAAAGTGATTGTGACTATGTTACTTCATATATAGAGTGAGGGAGAAGAAAGTGTGATAGATCAGTTTGGTTTGTCATTCGCTAAATTCTATTTACTCTTAAAATTGTGTGTTGTTTGTCCGCTATATGTTGAACTGAGTAGTAAAAGAAGACATATTACATATTTTTTTCTTGTTCAAGACACATTACATCATGATATCCCCCCCTGATTGAGATGCAGTCGTTTTGGTAAATTTGTTGAGATACAATTTGACAACAAGGGAAGAATCTCCGGGGCAGCTATAAGGACATATTTGCTTGAAAGGTCCCGTGTCTGTCAACTTTCAGATCCTGAAAGAAATTACCATTGCTTTTACCTTCTATGTGCGGCACCAGCTGAGGTAAAATGTTCTTCTTTGATGTTGTAATGTTTCCTTATCTCTATCACAAAGATTGGCTCCTATATTAAATTGTTAATATATTCATATTTAATCATTGCGATATTATTTTATAGGAAAAAGAGAAATATAAACTGGGAAGTCCTAGCTCCTTTCATTACTTAAATCAATCCAACTGCTATGCGCTGGATGGAGTGGATGATGCTGAGGAATATCTTGCAACTCGAAGGGCAATGGATGTTGTTGGAATAAGTGAGGAGGAGCAGGTTAGTCTTTCTGAATCCTAGTTCTTAATAAAGTGAGATTTTTTTATGTATTGCTTTAATGATATGGCCCTGTATTGCAGGAGGCTATTTTTAGAGTTATTGCAGCAATTTTGCATCTTGGAAACATTGAATTTGCAAAAGGAGAGGAGATTGACTCTTCTGTCATTAAGGATGAGAAGTCTAGGTTCCATCTTAATGTTACCGCTGAACTTCTAAAGTATGGCCAACATAATCCTTTTATGCATTACTGCATTATCTTTTTTATCAATGTAGTATACATTTTAACATAACATTATTGTAGGTGTGATTGCAAGAGCTTGGAAGATGCACTTATCAAGCGTGTGATGGTAACGCCGGAGGAGATTATTACAAGAACCCTTGATCCTGTTGCAGCTCTTGGTAGCAGGGATGCATTAGCTAAAACCGTTTATTCTCGTTTGTTTGATTGGTAATGAACCTTTATCACTGCTGTAATTTACAAAATAGATCCTCTCTTGCATTGATATGTTGGAGGAGAGAAAGATTTATTGGAAAGGTCTAAAACTGAAATCTATCATGTAAAAGAACCTAAACAATTTTATTCTTACCAAAGGACTGTTTATTTACCTTTATGTTTGACACATTTAATTTGAATATCAATTGGGAATTTTAGTTGCCTGTTTTACATTACTTTAGAATTATGGCAATCACATTTATTGTTGAAATAACCATGCATTAACATTCTGGAATAATTTGTTGTTGACGACATGTGTGATTGGACCAAATTTGTTCTAGATTTCTTTTTTATGGTGTCAATACTCTGACAAATTCTCATAATTGCTCCCAGGCTTGTGGAGAAGATTAATAATTCGATTGGACAAGATCCAAATTCAAAATCTATTATTGGAGTTCTTGATATCTATGGGTTTGAAAGTTTTAAATTCAATAGGTAAGCTAATGATTTCGTCTAGCACTTACTGTTTTGTATTTAGCCTTGTATCTAACAAATTTCTTTTACTTAGTTTTGAGCAGTTCTGTATTAATTTTACAAACGAGAAGCTGCAACAACATTTTAATCAGGTTTGGTAATTTCTGGTTCAAATTTGTGCTATATATTCTATAATTTTTTCCCTTTGGTGACTGAGTGTTTTTTAATCCCGAATGGTTGCAGCATGTCTTTAAAATGGAACAAGAAGAATACACCAAGGAAGAGATTAATTGGAGTTACATAGAATTTGTTGACAACCAAGATGTTTTGGATTTAATAGAGAAGGTATTTTACTGTTGCTGCCTTATGACCAATTTATACTCTTTATTTTCCCACTCAATAAATTCAGGTTGATGATTTTAATATTCAATCTTTTGCAGAAACCTGGAGGAATAATTGCCCTTCTTGATGAAGCCTGGTATGCAGCTGGGAGTGACTTCATTGTTAATCTAATATTGTTTTTCAGCTAAATAGAAGCTACATGCATTAGCTTTTCTGAAGTTACCTTCTGTTACTATCTCATTTTCATACATGTATGCTATTTCTAATCTGTTTAGAGTAGGAAACAATATATAATAATATTAATATCAGACATTGCATAAACTCTCTAATTTGGTTGGACTCATTACCCCCCTGTGATACAGTATGTTTCCAAAGTCTACACATGAAACATTTGCTCAGAAATTGTATCAGACATTCAAAAACAACAAGCGGTTCATCAAACCTAAACTTTCTCGGACTAGTTTTACCATATCCCATTATGCAGGGGAGGTAAATATATTTGGCCTTTTTTTCATTACATGTTCCATTTTATTACTTTCTAATATTTTTTGTTGCTTGAGTGTATATCTTCCTTCTTTTTGACGTTTTTTTCTTTGTCCAGGTGACATATCTAGCTGATATGTTTCTTGACAAAAACAAGGATTATGTAGTGGCAGAACATCAGGATTTGCTCATAGCCTCAAAATGCTCATTTGTGGCTGGTTTATTCCCCCCTTCTCCGGAGGAGTCTTCAAAATCATCAAAGTTCTCTTCTATAGGATCTCGCTTCAAGGTATTATTATTTTGTACTACTACTCTTCCTTAATTCTCTTATGCTTTGTTACCAGTCTTTGACATTCCTGTATCAGATATATGGAATTTTGTTTTCATGTTATGCATGTAGTAAATGACACATTTCTGGAACATGCAGCTGCAACTTCAATCTTTGATGGAGACCCTAAATTCAACAGAACCTCACTATATCAGATGTGTGAAGCCAAATAATGTTCTCAAGCCTGCTATTTTTGAAAATCTCAACATTATCCAACAATTGCGTTGCGGTGTGAGTATATCACCGTGTTTCTTTGTCTCTGTTGCCTTTATATAATTGACAATAGAAGGGATGATATCTGTCACCTGTTTATACTTGGTGATTGTTTGTCTGATGGTCATTTTGCTTTAGGGTGTTCTTGAGGCAATTAGAATCAGCTGTGCTGGATATCCTACCAGACGAACCTTCTATGAATTTCTAAACCGATTTGGTGTTCTTGCCCCTGAAGCTCTGGACGGAAAGTAATCTATCTCATTTCTGGGCTGTTTTAATCTTTAAATTGGAAAAGTGCTCTGTATTTGAATCCCCTCTTGCTTTTTGTCTCTACTTATGTGTTAATTGTTTTTACTTGTTCCTTCTCAGCTATGATGTCAAGGTTGCATGCCAAATGATCCTGGATAAAATGGGTATGAAAGGCTATCAGGTGATACTCCTTTGTCCTTACAACTTTATCTGTTGATAATGGTGTTTGGGAGGGTCAGTTTTAGGAAAGACGATCAGTGAGCGTGGTCTACTATTTTTCTAAGTAAATGTCACCTTGTTGCATATGTGATTTGTTTTTCTTAGCATGGACATGTTGAAGTATTAAAATACCCAACTGTCTGAAGACTCAAGAGGCTTATGGAGCTTCGGAAACAACTTCATGCTAATTCTCTGTAGACTATCCCAGGGATTTTTTTTTACTTAAAGACAAAATAGAAGTAAAAGGTTGATGGCATATCTGCTTGTTCGATCCAGTTTCTAACTTCTTCATAGTTTCTCATAACCTCAAGTGACTTGTGATCTTCTTAATTGGAAAATTGCTTTATTTTTTATTTCATGATTATTACCTTTCAACTTTAAACTAAATGGAAGTCCTTTTGTATGAATGAATTTTATATACTATGTAATCATGAGATTTATGATGGTTTACCAGATAGGAAAGACAAAGGTTTTCCTAAGAGCTGGCCAGATGGCCGAATTGGATGCAAGAAGAGCAGAGGTTCTTGGAAATGCTGCTAGAGTCATCCAGAGGCAAATACGTACCCATATTGCACGCAAGGAATTCATTGAATTGCGCCGAGCTGCAATGTGTCTGCAATCTAATTTGCGAGGTATCCTTATTCCCTAGTTCTATCTAATATGTTTGCTTTGTTTTTTATTGCTTCTTTATTTGGTAGTTCATTACCTTAACCGTATGTTTGGGATGTACTAAATTTCTAGAACAAAAATAAATTTTTTTCCTCCTTAAAAATTCTCTTGGCGACATTTTAATCGTGAGCTGTCTTGCATGCAAGATGAACTGATTCAAACATACTTCGAGACAATCTCTTGTATGAACAAGCTGTTGGTATTGGTATGTGTGTACAAATAGTAGTGGTAATGTCTTAGGTCTGTCTGCCAATGCCAAATCCACCAAATATGAGAACTGTCCATCTTATCTCTAAAAATAGTTAGGAGTGGGAAAGAGCTAAAGGGAAACGTGAACATTCTAACAAATTGGGCTTGCTATCAACATTTAAGTCTTGCTTATTTATTCATTAAGCCTATGTTCCATAAATCCCCTGTTTGTATACTGTGTTATTCATGGCATTCTAAAATTCACACAGCCTTAAATCAGTTGGGGTTTCTCCTAATGTAGGTTTCTTTTTCATGGTTTGGTCTTGTTTAACTTACTCTCAATCTGATTCTAATTCTTATGGTGCTTTTCAATAACAAATAGGAATATTGTCCCGGAAACTTTATGAGCAGTTGCGGCGTGAAGCAGCAGCTGTAAAAATGCAGAAGAACTTCAAAGGATACATTGCCAGGAAATCATACTTAAAAGCACGATCATCTGCAATTATATTACAGACAGGTCTAAGGGCTATGAAAGCTCATGATGAATTTAGATTTAGAAAGCAAACAAAAGCTGCAATTTACGTGCAGGTGCCCCTGTTGATCTTCTTCATAGTTAGACTATTAAGAAAAATGAAGTCATGCAACCTTTTTATGTGCCTTACCGTAATGATTGTTTCTGTTAATCTCTGCAGGCTCATTTGCGTCGGCTAATTGCATATTCATATTATAAACAATTGCAAAAGGCTGCAGTTGTTACTCAATGTGGATGGAGGGGAAGGGTTGCTAGAAGGGAACTTAGAATGCTTAAAATGGTATGAATAATACTTTCTCTGTTATGGTGTACTCAGTCTTCTAAAAAGGTGCCTTAGGAGGAATATTTTGTGTAATTGTATTCAGGCTTCAAGAGAAACTGGGGCTCTCAAAGAAGCTAAGGACAAACTAGAAAAGCGTGTCGAAGAACTCACTTGGCGTTTGCAAATTGAGAAGCGTTTGAGAGTAACTTCATTATCATATATTTTTATTTCCATGTTAATTATTGATATTAATGTTGCAATTTTTAATACCATAAACTTGTCTCATTTTAACTTATTAGACTGATTTGGAAGAAGAAAAGGCACAAGAAATTTCCAAGTTACAGGATGCTTTGCATGCAATGCAAATACAAGTCCAAGAAGCAAATGCCAGGGTCATCAAAGAGCGTGAGGCGGCAAGAAAGGCCATCGAAGAAGCACCTCCAGTTATTAAGGAGACTCCTGTTCTAATTCAAGATACTGAAAAGATTACTTCTCTATTGGCTGAAGTCAGTAGTTTGAAGGTAGGCAAATGATCATCATATTGACAAATGACAATACATCAGTAACTTCTTAAGTCATGGCATTTTCTGATATGAATTATTTATAAATATGTTGTAACAATTTTTTAAGAGCCCAATGGATTTTGTTGCAAATGCCTCCACTGTTTTTATTCTTTAACTTTGTTTCTGCTTGGTTCTCTTAAATTAATTTCCATCGAGTCCTTGGCCTTCAATCATCTTTCAAATTAATGAAATGTGAACGTAGTAATTACATATTATATGCTGAATTTCTCCCAGCTCATCCTACAATCCGAGTTCTACTTAAATTGGAGTACTTTTACATAATAGTTGTGGAGCACTATACATATTTACAATGAATAATTGCAAATTTATTGAGTACCCTTATTTAATCTCTGACACAGGAATCACTGCAATTGGAAAAAGTGGCCAAAGAAGAGGCAAGAAAATCTCAGGTTGAGGCTGAAGCTAGAAATAAAGAGATGGTTAAAAAGGTTGAAGATTCTGACCGCAAAGTGGATCAACTTCAAGAATTGGTTCAAAGGTTAGTACAGTTTGAGGAGAAAAAAAAGATCTATCATGTATGAACACTTGTTCCATAGTTTAAAATTATTTCAAAAGAATGGATGAATTGTTTTCAGTTTCTGATGACATCCCAAATGTATCACATTTAAGAAGTAACAACTATGTGTTAGATATAAAGCCATTCATGTTCTTTCTCTGCCCTCATTCTTCTAAATTGAAAAAGGAAAAAAAAAAAATGAAAATCAAGGACCCTATAGGCGAGCTTGTGCTTTATCTACACTTCGAGTCTAATGAGATTGTGAGGAGGCTTGTTAGCTACATCCTCGTTCCTTCACAAGCAACTTCAGCTTTGAATAGTTGGTTTATGATATGAAGTCTAAATATTGTGAATATCATAGTTAACTATCTCCCAACCCTGCAATGCACCTACAAAAGACTCCTATCCTATCATAGTTCATCTTCAACTGTTTATCAGCCATTCTCTTGCATCATGTCTATAACGTTTGTTTTTTTTCTATTGGATGCATTATACAGTTATATTTTTCCCATTAATAACCATCTATACTACCTTGATTTCTATTATGTAGATTGGAGGAAAAAATTTCCAATGCAGAGTCAGAAAATCAAGTTCTTCGCCAGCAAGCACTGGCTGTATCACCAACTGGAAAAGCTCTGTCTGCAAGACCAAGGACAGTTATTATTCAGGTAAGAGAATAAAATACATTGTCATTACTTGACATTATAGCATATAAAGAGATTCACAATGATATTTCATGCACAATATGCAGCGGACACCTGAAAATGGAAGTGCTCTAAATGGTGAAGCGAAAATTGAATCGGTAAGAACACTGCTATTTTATACAAGTATATATCAACAATTAACTTTGGTGTGAGGATTTTTTTTAATTTGTTGAATTCTCAACTCTGCATGTTTCAGAATATGGCTCTTGCAGTATCTAATGTGCGTGAGCCTGAATCTGAGGGAAAACCACAGAAATCTCTCAATGAGAAGCAGCAAGTGAGTGGCTACATATATTCATTGAGTAATCTGGATATGTTACAAATATTTAATGTCAACTTTTAAATTTAAATCCTCCCCCCTCATTCAAGTTAACTTGTCTTAAAAATTTCACTTTCTTGTTCAGGAAAACCAAGACTTATTGATCAAGTGCATATCTCAAGATTTGGGATTTTCTGGGGGCAAACCTGTGGCTGCATGTGTCATATATAAATGCCTTCTTCACTGGAGGTCATTTGAAGTTGAAAGAACTAGTGTATTTGACCGGATCATTCAAACAATAGCTTCAGCTGTTGAGGTAACTTAATATTTGGGATTACTTGTATTGTATTTATTCACGACACATTGCTTTTGCATTTAAAAGTACCTGGGTCAATTTCTGAAATACCAAAAATATGTTACTAACAGTGAATTCTGCACCATTGAAGGCCCAGGATAATACAGATGTATTGGCTTATTGGTTGTCCAATACATCTACCTTGTTATTGCTACTCCAACGCACTCTTAAAGCTACTGGAGCTGCTAGCTTAACACCCCAACGGCGGAGAACAGCATCATCTTCTCTGTTTGGAAGAATGTCTCAAGTATGAGGCTACTGCATATCATTTCTGTAGAAAACATTATCAGTTTATGTGGATTTCATTTATCTTAACATTTTGGTTGCCTTTTGCAATTGCAGGGGCTAAGGGCATCTCCCCAAAGTGCTGGATTGTCATTTCTAAATGGTCGAGGTCTTAATAGATTGGATGATTTACGGCAAGTAGAAGCAAAATATCCAGCTCTATTGTTTAAGCAGCAGCTTACTGCCTTCCTCGAAAAAATATATGGAATGATAAGAGACAACCTAAAGAAGGAGATATCTCCATTACTTGGACTGTGTATACAGGTGATATATCATTTTTTGGGTAGTAGGGTGGAAATAAAAATTGTAAAAGTCTAATTGGTCTAGGGGCTTAAGCAATTAACAAATCATGTAGGTTTAAATTTTATTTTTTAAGTGAAAAATAACAATTAATATCTATTCGAATTAACAAAATATAATTACTAGACATGCAGACACCGAGCTTATAGTAAATCCTCAAGATGGATGACTAAACAAAACGTTTTCCTCTCTATATGATTAATCAGACGGAAATCCATGGCAAGGAACAATTTTCTTTCAATTTTCTTTGTTAATTGCAAATGAAATAAATTGTTCACTGGCAATCTCTGAATCACTTGTTTACTTTTGTGCACTCCTTTGGTCGATCTACCGGGTAATTAACAAGGTTAACACTCTGGGTGTTTTTATTTGTTTATTTATATTGTCTGATAAAAACAATTGCAGGCTCCAAGAACCTCACGGCAGAGTTTAGTTAAAGGACGCTCACAAGCAAATGCAGTTGCTCAGCAAGCTTTAATTGCTCACTGGCAAAGTATTGTGAAAAGCTTAAATAATTGTCTGAAGATAATGAAAGCAAACTATGTGAGTCTCACTTTCAATTTTTGTATTTCCACTGTCTGAGCATTGATATGCCATCTTAACCATTTCAATACTGGTTTAACAGGCTCCTCCTTTCTTGGTCCGAAAAGTGTTCACTCAAATATTCTCATTCATCAATGTTCAATTATTCAATAGGTAATCCCACTTTCTCCTTGCATTGCATGTCATATTGCGGAACGCAGACTCTTTCATCATGTACTTAATCAGACACTTTCATGGACTTAATATGATCATCACTGCAGTCTTCTGTTGCGTCGGGAGTGTTGTTCGTTCAGCAATGGGGAGTATGTAAAAACAGGTCTTGCTGAATTAGAACTGTGGTGCGTTGAGGCAACAGAGGAGGTGTGAAACAGACAACTATATCAGATCTTTCTGTACTCTTTCCATTTTTAAATCTTAGCCTGAATCTTTTTGTACAGTACACTGGCTCTGCTTGGGATGAACTGAAACATATCAGGCAGGCTGTTGGATTCCTGGTAAGAGTTACTCCTATACTAATTCAAATTCAATCCATTATTGATAAATCTGACTCATTTTTCATTCTCAGGTGATACATCAAAAACCCAAAAAGTCCCTGAATGAAATTACAAAGGAGCTTTGCCCTGTGGGTGCCTTCTTCCTTTCTGTCAACTATTTTAGAGCTCACACTTGATAATGTTTCTCTTACTAAGTCTAATATTCTTTTGATACAGGTTCTCAGTATACAACAGTTATACAGGATAAGTACAATGTACTGGGATGACAAATATGGCACTCACAGTGTGTCTTCAGACGTAAGTTTTCATTGCTTAGTGGTTGAGTATGTACATCATGTGAACAATTCCCTAGGTGGAATACCTGCAGTGTGATAAATCACAAACCATCTCTCTGATTCTATACAGGTTATAACAAACATGAGAACTATGATGTCCGAGGACTCTAATAATGCTCTCAGCACTTCTTTCCTGTTGGATGATGACTCGAGGTATGCTATCAACTTCTGCAAATAGTTTACAGTTTCGTTACTCGTCTTAGTCTTTTTACTGTGACATTTCTACTTAAATCTTGAATATGGATGCAGCATTCCATTTTCGGTGGATGACATTTCCAAATCAATGCAACAAGTAGAAGTAGCAGACGTGGATCCTCCTCCAATTATACGTGAGAACTCAGGATTTGGGTTCTTACTAGCAAGGTCAGAATGATGCAAATAGCTGGTGATTATTGCCTCTGATGCTCCGTCTCGTGGCTATTTCCGGGGAATTGCACCAAGGTGCAGGTGCCAAGCTGTGCATAAAATTTCGTTGTGGTTACATGTATAGTATATTTTAGCCAACTCAGGCTTCTAATATTGGTTTGTTGCCTGGGTGAATTCTTTTTTATCCCTCAAGTTTCATCGACACGAGGGATTTTCTTAAGCCATTGTCACTATTGACGCGAGTCATGTGACGAATGGCGGTCATAGCTAAAGGCTGGTGGCCAGGCATTCTGTCACACCTGCCAAGGTTCTTTTCTCACATGGTTGGTTTTCAAGTGTTATAGGTGGATGCAATTAGTGACTCCCATGTATTTTATAGGTGGTGGGCGAATTTGTTTCACGAGATTGTTTTTTGTATTTACTTGTGCAATATTCTTTCTTTCTTTTTTCAAATATTTAAACTTTAAGGTAGTTTTTTTTAGCCACTGAGTTATGATGGAAGATGACTCAGTGCACTTGTACAGACTTGAGTTCATTTATTTGAGTTTCATTTTTTTAAAGAGTTAATTGTATCGTAAATATGTTGAAAGCTACTTGTAGGACTACTATTATGTTGAATATCGAAGATTTCACCTTGAAATGAAATTTATGTCTTGAAGAGCGTAATCACTTTCAGCATTCTTCTCCATGAAAATGTTTATACAAGGTTCATGTTTAACTGATGGTATTGGCTGCTACTTGAAGCATATTTTATATGCCAAACACGAAGACGTGAAAGAAGCAATGAACAATTAAGTGAATAAGCATTGTCCAGTCGTTATAGCTGAAACCCCTGCCTACTATGGGAGGGTGATGTGTTGTTTTAATCCCTTTCCGATAATTCTCTTAGGCTAAATCATGCTGCCTTTGAAATTCAGTATTGCTAAACCATAATTATAATGCACAACAAATTGTCATGAAGTTCTTCACTCTCCTATATCAGTTAACCACTAAATTTTCTCTCCTTTCTCATATTTAGCTATATGTTTTATCACATCATTCTTGAAATTTGTAAAGAAAAAAAAAATATCTTTCGATCATATCAAATTACTTTATCTTTATTTGTATATTTAATTTTTTTAATCACCTAATCCATCAAATTTATTCTTTTAATAATTTGTTGAAAATTGTAATAATTAAAAACTTTATATCTCAATTTAAAAGTGTTGTTTGTAAATCCACATTAGTTTTCGTATTCAAAGTTATTTACTTGTTATAAATTTTGATTACTTGAGAATGAATAATTTTTTTTTATAATATATGGATTATAATACTGAATAGTATTACTTGTAGTTCTATTAAGGTATTGAACACAATGAACTAGTAATTGTGATTAGCAACTACTTGCCTCGAATAAACAAGATTGCGCAAAAATAAATAAAACAAAGCTACTCTCAACTTTTTCAGAAAATGGATTTATTTTTAAAAGTCTAAAAATAAAGATATATTTTTATAAGTAAATAAAAGATATTTTAATGTTATTTGGACAGGGAGAAAAATATAGCAAAAGGCTAAACCTTTTTCTGGACGAATAGATTAAATACAAAGAAAAATAAATTAAAAAGTAGATTTGGATAATTGAGGTGAAAAATGGTAGAGTACAAATTTAAGAATTGCAATAAACATTATACAAAATAATACAAACAACTTCATCTTTAAATGATGAAATGCTAACATTTTCATATTTTATATCTCTATTACTTCATAAATGATATAAATTTTAGAATAACTTGTAATATAAAAACTCAATTCACTAATATTTTAACTATAAAATTTAGTTTAATTTTTTTGTCAAAGTATATATTCATCCATAAAACATTTTTGATTTTACAGTGCAAGTCACTAATAAAATTTAATCAATCTTTTAAAAAAAATTGACACTGACACCTTTGTATTTCTCCTCCCTCATTTCCATGGGCCATGGTGGAAAGTCCCTCCTTCTAAAGTATTCCCCAATCACAGAATTTGGAATATACTCTTTGGATTCCGAAATACTTCCCCACTATAGATTTCATAATCTGCAATGTATTTTTTTTTTAAAGAAATTCATTCTTCTGGATTATAGAGTTTAAAAAATATTCTCAATCTAAAACCACCTTTTGAATTTTATTCTCAATCACCTCTTTTTTCAAAAAACTATTTAGTGTGTTCGTTATATGTTTTTAAATATAAGTTGAAAAGGTTACAAAATTATTATAATCAGAAGCCGTTTCAAATAACTTCAAATTAATTACATTTTTCTATAATTAATTTTCGTGATTATAAACTAACCTTCTGAATAAATATAAGTCAAAACAAAGTAAAACATTCACTATAATCAGAAACCATTATAAATACTATAAAGTTAATTGCTTTTTATAAAATAAGTTTATGATTGTAAATAAACACAAATTAATTTATGTCCCGAAATATAGTGCGGATAACTGACTCATTAATGAAAGATGGTTGTATGAATATAATGAATACCAAGGAATTTTCAGTTCAAACGAATAAGAAAAAACAAATTTTCATTCAAGACCATAAAAAACGATTAAACAAACTTTTCCACAAATACTTTTAAAACAAATAAATAAATAAAAATTTATAAACTAAAATTAACTTGTTAAAAAGTAAAATAAAAAATAAAAAATTAGTAAGACTACTACAAGTTATAAAATTTTAGTGTATGTAAAAACAATTTTACTGTTTTCTTTGTAGTTTTTCTAAACATACTTACAGAAAATCTCAATAAAAAAAAAAATACTCGTGTGTTGTATATACCCCTAACCCCAAATAGAAATGAACAAATACAGTTAAAACTTAAAGAAAAATATAGGTGATTGAAGAGTGGAGTAAGGAGTGAGAACAATATTCAGTGTTTATTTTCCATCACTATTGGTGATTGGATTGAACTTCAACAGGTTGCACCTCTGATTTCTTTTTCTCCTTAAGAATTGCCTGTCTTGGCATTACTTCTAACAGAAAACTTCCCCCATTCCATATTGAGGCTGAAACCTTCAGTATCTGGAAAACTACATGCAACTCATATGACAAGAAAATGGGCACAGCAAGTGCCATGGTTGCCACTGTAAATATGCCTTGAAGAAAAATGTACATTAGCATGCGATTTTGATCCCCTAACAACCCACTTAAGCGCCACCATATGTTGTTTGCCTTTTGAGCCTTTTTTGAGAGTTCCCTATCAAACAATACAACTCAATAATGAGAGAGGTTAAGGGAAGCTCTTTCCACTACCAATCCATTGGAACACTTTTCTTCTGAAGTTGAAGAGACAGGGAAGTACATCTATATTCATTGGTTACCTGTAGGAAGTCATCACTTCGGGATCTCTTAAAAACCTTTGCCTACGCAAGACATTGACGATGAGGAAGTATAGAATCTGCCACAATGTGTAAGCTACCAAGGGTACCAGAAACAGCCATGTCCAGAGAAACGATTTATCTTCAATGTAAGGCCAGGTAGGTCTTCTAGCAGTTCCCTCTGGATGCATGGCTTCGAAGGTTGCAGGATTCCACCATCGAATAGTAAAGAAAACCAATCCTGGAATGTACTACTGTGTTAAAGGCAAATAAAAGTAAAATGGAACAACAAGACACACGAAGTTAGCATTTCTACACAATTCTGTTCTACTAGTTGCATTGCATGTCTCTAACAATTAGATATGTGTTGTTCAACAGAACTACTTTGTTGAAGGCATCACTGTACTAAAATGGGTACAATAAGGACCCGTTTGGATACAAGGTAGAAGTGCTTCTGACTGAGTTTCTCTACTAGAAATATAGAGCTTTAGTCAGTAGAAAAGTTTTCAAAAGTTCTTCTACCTTTGTAAATTGTATCCAAACACGCTGTAAGAAATATATATTTAGCAAATCCACAGCAAGTTCAACCCACTGGTTGTTTATATTTAAGAATACGATATCAATCAAGAACATGGGATGAGGTGCACTATCTATTATGGTGGACATCAACCTAAATATCTCGATGTCAAAAGTGGGAAAAAGGAGCAAACTATGTCTGACAGCACAGGAAGGGAAGTAGAAGAAGCTTTAGAATAGAGGCTAAACAATTTGAAATGGATATTGATATGATATGAAGGATGGGATGTGATGTGAAATTTTCATGTTATCTTCCTCGAGCAAAAGCTTATTGGTTTTAAGTTTGTTACAAATGAAAAGTATAATTTGGGGTAAAAAAAATGGCTAGAGAGCTGGAATGGTTATTGAAGGAAATATCTTAGCTAACAGTATTAAACAAAAAGACTTAAAACTTACCCAAATTTGTCAAAAACAGCGTTTGGAAGCTTCACAGAAGAAAAACTAATGAGACTGAAAAAAATGGAAATAAATTTGAGAAGGAGATGGGGTGAGATTGCAACACAGACTGAAAGGGTCAACTGGCCTAAGACTCGAGAGTGGAGACTGTGCCTGAACATCAAGGAAGAGAAGACAAACATTTACATTTGGGATGGAGACACAATCTGGGACTGGAGACAGCTGGGCCTAACTGCATAATATCATGTTAAAATTACTGAGTTTTGGTAGTGAAGAAAAGAAAGAATATAGATTTAATAGCATGAAATTAACAGATTAGGCGTGAATGGTGCCATATGATATGGGTTCATTTTTCTCATATATTCTCACAACATTCGTACAACATAACACTAAACATTCCTTTCCAGATAAAAAGAAGATAAATCTTACACCCAATATTTGACTATTGAAGGTAGAAGTCAACAATTATTGTAGCAGAAGCCTACAATTTCCCAGAATTTCTTTTTCTTGCTGAAAAAAAAAAAAATAGAGAAACCATAAGAAGGTGGTATAATTTACCAGGTAAAAGATGGATAAGAACACTGACAATTTTGTCAACAGAACTGAAAACCAAGCTGCAGCGCCAAACAATCAAAGCCCATGCTAAGGGCCCCTGCAAAAGCTCTTGAATAAGACACAGATTTGACAGATGAATCATTCGTTTAACTAAGGAATCAAATTACCATCAATAACGTTCTTACCTCGGAAAAAGAAAAGCAAACCATGAAGAGCTTCTCATTTTTTGAGTAAAAAAGAAGATCAACCAAGAATATTGTATTGGCATAATAGCAAAAATCCTGAAACACAAACAATCATGTAACTCCAACAATATTAGTACTCTATCAACATGAAAGTGAGTCAGTAATTAATGGGAATCGAGAAACTATTGCAACGATTTTAATTATTAACACATGGAAACACAATTTAAATTGTCAAAGCCCTTGTCTGTCATTACTAATGGAGTTTCCTTGTCTAAAATATCTGACAAATAAGATTAATCTTTCAAAAATCCATCTTTTCTAAATGCTCTATCACACATCACTACCATGTCGATTGTTGGTAATTCGTAATTAAACATTCTTTTTGCTAACAGGCCTATACCACATAAGAAAGAAAAATAACATGATAAGCAAATATTTATAATCCAACTATTTTTTCATCTTAGTTATTTGGTAATAACTGTAACACATTCATAACTAAGGATGTCCCTCCTGTCTAAGACTACATATTCAATCAGATAATTGCCTAATACCTCAACCTGAACCCTTATGTTTTTTTGGTGTCGGTGGCTACTGTACTCTTGTGGCCTCATTCAACTTTAAAAGCGTACTCCTCAATATTGCCGTTGGCAGTTTTGCATCTCTAAGTTTTGACAATAACAGATTATTGATCACAGTCACTTATCACAAATGCTTGTGGACACTACAAATACAGCAAAACTCAAATTCATCCTCAAAGCAAACATAAGCTTCCAGAATGAAATAGTGATTGAATACATCACAAGGTACAGCGCACTTCAGAAAAAAATTTAGATACGTTGGCTTACCAGCAAATAGTAATGCCATTTCTTGAACCTGTAGTATATCCAACGAAGAGGGACAAAGATGACGTAGAACAGACAATATACATAGGGAATGTCTTGGGGTCCTGGCAAGAAAAACAAAAATGGCAAAAAACTAAGAATCTGTACAAAGAAAAAAAAAATTCCAAAACAAAGCAGATGCATCAATTAGAGTTATCAACTTACTTGCCCCTAAAAGGAAGCAAAACCCCCCAAAACCGAGGACCCCAACGAGATGCGTCACCTGAACATAAATGTAAGAATGATCAACAATTAAAGCAGGTTGTTCAATATTTAACTATGCAAAGGGTCAAACTCCCCACAATAAACCCATTGAATTGTTCAACACCCAGATAACAACTTTTGTAAAAGAAAACATTTTGAAACGAAAAGTGAAATGGGAAAACGCAAAAGCACCTTGTTGATGAACCTTTCATGTTCCTCAGCTTGTTTGGCAATCTTCACTGCCTGTTTGGAAAGCATTTGCTTGGTGTGCACAGCTTGTTTGGACAGCATCTCCTTCGCAGAGACAACAAAAAAATGAAACCCACATCGTAAAAAGCAAAAACCAACACGTGCAGCATAAAAAATGAAACAAAAAAAATGGGTTGGTATTTTACCTTAGATCTGTCCCTGAACCTCTGTGGCCGCTTTGGAGGAGATTCGCCATTGGAACAGTCTGATGCATCTGCATGGTCTTCGGTATCAGACATTTCAATTTTCAGTAGACAGTGGCGAAGGCAGAGAGAGAGAAAAGGCAGTGTTGTGTTGTGTGGTGATTGGAGACGACAAGCAAATCAACCTGGCATGGAAGTTTTTAACTAAAAACTGGAACTTTCTGGTTAATCAAAACTTTTTTTCTTATGATTTTTTATTCCTTGAACAGACGTACATCGTGACGTGTAACACAATATGTTTTTAATTAATCATTCACTATTTTATCTTAGCTTGTGCGATAAAATTTTAAGAAAATCATGATACATTAACTATTTTTTTATATCTATCTTACAATGTTCAATATTATTATTTTAATAATTTCTTATATCATCTAATTATAAATTTATTTTTTATTATATTTTTTTATTAAAACTATCACATCAAAAATCTAGATTTAAAATATAACTTTTTCTTTAAAACTAGTCTGGGAGATAAGAATGTATGTAGATTCTCTATTCGAATTATGTGAAAAATATATTAAAAAACAAGATAGATGTATAATTTTATAAGCTAATGTTTAAAATATAAATTAGGTTTAATTATCTAATTGATATCTGTACTTAGGTGGTACTTCTGAAAAATCCAAGTACCACCATTCATTCAAGGTCATATACCCATTAAATGCATATAATTTATCCCACGTACTATATTGTAGTAGTACAATGTACATATTAAAATTGCTAAAAATCAAATCAATGAATTGCTCGTTATTTTTTATATCATACTAGTGATAATTTCAGTATTATTACATTTTAATTTAATATTCATTTTGAAATGTATTTTATTTTTAATTTCATTAAAAAATATTTAAAATTTTAAAAAATATAATTTATTAAAAAATATAAGCTGACATTGAAATTGTTATCTTAAAAAAACAATGCAATACTTGTTGTTTTCATTATATTAAAAGGACAAAAGGGAAATTAGAGTAATGAAAATCTCAAATTATCGTCATTTGGGAACACATAAATCATTGCTATATGTTATAAGTTTAAATATTTATTCTTAAAACTAAGATAATTTCAATGTTTTTTATCTTCGTGTATGATGTTTATTTTTAATCACGCATCTTATTTGTTTGCATAAACTGTAATTAACATTCTCTCTTTAATATTCAATCAAGTTTTTTTATTTCGTTTCATTTTTCTATTGAATATCTAAAGTTATATAATCCATATCAAGTATTAAAAGTTTAAAAAGAATAATGTAATTCGGATATTTATTATGTGTAAAAGAACATTTTCTTTTTTGTCAAATCTGCATGCATTTAATAATTATTTAGCCAAGTGGATAAATACTTGTTATTTCATCCAAAGGTGAAAATAATAAAAGTGATATGAACTAAACAAAGTGTAAATTTATAATTTTTACATAACTATGATTAGGGTTTAGGGAGTGAGGTGTTTTTATATATATTTTTTGGTTCACGATTTTGAAAACGGAAGAAAGGGAGAAGAGTAAAAACATTTTCCTACAAATTTTGACAGCTTTCCAAAAATTAAAAAATATGAAACTTTAAAATAAGTAAAATAGAATTTAAATATTTTTCTTATATAAAAGTAAATTATTTTATTCTCTCTATCTCTTTTTTATTTTTTAACGAAACAATTTTTTCATTTCACAAACATAAAATAAATTATTGAAATGGTCTCAGAAAAATTCAGTACATGACATTATACCTTTAACATCATATAATGTTTTATTTTAGAAATGCTTGAAACATAATTTTTTTTATCATTGAGTGAAATATATTAAAATTTATAGAATCATGTGACTTTATTTCTTTAATAAATTTTATAAATAATTATGTAAATTTTAACAAAAAAATAACTTTTATTTGATAGTAATAAAATGTTCGAAAAAAAAAAAATAGGTTCCAACTTTTGTTGCCAACTTTCGTATTTGTTTTTAAGAAAATGTTGTCCGTTAATATTCGTTTGAAAGGTAGCGGCAAACGTTGGATTGGAGAAACGAAGGAACAAACGACAACATAACATTACAACAACCTCAGCTCACAACGCCTATGATATGGTTTTTTCTTCCCATGCCCATCTTTAAATATCTCTCTTTTTGGAATCAAAATTGGATCTTATTTTATTTCTCACGTTGCAGATTTTGAATTTTTCTTCCACCTTCTTCTTGTGATGTTTTCGATCCTTTTCAACTCCACCCGGTAATCTACCTATCCATTTTCATATATGAAATTCATTAGTCTGTTCTATTTCATTCTATTTTCTTTTTCATGTTTCATGAATGCGTTTTTTTTTTTTTAAAATTAAATTCTGGATCATGTTATCTGTCATTTGAATTAACTTCTTTTGTTTATCTTTCTGTTGGTATGTGGACAAAAGATAATGTCTAGAGTTGAAGGTGGTAAGAGGAGTGGCGAAGAGGAGAAGAATTTTCTATTAAAAGGTGTTGAAACCGTAGACAAAGCTCTGTGCATAGAGAAAAGCTCTTCCACGAATTCAAAATCTTCCAAATCCCTGTTACTTGATCCCAAATCAAAGGCTAAAGATAGCAAAGAAGATAACTTACGTAAGGATAAGAAGTTCGTATGGAATTGGAAACCATTGAAGGCCCTTTCCCTCTCTCGCAATAAGAAGTTCAATTGTAGTTTTTCTGTCCAAGTCCATGTGATTGAAGGGTTGCCTTTGAGTTTCAATGATTCTTGCCTTTGTGTGTATTGGAAGAGGCGGGATACGCTTTTGGTGACCCCTCCAGCCAAGGTGATTCAAGGTGTGGCTGAGTTTCAAGACATTTTGACACACAGCTGCTGTATCAATGGAAGTAGGAGTGGACCCCAAAACTCAGCCAAATATGAAGCCAAGCATTTTCTGCTCTATGCTTCTGAGGCAGGTGCCCCAGAAGTTGATTTGGGGAAGCACCGAGTGGACCTCACAAGTTTGCTTCCTCTCACTCTGGAAGAGCTTGAAGAGAAGAAAAGGTCAGGGGTATGGACTACAAGTTTTAGATTATCAGGAACCGCAAAGGGAGCAGTAATGAATGTCAGTTTTGGGTATGTCATTGTTGGTGACAATACTAGTGCTACCAGAGACAACCTTTGTGATACTCATAATCTACTCACCCCCAAGAAAAAGGGTATGCCTCTGATGGAACCAGATATAAAACCTAGTCAGGTTGACAGGAGGCTTAGATGTACTTCAGATTTGTCAAACTTTGCCAGTAATTATTATTCATCTCAAAATGTAGATGAGGTGAAAGATCTTCATGAGGTGTTGCCAACATCAACATCAGCTCGAGCCAGCCCAGTATACATCCCATGTAAGGAATTTGTTGAAGAAAGAAGTTGTAGTCCTCTGCACGGCAAACCTGAACTTGAGGGCATTAAAGAAAATATTGATCCAACCAAACCAGTTGTTTGTTCTTCATTTGGCGATGAAAAGGACAAGGCAGAAGAGAATCTAGGTAATGAGGGGAAAACAAGCAGTCTAGTGCATGACAAACCTGAAGTTTTTGTATTTCAAGAAAACCTGGACACAGTTACGCTAAATGATTATCCTTTACCTGATTCTGGAATAGAAAATGTCGAAGAATGTGAAGGTAATGAATTTTCTGTTGTTGATAAGGGCATCGAATTTTCATCAGATGAACATGTTAAACTAGAGGAATCTATTGGAAAAGCTTTTATTGATGTCTACACAGTTGACAGTACTCGGACCCTTGATAATGCTGGTATTCAAGTATCTTTTCAAGACAATGATAATCAGTATTCCCTTGTTGAACTAAGCAATAATTGTAAGGAAAGTGTTGTGGTACATGAATTTTCTAACCTAAAGAATGACTTGCCGACGAAAGAACTTCTACTGCAAGAACTAGAATCAGCTTTAAATAGTGTCTCAGAGTTGGAGACAGCGGCAATGGATTCTCCTATAATCATGGAAGCCAAATCTGAATATAAGTTGAGAAAGACACAAAGCTTGGATGATGTTACAGAATCAGTTGCCAGTGAGTTTTTAAGTATGCTTGGCATAGACCGTAGTCCAAGGGGTTTGAGTTTTGAAGGTGAGACTGAGTCTCCAAGAGAGCTCCTTTTGAGACAATTTGAGAATGAAGTTCGTTCAGAGGGCTTCTCTTTGTTTGATTTTGACATGGGCAGTGATAATGAAGCAGATAGTGGTGATGGTTCTTCTTTTGGATCTGAGCATTGGAAGTTCTCCACGGCTATTAAACCAGCATCCTCAATGCCAGATGTACATAAAGGGCATCTAATTGAGTTTGAGAATGTGAGGAACAAACAAAAGGTCCAGATGCTAGAAGACTTGGAAACAGAAGCCTTAATGCGTGAATGGGGCTTGAGTGAGAAGGCTTTTCAGCATTCTCCTAAAAAAGATTATAATAACGGCTTAGGAAGTCCAATATATTTTCTACCTGAAGAGACTCTACCATTACCTCCTCTAGCAGAGGGGTTAGGTCCTTTTCTTCAGACCGAAGATGGGGGCTTTCTACGGTCAATGAATCCCACACTCTTCAGGAATAGTAGAATTGGTGGAGCATTAATCATGCAGGTTTCCAACCCAATTGTGGTGCCCGCTGAAATGGGTTCTGGGATAATGGAGATTTTGCAGTATTTGGCTTCGGTGGGAATTGAAAAACTTTCCAAGCAGGCAAATAAGTTAATGCCTCTAGAAGATATCACAGGGAAGACAATGCAACAAATATCAAGGGAAGTCTTGGGGGGAACACACAGGTTTGTCTATCCCTTTTTTTCAGCACATGTCTTGGAAGTAAAATTTTAAATATTTCATTCCTTCAAATGGTTGAATGGTTGAACTTTGCTCTGCTGTATGTAGGCAATTACATTTGCAGCATAATTTGGTAACAGGACAGGATTCTACTTGTGCGCAAAAAGGCTTGACGGGAACACTATATGGTGGACTAGTGTCTAATAAGTTCAGTTCAGATTCAGATTCAGATGGCAACCAGAGAGGCTCAGAGTTTGATTCATTGGATGATCTTGCTCTATTAGCTATGGATAAAATTGAAGCACTTTCACTGGAGGGTTTGAGAATACAATCTGGGATGTCAAATGAGGATGCACCATCAAATATCATTGCACAATCCTATGGGGATATTTCAGCTCTGCAAGGCAAGGGGGTTAGTATTAGGGGCTCCCTTGGCCTAGATGGAGCTGCTGCCATGCAATTGTTGGATATGAAAAACAGCAGCAGTGATGAATATGATGGTGTTGACGGCATAATGGCCCTATCATTAACTCTAGATGAATGGATGAGGCTGGATTCTGGTGAGATTGATGATGATATAGATAATATCAGTGAGCATACTTCCAAACTTCTTGCTGCGCATCATGCTAATTCTTTTGACTTGATTCGTGGGAAGAGTTCAAAGGGAGAGAGGAAAAGAGGCAGGAAATGTGGTTTGTTGGGAAACAAATTCATAGTAGCTCTAATGGAGCAGCTTCGTGATCCTCTGAGAAACTATGAGCCTGTTGGGACACCAATGCTTGCTCTCATACAAGTCGAGAGAGTGTTCATCCCACCAAAGCAAGAGATTTATAGGCACTTAGGTGAGGCAGGGAACAAGAATGATGATGAGTGTGAAATAGTAGCCAAGGTGGAGATGAAGGCCAACAAAGAAGAGAAAAGTTCTGAAGATGAGGGCATTCCTCAATTCAAAATTATAGAAGTACATGTTGCAGGTCTGCAAAAAAGGAAGTTTTGGGACACTTCGAGACGACGACAACAACAAGAACAATCTGGTTCCCGCTGGTTGATTGCTAATGGAATGGGGAAGAGCTTTAAGAATCCAATTCTGAAGTCAAATGTTGTAACTAAATCTAGTGCTCCAATCACTACCACAAACGTGCAACCGGGAGACTCATTGTGGAGCATATCATCTCGTATTTATGGTACACTAACAAGATGGAATTGGTAGAACATATAAGAAATCCGAATATCATTCATTCATTTGCTATGATTAGAGTGTCTTTGGTACAATGGAAGAGAACGGGAATGGACAACGGCGTATACCAATTAATTAACTAATTTTATTATTAAGTTATATGTATATTCATATGACTGTATTTGATTCCCTCCTCATGGAGTAAAATGTTAATAATAAAATATACCAATTAATTGTACACTTCTACTTCTACTACTTTAAATATAATACTTATCATAAATTTATCAAAAATAATTCATTTTGATAGATTTTACATTTACTTAATGAGTCTATTTTTTATATATTTTATTTTAGAGTTTTTTTTGTTAATTTTAAGTAATAGTAAAATGTGTATTAAAAAGAGTTCGTTATTAAATCATAAACCTAACAATTTATCAATGTCATGGATTCTTTACCTTCAACATTCAGAACTCAAATAGTGGGTACTTGAATAACTCGAACCTTCCATATATGCAATAAAAGGGTTTTTTCGAATAAAATTGAAGTTGAAGATAAAATATTCAAAACGGACCGGTTGCCTGATATCCCAGTATTTTGACATTATTTTAGAATAATTATATATATATATATACAGTACTTTTATACCACTAAGAAAGAGATTATTACAGTAAATGATTATTTGGTGAATATATTTCCTTACAATTTTACTCTTATGTTTTGTAACTCCCTTCTTATGTACAGTTTTTTATTGTTTTATTTACTCTTAACTCTCAACTTTATAATTCTAAAAAAAACTATTTGAATTATATATTTTTACTTTTTATATCGTAAAAAAAATGAACAAGTATAAACGTAAGCACATCTTATTCCACTAATTTCTCTTTATTATTTCTATCACTCCTATTTCGAAAATTTATCAAAACAATATTATTTTTTAATACTCACTTTATCTTTTATTTGAATTAAAATATGCAGAAAAATGAAAAGAAAAAAGGAGAATGAAAATACATTATAAAGAAAAATAAAATAAGGATATAAATTATTTTTTCAGTTACGTGGATGAGAAAGATAAAAAAATACATTGCAAAATTAAAATGATCAAACTTAATTCAAAACATATTTTTTGTTTCGTTATTTTTCTTTTTCAACTTCTCATTATAAAACATTCATTTTATAATAAAAAAAAAGTGATGATATTTTGACACTTCAAAAAAAGAATTATATCTACCTAACAACTTCATAAATTAATATTTTAATTATATTTATCTTATTTTTTAATTTAAATATTAGTATATATTATTATAATGGGTTTTCAAATGAATGTTTTTACTTTCAAGTGTCAAAGTATTTTTTTATAAAAAAATGAAAAAAAAGGTATTTTCTTATAATAATAAAGATGTAATACTTCTATTTCACACCAAGGGAGAAGACTCCAACTCTAAAAAATCTTCATTTGAATTTTCTTAAAATAATAAAGATGTAATACTTCTATATTGTCTTTCTTTTTCCACTGATTTCCCCTGCCATAAACAATGAGTACATATGACCAATAATATGACTTACCCTTACCAGGAGTGTAAACGAGACAACCTTCAAAGAGTGTGTGGAACACTTGTTGCTCTTCACACTTCCTTCCTAGGGTCTCATGCATCAATAGCGCGATGCATATATCCAGTAATCATCAAACTAATCTATTAAAATTCTATGGCTGACTAAATATCATCTCTACCACCTAACCCTTATCCGCGGGCCATAAGAAATGGTAGAATACTTCAGATTTTAAACATGCATGAAAACTGTTACACGAATAATCATCATCCTAAACAAACATGTCAGGCACATGGTAGCTCAAATCATCGTCAAAATAATCATGCGTTAAATAGGACATTTAAAGTTCTATAAAAAGAATCAATAAAAGATAACACTAAATAAAATAGGAATAAACAGCCAGATTTCCCCCAATCACGGTCTCAGCGTACATTAGTGTGAAAAACATGAACCCATTCACCAAGAAATAGGTCAAGTATATAGTACATACACTACATGTATATATAATATGCTTACGTAAATAATTATTATTCTACATGTCATTTGTCAAATTCCATCAGGCACCCAAAATGTAGATGCCGTAACAGTATAGGAAAAGGGTAGCACAAATTGTCTGCGCATCTTCCAAGATCTGGAAACCAAAACCCAATCAAAATTGTTCAATGATATATACCTTGACGTGGGGCAGCATGTCCCGGTAGGAAGCATCTTCACAGGGAGCTCTCACGGGCAGCAACTTCAAAGGACAGAAACTGTGTGAATCCTTAGTTAGCCAATTAGTATCATTGAAATAATTTAATGCCAGCCAATCATCTCGCCCCAATATCTGGCAGCAGTATTAAAACAAGTGAGCAAGAGCAAAAAACAAGATTGCCAGCAGTGTGCTAAAAGGGGGACAAAAATCGATCGCAACAAAGGATATATCAAGTTAGACAAAATCACAAGGACAGATCGCAAATGCAGAGCCTAAGAAAAAGGAAAAGACAAAAAGAACAAGAAAACATCCACATCTGAAATACAAAATTGTAAATAATTCATGCAGTGTTTGTGAAAATGTTGGGTCGAACGTAGCCCAATTCTTTCCCAATCCACCCACTTCCTTCTCCATTTTTGGCTTTGGAAAGAGTGAAAGGACGTTCGGTGCCTTGTAAATGGCAAACCAAACACACACTAAGTAAAAGTTATACCACGCTGTTAACCCATACATGCTACTGGCCTAGCTTTAAAACACAGCATGAAGAAAAAAAAAATTACCATTTGCATTTTGCGTGTCTTCCTTTTGCACTGGGGCATGCTGTTCAAGAAATTGCTGAATTGTTCTCCAGTAGTGATCACCACCTGCCATCCAAGTATCCATATGCATGCCAGTAGGAAAGTCCACAAAGAGACACTGATTATTACGAGCAGCTGCCTTAGCATAAAGCATTTGCATATGTGATGGGGGGACCATCTCATCTTGCAATCCAGAGAGAAATAGGATAGGTTGTTTGATCTGCAACGAATAGGTGATGCATAAACACATGAATCCAGCCAAACACATAGAAGAATGGGTAACAACCATAAAATACAATCTGCATTTCCACACATATTGGCACACACAAGCACCACCATTAGACAGAGAGATCTTAGAAGTTTAAAATTAACTTCCATCTAATTGTGATAAAACAAGTCATTATGCCCAAGTGGCCTAATTCTAAAGGAAAAACTTATATTTCCAGCATCCCTCACCTGGCCAACAACATCAATAGTACTCCATGGGGAACGTACAAGAAAATTGAGCACTTTAGGACCTTTTGAAGAGCTTCCTCCAATAAACCACTTCAAAAAAGGTAACAAAACTCCAGCCATATCCAATATAGACGTGAATGTATTTTCAAGTATCAGTGCAGCAACCTAAAAACACAGAAAGAAGGTCAACAAAGAATATAAATTAAGGGTGAACAAACAAATTTTGCTTCAGATGCCTGGCTAAATTTCAGAATAAAAGACTAGCAGATTGGGCCAGTATTTCTTTAGACTAGTAATTTAAAAAAATATTCTACATAAAAGGAATGTCTGAAGAAGAAGCAATCAACATGTTGCAGGGTAAAGCCTCTGGTTGAAATTAAATTAATTAGTAAATACAGACCAAAGCAATAAAAGTGAAATTCTTCATACACGAATAAAAAAATCCAAAAATATTTTGAAAGGAAAAAACAGTTCAATGACCATTTTCACAGCTCTTAAAATTCACTTAACTATTTGAGGACATAAAAAAAATTCAAGTTAAATTTTTATGAAAGAAAAGATATCTCTCCAAACTTGATGTCAAAAACTGGCACCCTGAAGCCAATTGTAAGAATCTTATTGTGATTGAGGACCAATAGTGCTAGTAAGTAAAATGTAAATCATGATAAATATTCCAAAAAATACTGAAGGATGGGATTTATAAATTATTTCACAACAAATAACAATAAGCAGAAGCTTACTATATGTAAACTAAAAAGTTAAACTTATATAAACCTATTCAAGGAAATTACTTTTAGGAGCAGTTGAAAAGCAATAATATAATCTTAAACTTCAATCCTACTAGTAACAAGCAATTTTTCCTTCTGTGTGTACCACGTGGAAAAGTGTTAAAACTGACTTAATCATCTAAAACAAGATAGAGTCAACAAGTTCAATATTATTTTCTCTCAATGTTGATAATCATGAAATGTCCAATTAAGCTATTCATGACAAAAGAAACATCGGCAAACTATTTGTGGTTGTGCTATATACCTTATGTATCAAACAAACTGTAATACATAGTAATAAATACAGTATTAACACTCTAAAGAAACATTTATCTGCTGAAAACTGAAACATAGTAGGATATAATTCACATACGGGACAACTGAATCAAAAACTCTTAAAAATTTACCAAGAAAAATATGAGCATTAAAATATGCACTTTCAGAGACCGGGTACCTTGTCAGGGTTATTTTTTGTTAGTACAGATCCAACTGCACCCCCAAGTGATCGTCCAAACACAACTATTCTAGATGTGTCAATATCAGATCTTTGGGAAAGGTGGTCCAATGCAGCCTGGACACAAGAACGTAATAAAATTGACTAAAAGATAGCAAATAATTTGACAACCAAAATACGGGAATTAATATTAATCAAGAAGCATACTTGAGCATCCTTTATGATTCCATGCTGAGAAGGATAACCATCACTTGCTCCATAACTATGCAATTGAATCATACATTAGGGCCAATGCAATCAGTTGACATGTGCATTTTGAAGGATGAATAAGCAAATACTGGGTAACAACGAAAAATTATGATTAGGGAGTCATGGCCAATGCATACCCTCGGTAAGAAAGCATGAAAACATTGCAATGTAACTGCTGCAACATTATTCGAACCATCTCAAGACGATGAGCAATATCTAAAAAGGTCAGGAGTCAAGGCCTTCAAAAGCACATTGAACCTGATCAAGTGAAAATTATCACAAATTATCTATCTACAATAAGGATACTTCCGGCATTTTCTTGAAAAAACAAAATGGTCGGACCTGTAAATGGAACATAAGAAAGAAGAACTGCATCAGAGTACATAAAAACACTGAATACAGAAAGGAGCATATGTCAGAGTGCAAGTTCATTCATAGAAACCTTGATGAAGATATTGTACTCTAAATCCTCAAATAACGACCTTTCATTATTTGGCTCCTTTAAATTGAGGGTTGCATTTTAAAAATAATGTGCAGTTACATACTCCAATTAGAAAATCAGCAATAAATTTGCAACAACTTTACTTAAGAGTTCTATGCAAGTAGTAATGTACTTCTATTTTATCAGAGGGATAAATATCAGATGTAGTTCCTTATGTTCTTCTTTTTTTGTTCATCACCAAGGAGTATCACCCCCTGGAACACGGGAACTTATCTCCCTCAGAGGTTTGACAGGTATTAAATAGGTGAGCATCCCGTCTCAGTTTAAGTTTTCTACATTCTTAAGAGAACCCTAGCCAATTTGGTACAGCAACGTGAGACTCTCGCCACTCGGACCAACCCAAGTTGGTAGTTCCTTGGGCACATTTGGTATTATGCTCCAATCAAGATCAGTGTTCCGCCTAAGCAACCCGTGAAATTAAGGTTCGCATCAAAGATCTACATAGATTACAAAGATAAAACTAATTAACACCACCAAAAAATCTATAGAACTGTATCTAAGTTTTCCCGTTTGTTAAAATCCAATCCGATGCTTTTTTAATCAATAGACGTATCACTCAATCCTCTTAATTGTACTCAATCTCTTAAAAAGAGCGAAATCCTAGTGTTTAAACCACTATATTCCGCTTAACATCCTAACAAATTTTCCTGCCTCACTCAATCCTCTTAAGTGTACTCAATCTCTTAAAAAGAGCGAAATCCTAGTGTTTAAACCACTATATTCCGCTTAACATCCTAACAATTGTTCCTGCCTTTAACTAAAACAACGCAGGTAGGTAGGGCACGAGAAGACAAGAACTTCACAAAGCTAAACAACAGTTATTGCTCCAACCACAACGCGACACGAGATAAACAAAATCTAGAAGGAGCACAGAACATTGGATCAACATTCAGCATTAAGACAATTCAGCTCCATCCAATCCAAAGCAAACAATTCCCATATTTCCTTTACGATCTACTTTTCTCCCATTCCACGCCACACAATAATGAATCAATTAAACTTGTAACAAACCATTAAGTGACAGTAAAAGAAAAGTAGTTGGTAGAAGATAAAAATAAAATGAAATCGGTGAGAAGAGAATTGCGAGGACCTCGGCAATCGGGGAAGAGCTTGATGAACCAGGCGTGGAGGCGAACGCCGTCGGAGGAGCGGAGCCAGATGTCCTCGTAGGTAAGTCTGAGGCGAGAGGGATTGATGGCGTAGGACTTGGTGAGACCAGGGAGCACCGGAACATAGACGAGCTTCTCCTGAAACGCCACCAACAATGCCATCCCCGCTACCACCAACCCTCCCACGCCGTACAGCAAGATGTTCACATACGAAACCATTCTCTGTCACTCTCTCTGATCTTCGCTTTGCCTCAATTCTTAACTCGAACTCGCATCACAGAAGAAGAAGAAGAAGAAGAAGAAGAGAATTGAAGTGAGCGAGGGTGAGAGTGATAGGGATTGGGATTTGAGTTTCAAAATTGGGGACCTTTCTCTTTTCTCTGTCTCTGAAACGCCGAGCCAATTCCAAAGAATACCTATGACTTTTTTTAACATCGCATGCCCATTGATTTCTTATTTATACCATACCATCACCATACATATATACCATGTCATTAGTGTTACTTTTACCCATTTCATACCATGTCATCTATATGTATGTTATGGGAATGGATCCTCTCACTCTCTTTGACCCTTTCCTTCTGCATGATAATATAATGACTTGTTTTTTCTTCTTTTTTAACACTTAAAAATCATACTTCAATTTTTTTTCACCTTAAATTTTTTTGGGTTAAATTGTACCTTTATTTTTTAAATTTGAAATATATGCTTTCAGCCTTTAATATTTTTTTTAACTTTATTCTATTTAATATAAAAGAATAATTGTAATCAAGTAAGTTTACATTTTCCTTTTCTGTTTTGTCTTATATTTTAAGTATTTAAATGACTTTTAAATAACATATTAAATAAATAGGTTAGATTAGATATATGATTTGTTTCGATCAATAAACAAAATAATATATATAGATGTTAATTTAGTGAAAATATATATGTTTTTTAAGATTTGGTAATATTTAATTAATGAATTTTAGGATAAATTAGTTATGATGTTTACAAATAGACATTAGTAGTTCATTTATTAGTTCATCTAAAAAAATCACTTTTAGAAAGATTTCTTTCTTTTTACATTCTCTCTAATTGTAGCTTTCTTTTCATACTCTCTAATTGTAGCTTTCTTTTCATAGATCTTGAAAAGCTTAAGAAAATTAGAGCTAGTTGAATCAATTAATTCTTAATTTCGCTAAATAGTTTTATCTAGGATGGGTTAGTTAAGAAAATATATTTTTAGTGTAGGCTTGAGTTTTTGAAGCTTACGCAGATTGTTGGGGTTGATTTTGAAGGGTTTGTTGAATAAAACAAACTTTAATCTATAAAAAAGGGGACTAGTATGATTCTTTCTACAATGTGATGGTAGGTTGTTATATGAAATACATTGAATTGAATAGTATATGCAATATATGAATTTTTGAATGGATATGTGGAGTGATATTGATATATTCGTCGTTGTAAGTTTTATAACAATTTAGTTGATTAAAATGGGAAAAGAAGAGACTTTGAATCAGTTGAAAAACTTGAAAAAAATGTTGTGTTTTGGTAGTTTAGGTTGCTCTCAGGTCAAGGATTGCTTGAGTGATGTACCATTACTTAAACGAGATCCAAAAAATGTGTATTAGTTACATTAACTATCTTATGTCACTTAGGAAACATGTTGGTTGCTTAAGAGATGGTTTGCAGCTCAAGTGAAAGAGATATTAAGACAATTTTCTCTCATCTGGAAACATATCACATAAGTATTAGACGTGATACTCAGTCAATATGGTTGATGGCTCAAACATGATTTATAAAAGAGTGAACTAGAGGTGAGGTGGTATGCACATTTCACTATGTGTGGTGATGTGATACATGTTATAAATACTCAAGCATTGATTAGATGCTCAAACGCCTTATGATGATTGAAGAGTTTCTAGAACTTTTTGGATTTCTTTTAAATAAGTGGTTGCCGTTGAAATGTTGGTAGTAAGTAGTAACACTCAAGTGATTGGCACTCAAGAAACAAGGTGATAGTTAAAGCCTAGAGAGCCTTGTAGATGTGTTGTTCTCAAGTGACAAAAACATCACTCCACTGAAATGGTTGATGCCTTGTGTATAATGATGAGGTCGCTTAAGCGATAATAGTTCACTCAAGTGACAGTATGCTAGAATGATGTTATGTCATGTTTGATGTTTTATATACATGATGTATGTTTTTATTCATGTTTTACATATAATATGATGCATAAAAGATAAGATTAATTATATATACTCTGGATAGATATATAATGGATTTTGAGATGCATAACATGTGTTCTTTTTGAGTGGGCTTCATTGGTGGTGGATCCTACATGGATCACTTATACACATGTATATAAAGTAATATATGTGTGTGTGTAAGTATAGGGTGACCTTGAATGGGTTGTGCATGCCTTTCATGGGTGATGTAAGGATAGACTTGGATAACAATAATAAACATGACATTCACTTAATAAAGATATCATAACTTTACTATTGTCTAATCACGTAGCTTGAACTTAAGGTGGTGAAAAACTGAATAATGCTCACATCTGGCTTCATATCAAATGTACAAATGATTTTGTAGTACATATTTTGTGCTACCTGACAATAAAAATCTTTACTTGATTTCGGTATGTATGAAGTATTAGTTTATGGTGAAATTTGTTTATCATAATTTAGCAAAATGACATCTCATATTTAGTTATGGTGTGTGACTAAAAAGGAGTTCATTTATATTTATGTGCTCATACTTTTGATATATATGCATGATGAATGAAACATGACGATAGAATTTGATGATGAGAACATATCAATACCCAAATTGTAATTAAAATTGTTGAATAAAATAAAGTGCCATTGATTTAAACAAAACAGAAAAATGATAAAATTTAAGAGATAGTAAAATATATTTAAAAATGTAAATTTAAAAATAAAAAAAATAATATCTTTTTATAATACAAATGTGTTTTTGCTTAATTTGATGAAACTTTAAAAATATTAAATAATGTTGCAATTTATTTTTATCTTGAATAGATTTAAGAGAAACAATATATAATATAATAAAATAGTATCTATAATTTAAAGAATTTTTTTATTTACAACAAATATAATTTATTAATAAAAAAAATTATACAATAATCTCCACCCAAAAAATTATTCATATAAGCAGACATAAAGAGCAGAAAACAAAAAGAGAAAGCAGGGAGAGAAAAAAGAGTACCAGAATATCAAGAGAAGCATCTTTGAGCATTTCTTACTGCCAGTTATGTTTATTTTATTCATTATAATACCCATATTTAAATCAATTATTCTCTTAAGCTATTGCATGATGCTTTGAATCTTCATTAGTTATTGTAGAATTCCTTTTACAGTGATGTTATCTTCAACAGTTTACCACTTTCTTTAGGATAATGATACTTGAAACCCATTTTATTTTTTTTAACAACTTAAAAAATTATTATTTTATTATAATATAATATTTTATTCAAAAAATAGTTATAGAATAGTTGTTTCTTTACCATGTGTCAAATAAATTTTATTTTTGTTTATCATGCATGAATTGCATTTAATAGGATGGCAAGTCTAGTTCCTTCCATATTTTGTTTCATGTTTAAGTTATATAGTTATTTTGATTGTGTTTATTAGTTAAAAATGTAAAAATACATGTATATTCAAATAGTATGTAGTTTTGTTTAATACTTTACACTACCTATCAATCTGACTATGGTTCTTGTTCCCTCCCTATTAATCAAGAACAATTATCATGAATGGGCGCGGTCTATGCAAACATCCCTACAATCAAAGAGCAAGCTTTAATTTGTTGATAAGGGATTGGAGAATATTGTGATTGATCCACAAAATTTCAGTTGATGATATGGTAGAGGTAGAGGTCACGATTTTAATGGACGAGGCGAAAGGGGAAGCAATTTTCACTTTTATACGTATTGTGGTAGAAATAATCATACATGTTATCAAAAACATGGTTTTTGTTTTTCACCAGGTTACAAATTCAAACAAGGAGCACTACTCATACGACTGCATCCATTAATGCTCAAGAAAATGCTACTCCTTTCCAGGCTAATTCACCCAATTATAGCATTTAGATTTCTCAAGAACAATTTGATCTGCTTTGAATCATATCAGATTAATTCAGCCAAATCAAGTAAGTTTTCTAGTCACTGGGTATTAGACAGTGGGGCTACAAATCATATATGTTACAATAAAAATCTTTTCTTCTCCATACATAGTATTATGTCTGTACTAGTCTCTTTACCTAACAAAAGTCAATTAAGTGTTAATCCGTTTGGAACAGTTCAAATATCTCCTTTACTCACTTTGGTTGATGTTTTATATGCACCTTCATTTCATGTCAATTTGATTTATGTTTCTAAACTGACTACAAATCACAATTGTTTAACCATTTTTTAACCTTCTATTTCTTTCATTATTCAAACGCAATTTTGGAGAGTGACTGGTACAATTGAGAGATCACAAAACCTTTATCAATTGAGGATTTCTAGTATCCATTAGGTGTCACAAACAAAAATTGAGACGAGTAGACTTGATACCGAGAGTTCATGTCTTTCTAAGAAGACTGCCAACATCAATAAATCTTGTGTAGATATTGATAATGCTAAACTTTGGCATTTTCGAATGGGACATTTGTCTCTTGATAGGTTGAAAATTTTGTCTTCATATTACTAAAATATTTCCCTAGGTTATATTCATCCTTGTGATACATGTCATTTTACTAAACAAAAGTGACTACTTTTTCCTTCATGCTCTACTAAATCAACTCAATTTTTTTATTTGCTTCATGTTGATATATGGGATCCTTTTAATCATGGTTCTGTTGAAGAGTATAAATATTTTTTAACTCTTATAGATGATTTTACTCGATATACATGAATTTATTTAATGAAAACTAAAGTTGAAACATGCACACATTTACAAAATGTCATCAACATAATTGAAAATTCATTTGAAAGTATTAAGAAGTAATAATGGTCCTGAGTTTCTTATGACTAATTTCTTTAATAGAAAGGAGATTGTTCATCAAACTAAATGTGTGGAAACTTCACAACATAATAGTATTGTTAAATGCAAACTTCAATATATTTTGAATGTCGTTCGTGCATTGATTTTTCAGTCTCAATTATCTCTTTGGTTTGGTCATATGTTGTCAAGCACTTTGTTCATTTAATTAATAGAACTCATACTCCTCTTTTACATGATAAATCACCATATCAAAGGATTTATAATAAAATACCAGATTTATCTCATAAAAAAAAATTGGTTGTTTGGCTTTCGGTACTACATGTAGTGTGCAAAGAACAAAGATTAGTTCTGAAGCTAGAAAATGTGTTTTTCTCAGTTACAAAAATGGAGTAAAAGGTTTTGCTCTTTTTGATATGAATCAGAACAATACTTATGACACACGATGTTATTTTTTATAAAAAATATTTTCCTTTTTATAAGGATAACATAGATACCAAGTTGGACACACATGATGTGTTTAAGCATTTTCTTCCTTTTATTTCTGATAATGATATTGTTGTGCCTACATCTATTAGTGATATTGTTTCTTTAGTTTCTGAAATAGTATTATCATCCAGTCTTCCTACTACTAATTCTTCTACACCATTACATTTAATTAATACTAATGTTTTAGAACACCAATATTCTAATCCACAACCTTCATCTGTTCGAGTTTATACTCGTCTCAAACAACAACCTGGATACTTGAAGGACTATCACACTACTTTCTTCTCTTCAAAAAATGTTACCAATCCTTCTTCAAGTACTAAATATCCTATTCAAAAGTATCTCTCTTACCATAATTGTTTTCCTACATATTCTTCTTTTTGTTATAATATTTCTTCTATCCAAGAACCAAAATCATTTAAAGAAGCGATATGACATGATTGTTGAAAATAAGATATGCAGCGCGAACTTGATGCTCTTGAGTCTAATGAAATTTGGTCTTTGATGGATTTGCCTCCTGGAAAGTGTCTTATTGGGTGTAAATGGGTTTTCATACCTAAGTATAAACCAGACAACACCATTGATAGGTACAAAGCTCGTTTGGTTGCCAAAGGATATACTTAAAGGTATTGAGTATTTTGAGACTTTCTCTTCGGTAGTTAAAATTACTACCATTTGATTTATTTTGTCTTTAGCAAGTGCTAAATGATGGATTCTTCATCAACTAGATGTGAATAATGGCTTTCTTCATGAAATCTTGGTGAAGAAATTTACATAACTCCTTTTGCAAGCCTTACTCTTTCTTATCCAACACAAGTTTGTAAACTTATAAAATTTTTATATGTATGGACTAAAGTAGGCGAGTAGGCAATGGAACTCAAAAGTTACTCAGATTATATACAACTTGGTTATGTTCAAAGTATATTTGATCATTCTTTCATTGCTCTGTTGATATATGTTGATGACATTATGTTGGTTAGCAGTAATCTTTAGGAAATCTAGTATATTAAAACTCATCTTCATAATTCATTTAATATTAAAGACCTTGGTACTCTTCATTATTTCTTAGGATTTGAAATAAGTAGTTCACCTTCTATCAATCAACAAAAATATTGTTTAGATATTTTTTTCTGATCTTGCAAACCCGCCTCTTCTCCCATGAAACTATCTTGTCCTCTCTCTGAAAGTGAAGGTTCATTACTTTTGAATCCAGGTAAATATAGAAGATTGTTTAGGTGTTTGTTATATCTTACTCACACTAGACATGATATCAACTTTGCGGTTCATAAGCTCAATCAGTTTATTTTAAAACTACGAAAACCTCATATAACAGTAGCTCTTCGTATATTATGATATTTGAAAGAATGTTCTGGTCTTGATCTATTCTTTTTAGTGATGATCAAATTTTTACTAAAGCTTTTTCTGATTCAAATTGAGAAACTTGCATTGATTCTAAAAGATCTATTATATTTATAGAAAACTCTTTAATTTTATGGAAATCTAAAAAATAACCTACAGTGTCCAGATCTTCTTCACTTATTTGTGAACTTTAATGATTATAATATTTATATCATGATTTACATATTAATAATTTTTAAATTAAAATTTTTTATTATCTATTATAACAATAAATCAACTATATGCATAGTAAACAATCTCATGTTTCATGAGAAAAAGAGATACACTAAAATTTATTGTCATTTCATTTAAATTAAACTTCAAGAAAATTTCATTTATTTAATTTCAATTTCATCATTAAATAACAATTTTTTATTAATAAAATATATAGTTTTTTTTTCTCTCTATTTCTCTTCCTTTCTCTGAATATATAAAATTTTTTTATGTAGATGAGATATATAAAACTAATTTGTAGTTATGTTTTTTAGTTGACAATTGATTTTAATGGCCCCTAAATTATACAACTTTCGTTTTCATTCTTTTAATTCAAAAGCTAGTTTAAACTTTTACAAATCCCTCTTCAACTTTTATACCTTCATTCTTTCAGGTGTAGTTTTCTTGTAATGCACTTGAATAAAGACTTTTCAAACCACCTTTTATACCTTCATTCTTTCAGGTGTAGTTTTCTTGTAATGCACTTGAATAAAGACTTTTCAAACCACCTTAATTTCATATATATATATATATATATATATATGTGTGTGTGTGTGTATATACACACACACCTCCGTTAGTCATTTACTAATTATTATCTCACGACAAATTTTTTTCAAACATTATTTCAAATAATCCAATTTAAACATAATTTCTTGAATATAATGTCTCAACTCATATTAATGATCCAAATATTTCAAACATTATTTTTTCTCGTACTTAATTCTTAATTCATCTATGATTTATTTGAACTATTCCCAACACTTGACGCATTTTTTAAAACAATTAAATGATCTTTCCGATGTCAGTAAGAAATGCGCACATTTTCATTTTCTTCTCCACATTTTCATTTGGTTTTGGGGAATAAATGGAGACAGATAAAAAGTTATATTTTCAAGCACAAACTTTGAGCCCAGTTCAACAACAGAAGCAAACAGAAGCAGGAGTAACTTTAAATACATGGCAAAAGCAGTAGCAAAGGTCTTAATGCTAATGCAGAGTGTTCCAGAAGCACATGAAACTCGGAAAGTAAAGTAAATAAGCCAAGGATGATTTGCCAGACCAGTGAACTTCATTTTTTTTTTATTAGTTCCACCTCTCACCGGCCAACAGAAGCACATTGCCGAGTTCCACCACCAAAAGTGAGTCCCCCACTGCATTGTGATGATCCACCCATGTTAGAGGAGTTCCCCAAGAAGTTGTGTTCGGGCTGCCTGAAATTGAGACTGTTACTGGACATGCTTGTCAAGCCCGAGATGGCTGTAAATGTGATACATGCATTTTCTGCTGTCCTTGAGGGATGACTTTCCACCTCTGATGCTTCTTTCTTTTGATAAACCTTGACAGGGCCCGGGCCTGAATGGGTATTATCAACATGTTCAGAGTTAGATTCTTGCAACTGTTTGGCGCTGAGAAACCGTCCACCAGACCCCCTAACCCTCTTCAATGCGTGACGGTGCCTAGACTCGTGAAGATATGGCTGCAATCCATTGGCAAAGGAGGGAAATCAGTGGAGTAACTCCATTTCTTTTAGGCCAAAAGAGATTCAAGAAAGTTGTACAGCTTTGCCATATATCACTTGACATTCTCCATAAAGGAATAATAACATTTTACAGAATAACGCAACATGCAATTGCAATTCTAATGATTCACGGTTCATTTCTATGTTCCATATTCAGATTGATTATGTAATTCATCTGTATATGTTATTCTAATTCCGTATCCAAACGAATACTTCATAATGCCTCCACAGTCTACATCTATATACAGAATGAAAACCTTTGTTATTATTTCTACAACCAAAACATATGCAAGCTATGATGTACTGACGTGTATCAGATATATCCGATACCGCAAATAGGTTTATTTTGAAAATAACAGTGACAGATATGTATTTAAAAATGTATACAAATTCTTAAAACAAAATGAATATATAATTACGATTGTGCAAATCCATATTAAAATCATATTTCTTAGACATTGTCAAAATAAAAAATTATAAAGTATTGTCTTCATAAAAGTACTAGTACTTCATAAAATTTGGACACTTATGTCGATAAAGTATCTGGAGAATCCGATCCGGATACATGACACAATTTGAAGTATTGATGCATTAGAGTATGCAAGTAAACAGGTAAACAAGCCAATGTTCAATAAACTCTTCCTCCATAGCCACATTCTTTTCAAAGGCAACCACAAAAAAATAATGTATGGCAATATACACAAAGAGGTGGAACTACTTATGCAGCATACCTTACGACTTTTGATAAGTTTGTTTTGAGCCTCAAGCTTTGCTCGAGACTGTCTCCTTCTCAGTATACCATGATATTGTTTAGCATTGACATAAATGGGGCCATCTTCTGCAAGCTCAACTGGTAATGCAATTCTGGTGGATGCTAATCCCAGCATCTGGGGTATCATTTGGGGTTGATTCTAAAGAATATAAGAGACAGTTACATCATATTAAATTATTATGCCATGAAACAAAAGTTTACTAAAATCTAATCTAAATGACGATCATTAATTATAAAATGCACTTGAGAAAACTTACAACAGCCTGTGGTCCATAAGCAACTAATGAACTGGCAAAATAAGGATCACCACAAGGATAAGGAGTATGGGCCTAAAAATGGGAAAGCGATAGCTAGTAAATAACTGAAACTTCAAGCAGCAAATCCTAAACAGTAGTTTCACATACCATCGAATGACTGAAATCAACTTGTGAACAATTGTACATGGTATCAAGAGGACGATTTGACAAGAATGGCTTCATTTAACCTTCTACATTCCCATATCTTGACCTGACAGAAGAATGGTTTCAAGTTTGGGTGGTTTACAGGTAAGGCAAGGAATATCAAATTCTATAAAAGAATGTGCAAATATAATGCATGATACACATTAGAGGAACAAAAGCATGGGAAACAACTATTTACACTTCTAAAGCAAGATAACAACACAGCACTTGGTTGCAAATTAAAAAAAGAATATATTTTAATCTCAAATCAGCAAGTTTCCCGAAAAAAAAACAGAAAAAGTGTAACTTAACATATGTTTATGATTTATAAATCCCAGTTATCAGAGTACAAATGAACCTTATATTACATGCCATAGAACTTGATGTTTCCATATTCAATTATCAAGTAGAACTTCTAGTCATTTGAATGGAAAACTCACTACTTCAACCAAAGTAAGACAAACTATAATAAAATTTTAGGAGATCTTTTATTTGCCAAAGTATTTTCTAGAACTTATCATCTTAATAAATCTAAGGATCCCATTTTGTCTATTTGAAAAACAATTTCCAGAAGGATTGACTGATTCCCAAGACAAGTGGGAGTTGGGATTCCCATCTCTACCACGGATTATTCACATTTCAAGGTAATTTTTACAAATCCCTAAGTCCCTAGCAAAATATCAATTACACCCATACTTTCTTACCATCACCGCCACTACAGACACCTCTAAGCACAGTGGCCGACCCCCTAATAAATTATCACATTATACCATTACCATAACTACATTATTCCTACATTTACTTAAATAAAATTTATTTATAATACTGTTACAGTAATGGTAGGTAATTTACAATGTACATCAGACAATTTAATAATGGATAATTCTAAACAAAAAGCAGTCTAGTATGAAATATAGCATACCATATCTTCAGTAAAATGTATACAGTATTGCAGCCTTAGTTCTCAAAACCTTCAATCATATCCTACAAAATGAGTATATATCTTATTAAGCAAAGAATTAGAAGTTTCAAAGAACATTCTTATTTACAGATAGAGGTTTACTCCCACACAATGTACATTATACAAAAATATACCCTTCTGAAACTTGAAAGGTATGCATGTTCAAGGTAACCTGTACACCCAAACCGACCAGGTCCAAACAAAATGGTTTGGGTGTGAGAGTTGTGAAGGGTCAAATCCAACCCGATCCATTAAAACTCAATTATGCCTTTCTTGTTCGGGTAACCGGTTTTATTTTTAACCCGTCAACCCAATGACCATTGACCAAACTAGTTGATCTAATTTTTCATTATTATATATATTGGCATTTATTTATTATTTTTAATCCAAAACAATATTTAAGTTTGTATATATATACAGAGAGAGACACACACACACATATATAATAGACCGATTCAACAAAACCCAACATCCACATAGTTGATTCCATTGGGGTTTGACAGATAAAAAATGAACAATTCCGACCCACCCAAACCAGGTATTTTGATTTGGATAATGAAATTAGCCAAACTGGACCCAACCTGACCCGTTTACACCCTACCCTACAGAAAAGAGAGGCAGATGATATATATAGACTCTGGGCAAGGGGCATTTTTGCGATGTACGGAATTCCTCATCAGAACCTAAATCACGCAAATGCATTAATAAAAAAACAGACTATTTTGCTATCACAGTAGCACACAACAATCCGAGACAAACAAACCCGAAGAGGCATACATAACAAGACAGTCCAAAATCGCTGGATCACATTATAATCCAGACAACAGAGAGACCAATAATAAAACAAAAAACAAAAACTACATCACAGCTCATCTATTTTGAGTCAGCTGACTCTTTCAGTAAACACAACGCTAAAAAAGAAGTAAAAACAGCATAAACTGTGGCCAAGATCTAGTTCACAAAAACTAGTGACCACTGAGCAGTGACCTTAACAACAAACTCCACATGCAAAAGTAAAACAGCAAATTTGAAACTCCCCACACAAAAAAAAGGGAAATTCCATAACAGGAAGGTTAGAAGGAAGGAAGCAATGAAAAAGGTGGCTGGTGGAGACGGGACAAAGCAGAATAAATAAGAGAAAGAAACAGTTACAGAGAGAGAGAGAGAACCTTTGGGATCTGGTAAGTTGAAGCAAAGAGAAATAGAACTGTCGGTTGAAATCGGGCATGTCTCCTCTCTGGAAACCCTTCCACAGTTGAGGCCTTCTTCCTCTCTCTCTCTCTCTCTCTTACTCTATCCAATTCTCTCTTCTTTCTTGGTTTTGTTGTTCGTTCTTTGTTGTTTGTTGAAGAAGAATAGAGAACACAGACTCCATAAATACACACTCTCATGTTTCCTTCCCTCAGTGGGCCCACCCACACTCTTCCTCAACCCTTGGGCCTTGGGCCTTCTTCTTCGGCACTCACCTCTCAGCCGCCCTTCACTGTTCCTCACACCTTCCCTCACGCGCTCCTGTTCCAACTCCTCCTTCACGCGCTCCACGTGTCCTACTCCAACGAACAACTAAGTCCACGCTCTACTCCGCGCGTTCTTCCAGGACAAACCTCCAAAAAGTATATCCCAAGTTTCTTACTAATCTTTGACACTAATTTAACTACACTATTTAACAATCATTCATTGCACCAAATAATATCAAACATTCAATTTTATTTATTTATCACATTTATTGAATTTAATGTAATACTTTTCTATTATATTTCTTTTTTTCAATATTCATGTTCTACTCTCACCCAAAATACAATGTAGTTTATCACATATTGTATGTAGCGGCATGGTTTTATAATTAACATAATAGTAAAACGCTTGATGATTAAATATGAAAAAAAATTAGAAGGTAAAATTCTTTAAATAACAACGCTTGATTAATAAAATGTAATATTTTCTCATTATTAACTTAACAAATGACTTCGGTCGTTGATACACGAAATTTTTATTAAATTATTTTTTAAAATATAAATGTATTCAACAAATATATATAAGTGTACCTGTGCATTTTGTAACCATGTATATGTAAATAGATTATCATGAAAAAATAAATATGCATTCACATCAGGAGTTCACTCTTATATGAAAGGAACTACACCTGTAAATATAATAATTACATTTATTATAGAATTTAGTTAACATAATACATTATAAGTATAAGGTAATTCAGCAATAAAAATTTGCTTTTATTTTGTACATGATTCATTAATTTTGATAAACAGAAGTTTTGGAGTTTCTTAATTTTGTTATTCTTGGTTAATGATGAAAGGGATAATTATTGGATGCCACATGGTAATTTATTATTAACTTTTGTTGAAACTTGAAAGACATGGTATAATTTATTAATATATGGCTATGGTGGATTAAGCTTATCTTAAAAAGGACAAAGAAATGTTATATTAAGAAGATGAAGTCTATCCTCATAGGATTGTATCGATATTTATTATTTTAATAATGAAAGATTAATGTTTGGTAGCGCCACCTCATTGAGTTATCTTGTAAATAAATAAAAATGAATTGGTTGTGGATAAGGTTTCACACTCTAAAAGAGAATCTATACTAAAGTTTCTCTATTCTTTGGAAACAAAGATAGACTAAGTGCTGAAATGTCGGCAGAAGGGAATTAGATAATTTAGAACAACAACAACCTACGACCAAAATATCATACAATGTACCCAATCATTTCGTTGTTGTCTTGTTTCTTATATGAGAAAAAAATGTCTTAATGCAAAAGTAAAGTTAACTTTATATTTTCAAAACAAAGGATAAATACGAGAGAATCCAAAGATATAAAGAAATAGTGATGTAATAAGAAAGTAAAACATTGAGTTAAGTGATTCATACTTTTACTTGATCTGGCGGGGAAGATGATTCCTGGTTAGCCATAATTAGACAGAGATTGACATTGCTGTGATGGGAAAAGCCGGCTAATGGAAAAGGAGAAAGAGATTTCAGAAAAATTGTGATTTTTTTTGGAGTATGATATGATATATTTTCTTAATTTATGACTTGTCAAGTTTTATAAATTAATTGTGTGATTACACTATCTCATCTTCCAAAAAAAAAAATGACATTTCTTTACCCTTATGAAGAAGAGGTTTTGATAGCCAAAAATTATTTATCTAAAATTAAGCTAAAATAAAATAATTAGGGTAAGAAATAGAGATTTGTTATAAATTGAATTTATGAAGTATTTAATGAAATATGTAGATAAGGAATTGATTTAATGATGGTTCGCATGACTTCATGAATAAAAATTGATAAAAAAAACTTGTATTTATTATATATAAGAATGAGATAGTGTTTAATCAATCAAATCAAAAGTAAATATAAGTGAAATCTTTTATTTGGTTCAAATGAAGTCGTTGACTTGGTTAAAAAATAAAATTTCAAGATATTTTTTTTTTCAAATTGGACCCAATATATAATTACTTGTACTAATATAGTAGCAAACCATTGATATTTGTGTGGTTTGAGAGATCGGATATTTATTTCAAACGTTTGTTTAGGTTTACATCAGGACTTTTAGAGAAGTTGTATAATTTTTTTTAAAAGAGTTTGAACATTTCTCTATATTCCCTTTCTATTTAATTATATATATATATAATTTATCCTTTTATGTTGATATTTGATTTTACATAATCTATAACAATTATCTACTAAACTAATGATAAACCAATTGTTAGCTATTAAACTTAGCTAGCTTCTTTTTTTTCTGTTATATTTTGGCTTATGATAGCCTATAGCCATATGAACCAACAGATTGCCTCCAATAACACTTCCAAAGCAATCAAACACCAGTATTCTATTGTGTCCTTGCAAACATAGCACATTGTGCCATATCGCATTGAAAATCTTGCTGCAACTTATAACTTGGTTAGTGAAGCATATTGCCTCCTTCTATTTCTACAGTTAAGAAGTTTTTTGTTGTCCTTTGTAAGGAATGCAAAAGGATGAGTTTCCTGATAAAACATTCTGATCAACATAATCATTGAAATGAATGCATATGCTTCAACGTAATTTTGGACCAATGGGTTGTTGTGAGCTCAACCCCAATACAAGACTATCCACTCAATTTTCGCCACTTGTAAGGCAATTTCATAGACACAGTCTTGGTTTCTATAGACAATTTGAGTTCTCACAAGGTATGACATTATTTTACTCTTATTTCTAACTCAGTCTCTGAGTTGGCTGTAGTAGAACAACTTCAAAAAACTAGAATTTGACACGATCTAATTTTTACCTTTAATTTATTTTCTGTGCAGTTTTTGATTTTGAACTAGTTGCCACTCATGGGTTGATCAGGGTCATCTCAGCCATGGAGACAAAATTGGATATTGTTTTCATTTTTTTGTTAGATGCTGGATAGTTTTTACTCTATAATTCTTTTTTTTTTTAAAACTGTTAAAAAATGAGTTCCGGAAATACACGTGTCACATGCTCCATTTATGTACGGTGTGAATTGGTATGACATTTATACTATACTTAAAGTTACTAATTTTTCTACTCATTTTAATAATATATATATATATATATATTAGTGCTTTAAATTAAAAATATATAATTAAGATATTAACATGTTAAGTGTTCTTTTTATTTAATATCTAACTCAAAATCATATTTGTGAGTACTTTTATATAGTTTTCTTCTTGTCAACTTTTACTAAGACTTTAATTCATATATATATATATATATATGGATAAAGAGAGATATCTTAATTGAGAGATAATTAGAGTGAAATATTGGGTTATCATAATTCTTGCAATCATACACAATAAACTTCGAACAAAATTTTATTATATTATTTTTTATTTAGTGAATATTATATTTGAGAGTTGAATTATTCCTTGTGGATTCGATATCCGTTTATAGAGATAAATTTATTAATTCTAACACGGTACACTTGCCGTAAAATAGTCATCAAGTTTTTTACGTCGTTATCAGAGAACAATTTAATTTTTGAGTACAAATTCCTAAATATTGTGAATATTTTAATTGTTTTTGTTTTTGGTTTACTGTTCTAATTAAATTTATTTTATTTGTAGATTTGTTTTTTTTATTTTGAATTTATATTATTTTATATGTTTTCAATTTAAATTTTTTTTAAAAAAAATTAATTTTTTATTGCTAGTGAATCCTTGTATTAACCATTGATTGAGTTGTCTTATATGATAGTAACAGGTCAAATTTTCAAAGATCAATTATTATTTGAATCAAAGATTTAAAAGGCAGCTAGAAGAAACAGGGAGACAAAGAGAAAAGAAAAACAAATAGACCTTAGAAAAGAATTCTCAACCACTTCTTCCTTTCCCATTAATATTTTCTAGGAAGAGAGCATTATGGTTGAAGAGCAACCACCACCTCTTAGGAGAGCACTTAGAGATTATGCCATGTAGCAGGGGTCAAGGCACTTTTCTAGTATTGCAATACCACCAAGGCCTTGGAGATGAAACCTGCATTCCTTAGTCTTATCAGTACCCATCAATTTAAAGTAATGGACCATGAGGATCCATACACACATTTGTCTATATTTTATGAATTGGTGGGAACAATGGACTTTCAATAAGGTGATATAGAAAATGTTTGCCTACGTTTGTTTCCTTTTTCATTAGCAAAGAATGGCTCAAATTGCATCCAAATCAAAGCCTCACTAGCTAGAAGGATGTAGAGAAAAAAAAATTTACAAAGATTTTTCATTATCTCACTACATCAAAGCAAAGTTTGATATTTTTATGTTCAGATAAGGTGCAGATGAAGCCCTCTTGAGACATGGGAGAGAATCAAGATGATGCTGAGAAAATGTCCAAATCATGGGTTTGAAGACATTGCTCAATTAAGTATCTTTCATAATGGTCTCAAATCTGATACCAAGATGCTTTTAGACACTGCAGCTGGTGGTACAATGATGGTTGTTGATGTAGAACAAGCGACAAAGATTATTGACGCATTAACATCAACATATTACCAAGTCCAACATAATAGATAAGGTATTCAGAAGAAAGGGTTGTTAGAGTTGAGTACTTTATATGCACTTCTGGATCAAAATAAAATTCTGACATAACAGCTTGAGGCATTAACTGCATAGATGACTAAACTGCCACAACAATTACAAGTTGTGCAATCTTCTCAGAGTTAGAATCAACCAATAAGGTGTGATTTTTGCGGAGGTGATCATCCCAATGGTCAATGTTCTTATCAAAATAATTCATTTGAAGCATAAGTAAATTACATGGGCAACCAGGGAAGACAATATGGTTTCTCCAACAATAACAATTATTCTCAAGATTTGAAAATGTTTTGCTTTCTATTTTTTTCTTTTTTGTTTGGTGATATCAACAAGTTATTTTGATAAAATAACCAATTTAATTTTTTTTTATTTCTTCTGATAAAAAAAATAATTATTTATTTCAAAAAATCAATTAAATGTTTTTAACATATTTATATTATTATAACTAATGGGATTTAATTTAATAAATTTTTTTCATTAAATGATCAAATTGTATTTACAATCATTAATACATTATATAAAGAGATAATCTCATCATTTTAAACTAAGAATTTTGTAAGAGTAAAAAACAAAAAAGTTTTGAAAACATTCTTGGACATTATTTTTGCTTCTTGGATTATTCTTGTGTTGTGAAGAAATTTTTATGGGTTTGAAATTTTTTTGTGCTTTATCTGTAAAATCCCTGGTGTTCTCAAATCTTATTTCTTACTTTGTATTCCGTTGTAGCAGATTCAGATAGAGTTTCAGAATTTCTGCTAAGTGGTTAAGAGTGTGTGTTCTTGTAGGGTTCAAGATCTACTCTCTTGATTGTATCTTTTGTAAATTATGTTTAGTTTAGTGAATTCTTAATGGTTTTTCTAAGGATTGGATGTAACTTTTGGTGTAAGAGTGAACTAGTATACTTAAGTGGAGCTGAGTCGACTCAGACCTAGGGATGGCAATGCAAGATGAGCTCACTAATCTAGTCCGCTGACCCACCCTACATAACCCGTAGCCCATGCAAGCCAACATCGAGGCAGAGCAGGTTGGCCCTCTGGCCCATATAAGTAAAAAAAATAATTATTTATTTTTTCTAAAAAAAAATTATACCTTATTCAAATACTATTATTGCAATATGACATTTATTTTAAAAAAATTAAACTTATTTTTTTTAATCATACAAAAAAAATTATTTTAATAATCTAAAAAAGTTAATATTAAGAATAACAGTGGATTTAGTTTTAAGTAAAGTCTTATATTTAAAATTTATTAATAAAAAAATAATATGAAGAAGAGATTTCATTAAAATATTTTGTAATAAAACTTTGATAAGATACTTCGGTACATTTACATACATATAGAGGGAAAATATATGCAAAACAAAACTTTAGTTATTTTTAATCAAGTCTTCTAACAACCCTCATACTTGAATTCCTCAAACTTTAGTCGAGTCAGCCCAAGCCTAGGCCTAGCCAAGTCGTCTCGGTTCTAGGTCAAGTCGATTCGAGTCGATTTGATTCAAGGTCTAGTCGAGTCGATCTAGTTCCAGATCGAGCTAAGTCAACCTAAACCTAGGTCAAGCCGAGTCATCCCTGGTCCTGGTCTAGTCGAGTCAGGTTGGACAAGGTCGAGCCAAGTCAGGTCGAATTCAGGTCGACCTGAGTCGATCATGGCAAGATTAAGTCAAGTCGACCAAGGCTAAGTTGAGTTTATTCTATGCCAGGTTGATCCCACATTGGATTTAATCAAATTGAGAAAGTCAATTAAATCTAGATTTAATCTAATTTAAATTAAATTTAAAAAAACCAAATAAATTTTATCTAGTTAAAAGGGCTGATGCTTTCAAAGAAAAAATATAAACACGAACCCTTGAAGAAAAATGGAAGCATTGAACATTAAAAAAAATAAGGATTAACTAAGAAAATAAGAGTATGATACAACACAACAATATGCCCAAGATGAAAATACACATCAACAGAAACATGTGGGCTAGGAGGGCATAATAAACTTCTCAAAAGTAGATGGATTGAGGAGATCGAGAAGGAAACAGTTGGAGCCCAAATGGAAAAAAGACTATGTTAATATCAGGAGTGGGGAACAAGAGAGTCGGTAGGCAAAAAGTGAGTCCCATCCTTCCTTCTGAATACTTTTCTACCCTTGCTTGTATCTTCATCTGTTTCTGAATTCTTAACTTTCTTCACAGGTGATTGAGATTATGATCAATGGGAACCATCATGCTTGCGACTGCATAGAATAGGAATCACTTGTTTTGTTTCCTTTAATTCTGTGGGAACGTTTGAACTTGCCATTAGACAGTGGTGGACATTTAGTCATTGAAATAAGCATTTTCAGTTTTGGTATTGGTTTCGATTTTTCCAGTATTGGTATTGGTTCTGGGTTGTTTCATTGGTGCTTTCATTGACCCATCATGGCGAAAAACACAAGGATGAAGGACATTCAAGCAGATGTTAAGTGCGTGATAGAGGCCCTGACGAACCATTCTACGTAGTTTCTCAAAGTCGATCAAACTTTTGAGGTGATGCAGACAATTCTTCAGGGACACAATGATAGATTTGTGAAAGTTGAACAAGCACTGGACTCTATTTTATCCCTGTTACATCAACGCAGCGAGGCAACCACTTCTCAGTCTCTCTGTTCCGATGGGTCGAACTCCCAGTCCACCGCTGCTTCTCGTCAGATGTTTTCGGTGTTGTAGCCCCAACCTCAAATGACCGTGGATATTCCTAAATTTTCCACCGATGATTCCATCCAATGGTTATATAAGGTTGAGCATTTCTTTCGAGTATACTCCATTCCCGACGATCAAAAGGTCTCTATAGCATCATTACAATTTGATGGTAAGGAGCTGGCATGGTTTCAAATGTTGGAACAGTCCAATCAAATTCCAAATTCGTGTTTGTTAGCATCAGCGATTCGCCTTTAGTTTGGTCCCTCACAGTTTTACAATCCACGAGTGGATCTACTTAAATTTACTCAAAATACTTCTATGGATGCATAATACTATGATACTTTTATTGAGTTTACTAATCATGCTATTGATATGGATGATTCGCCGCTCATGGATTGTTTTGTGGGAGGTTTAATTCTGCAACTACGGAAAGAGGTTATTACGCATATACCTCAATCCCTATCCCAGACAATTGCTTTAGCCAAACTGTTTGAGGAAAAATATGTTCCTCTTTTTCCTTCACCTCGACCATGTTACCCATCCTTCCCCCCGAAATCAACTTATCACCCTATATTCCCCCAATCTCAAAGTCAGGAGAAACCGTTCATATCTCCTCCCTCATCCAACCTTACTTTTCCTCTTTTGCCTACACTGCCAAAACCTATTCACCTTAAGAAATTATCACCAATGGATATACAATTTCATAGAGAAAAGGGCTTGTATTTTACATGTGATGAAAAATATTCTCCAACTCATAAGTGTGCCAATAGACAATATTCCTACTGCAAACGACAGAAGAAGTGGACGACCTTGTTGCTGATTTTGACTACTCTTAATTAGTTGTAGTCACTTCACCAGATGATAGCTTCGATAATCACCTCTCGTACCATGCTTTGAAGGGCACATCAGCTAGAGGAACAAGTCGTTTTACAGGGTATATTAATGGGATAGAAACCCAAAGTCTTCTAGATGGAGGCGGCTCGAATAATTTCATCCAACCTAGACTTGTAAAATTTCTCAAGTTAACGGTTCATCCAATACCTCCGTTTCAAGTGGTAGTATGAATGGGGAACAATTGGCATGTGAAGGTCAAGTTCATAACATTCAATTCATATTCAAGGTCATTGCTTACGGGTTTCAGCCTATTTACTTCCAATTGCAGTTGTAGAATTGGTTTTTAGACACTCAGTGGCTAGCTACGTTAGACACACACTTGGTTAACTACAATCAACGCTTCATTACATTCTATCTGGATGGCACTGTAATTACATTACAAGGAGACACTAGCAGCCAAGCTAGTCTAGCTCAGTTTCATCAATTCAAACACTTGTAGGTTATTGATGCAATTGCAGAACTATACACGTTACAACTTAGTTCTCTGGAGGAATCCAATTCAACTTTGTACAATTTACCTTTAACATTAGACCTTAACATCAGGGTGTTGTTGCATAAATACAAGGTTTTTTTCAACCACCTCATAAATTACCTCCTTCTCGTACACACGATCATCGCATTCCTTTACTACCCAATACTGCACCAGTGCGAGTGTGTCCCTATCGCTATCCTCATAGTTAGAAAACCGAGATTGAATGATTGGTCACGGAGATGTTGGTCGAAGGTATCATTCAACCGAGCTCTAGTCCTTTCTCTTCGCCAATGCTACTAGTGAAAAAGAAAGATGGTACATGGCGCTTTTGTAAAAATTATCGAGCCCTTAATGCAGTCACCATCAAGGATTCATTTCCTATGCCTACAATCGATGAATTATTATATGAATTGTTTGGAGCTCAATTCTTCTCCAAATTAGATTTGCGTTCGGGCTATCATCAAATATTGGTGCAACCTGCCGATCGCCATAAGACCGTCTTTCGAACGCATCACGATTTATATGAATGGTTGGTCATGCCATTCGGGTTGACAAATGCCCCAACCACCTTTCAAGCCCTCATGAATTCTATTTTTGCTAATTTTTTGCAAAAAATTGTTCTTATGTTCTTCGATGATATTTTGATTTATAGTCCAAACTGGACTGCTCATCTAGATCATCTGTCCTAGATTCTCAAATTTTTGCACCAACACTCCTTAGTCACCAAACTCTCCAAATGTTCTTTTGGCCAGAAAAAAAATTGAATATCTAGGCCATGTGGTTACGGAGGAAAGTGTCCAGTTGGATGAATCTAAAATCACATTTGTCAAACAATGGCCAATTCCCACTACAGTGAAACAACTTTGAGCTTTTCTGGATCTCACTAGCTATTATCGCAGATTTATTAAGAATTTTTCCCTTATTGATGCACCGCTTACGGATCTGTTGAAGAAAGATGCCTTTCGCTGGTCTACACATACTAAAATACCTTTCACTACTCTCAAAACAGCATTGACATATGCACCTGTGCTATTTTTACCAAATTTCAGCCAGTCATTTGTATTGGATACTGATGCTTCTTCTCTTGGGATTGAAGCTGTGCTTACTCAAAATAACCATCCTATAGCATTTTTTTGCAAGAAATTGACACCTCGTATGCAGCAGAAATCTGCATATGCTAGGGAAAAATGCATGTCATCATAGAGGCAATTGCCAAGTTTTGCCATTACTTACTTGGTCACAAATTTGTTATCAAAACGGATCATCAAAGTCTCAAAGAAATGCGAGCTCAAGTCATTCAAACACCAGAGCAGCAAGCATGGCTTCCAAAGCTATTGGGGTTTGATTTTATGATTGAATACAAATGAGGTAAAGATAATCAAGCAGCAGATGCATTGTCCCGAGCATTCTCTGCTTGTTCTAGTCTCCAATTTGACTTCTCGAACAATTGTGTCAAGAACTAGAACACTATGATCCCTTGCAAGAATTTCCAACAACCACCATTGATCACAAATTCTTGGTTAAGCACGATGATTTATGGTTCTGGAAAGACAGGTTATTCATTCCAGCTCAATCAAATATTAAACAACTACTCCTTAAAGAATTTCACGACTCACCCATAGGCGGTCATGCTGGCATTCAACGTACTTTAGCCCGTATCTCCACTCAATTTTTTGGAAGGGCCTCAATCATGACATTAGGGAATATGTTCGATCTTGTTCCATTTGTCAACAAGCCAAATATGTCACTCAACCCCCAGGACTTCTTTAACCATTACCAATCCCTACTTAAATTTGGCAAGATATAGCGATGGACTTTATTACAGGGTTACCTATGTCACATGGGTACTCGGTAATCATGGTGGTCATTGATAGACGTTTAAAATTTGCTTATTTCATACCCCAACCGGCTTCGCATACAACCCACATGGTGGCTGACGTTTTAGTCTAAAACGTCATCAAAATTCATGGCAACCTCATTCTCTAGTCTCAGATCGGGACAAAATTTTACTAGTAAGTTTTGGCAACACCTCTTTAAATCTCAAGAAACAACCTTATCTATGAGTTTTTCTTATCATCCACAAACTCATGGTCAATCCAAAGTCTTAAAATTACAAGCATTTTTTTAGGATTTGTTTTTCAAAAAAAAAAACAGCAGGAAATACATCTTTTTTAGTAAGAATCTCTGACATATGAGATGAGTATTTGACAAAAAAACAAGAACTAAAATATATAAAAAAAAAATTTAAAAAAAACCTTATTTTGTTTTTCTTAATCCGCAACCTTTTACAACAAAGATTGTTAAAATTTACTTGTTGATTTCCTTCAACAAGAAGATTTACATAAAAAATTTAAAAACTTGTAACTTTTCTTACTTTTTTTTTATAATCGGTAAATACTTATGAAAAATAAATAAATAATAAATAAGGGTGCTCTAAAATTAACAGAAGTTTTGTGCCAAAAAAATTGATAAGAAAATTGGAAAAAAAAAATCTTAAAAATTATAGATAAAATAACAAGCATTTTTTTAGGATTTGTTTTTCAGAAAAAAAAACAGCAGGAAATACATCTCTGACATATGAGTATTTGACGAAAAAACAATAATTAAAATATAAAAAATATTAGAATTTACAGGTAAAAGAAAAGTATCCACGATGTAAAAGATATTTCTCGTAGCTTACCTGGTTTTGTTTCCGGAAAAAAAACGTATAACCCATCTTTAAGTATGCAAGAACCTGGTTCGTATCCTGATTGAATTGAAAACAGACATTATTAAAGTTTGAGTTATAGAAAGGAACATGCAGAAGATCATTAAGAAGAAGAGATGAAGAAGTATGAGGGGAAGGGAACGACTATGGGCAGAGCCATGAGAAATGGACAAACCTGAACCATTGCCATCTTAACAGTATGAGTTACTTGATATGATTGGTTCGCAGAAAGAACGGAAGGATCCTTAGTAATGTAATGAGAGGAAGCATCACAGTTTTCATTGTCTAGGGATGACACTTGAGAGACGTTAGCGTGAAAAGAGGGAGAAGAACTGGAATCATACCTGTGCCAACACTGATTAGCAACCAAGGAATCCACTGTTTTCTTGATATCCAAAAGATAAGCATTGATGGTTTTATCTTTCTTTGGGTTCTTGAGAAGAAATTGTCTTCTGTGAGTTTCAGAGAGATATGAGTGTTGAAGTGATATGACGTTGGAGTTGAAGGAGTCATGCTCTGCTGAGAGGTTTGATCATAGGAAGAAGAAAGATTAGAGAGAGGAAGAAAGGAAAGAAAGAGATAAAAGGTTTCTGTATATTGCAGAGAATGAAAACATGTATATATATACGTATCAGCACAGAGAAGGTCACGTGATATCATAACACGTGCCATCAGTCTTATTCCTTTAGTTTTGTATAGTGTCTTTATTTATATTAAATATTGTTGCAACCACTTCAAAAACCAAAAGAAAACCTTACCTGATATACAAAACACGAATCAAGAAAATTTAACAAAGAAAAGGAAAGAACGGAAATAGGAGAATCACCGTAAAGAAAATAAAGTTCAAAATTTCTGAATTTAAGCGCAATAGATTATGTAATTAAAGATAAATAACAATAAACATATATTAAATAAAATTGATATAGAAGAGCTACTATTTGTTACGTGTGATACATCATATCAGTATAAGTTTTATACATGGAATATAAATGAAAAAGTTTAATAATATATAATAAAAAATATCACACAAATTTGTTGTTTCAAGTTGATGATAGTGTGAATCATTTATATAATTCATGTTTTATCGTAGATTAATATCTGCAATAAATCTTTCTGAAAGATTTAATAATATTTTTTTAATATGCAATTAATGCCATATATCAGGCGATATATATTTCATATTCTTCATATTATCAATAGCAGAAAATATTTTTCCTCTGCATTCTTCTGTTTTTATATTCTAAATATGAGTGTACCATAATTTTCCTAAGCTGCAACATATGAGCTAAATCAGACCCACGCTTGACTTTGTGAGAAAGCCTCTAAATCCGGTTATTTTTACCATCATGGGATTTTTTTTTTTTTCTTTTTATCAAAATGGGTCCCTTTCAAAAAAATTATAAATCTGGATAAGTCGTGCTAACTTGGCACGACTTCATATGCACACGTCCCAATTTGACACGGCTCTATCATGTCATACTGAAGTCGTGCCAACTTGACACGACTTCTGCCACATCATATATATATATTTATTGTTTATATATTGGGTAGTAAGTTATGTAATGTTAAAAATTAATTTGATATATAATTTTCTAAGAGTACTAGTTTTAAGGAACAAAAAATTGGATAATCGTGTATGGATCATGTTTGACGGTACCAAATTTCTTATCTGACCCCATCATGCGTCAACATCAATCAGGAAGATTTAGCACTCAACGCATTCATAACGAAATGGATGATTCAATTCCAAATAAGCCAAAAAAAATTATTCATATTGTAGAACTGAAGGTCAAACAATTGTCCGCACAAACAAGCTTAATAATAAAATTCAATTCAAGTTTGATTATTAATTTCCTCATTTTCTTTATCTATGTATTTATTCATTCATAAAAAATTTATTTATCAAATTAATTTCAATTATTAGATAACTTACATATCTAATTATAATATATTCATTTTTTAAAAAAAATATGACGTGGCAGAAGTTGTGCCAACTTGACACGACTTCAGTATGACATGACAGAGTCGTGTCAAAGTGGGATTTGGCACGACTTGTCCAAATATGTAATTTTTTTAAAATGGACCCCATTTTAGTAAAAAAAAAAACCCTAAAAAACCTCTAAATCCTTTTTACCTTTACCCAAATGAGACCCTTTCTTTGATTATTGTACTCTGCTAAATGACAAGAAGTATCACACATGGGCTGGTGAAATGCTCATATGTACTACGCCTTGATCTCAAAAGATATGGTCGGTTTTATAGATGGAAGCATTGCCCAACCTGCAAACTCAAATCCTCTATTTGCACCATGATGGACTAAAAATCACCTTTCTTTGTTTTCAGCTCATAGTGTGCTGCGTGCATCACATCACTCCGCTACATCACACAAGCAATCAAGCATATGCTATCAACAATTAATTGGGTGTTTGTGGTGTGTGAAGATTTGAGAAAGTGAAATTAAAGTGATTTAAAAAAAAGTGTGAAAAAAGTAAAGTTGTTTGGATTAAGATATATATAATAAATTTGTAGAGAAAATTTATTAAAATATATCAGTGATGAGATGATTGTAAAAATATGTATAATTTTTTGAAATATAACTTTATAAAATTACTCTTGTTTTTAACCATATTTGAATAATGAGATATGAAATATTTTTGTATAAATTTTAATTAATTAAAATTTTGTACATTATTTCATTATTTTTTATAATGTTAAATAATTATTTTCGAAAAAATACGAGTTTATGAAACATAGAAACTTACCGTAAAAATAAAATTCATACTTTCAAAGGAAATTTTTTTACTAAGAAATTACCATTTTTTTTAATATTAAACTCACAAAGGATAGAAAAGAAAACTATTTTGATTGAATTTAAAAATGAATAAATTAATTTAAAAATAAAAGATCAAACTAAATCTAATTAAAAATAAAAAATATTATTTAACTTGAATAAAAGAAACGCATGTGATAAGGGATATGAATCCTGATATATTAACACCCTCTCAAATATATATTTGACGTTATTGACGTGACAATAAGGTAACAGAGTGAGTGAGAATTCGCACGAATAAGCAGTAAGACGCGAGTTTCAAAATAGGATAAAAAAAATATATTATACTAGTTAAGTCATATAATCAATGTAATATATGATTTTTATTATAAATAAATAAATTTTTTTTCATAAAGAGTAGATAGCCATAAACGTCACATAAGTAATCACTTACAGACACACGAATAACCAGTTTTACATGTGGTAAGCCAATATATTATACCGATTAACTGACTTAACCAGTACAATATAGTGGATCATATATTATAATATAAAACCACTCTCACCAAATACCACATCTATAACGTAAAGTCTGTGTTATTAAACAGAGAACGTTAACAAAAACTTTTTTGGGGATATACAAGAAGAAACCATGTGCATCCACGGCAGTGTCTTGTCTTTCTTGGGTTGGATGAGAGAAGTCTTGATACCCTCCCCCGCAATTCGATCCTTCATTTCTACACAAATCATATGATACAAACATCACTCACACTATCGCTTTGATCCGCGAATGGATTCAAACTGGGTGTAAAAGTTTAATGTGAAGTAAAAGTCATGCCACCAACTTCAATAATAATCTACAGCGGAATCAAACCGATTTACGACAAATCTATGGTTTCTAATGAAAACCATGCATTTATGAAACAATCATAATGGAAATTGGGCGGTACAACGTCATCTCACAGAATATTCCCTAAAACCAGTGGTAGCTACATGGTTATCAAAGTCGCAAGTTAACTCGTCTGAATTTGAGTTTCGGTTTGAATTAACTCAAGCAAACTTGTTTTTGGGTAAACTGAATAGACTCGTTCGGTGGTGGCATTCGTGGTCGCGTGCGGTGGTGGAGTTTGTGGTCGTGTACGGTGTTGGCGTTCATGGTCGCGTGCAGTGGTGGCGTTCAAAGCTGCGTTCGTCTGAGTTGCGATATACGGTGGTCGCGTTCGCTGTCTTGCGGTCTACAGTGGTGCCGTTCCTCGTCGTGCGGGTCTGCGGTGGTAATCTCAGGTTAGAGCAGTTTTGTGTTGCTTGCTTTGCTGCAAGTTTTTTTTTTAAGTGGGAGAAAACGGTACAGAGGAGAAGGAGAAACTTTAAAAGAAATTTTAATTGGATGCATCTGCAGAGATTAGGATAATTGAGAATTTTTTTAATAAAAAATTTAAATTAGACAGTTTGAGAGAAACTTATAAATTACAATTGGAATTTTTTTTAATTTAAAAATATTTCATTTTTGTAATCATGGTCCTTTAAGGAATGTCTGTGACTGGATTAAATTCAACCGGAGAGAATCCAAGTGAATCTTCATCTATTAAGAAGTAAAGGTAGAAATGCTTAAAGAAATCAAACATCGGATGAAAACATGAAATAGATGTTAATGAGAATGTTTAAAAATAAAATATAACTATTGTTCAAAGTGAGTGGAGGAACTATTTTAATCAATTAAATACTTTAATTAATTATATTATTAAAATATTTTTTTCATATAAAATAAATTTTTACGAGTCTCGATTGACAACTTGGTAGCTACTACTATTACGTCTTACACCTAGGCTCGGGCTCTTAATCTTTTCAACTTTGTTACCGACAACACAAAGTAGTCCGTGCAGCGTACAAAAAATTAGTAGATTGAAAACGGGAGCAGAATAACACTGTTACTTGACAATAATCAAATCAATGAATGGAATAAACAAAATTCTCGTCAAGCATGAATCATGCACCTAAAATAAGAGGTTGGTACTACTTTTTTGGGAGATGGCGAATGTAAACAGATTCACTGCTCTCCCAATCCGACAAAATTCTATAGATAAAATCCAAGTAAGCAAGCTGCCGTTGTCACTGCCACTGGTATATCAACTCCAGTGCTCATACCATGAGCCCCGTCTTAAAAGCATAATAGTTGAAGCAGATAGGATTCTATCGAGTACCGAAGTATAGATGTGAGGATGAATCTGGCCACAAAAATGGCCACAGAAAAAGATCCTTAGATAACTGTAAACACAGAAAACAAGTGTAAACACCATAATATTTTCTTGATCTTAGACTCTACTTATCAGAAAGTCACATTGGACTCGCAACTAATGCAAATCAAGACAAGTCCTGTTCCAGGGGGGAAAGCTCTCCCAGTACTTACTGTTTCCTATTTGGATAAATTTCTGCTTAAGTACTAATAAAAGAACAAAATAAGAAGACGGAATATATAGAACTTCTCCCAAAAACTAAAATCAGGTTAAATATACCAATTTTTGAAAAAGTTAAATGAGAAGGCTTTTATGAAAGTTAAGTGCAAAAGTAGACTGCATTTTGTGACTAATTCTACCTTCTTATTTTGTTATCCTGTAAGTGTTTATGAAGAGGTTTATTCAAAACAGAACCTTAGACCTATAGATATTAGTAGTTGAAGCTAATATATTGACTCCACTTTGATGTGAATCTAAAGCCAAAGATTTTATCTATAAACTGGTCAAGTTTCATTAGTGTATAAAGAACATAAAATGTTTTGAGCAATATTTTAAAATACTGACCAATCAGTTGAACTGGAAATGTTTCCAGTTCAATCGTGGTTCAACTACAAATTCAACCATTTGAACCACAACACAACCAGTTAAATCTGCGGTACATTTTATAAACATTGATCCAAAGCATAGTTTGGACTAGTAATCTAGCCACATGAAAATTATGAGATGGAATACAAACATCCAGAGTGAATATCACAAGCATCAAAATATTTACGCTGATTCTAACACTACCTAACCTTTCACTTAAGAATAGGACAAGGAAATTGAAGTGGATACACTATGCTTGGGCCTAGACCAACCAAGGCCAGGGAGTGAACTTACCAGTTACCACGTGAATCTAAAGATCCAAAATTATCTTTTCAGACCATTTGAAAATGTCGGAATGCACTCTATCCCCACCTAAGTCCTCCCCAGAGGCGCCAGCTGCTACTCGTATAATATCTTCAAGCAATGCAAAGTTACCCAATATATCAACATGAGCGCCACTCTGGGTTCCCCTACCTTCTAGAAGATTAGCTGGAGGAGCATGATCATACTCCCTTATGAATGTACGGATTCCTGATGGATTAAAGCGGGTTATTCCCCGCCAACCTTTTGCACACATGAAACCAGCACTCAAAACAGGAACAGTTTCATCCCCATCAGAACTGTAAACTCCATCCCTCAGACATGTGTCCTCATTTCCACCATTTGCTGAGGTGTCAATCTGAAATGGAATGTGGCATTCAGATTGAGGAGTTAACTTGTAAACATATGCTCTTTCTGTAGGGATTCCAACTCCATACATAGAGTAAATCTCCATATCTGGGGCATTTGGTAATCTGTAGCAGCAGGAAAGAATATTAAAAATAACACAAAACACAGGCAGGAGTAATAGAAACATTATATTTCAAATATAGAATGATATGAAATTATTGGTAATAGTTAAAGCAACAACCCATTAGTTCCACTAATCCAGGTAACACAATAATTACACAGTAGTGAAGCACTACACAATAGCGGAACTCTTTAACCCCCAGCCCTAAGAACCCAATTGAACTAGAATGCTGAGTTTGTTTTGTATAAAATTAAATCAGAAAGGCTTTGGATGAAGGAAAATTAAATAGCACTCAGTTGAACTTCATATTTTGTAAGGATTGAATCACAAAAACAGAATCAAAGTAAAGAACCTCACGTTGTTTCCAAGGGGTTAGACCAATACTTGTAATGTTTGTATTTTTCATCAGCCAAATCATCAGCAATCCCATAAGAAAAATGAGCATCTCCACGCTTCATCATCTTGGGGGCGACAAAATGAAGCAGATCCAAAACTGAATCAGCTGTGTAAGCTTTGTAATCTGTAACAGCTTTTATTCCTTCAACACCCATATCATGGTATTCTGTCCACACATCACAGTTAGATGTGTTTGCAAGGTTCCTACCCTTGAGAGCACCCTGTCAATTTCAACAAGTAATACATGAAACTCAAGAATGCCAATCAGAAAAACAATTGAAGCTAACTGCACATGGTTAAGAAGTATCCACAATTGGAGAATGTTGGGATTTGGGAGACAGATAAAGAGGAACTGCCATCTGTAAATGCAATTGATAAAGGAGAAATTTACACTTCAACTTGAGGGCAAATGAAAAGGTCATATACATAGCAATTATTTTATATTAGAATTGGTAAATGAAAGAAAATTATATAACCATGAATATTCATATACAAACTGGAAACTCAGCTGTTTAACTAACTTAAGTTAAATATCTGAATTCTTGATATTCTGTTATTGAGTAGTATGGGATAGTTGGTGGAGTATTTCAATGTTTGGCTCTCTCCCTTTAACAGCTTGCTTTTAAGAATGAGTTCCCAAGTGTTTGGAGGTTTATCAATTGATAACATATTTTGGTTGTCCGACTAAAAAATGACTACCTATAGAGGAATCTTGACTAGTTGAGGATTCTAACCAACAAAGAATTTGAGTGAAGTAAAGTGGCCTAAAAGTGTAAGCAATTAAGATGTCAGCTCTTAAAAGAAATGTAATGATAGAAATTTGGGTATTGTGATGTACCTAAGTCCTACATTGACTGGCCTGGGATGCTCAGTGGAGTATTTAAGTACTTGATTCTCCTCTTTTAACAACTAGCTTTTAAGGTGGGTTCCCCAAGTATCCAAGTGTTTTATCATATTCAAAAGGACAAAATCAGGTATATCTACCTTGGAAGATTGACTTCAATTCTGTAAATAACATTATCAAACATTAAAAAGAAGGATAGAGATTATAAACAAAATACTCAATATATACTGGGAATATTACCCTAAAATCCAACCTCTCAAGCTTGGAGGAGTGTAACTCGGCTATATCTTTCCCAAACGATATGAGTCTTCCATAATTTATATTTTTCATAAACCCAATACTCTCTTTGTCATTTTGAAAGGCACTGTGAGTATCATTGTTCTTGCGTTTCTTCACACTGCAGTTATAGGACACATCAGGTGACCAATCAAGGCTACCCCATATAGTATCCCCACCTTTGGGTATCATTGACATGGTTGAATCCCATGTTCGAGTCATCCGCATTAGATGTTGTAAAGTTTGAAGACCAAAAACATCCTTCTCCAAAAAGCCCGGTGCGAAAGTCCTGTACAAGGTTTAGCGATTTATGAATAAGGACTTCATCGGTATTTCACAGCTAACACGATTCATTACATAACCATATCATCAATCGAAAAAATTTCGCCCAAACAAAGCTTGAGAAAATCCCTATATATCTCAAAGAAACACGATTTTGGAAATCTTAGAAACAGATCAACAGCTTTAAAAAATAGCTTTTGGAGGAGAAAAGAAGTTTGCATAAAATTCACAGATAGTTGACTTATTAAAAATATTGATTAAAACTTGAGCTTTCAAGGGGTAACAGCAGAAATACAGCAATCAAATAGTGAGTTATTATTCATTCAAAAGAAACAGAAATTACACAATCACTTTCTACTGATATATATTCTACATATTTGTTAAACACAATCCAAAACCTACTTGTCAAGAGACATAGTGGTAAAATAAGAACCTGGCAACAGCAATGTCTCTGGCTTCTATAGAGAAAAGTCCCGCAACAGATTTTGGAACACCAAGAAAAGGTCCCCCAATATTCATCACTGCTTTAATATGTTTGGCACACCAATCTGACCCACCCCCTCCTCCCATTGGTGCTGGTGCCTCAACCCATTTCATAAAATGCAAAAAGTACAAAACACCCATTGAATGTGGAATAACAACCACCTTCTTACCACCATTCGTAGCCACCATGAGCTCTATATTACTTTTTATCCTGCTCAAAGATCGATCCCTGACCTGGTCAAATGAAGCAGGAAAAAAAGAAAGTTCACCTGAGGGTTAACCATAATTGAACCCAACAACAAAATAAAGGCTGGCAGAGAATCATGATTCTTTGTAAGTAACAGAGGACTACCTCTGTATTCTGAAATGAGATTCTCCAATCATAAGCAGCCATATACATGCTTTTCTCCTCATACCCAATGCGAGCTAAATTAGCAATTAGAACAGCCCAAACAAAATAACCAGGTGCAAAATAATCAGCAGCTACAAGTCCAGACACTGGCCTAACTCTAATGCCTGGACGGTCTAGTCCTGTTTCATTATCTAGTGACATGTGTTCAACCCAGCATAACGGTCTGCAGAAGGTTAAAATAAAAATCATATGCCATTATAGATAAATTCTATTTGAATTTGTAAACATCCATAAAACAAAGACTTGAAATAAATATACTTGCCGATAAAAAAAAGGCAGATAAATGCATAGCAAGACAAATATTGGAAGGGCTATAATCATTAAACATTTGAATCGAACTCCCCAAACTCTGCCAAACAACCGGAATTCAATAAGTTCCAGTAACAAGGGTTCAGCACTTCGGGTCCAAAATGAACTTGTTTGTGTAAGAATTCTGCCTTATAATTATAGATACAAAGAACAGCAGAAAAACGATTCCCTCAACCAAATGATTCACATGTTATGAAAAAAAAAATATAAAGGAAAACTACAGAATACAAACCCATAGGTTACTGCAGATTGTATGCTGCTATTTACGCCCATCAATTTCCTATCTTAACAAAAATCAGTAAACTTTGACAGAAGATTACAAGGAAAGGTGCTTCGGAGAGAATATTATCAATTACTTTCCAGTACTTACTTCTGAGTACCACAAAAAGAGGCATTGGCAATTTGGCAGTTTTCAGGATCCAGTAATCAAGAAACATACGCATTCCAACTCAACTTACTCCCCTCCAAGTAATGCCAACAGACAGTATTTAACTGAACTCATTCAGCAAACGCAAATTTATCCACTACTCTAAAACGCCACTTGCTTACTTCCCAATCAAGTAATACAACATTTTCAAGCAGCTTTTCCAATTGCATATAAATAATTCACACGACACGTCACTCAAACACATTCAAATCCCAATATACCAGAAAAAGAAAAAGAAAATGTACCTTTTATACAATTCACCAAACGTGCCACCCCACAATCTCTTCCTGAACAAACCATCCGCACACTGACGACCCTCCCAGAGTTCCAACCCGCCGGTGACAATCCCCGGCACAAAAACCACCGGGTGCTTCACCATCAACCCCTCCTTCCTCAGTTTTACACCGGGAGGATCCGGCAACGGCCCCGTAATCGCCTCCGCCACGTACTGAGGGAATGACGCCGGCATTGCATTGTACAGAAATAGTAAGAACCACCAAATTGAACATATCAGTCCAACGAACCAACAACAACTATCCATGCACGACCATCTCTTTATCTTTTCGCCTTTGATACTCCTCGCCTTGACCTTTTTCTCCTTCTCCTTTTCTTCCTCGTTGCGCACAGGATTCGCAGGGGCCTTTCTCCGTCGTACAGACGACATCGTATTAAGGAGTCGGAAAAAAAGCTTTAAATGCTGTGAAAATGAAAGTTGTTCATTAATGGAGGACGAGGCCCTGAGCTGGCGGATTCTGTGGCAGCGACGTTTGGGCTTTCAAGTCTGTGACGGATGCTCGTCGGAACCCTAACCGCCGGTGATCGGTGAGGAAAGTTCGCCGATGCCCCGTGGAAGGATTTGATTGGCCGTCGTGCCGGGTCGAGGTTGTTTAAGTTGTATTGTGGCTGTGTGCGGTGCCTGGGTCCAGAGTGAGAAGAAAGGTTTAAGATACGGACACGTGGCGCGATCTTGAACTTGAAGGAATTGTATTAGCTTTGCTGTTTCTGAATGCCGTGTGATTTGAAGTGTTGATGCTGCTCCAACGGTGAATTTACCTTGTAAATAAACGGTGGCGATTGAACCTGATATTAACAAGTATACTATTATTCACATTGAAACATGGTACTGAAAAGTTTGATTCTTACTTTGGCTTTTGTGGGGAAGGTTTTCTTGGTTTTCGACTTTTCCGTCTTATCTTATTTATTTCAGTATTTTCATATATTATTATAATTCTTAATTTAATATTATTACTACTATATAACTATTTTATATCATGACAATATCTTCTTTATATTATATCTTATGCCTGGCCCCAAAAAATATTTCTGTTTATTCATTAAATGACAAATGAATATATATATATATATATATATATATATATATTTTTTTTTTTTTTTTGATATTCAAATGAATAAAAAATAAGCTACAGAAGGAGAACTTTTTTCCAAAATAAATTTATTTTCAAAAACTTTATCCAAATAAATTCATTCCTGTTTTAATTTTTAAATTAAATTTATTTATCGTTTATGTTGAAATTTTGGTTTTTGAAAGTCCAATTGTCAATCTGAAACAGTTTCTCATCTTATTCAGGTTTCATTTCAAAAGAACTACCATCTATCTAAAAAGTTTCCTTTTTCTTTTCCTCTTCCTTTTCTTTAAGATTCTGACCTCGTTCATCAGTTTGACGATCAGAGTACGTCATTAGACTCCTGGCTGCAAAGACTACAAGACTGTCCGATCAGAATCTCTGATAGAGTAAGTTTATTTTTGTCTCCTTTTCCTTTCCTCTCCTTTTCTCTACGATTCTGACATCCTCACTTATCAGTTTGACGATCGGAGTCTGTCATTGGACTCCTGGCAATTAACTCTACAAGATTGCCCGATCAAAATCTTAAACAGAGTAAGTTCATTTTTGCCCTTTTCTTTGAGTCAAATTTTGAACTTAATAGGATTGTTTCTACATAGGCTTTGCATGTGACTCTTTTAGCTTCAGGGTTAATCTCTGTTAACTCAGGGTCCTATTTATATAGTTAGATTTTGATCAGGACTTTGTGGTGCAAGTTGGTTATCTTTAAATTTTTGGTAGATTTGGAGCTCTTAGTGAGCATCTACTAAAGTTCAGGTAAGGGGAGCTAGTTTAAATTTCCAATAAAACCCTAGGCTAGAAGATTCTGAATGTGGGGGTGATGTGGTCACCAGTTTCAAATTTTCTTGCAAGATTTCTTGTTTTGTGTAGATTGGAATTTGTTTGAGATTGAAATGTGAAATTTAGATATAGTAGATGCTGTAGAATGTATATGATTTTGGAATTGAATGAGCTACTGAATATATTTGAAAAAAAAAGTTTGTGACAATTTTTTTTAAAGTAACTTGTGAGTGTGATTATTTGGAGATTTGCTATGTTAATTGTAATTTGAAATTTTTGCTGTATTTGAGATAAGTTAGTTGTTGGGTTTAACATTTGATGATCAAACTTTAATTTCATATTGTGTGTTTTGGAAATTCTAAACTTTGGTATGATTTGATTGTTTGATGTTGAATATTGTGAGATTCAAAATATGAGTTTTAATCAAGACATAGTATTTTCAGGAAAGAAAATACCGTGTTAAGATTGTTTAAGATGTGCATTGAATAGGGATTCGTCTAGAAGGAGATATCTTGACTCTCCTGAGATAATGGAATCATGTAGATGAAGTTACTCAGGTGGTGAGAGTCGAAGGAGATTCATATGAATGGATAAGTTGTTTGAAAGATAACTAACTTGACCTGTTATATGAGTTAACCTTGTCATACTAGGAGAAAGATGATATTGAGAATATTTATGTGCATATTTATGTGGATTTCATAGTGATATAGTATGATAGGTGCAGATCTATGAGTCTAAGTCAATGCATGAGTCTTCCGAAAGTAGGGTCAAAGTATCTATGTGTTGTGAGTCAGTAGAAGTCTGACATGTGAAAGATGAATTATGAATTTTAATAGACATTTAATGGTTTGAGAAATTGTATGAGACTTGATGAATTAGGTTTATTAATTTGACATTGAAATTATATAGAATTTTTATATAGCTAGCTTACCCTATTCTTTGTTTGTGTCTGTTTCTGTATTTGTGATGATCAAGGTTATCAAACTCTAGGGTTAACTCGTAAACCCTTACGAGTTTAAGAGTCAGGTGCAGGTTGGCGAGTCAACTCGGGAGCAAACTCGTTTTTGAGTAAACCCGAAGTTGACTCGGTCAAACTCGCGAGTTTAAGACCGAGTCAGCGAGTTGCGAAAAAATACCCAAAACGGTGTGTTCCCTTTTAATCAGGTTAGATTTTTTAGGGTTTTACCTGATTTCACTCCTCACGCTTGTGATTTCGTCTTCTTCACTGCCGTTGACAGTTCCACCGCGCCGCTCCGCTCGTCGCTCGTCGCACCACTCGTCGCTCGCCGCACCGCAACGCTCGTCGCTGACTGCGTCGCTCGTCACAGCACGGTGCTCGCTGCTCATCGCGCCTCTCGCCGCACCCCACCGCGATCATCGCCGCCCTTGCCGTCGACCGTTCGCGAAGCATCTTGCCTAGCCTAGGTATGTACTGCGCTGCTGTTGTGGTGCTTGTGATTGGGTTTTAGGGTTAGGGTTTTTTAAATTAGGTTTGTTTGAGCTTTTAAAAATGGATTGGGGTTTTTTTTATTGGGTTTAGGGCAGATTTTTGTTGATTGGGTTTAGGCCAATTTTTTTTGAATTTTAGGACAGATTGGCTAATTGATTTTTCTTTTTTTTAATTTTTCGCATATTATAAGATGTCTGGAAGTGATTCAAATTCAGCATTTCCACTGCCACCTAGAAGTAAGAATGCTGCTGGAAATATAACAGATATTGGATGGAAGCATGGAACTGATGCTTCAGGGAATGGAAAAAAAGTGAAATGTAATTACTGTTCAAAAATATTTAATGGAGGAATTTTTAGATTCAAACATCATCTTGCCGGAACAAGATATGATTCTGAACCTTGTGTATCAGTACCAGAAGAAGTCAAAGTTTTAATGTTGAAAGTTGTCTCAGAAGCTAAAGATGCCTCATTGAAGAAAAGAAAGTTAAATAGTCTTGGACAAACTGATGGTGAGGAAGATAGTGAAAGTATCACTAGCAAGATGTTTAAAAGTAAATCTTCATCACCTGATGGTGTTCAAGCTACTTTGAATCAAATGTACAAGAGAGGTTATAAAGAAAAGGTTGATGCTCAAATTGCTGAATTTTTCTACACAAGTGCCATCCCATTCAATGTTATTAGAAATCCAGCTTTTGCAAAGATGTGTGACATGATTGGTAGATATGGTGTTGGCTATAAACCTCCAACATATCATGATATTAGAGAGAAGCTTCTGAAACAACCCGTGGAAAAAATTGATATAGAACTTCAAGAGTATAAGGATGAATGGAAGAGAACAGGTTGTACCATTATGTCTGATGGATGGACAGACAAAAAAAGACGTTCAATTTGTAAGTTTTTGGTGAATAGTCCTAAAGGATTTGTATTTCTCTATTCATTAGATACCTCTGACATCTCAAAAACTACAGAAAAAGTATTTAAAATGTTGGATGATGCGGTAGAATTTGTTGGTGAGGAAAATGTAGTGCAGGTAGTTACTGATAATGCTGCAAATTTCAAGGCTGCTGGAGAACTGTTGATGCAAAAAAGGGAGCACTTATATTGGACTCCATGTGCTGCCCATTGTATTGATTTAATCTTTGAAGATTTTGAGAAACAATTAAAGGTCCATGAAACTACTATCAAGAAGGGAAGAAGGATCACTACTTACATTTATGGTAGAGCAATGTTAATTACAATTTTGAAAAAGTTTACAAATGGAAGGGACCTAATAAGGCCTGGAATGACTGGATTTGCCACAGCATACTTGACTCTAGCTTGTTTGTATGAAATGAAAACATCATTGTTGACAATGTTTAACTCTGAAGAATGGAAAACAAGCAAGTTTAGAACTTCACAAGAAGGGAAAAAAATTCAAAATGTGGTATTAGATAGTCGATTTTGGAAGAATATAAGTATATGCTTAAAAGTTGCTGCCCCTCTTATGGTGGTCCTTCGATTGGTAGATTCGGAAGTAAAACCCGCAATGGGATTTATATATGAGGAGATGGATTGCGCCAAAGAGAAGATTAAAAGCAACTTTAATAATATCAAGAAAAGGTAACATTTCTAAGTTTCTTCCATTTTAAATTTAAATACTTATTTATTTGTGTAATTATTTCTAACATAACATAATTGCTACGTAGTTATGAACCTGTTTGGAAAATCATTGATCAAAGGTGGAATAATCAGCTTCATAGGCCTTTGCATGCATCTGCCTATTACCTAAACCCCCAATTACACTATCAACCAAACTTTAGAAATGATGATGTTGAGGTGAAGGAGGGATTGTATATGTGCATGAGAAGATTTGTTAATGACATTGCAAAAAGAACAAAAATCAATTTGCAACTTATTGATTTTCACCATGCAAGAGGAACATTTTCTTTGGAAGATGCAAAGCTGAGTAGGAAAGGTATGGTGCCTGCAGATTGGTGGGAGATGTTTGGGGATAGAACTCCATAACTAAAGAGGTTTGTTATTCGAGTTTTGAGTTTAACTTGTAGTTCTTCAGGATGTGAGCATAATTGGAGCTCATTTGAAATGGTAATTAAAGTTCTTGAAGTTATTTAAGGTTTTTCTTGATTTGATTTATATATTGACAAAAATTTCATATTTAATTATAGGTTCATACAAAAAGAAAAAATTGTTTGCACCAAAAAAAAATGAATGACTTAGTTTATGTAATGTATAACTCGAAGTTGAGAAGCAAACAAATTAGAAGATTTGTTGCTCTTCCATTTGAAGACATTGAGTCCGATAATGAATGGATAATTGAAGAAGGAGATAATGTTGTTGAGGTTGAGCAAACTCAAGTTGAAAATGATGGTCTGAATTTTGACTTAGGAGGAACAAGTTTAAATGATTTAATTCCAGATGCAGCTGATTTTGATAACATAGTTTTTTGATAATGATGTTGATGGTGATGAAGATGATGATGAAGGAGATGGTGATGAAGATGATGATGGAGATGATCATGAAGATCTTGGAGATGATTTCCTTAGAGGAATAGATGAATGAGACTTTTAAACTATAACATGTGTTGTTTTAGTTATTTTGTTGGTGTATGAACTTGTTTATTTTAATATTATGGATTTGCATCATGAATTATTATTTTTTTGTTAAATTTTTATGTGAACTAGACTCTTACGAGTCTACGAGTCGGGTTTACGAGTTGGGTTTACAGGGCTCCTACGAGTCTGAGTAGACTCTCGAGTCTAATAACATTGGTGATGATCATGTTTTACATGGGAGCATATGAGATTGCAGGTAATAGAGCTCTTCAGTGAGCAGTTGGAGAAAGGGATAATTTTATTTGAATGCTTTGTTTTGTTTTTAAAACTTTAGATGTATATATTAAAATCCCTACGAAGAGGGATGTTTCTTTTGAGATACAATTGTGAGATAGATGTATATATATGTTAATTAGATATTACCTGTTTTACTTTTATTTTATTATATATATTAGTAGAAATTAGGGATGTTACATTTTTGGTATCAGAGTTGTTCGAACCTTAGGAGACCTAAGGGTTATGGGGTTGTTTGTGTGTGCTTTAATTGATTTGTTAGTAAAAACTACATAGTTTACAAATTCTAAAGATTTATCCTAAATCTTTACTTTGTGTTTTATAGAATGACTCATAGACCTCTTACCCCTCCCCAACCTTCTTCTGAAATGAACCAGATTGCCAGGGCTATTGAGATGATGGCAAATGTTATCCAACAACAGAATATGGCAATGACTCAGAATCATCAGGCTGCAATGCATCATTGGAAAATTGCTAGATCTGCTGCAACAACTTCCCATGTCAGTCAATCTCAGGAGCAGATAGGACTGACAGAGTTCATGAGGCACAACCCACCCAAGTTTAGTGGGAATGCTACTCCTGACCAAGCAGACCAATGGATTAGGGAGTTTGAGAAAATCTTTAGGGCAACTTCCTGCCCTAAAGATAAGAAATTGGTATTTGCTACATATTTGTTGTCTGGAGAAGTAGAGTTCTGGTGGATGGGAGCTCAACAGATGATGGAAGCCAGAGCTGAAGTATTAGATTGGGAAAGTTTCAGAGTGAGGCTTCTGGAGAAATATTTTCCAGATAGTGCAAGATTTGCAAAGGAAGCAGAATTTCTCAGGTTGGAGCAAGGAGAGATGTTAGTGAATGCATATGTTGCTAGATTTGAGTACCTAGCCAAATTCTATACCCAAGTTACCTCTGAGGCTTGGAGGTGTAGGAAGTTTGAAGAAGTTTTAAAGCATGAGTTGAAGAAGACCATAGCACCAATGTGCATCAGGGAGTTTCATCCCTTAGTGGAGAAGGCGAAGATGGTGGAGACCTTGGAAAGGGGTGATTCCAGGGTGATCAGATCACACCTAGGGGGGTCTTCCAATGGGAAGGCCAAGGTGCAACATCAACAACACAAGCCTTATGCTAGACCTCCACAACATAGGGCAGGAGCAATTCCGCCCCAGTTTCAGCAGCAACAACCATGGAAACCTAGATGTTTCCATTGTGGTGAACCACATACCACCAATGTGTGCTCTAAGGGGACTCCAGAGAAAAGATGCTTTACATGCCAAAAGATAGGACACTTTGCTAGAGATTGTCCTAACAAGAATAGGATAACTCAATCAGGTGGTTCTCAACAGTTTAGGAATGAAGGCAGTAGACCTCAGGCAGCAGGGAGAGTGTTTGCTATGTCAGGAGCTGAGGCATCTCAGTCAGGTAACTTGGTACAAGGTGTTTGTTATATAGCTAGTAGATGTGTAAAAGCTTTGTTTGATTATGGAGCGACACACTCTTTTGTGTCAAGTTTGTGTGTAGCTGAGTTGGGTCTTTTAGTGAAGGAGTTGCCATTTGAACTATTGGTCTCTACACCTGCATAAGGAAAAGTATTGACCTCTACAGTTTGCTCTGAATGTCCAGTAATAGTAGAGGGACACAAGTTCAAAATAAATTTGATCTGTCTACCTCTTCAAGATCTGGATGTTATCCTAGGAATGGATTGGCTATTTGCCAATCACATTCTCATAGATTGTGGTCAACAGAAAATAGTGTTTTCAGATTTCAAAGAGTCAGATGTGATATCTGCTCAGCATGTGTGGTCGGAATTGAAAGAAGAATCAAGATGCTTTGTAATCTTAGCTCAGATGAAAAGTGAAGAATGAAGAAGAAATAAGCAGTATACATGTGGTGAAGGATTTCGTAGATGTATTTCTAGAAGAAATACCTGGATTACCTCCTAAGAGAGAAGTGGAATTCTCTATTGATTTGGTACCTGGAGCTGAACCAGTGTCAATGGGACCTTACAGAATGGCTCCAGCTGAGTTGATAGAACTAAAGAAGCAAGTTGAAGATTTGTTGGAGAAACGATTCATCAGGCCTAGTGTATCTCCTTGGGGGGTTCCAGTGCTTCTAGTTAAGAAGAAAGATGGAGGGTCTCGGTTGTATGTAGATTACAGACAGTTGAATAAGTTGACCATCAAAAACAAATATCCTCTACTCAGAATTGATGATTTGATGGATCAATTGCATGGAGCATCAGTGCTCTCAAAGATTGATCTAAGATCTGGATACCACCAGATTTTGGTAAAGGCTGAAGATGTTTAAAAGACAACATTTAGGTCTCGGTATGGACACTATGAGTATGTAGTGATGCCGTTTGGAGTAACAAACGCTCCAGCTCTGTTCATGGATTACATGAACAGAATTCTTCGTCCTTTCTTAGATAAGTTTGTTGTAGTCTTTATAGACGACATACTTATTTATTCAAGAACCAAGGAAGAACATGAAGAACATCTGAAGACAGTGTTGGAGATTCTGAAGGAGAAGCAATTATATGCTAAGTTCTCTAAGTGTGAGTTCTGGTTGAAAGAAGTCAACTTCTTAGGACATGTAATATCAGCTCAGGGGATCTTAGTGGATCCAACCAAGGTGGAGGCAATGCTTCAATGGGATCGCCCTAAGACAATTACAGAGATAAGGAGTTTTGTGGGTCTAGATGGCTACTATCGGAGGTTCATTGAAGATTTTTCCAGGATAGTAGCTCCTTTGACACTGTTAATTCGCAAAGATCAACCTTTTGCTTGGGCTGACAGATGTGAGCAGAGTTTCATAAAGCTAAAGAAAAGATTAACTAGTGCTCTGGTGTTAGTGATTCCTGATATAGGAAAACCTTTTGATGTTTATTGTGATGCTTCACATCAGGGTTTGGGATGTGTCTTGATGCAAGAGGGAAGGGCAGTTGCATATGCTTCAAGGCAACTCAAAGTTCATGAGAGAAACTATCCTACTCATGACTTAGAGTTGGCAGCTGTGGTGTTTGCTTTGAAGATTTGGAGGCATTATTTGTATGGAGCTCAGTTTCAGGTGTTCAGTGACCATAAAAGCCTAAAATATTTGTTTGATCAGAAAGAGTTGAATATGAGACAAAGAAGATGGATGGATTTTCTGAAGGATTATGATTTCCAATTGATGTATCATCCAGGGAAGGCTAATGTAGTAGCAGATGCTTTGAGTAGAAAATCAATACAGGTATCAACCATGATGATTGAAGAGCAGAAGTTGATTGAGCAGTTTAGAGATTTAAATTTAGGAGTGGAATTCCATGTTAATCATATTAGTTGTAGTAAGTTAACTATAACTAATGATTTCATTGGAACGATAAAGGAGAAGCAATTAGAGGATCCTAGTCTGAAGCGTACAGTGGAGTTACTAGGTACAAATCAGGCTAAAGACTTTGTGATGGGAGACAATGGGATCTTGAGATTTAATGGCAAAATTTGCATACCAGCAAATGAAGAGTTGAAGAAAATGATCTTAGAAGAAGGCCACAAGAATTATCTTAGTTTACATCCAGGTATGAATAAGATGTACCAAGATTTGAAGGAGTCATTTTGGTGGTCAGGCATGAAGAAAGAAATAGCTCAGTATGTTGTTGCCTGCTTGACATGTCAGAAGGCAAAGGTAGAGCATCAAAGACCTGGTGCTTTGTTACAGCAGTTGGATATTCCTGAGTGGAAATGGGATAGCATTGCTATGGATTTTGTTACTCATTTACCTAGATCAGTAAGGGGTCATGATGCAATTTGGGTCATAGTTGATCAACTAACAAAGAGTGCTCACTTTTTTCCAGTTAATTTGAGGATATCTATGGCCAAGTTGGCACAGTTGTACATCAAAGAAATTGTGAGGTTGCATGGAGTGCCTTCCAGTATTGTTTCGAATAGAGATCCCAGGTTTACTTCACAGTTTTGGCAGACTTTACAAGATTCTTTGAGAACTAAGTTGAGAATGAGTTCTGCATTCATCCTCAAACAGATGGACAATTTGAGAGAACAATCCAGTCCTTAGAAGATTTGTTGAGGACATGTATCTTGGATCATCTGGGAAGTTGGGATGAGATGTTGCCTCTAGTGGAATTTACTTATAATAATAGTTATCATGCTAGTATTGGGATGACACCATATGAAGCTTTGTATGGGAGGAAGTGCAAAACTCCTTTATGTTGGTATCAGGAGGGTGAAACAGTTTTGGTTGGGCCAGAGTTAATTCAACAGACAACTGAGAAGGTGAAACAGATACAAGACAGAATAAAATATTCTCAAAGTAGGCAGAAATCCTATGCAGATAAGAGGAGAAAACTGTTGGAGTTTGCAGCTGGAGACCATGTGTTTATGAGAGTGACACCAACCAAGGGTGTAGAACGAGCTATCTGATCAAAGAAGTTATCTCCTAAGTTTGTTGGACCATATCAGATATTAAGGAAAATAGGTCCAATGGCTTATGAGATTGCTCTACCTCCCAATTAGCAAACCTGCATAATATCTTTCATGTATCACAACTACGAAAGTATATCCCAGACTCTAGTCACGTGTTGGAAGTGGATAATGTGCAAATCAAGGATAACTTGTCTTTTGAAGCAAAACCAATTAGGATTGAAGATCATGTAATTTTGGTGCCATAAAGCGGGAGACATTACATACGGATTTTTCCGTATATAAACCACAAATAAAATAAAATCTGCAATGGGTGGGAATTGAAACCAAGTACATTTAATTGAAACCAAGTACATTTAATGACCAAAGAAACTTTAACCACTACACCAGACACATTTAATTGAAACCAAGTACATTTAATGACCAAAGAAATTTTAACCACTACACTAGACAAATTCTTTTGTATTACTATGATTTTTATTATACTTATTATTATTATTAATATTTTTATTAATATTATTATTAATATTGTTATTAATATTATTATTAATATTGTTATTAATATTATTATTAATATTATTATTAATATTATATTCTTATTATTATTAATATTATATTAATATTTTATTAAAATTACTAATATTTTAATATTAATATAATATTAATAATATTAATAATATGAATATATATTAATAATATTAATATAAATAATAATATTAATAATAATATTAATAAAATATTAATAATATGAATATAATATTAGTAATATTAATATAATATTAATATAACTATTATTAAATATATATTACTATTATTAATATTAATATTAATAATATTAATATATATTAAAATTAATATTAATATAACTCTTATTAGTATTAATATAACTATTCTTAATATTAATATAACTATTATCAATAATAATAAGTATAATAAAAATCATAATACGACAGAAAAACTTGTCTGGCTTAGTGGTTAATAGTTCTTTGGTTACTCTGAATATTTTATTATTAAAATGAAAAGGACATATAAATAGAAAATTCAATTATTCAGGTTTCATTTCAAAAGAACTATCATCTCTCTAAAAAGTTTCCTTTTTCTTTTCCTCTCTCTTCTCTCTAAGATTCTGACCTCCTCGTTCATCAGTTTGACGATCAGAGTACGCCATTAGACTCCTGGTAGCGAAGACTACAAGACTGTCCGATAAATCTCTGATAGAGTAAGTTTATTTTTGTCCCCTTTTCCTTTCCTCTCCTTCTCTCTACAATTCTGACATCCTCACTTATCAGTTTGACGATCGGAGTCTGCCATTGGACTCCTGGCAATTAGCTCTACAAGATGGCCTGATCAAAATCTTAAACAGAGTAAGTTCATTTTTGCCCTTTTCTTTGAGTCAAATTTTGAACTTAATAGGGTTGTTTCTGCATAAGCTTTAGGGTTAATCTCTATTAACTCAGGGTCCTAATTATATAGTTAGATTTTGATCAGGACTTTGTGGTGCAGGTTGATTATCTTTAAATTTTTGGTAGATTTGGAGCTCTTAGTGAGCATCTACTAAAGTTTAGGTAAGGGAAGCTAGTTTAAATTTCCAATAAAACCCTAGGCTAGAAGATTCTGAATGTGGGGGTGATGTGGTCACCAGTTTCAAATTTTCTTGCAGGATTTCTTGTTTTGTGTAGATTGAAATTTGTTTGAGATTGAAATGTGAAATTTAGATATAATAGATGCTGTAGAATGTATATGGTTTTGGAATTGAATGAGCTACTGAATATATTTGAAAAAAAAAAGCTTGTGACAATTTGTTTTAAAGTAACTTGTGAGTGTGATTATTTGGAGATTTGCTATGTTAATTGTAATTTGAAATTTTTGCTGTATTTGAGATAAGTTAGTTGTTTGGTTTAACATTTGATGATCAAACTTTAATTTCATATTGTGTGTTTTGAAAATTCTAAACTTTGGTATGATTTGATTGTTTGATGTTGAATATTGTGAGATTCAAAATATGAGTTTTAATCAAGGCATAGTATTTTCAGGAAAGAAAATATCGTGTTAAGATTGTTTAAGATGTTCATTGAATAGGGATTCGTCTAGAAGGAGATATCCTGACTCTCCTGAGATAATGGAATCATGTAGATGAAGTTACTCAGGTGGTGAGAGTCGAAGGAGATTCATATGAATGGATAAGTTGTTTGAAAGATAACTAACTTGACCTGTTATATGAGTTAACCTTGTCATATTAGGAGAAAGATGATATTGAGAATATTTATGCACATAGCTATGTGGATTTCAGAGTGATATAAGGCGAACAAGACTAGAATCACGCTCTGTAGGATTTGAATCTACGACATCGGGTTTTGGAGACCCACGTTCTGCCGAACTGAACTAAGAGCGTTTTGTTTTCATTCATTCTTTTATCCGATCCAAATTCATTTTGCATATATATATATATATATATATATATATATATATATATATATATATATATTCAGTATGTATGTTAAATTGGAATTCGTCTTCAAAGGGGGTCCCGGTTTATTGCTCATTTCATAGAATACGGAATATCATAGAATACGGAATATCATATGATAAGTAATAGTTAGGGATAGGGATGACAGGATTTGAACCCGTGACATTTTGTACCCAAAACAAACGCGCTACCAAGCTACGCTACATCCCTTTTCCATTTGTTTCTAGTGTTATTGTAAAGAATCTTGATATTGACCCAGGAAGGGGTGAAGAAGATTATAGGTCCAATGAAATATGAAATATGTGTAATTAACCTGCTCTTCTTTTTTATTCTTTTTTATTTGAATTGTAATAGGAAAGATAAAGAAGAAAGATGAATTTGGCCTCATTGAAATTCGGAGTGAAACTCGGGATTTGGTCCAGGCTTCAATGGAATTGAATTATTCATTCAATTCCTATGAAAAAGAAAGTGAAAGCAGAAATCAAATGGATAGGTTGGGGCAACCATATCATAAAAAATACTAAAAAAAAAATTAAAATACTGTATAGCAATTTGCAACGAAATCTAGTTCCAGATCCTTGTATTCTTTTTGTGCTATCTTTTTTGTACTAGATTCAATTCAATTGCAACGAAATCTTTCATAATTTTTCGAATTATTCTTTTTTATTTGAGTTGTTTTCGTTTTTTTCTTTTTCTTAGATTCGAATCCGAAAAGAGTGAAGTGAATTAAAAACCCATAGGAGGTTCATGTCCCAGGGTAAAGTAAAGATATCTGAGTAATTGTTCTTTTGAAAGGTACTGGTTGTGATAAAAAGAGTCTCAATAAGGAATCAATCGGTATTTCTAGATAGATTACTAAAAAGAATCAACACAATATGCCTAGTCGATTGGAATTAATAAAATTATGTTTCCATCGTTATATAACAACATATGCTAAAAAAGGAAGAATAAAAAAAATACAAATCCTTTATTATATTTCTTGTAACAAATTTTATTTTTGGAATAGGGATAAAAAAACTATGGAAAAATCTAAGCGACTCTTTATTAAATCCAAGCGATCTTTTCGTAGACGTTTGCCCCCGATTCAATCGGGGGACCGAATTGATTATAAAAACATGGGTTTAATTTGTCGATTTATTAGTGAACAAGGCAAAATATTATCTAGACGCGTAAATAGATTGACCTTAAAACAACAACGATTAATTACAATTGCTATAAAACAAGCTCGTATTTTATCTTCGTTACCTTTTCTTAATAACGAAAAACAATTTGAAAAAAGCGAGTCAACTGATAAAATTACTACTTTAAGAAAAAAAAATAGAAATTAAAAATTCGAAATCCAATTTGAATTTCTATTCGAATTCAACATGGATTGATGTTTTGTTCGAAAATTAGGATAATTCCATTTTATTTTTTTGTTGTAAGAAAAAAAAGATAATAGGTAACGAAGAATCATTTTATTTTAAGTGTGGTTGTTTCTTTTGATAGCTTTATCATATGATAAATCTATCATATAGTATGATAGGTGCAGATCTCTGAGTCTAAGTCAATGCATGAGTCTTCCGAAAGTAGGGTCAAAGTATCTATGTGTTGTGAGTCAGTAGAAGTCTGACATGTGAAAGATGAATTATGAATTTTAATAGACATTTGATGGTTTGAGAAATTGTATGAGACTTGATGAATTAGGTTTATTAATTTGACATTGAAATTATATAGAATTTTTATTTAGCTAGCTTATCCTATTCTTTGTTTGTGTCTGTTTCTGTATCTGTGATGATCATGTTTTACATGGGAGCATATGAGATTGCAGGTAATAGAGCTCCTCAGTGAGCAGTTGGAGAAAGGGATAGTTTTATTTGAATGTTTTGTTTTGTTTTTAAAACTTTTGATGTATATATTAAAATCCTTACGAAGAGAGATGTTTCTTTTGAAATACAATTGTGAGATAGATGTATATATATGTTAATTAGATATTACCTGTTTTATTTTTATTTTATTATATATATGAGTAGAAATTAGGGATGTTACAGAAAGTAAAATTCCAACATATTTTTTCATTCTCTTAAAAAATGGAAAAAAAATATATTGATGTGTATTAGGAATTTTGCTCGATTTCATGGTAAGATTTAGGTTACTTGGACTATTTCGATTATTAAAAATTTAACTTGTCTGGTGGAATATTCGTCAAAAGCTTCTATGAATAATGATATGTTCGATTTCAATGTGATTAAGTTTTTTTGTATTAATACTCGTACTGGTAAAGTTCTTCGTCCTCTTCCTGTGAGATGAGAGTTTCCTTCACTAATCTTGCTACTTGTGGAGGTATCTTCCGTGGGAGTATGGCGGAGTTTATTAGAATTTTTTCTGCGTTTCAAGGAGTTCATATTGCTCTGGTTGCTAAGTTTTATGGGGTTATACATGCTATGGAGGAAGCTCAAAAGTTGGAGCTTACTAATATCTGGTTGGAATGTGATTCTGCTTTGATTTGTGTTGCGTTTACTGCTATGACAAATGTTCCTTTGATGCTTCGGAATTGATGAAATACTTGTCTTAATTACTGTGAGAAAATCAGGTTTAAGGTTACTCGTATTTTCCATGAAGGGAATGCCTGTGCTGATAAGTTGGCTAATTTAGGATTTATTCATAGAGAATCTTTTCATTGGTATAATAGACTTTCATCTAGTCTATTTTTAGAATTTTTTTATGAATATGTATAGTCTCTCTATATATCGTTTTTTGTTAGCATGTGGATTTTGGTCTAGTCCCCTATTTTTGTATTTTTTTTAATAATACTTTTTTTATGTGATGACATATCATTGTTGTTGCATGAGGTATCAGCGATGTCAAGTTGCATAGTAATGCCTAACATAAAAACTTTTATTTAAAAATAAATAAATAAAGAGGAGAGAAGAATCATTAATATTGTTTAGTACTGAGAATTTAGTTCCTGAAAATTTCAATTTAATTTTTTTTTAAATTTTAAAAATGAAAAAAAAAGGTGGCCAAGAGAATCTGGTGATATTAATCACCATTGAAAAATCGGTTCTCCAAACTTCCCCTGCTAGTGCTTCCAATCAACCTACAAATAATATGATTAAGTAAAATCCTAGTTTAACATTGTTCAAACATTCATCCAAATCAACATAACTATCATCATGCTCAAGGAAATCATAGAACACGAAAAAAAAATGCGGTGCTATAATTCAATTATTTAATCATTGTAAACTCTCATTAAAATTCCATAATCACTAAATTATAAATTATCCAATAAAATGTAAAAAAAAAATATTTTCGAGAAATATTGTTTTAATATAAAATGAAGAAATAACTATAAAATATATGATTCAATTTATTGATGTATTATTATATTTGCATACAATTGTAATAAAGTATAAATATTTTTAAAAAAAAAGAACACTGCTAGTTTATTAGTAATACAAGGGAGGGGAGTGGATGTTTGTTTTAAAATTATAATGTGTTGTGGTTTTTGGTTTTGCAATATTTTTTTATTAATTATTTGTGTTTGTGGTGTTGTGATGGTTATTTTAACGGTTTTTTTTTTCTTTCTTAAAGTAGTGTAATTTTATTATTTTTTAGTATACTCAATTTTAAGTTTTTTTTTTATTAAGGTTTTAGGTAAAGGTTTTTACTTTATTTTTAGCATACTATATTTAGAATTTTATTATTATTATTTTTATACACTATTTTCAATCAAAATAACAAAATTAAAAATTTCTTAAATTATTCAATCATTTAAAAAAATAAAATAAAAATTTCTAAAAAAATCATTAAATTTAATTTTTACATAATAAATATAAGTTTAGTACAACCTAAAAAGTTGTACATGGTAACTACAAAGAATAAATTAATCAGAAAAATATAGATTTAACGTAATATGCTATAAAAAAAAAAATTCCTAACACAAATCAAGCGATACAACATTATTATAAAAAAAAATTTACATGTACGATTTCAATATAATTATATATTAATTAAAGCCGTATTTCTCAATTACGATTTCTTTAGAAATAATCTACCTATAAAATTTAAAGAAATCATATTTATCAAATATGCTTCCTTTTTATAAATTTAAAAAATTATGAATGTAAATCAAGCGATACAACATTATTGTAAAAATCTTTTTAACATATACGATTTCAGCAGCATAATTATATGTTAATTAATTAAAACCGTATTTCTCAATTACATTTCTTTAGAAATAATCTACCTATAAAATTTAAAGAATTCATATTTATCAAATATGATTTTTTTTTTAATTTCAAAAATTGTGAATGTAAATGACGGTTTCTTTCAAATTGATTTGTACTCTCTATATACCGATTTGTCATTTACAAAAATACAAAATCAAATTACACTATTTTTAGAAGAAAAAAAAAACTTATTTTACCCAATGTGTTTTGACATTTGATAGGAGATCTGACACCAATTAAATGGGTTTTTTTGTGATTTAAGATAATATGAAAAAATAATTATGACTAAATCATTTACTTTTCAATAAAGTTTTATTTAAATAAATATGAGTCATTTATTAAAAATATCATAAAAATAAACTATTTTAAAATTAAATGGTTGTAAATAATATTTTTATTAATATATATTAATAAAATAATATATTTCTCATATATATATATATATATATATAATATGTTTAAGTGTCTATCATGTTTTATATTTATAGAAAAACCATGCTGGATAGAGAGTTTTTAAAAAAGATTTCGGAAAATCACTTTTAAACTAACCAAGACACCTTATTTGAAGGATGATGAACCATTTTGTTTTTGGTAACGTAATAACGACATTTTCTTCTTGCATATCAATAGCTTATTCATGTAATTTCATATTTTTAAGTGAAAATTCAGATTTATTCTTAATGAAATTAAAAATTAAGTTTAAATCCTTGCACCCTCCATCCTCTTCATCATTCTAGTATAAATATTATTTTAAATTAATTTAAAATTCATTTATAAATCTAGAAAATCACTTATATAATTCATAATACAAAGTTGATATTTGAAATCTCTATAAATTCTACAATTCGAAAATAAAAAAACAAACATAATAGCCTACTTCTCCACCATGAACCACCACAATCCCCACAAAACCACCACCAACCACCATGAACTACCGTAATCCACTGCAAATCACCGCTGCAACTCTTAACGACACTTTATCACTAACCTTATTCACCTCCAACAAACCTAAAATTATTTTTAAAGGGTAGTTTTAGAATTAAAATAATTATAGAGATGCAAGAAAGAACTATGGAGGTGCAGGAAGAAATTATCCATAATAATGATCTAAAATTCTCGCCAAATATGCTTATTGAGCTTGCTTGGATCGGACAACGCTGAGGGAAAAACTCAAGACTTCAATGGTAATTTCATCCAACATTTTCATACTTTAAAAAATATTTGAAAATATCAATTTTAAATTATAGCATTTCGAATACAAATTTATATTTTAAACTTTACAAATTCTGAATTTAAAAAAGATATGAAGATCATTTATCATGGCTACAACTGAATATAATTTTCCATTATTATTATTTCAAATATAAATGTACTATTTTACTTCATTTGAAGAGTCATGTTTCCATAAAACACGTTGAATGAAGAGTGTCTTCATTGTAATATTTTCATGAAAACTGATAGTATCTTTATTAAGATAGTATATAGAGTTCTTTATGAAAATCCCTTCCACACCATAAAACCTTCGAGAAAAGTTATTGAATTTACATGCTGACTATGGTCCTCGTAATCAAAGTTTGTATGATTAATTTATGGCAATTGCTTCCTGCACCCAATCATTTGCTTCATGCACCCAACACACTCATGTGAAATATTCATTTTGTTCTTAATTATTTTAAATTTTTGTCTTCCGAATATTTATATTCGTAAGTCAAATTACAAAGTTCCAGATATACAAATCCGAAACTAATATTTCACTTTTGGATTTCACCATCCGGAAGCTTATTTAGACAGTATAAATGACCTTTCAGATGTCAAAATCTGTAAGCAAACATAAATGAGTTCTGGATCTCAATCCTTAACACCATTTACAGTACACCATTCTGGATATGAAAATCCGGAACTTATAGCTCACTTTTAGATATGACCATCTAAAAGCTTAAATGAAATATGAAAATGAGCTTCCGGATTTCAAAATTCAGAATGTATAAAAATGACTTCTAGATATTGAAATTCGTAAGCAAATGTGTGAAAAAGGGCAGAATGGGATTTTAAAATTTTTGTTGGGTGCAGGAAGCAATTGCCTTAATTTATTATCACTACTTACACCAAAGCACAGGCACACAAAGTGGTGGCCCAATCACTTGTTCGGGTTGTAATTGAGCCTTCTTTACATAAACACTTTCTGGGCCGAGCCCAAACCCAAGAAAGTTAGGAGTAAGTCCCTTGAACACCGGGCATACAAGTATACAAAACTTGAAAACACAGCAAGCTCGAGAGGCGTTAGAGGCGGTTAACATCCGGTAACCGGTAATCCCACAAGACAAAAGAAAGTGAAATCCACAATAACAGACAGCACTCCTCTTGCACCATTATAGCTTCTACCGAACCAAGCAAACCAAAAACCAATAAAATCACACACCCACTCTGCCGCCACCGGAGACTTCACCACCGACTCCCTCACCATGCTTCATCTTCCCTCTCTCTGAATTTCATTCTCTACACAATCGCTCATATTGTAGCTGAATTCAATTCTCACATAAATTTGCTGCGCATGGCTTCTATTAGCGCCACCACTTTGGTTTTCGCGTCGTATTAGTCCTCCCCTTGCTTTCGCTTCACCAACTCAAGCTCAGGTACAGTTTGTGTGCTATTGTCTTCTTGTTTCGATTTCTTGTATCCGATTCTGCAATGCGAGCGTAGGGGAATTTGGTTTTCTAATTTTACTTTTATTTTTATTTTTTGGCAGAGATTTAATTGAATTTTATTATCACTACGAAGCCAAAATGCTTACGTGCATAGCTCGTCCGAAGAAACCTGATGAGTCGGATCCGAACAGCGGGACAAGCGCTGCTAAATCGCAAGCCGTCAAATCCCTCACCTCTCAGGTAGTGTACAAGAAGAAGCGACGAAATCGAAAGTTGATAACGATAGAGAATTGTTGATTTTCGTGATTATTTTTTTAATTGTGAATTTAGATAAGGGATATGGCGTTGAAGGCTTCGGGAGCGTACAAGCATTGCGCTCCGTGCACGGGGCCAGCGGCTCAGGGGCGAGTGCGGACCAACACCGAGTCGGACGCGGACTCAGACCGGTTCCGGTGGTCGTACCGGCGGACAGGGAGTTCGAGCTCGACGACGACTCGGACGTGGGGGAAGGAGATGGAGGCGCGGCTGAAGGGAATATCGAGCGGCGAGGGGACGCCGAACTCCTCGAGCGGCCGTCGAGCGGAGCCGTTGGTGCTGTTCGTCGAAGAGAACGAGCCGAAGGAGTGGGTGGCGCAGGTGGAGCCTGGCGTTTTGATTACGTTCGTGTCGTTGCCACGTGGCGGTAATGATCTCAAACGCATACGATTCAGGTACGTACTACTGCGTTATGTTTCGTTACGTTATGTTAGGCGTCTCGTGCTGTGTTTGGAATGGGGCGACAGTACCCGTGGTGCGGTTGTTTTCGTTGCCGTTGGGGGTATTGACCGGACGGTGAGTGTGGTGACAGTGTGTGTGTTGGGTTATGATTGGTCGCTGTTTGGATCGTCCAGACAGTGATGATGACAACGAGTGCCTTTTGCTACGGTGGATAGTCAATTTCTCACACCTCACTAGTAGGGTCGTTTTCGCCTCTTTTGCATATCTGGATCACCTCCTCACTTCAGGATAGTTAACAGAGTTTATTAGGCAAGATTTGCCCCTATTCTTTAATGATAAATATAGAATAGATTTTTACATTTATTTTCTAAGAATCCCAAGGATTTAGTTAATTGACTTTATCAACAATGTATATACTCTCTAAGTATCTGATGGTGGTGAGATGAATTTTCCTTCACTCGTTTCCTTAATTCTAGAATACTAGACAATGTATTTTTTTAACTCGATTTCTTTTACACTATCCTCTTTCCTTAAATTTAGCTATGTCAAACAAGTGTATTTTCAAAGTTAGAATCAAATGTTTATATGTTAGGATTTTAAAGATTTTATGATATTTTGATTCTTTCAAAATGTAGAATGATCGACAATAAAATTTATTGTAACACACTGATATAACAAAGTATAATTAAATTAGTTTTAGCGTTTATTAAATATTATGAACTACATTGTTAAAACTTCTTATTCATTCGGAAAGTAATAGAAATAATTTTAGAAAAATACAAATACAATTGAGTTTTTTTAAATTGTCGGTGGATTTATTTATGCATATTTTGTGTGGGCGCGTGATGTTAAATTCTATAAATAATTTCCTTTAATGATATGTGATATAAGGTTTTATTAGTCTGATTTTGTGTGTCGCAACGCATTGCCTAAAATGTAATGTATTAGATAGTATTTAAAATAAAATATTTACAATATGTAGAGATACTATAACTTCTGTTCTTTCCTTCTTAATCTGGACAATACTGTTACAGGTAATTAAGTCGTAATAGTGCAATTTTAATTTATATACCAGATGGATGATTTTCAGGAGTTTCGAATGCAGTGGGTGATCATCCTATAATTGGTAACTGCGGTTTCCAGATAATCATCCGTTTTTTTGGAACTTCATGCCATTGCCACTGCATTGTCTTTTGTTATAGAATAAGTGTACAGGGAGAGCTAAATAAAAATAATTCTTTTTTAATTTTAATATATTTTATTCATTTATTATTTTTAAAATTTTTGTATATCTATTTTCATATCCTTAAAATATTTCTTAAAGATCCATCAGTCGATAAATGGGAACTGGTTTGAGCTTCAGCTCGATCACAATTATGCATTTATGCTCAGTTGTCGCTGCCAATCCAAGTATCCAAAGTCCAATTCCCCAATGCTATAAATGAAAGCATGATTCCTCCTCTGCAAATATGAGAGTAGGTTTGGGCCCCACATTCCTCAGTAAAATTTCACGCCCTTGCCAAAAGCAATCAGAAAAGGTGTTTAAAAGAGAACTTGTTGTGGCCTGTAAGGTGGTGGCCCTGGTGGGTCGTTGTTGATTGTGTTGGTACCTTTAAACCGAGTTTTGTCGAGTGGTCGGAGGAAACTCTTCTGCTTCCTTTTTTTTTTTTTAATTTCGTTGTGTCATGCCTGATTCTTCGTGACTTTGTCTTCGTCAAATTCCAGTATTTTTGTCTTTTAATCTGCAATATGCTGGGGAATGCTCCCATCATGCTCCACTCCAGAAATATATACAAGACAAAAATATGAACTACCACTACGTGGGCACGAAATAATGTCAGAGATAGATGGCTGTATAGGTTAAAGTCTTCTAGATATTCTTTTATCACATTTTTTTTTTCTGTAATTATTGTTGGATAGAAACATGAAGGACACTTGGGTATGTCGACCCCGCTTGGTGACTTGTGATGCAATCCCAACCAATGTGGAATTAGTGGGTGGGTCTATGTACACATGATTTTCTGTCTCTTTTATTGTCTTTTCCTTATCTGAAGTTATTATTCAATTTAAAACCTATTCAACAATCTGAAATCAATTCATGTTTGGTGGGTTTTAGTTACGTATTTGTCACTAATTACGTTTGGGTCCACCTGCTTTCGATTGTCTAGACAAGCCCCAAATATAAGGTCAAGTGTGGCAATGGAACAACTTTATTCCACGCACCGAATGACTGTTTTAGCTTTTAATTATGTATAAGAATTCTTTGTCAAAAAGTAACCAGTTGAGTAACTTAGCATAATGGGTTACAGTGTCATAAACCACTAAGAGAACTTGCAATTCATCTAAGAGCTATTTATTGGTTAGTCAACAAAATAACATCATAATAACAGCCACAAACAGAAATTAGTTGAGGTTTTAGGCTATAATCACGCGGACCACTCATACAGAATATGCTAAAATAACTTTGATCATCGTTTAGCTTGAAAGAATAACTATTCCACCCGTCTAAGTCTACCCAACATCACACGTGAAAAAAGAAAAATAAATGAATGGAAAACAGGATAAGGTGGGAAGGACAAAAGGGACAATTTAGTTTTAATTGTGTTTATAATACTGTTATGTTTCTCTTTTCCAAAATTTAGATGCTAAATACCATGTTGCTTTGTTCTAAAGCATATAGTTCATATGATGACATCAGGCCTACATAGAAGTGAATTGAAATTTGGTTTATTTTCTATTATGTATAGTCGAGAGATGTTCAATAAATGGCAAGCACAAAGGTGGTGGGCAGACAACTACGATAAAGTTATGGAGCTTTACAATGTTCAAAGGTTTAGCCGCCAAGCATTCCCTCTTCCGACGCCACCAAGATCTGAAGATGAGGTAATTTAGTTAGCCTATACGCATGTAAACATATACTTTTGAGTATTTGGCTTCTGCATGTTACTAGGGCAATGCTTAGACCGCTCAGTTCTAATATGTAGGCAGAAAGAAGTGTGGATCAACTTACAGTGTTGGAATCGGTTGGAAGTTTATTCAACCCTGTTTATTTTGGGCAGTGATTTTTAGTCCGATAACGCAATATTTAATAAATCGTCTAGGGAATAAAACATTAATCTTACCTCCCTTAAATACAACGATACGTAACAGGTGCTTGACTGTAACAAACTAACGATTCTCCCTTTAGTTCAATGCCTTCTTACCATCTTTCCTTTTCTTTAAAAACAATAATCACTTACATCAATCATTATTTTCTCCTTTTCTTAATTACTGAAATCAAAGTTATTGCGTCACTGTTTTAATTTGTCAATTTTAACATGGATTCATAACAGAGCACAAAGCTTGAATCAGCAGAAGCCAGTCCTGTAACTCCTCCACTGACCAGGGAACGGTTACCTCGTAATATTTACCGTCCAACAGGGATGGGAATGGGATACTCATCCTCAGATTCCTTTGATCATCAGTCAATGCAATCCCGGCATTTCTACGACTCAAATGGTTTGAACTCTACCCCAAAAGTGTCCACTATTAGTGCGGCCAAGACGGAGATATCATCAATGGATGCATCTATCAGAAGTAGCTCATCCAGAGAGGCTGATCGCTCGGGTGATTTATCAATCAGCAATGCTAGTGATTTGGAGACTGAGTGGGTTGAACAGGATGAACCTGGGGTTTACATTACAATCAGAGCATTGCCAGGTGGCGCAAGGGAGCTCAAACGAGTCAGATTCAGGTACGCTTGCTGCCAATTTTATGACTGGACAATGCCCTTTAACAGTTCATTAGTATGTTAGATATTTGAGAATTTAACAATACAGTAGATATCTCGTCCTCTACAGATATAATCAAAATAGAGTATATAAAAGCTTGTAAATTTTACCTAACTAGGGTTTTATATCATTAAATTAAGTTTAAACTCGCATTTTAATGATATTAAAATTTATGTTCACAAAGTTTGTTAACCTGTATTCTATCATTATCATTTATGTGTGCTATCGGATAGCTATTTTGACCCCTACAATTATCTCACATCATCTATAAATATATTGATAAAGAGGATAAATGGGTATAGGACTCATCTATAATTTTTTTTTTTAATTTTTAATTAGGCTTAAACCATGTTTTAGGAAACACATTACAACTTAATTGGCTTATAGTATAAGAATTAGTCTATTTTTGTGTGCTGCTGATTTGTCTGTTCTGCCTCCTATTCTGTTCCCATTTATCACTGTCCAGTTTGTGTTTGGATGGTGTAAATCTAGGTGTGAAGATACGAAAAGTTTTAGTTTTACATCATATAGGACAAAATAGTTTCACTTTATTACTTATTCTAACAATATAATAATATAGATTAAAATATAAAAAAATATAATTAAAATAATAATATAGAGTTATAAAGTGGAAGTAATTTTTTGATTAGGGCCACCATATCATCACTCATGAAGATACATTCATGCATTAATTAGTATAGTGTGTGTTTGCTTTTCATGGTTGAATTTTGATTTAGAACTCTATGGAATTTATTTCTTGATGTTCTCATGGGTTACACAGCCGAGAAAAATTTGGAGAGATGCATGCTAGATTATGGTGGGAGGAGAACCGTGCCAGAATACATGAACAATACTTGTGAGTTGAGATTTTACAAAAGGGGGTGGCTGCTGATGATGCTTTACAAAGTGTGGAGCTGGTGTTGCTTATTAAAATGTTCCATATTTATTTCACTATACTACTAAGTCTCTTTATGGGCGAAGGTGTCAGATAAGGTGCTACTTGCACCTCTGCCTTTTTTTTTTGGGCTATTTACATCTCTACTCACGCTTCTCGTCTTTGTGCCATTGGTTCAGGTTATGTTCTCTCTTGAATGTGGGGTGGTAAATATAGTTTCTAGTAGTTAAAGGTACTGATGGACCTAGGGCGGCAATGATTTACTTAAAAAAGGTTTAAGAAGTCTGGTGGCTGTAAATTCTATTACTATTCAAATTGGATACAAAGAATGAATTTATTTTCTTTATTTTTCTTCCTACACTTCTAGGTATAAGTTATCATGCACAAACATGAAAATGCACATCTCACCAGCTTTACTGTCTTTCATTACTGCTGAGTTACTCATTATTTGTTTGTTTATTTATTATTTATTTACAATTTTTCCATACATCTCCTGTCCTCATATCTCTCCTTTCCATTCCTTATTATGTACTCAGAATAAATATTGTATTATTTTGGGTATTGTAGAACGAAATGTTTTTAAGGATATACAAGCTCCACGCTTCCAGTGGCACTGCTCTAGTACTATTATTGGGCGAGGCTCGCGCTTAACCTACATTAATTTTTGTTTCGTCTCCAATTCCCCCCACAAGTTTTTGGTGAAAATGTGGTGGAATTTTTAAAAAGTACAATCATTGACACCATAAAAAAATTAAGATAGTTAAATGTGTTGTGAAGCTTTCACAGGAAAAGGAGAAAGATCATTGTCATCCTTGTGTAAATGAGAAGGAATATTTTCATCCTACCACCCTTCACGCAATTATCAAAATTTAGAACATTTGAGTCAGATTCCCCGTTCAAGAGTATCTTTTGGTTTTGTTAAGTTTTATGTTCTTTAATGCACTCTCTTCATGGACATCCCATAAAATGATTTTGTGTGTGAACTTGCAAGCATCCTAAGAATAATGATTAAAAAACTGTGATAAAAATGCAATATATATATATATATATATATATATATATATATATATATATATTCTTAAGGTAAGTTAACATTCTCCCTGAACTAAAATATATATAAATAAAAAATAGGCACTTAAATATAAGTAAATTTTAACTACCTCAGTTAATGTTATTTTTAAAAAATATTCATATTTTTAAATCTCCATTACCTCCAATAAATATAAGACACTGATTTAGAAAATTTATTTTTATATTTATGCAAATAAGAATATTAATTAAACTTTATTATTATTATTAATCAGAAAGTAATAGTCAGCAAAATGGAAAATAAACTGGCACAAGTCACCTAAAGAACTGCTAAAAGTTTTCCTTTAGGGTTTAAGATGGGGCAATTACTTCTTGCACCATATTACTCCATCCAATTTCATTATGAAAAGGCCAAAATATCCTTAAATAAAATGGAGTACATATAAAAATACATTATGGACCTCTGAAATGAAATTTTGAGTTTTGTTTCCGGAATACAATAATCTCTTTTGATCTACTTTTCTAAAATATATTATTTCCAATTCTAGATTTTCATTTCCAAAATAAAGGACATTTGAAAATTTAAAACTATGTAAAGTGGAGGTTTAGAAAGATTTGGTGTAGGAAAAACTTGCCTTAAGATGGACTATTTAAAGGCTATACCATAGAGCCCATTGAGTTAAACAAAAAAAGAGAATCCACAAATTTTGACCCAAAATTCCCATGGGCTTTATTGACTATATTTTATGGCAAATTCTCACCACACCTCCATACTTTTTTCTTTCATGTCTATATTTTATTTAATTTTAACAATATTTTTCTGAGTATGGTGAAGGGTGTGATTTTTTTTTCTTCATTCTCAAGTGGTGATGGTTGTTTGGTGATTGAGATAACTTTTGTAGTGTTTTTATTGGTTATGACTGTGTTTTTATTTGTTTTTTTTTTAGTTTTTTGGAAAATACAAAACCTAAAAGGAAAAAAGCAAGGTAAAAAATGGAGTAAAATATTCTAAAAAAATGCATCTTCACATTAGAGAATGTTAAATACAACGAATCTTCTCATCAATTCCCTTACACATGCTCAAATGATGGAACTATTAATTCAATGTTGCGACTGAAGAATAGTGGAAGTGTTACGATTGAAAGAAAGGTATAAAATATAAAAATGCTGCTGAAATTATTTAAAAATACAAAATTATACTTCATTTAATGTTATTTACAATTTTTAAAAAAAATTTAAATTAATTTTTCACAATTAGTATAGAAATGAACAAGGAGAGGTACGAAAGTGGAGGAAGACTTTGTCTATTCTATTTTTTGTAGTATGAAAGTTTTAAGAGAGTATTTTGGAAAAAAATATAGTTGGGGTTAATGGAATCCTAAACTTTTTTGAGTGTTTCTTCTTACACCATCAAATACGTAAAATGTATAAAATGTCTTATTTAATTCGTTCTTATTTCGAAAAAAAATTTCTGAGTATATTTTGAAAAATTATTCCAAAAAACACTTATATATGTTTTAGAAAGTTTATTTAAAAAATCATTTTTTTAAAAGTCTATTTCAAAAATCATTTTCATAAAGTTTATTCCGAAAATCATTTGAAGAAAATGTTTTTCAGAATTTTGTTACTTTTCGGAAAACGTTTTCTGGAAGCTATTTTGATAGGAACACCCAATCTTTTATGCCAACGCCAAAATACAAAACTGTTTTATTTGAAACGTTTCCCTCCGCTCTTCCTGTTATATAGTGAGACGTTTGATTTGATGAAAAGACGAATCACCCGATTCAGAACTACTTCTTTTAATTATATTTCAACGTTGTTTCGGTTTATGCTGACAATCATAAATGCACTCTTAAATGCTGCTAAGAGATCATCAAATTATTATTTTGCAAATAATCATTTCGTACTTAAAGGATCTTCGCAAACAATAAATAATAAAAGGAGGAAATTTTGAAAATTAAAAATGACAATTCATATATACATATCTAATTATGTTAAATAATATTCACACTTTTTATATTTAAATAAACATGTGACTGATTTATGTTTTAAGTAAAATAAAATTTACATATTTTTTAATTCCAAAATAAATATTCACATATTTTATATTTATAATAAATAACATTTATCTTTCTTTGGTTTTTAATAAAATTATACTTATTTTTCATTTTATTTTAAAAAATATTTCTACTAATACTTAAATAAGAAAATGTGGAATTTTAAATTTTTAAAATATTTTTTTTAATAGATAAACAAGGAATTGAATGATTTTATATTTTATCATGTCTTCTTAAACTGCTTTCAGGTATTCTTATGAATATCTATGTAATACAATTTGCGTTGGATTCTTATTGTATGTGAAACCTTATCAGCCTAATGGTAATCACGGTATTATAAGTGAGCTTGATTTTTAGTATATTTAGATGAGAAAAAATTATTATAGGATAAAAACTATATCATAATACTCTGATTTTAATTTTATATAAATAATGTTTTTTAAAGATATACCATTTTATATTTATAAGATAATTAATGAGTGATAATATAACTTTATGATACTTTAAATATAAACTAATTAAACCATTTCCTTTTGTTTTGTAAAAAATATTTTTAATATTTTAATATATAACTTTTAATTTATTATTTTCATAATTTTTATTAAATTTTTATTTAATATGATATTTTTAAGTAAAATGAAGGAGTATAATATCACTGTTAAATTAACAAATATAAGTATCATATAATACCAATGAATTTAATTAAAAACTAAAGAAGTATGTAAAATGTATACAAATATTAATGTATATTTAGAAACTAGAAGAATCGAGTAAAAATATAATTTAATGTTATTTAACTAAAATAAGTTCAATTTTTATTTAATGAGATAATTAAAAAATTGACTTAACATTCTCCAGATTCTATACATCATTGGAAAATATTAGATGTATATATAGTAAATATTCTTTATTTTCTACAACAAATTAGAGAACATTAAACACATGTATAACACATCTTCTTCGATTTTAGAAGAAAAACTTTATTTTCACATGCAACCCAAAAACTTTAGACTCAATATACAATAAAATAGTATACTACTAAAATCATCGCCAAAAAATAAATTGTACTTTAAATTTATTAACTAGGACTTCTCCTGAAATTTTTTGTCTCAAAAAAATTTCCAAGTCACGCATAAATCACATAACACTTTGAAACTCTTATATAAAAAATATTCTTTTTATTTTTTATTGGAAAAAAAGCTATTTAATTGTAACTATCTAATTAAATAATTATATAGTTATGATAAGATTTGGCTTAATTTTGGAAGAGATAATACTTATGAAAATAAAGAGAGGATAGAAAAAAAATCTTAAAGAAAGAATAAAGAAGAGTTAGATTTATAGATTTTAGCTATGTATATTGATATACCTTTTTCTTTTGGTTAAAACTAATCTTTTAGTGACTAATTTCTCAATAATTCAACCTTTAATTTTGGTTAGAAGCTTAAGTTAGTTAAATTTTGTTTTAAATAGTCTTGAAAAGAAAAAATATCAAACGTGTTAGCACATTATTAAATGAAAATTAGAAATTGAACTATAGTGTATTTCTCATTCGTATGTTAAGATATTGAATACCTAGTCCTCAATATTTGTATCTTATTTGTGAGAGTGTAACTTAAATTTAAAGAGACTTGTTAGTCAAAACAATAAATGTTGTTCGGAAAACTAATTAATATTAGGTACGTTAAGTTAAGATTAACTTAGTCTTGTAATCAAGGAACTTAATTGTTAATATACAGACTAGTGAATATAAAAACAGTTATATTTTATCTGCTTTTGTTAATAAAAGTATTTTTTAGACATAAATTTTCAGACAAATCTATTAGAACGTAGTTTGATATTAGAAAAACATTTTTTTTTAAATTACAATCCAATTTTTTCTTCTAATATTTCACAATAACAATTAGTTTTAACCACAAATTTAAGTTTGTAAATTTTAACCCAATCACACGCTAAAATCCTATTGCTGTTCCTTCGATATATACTCAACAATATTTCTTTAATCAACGATCCAATCTGGTAGTCCTGCATGTGTGGGTGGGTTCAGTATTCAATTATAAACAGCGAATCAATGAAATTCATTTTTAGTATGATTATTATAAATAGAATTATTTTGAAAAACTATAACAAATTAATATGCTTTATACTAAATTTAATGTTGATGATATATCCAATGAATTTTTACTAATGTAGATAAATTATGTCAAATTACACTAAATTTATTTTATCTTCTCACGATTCTCATTCAAATTGTACTATTAAAGTACAATTAGCATAACTTTTTTATAATAAAATTGTACGAATTTTTTGTAAATGATCTATTTTAGTTTTTAAGAGATAAAATTGTAAGATATTAATAAAAATCCGTAATGATTAGGGTGTGCGTGATTTTGTTAGTCTAAGGTAAAGTATATGAGAATTGTAATTTAAATTTTGTTTAAAAATAGAAAAAAAAGCAAAAAGTGTGGTGGAGTGTGATCTGAAGTCTGAAAAGATCGGCCGCACGCGCGGGAGTCACTTGCAACTTTTGACAGTTTTTTTCTCTTCTTTCTGCCATCTGCCACCTCCTCTCCTTCTTCTTCACACCACAAATTCCATTATTCCTTTCTTTTACACAATCTAACAAACCAGGTGAATGAATGAAAATAAGGAAAGAAGATGTATTAATCTCTCATATTCTGAACTTATTCTTAACCCTCTGAGATGATAATTAGTTGATAGGAGTTAGTTTGAGCATTGTCAGGCTCTGCGGTTGGTTTCTTTAATTAAGATAGTTAATTTATTTGTTTGTGTTCACCGAAAGGTGTACGTACACTTGTTGTGCCAACGCCTACACATGCTCTTGTACAAACACATACAAACACAATCCCAACCAACCCTGTCACTTCTCATTAAAATTCTCCCTTCTCTCCTTCCTCTCTTCTTCACACCCTAAACTTCCACCATTTCCACCATTTTCTATTCAATTCCCCCTTCTCTCTCCCTACACTTTACCCCATTAAACTAAACTCCATTCTCTTCTTCCCTTCTCATCACACGCACCTCCTCTCCTCATGAAGGAACCCACCTGCCCACAAAGGAGAAGAACTCCTTCCTTCTCCTCCTCTCTCCTTGACGCCATCTACCATTCCATCGACGAGTCAAAATCCAACCCTCACCAGGATCAACAGCCCTCTCTCTTCGACCCAACTGCGCACTCTTTCGACTTTGAAAAAGGTGGCAAGAAAGAGAGAATGAATCTTCGCCGAGCCGTCATGCTAGAAGATTGGATGGAGAAGCATAGTTCTCATTCCCGTTCCCTCAGTTCGCAGTTGCTCAACTCCAGTTCAAGCTCCTCGGAATGCAGCTCCGGGGGGATATTTTCCTCTTCAGAAACCGACACGACAACCTTGAAGAAACAAAGACCGAGACCCACTTCGGAGAAGAAGAAACAAGACCATAGGGTCTCCGAGAAGCAGAATAAAGAGGGTGGTTTCGCAAGGACCAAGTTGCGGGCTTTGAAAATTTACGGCGAATTGAACCAGAGAGTGAAGCAACCCATTTCACCAGGGAGCAGAATCGCTAGCTTCCTTAGCTCCATCTTCAACTCCCAGAACGTGAAGAAAGCCAAAATGTGTTACGTTGGGGCTGTTGAAGATGTTAGCTTTGAACACAAATCAAAGTCCCCGTGTTTCTCTTCGACTCCTTCTTCGTTCTCGAGAAGGTCTTGCATGAGCAAAACATCCTCTTCGGCTAAAAAATCCAACACCAATGGGGTCAAAAGATCCGTTAGGTTTTACCCCGTTAGCGTAATCCTAGGTGAGGATTCTGAACCTCAACCCAGTTATCACAAATGTAGTAATATTTATGAGAGTGGGCCTAATTTCACTGTGAGGAAGATCACTAGAAGTTCTTCGATAACGGAACTGAAGAACACTGTTCGGGGAAATGAAAATGGAGCTGAAGAAGCAGCAGCGCGTGGTTTTGTAAAAGGTTACAGAAATTCTGGTAAGGGTGAATTTGATTTTAGAGGCTTTTATGGTAATGAGGAGGAGGAGGATGATGAAGAGGAGGAGGATGAAGAAGATGATGTGAGTTGTTCAAGTTCAGATTTGTTTGAGCTGGATCATCTTATTGGAGCTGCAAGGTACCAAGAAGAACTTCCTGTCTATGAAACTACCAATTTGGAAACAAATAAAGCCATTGCTAGTGGTCTATGTTTGTAGTTTAGTTTGACAACAATTAATTGTAATTATTTTTCCATAGTTCGTGGAGCTCATGAATTTTTTAAAACAATCCTGTTCTCTTTTTTGTTGCTGTTAGCTTCCATTACTTGTGATCTTTCCTTGCTATAATAAGCTTTATGCATGGTAGGAAAGGAGTTATAATGGTAAACAAATTTTAGGATTGAATTGGAAAATGGATACAATTGTGCGTGTTAGAGAGGAAGATAGGTAGGTGGGAAGCTCATGTTCACTCGCACAACTTGTCAAAGCAAACTAAGACAAACTGAAAAGAGAAAAGTAAAAGTAGATTCATTTTTTTTCCTACCCGATGAGAAAAGAAAAGTTAAAAAAGCTTAACGCTTTTCCACTGGCTGGGCACATGGCCTCACTGAGACATGGTAAAAATCTCCACCACTTTAACGTCATAGAAGATTTAAATAAATGATTACATCTCACAACTTTTTGCGCGTTTGAAATCCGCGATTACTGAGTGATTTTGAAATGATATTCTTGGTTGTAAAGCCAAAATTGAAGCTAATCTAAACAGAACGTATCAACATATTCGTATATAGCAGCGGAGAAAGGATATGTATATATCTATAGCAGACAGGGTAGGGCCTCTGATTTGAAACTGGGGAAGTCAAAATATGGTAGGAGGATATGATCAGGCATAATAGCATGAATCTAAACTTACTTTTGACAGCGCAGGAGAAAATTTGGTAATCCTAATGTCCACATATGAAAATATGAGACACCATGGGCACCTTGGTTGACAAAAACAGCATCCCCCAAAGAGACTTTTGAGTAAAAGATTAAAATGAAAAAGCAAGGTATGATGGTGAAGATTTAGATATGGGCATGTTGGTGGTCGTAAATGTTTACATTATGAAAGGTTGACTAAAGAGACGAAGGATTGAGGTGAGTTAATTGGCAGTGAGAAGAATTGGGATGTTACTCACCAACCAAGCATCTGTGGGAAGATTATAAATGCGTAGCAAGTGCATGTGAAAGCAGCTTCACTTCACATTATCATCTATAAGGACCACACAAACACCACCCATATGCCTATGATTCCTTTGGCATTTTGTTGCCAAAAACGGGTGCACACTTCACCAACTTCCTCTGCGCCTGCTCTCCATAAATTCCCCATCTTATTTTACCTTTTTCTTATGTAATACTGATAATAATATTACCAACATAACTCATATTTCCCATTTTGTTATTTCTTGAAGTAATACTCTCTTTTTTCAAATATGTCATCAAATGCAACAGGAAGACTTAAGGAGGACAATAGCCGTGTCAAGAAATTTAAAAACTTCTCAAATGTTATAGTTAAACCATGTTTTAATATATTTATAAATTTTACTCTTTTTTTTTCTAATTTTTATCTGGAAATTGTTAATTGAAGTGTAACTATTAAGTGATTTTCATAATGAAGATTGTACCGAAAGAGTCCGAACAATTGAGACAAGGTCTTGAAATCCGGCCATCGCACCAATCGAGATCATAAAGCAAATTATAATTAAGCAGGATTAGTGAGGTTAATCAGCAGTCAAAAGCTAGATAATATACTTCTAAACATGGTCGAGCTCCCTATTCTGTCCCAATAAGAAATAGTCCATAATAATCATATAAATAAGTACAGATTTCCAGAATCAGGTATGTCATTATATATCATACTCAGAGCATCGAGTGTCGAATACTAGAATACTCACTTGAGCGTTAGAGTGCCTTTTGCAGGTAACATCCGAGACCAAAGATTGCGAGGACGAGAGGTAAAGCAGTGAAAGGAGAGCGAAGAGTATAAGAGGAGTTCCAATAGTTCTATTGGTTCCAACCCCGTTCGAGAACAAGGATATTTCACTGCAAACCACACATTTTGAATATATTTTCTAAGTCATTTATCCTAACGAAGTTCGACGTAAAAATGTGTTGAAGATAATCTATACCTATATATAAAGGGAATTCTTCCTCTTTCACTGCTCTTAATTCTTTTCCTATCAATATTTGATTTTATTTCATTATTATGAGAATTACGTCATTTCTTATTTTTTCTTAAACATTTGGTATACATGGAGGGACGGTTTTGAATTGAAAGAGAGGTGGAGGGTCGGTTTTTTTTGGATATTTCAGTCATTTCTTATTTTTTAAATATTTATTAAATAACTAATTATTCTTATAATTAATTGAAAACTGTTTTTTTTTATAAAAAAAATTAATATAATGTCATTAATTTTAAATGTGAAGTAGTTTGTCAAAGGTGGAAACAGTTTATTAGACATGGAAATGTTCTCAAGACGTGAAATAATTTTTCTTTTTTTTATATTTTCATCTTTTTTAAAAATTATAGTTTTTAACTCTTCTTATTATTTGGTTTAGTTGACATTTTTTATTTAATTTTGAATATTAAATATAATTATGTATAAATGATAAAAATAAAAAAATACAGATAAGCTATTTTGATTTAATTAACATCTTTTATTTAATTTTTAATATTAAACATAATTATAGATAAATGATAAAAATAAAAAAGCGGATGCACAAGGCACAATAACGTTTGTGTTTTCGCTAGTAAAGATAAAAATATTTATAATATATAAGTGATCATTATTTTAAAATAAATAATTTCAAAAGAGTATATTCTAAATAACTTATTTTGCTGGAAATTATTTCTTTTAATTTTAAACAAATCTCTACTACAATCACTATTAATAATCACAATAAAGATTAATTTTTTTAACTGAATACTTGATTCCATCACTATTATTTCTTTAAAATACGCTTTTAAGAAATTTAGCCAGTATATTCTTTTCAACGTCATATTTTTTATTTGAATTGAAAAATATAAACTATTTTTTATATAACATGTTAATGAGTAATAAAATTTCTCAAAATATTCTACATTATCTATACTAGTGGGAACACAGACACGTAAGATTACGTGTCTGTGTATCTACATTTTTTATTTATCTTTTTTTATTTTTTATTTATTTTTTAAAAATAATTTATCTCAAAAATGTTAAAAGAGAATACATGCGTAAGATTATTGAAAAAGTGAAAAACGGTAGTTAAATAAAAATAAATTAAAAAGGATCATTTTAAAATAGAAAAATAATATATTAATCTTTTTACTCTCCTCTTAGTTAAGTGATAAAAAATAAATAAATAAAAACTAACGTAAAAATCTCTCCACTCTCCTATCAGTTAACTCAGAACAAATAAAATAAAATTTTAAAATTAAAAAACTACTTTATTAACTTCTAAAATTATAAAATATTCAAATAACTAAAATAAATTAATAAAATAAAATATTAAACAAAAATAAATATAAAAAAATAATTTAGAGATGGTGGGAATTCCCTTTTATATATATAAGTATAAATATACTCACACAAATTTGTAAATTGTCAATCTTACCAACGAATTAACATAAATAATATAATAAATGTATCACCTAATAGTAATTTAAATTTAAATTATTTTAAAATATATAAAATATTAGGATTTTTAATGGAAGCCTGTTAGGGCAACTCTGCATTCTGCTGGCCTCGTTGTAGGTAGCTATGACCTCGGTGGGAAATGAAAAATAAAAAATATGCATTTATATAACAAACGTTAAAGTGTAAATATAATAAGTACGAAAATAATTTTTGCTTCGTATATTATAATTATAATAATCACCATGCCACGAATAAAGTAATTGCTTTCATACTTCTTAGGTGTGAAATAGTGGATTATGAAATAGTTAATTTGATCAAGTTTTGGTCATTCGACGGGTCCAAAAGGGAAGATTTTAAATTAAAAAAATTGTAATCTGAAGTTTTTTAAAATGTTCTTATAAGTCTCTAAAAGTTTAAAAAAATAGTAATTACACTAAATATAATGGGTGTTATAGATAATTAAGTATAATAATGTTATTATTAAGGAGATATAAGTGAGACCATATTAATATTTCAAATATGATAAATATTAAGTTATATGATTTCGAGCATATACTATTTAAAGACATTTGATTGAGAAAAATGTTGATATAATTTTTTTTTATTAGGAATTTTTGTTGTTTAGTGGTAAGTGATAGATTAAATGTTGAGTTGTTGTGGTGGTAAATAGTGTTTTTTGAAATTCGTTGGGATATGTAACATAGTGGTTGATCAAGTGTTTAAAGAATAAGTGATAAATGTGTTTATGGAACTTGTTAAATTATACAATCAAATCAATTTTATTGTTCAAGTATTGATATGATGCTTGAGTGAAATAAAAGGATGATAGTTTTTCAAACAATGAGATAATGCTTGAGTGTGAGAGATGTTGGATCAATTGTTTTTTCATTTTGGAGGAAATGTGGCTTAAGAAAATTTTTCTTTGTTAAAGGAAGCAAGATCCTCAAGAGGGAGACATGTTTGTTCAAGCGATGTGTATGTGATATTTGTGTTGTGTTCTTACCTGTATGTGTTGTTTGATATAGAATTACATAAATGATCGTGTAATATACTTAATGTGTGGTGGGGGATACCTATAATGATATTGTATAATATTAAGCATAAAACTTAGTATGGAAAGGAGATATCCTAGTTGTTGAGTGTGAAGCCAGGACCAATTGGGTTGGGCTGACTAGACATCATATTTTAGTAAGTGTGCTTAATCATTATGTCCCCTTTATAATCTCTATTTAAAGAGATCATTGTGCTTGTAATTTGATGTGCAATAGGAAAGAAATAAAACATAACAGTTGCTCGCGTAAATGTAGGTTGCAGTTGGCAACTGAACCACGTTAAATCCTGTGTCGTTTATTTTCTGGCATTGTTTCGTGATTAGTGTGTTGCTTTCGCACGCGATTTTTTCCATCAAGTGGCATCAGAGCTTGGTTTGTTTACACACTAGAGATCCGATCAGTAGAAATTAATCGAAGAGACGTGAAAATTGCGGCTGCAATGACGTCCCAAAGCTAGGGTTTCGCAAGGGCTGTAGCGGCGTCCCAAAGCTAGGGTTTCGTAGGGGCGGCAACAACGTCCCAAAGCTAGGGTTTTGCAGGGGCGGCAGTGGCATCCCAAAGCTAAGGTTTTGAGGGGGCGGCGACGGATCACGTTTCACAGCAAACAGGTAAAGGTGCTTGCGGTGAGCGAGACAGCACGGAGGTGCAGTGCGATGGCAATGACGAAAATCGCAGGGTGACGCGTTCGTTCTGCAGGTGCGCTGGTCTGAGATGACACTAAGTGTAGTGCGACAACGGTGACCAGTGACGTGGTGGATGTAGGTGGTTGCGCACAAGTTTTGCAAGTTGGCCGCTGGTTCTAGGCGCTATCACCGGTGCTACTGGTGCAACAGTGATGATGCGGTGCTAGGCACAAGGTGTGACTGTTTTTCGCTGCGGCATGGAGTTATGATAGTTCAGTTACTAAGCACATCAATAAAATGAATTTGATCTAAGCCAAAGTTACGTCAGTGAGCATTAAGTTCGATGATGAAGTTCAAGCTTTACTACTGCTATTGTCTTTGCCTGACAGTTGGTCCGAAACGGTTATAGCAGTTACCAGTTCAGCAGGACCTGATGGATTCACTTTTGAGAATATTCGTGATCTCATTCTTGGCGAGGATGTCGGAAGAAGGAGTTCTGGGGAATTATCTAGTGAATCACTAAATATCATCAGAGATAAGAAAAATATCAGAGATAGTGGGAGCAAGAACAAAAGAAGGAATCAGTCAAAGACTCGGGATTGCTCAAGAGTAACATGTTGAAACTGCAAGGAGGTGGGGCATTTTAGAAATTAATGCCCAAATGATAAACAAGTCAACATTGCAGAAGACTTCGTGGACATGGACCTCTTAGTCTGTTGCGCGAATAGCAGTGTGGATTCCTGGGTCATGGATTCTGGTGCTTCATTTCATGCTACCCACAGCAGTGAAGCATTGCAAAATCTAGTTATTGGGGACTTTGGAACGGTAAGACTAGTAGACAACCGAACTCTTGATGTTCCGGGCATGGGTGACATAGTGTTGAAGACGCCAGTCGGTTTCTGGACTTTGAAGGATGTCAGAATTGTTCCAAGCTTGACGAAAAGTTTGATTTCTGTTAGGTAGTTGGACGAACAGGGACATGATGTGAAGTTTAAAAATTAGCAGTGGAAGGTCATCAAGGGAAATCTTGTCATGGCGCGCGGAAGAAAGAGAGGTTCGTTGTATATGGTTGAATTACCGTATGAGGGAGTGACCGTCCCAGTTCAGAAGATAAACAAAGTCCGGTTCACAAAATCTAGTGGGCAAAAGAGGTTTGTCTTTACAAGAGAGACACCCAGAGCCACATGTCAAATTCAGGATGAACGAGCATGGAAAGATTCAGGTAGACCGGTCAGAGGAACTTATGGCAATAGGAACACGAGTTGTGTTTCATCTGAGGTCCCTAGACAACAGTGGGTTAGGAAAACTAGTATTCCAGCTGTTGAAACATCTTCAAAAACTTTCTTGTTAAGTATGGAGAGTGTTTGTTCTCAGGCTATTTCAGAATCCGGCATTTTGTGTAAGCGGGAGCCGATAGGAAAAGAGAACGAGTCAATGGCAATTTCAATCATGACTAACATGTTGAAACTCAAGGTAGTTTCGACGAAGCCTTCAAAATGATTAAGAAGGCGAATGACAACTCGTGGTGGAACATTGAGTTCCGTTTATTGGCAACCGAACCATGTTAAATCGTGTATGGTTTATTTTTTGGTCTTGTTTTGTGATTATGTGTGTTGCTTACGCGTGTGTTTTTTCCCATCACTCGCTTCAATGATGATTTAGATTACATAGATTAAAATATTAGGTGGTAAGAAATTGAAGGAGATTTGTGCATCAAATTGTTATAAAATAGGTGTAACAAATCACCATAACATAAGAAGTTAAGAACAAATTTCCAATAAGTTTTTGATGGGTCAAATGTTAATTTTTGGTGGAACATGTTTAATATGAACCTTTCAAAAGACGTTAAGCTTGATAGGTTACTCTAAATCATTAAAATATAGGTGAGAATTTATATAGTCTTTGATAAAAGAGATTGAAGTGTAATTTGTTATGATACTATCTAAAGTGGGAATGAGATGTGTGATTGATATATGTTATATGATATATCATGTTGTGTTGATTGTTTTCATTATTAACAACCTTTACGTGTGTGGTAAAACTTCTAAGATCATATTTCGTACGAGAATAGGTAATGCTAATGATGAGAGTGAAAATATTAGACTAGATTAAGAAATATCTTTATACATATATTAGTGACTATAAGATATTTCAAGCGAAGCCCATGCTCATTTTCTATATTTAAGTCCAAGTCACCTCAATTTCAAGAACCAACAATTTATTTTCGCTTTCATATATTCAATCGAATCAACCTAAATTTCTATGTATCATTTCTAGTAATTGAAAATAATCGTATAACATATCATTGTTATCTTAATTGTATTTGTATTAACTTGTAAATCAACATTATTTGAACTTGCTATCTCATTTCTAGAAGATAAAGTCTTTGGAAGTTCAACAAAACTCCAAAGAAAATCTAGATAATAGAAACTAAAACATTATCAAGCCTTTAAATCTAACTCTAGATGAAAGCAATTAAAGAGAGTCCTAGTAGCAAATGTCTCAACCATAAAAGAAATTCATCGTTTTAAACAAAATTAACACATAAAATATTGAAATTTTTTCTTTACAATTAAATTATAGTATTTCCCTTCTTAAGGAGTTAAGAAACCTAGAGTTTTGGGGTTTGAAATGACCTAAACACCCTAACGCACACTCCAAACAAAATAACAAGAATTTGATAATTACTCTGACCATTATCCTTCTTAGATCAATAGTTAGAAGTACTTTAAACACTTTTTAAAACTCAAGTTGGTAACTAATAATAAATATAAACATGCATCAAAATACAAACATGATATGTCTTTTATAATGAAATAATAAATCACAAAGCTAATCTCTTCTTTAAAATTTGTTGTGTAAAAATCTTAAAGATATTATTGTGATATTGTAATAAATAAGTAGAGATCTAAAGTGATGGATAACCTATATCATTATTTGTAAAGAATCTGGTTCATATTCTAATCCAAGTCTATATAATAATAAAAATATCTATTTTTAATATACGATGAAGTTGGTTCTAAAAATATTAATTAATATTTTAAAATAGAATGGGATTACATTTTATACCTTTTTACTTGTATAAATGAAAATTAATTTTCACTCTTTTTACATATTATTTGATGTAAAAGGTGAAAGTGTAACATTGATATAATTATAGTACATGTTACACACCACACATATGAACCAGGAGTGCCCACAGCCAGGGTGCCCCCTGTACCAACTAATTATTATTTTGTTTTTTATGTCTAAATTCCTTTCACTTAATATTGGATTGTTCTTGCATACAAGATCTGATGCTATTCCAATTATTTTCACATGTCAAATCATATAAATGTCACCAAACAGAATAATTTGCTAATACTATATCATCAACTTTTCTTAAAAATCATTTTTTAAAAGTGGATTTTTTCAATAAAATAAGTTCAATTAAAGTACCAAACAAGAGCAAACCATAGTAATTAGCATACAGTTTCTTTTAAGATTCCTCTAAATTTTGTGTGTGTATTTAAAGGTATTTATTTAGAACAATTTTGGACAAAGAAGTACTCATATTATTATTGGCCAAAACAAACAAAACATTACTTTGGCTATGGCACGATTACTTTTTTTGTTCCATTTTAAAGTAATTTGTTAATTTTTTGTTAGGGAAATACAATTTAGTACAAATTATTTTTAATATTTTTGGATAAGTTTGATAGACAATTTTTTTTTTAGTTTAATGAGAATCTAAAAGTAGAAAATTATCTTTTTCATATTAAAATTTAAAAAACAACATTATCGAAAAACCGAGTTTCCCAAAAGTGGTTTGAAAAGTTTTCCACAAAAGCTTTTGTTTGGAGTAGGGGAAATTTGACTTTTCAAATAAAAATAAAAATATAATATTACTCCTATAAAAATATTTAATCCGATAATAAAATTAATGTTTTAATAAAAATAACACATTATTTCCTTGTGTAAAAATCTATAACAATAAAAGAGATTGAATTTCATTACTGTTTCCTCGTGGAGATATTTTCTTATTTTTTTTATTTTTCTGTGTGCTTATATTTAATCAACTTTTTTTATACTTAGAACTTGTATTGATATATGATTAATGGAATAAATAAAATTTTGGATCGTAAAATTTTACTTTTTATTTTTTATATTTATGTAAAACCTATTGTAATTAATTATTATATATATATATATATATATATATATATATATAAATTCAGAATACAATTTTTTAACAAATCACATTCCAAAATGCATGTTCCAAGATCCTATATTCCAAAATTTGGAAGACCATTCTTCACCCATTAAAACAAACAAAACGCAACTGCCCTTCCACACCTTCTCCACATACTAGAGGCTAGCCTACTTCAAAACACCCCACTATCACCAAAGTTTGCTGAAAAAGTTCTGCTTTGAACCTTGATCGACAAAAACAGCAGCTGAAGAACACTGTCACAAAGGAGCAAAATGCTTTGGGGTAAAACATGTAGTTTAAAGCTTAAGGAAGTGTAGTTAGAAATTATGAGGGTGCAAGAAGCAAAAGTTTATTTATATGATGGAAAAACAGGCCAGAAGTTGTAAGTGGAAAAAAGGCCAAGGCCCAGGCCCATGCAATGATGACAGTTAGTTTACGGTTCTATGGCTTAACGCTTGCAGTGTAAGAAAACTGGACGCTCAAATTGGAAAGAAGATACATCAATCGCAGAACAAAAATCTTCGCAATTTCACCTCATCTGTTTCCGCGCAATTACCGTTAAATTTTTTATTGGGTTTCTTCTGATTCCGGCATCATGAGTTTCATCTTCGGAAAGAGGAAAACCCCTGCAGGTATCCTTGTTTCCTCCCATAAGTCAACTATTTCATTACATTCATTTCAAGAAAATTTAAATGTTTGAATTTTCTGCTTATTGCTTTGTATTATTATCATTTAAATTATTACTATACTATAATTAAAAGAATAATTGCAGACTTTAATAATGTAATACCATGAGTAAACTTTGAGCAGCAGAGCAGATTAATGTCGCTGTGACAACCAGAATTTTATCGAGCTATTCTGTGTGGCATGCGCATGTTGTCCATTTTATGCAAATGGGTACTATGGGAATAATGGTGATCAGTTTCGCTCATGCATTTCCATAACCTTCAGGATGTACACCTTTAGGTTGACATGGTTGTATCATTTTAATATTTATAAGCTGATGCACTCTTTGTAATATTCAGAAATCGTGCGGGAGAATAAGAGAATGCTGGACAAATCAATTAGAGAAATAGAACGAGAGAGACTAGGTTTGCAGTCACAGGAGAAGAAACTGATTTTGGAGATAAAGAAAAGTGCCAAACAAGGCCAGATGGTATGGTGATAGCGTTTTGAACTTTTACTACTATTTTTTTCCTAGTTGTTTATGTCTAAGTCAAACGCACAAAACCAACTTATAAGATAATTATAAGATTTTGGTATTATATTTAGTTCATATAAGACTTAGGTTTTTCTCAATATTGTTTGCTTTAGTTTTTGGTTGGAGCATTGTCTATGCTAGGTATGTTGTTCTTTACTGCATATCCATAATACCCTCCTCTGCCCCCTAAATTGGAGGGTGGAGTTTGAGTTTTCTGTTCATCTGTTTATTCATTAGTCACAGAGGGTATGCGGATGTTGGCTGCTCACTTAAATACAATGTTCATTTTATTTCAATTTTCATGTACTTTGCTGTGTATGTTGCCAACAATATACGTGGCTGGAAAAATTGTTCTCCGTGAGTTATAATAACAAACATGTAGGACTTGTTTGGAGATATATTTTCCATAATCACTTCCAGGAGAGAAAAATAAGAAGGAAAAATGAAATTAGTCTTCTATAGATTAAAATTAGCTTGTATGTTAGTTAAAAAAAAGATGTTGGAGAAGCTAATATGAAATGCTTTTTGCTATTTAGTTAATGAAGTCAATTTTCTTTTTCCTTCATATTTTTTTCTCCTAAAAATGCTTATAGAGAAGTTTCTAAAAACAAGCCTATATATATAATGCATACACAGGTATTCACATTAATGTTGGGGATTAACCTGCTGTACCTGTTACTCTTTAAACAATTGTTTTCCTAATGCATCACAGGCTCAAAACTATCCACTTAGGCATCTGTTTATTAAAATTGTTGAAGATTGAGATTTTATTTTAGAAAAGCAAAGAACAAGCTTGCAATTTTGTGGAACTGATATCTCCTTCAGTTGTTAAATTTAGGGTGTCTTTAATGTGGTACTGAATTTATATTCTTCTCATCGATTTAAAAGTGTTTTGTTTAATTTTCACTTACTTAAATGACTTTTAAGCAAATAAAGTTGTGATTTTATTACAGCGGCACTAAACTTGTCTGTTTGGGAAGTATATAGGAAATGGTCATAGTTTTAAACTTTGAAATTTAACTTCATGCGATTCTTTCAGGATTATTGAAACTGGCTTGCATATGATGAACTCTTTTCTTATTTGGATAAAAGTACGCAAGGCTGATTCTTTTGACTAATAAACTGATTTTTATGACAATCTTGATTTTCTCAGCAAATTTACACCTGTGCTCATCATGGTATATATTTAAATCTTAACACGTCCTGATGCAATGTTTTATTCATGCAATCTTTTCCAGGGAGCTGTTAAAGTGATGGCAAAAGATCTTGTTAGAACAAGACATCAGATTGACAAGTTTTATAAGCTCAAATCGCAGCTCCAGGGTGTATCCCTCAGAATTCAAGTATGTGCACCATGGTATTGTGGTAGCATATGATCATTATAAGATTACAGTTCTGAATGTGAATGCTTCACTTTGGAAACGGATTGACTGGCTATCATTAAATTCCTGCAACATTTCGATAAAAACTCGTGCCTTTTCTGAATGTGAATTCTAAAAGTTGGTTTCTAATGTATCAAAATTGTTCAGACTTTGAAATCAACACAAGCGATGGGTGAGGCGATGAAAGGTGTGAGTAAGGCAATGGGACAGATGAACAGGCAGATGAACTTGCCATCATTGCAGAAAATCTTACAGGAATTTGAGTATCAGAATGATAGGATGGAACTGATTTCAGAGGTGATGGGAGACGCAATGGATGATGGTTTTGAAGGGGATGAGGAAGAAGAAGAAACAGAAGAACTAGTGAATCAGGTTCTTGATGAGATTGGTATCAACATCAACCAAGAGGTACCTTGTTTACCGTTCCACTTATTTTTTTCAGCAGTAAGTATATGAATTAGTCACTATAATGTTATCTGACAAGTTCTGATTTGATATGCAGCTTTTGAGTGCACCATCAACAGCTGTTGCTACCCCAGCTGCAAAGACTAAAGTGCCTCAAGTTGAAACTGCTGGCGATGATGCCGCCATAGATAGCGATTTACAGGCAAGGTTAGACAATTTAAGAAAAATGTAATCTTCATTCTAATCGGGACTCCAGTTTCACTGGTAAAGCCGGAGCTCATTTTTAACATGCAGTGTTATTTAAATTGCCTGTGTTCTTTCACTGTTGATTCACTCCTTTTTTGGTGTTACTAGTTTTGTAAGTTGTTAAAGCTTAATTCTTCTGTAATTCTTTGAAACAATTTGTATACATGCTGTAAAGTAGTACACTTGGTAGCTAATTTCTATATAGTAATTATTCTTTTTATTTTTTGTAGCTCCTAAGTTCTTCGTAATCACAATGAATAAAAAATTATGATATATCTCTAACCTAAAGATCATTTGATTATGACATTAGCTGCTTGAGTTCTTCGCACATTATCTTTTAAAATTCATCCACTGTGTTGTATAAACTTCTCAAGATATAAGAGACTGATTTTAATAATAATTGTTCAAAGAAAGTAAAGAACTAACAAGATTTAATCTTGACATGAAAAAGAGAGAGAAAAAAGGTGTGGATGAAAATATATACAAATCTTAATAAATACCGATTTTATAATTTAAAAAATGATTACCAAAAAACTAATTTGACAAATGAATTGTAAAGTGACAAGTGAAAGAAACCTAAGAAAAAGATAAAAAAAAATATCTGATTTTTAAAAAAGCACCAGTTAACTTAAAATAATTCTTAAATTATTAAATTATTAAATGAAAATTATTAATCTTAATATCCAATCAAAATATACAATATCTTGTAGGGTTAATCAGGAACCTTGATTATGTTGTTCCACTCTTACTTTTTTAAGATAAATTATATTCACTTAAAAATGTTATAATTCCATTAGTTTATCCATTATTTATAAAAATAATAGTGTCACTATTTTTTCAACTGATGGATCACTTACTGGTGTACTAGGAATTCATTCATTCACCTACTCACACTTTTTTGCTTTATTCATTCTCCGTGGAAAGCACGATATTCTTCTATAGTTTATATAAATTGTGAAGCAATAATTGAGATACTAATTTATTAGTAACTAAATATGGTGGTAGAAAAGTGGTGCACTAATAGCATTCGTAATGCAAGTCAATTTTATAAGAAGTCTTAATCATGGTTGTCATGGTCGTTCGCGCTTCAAGGCTTTCTGCAACAGTAACCTGCTATTTGTTTTTCAATTATTCCTCCTTTATGGATTTCTCTACCAAAAGGATTTTGCTAGAGTTGGTCTACTGCATTTTCAATAATATTTCATTGTAACACCAGTTTTTAATTATGTTAAACATTTTTTTTCCTAACTAAAAGTTCTGAACAGACTCTACATTATAGATTTTAAAATTTTAAAAACAGAGAAAAATGCAACAGTCGTGTAATGAATTTCAATTGTATATGAAAATCGTTACATGCTATAATCCATGTTATAATTACTGATTTTAGTGTCTGCATGATTATTTAATATTATATTATTTTATCTTAGAAGATGTCTCCCTCTTGTGTAATTCCATTAAAGCTATTCGTAGGTTGGATTGAGTTAGGCGAAATTTATTTATTTATTTTTTTAAAGTTATCATTTTTAAGTATCAACTAATTAAAAAAAATATTATTTATAAAATTAATTCAAAATTTTAATAAATTAACAAGAAGTCAAGTTATAATAAATTTGTTCAAATTAATGTCAGATATGAAAGAAAACATAACAGTATCTAAATTAATCAAGTTATAATCACAAAATATTTAAAATTTAAATAAAAGTCACTATTTTGATATATGAAGACTCTCAACATGTCAAACATTACAAAACAAAAACAAAAATATAATAAATTCTCACACACATATAATTCACAGTTTATATATATATATATATATATATATATATATATATATATATATATATATATATATATATATATACTTCTAAATAATAAAAATTTTAACTTCGTCTTTTCATCATCAAATACAAATATACAATATCTTACTATAATCACACAAAAATAAAAAATAGGATTAAGTCTTTTACATAAACTTTTTAGACCTTTCATTTTCAATAAACCTAAAAGGAATTTCATCAATTTTTATCATTATCACAAGTGCAACAAACATTTTCTCTTAGTTTGAATTCAACAAGTTTTAAATTCATGACATTAGAGTCACTCTCAAATTTTTTTCAATACCTAATATTTTTTGTTTTTTATCCACATCCCTATTAGGTATCATATAACAATCATTAGAATGTTTAATTAAGTTTATGGTTCCATGCTTTTACTATTAGTCTTATGTGACTTGTCGAAGTATTTGAAAATTGCATTGTCATATACCATATTGTAATGAACTGAAATCTTTGAAGAAATCTTTAAGTTTTCTCTTGAGTCCTTGACATGTTCAAATGACTTTGGTTGTGTAGGAACATCTAATGTACTGGTAGGTACCAGACGACCTCCTTTCGGCTTATGTGACCGACCGAGGATACCGTCATAAATATTAATAAAGATAACTTGTGCACTTAGAGTTGAAAGAGTCAAAGTCACCCCGAAGAATCTGGGAAACATATCCAAACGTCTCCCTAATATTTTGGGATACGTTGTGCATATCTTAGTAACTGATCCTAGGCCCATAGGATCAGAGCCCATAAGGTAATCCTATAAATACAATGTTCAAGCCAGAATGAAGGTACATTTTTCCAATCATTAAACACTTCACCCAAAGCACCCTCTTACTTGAGCATCGGAGTGCCTTTTGCAAGTACCTTCCCCCACCCGACCGAGGACAAAGAAGGCTTTAAAGAATAATTGGACAAGGAGACCGACATGTCAGCAATTGTACGCACATCAGCAAGTAGTGTCTGGGCCCCTTTTCTCATACAGGTACATCTGACATTGGTGGTGGTTGAACTTCACATGGTGCAAGTAAAGTAGGATCTTCATAGGGTGTTACTAATGGCATTAGATTTCAGACATTCATACTTTCGTGTCAGTGGTATACCTAATACAACTAATCCTTTCCATCTGTGTGGGCACTAAAACAATTTCAAATTACCAAAATATTTTAGTAATAATCAACAATTTGTTTTGTATAGGAATAATTAATAATAATCAACAAAAAAAAAAATACAACTTCACTCTCACCACCCACCCACCCACCATGTCCACCCAATCAAGCACAAAAAAACACAGTAGAATCACTCAATGCACACTATTAGTGTTCTTTCTGCATGCAAGGAAAAGTTTGTGTTCTTGTAAATTATAAGCAAGGCAATGATAAGGAGATAGAGGGTGACAGGGATAATGCTTTTATTTAAAATAATAGAAAATTAAAATGAAAAACATTGACCTAAAACAAAGGTCGAAGACAAGATTATGTTCGAGAAGAGGTGGTAGAGGTGAACAACAAGCAAATGTTGTGATGGCAAATAACATGGACAAATAGGGGAGGTGAATGGTGGAGGATAATGACGAGAATGCTACCGTTAATACAAAGAAGAAGACACTTCTAAAAAATGTTTAGTTTTTTTTTTCTAATGTTAATGTTAAGATGTTGCAAAGGTAAACAACGTAGACGAATGAGAAAGACGAGAATGTTACGATTGATATGAAGAAGAAGATGCATCGCTATAAGACTATCAAGGTTTATTTGATTGATGTTAGGGTTGAGATACAATAGAGGTGAACATCAAAGGTGGATAACTAAAACAAAATAGAGGACGACTCACATTACATTGTTCTGAGAGTGGGTTTTCCTAAAATTATGCAAGTTACGAATGAGTATGAGACAAACATAAGAACGAGGGTCACCCATATTAAACCGTGACCCAACTTTATAAGAATGAGTTAATTTAGGTTGTTTCATATTTAATCTAATCATAATGAAACTCAATCAAATCTAAATGAATTGAATGAAATCTTCTAAACAATGTACACCATTTCGAATTAAATATTTTTTTTTATAAAAATAGTAATTATTTTACAAAACAATCCCAAACATATCAACAGGACATCATATATGAAAATAAATTTTATCAACACATGAGAATAAAAAATAAATATAAAATTGAAATATAATTAAACGTTTTTAAATAAAATATATGTAATATCAAATAAAATAAACAATAAATTGTATATAATTTAAGTATATCGAATTTTAAAACATTTCTCGTAAATAACATTTAATGTTGGGATATTTATTTTTCTTGATATCTTATTAGTATCTTCACACTAACACACAAGGTAATCCATGAAAAAAAAAACATATAATTGTTTATATGAAAAAAAAAAAATTTAAGGATTATCAAATTTTCTACTTGTCTTGCTTAAAATAATAAAATTGTGAAGCAGCTCACTATAATATAAGAGATGAAAGGGATTTTAAAGATTCACAAAATATTATAAAAATAAGATAATGATTAAATATTATTATAAAAATATTTTCTTTACTAATTTTGTATAATGTATAAAACATTATAACATATAAAATAAATAAAAATTCTAAAGGAAAGGTAATGGATTTGAAAAGCAAGAAACTGTAAATATTTTGTCTTAAATGAAAATAAAACAATAAAGACCTAAAGTCAAATAAATATATAAAAAATCTTAATTTAAAAGAAAAAAAACCTAATGTATGAGGAGAAAATTTAGTTATTGTTTTAGGTGAATTGACATATATATAAAACAAACCACTATAAATTTTATATTTTTGTTGATTGATGAGGATAAATGCCAATTATTAAAATAAACTACTTAAATCAAATAAATTTGTACATTTTATCAAATTAATTTGATTAGAATTAAAAGAATTCAAAATTAAAGCACTCTTTATATATTTTTCTTCAAAATTTTAATTAATTTAGCCTTACCATAAAGTCAGAACAAGATAAATTTATCCTTATTAAGAATAAAAAATTTGATTTAAAATTTTGAAAAAAATTTTGAAAAAGGTTTTTATTTTATTTACTTGGTAAATATCAACGATTAACTTTATAATGTTACGTTTCTATTTTTCATTTATTATTTAATTATTAATACTTTATTGCTATTTAATTATTTAACTAATTAATTAATATATTTATAAAAATAACCATATGTTTTTGGAGAGAAATTATTCATCCTAATTTTATATATTAAAATTGCTTTTCCCAAAAAAATTAACTCAATTTATCTTAACCACTAAATATTAAAGCTAAAATAAATTTCTTCTTCAAAATTGAACCATGTTTAAAATTTATAATTAGAAAATAATTGTACTTTAAAATTTTACATTTTCATTGTCATATAAATGTTAATTATTAACGTGTTTTAATCTTGAAGTTATATATTAATTAAGTATTAATATTTTATTTTTATGTTAATTAATTAGTTAATTTAATATATTTATAAAAACATTAAGAGATGGACTTTAAGCCTAACTAACCTTATAAAACCGACTTATAAGTGAAGTTTGCATCTACTTGTATACTATAAAATGTACTTATCTCTAGTCGATAACACACCTCCTTCACGTGTCCTGTCTCACATCGAGACTCTCAAACTCGTGCGTGTGACTATATATTTATGGGTGATTAACCGATAGCAGTCCGATAATATGTGTCCAGATAAATCCAACAAATTTTCGTTGAAATAAGTTTTAAATGATTTTAATATTATATTAAAAAGTGAATTTTAAGTATAATCCAATCATATAAAATCGATTTATATACTATAAAATATCTCCATCTCTAATTGATATGAGATTAAAAAAAATAACTTTAATTTGGAAAAAAATATTCACTCCAAATTTTATTTTATTTTTATATATTATATCAAGATAAGATGATGTTGAAAAGACCAACCAAGATGTTTATAAAGCAACCGAAAACACAAATGAGACCCCAATAAATTATGGTGCAAAAGATCTTCATACTTTTCTATTTATCTTTATTTAGCATGCTAAACATATATTAATTAGTATGTGATACAAAATTCACACTTCACGTATGCTGTTCATACAATAAACGTATAAACGTTGAAATACGAAAATTATGACAATAATTTATTGCAACGTGACTTTATAGAATTTAACATAATTTAACTTTCTTTCTGAGTTATGCAATGATGTAAAATTTAAATACACTTCCAAAAATCCAAGAAACGACAGCAGTATCGTACCAATGCAAAAGGCAAAGATGCGATAATTATAATTTAAACAAAGACAATTTTTAAAATCAGTTTATGTATAATAAAGTGAATAAATTATTTATTAGTGAGATTAAAGTAAACATCAATGAGTTATTTAAAATAAAAAATGAGATACTATTGCTCGCTAATGTCATATAACGAGAACGAATCAGAATCAAAATCCTGAAATCTTTTTTTTTTTATTAGAAAAAATGTTGTTGGAAATGATTAAGCCAGTTAGAGGCAGCAAATTGTTGTTCCCAGCAATAGATATACTTTAAGATCTATTTGAAGAAATGCATAAATTTGAAAGTGTGGACTCTAAATTTTGATAGTATTATGATTATTGAGTATGGTTTGAAGTGTAAATGAATGAAGAAATTTAGCAGTTATTATGAAATGTTATAATTTTTATTGGACGTGAGATCTTCGATAACTTTATTTTATTAAAAAGTTATAATAATTTTATTTTATTAAAAAATTATTTCATAATATAATAGAGAATCCGTTCTAATCTGACGTAGAATTGAACGTATGAGGAAAAAAAAATAAAAAAAGAGTGAGAGTAATGAACCTGTTTTGTGACGTAACATCAGGAACAAGGTATCCAAAGTTGGGTGCTTTAACTCTGTGTGTGTTTTCGTTGTGGAGAAGGAGTGAGTGGTCACAATTCCAGCGCAAGGCCTGGTCTACCACCCCATAAACAAGCTTCTAATTTACAGTTCATTCTAAATCAATTCCACAAAATCCATTTACAAACTCATAATTTACTTTGATTTCATCTCATACGGACACACCAGTGCCGGATTGAAGCAATGCCGGACCAGAGTTGTGGTGCGAGAAACGAAGAACAGGTGTTCGACAAATTGGGCAGTCGAAGTGAGAATAGAGCCACATGTGTATGCATGGAGCGTGGAAGCAGTGCTTGCACTGTGGCAGCTTCCCAACTTCTTCTCCTTCTTCAAAACCCGATAAGCAAACTGAACATTCATCATCATAACCCACAACTCCTTCTTTCTTGTACTTGAAGCTTGACACCAAGTTCAAGTTCAAGTTCAAGTTCTCTATTCTACTTTCCATCACCACCTCCACCAACCCATTTGCCCCTTCCACTTCTGATTGCATGTGGCGTCTCCTGCTTCTTCTTCTGATGATGATGAAGTTGTAGAGGGCTAATGCCATAGCTGCAACCCCCACCACTACAAGGCCATAGTACAACATGGTTGTGCTGGACTTATCCGAGGAAGAGGGTGATGGAGGGGGTGACAATATGAAGGGACCTTGGAAATCACCCATTTCTCAGGAAATTAAGAGAAGAAGAACAAGTTGGGAAATATGTTGTCGACAACTAGACATGAATCAGAGAAAATCTCATCTGTTAGCTTGGAGGGCCTGGCTCACGCAATTATAGATATTACTTTTCTTTTATCTAATTAAATTAATGTAAAGGGTTTAATCTAAATGCCGTGGTGGTTATGTAATCGTTGTAGAAGAGAAAATGATATTTTTTATTTCAAGATATCATAAAATATGTGTTGTTTTGAGAGATAGAAAGATAAGAAATGCAGTAAGAGTAAGTATGTCATGACACATGCAAGAGATTTCTTTCGTTTTTTAGTTCTTTCATCTTTTCGTTTTCGGTGAAAAGTTAGAAGGGACAGAGCATTAATACGGCCACTCAAGATTGAACTTACAGAAACAACAGAATGTTTCAGTATTTTTTAAGTATCAAATGACCCCAAAATTATACTTCTGTAGATTCACTCCAAATTTTTAGGTTTCAGACTTTTTTTCCGTCAATTGTTTAGTGTAGGTTTGATTTTTGGAAAGCAGTAAGTACATTATTCCTTAAATTCACTTCTCTCATCATTGAATTCGAACATTTTCAACACGCCTGCGATTTCGGTTATGCCAATTATTCTAAGAGGGAAAATGACTGCTGCAATCAATTTTTCTGGCTACGACAAAAGTATGGGCCTAAGATAGAGACCACATGGGGGAGAACTTTTTCTAATTACACTTCCTTTTTCTTTTATTCTTTTTCTTACCAGATATAACCTTTTGTTTTAAAAAACAATAAACCTAAACCCTTTTCTTTACACTCCACTTTGGTTGTGATCTCGATCATTTTCTACCAATTTTTTGTGCAAAGGTATGTCAATTTTACCTTTATTTCCGTTTCCTTGTATCGAATTCTTGATTTCTGTGCGTAAGATTGGAGTGCATTTCATTGTATTATCATTATGGTAAATATCTTTCGAGAAATTTCAAAAAAACACTTCTAGAAATAACTTATAGAACAGATCAAGAAACACCTTTCAAAATTGTGTCGATGACTTTTTTTTTTATTTTCATAGAAGGTAATAAGGTAATTTTATATGCAAAAGATGGGGTGAAAGTGAATTTAGCCCATAGGAGAAATGTAAACAGCAATAGTCCAATCGAACTGCAATCCAACTTGGACTAACCCAAACTTTAGCCCAAAAAGAGTGAAACACAATCAAGGCAATTACATTCTACACCCCCTCGTTTGAAACTTGCACCGTATCTTATGGGAGTGGTAAAATATAGAAAATATTGTGAGTTCATACTTATAAACACAACTCATTCACTATCAAGGTTGTGTTTGGATTGAGAAGTGTAAGTGTGAAGATTTGAGAGAGTGGATGTGTGAGGATTTGAGAGGAAAGTGTGAAGAAAGTGAATATGTTTGAATTCGGGTATATTAGAGTAGATTTGTGAGGAAAGTTTATTGAAGTCTGCAGTGACGTGATGGTTGTGAATATATTTTTATTTTTTTTATAAGTGTAAAATGTAAGACTACAAATTTACCATTGTCTTTGAAAAAATAGAATAATCAAATATTATATATATTTATCTAAATTTGAATGACTTAAAACTATTAGTAGTATAATTTGAAATAATGGAATAATTTATTTCGAATAAAAATACGAGTTACTTGATGAAAAATAGTTTATATTTAAAATTTTGTATATATGTAAAAATAAATTGTTATATAAAAATAAATAATTTAAATATTTCATAAATTTAAAAATTATAATTAGAAAATTCTTATGAAATGTAAATAGTATTATTATTATATAATTTTTTTATTAATAATAACTATATATTTTTGTATTAAAATTTTATTTTATTATTAATTATTATTAATTTATTTTATTAAAATATTTGTCTTAATTAAATTTATTTAATAACTAATATTTGCTATAAAGTTACTTTTTATTAATGAAAAATGTAAAAAAAAGTGAAACCTTAAAATAAATAAATAAATTGAAAAAAATCAAAATGTTGAATTGACTTTTTCTTTGATTATTTTCATTTTAAGAAAAAAAACATACTTATATTCTCTCATCTTTTCTCTAGATAACTATGGATCCAAATAAATGATATATTCTCAGATTTTTACATCTTTACTTGTGAAGAATACATTAATAGAAACAAACAAAATGATAAGGTTTTGGATTACATAATTTAAAATTTATTTTAAAATAAATTCCAGAATTAAAATATATTTTAAAATATATATATATATTAATAGATTGTGAAAATATACTAGTATGTGAAATATATTTTTTAGAACACAAAAGAAAGACGATGGAGAAAGCAAAGGAGGATCTAAATTTATTTATAGTTTTGAAGCAAGAAGAGGTGATTGGACAAAAAAGATAAGCTTATCTATCCATGTTCAATGGAAAGCTGCCACGTAAGACATAACGAAGCATGCTAAAAAGTTCAACCTCTCCTTCTCTCACAGTTTTCAGAACCGTCCCTCTCAAATCACACAAGCACCACAACCATTTCACTTTCCTCACTTTTCAAACAAGTTTCACCGGAGTAAGCAACTTGCAGGGGAAAGGAATGGCTTCAACTTCAGCACTTTCAATGTCTCTCCCACTAAATCACACTACCCAGAAGAGGGTGGTGCCCACTTCCGAGGCATTGTTCAAGGCACCGTTAACTCTGCCAGCTTCAAAGGGTGTGGCACTGTCCAAACCCAATGGAAGGTTTCAGGTGAGGGCATCCATGAAAGAGAAAGTTGTCACGGGTTTGACTGCAGCTGCATTGACGGCTTCCATGATGGTTCCCGATGTGGCTGAAGCCGCCGTATCGCCTTCTCTCAAGAATTTCTTGCTCAGCATCGCCGCTGGTGGAGTTGTGGCTGCAGCAATTGTTGGTGCCGTCATTGGGGTTTCCAACTTCGATCCCGTCAAGCGAAGCTGAGAACTTTTCTAGAATTTCTCGTCACCCTATGTATCTCTGTTCTTCACTGTTGAACTCTCTCTTTTGTATTATGTGATTATCTCCCTTTGAGCAGAATCCAATTCTTACAATGTAATGAATCATTTTGACGTATCGTAAAAACATCTTTATTGCTTACATGTTTCTGCTACGTGGTAACAAAGTGTAGGACTACAAGCAAGATGTGTCACTTTTAATGTTTCTACTACATAGGAAAGTTTGAGTTCAAAGATTGCTGTTTTTCTGAAAAATCCTACTAAAAGCTGTTTTTGCAACTGTATGATATAACGCTATAAAGACTATTCTTCTACATGTCTTTAAGTACATCATTCTTAGGTCCTTCAGGCATAATGATCGATATTCCATGTGCCAAAATTCACCCCACAGACCTTTCGATTGAGTTTCCGTTTCATAACTCCATTTCTTCCTCAAGTTGGGAACTGATGGATTGACAAATGTCACAACGGCAATAACATCAAATATGGAGTTATTTCTCAACATTCACTGTAGCAATAACAGGTCTAGAATAGAATTGATGTCTGGGTATCTTGTCTGGGTAGTGTTCAACAGTTGATGCCAAATCCAAAACAAGTTCCAGTTCATTCTTCAAATGATTGAAGTTTTTCCATGCAGGTTTCAACTCACTTTTTGATACCAAGTAAACACTACCTACCTCAATTGCCTTGATTGTCATCGACATTGATAAGGATTCAATGCAGGTATTGGAGAATATG